>CM036921.1:9776523-11174023 GCA_020800305.1 Porphyrio hochstetteri | reverse complement strand
TTACATTTATGGTATTTATTTGGGCAGTAGGTGAGAGGCATTGAAATGCAAAGGAAATGGATAAGCCATAAGAGCCTGGTGTGCCATCACTTCTCTGCTCGTGTTCCTTGGCGGAGATGGGCACATTCCTCCCGACAAAAACAAGGCATTTGAAGAATCCATCAGCTGGACTTTCAAGCATTGCCAGTAGATGCACAATATATACACGTGCTTTTAAAAGACTTTTATTTTGAACTCGAGATGTGAATCTCTGGTATTAAGGAAAGCAGAACAATCCTTTATTTAGCTGCACCTGCACCTTAATGCCTAATGAGTTTAGTCTGATGGAATCCAGACCTCAGGAAGGATTATAAATTCTCATTTGATTTCATTTACTTCTAAAATACCTTAAACCAGCTGTACCAGTCCAGAATCCAGCTCGCCTCTCTCTATCAATTTTGCAACTGTTGTTGAATCTTTTCCTCTATTGAGTAACTTTCTGCTGTATAATAATCTGCTCATAGAAACAAGGAGCAGAAGGAAACTCGAAAAAGAATCGCGTAGTAGGAGATAATTAGCAGCATGTAAGCTTAAAAAACATCAGTTTATGAGCACAACTTTCATAAAGTAAGGTTGGGAACAAACTGAAGCTGAGTGAGTAGGCGATACTGTCCCTCACCGGCCCAGCCTTGGCATGGTGTTTGTCCTTCCCTGGACTGTATGTGCCTGGTTTCCATAAGCACGTCCAAGGTGCTGGGGCAGCGACCTTCCCAAAATCACTGGCTCAGGCTGTTTGCTACAAACAGGATCGACTTTATCAAATACAGGTGTTCGAAGCCCCTGTTTGGTTTTCCCTTGTGTGCCCTCTGCACGTGCCTCTGTGTAGATCAGGATGCCTGTGCTGCAGGCTCCCAGCTTCCCACAGATGTCTTGGTCCTTCCCTTGCACCAACATGGGTGTCCTGGGGGGATGAGCACCCCTCCAGGCTGCCAGTCGCTAGTGGGCTGTCTTCCTTTCCCTGAGGTCAGGTTAGAACTGGCTAAAAACAACATGCCAGAGAAATTTTCTTGCCTTCCCCTGATCTGAAATTTGGTCCAAGCTTGGAAGCTTTTGAGAACAACCTGGATCGTTTTTTTCCTTCTTTTTATTTATAGTTTGCATTTCATCCCATTTTGTGCTCTGCAGCCTCCTGCCCCTGAAACACCCATCCCCCTGCTTCCTACTCTAGACTAGCACTAAGTTTCCATGCTGTGGCTGCCACCTCAATCTCCACCATCCCGCCCTTCATCTGCAATTCCTCTCCCTCCTCCCCAGGCTGCCACTATCTCCTCAGATGCATTGGCAAAACTTGTGACTGGGAGTCACACCTACTGCAGGCATGGCTTCACCGTGGAGTTGGCCTCACCGCATACCCCTCACCGATTTCACACCCAGGCAAGCAGCCTTGCTGTTTCCTCAATTAGAAAAAGAGCAAGCAAGCAGAGCAATATATCAGTCATCTCTCCTCAAAAAGGGGGAAAAGCATTCCTGCATCTTCACATACCTCCCTGAGCTGCATCCAGAGGATTTAGGGTGCAGGGACGTGTCAGACAGTGTCATGTCTCTGCGTTACTCTATGCTATGCATTACCGTGCAGACAGAGGAAGGAAAGCAGCAGTGGTGATGAGCATCTGCCTGTCATTTGACTCTCAGTTCGGCTGCAGGGATGTTTCTGGAGGAGGGTGCAAAGAGCTGAAATTGCTTTTGGGAGCTGCCGGAGTGCCCAGCTCAGGGCCACTACCCAGGTCCATCCCCATCTCTCAGACAGACAAGCAGCCCTGAGCTGTCAGTACAAGCTACTGGGGTAAAACTTGGCCTTGTATAACCCTACTTCTGGTTACAGCACAGGAGCTTGAGCTGTTCTGTGATAGCTGCAGTGCTGGCCAGTTGGGAGGACATGGGAGCAACAATAATTCGCAGCACCACCAGCATCCCCCAGCTTGTCTCTGTCGTCGCCCTCCCCAGGACACCGCCACCCCCAGGTGCCGGGGAGGGGAAGGCTGCTGGGGGTGAATCCCCAGTCAGCACTGCCCTGGGCCCCCCTTCCAATGAGAGCAGCGAGGCTGATGTGGGAGGCCGTGCAGGAGATTTCCTGACATCCTGGAAGATGAAGGTGGCAACAGAGGGAGTCTGTCTCAAGGAGCGAATTCGCTCCCATCTCTTCCCTTCCCCTCTCACCCCCCCGCTTCTCCATTCCCTCACCCCCACATCCCGCAGCAATCCCAACTGCGTTACAGCAACTGCGGGCGGGTTGCAGCGCCGTGCGCTGCTGCGTGTCACGTGCAAGGGCTGTAAGGTCTTAGGAAGAAACACAGCTCTTCCCTGCTCCCTTAACTTTGTTCTCCCCAGATGCACGCACAGGCGCTATGAGCTCAGCACCAGGATTCACACTGCGGTCGGTCTGTTTACTATTAGGAGAGTCCCGCGTGTAAATTTTTCACAGTACCTTTCATCCAGCCTGGCTCTTACTTCGCAGAGAAACCACAGCGTAAACGGGTACCGATCAGGGCACACTCAGAAAGGAAGATGGATTACCTGTGCACAACACGCCCAGATCCTTCAGGGATACTCTCTGAGGAGAAAGAGTTCTGCCTGGAAGTGCCTGCAAAGAAGTCCCAGCAGGGGAACGTCTCCCAGTGTGGAGGCAGCACGCACGCTTCCATCGCTCCTTTCCCTCCCGGTTATTACATTTCCCCTTTGTCATGTACCATCCCAAGGAATTTTAACTTTAAAGTCTCCCGGGTGAGACACATGGCAGAGGATGCTGTGACTTGCAGCATCCCTGTGGCGGGTACGGCACCAACCCTGACGCTGGAAGAGCAGCAGGAAGAGCCCAGGCATTTTGCTAGAGCAAGCCCCATGCCCTGCCCTGAGCAGCCCTAGCTGAGGTTCGGCTTAGTCAGGAAGAACTCGCTGCTGCTTCGGAGATAATTAAACCCATCTTCCCGCGACCCGCTGTTTGTACACGCACAATGATACCATTGTTCCGAGTCATGCAACACATATGCTGACATTAAAGTGTTTAATCTTGTAGTACAGTATTCCATTATTTTTTGGACATCTGTACATGATAGAGAGGGTACGTATTAAGGGATTTGTTGACAAAGAAATGGCTAATGCTGATACATGTGTGGACTGAAAGGATCTTTCCAAGCTGTGCTCAGCAGCAGGGAGAGTGCTGCATCCCCAGCCTGAAGCCTGGCACAGGCGTGATGCACACTGCTGCTATTACCACTTTCCACTGTCTAACAAGGAGGCAGTGTTCAGAAGAATTTTGGAAGCTCCCTGCTGGGTTTGTGGCTAGGTGGTCTTGCTGGCAACGCCACCTTCATGCTGAAAGCTGAAAAAATGAAGTGATGGCTAAAGGAAGAATATTAACTCCAGAGGGCTTTTTTTTCTTTTCTTCCCCTTTGGAAGCAATAATGCTTACCCCTTACTGCAGAGTGAGCGCTGAAGAACTTTGAAACCCTCCCCTGTTTCTAACCTCTGGGGTTGGGGACCAGGATTTATGGAGCCTGGTTTTCATCTGACTCAGAAGTACTGCATTAGTCCTGCTTCCCACCTGTAGACGGGGCAGGGCTGAATTTACCGTGCAAGAAAGAGCTTATCACCTTCGCCTCCCTTTACCCAGCTGTGAAATGGGTATATGAGCACTGAGTCTCTGCAATCCAGTTTTGCTGGATAATTCAAGCAAGGCTTTGCACTGCTGGCTGGAAACGGAGTGACTCCAAGCACAGTTTGCCCTTTCATGACAACACCACAGCTCGCAGGACAAGCTGACCAGCCCACAGCCATCACTGAAGAAATAGAGTCATGGAGTTGTCTTTGTTGGAGGGGACCCTTCAGATCACCGAATCCAACCATCAACCCAACCTGCCACAACCAACACTAAACCACGTCCCCACATCACGCTCGTTTTCAGCATCTCTGGGGTTGTCAGAGGCAAAGCCAAGACCTTCCTACCTGCTAAACTTGCCTACGTGGCTGCTGCCCTCCCTGGGGCCAGGCATGCACAGGTAGGCTCTAAAGACCTGTTAGACCTTGATGCCAGAGCGTGGCAGATGTTTTTTGGCATCCGGATCTCAGGGGGGTTTTGCAGGCTGGTGGTTCTGCAGCCGAGTCTGCTGCCTGGCCGAGAGGCTGGGGCCAGGGGGTGTTGTCTCTTGGAATCTATTTTCCTTTGACTTATCTTTCAGTCTCAGGAATTCAGGACCTTTAATCTATTTGAGATTAAAGTCCTTTACAAATCCCTTCTGGCCTTTTTTGAGAGTAAAGAAGTTACAGACACCCTACTGCACATTCCTTCTGGTGCTTTTTTTCATGGCAAATGAGGAACAAGTACTGCTCTAATTGTCCCAAGCACCACCACAAATGAGACAACTTCTCTTAAAATGCCATATAAAAACAATTAACATATTATCAGGTGAAAGTGCTAACAGGAAAATTTAAGTTCTGACTTGTTTCAGTATTCAAAGTGTATCCCAAGTGCATCCCGCAGATGTGCCAGGGAGGAGGAGGAGGTGTGGAATTACCAAAGCTTTCCCAGTTTGGCAGCCTGAGCATGGAATCTGTTCATCTGCTGTTCACTTTCCTTGGGAAAAAAAGAGGTTTTTTTACATCTCCCGAAAACAAGAGCTTAACAAATGCTTAGGTGGGCAGGTTGGCAAAAGTGAGGGCTCCTGTGACATGCACTGAAATCAGCAGGAATGCTTCTCTTGACTTCCCTGGGGTTTGGGTCAGCTCTTTAACTCTTCTGTAATAATTACCTTTTAATGTCGTTGTTCTTGGAGAGTTGCTGGTGTGGTTCAGTGGTTCTTTGCATGACATACAGACTTACTGATGGACATCGTGCTGCTGAGCTCAGGACCGAGGCTAAAATGGCATGGGGGTTTTGGTACCTGTAGAGAGAAGCAATAACTGCTGCAGGCTACATCTCAGCATAATCCTTGCTGCCATGTATGATGCCTTGCTACCATCAGTCCCTGTCACAGAGCCAGCGGCCCAACCCGTGTTGGCAGAAGTAGCCTAGGTTGGCTTTGCACTTCCCGGTGTTGGTTTACACAGTAGCTGAAAAGAGTCAGGGGGCTCATTCCTACCATCAAAACACACTGTTGTGAGATGGACCAAAGGTGGCATCAGTCCAAGTCTCTCAGCTTTGCGCTGATGTGTCGTTTGCTTTACAAATTTGGGTACCGTGGTGGTGGTAAACCAAGGATCATCAGGCTTTCTGCCCACTGTTGCTTTCTTGGTACTGGTTTCAAGTACGTGTTCTAGGTGTAACCATACTTCTTCATCCTTGCATCTTCATGTTTTCAAGTTTTTACAGCTGAAAAGAGCACACTTTGGGACATGTCAAAACAAGTACCAGAGACTTGCTGGCATTTTATCTTCAGCTTTCCCATATTTTTGGATCCAATACTTGGCTGCTTCACACCTGAGCCCACGGTATCCACAGTGCTAGCTTTTAACCATCCCCGCTGTTGCACAACTGTGCTGTCCTGCCTCCTCTTGCATCGCCACAATGCCACAACAGGGTTGGTTCGGAGAGACAAAGACTTCAGAGCCCTATCTGTGTCAAATAGATGAGTGCAGCATTCAGATTGTAGACAGATAGTCAAGGCCGGGCTCCCAAAGACGCTGAGCTTACTTGCATATTTGCAGCAGAGGCGTGGCAAGTGTACTGATAACCACTCACCCAAGATACGCGCTTGTTTTGGTCGGATCACCTTAATTGTCCTGCATGCTTTTTAGTGCCTTATTTTCTCATTCATCTCCTGTAGCTCCATGCTACAGCTTTCAAGTCTCGACCTTTCTCTTCCTGAAGGACTGTGCCAGAGGGAGCATTGGATGATCCTCGCTTGCTGTAGCTGTGGTTAAGAGCCCCACTCGGGATGCTCAGGGGTTGTTTTGCACCGGCAGATGTTGAACCACGTGTTAAATTCAGTCAGAATTTGTCTACAGGGGTTGTGCTTCCAAAAGCTGCGGTACCACTGCTGGAAACAAGGAGAGGCGTGTTTGCACGTCCCATCACCTGCGAGTGGCTTTGGATTGCTTCTTCAGGAGAGGAAATCCACTGTTTTCCCACAGCTAAGGCACCGCTTCCTAGTGGAATGATTTTTCAAGGGTGTTCTTCCTTTTCATATTTTACAACCTTTGATTGCACATCCAGAGCTTTGGCTTCCTCCCCAAGCAGCTGCCTTGCCAAGGCATTTGGATTGTGACAGTCTCTGAGCTGGAATTTCCAAGGTTTGAGATCAGGAACTGGGCTAAAGCTGTTCACCGAAAGCCTTTGGGCAGCAGTGATTCGTAAGAACAGCAGACCTAGGACAAACACGAGTTCAGGTTCTTGGGGCAGCAGGGGTATTAATGTACCCAGCGAGTACTGATGCTGCCTGCTGATTTTTAAGGGGGCACTTTGCACATCGTGGATGACAAACAGCTGAGATTAAATCCTTCAGGAATGACCAAAAGGTTCTTATTATGGTCTGCATGTCAATAGGGAACACATATTTTTATAGCTTAAGCTGAGTAACTACAGTTGCATTCAAAGAGCCCCAGCAATTCTCTAGACTCTTGCTGGTTTTTTTATGCCCTCACCAGTTCAGACCTCTCAGGTAATTAATTGGAAATGACCCGGTTGCAGCATTGTCAAAAGTCCAACCAACACTTGTCAAACCCAGGAAACTCAGAGCTCCCGAGCACTGCCCTGCTTCTCTCGTGCTGTTGTGCCCACGGTACTACACGTGATAGACCATACATCCACATGTTCCGCTGCACAGCAGCGTGAGCGCAGGATGGAATTTCAGCCCTCATAACGAAGAGTCTTGCTTTTATGAGTTCGAGTCAGACCCTTAATGTTATTTTAACATAGATTTTGGTGTTTAATTATGTAATAAGATTTACTGCAGTCATCTAACAGATGTTGATTCAGGGTCAGTGTTTCCCATAAATTAGTTCTGAAAGGATTTGTTACTTCTGGGTCAGCAGATAGGTCCAGAGTGCAAAGAAAAAGGGGAAAAACAATAAACACTGAGTTGAAGGGTTTCTGGGGATTCTTTCTTCAGTTACATATCCACATAGTTTCATGATCTTAATGACTATAGCCACAGGAATGTTTGCTTTAACACTAAAGATGGCTGAGCCCAAACCCCTATATCCAAACATCTGCAAAGCATGGGAAAGTTCAGCCTTTGGGGCTCTTTATTTCATGACCCTGGCCATTAATTTTTCATACTAATATGACACATTTTTCCTAGGGCTCTGCGGTGGGAATCACAGTGAACTCTAGTGGCACCTGAAAAAGTTTCATCTTCTTGTGTTTGTTGTCAGGCTTTGCGTATGAAGTGCAGCTAAGGACCGGTGTCGGCTGATGTAGTTGTCATCACACGTATGCAGAAAAGGTGAACCCACCTTCCTCTGAAAACAGCCTTCCCTGGTCTTTGGATGCAAATCCTGTTGGTACATCCCATGGCTAGACCTCTCCATCCTACACCCTGCTGCTACTGCTATCCGTAACACAGCTAAAACCACATAACATTATATTCATTCTTCTATAGTTGTGGTTAAAGGAGCCTGTATTAAAATATTTTCCCCTCCCTGCTGTAATTTAGGCACAGGCAGATTCCTTTGAGACTGAAATCATACCTTTTATATCTTATCCTGCTGAATTCTTTGGGGGAAAGGGACTGGGGCACATTCGATAGTGTCGCTGGCTCTTACTGGGCAGTTTTAGCATGCTGAATGTTTCACAGACACCGGTGAATATTCGCAATATTCCCCTGCTCCACAGTATGAAGGTGAGTGATCTTCTGAGGCTCAGTGAGGTGTTACAGCCCGAGGTGCTGCTATAACTTTGGTGGTTCAGAGCATGCTACCACTGCTCAACCTCCCAAACCCTTTGCTGCACTTAATCGCCTGCATTTTGGAAACTTCAGGGGTTTCGTGCCTAAAAAAATCTCCTCTGGGATGAATCCCAGCTATTAGTTAGAGCTCTGTAGTATTTCCCCGAGCAGCAGTCATGCCATGGCGAACGGTGAGCCCTGGACTCCTTGCAGGAGCCCGTGGCCAGCTGCCGAACCTCAGCCAGCACTGTGGCACTGAACCCGCTCCCTGGCAGCACTTGGACCCGCCATGCATCCTGGACCCAGCGTGGATACAGGGACTCCCCAGGCTCCATCCCTGACACAGGGGGTCTGGACCCTGCCTGATAGACATACTGTGCAGCACTGTAAACCCAAATAGCGCTTTCCAGACTCGGGCTACAAACTCCTCTTTTTCAGGAGTAATTCCATGTAAGTCAATGGATTTACACAATGGATTTACTGCTGCCAGAAGAGAATCAAGGCCTGTAGACAGACACACATTCTTTGCCAAGAAAATCTCAGAGCTAACTACTTGAATTGTGCAGTCGAGCTGCAGGGAGGTCAAGTGGGCAAACGACGGGACTGGGACATACGGGATGTCCCTGGTTCAAACCTTGGCTCTTGAAATGCCGTGCGGTGTGACCTCTGGCGAGTCAGTTCATCCCTTATCCCTCCACTTCCCCGTTTTCCTTTGTCCGACTTGTCTATTCAATGTGGGACTTGCTCTGGGAAGGTGGCTTCACCTCACATGCTGGGATGGGGCACTGCCACCTCTCCTCCCCCTTGCTGGAGGACAGTCCAGAAATCTTTGTTTTCTCACAACACCTCCGTATCCACAAGCCGTGTCACGCCACACTGACAGCTGTCCATCAGAATGGCAGCAGACCCATCACTCGGTGGGATAACTCCCTGTCCTGACCCTGCCTTGGGAAGACTCCAGCACCTCTTCCTATTTCACAGTCACAGCTGGGAGGTGGGAGAAGGTCCTCGCTTTGAACATCTCCTTCACAGCCCTGATCACTAGAGGTGTTTTCAAATGAAAGCTTCGTCCCTTCAACACAAGGCTCTGGGTCTGTGATGAATTGAGCTAGCACCCAATGGGGGTCACCATCAAGAAAAGCCTCAGGGGGTGGAATCAGTGTATATACGTGTGCAGGTACGCGTGTACGTGATTTTTGGACACGGAGTCAGGCCAGGAACCAGCACTCCTGGAAAGCCCCATCTGCCCCTTCCCACAGCTGCTTGGTCGTTATCGGTGGCAAATGTCCAGAGGCGCTTGTCAAGCATGAAGCTGCCAAAACCCATTAAAACACAAGGGTCACACATACCCTGTACCAGCCAGCTGCAAAACTCCACAGAGGGGCTGATAAACACACACATGCTTATAATAGTCCTGATACAGAGGCATGGGTTTCCTACGTGCTTTAACGAGCCAAACAACAGCACGAGATGCTGCAATCAGATATTCTTGCCCTTCTCTGTTGTGGCAGCTCGAAAGCTTGTTTGATGGCGAGGGGAAGGGGAACAAAGCAGGTGGCTAATGGGCTGTTTTTCTGTTTCAGTGGAGCATGACAGAGAGTTTCACCATCAGCGCTGCCACTACCGAGAGTTCAGGTTTGATCTCTCCAGAATCCCGGAGGGGGAAGCGGTGACGGCTGCCGAGTTCAGGATATACAAGGATTACATCCGCGAACGCTTCGATAATGAAACATTCCAGATTAGCGTCTACCAGGTACTCCAGGAGCACCCAGGAAGGTGAGTGACCCCCCCAAACCCCCCTAAAAGCACACGTGTAGAGAGTTACATCCAACGCTTCTAGAAATAGCCGGCTGCCAACAGCAAAAGCGTCTGAAGTGGGTTTAGGCATCAGGGTTGTATGTTGAAATCTCAGTGCTGATGCAGCAGGCACGTAGGTGCCGTGGGTAGAAGGTGCCGTGGGAGCATCCCCAGTGCTGTCCCTGGGAGCACTGGGTAGCTGAGGAGCCAGCATGCCTGGCCATGCGCTAGTGCAGAGAAAGATGGTAAACTCAGAGCAAGGTTTCTGGGAGACCAGCGCTCTTCGTCCTGCCGCTTACGGATCCTGAGATGGCAAAACCACATCTGAACACTTCCTTTCTAACTGTAGGTTAATTACTAGCCTTATTACCGAAGGTGTTTGAGATCCCTAATTAACAGAGACAGATGACACCATGTTTTTTGTAGTGACTGATCGTTTTGCGTGTGCAAAACTACATGACGAGCTATTAAATCCATTCCAAGCAGTTATTAATGTATGCCAAACCCCCTGACAAATCCCCCAGGGACCTTGAATAAGAACATATGCTCAATTTTCTCATCTGTTTTTAGTTCCAATTAATCAGCAATCCCAAACCATTTATCAAAGGCACTTAGTTTCATTTGCACATATTTCTTCCACGCACAAATCCTACCAAAAGTGAGATTGAATTTATCTGGGTGAGAACTATTTACAGTCACATGCTAGAAAGAAGTTATTTTTCAGGACTACTAAATATGGGGTAATAATGTTACAGCCTAAATTTAGGTTTATGAAAAGAGGAACACTGGGGATTTTAAAAGGGGAAGGTCCAAAAGGGTAAGAAAAAAAATAATGTAATCAGGACTCTGGCTTGATATTTTTATAAGAGCTAATAAAAATGCAGGGAAAAAAAAAAAGAAATATAACAGGAAACCTTATCGACATGTTTAAATGGTGAGAATTTCTATTGCCTTTGCTGTATGGTGAAAGTATTTAACCACTGGTGCGTTTTCTTCCATATCTGAAATTCTGATCTTAAGATTCCTGGTTCTGCTGGCATTTCTAAGGGCACCATTATTTGCAGGGTTTGGGGACCATCCCAGTATTAATCTACTTTTATCAAACAGTGACAATCCAAACAATACGTTTTAACCAGGCTGCCTTAAACGGGGAGGCAGCAAGCCACAAATGTGCAGTAAACGCCAGACTGCTCCATCTTAGTCCATTGGAGAGAGAGAAGCCTCCCCACCTGTGCTGGATTTCTGGAGTGGGGTATTTGGGTACAAGGGATGGTTTGTCACTCTTGGCAAGAGTGGAAATGAGATGTATTGGCAGATGAAGAATGCCAGGGCATTAGGGAACTGCCCTAACAAACGTCTTAACTCATCTGATGCCAGGAAAGTCCTCCTTCAGATCCTGATGAGAGAGGTAGGTGCCCACTAAAAATCTTACTGACAGAGTTATGGGGACATTTTTTATCCTAATTTCACGGTGATACAGCCACAGGATTGCTAAAGCCAGGTTTAGATAGTGACTGTGTAGGTGTGTGAGGAGCAGCAAACCCTCTCCTTCACAAGTTCTTATTCCTCAAGGAAAAAATGTATGGAAAGGGCAGGCACACACACGTACGGCTGGCTGGGAGAGGTGAGGAATCTGGCTAATTACACAGCTGTCCCACTGAGATGGGACACAGTTCTCCTGCATCGCACCCACCACAGGAACGCTGGTTTTTAATGAGCATTCACCCTCTGCATAGGTTTTGGCACAGGCACTGGTGAGTTTTGAACAGTTTGTCCTGAAAAATATTCCTGTAGGTTTGGATGGACCAAAGGTAAAAAATATTGTCACTAACGTTTGTAAAAATATTTGCCTTTTTTCCCCCCGCCTTTTCTTTTCTTCTGCATTTTTCCACTGACATTTCCCAACCGGCTCTGCCACAGACCCGGCATCCAAGTCAGTGTGTCACTGGGCAAGTGGAGAAAGAAAACAAACTCTCTCCAACGTCGATCAAAACCCACCCATTTGCTTTGATGCTTGGCTGTTTGTCTCATCCCCGAGCAGGCTGGAAAGTCAGACCCATCTGACGTTGTTAGCAACGAGAGCAAAACAAAGCCAAGCCCTCCCCCCACGCAGGCAGGGAAACCTTTGGGTTTCTAACCTCCTTAGAGATTCCTTTCCCCAGAGCATGTCAGGTACAACAGCCAGCAGAAACACACATGGATTTCCCCTCTCCCGGTGCTCCTACTGTATCTCCCAGGAAACTGTGGGAATTGCCTTTCAGAAGGGAGCACCAGGTATTCCCCAGACCTGTGCCCCCCCCCCACCCCATGGGTTTGGGGCACAGGAGCTCAGTGCTGGGCTGCCCAGAGGCAGCTGCAGCATCCCTGCTCCTTTGCATGGCAGAGCGCAGGGCAGCTTCTGGTGCTCCCAGCCCCACATGTGATGCAGGGGGGAAGCCCAGGCTGGGGTCAGAGGGAGATATTTTTTCCTTTGAGGGGGAAGAGACCATCAGACACGCTGAAGGCTTGATTTTCAGTAGAGCTGGGATGTGGAGGGCGTGATGGCGTGCCCTCAGTTCAAACAAACCATACACACTGGCAGCTCAACAATTAACAACTTGCTTTACGAGTTCAGACAGGTTGGCAGGTATTGAACCAGCAACATCTCCAGTCTGCAGTTTATTGTCAGTGAAAAATACAGGCACCGACCTTTCCAGGCAGATAGAGTCCTCCTGACATCCTGCCCCTCAACAGCACTGACAACTGAGCGCAGGGTGGAAGTTCTCCTCCATCTCCTGCTGTCACAGGCAGAGGGATGCCCAGCAGCCCTGGCAGTAGGAATGAAAGCCCAGCCCTGTCCCTTGGGATGCCCAGGGATCCCACCCTGGCCTTTGGCTGACAGAAATGATGTTTGTCAGGCTGAGGGTATTATTACAGGTGTTTATAGGAAACTGGACAAAATGACCAAATATTCTTTTGGGCCTTTCCAAATCCTGAATTCCTCGCGAGGCAAGCTTCTCACACTGGCAGCATCTCCTGTACAGAACGGCACGCACCACATTCTTCAGGCACAAAGCATCAGTTATTCACTTTAAGCAAACAAGTACATTCATGAACAAAAATGTTCCTAATATCATAAACACTGCGAAAATAGTTGATGTTTTGACTAACACAACGTGTCTCGAAGCTTTCGCGTGCATAACTTAAAAGTCCAGTGACTCACATCCAACTTCTGTTTGGTCTTCGTGGCTCACTCACCCAAAAGCCTGGGAAAGAGTTTCATAAAGCCAGTGACCAGCTCAACAAGGGTGCGTGGTCATAGACCCTGCAAGCAGGAGCTAAAGGTTGCTGTGGGGAAGCACGTCACAGGGCATGAGCCTTGTACAAGGTGATGGAGGTCATTTGTCTTGGGCGGCTAGGCTGGGAACGTGGGAGTAAAGCTTATGGACGTGAGCCTGGGAATAATTTGTGAACTGCCTTGCAAAAGAAATACCTGTTACCCCCAGACTCCCTGCTGTTGCTGTAAGCAATGGCCAAAGCAAGGATTTCAAAGGGACTCGAGTGCCAGAGAGATGCGCAGGTGTGCGGCGGGTCTTGTAAGAACAGCTCTGCAGGTTGATACCCAACTCCTACAGCAATTGGTAGGGACTCAGGTGTTTCCAAAAAGTAGCCATGTGGCTCTGGGGCAGGTTATGGAGCAGGGTATCATCCTCGATTTATTAACCTGAAGCTGCAAAAAAATATAATGCAGACTGTACAGCTCCCCTCAGCATCAGCACTTGATCCTGCCCATCAGCCTGTGCCTTCAGAAGCTAAAATACCTCATCCCGCAGTTATATCTCCAGTGGCACTGGACCCAGTGCTTGCACTGTGGGGTAAATCCCAACCCCTTTGAAGTGGATGGGAGTTGTTGTGTCACTGGAGAGAAAAAAGCCAGGTACTCCACCAGCTTTTGCTAATTGTAATGAAGTGGCTGCGTGCTCACTTTGTAGCCATTACGGATTTCACAAGCTTCAAAGGCAGTGAATGATCTGAACACTCCTGTTCCCAGCCCCACAGAAAAAGGAGGTCTTGCCCAGTGGGTTCCTGGGTTTGCCATGCAACAGGAATACTTTAGTTGGTTCTTCAAACCTACTGCCCTTCGGCACCCAATATCAAACCTGATCCCTCTCCAGACCCCTGTCTTTAGTGATCAGTCAGTTCCCATTCTATGGGCTGAAACATGTAATTTTTGCTACACAGACAGGCCCACCCAGCCCAGGAAGCCAATGTGCTGCTTTGGGGAGCTTTTTAAAGTACCCTGTGATGGTTCTAGGGGTGGCGCAGCAATAGAGGGCATCGTTTGTTTTAACCTTGTGCCCCAGCACCTCAAGGATATCAGCATCTAACAGCATCTAGAAAAGTACCGATGATAACTTTGCTGGGGTTTTTGTTACCTATCCCTAAGGCAGTTGGTAACTGTACTTATCTCTGAGCGAGGAACGAGGGAACTTCAGACCAATCCTAAAAGCCACTGCAGCCTGCACAACCTCCGACAAATCTTGAATTCAGAGAGCAAGACCCAGCCCTTCACAGGCACTCGGGTGGCTGCAGGAGGTACGATGTGTACCCCAATGGGGGGTCTTGCTCAGCTGAGTGATGCCCTAACGCCCAGCGATTCGATGCTGGATAGGAGCAGCTGTATATGAAGTGTCAGAGAGAGGTGTGCACCTCCCTTCTCCCCACACTGCTTTTACAAGAGGCTTCATATTTAGGAAACATGTTACGACTCCCGTTGCCACCTTTAATCAGTCTTTGAGGTCGTGCCTGTCTAGAACCACGCAAAACAGCATTAAATATCTGCTGAAATTTTAAAGTGAATTTAATTTCTCCCAAGATTCAAGAGACTTCACACACATCTGCTTCACTACCAGTACAGCCATGTTTCAGACCAGTCCTTGGAAACCACCCCCAGAAAACTGTATCCCTGCTGTGGCCATCCCATCACCAGAGGAGACCCCAGACTCTGTTTGGCTGGCAGCTCCTCCCCAGGGCACATGGAAGGTTTTTACTGTGGGGAGGGAGGGGAAGGACAAGCAGGAGATCCCAGGCAGGCGTGGGGAAGGACGGTGTGGGAGGAGGGCCGCATCAGGTCTGCGTGCAGAGGGTGTTGCAGACATGCCAGGGAGAGGCCCAGGGAGATCCTGGGGCCCTCTCAAAGTAGGAAAGTCTGAAAAATATTTTCCTAAGCTTGTCTTTGGACAGCTGCAGCTGACTTTTAAGCAGTGACACTGAGCAAACTGGAATCTGGACACTGCAGTTTTTTTAATCCAAGCAGACATCTCCTAACCCCAGATCTCCTCTCAGCCTCTCAGGATGCCTGTTCTGCCTTCTCCTCCCTCCACCTGCTCAAACCTGGATGTGCATTGCCCCTGTGCTGGCTCTGTCGTTGGGCTGCCCCTAGCAAACCTGCCCTCCTCACTGTGCCTCCGATGCTTAGTTAAGCACACACCTTGCAATGCTTAGATACAGTTCTAGTGTTTATGGCTGCAAACTGAAGTGCATCCTACAGGCTGAAAAAATACCCCAGCAAAAGGCAAAAAGCCCGTACATACTATTTTCATGAAGCTCCTTGGCTGGTAATCATTTTTCTTCTCTTAGAATTACAGCGTTGCAACAGGGTAAATCTCTTCCCCGCTGTTCCCTTTCAGGATGCTCTAACTTGCCGTTTCACAGAATCACAGAATTATCAAGGTTGGAAAAGACCTAGAAGATCATCCAGTCCAACCATTCACCTATTACTACTAGCTCCCACTAAACCATATCCCTCAATACAACATCCAGTCTTTCCTTGAACACCCCCAGGGTTGGTGACTCCACCACCTCCCTGGGCAGTGCATTCCAGTGCCTGACTACCCTTTCTGAGAAGTAGTGCTTCCTAATGTCGAGCCTGAATCTCCCCTGGCGCAGCTTGCTACCATTCCCTCTAGTTCTGTCACTGCCTACACGGGAGAAGAGGCTGACCCCCAGCTCACTACAACCTCCCTTCAGGAAGTTATAGAGAGCTATAAGGTCTCCCCTAAGCCTCCTCTTCTCCAGGCTGAACAATCCCAGCTTCCTCAGACACTCCTCGTAAGGCCTGTGTTCCAGACCCCTCACCAGCTTAGTAGCCCTCCTCTGAACGCGTTCCAGACCCTCAATGTCTTTCCTGTAGTGAGGGGCCCAAAACTGAACACAGTACTCGAGATGCGGCCTCACAAGTGCTGAGTACAGGGGGACAATTACCTCCCTGCTCCTACTAGTAACACTATTTTTGATGCAAGCCAGGATGCCGTTGGCCTTCTTGGCCACCCGCGCACACTGTCGGCTCATGTTCAGCCGTGCATCAATCAGTACCCCCAGGTCCATTTCCTCCACACAGTCCTCCAGCCACTCCGCCCCAAGCCTATAGCGCTGCCTGGGGTTGTTGTGGCCAAAGTGCAGGACTCGGCATTTGCTCTTGTTGAACCTCATGCCATTGGCTTCAGCCCAGCTCTCCAGCCTGTCCAGATCCCTCTGTAGGGCCTCGCTACCCCCAGGCAGATCCACACTCCCAGCCAATTTAGTGTCATCTGCAAACTTACTGAGGGTGCACTCAATGCCCTCATCTAGGTCATCAATAAGATATTGAAGAGGACAGGCCCCAGCACCGACCCCTGGGGAACACCACTCGTGACCGGTCGCCAGCTGGATTTAACTCCATTTACTACCACTCTCTGAGCCCGGCCCTCCAGCCAGCTCCTTACCCAGCCGAGGGTGTACCCATCCAAGCCACGGGCTGCCAGCTTCTGCAGGAGAATACTGTGGGAGACAGTGTCAAAGGCTTTGCTGAAGTCTAGGTAGACCACATCAACAGCCTTTCCCTCATCCAGCAGATGGGTCACTAGATCATAGAAGGAGATCAGGTTGGTCAAACAGGACCTGCCCTTCATGAACCCATGCTGGCTAGGCCTGATCCCCCGGCCATCCCGCACATACCGCATGATCTCCCTCAAGACTATCTGTTCCATAACCTTCCCTGGAACCGAGGTCAGGCTAACAGGCCTGTAGTTCCCCGGATCCTCCTTACAACCTTTCTTGTAAATGGGAGTCACATTGGCAAGCCTCCAGTCTTCTGGGACCTCACCAGTCAGCAAGGAGGACTGATAGATAATGGAAAGCGGCTCGGCTACCACCTCTGCCAGTTCCCTCAGCACTCTTGGGTGGATCTCATCCGGCCCCATGGACTTGTGGCAGTCCAGTTGGAGTAGGAAGTCTCTGACTGTGTCTTCCAGAATCACAGGGGAGTTAGCATGCTCCCCAGCTGAGACTACCAGGTCAGAGAGAGGGGTACCCTGAGGATCTGTTTGACCTTTAAAGACAGACGTAAAGAAGGCATTCAGAACCTCCGCCTTTTCCTTATCCTCAGTGATCACATTCCCAGCCTCATCCAGTAAAGAGTGGATATTCTCCTTTGTCCTCCTCTTACTGTTAATGTACTTATAAAAGAGTTTATTATTCTTTTTCACCCCAGCGGCCAGGTTAAATTCAAGCTGGGCTTTTGCCTTTCTGATTTCACCTCTACACATCCTGACAACTTCCTTGAATTCATTCTCAGTTACCCGTCCCTCCTTCCACAGGCGGTAGATTCTCTTTTTCTCACGGAGCCTCAAGAGTAACTCCCTATTCATCCACGCTGGTCTTCTTCCCCGCCGGCTCATTTTGCGGCTCAGGGGGTTTGTCTCCCCTTATTTCTCCACTCACCCCCACGAACCTCACTTCTTCCAGTATTTCTCTCTTCCACTCATCCCCTGTGACTCCCTCTCTCAGGCCACCCGCCCTCCTCATCCTTGGTCATGTACAGCCGTTGGGCAGCTCCAGCCTTTCTACGTCCATACACCAGCTGCTTTCCAGACACGATCTCACACGCCTCCTCCTCTTCAGCCACCCTCACTTTGTGGTCCTTGTTCTTCACCTTTGAGTCTAGAAACCACCACACTCGCAAAGGAAATTCCACAGACCACACAGCACTTACACAACCTGTAGACATATTTTTGGGAGGTGCCTCTTCTTTCTGGCACCCAGCGCCAGACACTACCAAAGCCATCAGCAGGCGAGCACCAACCTCCTCCTGTCCCCATCAGCTCCATGAGAAAATGGAGCCAAAAGCCCAGAGTTTTATCCCAGCTAAAAGCCGTGACACTTCTGCTGATGTAAGTACTTTGAATGCCGAGCCATTTTGATGTGGTCTCAAAAAGCATAACCTATGGTCTGGGTCCAGACTTCATCACTTATCTCTCTCTGATCTCAACATTAACATCTCCATGTCTTGGCTTCCTTCTCTGTAAAACGAGCATCGTGTGCCATTCCCGACTGTGCGGCCTGGCAGGAGGCTTGGGGCGGTTGCTCACATGCCCTGAAGTCCTCAAGTGAAGGGACTGAAGGAGACAAAGTGCTTTTCAGCCTCCTGGTTGCAGAGCCCATACTCGCAGTGCTCCAGGAACGCCCGGAACATGGTGTGCTTACGGGGGGGACGGGGTAAGGTACCAGCAATACGCATGGGAACCCCTTTCCCTTTGCGCTGAGACCTTTACTGCAAACCTAAAACCCAAACCAGCCACATGAGTTAGACTTAACTAGCACGGTCTCGTGACAACTCGTTAGACGAGAGCCCTCAGAGCAAACTGTGCTCAAGTCAAAGCAGAGCTACATTTCTTTGCCGTTTTTATTACTCCTTGTCCAACAATGATGTCTAAAGGCCTTGCTGTCTGTTAGCTAGTGATATAATGCTGTTTGCCGTTAAGTCTGTGGAGAGCATTCTGCATAAAGAAAGGTTATTTTTAAAAGAAAAAGAGGTTCCTTTTCATGGCAATGGGCGCCACAATCTCAGGAGCCTCTGCTTGAAACACTGGTTGGGTTTTGCATCCCGCCCCTGGCCGCTGCTGGTGGGCTGGTGTGGAAAGTGCTAATCCAGGAGTGCTTGAACTTCTCCGGAGAGCATCTGCCACGGGGCCTGTTTGGTCCAAGTGCTCCAAGCGTGTGTGGGAAGGATGTTTCCCTTTAGTGGGTTCCTTTGATCTCTCTCACTTTGGGCTTCCCCTCCAGGCCTATTGTTTGCACATCACTGTAACTACAGGAAAACAAATGCATTATACAACTTCCCAGACTGACTCACCCTGGTACTTGATGCTTCATGTTGTCTGGTTACCCCGATTGCATCATGTCAGCATGGGAAGCTTAAAGGCTGGTTTTTCTGAGTAATACTGCAGTTGAGCAGTAGCTAAAAACAAAAAGAGTTATCATTATTGCTATTATCTTCAACCTGCAAAGTATCGAGGGAGAAAAACCAAGCAAGCCAAGGCCCTATGAACTAAACCTTGTGTGAATCATGAGTTCCAGTCAAGGGCCATGCTTAAATGATGCAGTATGCGAATATAAAAACCCTTTACTCCTGGAAACTTGGACTCAGCCATTTGAACGGGCCAATCTGTACTACTCCCTTGTCCCCAGCTCCTCTGGGATGCATTTTGTTCAGTGCGTTGTAAACAGGGAAGGGCGGGAGGTGTCCATGCGGCTGCGTCATGCACAGTGGGAAGCGGGCCATTGCTCCTGGGTGGGGATGAAACCCCAGGAAATTCGTCCCCCAGTTAAGAGTTTGAGCATCTTGCATTCCTGTAACTGATGTGCCCGTGGAGGGAGAGGGTCATCCACACTGTTTATCTTCAGCTGGCTGTGGTGCACCCGGCAAAGCTGACTGTTCTTTGGAACGCAGCTCCCTGGACGGGAGGGTGAGGCTCTCCATCACTGTACCCCAGCTTCAACTGACCAAACATCACCAAAACACCCCCCTGTAAAATCCCCCTGTGTATTAGCAAGGAAGCATTGCAGCATGTTCAGTTCCAACAGCAGGCTTCTTCCACAAACCAAAGCTTTTAAGAGAAAGCCAAACTCCCCTTCCTGCGCCTTCCTCCATGGCTGGGATGTGCTGGGCGAAGGGAGCAATTGGAATTGTTATGATACCGTGCCTGCAAAACATCTCTTGCAAGCATCAGCCCTTGCCTCCTCATTCTGAATCGAGCTGGCACAGAAAGCTGCACGAATTGACTAATTGCACCCTGAGCAATGCTGGCTGTGTCTGCATCATCAGCCCTGTTGCATCGTGCACTGGTGAGGAAACGGAGAATCCTCTGTTTACACACACCGGGTGATGGATGTGCTCATGTGCTCTGTGAGAACCCCTTTCAGAAGTTTAATTTCACATAAGCCAGCTCGGAGCCAGAGGCGATCGCATCCATCAGCTCGGGGAGGAAAGCCATCATCCTTTATACGCCCTGGCCCACAGAGGCTGAGGGGAAAGCTAGATAGGAAAAACATCCCAATAAAACTCTATTTCTGCTTTAAAACAGCCACATGGGACAAAAGTTTCCCACTTCTTGGTATCCCACAAGGAAAGGAATCACCGAAAGCCGTGAGACAAAACCCTCTATGCCGACAGCACTTCTCAGGTTCATTTTTGGTCACTCGATATTTCGTGCAAACGAGGCACTGTGTAAACTGGGTTATAGGTATCTATTTGCACTGACAAACCAATAGTGACAAAATTAATAAGGCTGCCTTTAAGCTCTGTGGTCACGATTAAAGGCTTTTCCAAGGGTATTTCTTCATCCAAAAGGATATAATTACACTTAAACAAATTTCCATGTTCGTGCATAGTTGGTACAAAAGCAGCTGGTATGGGACTTGTCTGGACACTTCCACCGTGTCTCTTTGTTCTTCTTGTAAAGGTGTTTTTTATAAAGGAACTGCATCACCATCCAGTGTTTACACCCAAGTTCTACCTCTTTCTTAATTTCTGATAAGATTCCTGTTCTCTCAACCTTTCTCTCAAATTTTCATTTAAGGTAAATTTTCCAGGACACATTGTGTAAATCCAGAGGGGTTTGGCCCTGTGGGGGGCTCCTACCTCAGGCAATTATCTGTAACCTCAGATGGAGCAGTGTAAAAAACCATTCCATAGGCTGATACCCGCACACCGGCGTGCCAGCTGGCTCGCCCCGGTGCTACGATTATGCATAAAAGTCAGGAAATTATGTGTGGAAAGAATAATGAGCAGCACTGTCTGCCCAATTACCAAGTTTGCATATGCAAACAATAATTTTGCAGATCTCTACCTGGCAAGCGTTTTTTTCTGAAGCTGCATCAGCAGCTCTGAGGTTCACTGCAGCAGCGAATGAACCCCAAACCGTCTCTGCTCCACTCCAGAACATCCTCCCTGGGTTTTGTTTGCTCCAGCCCACCCTCACTGGGTTTTTGTATTTATTAAAGGGAAGAAAAGTGTTTCATTTGAAGGTGATGAGCGTCTCCCAAGGCTCTGGCTGAACACCCGCTCACTGGGAATTTCGCTTCTTTTCTTTCAGGGATTCAGATTTGTTCCTGCTCGACTCTCGAACAATCTGGGCAGTGGAAGAGGGGTGGCTGGTGTTTGACATTACAGCGACCAGTAATCACTGGGTGGTGAATCCTCAGCACAATCTCGGCCTGCAGCTGTCCGTGGAAGGCATTGATGGTGAGTGTCAGACCCCAGCATCAGGCAGGGAGTCTTCAGCACGCGACTCCTAGCAGTGGAAACATTAAGTATTCTGTGCCCTTTCCTTTGAACAGGATTTCTTAAGCATGTTTTTCCTGAATTTGCCTGAGAGGCAAATAATAAATAATGATAATAATAATCCATAGGCATATTTCAGGTTAAGGATGTAGTCAGATGCTTTAACAGGTCAGAAACCTGGCTGGAGTCACTCCAGCACTAGCTATGAACGCATCCCCACAGGTAGGGCAATCCAGTCGAGGAAGGAACTTTGTTATGTGTGAAAAGATGCCACTGAATGATGTAGGGTGGTATTAATTGGCACAAAACTCCTTGCAAATTCAGAAAGCACCTGGGTACCATTTTAATTTCCCTATGTGGCAGTAAAGTTATGCCTGGTCTGGACTCCAAGGTCTGTTTGTGGTACCCCCCTCGGGAGGCTTGGGAATGAGTGGGAAGAAGCTGGCTCTCAAACATCTCCAGAAAAGATGCATTTAGAACCAGGCAGGGGGTTTTCCTAACCAGGTCTTAATGAAAGAGTCACGCTCCTTGGTCTTAAAGTTAAGATACCTGATGTTCGCTTGGAAGACTTGTGCAAGGAAACCAAAGTTTCATGGATCTTCCTGGGGGTTCCCAGGACTGGGGAACACCTGGAACTGCCTAGCTGCCCCACAGGAGAGGTTAAGGGAAACCCAGCTCAAGACTATTATAGATACTCTGGATGTAGATACGTAAGGACATACTTTCATCCTCCAGATACACATCTACGGTGTCACATGCTGTTGGTTTTTACGCAACACTCTGGATGTTTACAGTAAGTAGTCCTTTGCATAAAGTCTGCAAAGCAGTTTTGAAACAGACAACTGATGGAGAGCCATTCCCATGCAAGGGCCATGTTACTCAGGTGGGACCTGCCTGCAGAGAGTGAACCAGGGTTCGTTTCCCCCTGCCCTCTCTGAGGGCAGCAAGCGCAGGAGCCCAAACACAGGTACAAAGCAGGAGCTTCACCATGGAAATTACTAGTCCCCACCCCAGTGACAGGGAACTTTTGCCACCAAAGATTCAAATTCAACCTGATTTATAAGTTAATCTTAGCTCTTAAAGCTGAACCAGTAAGGCATGCTAACAGCCAAGACAAACCTAACCTGTTTTTAAGTGCTTGCCCATGTTTATAGTGTCCAAAAGGCAATACTTGAAAGCACGGAAGCAGTGTCCACAGTCGTGGCACGTCTGTTCAGTCGAGCTTCATGGGTAGGGAAATGTGAAGATCCAGCCCAGGGTCTTAAGAAAAGCATCACTGGAAGTAGGCTCAGCACCACTAAACTCCAGGGAGACCGCAGTATCACGCTTACAGCTCTTTACTGATAACACCACCTTATCGCTCTGTCCTTCTCCATTCTCACCCCTCCCCAAACTCAATCCCTTTTTTCAGCATTAAGGGGGCAGGCAGCTGATTGATGAATGCATTACAGATTTCAGCGGCGTTTTCAGGATCCCACAGCTCTGCAGCCATTTTCAGTCACTGCTATACTGCAACAATGGGGCCAAGCCCTTCCAAGCCAGATCCCTCACAGAGGGAGCTTTCCAAGACACACATTCCCAGCTTCAGCGACAAGTGCATTCTCATCTGCTATTCCTCTCGGTCAAAGTCAGGAGTCCGGTTTCTTTTTACACTCCTGGAAAATCCAGCTGAGGTTTTAAAGGGTTGAAATCACACACAAAGTGACCCACTGCTTTCTCAAAATAGATTAACAAAATACTTTAATCAGCCTGTCATTAAAGTCAGAAGAGCCAGCTGCAGTGTTTAAAAAGTAAATACAGAGATACAAGGGCTGCTTGTCTGCTTGTCCGCTGTAACCAAGTCCCCTGGCAGCACACCTTTGCACTCACATTTCTCCACCCCACCCATGGGTTTTTCCTTCTGTTTTGAATGGCAAGGAGATGTCCTTCCTTGCTCCCCAAGATTCATTTTGGATTTAGACCAACTGCGTGCACTCACAAGAAAGCTGCTTTTACACCTGGGCTTCATATGGAAGTCATATGCTGCAAGCACAGCAGGATTTTGATGCAACGCTCTGTGCTCAGGCAGCCCCGAAGCTTTAGCGGATTCTAAAAAGAAATAACAATTTTAACTTGTATCTGTCGTTACATAGAGATCCTTAACCATGAAGCCAGTACAGTAAAAAAGTATCCAACATCATGAGCGAGCACTGCAATGAAATTACACAGAAGAAATTTAACTGATCTTTGTGTTTCTTTATCACCTCACCAAATTAATCAATGCATTTAACTAGGGTGGAATCACTTCGCTTAGCACTTCAGATCCCATTTTTGACAGCATTAGAAAAACAGCCCCATAAGAGCAGATGAAGCCATGCCTCCTGGTTCAAGAGCACAGCTTTACCTCTTTTGGGAGAGGCTCATCCTACCCATGTGCCCTTGTGTTCCCACGTATAGGGAAGTTCCAAAGTAGATTTTCCCCATCATTATCACAAAGAAACACGCTACTTCACACACGGGGCACTGTATGCCCTTTTCCCCCCCCCTAAGGAAGCGTTGCCACCGTAAGGGCCTGGAGCTTGCCACGTTGGGGCTACATGAGAAATTCACTGGCCAAATGCTGCTGCAAACCCATGGAACACATCAGTGTGAAACCGGGTCGCTGCCCTGCGCAGTGCTGTCTGACTGGAGGGACACAGCAAAGGTGGAATAATTTACACCACACAAACCACAGCCCTGGATGTACTTGCTAGGTTAAACAGCATGGGGAGTGGAGCGGGAGGGGCAGTGTTCGGCGAGCTCTAACTCCCACAGCCGAGCTTGTTTTCAGGAAATAAGGCTTCAATCTGACAAAGCTGGAGCACAAGTGGAACTACTTATACATTTAGTATTAGCTACTTGCTTTAAGCACTTTGTGGGCTCAGCCTGAAACATTTAAAATGAAAACCGCTCGCACAAGCTTCCAGAGCGGAGCTTAAGGTGAAGAAGCTGTTGATGTGTCCATCTATGTACAAATCCACGTACATGAGCGTTTGCACTTGCTATTTTCACCCAAGCTTTCCCAGTGCCTCATCTGAAATAAGCTTTCCTTTATCCTGTTTGCACATCTCCTTGCTGCCAAGCTCCCGCTCCCACTCCCACACCTCCTGGAACAGTCCCCTCTGCAGACCCCTTGTTCCGTGCTCAGGACTCACTCAGCGGGCTGCATGCTTCGAGAAGAATGAGAGCAGACTCCAGCCCAGGCCAGTCCTTTTGTTGGCCTTGAGAACTGACCACAGCTCCTTTCTTCCTGGGTCTGTCGTGTTCAACAAACTCTCAGCCACGTGTGAGAGCCAGAATGAAAACAATCCCATAAACCCAGTAATTTATAAGACATGGCAGTTACTTTACTCACCCTGAAAACAGCAGTTGTATGACACTAGCTAGAAATACTCCACATTAACATCTTTTCACACGATAGGAATTAGTTCGATAATGAAGTTTTTGTCAGCAGAATGTAGAGCCCCTCACCTGACACCCTGCACACACACACCCCCCTCCGAGCCGGGCTGCCTTTCAGGGCTTCTCTAAGAAAGCATCCGCTGTCCTTTGCTGTGTTTGCTTTGGTGTCAAGGCCCAGCTCTGTCCTTCATAAAGCAATCACAAAAGCCATCAGCATATCTTTGACTTAGCAGCAGCTTGAGACAAGATAATTCGTGATATCACCCTCCATGATGGGGAGAAATGTTAAATTTCCCTTTACCACCAGCCCCATGCAACTTCTGTAAATAATTAATTCTGCGGAGACACTAGCTAATCATCTTTTACCAAAACTCAAATGATTTTGAAAGCCCAGGATGAAGGGAGCACGAATTGTAATCAACAGTTTTGCAGCAAAGGTATTGGGTACGGTAGCACTAAGATGCAGCAAGAAGCAAAATGTCTCTAAACATCCCAATTATTTGTTTCTCTCAGGCACAGTGTATCTGGAACTCTGTCAGCATTTCATACAAGGCATTTTTATTTTAAGTTAATAACCTTCCAGTGAGAATTTAGTGTTCCTATGGGCTGACTTTTATGGTTCCTTTTATAGGATCACTTCAAATTATAGGTTGGTGAACTTAAAGAAACCCCTCTAAAGAATGCAGGAAAAGTTAATGCTAAGCGGATTTAGGGTAAAATAATTATACATAGGGCTATTTTATGTAACTTTTACATGCAGGTATAAAATAAGTTAGCTGTACTGAGCTGCTCGTGTCAGAAGCAGCCAGGCCCTCAGTAGATGGACACATAGGGACGTGCCCAGGACTCGCCCTCGCCAGCCAGCCTGCAGCTCTCCCCCTTGTTATATTTACTGCTGAAAATGGTCCATTCTGTTATTAAGGGCAAAGCATCAACCCCAAACTGGCGGGTCTCATCGGACGGCACGGCCCACAGAACAAGCAGCCGTTCACGGTAGCCTTCTTCAAAGCCACTGAGGTCCATCTCCGCAGCATCCGCTCCACGGGAGGGAAGCAGAGGAGTCAGAATCGATCAAAAACACCAAAGAACCAGGAAGCTTTTCGTGTGTCCAACATTGCAGGTACAGCATGGGTTGCTGGCTGTGTGTCTGGGTGTAGGACTATGCCTGGCTGGACTTGACGCTGGGTGGGAACTGCTTTTCCCATACTCAGCCTGTCTGTTGTCTCTTTGGTCTAGCACTGGTGTTTATCCTGCTGGTTTGAAACTGCTTGGGATTAGGGATTATTGCAATCGAGTTAGAAAAATGATGTTTTTTTGAAACAGCGTCAGACTGAGGGATATCTTAATCCAAATTTTTTTAAAAAGCCATCTGAACAGAGAATTTCCTTTTCTCCCATGAAAATTCTCATTTTGAGATGCAAGATGACACAAAACCAGATGGTAAGTGATCAAAACAGGAACTCATTTCAGTAGATCCAAATCAAAATGCTGTAGATTTTCAGAGTTTGTAATTTTAAAGCTTAGCCCTCAAAAAGTTTAGAGCCATCCCAAGAGTTTTGGATGGAAGAAGGAAACCCATTTGCTGCTCAGGATAACTGCAGCTATTTTGAGGGGAGCTGTGCTTCCTAATAAGGAAGAAAACTCCATGAGGCATTTGAAATAGAAACATGGTTTAATTTCGAGATACCTCAGAGGAATGGGCGCTCGGTGACTTTCCCAGTGGGAATGGCAGCACAGGGCCAGCTCTACTCAGGGTGGTGGCAAATTCCAGCTCCTGCTTCTGTAAGCGCTTTGCTGCGTGGAAGGAGAGCTTGCAAGAGGTGGAAGGAAAAGGACAACATAGGGCATCCGTGACTCCTCTCCACCTTGGGTTACTTGGAGTTACCTGCAAGTCAATGGGAGAACTCACTCCCCTTGGTCCTGCTGCAGCTTCCCTGTATGCAAGCAGGTCATTCCCTGTGTGTAGTGCGGGATGGTACTCACAGTCCCCCTCTCCCCCCACACAGAGAACAGCAGCAGCGACCAGCGACAAGCCTGCAAGAAGCATGAGCTCTACGTCAGCTTCAGGGACCTGGGGTGGCAGGTAAGGGCTGGAGGCGACCAGGGTGTGAGCTGGGCATCACTTGCCCAGCTGTTGCAGGGAGTGTGCCAATAAGACGTTTTTATCATCCCTGGTGGGGAGAAATAATTAAATTGTCTTTAGCCTGCTTAAGTGCTTCTGCAAAGCTTGGGCATACAAACACTTGGTGTGAGAAGAGGAGGCTGAGGGGAGACCTTATCACCACCTACAATGACCTGACAGGAGGGTGCAGAGAAGTGGGCAATGGTCTCTTCAGCCAGGTGACAGGAGATAGGACAAGGAGAAATGGCAGCTTGCTGCGCCAGGGCAGGGTCAGCTCAGATGGGAGGGAAAAGTTCTTCACTGAAAGAGTTGTGGGGCTATGGAATAGGCTGCCCAGGGAGGGTGTTGAGTCACCATCCCTGGATGTGTTGAAAAGATGGGTAGATCAAGTACTTAGGGATATGGTTTAGTAGAGGACAGGCACGCAATGATCTTAAAGGTCTTTTCCAACCTGGTGATTCTGCGAGACAGGCTGGCTAGAAACTCAATGGAGTTGGATCCCTTTGAGGAACTGTGGCCCTGCATTTCCCCTGGCAGTACTGAAGGCCCAGACAGTGCTTCGCTTTCATCTGCCAGTTTTTAGAGCCGGGGAAAGGCATTTTCACTTCTGAAAGCTTGGTGCCTGCATTTCAGCAACGGGTGAAGTGATCCTTGTGGGAGGACACTACCAAACGGATAAAGAAAATCAAACCCTGAAGTTCATCACTCAGGGGGCACAACTGCCAAGTTAGATACATCTAATGGCTGCTTTAGGGGTGTATGAGACAGCACTAGAGAGGCCAGCATACCAGATGTATTTTGCAGGCTGCTGTAATTGTATGTGGGCACAGAAGTTATTAGATTAATGTGCAGTTCTACTTTCTGTTTCACTGCACGATATTTTGTCTTTCCCCACAATCTGATGTCTTTAATTTAATCGAGGACTGGATCATCGCTCCGGAGGGCTACGCTGCCTATTACTGTGAAGGAGAATGTGCTTTCCCATTGAACTCCTACATGAACGCTACAAATCATGCCATTGTACAGACACTGGTAGGTGCACTGTAGCTCTTCATACAGAGTTATTCCTGATAGGTGCTACTCAAAATTAAGTTAATCACATGCACAAGAAATAATCTCTAAGCAAGCAGGAGGAGGAAGGTCTGCGTGAGCTCATAACGATGCCAACAGCATCTGGCTAAACATGTCAGGCCAAGTGGCCTGAATTAATAGTTGGCCAGCAGTCACCCTGCGTTTGCTGCAAGCCTTGGCACACTGCCTCTGGTTTAAAAGGGCCTGTGGTAGACATCGCAGTGGAGGTCTAGTCCTAGTGCTTGGGAAGGAAGGAGCAGGATGGGAGACCTGATACCAGCATCCCTCTGGAAAGCTCTGCAATGACCCACTGTAGGCTGCCACCAAAAGCAGGTTTGGGGGCAGGCTGAGGAAGGGGTCAGTGAATCCCAAGTTACATGGCCTAGCTGCTCTGTGGGTGTAGTTTTACACACTCGTGCAGAGATGTGTGGGTGGGAACCCTGAGCTGGCGTGTCCTCGCCACACAGTGCCTGTGCTTAGGGGTCCACTGGCTGGGGCCACCCAAAGCCAACACACGGCAGCTCTCGGCATCAGCTGGGACACGTGCTGGTCCCGAGTACCCTGGCTATGCAGTGTCCCCACCCCACCTGCCTGGACACCCCTTCCCAGCTCAGGTCAAGCTTAACACATCTGCAGGGTACAAGGAAGGCATTCCTCACCTACATCCATCCTCCCATGCACATCTAAACATTGCCAAAAAATATAACAGAGGAAACTGTAAGCATCTATATTCCCAAAGGAATAAATAGCTGCGTGGTTTTCCCCTGGTAGACTGCTTAAACCCCTCCACACCTTCTCAGAGCACAAGGGACCCGGAGCCCTTGGCCCCAGCTGGGTCTGGGTGGTGCCAGCTGCAGGGCTGGTAGGATTGCTCACAAAACCTGGCCTGCATGTCCCACTGAGTTTAATTGTAACTGGTACAGCTCTGCAGAATGCTGGCTGCTCTGACAGATGGGAATTCTCTAATGAAAACCTACCCTGCTGAAAGATTTCCAACTAGATCTGCCTTGGGTGCGTGCGTCAGCCCCCGTACATGCAGGGGACATCTCGAGATGTTTGTACACAAAGCCAGGTGTTGGAAACATGTCTGGGTGAGCGCATGGGACAGACAGAAGGTTGCCTGGGAAAGGAAAACACAGGGGAGGAGAAGGGGAAAAGTAAATTTTAACATGCCTCTGCTTTCATTCCCAGGTTCACTTTATAAACCCAGAGACTGTGCCGAAACCCTGCTGTGCTCCTACACAACTCAATGCCATCTCAGTGCTCTATTTTGATGACAGCTCCAATGTTATCTTAAAAAAATACAGGAACATGGTGGTACGAGCATGTGGCTGTCATTAGATTTGTAGGAAAAGGAAAAAAGGAAAAGAAGCTATTTGTAAAGAGGGGGTTTGTACGGCTGTGTGGGGGAAGGGAAGAGGTTAGCACTCCGGCAATGGGTTTAAAAAAAAATCCCGAGTGGTTTTTTAGGACTGGGCTTCTGAAAGTTCAGACAATGGAGCAGTTTCTGGATCTAAGTGGCATTTGAACACATTTTGTTTTAGTTTATTAAAGACAATGAACTTGTAAACTGAAACAAGCTAGAGAAACCATTTAAAACCAAGTCTGCCTACAAAATTGGCTCCTACAATACATACTTCTCCAGATGAGTCTCTCTGAGGATTACAAACTCACCAGTGTTGATTGCAAGTTAAAAAATAATAATCTGTCCAAGGTGAGAATGTGCTGTGACTAATAAGCATGTGTAGTTCCTGTAACACAGTTTGCAATAAAATAAGTGAACAAAATATACCTGGAGTGAACAGGTATTTTGTTAGAGAATTATTATTTCCATCCCTCCGTTTGCTTCAATTTCATGAGCAAAACCAAAGATTAATGACATGCAACTTCCAGTTGTTAACTACCGTAGCAAAAGCTGCATCTGGATTGACACAAAGTCAAAGGAAAGGTTGGACTAAGGAAAAAAAATATATTAAAAAACCAGACTTTTCTGATTGGCATGAGACCTGAAGAAATAATGCCAAAGAGCAAGACTTTTTGGGTGCATTTTTTTCTCTCAACAGGGAAGGAAATTTCATCTAACAACCAGAAGGAATTTGAATTTGCTATAGATTCAAACCAGGAAGGCAACAGACCATTAAGGAGCAGGGACTAGGCCTAGCATTTATCTGGGGTACCCTGAGCAGACAGAGTTGGGGAGCCCAGCTGAAGTCCTGCTCCAGGTTGGAAATTGTCCGTCAGCTTTGCTGACAGAAAAGGTCCAACACTTTTCTGAAAAGGTGGAGGCTGAAGCACAGAAGGTGCCGTGAGCTGGGACGTGCAGCCCAGTGCCACACAGACTCAGCTAGGGACGTGCTAGGAAACCGTACATCCCAGCTCAGTGTTTATGATAGAGTAGGGGTTTGTTATTGGCTTCACTTTAAAAAAAAAATAATTAAAGAACTTCCTTTCAAGAGCCACACCAACAAGCATGAACCAGGAGCAAGAAAACATCCCCTCAAGGCTTTTCTTTTTCCTTCTTTTAAAGTCATGGGTTACACAAACATCACACTCCAGTAATTAAAACTCAATTAAAGTAGCTGTGAGTAAGAATACAAAGTAGCAGCAACCAATCACAAACCGATTCAACACTTGGTCATACCTTGCAGTGACAAAACTAGAGTTAGCCTAAGTTTCACCAGAGAGAAAATAGAAACTCCTGTTCAATAAAACACCAGGTCCTCAGCACACCCACCTCTAAATCTCCAAACTTCAAAGCCCTAAACCTCCAACAGACTGATCCAGAACATCATAAATCCCTGGAGATGGTTTTGTCTAGGCAGTGAGTGGACTGGGCGATGCAGCTGCAGTAGGAACTTGGCTCCACATCTTGCCTGAGAGAAAGAAGATAAATGAACTGAATGCAACCGCCCAATTCTGGAAATCACCCACTGCTCTTCTTCCTTTAAGTCCCAGATCAAATCCAGACCAGATGCCTCTCTTTAAAAAGAATAAGCAAAGGAAGAAAAAAGGTTACTGCCTATGAAATGAATTGGAAGCTTGTTTCTGATGGTCTAATCCTAATCTCGTTTAAGTCAGTTGGTGCTTTCCCAGTAGCAGGATTATGCTCATGAGAAAGTGGAAGCTTGGGTAGGCTTTGGCGAGTAATTGCCACATTGCCAGAAGTACCTGGCTTCCAGCCCAGGTGGCTCGGGACCAGCCTGGCCACAGCACACAAGCTCCGCAAGTGGAACTCAACAAACTTCCTACCTGCCCCACAGCAAGACTTTGGCCAAACATGGACAGCGAAAGGACAGGACAACAGCACAAGAGCCTGCAGACAAACCCATCTGTGATGAGCAGCCCAGCCTGCCCACAGCGCATCCCTCAGAGCAAGGTATTGAAGTCGCACAATGGGATGTGCCTTTTGACACCATATGTCTCTACGCCACTGCTCCTGTAAGCCTCCTCAAGGAAGTTAAAGGCACTCCGGACAAAGTTAAAAATTAATCAGGCCTAAACTTCCACTATTTAGTAGTCAAGGATTAGTGTCTCTCACGGGTGTCTCAGTGTTGGTGGTCACTGTGTTTGTGTATTGCGTTTTGAACTCGGACCACGGTATCTTGCTGTATAGGATTCATATATTAAATACTATGTGGGGATTGTTTTGTTTTGTTTTGGGGGTTTTAGACATAATAACAGGGTTTCTGTTGCTAGGCTCAACATCAGCTTCACTGTTTGTACATTTTTATGTAAATAGTTGTCACAAGAGGAAGAAGAATTATTTATTTCCATCGCTGAATTCCTTTTCAATCACATCCAGGAAAAATTATTCTCAGTTCCTAAATGCATTTGTTTCCTTATTTAAGAAGATATTTATTAACAGTTGGCAAAGATGCATACCCGTTTCTGGTTCTTTTCGTAGAGCAGTTGTCAGAAGCCTTTTTGTACAAACTAGTAAAATAAATCATTGCAACTTTACCAAAAGATATCCCAACAGCACTGTGTATCCGTGTGGTTATTTTCCCTATCTTCAGAGGACCTTTTCATTTCAGCTAGGCAATATTTCATCCCGAGTCTGTTTTCATGTAGATCAATCTCTACGTACGGGCAAAAATCAGCACATGCTGCTGCTATTTGGTGCAACTCTTTCAGTCCAAATACAACAGAGAGGGAACACAAAAGAAATTATGAATATGTTTTGCAGGCTGCACTGCAAAGATCCGTGATTGAATTATAGTGCAGCTGTCAGCAGCTGTTTCAGAGAAGCAGGGGGTAAATTAGTTCTGTTTACTGCTAACATAGTTCTGAGATTTAGTCATCCCAATAAAATTATAGAGGCACAAGAAAGGAAAAAAAAAAAGAAACTCCAAAGGAACATCAGCCAAGAAGCTGACATTTTCTAATTTAGATTGTTTTAGCATATTTCAGAGATGCTGCTGGCATGAGGTTTCCTACTGTGGATACCACACCGCATTGCTATGGAGGCAGCTGAAAAAAAATAGCGGTCTAAATCCCTGTATTAACTGAACATTGTATCTTCAGGGCATAACAGCAGCATTTGAGTCCTCACTTACTTTGAGCTGTGAGCAGAGTTGTGCCAGCTTGTGTAGATTTATTTGCTAATCCAGAGGCTTAAAATCAGCATTTTTGGAGTTAACTACCGCCTTCCACAAGCTGTTACAAGTTCATAACTAGATTTGCTCCGTGCGCTGATCTGAAGTCCGGTGGAAAGACCTTTATTGACCTACACTCAGGTTTTTGTATGCTCAGACTAATTTTAGGAGGAGGACCTTCTGGTATTTTTCCATCTGGTCCCAATTCTCCGTGGTTAGACCTGGTGTAAGTCAGAGGTGGATCCAGTAAGAGGAAGAAAAATTAAAACATAAATAAACCCACAAAATTAAAGCACAAACTGACCGACAACAGCAAACCAGAAAAATCATTTTGCTTTACAGTGCCAGTCTTGCAGCCAACAGGAGCTTTACCACTGACTTCAACACATCCAGCCTTATAGCATGAAATATCGGGCAGTTTCCAGCTCTGCTACAACTTGCTGGATGTGCTTCGTAGCAGCTTTCCCAGCTTGGGAGCCAAAAAACTCTGTTCCCGAGCTGGTTGCAGCACTCCTGTGGCTTTGTCTCCTCATCTACTGTTCTGGAAAAGGCATTCCTGACGTGAATACGTACGCTGTCATAAACTGGCAGGGCCATAAAACTCCAGTGAACCAGCTTCAAAACAGCTCGATTTATCTGAGTAATGACATTTTAAAGCACATTTAAAGTATTTTATAGATCGGTTATTTTAAGTTCCTTTCAGGCCAAACTTTGAGGATGTTATGTTTGCTTAATTGAGCTGTTTGAGATCAGTTCCAGTACTGACAATAGAATCCTTTTGTCCCTAACGCAGGAAACTGTCTCCATTGCTGCCAACGTTCGCCTAATAAAAGATAATGATTTAAGTGAGCCTTAGAGTAATTTTAAGATTTCTGATTTTTATGGAAGCGCCAGCTATAAAGCTTAAAACCAGGGAGCAAGAGCTGAGCTCGCACAAGCGCGGTGCCAAGGACCGCGGGATTTCCTCTGCTGCTCCCTCCAATCCTCCCAGCTCTGCCTGCGGTGGGAACAGGCACTTTCTGGATAAGTAAAACTAAAGAGACTCATCTTTGAAGCTCAGAATTTGCATCCTCTGCTCTGCATTTCCAAACAGCCCGCTTGCTAACTTCCAGTGCCGCCACAGACACGTTATTCTCAATATTCAGCCATTCCTCTGAGAGAAATTCTGCCCAATTAAGCTAAAAGTCTGTTTGAAGTTTTCATTTATCAGGTAATGATTGACAAGACCTCGAGGCAAAAAACAAGGCGCATTTTATACTGCAGTCACTTATTACCTAAGTACAAACGCAACACAAATGGGTTGTTATGGCCATGTTGAGTTACTCAGCTCTAAATAAAAATATCCATTCTTTTCCTGCTTAATGCAGGAGGATTTTTGTTCCTAAACTGCCAGCTAAAAGTGATCAGAAGCTTTGGATAACACGTCTAAAGCACTGATTCCTTAGCTAACATGTAGGCCAGTTTTCCAAGGGGCTGTTTGCTGACTGGGCAGTAGGAACAGGCCTCTTCAATGTTTTGAGAGTTATTTTGGTATCATGAGGTTTGCCACTTTGGGACAAAAAAATCTGATGTTTTCTCCAATTAGTAGAGTCCTGTTGTTTGAATTAACTCCACAAAAGAAGGTAGTGCAATCTTGGGCCAGCTTGAGTTTTGTTCTAAAGGAACACAGGACAACTCATAGTCAGATTCATCAGCCTCAGATTTTTTATCCCATAAGGGAAAAATACTGGGGAAGTTAACGGAGAAAAGCAACTTTTCCCGTTCTTGTGAGCAGCCCCACAAACCCTTAGAAAGGGACCTTCGCCCTTGACAGATTTTTGCAGGCCTGGTCAAGCATTTAACCGTTTGCAGGACAAGGCTCTACGTGGGGCTGCTTGAATTAACTGCACCCTCAAAGAATTGGCTTGCTTGTCTGCAATAAAACCCAATCCCAGGCCAGTCAGCAGTAATTTGGGGAACGGAGCGTTTGTGTCTGGAATTGGGAGGGGGCGAAGAGCTGTATTCACTGCAAGGGCCACGGGCTTGCCCATAATTAAAACCATGCACTTACCCTTGCCGAACGGGAAGCTGAAGCAGCTCCTGAGTTAGCTGTGCTGCTGATAACTTTGGGCTAATGGTCTTATTTTAAGCAGCTCTTAAGGAAAAAAAAAAAAGGAGGGGATGCTGGGAACTCAGCAGATCTGGTGTGCTTTAGCATGTCAGTACTCGCAGCTCGAGCCCAGGACTACAAGTTTAGGTTAGGTTTCTAAAGCAGCATGTACGGATTTGGGATGTCACCATGGTCGTGGTGTACAAAAAGCCCCACAGAGGCACTTGGAACCTTCTAACCCAGCTCCCAGCCTTCCCTTCCACTGCCTGATCTCTCTGCTAAGATCTGGAGCAGGCAACAGCTCCAGTTGTGGCTAGACACTCATGGTGACATTGCAAGGTGACCTTTGGCTTGGCTAATGAAGGCAAACTGTCGCAGGCTGCTGGATTTATTCCTGCGCTATTTGTTGCTGCTGTGTCAGGTGCTTCATATAAAATATGTGGAAGCAGAGACATTCAGTGTCTGGATTCGGTTATGAAGGGTCAGAGCTCAAAGATATCATTTCTCAGGTCCCAACCATTTAAGCCATTTCGTTCAGTGCTTATAACAAGCTGTAGACAAGAGCAGAGAGGTTGATGGCTCCACATCTGTCTGCCTTGGGCAGAAGTACCAGTCAGCCTCTTTTTTTAAAAAAAAATAAACAACAAAAACCCAACACTTGGGCAATTGCTTAATGAGAACAAATTCCTCATTTTAGCTTCTTTGACTATGCACTAAGCATACAAGAAAGGAGCACAAACCAACATGGACAGCTGGTCCGGAACTGGCATGGGAAGAGCTTTGCCTCTGAATTGTTTATTCACTTCTTGGAGATCTACTGACCTATATTTGGCTCTTTAATCTAGCCCTTAAATCCACAGAATTGAGTTGTTCTTCCTTAACAGGAAACAACCTGGCTGGACCGTACTTTTGGGACTTTGCTAGTTACTCCAAGAACTTTTTTCATGAAACCTCAGGGCTAAGTGTTAGAGTGGACAGCAAGTAGAGTTAGGGCCAGGCACTTGTGAGAAGAAAGCATGCAGCTGCTGGCTTTACAACTGGACAACCCAAGCACTGAAATCCATCTTGCGGCATTCCCGGGAACCCCGTCCAGGGGCCTGGGGAGAAGGAACACGACACTCACAGAGGTTGGGCCACCGCTGGCCTAGAGCAACTTTAATCAAGAGATCTTTTTCCTAACAGCAAGGCAGATGTGGGTTTTATTTCCTTTTTTAAATTAGAGAAATGCACAAGTGATTCCAAGCTCAGCCCATCGGTTGTTTTGGTTTCACATGACTACTGAGAAATCAACTGTAAAAGCTGGTGCAGTTATATACACACATACCACGCACAGAATGCGAACTATAAATACTGGCAGGGAGTCTGGTTTAAGAAGCTGCAGCTAACGTTGTGTCAGAACAGCCCTTGGAACCCCCATTTCCCGAGATTTATATTGCAGGAGGTGGGGAGGGAATAAATCCGATTTTACTGGAACGTTGCCCACAACTTCTCAGCCATAAAGCCTTTATTTATGGCTGCTACACAGCATGAAGGATTCAATTTGTCCTTTGTTATGAATTTCAGCGGATCATGTAACTGTTTATTTCCAGATATTTTAAAGAAAAGTTGGTATTCTCGGGCTGCAGGAAACAACAAAGCTTTTCATCATCCATGCTGGCGGGGATGTGATCAGACCACGCTCAATACAGACAGTACAGTGGGGTCCCAGGGTCCTGCAATTCTTCCACTGGCTCCACAGAAAAGGACAAGACTTGGATGAGGCTGGGGGGCTTGGGGATGAGGTATCCCCCACGCCAGCCTTCACCACCTCAGTCCCACAACCACGTTCAGCCTTCAGCATGGAACAGCTGCCGGCTCCCTCTAAGAGCTGCCAAGGGACTCCTGCTCAGAAGCAATAGCTCCAGCTCCACAGGAGAAGGTGGAAAAGCATAACCAGTTCAAGGCAGAAGCCATATCACAGCTCTTCCCAGCTTTGAGAGATTTCCTGCTTCTAGTAGCAGCTGAGAACAAGATGCTCAATAAAAAATAAACATCACAACCAGGGAGAGACGCGTCCTCAGCGACACACACGGCGCTTTGCAGTGGCAATGAGGATTCACAGTGACAATCCTAGGAATTAGCACTTGCAAAGCACTCTCTCTTCAAAGCATTTTTTATTGGTATTAAAAAGGAAGATGGTACTTTGCATGCATTTATTTCACATTGCTCATCCGGCTTGGGAACAAGCCTTCGGAAGCCTGATGTTTGGGTGAGAGGGAACAGCCCTGAGTTAAAAGAGATGGAGACTCCTTCCTGGGAGATGTGGGAGACTGACAGCAAATTAAGCCCGTGGGGCAAATATTATGTTCTCCAGATGAGGATGACAGTCTTTGAGGAAGCAGATCTGGTTTTCTGATGCAGCACCTCACAGAAAATGAAAAGAAAAACATCTCCGCCAACACTGCAGGATACTGGAGCTGCTTTTGCTTCATTTCCAGACCATGTGTCAGGCATACTCTGCTGTCTCCTCAGATGTGTTCTCCTTCCCTTTATGCAAAGGGGCAGAAAACCAGGAAAGCACCAAGTCCATGGTTCACCTACCTCCTCTTGAAAGATGCTCAGCAAGCAGAGAGCTGGAACGGGTTGTGAGGATTGTCATTGCCTAGGTCAGTCCCTGGCTGATCAGCTAAACACAGGAACGATACACAGTTTGTAAGAGCATGGCACAGATATTCTGTGGCCCCTCACCACAAGTGAGACACAACATCTCTCTGCTGCAGATACACTGGGACAAGTGAAGAACCTTTAGTGCAAGCTACCAGAGAACTGCATAATCTACAGGCCTTCACCGAGAGGCCAGGGACACAGATGTCCCTCCAGCAGGACCACTCACTAGACAAAGACATGAGTATAGCACCCTGCATCTGGTGGCAGAGCAGCCCCCCTTTATTATTTGGGCCCCTCCAACTGTTTTTCAAGTAAGGCTCTGAGGCTGAAGGCAATACTTCCTAATTTCTCCTTAACAAACCAAGAATTAATGAACTTTTCTGTTCCCACTGTATGCTGATGGCAGCAGGGTACAGTTCTCTCACTGGTGGGGAAAGCAGTACACTTGACCACAGGCTACCAAGCCTCTAAAGCCCTTAAGATTGTAACAGCATCAAGGATCACACTGGTAGAGAACGAGTCTTTAGAAGAGAGGGATATCAGATGGCACGGAGGCCCAGTGGACACAGGAAAGGAAGGAGACATCCAGGACAGGCTGATTGTACTGGATGCTTGCAGAGAGGAGCAGCAGATTCTAGGCAGGCAGACACAGTTCTTTTAGCACTTGCAAATGAGCCTGCTCCAACCCTCCTGATGTTTATTTTCCAGCACTAATTTCAAGCCATTTTCCCCAACTGCCTGATTTTTTTTTTTTTCCATCTCTTCACCTGCTTTGGAAAGTCCTCGCCACTGCTGTGCTTTGGGGACCCTTGCAGTCACGTATCTATATGTGTTTACATGTTTAATACATGTGTGTGTACATACAACTAAGCAAGGTAACTTGACTACTGCCCTAAGAACTGAGAAACTGAACCCACATCAACATTTGGAGGAGGGCTTCAAAACCTACAGCAGCTCCAAGCAAAGCAGAAAGTAGCAGCGGAGAAGAAAAAGGAATAAGCAAGTGACCCTTTTGCCACTTCTGTAGATCAAACTGGGTGTTTCCACTGATGGGGCTAACCTCAATTTACAGAGTTATGGAGAAAGGTGGAGCATATAACAAGAGATGCTGGGTGTCTCCAAACACCTCCCACAGCACTTCCTTGCATACAGGGACCTCAAACAAAAGCCACTTGACCCTCAGTAGTCCTGTTGCCATCTGGGCTTTGATGCATCTGTCAAGGCTCTCTGGTTCTAGACCCAAGTGACCACAATATTTCTTTTACCTTCCAGATCTCTGGGAAGCGTGAGGAGCAGCCCTACCCATAGGTTACCACTAAGAAAACTGGTGATACCCAAATCTCTACATAAAGAGATATTCTGAGCTCACCTATGTTTCAGTGAGGATTTATTGCACCACAGGAAACACAAGACTTCCCATACAAGCTATGAACACAGACATCCTGGACTCAAAGTGCTGTGTGTTCAGCAGCTCTTCCCTGCAGTCTGCCATGCACTACATGGCCATGGAATATCAGAGACTGCATTGCCTGCTACAGTTGCTTAAGACTCCAAAACAGCGGTGTTGGTTGATTTATCATTGGTATGACAGTCATGACCTCAAGGGTCTACCTTTGGCTCAGGTTCCCCCAGCTTTGTCAGCCTCATAATCATACGGGTTAATTGGACAGAGGCTCAGCAAACCTTTCCACCTCTCTTCCCTGCTTCTGAAGGCACTTGCCAGAGGTCACACACACAGTTACTGATAAGTTTACACTTAATCAACATCCAGCCTCCCCAGCCACCTCTACCCATGACAATCCTCTGATCAAAACAGTTACTCGATCAATGCACAAGATTATCAAGCTACAGCTCTTCCTTCTTCAAACTAAGGAGAGACCTTCTCCGTACCGCAGGGACTGACTAACACCCATGCCCTGTACTTTAGGTCTTCACTGCCAGTGCCTACCTTAACTGCTGCTTCCCATTTGCTTTGGCCTCTTCTCAAAGCAAGCAGCACATAATTGCACACCAAGGGAGATGTCTGCCTCTGATCTGTCTGACCATTTTCTCCCAGAAGTAATTTAGGAGCGTCTCCATTGGTAGTAGACTTAACCAGCAGTGAGAGCAGCTTTGGGATTCAGCCATCTTCCCAAAACTGAAGGATTTTCCCCCCTTCAATAGGATGTTGTCATATTTGGCTGCCAAAACTGTTTATTGTGCCGTGAGCTGTCAGCCAAAGTGAAGCTCAACTGCTGCCTGAAGCTGTTCTCATTGAGGCCACCTCATCTTTGAGAGGAAACTCATCTCCCATCTTGACTGTTAACTTATGGGGAGCAGACACAAGAGACACAGACTTCAGTCAGGCATCACCAGCACATCCCTTGAGGACATCCCACCCCAAGCTGCACACCTCAGTGCCAACACCCAGGGTTTCTCACCTCTATCCTCCCTGCTTAGCTGGAGGGGAGAGCCCAGCCTATACACAACCACTCAACCCTGTTGGGAGGAGGTGCTGCTGGCACACACCCAAGCCCCCAAAACTGCCCAACAACACAACCAGCTGGTGCACACAGCAGCCTGCCAATCTCACCCCCACCCCCTTCCTTTGCTTCCCCCACATACTTAATTGCAATAACACAAGGAGCAGCATCAGAAAGCTTGTGGTGGTGGGACTGGAATTTCTCAGCCGAGTTTATTTTAACACATCTAGAACAGGAGATATCCACAGGCTATATATAGAGATGGGGCTACATAGCTAAAAACGATAGAAAAAGCAAAGCCCTATACTTCTGAAAGCCACAGAGATAGATTATCTGAATTACTGTCATTACTGAAATTGCTAGCTAAAGAAGAAACTCCCAAGGCCCGTGCGTGGCTCTAGCAGTTTGACTATAGGAACCACTGTAATTACGAAGTGTTTTAAATCACGCCAGCACAAACAAGATCTGGAAATGGAAAATACCGTGGTAGTCGTCACATCTGGAAATTAATGGTTGGCATGGAAGTGGATGGAACTGGTTACTCATGCTGAGCAGTGGGCATGGTGAAGTCATGTCCACCACCACTCCTGACTACCTTCGGCTACAGGCAAAGGTTGTTTCCACAGTCTCACCCACACTTCTGGCAGCCTCCAAATCCAAGTCCTGCTCCTTGCAGGGACAGCTGCTGTCACTGTTAGAGGGATCTCAGCTCACAACATCCTCAGGTGCCAAGAAAAGGCAAGACACATGAAGGCCAAGAGGCAACATAAGCCACATGAGCCCTGCTCCAGGCACCCTTCACTCGGTTGGATAGCTTGCCCAGAGTTGTAGTGGATCCCTGGTAAGGACCAGTGCTTGGACTCATAGTGACCCTCACTCCACAGAAGTCATCCATATGGAATATTTTCACCCCCTCCAAAAGCTTTAAGGAGAACATGGAGGTATTTTTCTACTGAAAATACATACATCTCACGGGGTTTTTTTGATCCCTGCAGGAAGCCCAAAAATCAACGTCTCCAAAACCACTCATCTCAAGTGAATGCTGTCATCCTCTGTTGCAAGACCAAAGCAACACTGAAGTCAACTAATGCAGAGAGGCATTTTACTGAGTCTACTCTGAATAACAAGTTTTAAAGTTCTTTAGTAAGAAGTTCTTAGAGAAAAGTTTATAATCAAGTAATTTCCCTTAAAAAGGCAAAAAAAATTACAGCAAATAAAGTTATCTTTGTAACAGCTTCCAGATTCAGCACACACACCCCAGGTTTAACAGATAAGAACAACATTTCTCCCACAGTTGTGGGTACGTAGCAGAGAGACAAAGCAGAAGTTCATCCACCTCCAGCCCCGATGCAGAGGGACAGCTTCCCTCCTCACACTGGCAGCCCCACTGCAGGTGGGTTTAGGGGTTGTGGCCCTTCATTGCACAACATTCTGAGGACACTAATCTCCAAACACACCCAGCCTGGAGACCGGCAGTCCTTATCAGCTATTGCAGACTTCTGTCTCCAAGAACAAAGGAAAGCTCACTCCAGTAAGGAAGCGTTTCTCAGAACACTGGAATTGGCTTGCTCTGGTGTAACTCTCACCACATCCTACCAAGGGTTGGGGTACAGACCAGCAGCATCACTCCAGCCAGAGCTCTTGAGGACAAGAACAAGTCAGCTTTCAACAGCAGAACATCACTTCCTCTTCTTGTTGCTGCACCCCTTGTTCCAAGCAAGGCTTTTGGTTCCCTACACAGATGCAGTAACACTCGCTCCTCCTTAGAGAACAAGCTCACACTACAGCAGTGAAATTCAAAACTACAGGATTATTTTGCCTGCAGGGTGGGAAGAACCTCTCCAAACCTTCCCCCTGCTCTGTGCTGTACCTACCCCCAGTGCTGAGCAGAGAGGCAGTGGCAGAACAAGGCACAGAGCACCCAGCCAGCAAAGATTTTGCTAGCCGCAGCTAGCTGATTGGTACACAATCAGCCCCAGACCTGGCCACAGCCAAGAAGGTGAAACCAGAGCAAGTCAAACACTTAAATGTTAGTTAAAGTAACATTAACAACACTGCACAGGAACACCTCTGACTAGATTCACATAGTATCTTAAGCTGCAGCATTCACACACAACATCCCAGCACCTCCACTTCCAGACTGATACCCAGGCTGGCTGAAGAACAGCTAGTAGAGGTGGAAGCAACAGTTCATCTGCTGTGTCTCACACAGCATGGCAACTCTGCCCAAGGTTGGGCTCCACCAGACCCTACTTCTAGCCACTCCTGCTATACTCTCATATCAACCACACTGTCATATTTCTCATCCTTTTCAAGCTACTATACCACCTTATTTAAAACTACAAAAAAAAAAAAATACAGCTTACCTCTCCAGTACCAGATGCCACCATTTTCATTTTCCACACACAGTCTTCTCAAGAAGAACAGGCTGCAAGGCCAAGGTAGTACCAGCACTTTGCCCTTGCAGGAAAAGGGGAGCTCACACCTTCCTGAAGTCACTAAAGACCACCAGACTCTTTACTTCCTCAGGACAAACCAAACCCAACCCTCCCTGACCAGGCTTCCAGACTTCTTAGTGATTGGCCCAAAGTCCTATAACTCAGGCCTTTCCAGAACCTTCTGATTTTCACCTCATTTGGTGATAATTTACCCACCAGGTTTTCTCAATCACAAGGTATCATCTCCTCTCCCCCAGGTGGTATAGCTTAAGTACAAGGAGCCTGGATCTGCCCTTTTCACAGCCTCCAACCCCAAGACCTCACTAATGAAGCAATCATCCATTTACTAACTGGTGCTCACCTTCACCTGATTGTACCGTATCATTACACAGGCTTTCACAGACTCCCTTGCCAGCTGCAAGAAGTCACCCACATGCCTGGCCCTGCTGTGGAGGGACTTTCTGCCCCACCTCACTGTGGGGTGGGGAGGAACCTGCCCCTCTTTTGCCTTCCTCCCCCCAAGGGCTCTTGCAGCCAGCCCTGTCCTGTGCCCAGGAAGGTGACATGCCTCCGAGCGGGGGCTTGGGCTGCTGTCGCGGGGCTGGGTGGGGTGTTTCAAGTGCAATCACTTGTTCTCTGGAAAACCTGGTGTACCAAAGGTGGATCTCTCACACCTCACGGCTGCTCTGCAATAAGGATCGCTCCCAAGGCAGTCCTTGTCTAGAAGGTTGGGGGGCCCCACATCTGCAGCAGGGATGGAACCCTGCCTGCACATGTGGGTGTGTGTGCACAGTCCTAGATGCCCAAGGCTGCACACAAGGAGGTTTGGTAGAGGCACAGAAACCCTCTTCCCCTCACACATTTTTTGAAAAAGCAATGGTAGGCCATGCTCTCCTTCCCCTGGTCCTGTGTCAGCCTCCCAAGCACTTCCGCATCCTCCTCTGGAGCCGTTGCTCCTATGATCAGCATCACTTTCATGTGGTCTTTGTTATTTTTGCATCTGGGTTGCACATTTGGGAGCTCAGCACTCGGCGATGCAGCAGGGATGGAGTGACAGTGGGCTGAACCACTTAACTGGTTGCTTACCCATCACTCCATTTCCTTCACATAGATTTCCCTCCAGTTTAAACCAGACAGGCAAGTGCTTCCCCTGCTCTCGCAAGGCTGGGCTTTGGTAGTGAATCTGTGAGGCTAAGGATTGCCTTAAACCACACAGTGTCTTAACGCAGCCCTTCCTATATCTTAAATGATTCATGCAACAGAGTATTTCAGAGCCCACTACAGACAAAGTTCCTATACTGAACTTCAATAATTGCTGCACACGCTTCTTTAAACAAGACATAACTCAGTATGATAGAGAAGGAGTTGGATCTCGAGTTTGGATCTCTGATTCTCATCATTCTCTGCATAACTTCAGGCAGGAGGCATCACCTGTCAGTGCCTCAGTTTCCCTGCCTGTAACTTGTTTATTTCACTGATGTGGCAGATTTTTTAAAGGAACTGACAGGATGAGATGGATGGTGAGGTGTGCCAAGTCCTGGCACAGTTTATGCCAAGGACTCTGCCAAGGTGTAATCACACCACACAAGCAGATCCTGCCCAGCCCAGCATCCTAGACAGGTAACCGGACTGCCTGGGATGGGCCACTTCAGAGCAATAACATACAGTGAGTCAAAAATTGGGAAGCCTTGGGCCACCATCCACCTGGGCTCAGAGAATTGGTTTTTCTCTGCTACTTTGAATGGAAAATTTGGCTTCTCCCACTGTTTGTGATGTGCCAGATCTCACGTACAGGCAGGTCTGCCAGCTGAGGATTGTACAGTCCCGTCAGGGAGAAGAAGGGAGTCAACTGATCCCATGGCTACGGAGAAATAATTAAGGGGGTTTGTTGAGTAAGAGTCAGAAAACAAGAAAAAGTTGGAAATGGCTGAGCCTCTTCATTGAAATGTATTTCAGACTTTCAGTTTTATCAATAATTTTCTTTTCCTCTACTGAAAACCACCTCTGAAATCAAAGTGGTTCTCTGAAAAAGCTGTGGTGTAAATGCAGAACTGACATCAGACATGGGGAAGAATAATTTTAGGTTTAAACTTTGAAGGCAAGTTGTGTGAAGAATTTCTAAAACCAGGCTCATTTTTTATCCAAACTTTATCATAAAATGTCATTGCCATTTTTCAGTCCTTTTGCCATAAAAAAGGAATTTGAGCTTTCCTGGACCTGCAGTTTCCAGAACCAAGGTTTAAGTGGGCTGATGCAAGGCGGCTGCTTGCCAGACCGGTCAATGCAAAGACTAACACCAGCCCAGAAAGGGCCAAGTGTTCTCCAAAATGATGGATAAAAGAGGACAAAAGAGACCCAAGTGGTGCTGCAGAGATCTGTGGCTCCCATGGGACTTCTCTGTCCTTCTTGTGTTTGCAGGACAGCGATTGGGGATGGCCCTACATCACCCACAAGGTTTGCCACTGCCTCCTGCATGCTCCCTGAGCTCACGTTTCTCAAGGAAAGTTGGCTCTCCTTTGAAAGCCTGTCTTGTTTTCTCTAATTCAATCTGGAAAACGGTCATATTAATACCAACAGATACCGCCCACACACACAAATCAGAAAAATTAAAGGGCATTGCAAAAGTGACTGTTTCCAGTGGTCAGATTAGCTGCAGACGGAAGCAATTGGAGCTGCATTAAAACTAACAGGCTGTAATTGTCCAGAGGCATTGTCTTGCAGTGCAACACTTCTCTTTGGCTCTTCAGAGACGTTTCTTGGAATTCTTTCAATCGCTCCTCTGCTTGAAATATACACTACAGTTCAGATTTTTCCTCTCCCAAGTCACAGGAGAACGAGCTAAAAGTTCATCAGCAGCCTATGGCAACCTCTTGGTGGAGAAAGTTGAGGAAGTTTCTTAATGCCATTTCATATTAGTTATCATTATTGTGTAAACGTTGCGAGAACAAGAGCACAGGAGGTCTGCTGTTAATCATCACAAACCTTGGTTTCTCCCTGCTTAGCAGTCAAACCTTCAGAATCATTTCATTTCTTTAAAATATACAGAAAACTGGCTTCTCCCAGGCCCTTGGGTGTTCTAGTGAGTAATACCGTGGACTTAGTTCTCAACCAGCTTGCTTTAGTTAGTTAGTTAGTTGGATCTTCTATTTAAAGATAAGTTCCCTCCCACCCTTCTGCAATCTGGTTATGATTACTGGTTACTGCCACCCGCAGACTGATAAACTTATAACAGCTGCATTGCAGGAAATCACCTCCAATTCAACCCTGATGTTGCATGGATGTCTTTAGTTAGCTTAAATAGGCTTTTAACATTCATTTTTTTGTGTGCAAAACACCTATCATTAATTCTGACTCGCGAGATCAAACAGTTAACAACGTGTTGATCCTAGCTTACTTTCAAGTGATGTATTGTATCATTTCTGAGAGTTATGAGGGGTTGATATTTTCTTTTACTAATGCATCAAAGTCGATAAGTGAATGGGGCAAATCCGCGTCCTGGGAAAGGAAGCTATTAACAGCTCCGCTCGGAAGGTTCTGAGGGCCACATTGCGTCATAGCCCTTGAGTTTATTGAATGTTAACTCTTTTTATTTTTCCTTTTTTTTTTTTTTCCTTAACCAAAGGAAATGAGTTTCTATAATCCTCTGCTTTGAGCTGCATCCTCAGTGGGGTAATGAAAAATGACCTACGCCATTCGATAGCACACTACTTTGCACACAATAGATCTTCACAAGAGCGAGCACAATGCGACTCCAGCTTTTGCTTTTTTTCTTCTTGTTGAAACGCACAATGAATTTATTTATTGCTGATCTAAAAGGCACTAGAACAGAACGGGCACAGCAGGGGAATCGCCCGAGTTTAACTTGGCATGGTAAGAAAGCAGCCCCAGAGAAAATGACCAATGTTCAGACCTGGGAGAGCAGAACATTTTTATAAGGAGGATCTTGAAACGGTGGGTTCGTGCACACGCAGAGACCAAGGCATCTTGTTCCAAGAACAAGGCATCTGCTTCCTTGAAAACTTTTTTTTGGCAGAATTTGTATGTGAGCTGGGCATGTTGAGTGATTTATGGGGCCATTAAACATACACTAAATCAATCTCTATTAGAAAAAAAAAAAAAAAAGGCAAAAAAAGTGCACCATGTACTTAAAAAAGGCCCTCGAGCCAGAGCTCTGAACCCGAGGTCTGATGTTGCAAGGGAAAATGGCCATTGGTAATTTGGAGATGTAACATGAACTCAGTCAGTCAATTTGGATATGATAGTTTTTAATGTCCCATGAATCTAGCGAAATGTGTATCCAATTAACTACTACTAAAGGGCCTTATTTATAAAATAATACTTTTGTGGTCAGGTTGCACATTTTCCATTCGTTTCTGTACACAGTTCAGGTTGCAGATTGTGTGTGTGTGATTAATACAGACAAACATCCGCTCTGTGCTGGCTGCTATTGGCACTGCAGTACGGGACCGGGCAGCAGGGCTGCAAGGAGCTGTTTTGTCCCCATTATCACAGCATTAGGCTGGGAACGGCAGTGGGAGAAGGGTTTCCTGCTGGAACTAAGTGTTAAGAATTAAAGAGGTTGTCCTTTAATGAGGGATCTCTCCAAGGGGAAGAGACAAGTGGTGGAAACACTGAGTTGGCAAAAAACCTCAAGTGTTTGCTTAGTGCTGTTTTGGGGCTGAAGAAATTAGTAGGCGGTACAACGGCGTCCTTCAGTCCATAGGAAAAACATCCTCCTTTGAAAACACATCTGAGTTATTTAAAGGATGTGTGCAAAATGTACACATCCCAGAGCGGCCCCTTTCCCAGTGGATTTCCATTCAAAGCCTGTGCAGTGGGCAAGCACACACAAACCCAGGTGAAAAGAGGTTGTATGAACTCCCCTACGAAACGCCTACAAGCAGAGCATTGCCATGGAGACAGGCCAAAATTATTCTCTGGACAGAGCATTAAGGTATCTGCTTCTTGGTGATGGAACATCTCTGGCAAACCCCTGCAGCTCATCAGAGAAAATCCTCATGTGTCTGTGTGCATGTCCACACACACGTGAGGGCATGAGAGTGACATGTGAAGCTTCTGACAAGCCACAAGATGAGATGGCAGAAACTGAGGAATGCTTCACAAATCCAAGTGCATTTTTCACCCAAGTTCTGCATCTTCTCACCCAAGTTTCCAGCTTTTCCCTGGCACTGTTTTCAGGTTTTTGAGGGGTTTTTTTTTCTGATTTCAGTACAAAAATATTCTAAGTGTGAAACATCTGAGTTCCAAAAATGGAAAAACAGCTTTTAAAAAAGCATCCAAACATGTTTGGTAAAAATAGAGAGAGAAAAGGCAGAGGAATGAGATTGTAACAGAAGCTGACGTGGATATAAGAGAGGACACTCAAGTGATGAGGTATCTTTGACTTGCAGGAGAGCCACGTCCCTCTACAAGAAACCTGTGAGCTCCCCTGCAGCCTGTCACCTCCTGGGGCACAGGGATCATCTGTGGAAGGTGCGGGGAGCAGAGAATTCATCCTGTGTGCGACAGGGGTGATGGGATTTAAGTTTTGGATCCCACTCCCATGACTATAGGATTTGAGGGTTGGACAGCTGAAGACACAATCAGTGTAACAAGTCTAAATGAGGTAATTACTATGACAATACGCCTAATAGAAGGAAAACAAGTCAACACTGGATTTCTCCTGAGTACAGGCTGGGAACACAGGCTGTTTTCTAGTGTATGGGCAATCAGGTGCATGCTCATGAGGCTCACGTTTCCAGAAAATACTTTCTGGGAAAAACAGATCTCCTGCAGTGGTTTCTCTCTAAAGACCAGCAAAAAATTTTCCACCAAGATTGGATAAAAACAGCCCAGGGTCACATCAGTGGATTAAAGGGATGGGCAAGAGGATGCTTCCCAAACTGCAGCTGACAAGTTTGCAGAAGCAGATAAAGAGTGTCTGAAGCAGAAATGGGACAAACTACAGGCGAAAACTCAAGATGTTTTGACAAAATCTTCAAAACCCACCAAAGGTGGGCACTTCCCAGAGCTGAATCAGAAATCAGATTAGATTGTGTCTTCTCAAAATCACAAGTGGTTTTCCGAAAATGCCAACCCTCAACTCCCTGTGTTTCAGCTGGATGCTGATCTGCACCCTTCCCTACCCTCTCACCAGTCTTTCTGGGATTGGAAGGGACATTGCTAGAGCAAGGACAGTTGTCATGTGAATGGAGGTGCCAGGATTCTCTTTGCCTTCCTGAGCACTTGCACACAGACAATGGGAAGGATGGTGCTGTGTGGCCTTGGCTCACCACCAGCAGGACCTACTACACAAGCTAACACACGTCAGAGCAAGCAGAGCCTGCACACATTACCCCAGGAGCCTGGGCTATTTAGAGGGAATTGAAAATAATTGAAAAGAAGACACTTGTCTGGAAAGTGTTCCTTGTCAGCTTCACTTCCTATGTGGACGAGGCTCCGGGGAATATGTCACACACATATGCCTCTGTCTCCCCAAGCCCTTGAAACTTTTCAACCCACTGGTTATGTTAAACCAGACGTGATAGTAGGGATTTTCAAGTGGTGAAGGAGAGAGGTGCTGTTGGTGAGGCACCCCACCAGCATCCCCCATGGGAGAGCACCCCAAGGACACGGCCAGGCACCCTTGGCTCAGGGACTCGCAGCCTCTGCCCCCCATGGGGACATGTCTCCAGCTGCAGGGGCTCTTTGCACCCCAGCTTTGTGCCACTGTGGTTCAGGCTACCCCAGGATTTTCACCAAGCCCCGATTTCTTTCTCCTGCTTGCACATCTGGTGAAACACCCAAAACCTGCCTTGCACATCCTCCTTGGCTTTTGTCCTCTTTTCCATTTGCATTAAAAAACAAAACAAGGCCAACACCCCCCCCCCCCCCAACAAACCCCTTCTCTTTCTTTCACAGCAAATGGAAACCCAAAATAAACAGAGGAGCAACTGCCTTCCCTCCTCAAACCCTCCAGGCAACTTGGAGGTAGAATGCCCTTTCTAATTTCATTGACAGGGCTGTTGATATATAGGGTAATTTTATCTTAACAACCTGTAACAAAGGATAAGACAGTAGTCGTCTTACATTCCAGACAGTAGGAGATGTTTACTCATTCTCCCAGCAGACTCTCTCATCATTCATCTAGACTTTATTAGGATGCCAGGAAATGGGAAACCTATAATTTAAGAAATGTATCACACAGGGAAACTTCTCCTGTTTGGTAAATAAAAGGGAGCTGAGGGGCTGGGGTTTGGGCTGGGTTTTGGGTTTTTTTTTAAATATTCTCACTACTTTCCTTATCCCTTCCTAAAAGTTTACTTTGAGTTAAACCTTTTACAGAGTGTGATGCTGGGGGAAACCACCCCAGACACCTCAAGAAGGATGAGGATGTGGCCTCCCAGGACCAGGCACACATCTCTGCTTGGGGATTCTATGCTAGGCAGTTCACAGGCTGTGCCGACAGCAGTGGCCACAGCCTTCCAAGCATGAGTGTGTGTCTATTGGCAGGGAATTTTTGTCTTTATCTTTAGAGGTATCACGCTGTCCGGGATAGAGCACGCCAGCTCTGAGCAATCTCCTTGGAGCCGAGAGGAGGGGAAGGGAGAAGAAAGCACGTACTTTGTGGCAAACATTCTTATGGGTTTTTGCTTCTTAAGCGAGTTTCACATGAGCATTTATTCCTGTTTACTTGTCTTGACATGAATGCCTGGCTTTGATTTGAGGACAAACTGCCCCATAAACTCATGAATGTCTGAATTTAACCTTCACCTTTCCACCCCCAACCTTCACTCTTGCTTTTCCATCCATAATTGGTGATGTTCTTACAGCCAAATTTAATAAAATACACGCTACTGGGAGTAAACTTGATTGTGAGCACAGACTGGGGCAGGGAGTGATGCTGTGTGGTGCTAGGCAGTGCTGGGGAGGAATTTCCTTCTAAAATCAGGTGCTAGGACAGAATTTCTGTTGTTTGAGAGCAAGCTTCTCAGTGGTCAGAAATCCTTTAGCAAATGAGTAAGTCTGGTCCCAGCTCTACCCATCAACCACAGCTTGGCTTCTCCCTCTGGCAAGTCAAACAAGCACCCAAATTCATCAAAACCAAGTGCTTTAAGTGCTGTTGCTTATGGATCAGGGATCCTGCCACACCATCAATCCATGTTGATTGCAGGGTTCTTTCAAGGGATGATCAGTATCTCCCTAGGCACAGCATGCTCATCCTGAAAGGAAGCAGTCACCAAATTTGGATATCCATCAAAGGAACATTTTTCTCTTTAAGTTGTGCTTCAGACTCTCTACCCTCCAGTTGTCAGCCAGGAGCATGGCTTTCTCTGGCATACTTCTGACAGCTGCCACTGCAGTTGTGTGGGCTGCACAGGCTTCACTCATGCTTAGATTCGGCCATGTGGTTTTGAGGCTTCTCACCCTACGGCAGTCTCCCAAAGAGTGTGGTCTTTGTCATCTTCCAAGTAGCCATTAAAACTAGAGTTGAAGTCAAGGTTATGTTGTACCACAAAACTTTGAAGAACTTCTTTATGTGCTATGTAAAGCAAACCCAAAAGACCACTGATGTACTTAGTAGGTCAAATTCATCTCTGCTGTGAACTCCACCTCATCCAGCGAGTCATTGGAGGGTGAATGTGGTCAGCTCTGTGATTATTAAAGGATGGATAAAGACCTCTCACATTCAGTCATATCTGATCATAGCTGTCAAATCATTTGGCACAGGAGAAGAGAGACTATTCTTTTCTCTTTACGTTTTATGCATAAGGTCCACTCTGATATGGACTGCACCACTGCTGGAGGCAGTAATGGATGGAGGTAATTCATCCTGTGCAGTTTTTTTTCCCCTGAAAGGAAATTTAGTTTTCAAGTGCAGTCATCATGGGGTAGGAAGAACAGGAGGAGGTAACTGAGAGGATAAGAAGCATGACTTTAATGACAGGAAAAGAAAAATTTGTGAGCTCAAGCTAATGCAACTTCCAAATGCAAATAGATGTCACTATGGTGACAAAGCCTCAGACTTCATAAATTTTTTCCTCTTCCCATTTGTGGTGAGCTCTGGTACGCTTTAAAGAATCATTGGACACAGCTGATCAAGTGTAAGATTTCCTCATAATAACACTCATTAGATATGAGGACAAACCACATCTCAAGCTGCCTTCCTGCCTCCAAACACTGCACACATGGATTTTAGTTAGAATTCATTGCCTGTATGAACCTCACTTGCATAAATATGACTTCTAGCAGGAGACTTCCAGCAGGGCAGCCTGCAGTAAGCGTGATACGTTAATAATCCCCAAGATCCCCTTTGCCTCAAGGTCGGTGAATCAAAACTCGGTGGCTGCGACGTGTGTCTGTAATGAGTGGTCGCTTTAACACCCTTCCAGTGATGAGCTGGAACTTGGATAAGGCTGTTTGGGTCTGCACAACCTCAGTTGAAAACCATCCTGGCACTTGACAGCCATCACTGACTGTCTGGGGACCAGCATAAAGCCTCTTAGCAGCTCATTCTCCTGCAAGTTCGTTATCCCTCCAAGCAGTCCCCTGGATAGGAACCTCCACAGAAAGGCCTTGACATTGAAGGCCTAGAAGGAAAGGTTTAGAAACCAATGGGAAGAAGCATCCTGCTCTCTGGTCAACAGGCCCTCATCACTAGAAGGACCTCACCTGTACAGCTCTGGAAAAAGTATGAGCTTCCACACAGCTGAACGCTTCCTTTCCCTCCCTAAACCGTCATAATGATCACAGCATCATGGAAGGGCACTCTGTTCACCTAAATCAAATGTGTCTCTGTAGGCGTGTGCTTGCAGTTACATCCAGAGAGCAAACACTGGGTTTTGCACCAAAGTAAAACCTCATTTACACCTCTCCCTCCTCAGAGGTGGGAGGCCGTGGGGCAGACCAAGTGGAAAGTGCCTCAGTTTATTCCTGCATGGCACCACTTCCTTGCACCAAGCCATCGACTCACTGCAGAGCATCCAGTGAGTTAGGCAATGCTTCCCCAGTGGGGGTAAGAGAGAGCTATCCTTTACCCATCTCCACCCCAGAGCAGAGAACAGCTGGGAACATCCCCTTCCTACTCCCTCACAGGGAATTCAAAAAGTCTACGAATGTGCAACAAGCTGGTCCCAGTGCCATGACAGTTTGTCCCTATGGCCCTCATTGGCATGATGCTCCCTCACACATTTCCTCCGTGGTTTGGCTGCTCTCCAGCCAGTGAGGTTTAACAACAGGAGTGTTTTCATCAGGCATCATTTTCAATGCAAACAGCAGCAAAGAAAAAACCAGCATTTCAGTATCTGACCAGAAAGTTCTCTATAAATACATTGATGCCACCCAAACCTGAGACTCACAGCAGGCTCTTCTGGTGAAATCCAACCAGGTTTGGGCCCCAGCATCGACCAGATATGCCTCACTCAGCATTTGCCAGCTACAAATATGTCATGGCCCTGAATATTTCTGGATTTACTGCTGCAGAAACTCTCCAGTGTCACCTTTCTCCCCTTTTACTGCTCAGCCATAATCTTAAATTCAGCAGAATACAAAGGGCTGCCTGTAGACAGCTAATCCTAAAGACGGAGCTTTGTGTGAAATGTGGAGGGAAAAGAAGGAGGAGAAAGAAAGAAGTCACTGAGAGGGGTTGGCAGGAAACACAAATATTTTTGTCAATATTTTTGGCCAGTTTTTGCTAGTATTCAGCTCTGGTTAAGGGCTGAACCAAAAGGCTCCTCCTTTGTCCTGGCCCATTCTCACGCCATGTCCTCACCAAGGCAGATACTTCAAGCAAACAATAGGTATTGTAAACACATGCTGGGATGGAAAGTCCTGCACCCTATGCCTGAGGTGGAGCAGCAAGCTTTCATTTCACAGGTGTAAGAATTATCCACAGATCAGCCGCATAATCAAGGTTTGATAACGCTGCAGTGATGCTAATAATTACACAGCAAATCCACCCTGTGAGCCAAGTCCTAGCTGAGTTTAAAGAGCTCTTCTTGTGCCCAGGAAGGTGCCAGGTTTGGGTACGCCTTGGCAAGCTAAGCAGTCCTGACCATCCCAGATCTCCCTGGGCATTGGGGACCTGCTGCTGCCGCCGATCAGCATCTCAGAGCTGCAGCAACACGTACCCAAGCTGCTCGATATTTTGCAGAATTACCCCCTAATTCATACAGGCTCTGTACACAAAGCCACGCGCTCCCTAAACAGCAACCCTCCTGCACACACAAAGCCAGGGACCTCCGTTTCAGTTTGAGAAACCCATTAAACAAGGAGCATCTCCATAAAAGAGCACATGGCATATTCCTCCTGGCTGTATGGGATTGCTCCCTGGCATCTGGCCCTGTGTGGAGCCAGGAGTTGGACTCTATGATGCTTATGGGTCCTTTCCAGCTCAGGAGATTGTGTGATTCTTTGATTGCTGCCCATCTATTCCAGGAAATTAAAGTGTGAAAGACCCAGAAAATAAGTCAAACCAGATGAAAGCTAGATGACCACATAATTAATAAGTAGCCCTTCTCTCCCCTATTACACTGCTACAGCACGTGTGTATGCAAAAATGGGGTTTATAGTTTTGCCCTTCAGGTTTCTGCAATTGGCTTGTTCTTTAGTATTACTTAATATTTTTTAGTAGGAACTCAGCACATCACCCACATTATGGATGCTGAGGGGAAAGCAGAATTGCCCTTGTGCTTCTGGTTTTACCTCATGCTACATGTCTGACCTCCACGTGCGAATGCACAGCAGAGAAAGATGCTCCAACAGAGCAGGAATCCCACGTTTCCCAAGCACTCAATACTCTCAGCCCCCTGCGTCCCAGAGAAACTCAGAGATATGGTCTAGGATGACTCTGGACTCCTTTTGATGCTGAGAACTCAATTTTGCAACCACTATCCGGAATGGCTTGTGAAACCAAAGAAGAGGGATGATCAAGCTTTTTATTGGGAGCCTTTCTGCCCGCTGCAAACCGCGGGACGCTGTTTTACAGTCTGTGCCTCTTTGATATATGACACATGCTGCTGGGTGGGTGCTTACCTGCTAAAACTGTCTTGATTTGTCCTGTTTCTTTCTTGTCTGCATGTGGTTTGTGTCTCCATAGACTTTGCTAATCTCCCACGACATTTTTTAAGTAGCTTTTGTCTGTGCTATTTTTGGTACGCTGTGCCTTATCGGTACCTTGCAATGAAAAGAATCCAAATTAGAAATGAAAAATATATTCCCTGCTTTTAGTTATAAAAATAATATATACATATATAAAATATATTAGTATAACAACCTCTTTTAGCACAGAATGAAAAATATTAACACACAACACAGCTCTGTACAGTCGTGATGCTGTAGGGACTGTAGATGTACAGTCATCATACAAAGCACTTCAGTTAGTGATGAGACAGTGAATATTTATCCAAACATATCAAAGTAATAGGCAAACCTGAGATTAAAGCCTCTGGGGCAGTTAATGTGAAAATTGTACAATATTAAATCAATAACAGTAGCACACTTCAGCATCCTTCAGCAACAAGAATTGATTAGCAGCACTGCATTTAGGACAGAGTGTTCAGGCACAGCTCCAGATGCCCAGGAAACAAATACCTTGCCTAAGAGTCAGCTGGGCTCATTTATAGCCCCTGAGAATCTGCATCAATTAAAACACTTGTCCATGTTACGTGTCAGGGAGGAAACAGCAAGAGCTGAACGCTGCTTTTGTGATTGATCCATCACACTGCATTTCCTCAGCGTGACTCTGCCTGGAGATGGCCAATGCTGCCAAGGGCAAGGAGAGATGCAGCAGCACTTGAGATGAGAAAAGTCATTAGTCTTTAAGTGTGGCTTTAACCCCCCTGAAGGGATCAACCTTACCTCTGTACACCACCAATCTACAGTTTTATACATGACCCTGTCCAGGTAGGACCTGTGAGAACAGAGATGATCACTAACCCCATGGGATGGCTTTTCATGGCTCCACACAGCTCAGAGTACAGGACATCCCTGATGAGACCCAGATCACAGCTCATTAAGCCCTAATAAAGCTGTGGAGACCCCAGCTGCTGAGGGTTAATGCTGGAGCTGAGAAGGAGGGTGGTGAAAGGGAGGGTCCTAAGCAACAAATGCTGAATCACCTTGATGGGATTTAGAGTCCCCCTTGGGTTGGTAGTGGTCCATGTGTGATGGGAACAAGTCAGGAGGTTGTGGGGACAGCAGGTTTCAGCGACGGTTGTGGGTATCTCTGGAGAATTTCCTCCTTCCCAAGTGAGTAGCTGCTGTCAGTCTTTTCATGAGAGAGGAAAAGAAAAGTCTCTGGTGGAAAAGTTGTGCTGAGGAAGCTTTTTGTGCTGGTAAGAAATGAAGTGAGAAAGGAGCCCGCTGAAGCGGGATGCTTGGTACATCCACTGTCCAGGCTGAGCGGCAGATGTGGCAGAGCAGCCCTTCCTCTCCAAACCCCATCTACACAACTCTGGGTCATGATGATGCTGGGAAAGCACTGCAGACTTGCTCCAAACCCCTGGTTGGAGACCCCAGCCACACTAGCAGCAGGAGCAGCCTGTGGGCCTTGCCTAGGCCTGCTGCTTTCTGCAGCTTCACTCACCTAGGCAAGGCCCACAGGCTGATGCCAAGCCCTTGCTGATGCATATCAGGGCATGACTCACATGGACATCAACAGTGTTCCTGGGAGCGGGGAGCACCAGCTGCGTGGGGTCTCCTCGCACCCCACACACATGGCAGTGGCTCATCAGAGTCCACATGCCAAGGGTGCAGCATGGGGACAACTTCCATCATCACCAGTGGAAGAGCCTGCTAAGCCCTGGCCTCAGGAAATCTTCCTTTCCAGGAATAACATTTCTTTCATCTTATGGGCTGGTCTTTCCCTTTGCTTAAATGGAGAGGACCATGTCATCCTGTTTTTCTGGGGGGATGTTTGTAACCCAGGGACAATGTGTGATCTCACTGGAGTTGCTTCAAAACTCTTGGAGGAGAATTAAGCGATGCTGGTGTTTGTTGTTACAAACAGGATAACTGGTAAGCAGTGTCTGGGGGGATGGTGCTGAGCAAGGAGGGGAGGATCACGCTGCTCCCATTCCTGGTGCCTTTTGGTTAAGAAAGTAACACAGGAATAAATGTTTAGGTCTCCTGCTGTCATGATCTAAATGTCTGCCCTGTGGTGCGTTAGGTCCCTTGGATTTTTCAAATCCATAAACACTGCTTCTGGCTGCCAGAGCTGGACCCCAATATTAGAGACAGCATTGGGTAAAATAATTTCACCCATTAAGCTTAAATATATATATATATATATTTGGTAAGAACCTATTTGCTATATATGTTTACATATCTTTAAATATATATATTTATTAATATGTAAGTGTATATATAATTAAATAAATAATATCTTTAAACATATATAAATATATATATATTTAGCAAATCGGTTCTTACCCACTGGAGACGTTACTGAAGTGGAATAATTTCACCCCATTCACAAAATGGGGTTGAAGAACTTTGGTTATTTGTACTCACTGCCATCAAAAGCTTAGGGGCAACAGAAACACTCCCTTAAAGCTCTTTGAATCCAGTGAGCCTTGTCCTGGGGGATGCTACCTGCCTGTCCCTGCACCTCCTCTCCCCATGGTCCCTCTGGCCAGAATTTGTCACTTGTCACCAAGATCTCCAGGCACCTGCAAGAAGATGGTGGGTAAATTAGTTCTTTGGCCAGAGCAAGGAGTGTCCCAGCCCCTGAAGGAAAATCCCAACACCTTCCTACTTCCCTGAGAAACCCTGAGAGGAGCAGGAAACCTGGGCAGCTTGGCACTCAAAACCCCGTCCTCAGCAATGCTCCAGACACATTTATTTACTGCTCTTCCTCCTTGGATTTACTTTCAATTTAATTTCATTATTTAATTTAATTAATTCTTTATTCTTTATTAATTTTATTTAAAATTTTATTTTGTATTGACTTTATTTTTTATTTAATTCTATAATTATTTTTATTTTTAATGCTAATCTTTTATTTTATAATTTTATTTTATTCTTTTATAGTTTTCCTTTATTTTTATTTTTTCTTTTATTTAAAATTTCTTTTTTTCTCTTTTCTCTTTTTTCTCTCTCTTCTTTTTTGTCTCTTTTTTTCCCTGGCTTTTCCTTTCTCTTTTTCCCTCTTTTCCCTTTCTTTTCCTCTCTCTTCCTCTTTTCTCTCTCTTTTCTCTTTTTCCATCCCTTTTTCTCGTTCTTTTAATCTTTTTCTCGTTCTTTTCATCTTTTCCTCGTTCTTTTTCGCTCTCTTTTTCTCCCCTCCCTTTCTCTTTTTCTTTTCTCCTTTCTCTTTCCTTCCCCCTCCCCTCTCCCCCCACCCAGACGCGCTTGCTGACCTCTGCCGGCAGCGGGGCGCAGCCGCACGGGCAGGGGCTGCCGAGCTCAATCCGTGTGCCCGCCGGCGGGACGGGGCTCCGGGCGAGCCGGGGGCTCAGGATAGGGATGGGGCTGAGAGGGGCTGCTTGGGCTGCACATTCGTGCTCTGCAGATGCGAAGCCAGGGGCTGGGGGGAGAGACCAGGCAAGGACAGCTCTTAGCAGGAGGGGGAGACAAGGAGAGCTCAGAAATAAGTGGACCTCTCGATCCCACCTCTCCTGCTGCACAGTCCCCTCGGACCCAGCCACTCTTAGCGACACGCCCTAAAAACCAAACACGGGCTGGGTTCTCTGACAAAGAGCTCTCTGACCTCCTCGGCTGGCGTCAGAGATGGGTCTGTTTGCGCCAACAGGTTCCCGTGAGTTATCCTGCAGCATAAGGCTGCCCCAAACCATGCACTGCCTATTATTAATAATATTATTATTATTGGTTCTGGCTACCCTCTGTTAATAATATTATTATAATAATATTAACAATAATAATAGCCAATAACTTGCTAGCCACACCACAAAATTGTCCTGCTTCAATTAAAAAAATACATTTAACTCATCCCATTTTCTCTGGATGCAGCATTCCTTTTGCCAACTGCCACCATCGAGCCTACACAACACCTCATGTGGTTGAGGGCACAGATCTGGTCCTCCCTCTCCTTTAGGCTGCTCATCACTCCACCTGCCTCACGTTTTCATTCATATATCTATACCTATATGGCTTTTCTATTGAGAAGGCACAGTCAGCCCTCCTGCCTCCTCCCCGCAGAGGGGGTCATCAAGCCACTCCTGATGGTGGCTTTGGCCTCTGGCCTCCCCCACCTTCAAACGGGAACCCCCAAACCTTTCACCTCGTTGAAACACAGCACCTACGTAAATATTTTGCTGTGTTTATTGTGTGAGATGCTCTGGATGCCGAGGTTGCTCTCTGGTTCTATTGTCACCGGGGAAGGCGGGGGGCAAGGAGGACCTGCTTTGGGACTTCACTGCTACACCCCAGGGCTGCAGCATCCCTCGTGGGGGGGCCGGGGCGGGCTGAGGACATAACAAAGCCAAGATACCGAGCGCTTTGCATGGACAGCGCTCACCCGCCTGACACCTCTGGGTCATCTGTGCTCATCGGACTTTAAAATAGCCGTACATAAGTGGCGTGCGGTTTTTCCGTAGGTGCCGTGTAGCGTGGGACACGGAGAGGGGGGAGGTGTGGGTGCGGAGGATAGACGCGGGAGCAGCGGCCCTTCCCGGTGGCTGCGTGCAGGGGGAGCTCACGCTGCACCGTTACCGGCTGCTCCCAGCTCCGCGCTGCCCGGCCCCTGCGCGGGTGCGCTCCCGTGGGCCGCGCCGCCCCGCGGCACCCCGTGATTCCGGGGGACGGGCAACCCCCGGCCACCCCAGCGCGGGTACCTGCCAGCCCAGGGGGAATTAGTTCATTTCGGGGTTTCCTCCGGGAACTCGGAACAAGCAGCGCCCGGTGCCAGGGACCCTGGCCGAGTGTGCACTGGGCTCGGGGCTGCAGGGCTCGCTTTGCCACGACTCTTCCTCATGGATAGACAGGGATCTCCTACAAGTTCCAAGCTCACTGGACGATCTGCTCTTACACCTTGCTCCTAGCTCCAACTTTGGAGAAAGAAAAAAAGGAAAGTTGAGTTTCAAAGACAAGCGGCTCAAACCTGCCCCTGTGCAATGAAGAGCATCTTGACGCTACCATCCCTCCACACGATCATGAACAGCTGAGGAGAGGCTGAGGGAGCTGGGCCTCTTTAGCCTGGAGAAGACGGACTGAGGGGTGACCTCATTAATGTTTGTAAATATGTAAAGGGTGAGAGTCAGGAGGATGGAGCTGGACTCTTCTCAGGGATGGCAGAGACAGGACAAGGGGCAGCGGGTGCAAGCTGGAGCATAGGAAATTCCATGTGAATGGAAGGAGGAACTTTGTCACTCTGAGGGTTTCAGAGCACTGGGACAGGCTGCCCAGAGAGATTCTGGAGTCTCCTTCTCTGGAGACATTCAAACCCTTCCTGGATGCGTTCCTGTGGGATTTAGTCTGGGTGATCCTGCTCTGGCAGAGGGTTCGACTAGATGAGCTTTTGAGGTCCCTTCCAACTCCTAACGCTCTGTGATTCTGTGATGAAAAGATTCTTTGCTAGGTTTTCTCTTCACCTATTTTAACTGGTTAGCACTTACACAGTTTCTCTGGAAGAAATACGTCCTTGCTCACACAGAGACAGTTCCTTGGGGATGGCAGATGCACCGGATACATCCTAAGAGGACCCTTACAAGCTACTCCTGAGTTAATAAAATAATAGCAGCGAGGATCAGTTATCTCTCTCGATACACATCCTTTAGAAGAATAACTGCTACGCTGCTGATTTAGCATTTCCAAATTATTAACATTCCTATTTTAGCATCACAGAAGCTTAATTGCTGAGCAAGTATAAACAAGGAGTTCCAGTTACAAAATTCTCTCATGCACACAGGATTCCTCTTCATTTTTTTTAAATTAAATTTTATTGCCTTCATTTTGCAAATTACAAAAACACAGTGGCTCCCATTATGAAGCTATGCACTGCAGTTTACTGCATGGAGCAGTTTGCAATAGCCTTTATGAGATCTCTGGCAGATCTTTGATCTGCTGCATGACAAGAAGACATCAAGACAGCAAGATATCTATCTTTGCCCCATTTTGGGCGTTTTGCAGTATCTCACCAGGACACAAGAGGTTAACCTGTGTTCAGGTTTGCTCCAGAAAAATGTCTTTACTTGCTTGTTTCTCTCTGTTTCCCAGCCTGAGCTGATCCAAACCCACTCCACCCAGTCTCACAAAGATTATTCCAAGCCTGGGGCAGAGGAAAGAGCCGAAGATGCTCCGAGTGAGCCATACTGACCATGCGCTGTGTCCGCAGGACCACAGCAACACCTTCATGGGGGGGGACATGTGCACGGGAACATCCCTGTGCCAAATTCTGCGCCACTGAAGCTGTATCTCATCCCTGCTATGAGAAGCTTTTGATTTCCTGGTGCGCTGAGTGGCAGGAGCTGAAAGGGGATCCTGTCCTCAAACCCAGCAAGGCAGCTCCCCTGGTCCGGTAATTTACGGCTCTCCAGAGGTTGGAGCCACATGAAGGCCGGGCTGGGCTAAGCTGCTTCTGTTGGGTGTGACAAGCCCAGCTACCCCTGCCAGCGCTGCTCAGCTCCATGTCCTGGACCAGGGGTCACATCCTGGCTTCTCTTCCCCATACCACGTGCCTGGCAGGGGACAGAAAGGAGGCACACCTTGGCAGCAGCTGCCATGCAGCCCTCTGCCCCGAGAAGGACACTGCCCTGTGCCCATTGCACCTGTCCTGTTCCCGTCAGCCCCAGGAAAAGGCCACCACAAAGCCCTTTGCTCTCAAATGTGCCGAGTGTCTCCTCCACTTCTCTCACATATTTACTTGAGCTTTTCCTCCTCATTTCCAAAACTCTGCATAACTTTGCACCAGGCTTCCCCTTTCCCTCTCAGCCCAGTCTCACCCTCTTGTGTTGCTTCCACTGCCTGTGCTGCACATCTCCCTGTTTTCACACTATTGCAGTTGCCTGGAATAACCTTCTTATCAAAATGCAACAAGCAGTCTCCAGCTCCTTTACAAACCATCTGAGCATCCACCTGTTCCCTTGACAGTAACCATATGCCTCTGTATTTGTTCTGGAGCGTGGGAGGCAGCTTTGCGCTATTTGAGCAAGATCCAGCTCCTACTGAAATCAAGGGAAAACTTCCCATTGATTCCACAGCACTTGTAGCAAAGCCTCAGACTGTAAATTTAATGGGATGCTTTCCTCATGTTTCAATTACCGCAGCACATCACACGCATTTAGGGCTCTGCTGAAGTAGTCAATAACTATTATCACTTAATTGCAGTAATAGAACACCTCAGCCAAAGAGATAACACTGGTATCACCATCTCAGAAGGGCAGCACAAAACCACTGTCCCTATGAAGCCCCTTTGCATGGCAGTGTTTAAAACACAGCATGCAAGGTATTATAGGTGCCTAACGATACAGAGTTCAGCTGGAGACAAATCCTCACAAGCCTCGTTCTCCTCGGTGATTTGAATGCAGACGCTATCTCTATCAAAAGAAATCTGTCAACACTATTTGTGCAGAATCATAAACACAATAAATCTTGCCAACTCCTCTGTGAGATGGCTATTTATTGCACTCCTCTCCAAGGCTTTCTGATACCAGAGCTGGAGGCTGCAAACATAAATACCGAAATGATGCGTTGCATATGCCGTAGCTTAATTTACTGCCTTTGATTTGAGGCTTACTTTTGGAAGACCCTTGGCATCTAGCCTACAGGCCCCCCTGCACATCCTGCAAACCACACGCCAGCCTCCTGTAAACCCCCACAAGTCAAAACAAGGGTGTGTGCATGCAAGCACAGCTAGGCCACGCACTTCCCCAGCCAGCAACAGGCCAGCATGGAGGGCAAAGGCAAAAACCCCAACCCCAAACCACGTCCTGGCAGTTCACCAGAGCTGCCTGAGCAAGGGAAGGGTGCAAAACATGTTTGGTGGTGGCAGGAGACTCTGTTATGTGGGAGTTGTTCTGAGGTGCACGAGCCGCGGCTAGGCCCTGGCTTCAACCCTGACACCAAGCCTGGCACCTCATTTGATGTGACAGCTACATCCAGGCAAAACCTTTTATTTGTTAAAAATGTCATTTCTGCAATTTCAAACAAAAGAAACCTTTCTTAGGGGAGTGTCCCACACCCAGGGAGATGGTTCCCCTTCCCTGAGGGCCAGTGGTTAGGGCAGGTCCCCGGCCCGTGCTGGGGGGGATGCCGAAACCATCTTTTATCATTTTCCCCATTTGAGGGTGTGATTTAATAGAGATGTTGGCACTCATGGAAGAGGCACAGATACTCCTATGAGAGTGGCAAGTTCTAAGGTCTGGGGATTTTGGTTTTTCATTAGTTTCCAAAGCCGAACAGCAAAGATGGGAAGTGAACATGGCTTTTCTGCATCTCTCTTACCTTCAACTTCGGAGCAGACGGGAACACCTTGGCACCTCCCCCTTGTGTCAGCCCTTCCAAATGCCGGGGCTATAGTTTTGTTATTTCTTTTCTTGTAGGAGATTCTGTGTGAGAAATCTTGTGTGAAACTCTCGGAAATTTCAGCAAGACCAGAAATAATAATTTTCTTGATCTGGTGAGAAAAAAAACCCATTCACTCTGGTGCCACCCCCCTTTCCTCAGAGTTTGTCATTGCTGATCCTCACCTGAATAAAACAAGCTACAAAACTAAGCTGATGCATCACAGAAGCAGCTGTTCTGTGTGTACATCATGCAGCATGCTGTCTGTCCCTTGTGTGAAGTGAACTTGCCTCAAACACCCTGATTTTGGTTGTGTATTTAGTGGTGAGGTCCATGTTGTAGGAGGGCAGATCTCCTGCTGCAGCCAGGGCTGCTGGCAAACAGCAGGTAAGATTCCGTGTATACATGTGTGTATATATATAAAATATCTATATATAAAATATATATATATACACACACGTGTGTATATATATATATATAAAAAATACCCACAGGAACTTATAGGAAGGACTTTGCATGAATTCTCTTGCGAGGGATTGTGTCTACTTACACGATGCACCCAACCGTAACTTACACATCAGCTAAGGAAATTGAGAAGGACGGCTCAAGTTGAACTTGTCCTTGTGTACCTTGGGATCCCAGAAAGGGATGGGCTGTCTGAGGAACCTGAAAGAAGAACAGAGAATTTCATGCAACATTTTTGGGGAGGAATCAGTCTGGCTGTTTCTTGACATGGTATTTTTTTAATGTGAAATGCTTCTCTGCTTTTTAGCCATTACTACCTGGCATTTTAATTGCATTAAGTACAGGGAGAGGTGCCAGCACAGCAAGGTGTGGGGCTTTCATGCTGCCTGCTTTGCCCAAAAAGCCACTCCAGGGTTTGGGCGCTAAATCTGACACATCCGAGAGGCTGTGTGTGCGTACAGTGAAGGTAGGATGCGGTGGTTTGGATAAGACAAGAAGTGACTTGAAATCCCATTGCAACTGGAATCAAATCTGACAGCACATTTAAACATTTCATTAATTTATAGGGAAGGAGGTAAAAAAAAAGGAAAACAGAAGTCCACACCGTTGTGGTCTTTTCCCTAGGCATGCTGGAGCATTGGAACCTCCGACAGAAGCAGGTGGTGCCAAAGTTTAGCTGTGTGATAGCTAAACCTTCACCTCAAGGAGTCAAGGATCTCTCTGCTTCTATGCCTGAAGAGCATGGACCCATCAGGGGGAATCCAGCCGCACCCTACACAGTGCACAACTGGCTCGTGCATCTGGGCTGAACAAATAGTTATCGACTCGGCTTCCCCAGAGCATCCAAGGGAAATCATTAACTGCACCAGAAAAATCAGTGAGGCACATTCATATGTGGCACTGAGCTTTCCCCTGAATCTGTCCTGCTCCCCATCCCGCTCAGCACATCAGTTCATTCAGTGCACCTAAATCTAGCAATCTTTGCCAATTGTTCATTCTATATGCATATACACCTATAAATAGATAAACCTCCCTCTCTATATATATTATATACATATTCTATTTATTATATGTTACATATATTATTTTATATTATATATTGCATATATTTATTTTATATACTATATTATGTTTAGTATAATATATATACTATATATTATACTAAACATAATATATCCCCCTGTAATATATTTATATTATATATAAAAACCTCTCCCACATATTTATACACACATAAATATATATATAAACCTCCCCTCTAGCTGTAATAAAATGGTTAGCAGAATGTAAGCCATCATTAACATAACATGAGATTCACTATAAAAATCTGGAAAAGGATGTATAGTACCTCAAATATGGCTTTTATTAGGTTTTTGTTTAGAGTGAAATATGGCATCTTTGTTGTTTCTAAAACAGAACAAATTAAGAGATTTATTTTAAGTAATTGGTGTGATTGGTAACTTAAAATACAGCCTAGTGCAGAATGATTTACTTGTTTTCTCTAGCAGTTTCCCAGTTACAAGAACCCGGTCACTATTTAACCTTTTTATAGACCTATTCATGGCTTTCTGAGCTGGGCTAGATCCTCCTGTAAGTTACAAATGTTAGATCTAAAATACTGAGCCTCCCACAGTATTTCTGCAGTCAGTTCAATCCTGCCCGTGGCCGGAGCAGAGGACCATTAGCCAGGAATTCTTAAAGTCTTAGTCAGAGCTCTGCCAGTAATTTGCTGAATTACAATTAGTCCAAATCTTTCAAGTTGTGCTTAATTTTGAGTCCCAGAAGTACTGAGCAGCCTCACAACAGTTGAATAAGCACAGATTGTGCCGATGATCTGACTGGGATGGGGATTTCACCATGAACCACGATTTCTGCTTCAAGAACCGCTGAGGATGCTCCCTGCCAGCTCCTGCCATGACTTCAGCAGTGCTGAGATAACCTGGGATGCTGAGTTTCATCTTCCTGTCTCAAAAATGGGCTGGTAGTCCCCTGCACATCTGTAAAGCCTCCAAATTTATAAAACTCAGTCATTTTGTACGACACAAAATGTTTACAAACAATTGACATTCACCATTTTTTAAAATCAGAAGGAATTATGTAAAAAAGCAGAAGGTTTCACCAACTAATAGCGCTTTTTGGTCCGAAATTTTCACTTTAAATGAAGGCTCTGCTGCTCAGTTGTGCAGAGCACATCCTGAACCTTCTCCCTTTCCAAACTCTCACTAACCTCTTTCCAGTTGCTTCTTCCCTATTTTATTCTATTCTTTCCCCTGAAATATTCCTGAGAGCTGAAGGGCTTTTCCTGGGCTCAGACCACAGGAGGGAACACTGGCTCCAAAGGAGATTTCCAAAGGCAGAGGACAGTGTCATTGTCCAAAGACAGATATTTGAGGATGGTCTGGGCACGCTTTAACATTCACAATCAAGATACTGCACCCAGGGATCATGGAAGAGCCACATCCTCTGTCTCCTGGCCCCCGTGAGCGGGAACAGCCTCTACATCTCACACCCTGAACTTGGGTTTGGGATTAATTCGGTGCCTCCAAGATGTCGATGTCACTTCGTCAGCAGATCTGAACCCGAAGTCCCCTACAGACCTGCGCTAACATCAAACCAGCAGACGAGCACTTGAGACGGATTATGCATGAGTACACTGACAGCCCTGCATTGTACAGCCCTGTCTGTTCCCAGTGTCTGAGGACGGGTGGCAACGAGAGCGCATTTAACAAGAAGAAAAAGACATTAAACATCAAACGCCCCTTTGCTTCTGACAATTAATTGAGAAGAAAACCTCATAATCAGTTGCAGATTTGTCTCTGTGTAGCTAGCGTGACTCTGCTCAATTATCACGCTGTAGAGTCCAGAGCAAGGAGGTTGGTTCTCATCTTTGTGTTACTTGAGGACGGGGAGGCAGCAGACGGAGCTGAAAGGTTAAAGGTGGCAGGAGGAGGTCGCCAAGGGTGTCACTGTCCCTGTGTTGGCCATAAATAATAGAAACCAGCGCGGTCTCTGGTTTATAGTCCAGCTTTAAACCTGTGCTGTACTGGGAGCTGTCAGGGAGGTGCTGGCAATGCCCTGCACCAATGGGGGCTGTTCATGGGAGAGGACATGTCAAGGACATTCTAGTATGAATAGAGCTGCTCCTGCCTCCCAGTTCCTAAACGGTCCCAGCACCAGTCAGTGTCTTTCAGTCTCTGATGGAGCAAAACATGCCTGTGTGGAAAATCACAGCCATTTACTGAGTGAATTGCAATTGCAGTGTCCTCTTCCAGGTCAGGAGGAAGCCGCCACAGCCACATGCCAACCACCCAGCACTCCTTCCCTACCCAGCCAGGTCTGCAAAGACCTATTGCCAAGGTAACTTGGCTGATTTTGGGTGGCTTGGTTGGGACAGTCATAACACAGGGACGTGCTGTCCTGCAGGGAGGCAGGCTGGGGCCGGAGGCACGCTCATGGGGCATCTCACCATCACCCTTGGTTCAGTCTCTCACGGTGGAGACATTAGAAAACTATGAAATGCATCTGCTAAAGCTTGTTGATTCCCCCTTCTGAAGAGCCAACCCAGTTCCTCCCGTCTCAGTTGCTCCTATTGATATTTCATGGCACCAAGCATGGCCCAGTATCCATCTGCCCTTGCTGCTTTAACAGCGCCATGCAAAGCAGATAAAGCAGATCAGTAATCAGAGATAATCAGTAATCAGAGATACTCAGACCTGACCTACACCTGCCCCTCACGTGAAATAAAAGTGTCGGTGTTCCTGACCTTCCTCCCACGTGAGTTTGTTCCTTTACCTTCTGGAATTAACTGTGCTGAAAAAGGGGTCCCTGATGCACACTGAAATTAGTGGCATTGGAACTGGTGTGGGAGAGCTTTGGACCTTGGCTGGGGAGCAGCGGGATCCAGTGGTGCTGAGCTCTTCCAGGGTAGACTGAAGCGATGGGGCTGGATCCCAAGTGACAGAAGACAGGCAGATGTGCTCTGCCCTCCCTGACACTTCCCTTCATCTATAGGTTACATTTGCTATCACCTAAAAGCATTAGAAGCCTTAAAAGTCACCGTGCAAACATGCTAATCTCTTAGGACAGCACATACATAAAAGCAAGTGTTTGTATAAATGATACCCCTCACTTCAAGCCGCATGTAATCATCAAAGGAGAAAAAGCACATTTTGTTTGGTCTTTAACTAGTCAAAAATGGCTGGTATTTAATAAGCCCCGGAGCCAGATCTCAGTAGGACAGGCTTTTTATGGGCCAGAGGCACCTACCGTCCTGTCCCCTTCCACTGCAGCCACTGACCTACGTCCAGCTGATTTAAATTTACTTCCTAAATCTGATGCTTCACCAGTTAGATCAAAAACACCCCACCCCACCCCCAAAAAAAAATTAAAAAAGAGAGAAACATGGCATTTCTAGACCACAGTTCTTGGTGTCACTACACATTACTGGTAATTTAGGAATGCTACAGAACATCTCAAGTTTAAAGTACTTTCATGGTTCCAAAGGAGAGCTAAAACAGATGGGGTTTCAGCCTGACCTTTCAACCTACCAGACACTGTTGACCCAGATTATAGTTCAACGAAACTGCTCCTGGATTCATGTTACATTTTGGGAGAGAGGGTTACAGTGAGAATGGATACGCAGCTCTGAGGCAGCGGGGATGAGCGGCTCAGAGAGCCATGGGGTCGGACAGCATGTCAGTCCCACTCCCCGTGCAGATGTCGTGATGCCAGAATAGGTGCTGAGTGCTTGGAGCTGTCATAAAGTGCTGGAAAAGGAATTTGGGAGTGGGACAAACAGTGGCTGAGAGTTTGCTGGGAAATCAAAGACAGGGGGAAAAAAAAAATCAGTCAGAAGGGAGAGAAGAGCTCCGACTTTTTTCCAAGTTCAGATTTCCCACTAGAAAGCCGAAGACTCTGCAGTGGTGTTCAGAGAGGCCAGGTTTTATCAGAGGTGGCTGCGTTTCAGCAGCAGGCAAAGAGGTTGCTATGGTTTGGCTGGCCCCAGCAATGTGCCCACCCAGGCTCCATCTCAGCGAGTCGGGCTCATCTGTCTGGGCTGAGCCAGTTGGGAACTGGAGGGGGACCATAAACCACCAAGCTCTGTGGCATCCTATTGAGATGGATGAAGTTCCTGTCAATGTGCTATTATTTTAGACGTTGCAGTGCTAAAAATAGTGCTTGTAATTTTTTTAGCAAGCTTGTTGTTTTCAGGAGCTCTGAAAATATAAAGGGTTCCATAAGTGCTAAGAACAAGCTTGTGAAATAGTCTCACTGGAATACAAAACCACTTGAAAATACTGTTTGTTACATTGCTCTATGAATTCAACAATAGGCTATGCAGACCATTTTGCTAAGACATTGGATTCATTTTACTTAGAACTTATTTTACTCTAAGAAAATCCAGGGAAACACCCCCATGAAACCTAGCTACTTTTTCTCTAGCCCAGACAGCAGCAAGAAATCTGGACTCTCAGAGTTTCCCTAACACCACCACTGTGCCAAAAAACCTCTTCAATCTCTTTGCCCCACCTCCCTGATAAAATGTACATGATCCAAACCTTAATTGTCTCTGCTCGGAACAACAAAACCCAGAAAAACAACTCTTGTGTCCTTCCAGTGGAGATCAGCTGCATGAGAAGGACCAGGCTTGTCTTAATCCTCAAAAGACTGACATGTGTCCTAATTGTGAAATGTGTACAGCATTTGTCAGAGCTTTCTGTCACCGCTGCCCACATCCATGGCTGTTTGTTGGAGCACTGCCGGAGCCTTTGCCCCACGAAACCACGGCAACCGGAGTCATGGTGGGAGGGGGGGCAGCTCCCCATCTTTCCAGTCCAGCACCACGCCATTAGGCAGAAGTAAAGCATTAGGTACCCAGTGGGGAATTTCCCAATACATCATCCCAGGAGCTCAGCTCAATGCTGAACAAGTAGGAGCTTATCACCGTGTCGCTGTTCTGCAGCTGAAACAGGATGATGATGTGCTGGGAACTTGCCAACATTTTGTGTTGCAACATTTTATAGATTCTACCCTATGATAAAGGTGCTGCATTTAATGAGTTTTGTCAACTCAGTTATCGCTCTCACATCGCACAAAGCAAGTTTTGGGCTAGACTTAGCAGCTATGCAGCCCCTTTCATCCCCAAATTTCAAAGTGATTTGTCTACATTAATCAAGTTTCAAAGCTGCCTTGTGATATACCTGCTCGGGCTCCTTAAGAGCATTTGGGGTGGTGGTAGCGAAACTCACTGAAGGTCTGAAGCAGTCCCCTGCCTGGTGGGGAGTGGGGGCTACAGCCGGCATGGCAAAATGGGTCCACAGAGGATGCTCAGCCACCCATGACGTGTGCTGCAGGGCTCACACAGGTACTACTGCTGCAGCCCACGGTCTGGATGGATTTTTCTTCGCTGAATTTTGAACCCACCTAAACTTTCAGCATTCACAATGTCTCCTAGCTGAGACTTTTATAGATTAAATATAGAGCATGTGGAGAAGAATTTCCTTTTCCTTACTCCGAATCTGCCAGCCGCCCATTCCATTTGATACCTCCTTGCTGCTTTCTTGGAAGAGACATTCCCTGCTTGCCGTCCCTATGCCACCCAAGCTCCAGAGACATCCCTCCTTTTCCCATTCTTCTCAAAACAGAAAGGCCAGATGCACAGTGGTATTTAAACACATGATCACTGTCGAGATGCCAAACTGCCATTAAAACCAAAGTTAAGAACCTAAAGAACCACAGAACAGACTTTATAAACCTACAGAACTGACTTAAAAATCCCCAGACCTGACTTAAAAGGGTCTGCCATCCAGCACCCACAGCACCGCAATGCACTTGCCCCAGCTCCCCGCTCCTGCCTCAACCAACAGACACCCACACAGAGGAAAGATACTACACAAAGCAATGAGCTGCTCAGCTGTGTGATGTGAATTGATGAGACTGATGCTGCTTGATGCGTCGCTTCTCCAGGTGTACACTGTCCCGTTGGCAGGGGACACGGAAGGATGGGGAAAGGCAGGGACTGACATTCAAAGATAAAAGAGGTTCATATTCAGTTGACTATTGAATCTACACAGGTAGTCTTTGCTCATCTTCTCACACCGCTCATTTTGCAGGTGTAATTACTTTAAAAAACTCTAATTTAAAAAGATCATTATTTCTTTAATCAATTTCTTTTCCTCACGCCCCAAATACAGATTTAATGTTATGGTGATTACTGCAAGTCCAAAGGAGACAGATTTTCTGTCCCCACCCATGAAGAGCAGTTGATTCACTTAAAACCGTGCCAAGGCCATATGCAAATCTTCCTAATAGGAGCAGCTGCTGGCCGCACAGCCCAGGGGATAAACACAAGTTACATTCACGCTCCCACTGCTGCCCCAACTCTTATCCCCAGAACCACATTCAGGTGGAGGAAAATTGGTCCCCCATGAGCTTGCTGGGAACTGTAAGGGAGATGTGTGCTGTGGATGCAGCTCGGGCAGCAGGAGTGAAGCCTGTGTAGAAAAATGTGTTGGAAAATGTGTCTGGGCTCTCCTACAGCAAACTGGCATTGTCCTCGGGCAGCTGTGCCAGTCTGCAGCACATTAGGGTTTGGCCCATGTTTTCTGTTGAGAAAACAACCTTCCATCTGGATTTCATCCTCTTAAACCCCATGAGCGCACGTTGTTTGTATATATTCTGTAACTGACAGAATGCTTTATGCAGTTTTAGGGTAAGCATAAGGATTATACCTGGTAAAACTGTTCTTCTGTACTAAATGGAAATAACAGCCTCTTCCTTTGCTCTTTTAAAGCTTGCCTGATGTAAAAGTCTGGATGAAGCTACGTCAGGGAAGGACTAAGCCAAGGCTGGCGAAGAGGGGAATAACTGAAGGTCCACCTCCTGTGGTCCCCTCCAGGAGCACAGCCTGTGGGCTGCTGTCCCACAGAGTGGCAGGGCATGAGTCCAGTCTTTTAAACAGCGACTGAAATCCTCTTCTGAGCCTCTTTGGTGGAAATCAGACGTCCCTGCTTTGGTGGTAGGATGTCAGGCAGCAACAGCTGATTCCACTTGGTCCTTTAGAGACAGTATTAAGGTGGCCTCTATCATCCAGGGGACATCACTACGCTGACTTCTGCTCCTCTCCCATCCCCAGACCTGAGACAGTTATCCATGCTTTCTGTTACTTACAGTCTGGATCTCTGTAACATGTTTCCCTACGGCCAGTTTACGCTTTAATTTATTTATTTGTTCTAAACTGGAGCTGGATCAGCCTCCCATGCCCTCTTAATCTCTTGTTTGTTTCGATAGTCTGTGAAGCAAGCACAGCCCAACAGAAGAACAGGTTGGAGAGCATTGGATGCCGTAACTGCTGCGTGTTCCCAGGACATGGCACGCTGCTCTGGAAAACCTACACCTCCAGAAGACAGGGTTACCAATCACACCCATCATCTCCAGCTTCCCAGTTCAGGTCAACATCGTAGGAAAACCGCAGTGACCCAGCCTGCATCGAGCCTGGGGAGCTCTGGGAACAGTCTTCCCCTCGAGTAACTAAAAAAATCCAAGTGAGAGAGAGATTTCCTTTATACGACTTAAGAGCTACTTCAGGGAGCAGCATTCCAAGCCAATGACCTTGTGGGATACAGTTAGATTCAGCGTAAGGGAAAGACTCACCATTGGACTTGATGATCTCCAAGGTCTTTTCCAACCTTGTGATTCTGTGATTCTGATTGTGTGGTAGGGTTGAATTTCTTGGAAAGACAGCCAACTTCTTTTCAGCTCTAGAGAACCCAAAACCAAGAGAGAGCCATCTGTACTTTTCTCCCTGGATCATGTAAAATTTGGGGAAGAGTATTACCAAAGCGAGACACAGCACATAAAGTCATGATGTGGACACCATACAGCACAGACAGTATTTGGCAGGGTGGGGTTAATCTGTCCTGCCCAAAGTCCAAGACCATCTGAAGGACGGATGATGTTCCCCATGTAATAACCATATGTCCAGCAGAGAAAATATCCCGTTTTGGAGCACGTATTTCTCCCTGTCCAGCTTCTTGTGTCTTAAAGAGGGTAAAGTGACAGGTTAACAACCCAAAAAGCTCCATTAAGAAATCTGAATGTATCAGATGAAAATGGGGTTTCAGTTAATTGGATTAATGATTGTGGGAGTGCTGCTTGTCTGAAATCAGTACACACATACAGGCTGGCTAATTGACAGAGAAAAGAAACTTGTTTTGGAGCTGTTCTACACCTGATCAGTATTTAACCTGTAAAAACTGGTGAGAAAGAGGAGGGAGCATGGAGAAAGTTATTCTTACTCCCTGACCTTCAAAGCTAGTTGCAGCTGGGACAGGGGCTCAGGTTTGCAAGGGCCAGCTGCAGCACTGCCCCACACACTTTCAATTGCTGAAGTGTTAACAAAGGGGTTATAATTTCTGGCCCAAGTCTCCATAATTGAGGTTGGATGTAATGTTCTGCCTGGGTGTGATTTTTAATCCCTTCAAAAGCTTGAGAGGGGAACAAACATTCGCATATGGTGGGTTTTTCCCCCTTAAAATTCCTGCCTTTGGCTCCTTTTAGGACTCTCTGACTACTCCAGACTTCATGTGAGCCTCAGGGCTCCAAAGTGTTTTGCCCAATTTCAGCCTTTTCACTAAACGCTTTCCCAAACTTACACTGAACTTCAGAAGCTGCTGAACCATTTCTACTCCCAGTTTAGTGAAGGATCACCCATCAAAGAAATCCTCTCCCCACCTCAAGAAATCACATTATTGAGATGGAAAGAAGCTGGCCTTAACTAATAATGCAGTTTGAAACGTATATAATTTACAACAAGGGTGCTGGGGAGAAATGCTGCTGCTGTCAAATTGTTTCAGAGAGACGGTCAATGACACCAAAATACCAGTTGCAGCAACTCGAATTGGTCTGGCCTGCAATCAGGAAAAATAAACCAGCTCCACCTACTCACCAGTGAAAAAATACATCTCCTGCAAGAAATCCTTCAATTTCCAGCTCTTCTGGACTTCCTGCAAGGTTTTGGGGCTTTTCCCAGCACTGTTTTTATGATGTTGACCATCAGATCTCCAAGTGACATCGATACTGCTGGGACAAAAAAAGAAACAAAATTAAATAGAGCGTAGACGTTCAGGGAAAATCAAAGCAAGTAATAAATAAAAAATGTGCTGGAAAAAAACAACCCTTGTGGATCTTAATTAAGAGCCTGCCTTTATTATAGCAAAGGCAAATCATTAACAGCTTGTGTTCAACCTTCTATCAATATTTCCTTTTCTAACAGTCAAGGAGTGTAGCTACACAAAATATACTGTGGCCACGCACAGGAAAATCACTGGCTTAATTGGACCAAAGTGTGTTAACATCTTCTAGCTCAATACCACCAAAAGCCCACCAAAAAATAGCCACATAATTCACCATCTAAACGCCAGCTCTCCCCTCTGCATGAATCCAAGGATCCTATAATTGCTCCCAAGTGGCAAAACCACAAGCATGGAAGTAAACGAACCATGATAAGAGTCTCTCATATTAAAAGCGTCATAAAAGCCTGAACACAAAGCCTAGTAAGAAATGCCCTTCTCCACATGGCACGACTCTGAGCAGGCAGCATTCCCCCCCACCCCCCCATTCTCTTCTACACACTGGAATTCAGCCACTTCGTGACAATATTCCAGACATGGAATTAACACTTCAGAAAGCTTTCAGGGATCAAAGGTTGCCCCCTTCGCAAGTTTTTTCATACCGAGGACATGATGAAGCAGTCTGGCTCTAGTTGGAAAAATAGTTCAGATGAGCACTCAGAGGGGTTGTGGTAAGAGCAGGAGCTGGGGAGATGGGGCCAGGGTTGGCATCAGCCTCGCAGGTCTGTCATCCCCTTCTACAGTGTGCTCCCCATGCCCAGGGCACAGGGTCTGCTGCTATCGCTTCCTGGGGATGTTGTGCATGGCGCCCCAAATGCAGGGAAAAATCACTGTTCTGGAGTTAACTCCAACCACAAACATGACATGGAGTAACGAGAAACTCGTTCAGTAGTGCACAGTCCCCCAAGAGAAGCGAGCCAGCATCTCAACTAGCCTTCCCTGGGTGAACCAAAGGGCAGCATCTCCCCGGGAGCGACGGGGAACCAGATTCTGCATGCTGCAGGCAGGTAGTAGTTCTTCCATAGGTGACACATCCCGAGCTACAGGTAGTTTCTCTGTTCCTGTGACAAAACGGGGCTGTCACTGTTCCATCTCTACTGGCGGTGGGGAATGTAGTGAAGACGGCTGTGCTGGTACCCGCAGCTCTGAGTGCTGCACCTTCGCCTCCTACGCTCATCCCAGGGGGAATTATGTCCTCAGCCCAGGATTTGGAAGACCCTAAATGACTTAGCCATCAAAGTTGTATTTTCAGGGATTTTTCAGGTGTTTCACAGACCCTTTTGACAACGTCCACGTGATTTCTTTAGGCAGTATCAAAAACGCTGTCTTCCCCAGGGACAGCTGACTGAACAGAAGTCTCAACATTCATGTCATAAATATCTCGAGACAAGCCTGTTGATTCAGTGAAATGTGTGGTTGGCTCCTATTGTAAATGCATCCACAGAAAACCTCACAGCACGATGACTCCTGGGATTACTTGTGAGCAAAATAAATGACAAACATTTTGGGGGTTTTCTAAATAGCATTTTGATACATTACAAAGTGGCTTTTCTTTTCATTTCACACCACGTCGTTTAAGATGACACGAAGCAACACAATTTGCTAAGACAAGATATATGAAAATAAATAAATAAAAAGGGATTAAAAGGAAAGGCAGTTCTGAAAGTTCGTTAGCTGGAAAATGCTATAGTTTAAATCAGAAACGTCTGGATTAGATTATTCTGACAAGCTGAAGGGAGGCAAAATTTTGCTAGCATTTATGAAGCAAAATTGAAACAGAGGGAAAGCGATGTCTTCAAACCATCTAGTGCTGGATTTGAACCCAGACCAGATAATGGCTCGGCAGCTCTGAGCAGGACACTGACCTTTACAGTCTGAGGGTCGCCAATGAGCCGGGCTGTGAACCAGCAGGACCATATCCCTCTGCCACAAACCATCTGAGGGCAGGGTACATCATGTTTGTGTTTAAAGATGATCCTTCCACTGAATAAGAGCGTAGACTTTGGAAGGCAAGCCCAGCCATTGTCCGCTTCCAGGAGACATGAAAACCTTCAAACTCCACAAATCTCTCCCCCGTAACATGCAAAGCCACAGCAGTGAAGGAGCAGATGTGCTTCACAGAAAAACTAAACCAGAAGCCAACCAGTCAACCAGAAATCATCCTAACCCAAGCAGAGCTCTTTACCAAAGAACAAAGAGTCAAACTCTTCCAAGCAGAGGAGCAGATATCCAGCTTATCTGATAGCTCAGGGGGTAACTTTTTTAGCAGAGTGCCAAGTCCCAGTCCCTAGCTGAAAGCACTGAGGTTGCTCCTTGTCTGGACTGGCTGACATCCACCTGGGAGAGCCAGAGGCTGGTATTCCAACCTTTTGGCCTGAAATTTTCCTACATTTCACCATGAGGGGTGGAAATAACCATTGGAACAGATACTTTACAAGCAAAACTATACACTCCTAAGGGTCAGCGCTTCCCACTACAAAGCTTTTTTAAAATAAAATTAATTCTAATCTGGAGCTTGTGGGGTACTTCTGATGAAAAACAGTAAGACAATACTTGTATAATATAAATAATGACTATAATAAAACTTAAAGGGTTATACGATTATATTTACATTATTTTATTCCTTTACGTCTCAAAGGACGTTACACGAAGTATAATGAGAAAGCACTAGAGAGGTACAATCATTTCCGGATCTCACAGCCCTGCTAACCCCTTTGGGCCAGGTGTCAAAGAAAAGAAAAAAGAGCCCTGAAAGTTTAAATACCCAGACAGCCAGAATGACACCCTCCTTACCCTTGTATAACCTGTGCTTAGGGAGAAACGGCAGCAGAATCATGGCACTGGCCTTTGAACTAGGTGAGTACACATACAACCATGCCAAACCCAGCCCAGTGATCAATCACAAACCAAACCTCTCAGGCAGCGCTTCAGAAAACTCAGTCCTAACTGTTCTCCTACTGCCTGTCTGTTTATTGGCAGAGAAAAAGAAGTCATCTCACTCACTGAGATTTTTAATGTCGTGCTCTTGAAAGCCTAGATAGGTCGAGATTCAGCCTACTGTGCCATGCCCTTCAGCTCCTGCAATGCCTCTCTTTACAGCCAGCTTACAGGTATATTTCAATTGGTAATGTTCAAAATTTCCAAATGGAAAATAGCTTCTGGTATGTGAATATGGCCAAATTGCAGGACAATTTTTTTTCCCACCAGTGGTTGCCACGCAGTGTGAAATTACAGCTCGTATTACTCCATACCATGGCTTGCAGAAATTTGGACCAAAACTTTAAAAATATTAATGTGTATGCAAATGAAGTCTTGCACATAAATCAAGAACACACACTTAATAATCTGGTGCTCTGGCTTTATGAAATGATAGATCAAAGCAGAACAAATGAGAAGATGGAACCCAAATTAACACATTAACTGAAACAGAGCGCTCTCAGATCCTGGAAACCACTCTCTGTCTGGGTGTCACATATCCGATTACATTCCTCGTAACTCAAATGACAGAACAGACCAAGAGAAGCCAGGATGCCTATTCCTACTCATCACCAGCTACTCACAGTAATTTTTTTCAGAGTACTAGTAATTATCCTTAAAGGAGAACAATTAAAACCCAGTGTAATTGGAAGTCTGGTTATGATTACGGATGAGTCAAACTGCTTTGGAAAACGAACACAGAACTGTTTGGAGCTCCATTGGTATTTTCTTAATCATGTCATTAAAATAGATGCATGAAGTGAGCACAGCTATACAGTGGGGCTTTCAAAAGCCCTCAGCACTAGCCACACTCTGCTCCTGGTAACATTGGTAGGGATTTTGTTCCTTGCATTAATGGGAGCAGAGTTATGCCAGGACAGAGCATTGTTATAGCATCCAAACCTTTTTTTATCATAAGCAGCCAATCTTTTTTACAGTTCTTTTAATTCTTTCTGGTGATCCCATAATCCTGACGACATTTCTTTTTCTTTTTTCTTTTCCCTACATCTCAGTGGCAGCCCCAGGATCAGAGTTGCTGCAAGGCCTGGAGCCAGGGGACGTGGAGCAGAAGAGTTCATCCCATTGGGATGCCACCTGATAGCAGCTGAGAGAGGACTTGGCCTGAGACTGGATGCCGAGCTTGCTGCTGGGGGTAAAAGGCACGAGACTTGGCCTTACAGAGCTCCAGAGTGATGTAGCAATTTGGAGCAGATGGTTAGCATCAGAGGGCTGTTTAAAGAAACAGTGTTGAGAGTAGAGAGCTGAAAAATAACGTAACGGGAGATTTATTTGTGGTCTCTGTTTCAGGGCTGTCTAAGAAACATGAGCAGTGGTTGGTACTTTGAGTTCGTCACAGATAACGTGGAACCTTGAACCAAAGAGATTTTGGCTTTTTGCTTTGCAACACCAAAGCCAAATCTGATAAGAGTAGATCTGAACAAAGCGTGACCCCCTTACACCATCCCTCTGATGCGGCTCCATCAGGCACCAAAACTCCAAAACAGGTTCTCAAGGAAAAGGGGGAACATACCACAAAATGCAGAACTTCAGAGAGAAAACTTTCCAGTACTTTGCTTCTGAATCAATTAGCTGGTATTGGAAGCTCAGATTGAGCCATGCTGGAAAGATGGGCAATCATTCTTATATCTCAAAGGCAAAGGACAAGCATGGGAATACAGGCTGAGTTGTCTACTCTGCCTACTCTACTTTGGCCAGCTCTGGAGAAACCTTTCTGCATGCACAGACAATCTGCTGTAGCTGAGCAAGCGATGCCAGTAGGCTAGGAAGGATACACAAATATCAAGACCTTCTAACAACATAGATTAACTTGAAAACTAGGACTTTAAAGTAAACCCTGTCAATTCTTTTTGTGCCACAAAATCTTTGTTCTAAGAACCCACCTCCTGAGACATGAATGACACTGGTTTATACATGAGTATGTAACTTTAAAAAAGTTATCAAAAGTCCTCAAACAAATCCCAAATGCACTGAAGAGCTGTGCTAAAATGGAAAGGATTCCCTGAACAAGATGTTAAGATCTTAATTTTCATTTTGGAATTTAAAAAAAGAAAGTAAGAAAGAAATCTACTTATAATCCTCTTGAAAAGTGATACCCTTAGAATGAATTGTCTTAATGCTTTACATCTGAAGGAAGCAAGGTAAGACAGTACTACGCTGCATTTTCTTCTATCTGAGGGAAGCTGGAAATAATCTGTAGAAAAGATTATTTCCAACTTTCCAGCTCTTTTTCTATAATTAACAGGATGTAAGACATAACAAACAGAGGCTGAAGAAAACCACAAACTCTCCATATGGGGTTCAGTTCCTGTTTACTAGTATCCTGTTTACAGCACAGGCTTTGATGGTCAGATAATCAGGCCTCTCATGTTCCCAGAATGACCACACTTATTCTGTACTTATTTAAGGCTGGGAAGACTTTTTAATAAAAAAATATGTCAAGGAAACAAAGCAGAGAGAGATTATAACAATATGCATCGCTACGGAAATACCAGGCTCATTGTCAGAGAACACAAAATTACCAAATACTCTTTTGTGCGAAGACAGAAGGGAGATGCGACTTGCTGGTCCACAGGCAGGCAGGAGACAAAGCCCTGTCCCTCCTGCCTCTGGGTCACCCAACCCCACAGGTGGAGGAAGGAGAAATACCCATTTCCCAGGGCATCCCTGCATGCTGCCTGCAATTTCGTCCCCGGCACTGGGTTCCCCTTGGGATGGGAGGCAGGTTCACCACCTGCCCCCCTCAGCTTCCAGCCTGGGGATGGGGATGGAAGACAAGGGGGTTTAGCTGCGGGGTTGGCTGCTTTGCTTTCCTCATCTCTTCAGATCATGTCCTGCCCCAGCACTGTCTGGAGATAAACCTTAGTGGCACCAGAATAAATAAAATTTATTAATTAACCACTCTTATGCTTGGCAGAACCGACTCCTGCCTCGTCACACCCAATTCTGTTTTGGCAGAGCTGGGTTTGAAGTGCATACAGAACCCTCCTCCTGCTATCCCCTGCCTGGAGCGCTGCTTCCCAGGCAGCAGGTGCTTCCTAAGTGCCAAGACACCTTTTCACAGCAGCACTGGAAGATCCAAATCATGAACCCATGCTGTGCTGCCTGGGCAACTCCAGTCCAACTCCAGTCTGGGCTGGGGGGACAGCATCCCACGGCATGGGGCATGTCACCCCCCGTGCTATCTTCCCTCCTCACAGGGTCTCTGTGCCTGGCATGAGCACGTACTTGGGCCCACATGAGACCTAAGGAAACAACTTTCAACCTACCTTGGTGCATCTGCCCCATGTGCTGACTTGACAACATCACAGAATCAGAATCACAGAATCACAGAATTGTAGCATGATGCAGCTCTTAGCCCAGGTTGGGAAACAAAGAAAAAGGGATTCAAAACATCAGTCTCTAGAAATAAAGAGCAGTAAGGCAATTCTTCAGGGAGCTGGAGAAGAGGGGAAGTATTTCTAAAAAATATTTTAATGACTGAAAAGTTGTGGCCCGTATCTCTGAGGCAGCCAGGCTTGCCTTTCTACCTTAAGGCTCCATCAAAATGCCATCAGCGGAGTTCACAGCAGGAATGGCAAAATCCCATGAGCTGCTTTTGGGGCTTTTTGTATTCCCAAATAATGAAAATTTTGCAATATCAGCTGCTCTTGTGATATTCCTGTGCCCTCGGGCACAAAAGTTCAGCTTTGGAGATGGTTCCTTCCCCGCTTTGATCTGAACTGGACAGACAGCTGCACGGACAAGTTCTGAACTTGGGAAAACCCACAGCTGCTTTGAGCTGCTATAGCAGTGGTGATGGTCTCTTGCTATGATGTCACCTCCTCTTGTCTTCTCCACAAAAAAGCATACCCTCTTCTTTACGAATAGAAACTGTGAGAGGCACCTTTTAGAACCTTCATTCTATTTGGCACAGGCCAGTTTTGCATCGTCATGTTTTTGTTACAAACTCCACACCGCTAATTTCGTCATTAACTTTCCTGCAGCATTGCTGGTCACATACAAAGTGTACAGACAGTACAAAAGTGGGAATTTATTGGGGTTTTTTTTCAGTTGACAACTTAGGAGCAGAGAGGCCCTGCTGTAGGAGAGCTTCCTATTTTCATTTCTCCTTCAGAACTCCTGTCATGGGATTTGGAGAATTTACACTTAGCAATCAAGATTTTCTCATCACTTTGTATGCGTGAAGAAGCATTGCAAGTGCTTAAGCAAATAAAATAAAGAATGATTGCTAGATAGTCACTGAGATAACATATTGTCTAGCAGCTTTTATCTCTAAAAGAACCGAGCGTTGTTAATAAATAAAGCTGCTGAAATTATGCATTGCAAATAAATAAGGTTTTGTTTATTTAGATTTTTTTTCTGCTGATTTTTTCATAAATAGCTTTTCATTCTGCTTTTGAATCTGTTCAGTGTTTGAAACGGTTTACACCCAAAGCCACGCTGCTATTCCAGACTTACTGATGTCAATATGTTTGTTTGATATGCTGAATGTATAAGGACAGCTCATCAGCAAGTCAGCGGAGTTAAGCTATTTGCACCACCTAAAAGTCTAGCCCTTATACAGTTCTGTCTGTATCAGCTAAAATCAGGTGAATTTATAGGCCACCACGCTTCCGCCCCATTAGTAACACTGGATCATTATTTTTTTTCCCAAAGAGCATCACTCATATCTTAAGAAAGAAGAGGAAAGTCCCCATGACTCATATAGAAACACCTTAATTAGTGTATTTCAAAAAGCATGCCGCTCAGGATATGCTTCCTCAGCAACATGGTCTCCTGGGAAAAAGGCCAATGTCTGAAAATTTCTTGGAAAAGATGGAAAACAGATGGAAACTTTTCCAGAGCTATTGTTTTGATACGTAAACTGTCTCAGTGCTCCTGAAGAGGGTGAGATTAAAAACTTCAGAACAGAGTTAATTAATAGCAATAATCTTAATATGGTTTGCACCATAAATATACCTGGCCTTTAACAGAAAACAGAAGAGGTGTTTGGAGGGTATCATGGGTGTGGAAGATTTCAATCTTGTTTAGCCTGAGGTTTATCTGAAGAACCCTCATTGGCCAAGTTCTCCTCTCACAGTTTCCTGATTCATACCTTTATAAATGAGGAGAGAATCTGGCCCAAAAAATTTTATCAGGTTTAATATAATCATAATTACAAACAACCCGTTTCACTCAGTAATTACACCATGGAGACGGAAGTTTAACTCCATCCTTACTCTGAGATGTTCTGCTTCTAGGTGATGCCTGAGGCACTTCCATATTTGTTCTTGGTGCTTTACAGTAGCACCCCGTATTCCATACAATAAAGATGTCTTTAAGCCAAGTTATGGACATCCCGTTTGGAGCAGAACCCCTTCAACAGGGTCAAGATACAGCTCTGAGAAGTATTTTTTCTGTAAGAGTTAATAAGGCTGGATTTGAACCCGTAACAGAGCAGCAGCAAGCTCCATAATCAAGTAACATTCCCAAGAGCTTTTCAGCCTGCAGGAAAATCATTTAATTCCACACAATTCCTTCCTAACCATGACAAAGTCTTAACGATGTGTTGGTCAAACCCTGTCATCAGTTCAGCACAAGGCTTGTCTGATAGGTCAGATGCTCACAGATGTAGTTTCATAAACTTCTTGGCTCAAGGGTACTTCCTTGCAGAAGGAGCTCAGTTGCTGTTCATGGCACCTTAACGAGGTCACTATTGTTCATCAAGGTAAAATGACTCACTGGACACTTTTGCAAGACAACAAGAGATCTCACAATACAGCTAAGCCCTGACTCCCTTGGCACAACCAGATAAAGACATGATCTGCACCACAAACACACCGCAGCTGAGAAACCTACTGTCAGTCATGAGTACAACACTATGAGCTGTTGCAAAAATACAACTCTGTTCTGGAGTATTTTATCCTGGAGGACTGGAAGTGCACTAAAGACCTCTCTTCTTGTTTTTAACGGGCAAACATTTTGACTTTGTTGAGCTGGTCTGTAAAATTCATCTTACAAGTTCAGTCATCCGCCTGCCACAGGCCATGAGCTGCTGCCTTTCAGAAAAAAGTGAGGATCCATAATTGTTTTATTATTATTGAACATCCTTTATGTTGATAATAAATCAGTTTAACATCTGTCACTGGAAGGCTCCAACAATCGTGCTATTGCACAAACACATATACCACCCTCTCAGCAGCCTCCTGCAATCCAAGTGTTTTGGGGATAAAAAAGCTGCATCCCTTTCAGCTTAGCATGCTACCTACAGCCTTGAACACTAAAATCCCCTTACCAGGAGCTTCCAGGAAGCACAAAAAAGTCCTGGATGCTCAATGACAGAGGGGCCAAAAGGCCAGGTCTTCAGCTGAGAGAGTCATGAAAGAATCATGATTTTCTCAGTAGAACTGCTCTCCAAGAAAATCCTTCTCATGGCGCCTTGCTGAGAAGATTTTCCTATTCTCTTCAGTTATCAAAGAGCAATAAATATTAAGTAGACTTGGTCAATACCTTTTAATGTGGTTTCTTTTTATTGCTGGAATATGTGGCTTTGCCCAAACAGATATAGTTAGGAGGGGTGGGATGGCTTCAGCAATTTTGTTCATTTCAATTCAATTATTCTTCTAAAAAACAATGGGTTTGAAATGGTCAAAGAAGCTTTCTCTGGCATTTTCAGAACTGAACAAGATGTTCTTTGTTCGAAGCAGCTTTTCCTTTTCAAATATGTTGCCTTATCACAAAAATTTTCACATAAAAGATGAGTGTTTTTCTGATGTGGTATGGGAAAACAACTTCAAATATTCAAAGTACCTTAAGAGGTACAATTAACCCATTTTCTAGGGAATTCTAAGATTAGCTCTCTACCGTAGATACTTATCAATTAGGTGACAGGACTATGTTTTATAGAATATACCGCTAGAATAAAGTCATATCTACTAAATATAAGATATAGTGAAAAAAAAATTGCATACAGATTAAACCTCCTTGATTGACATTAGTGCCAAAATGTCCACTGAGTTGAGGTCTGGATGTATCACACGTGATGAATCTAATCCAATTTGAATCTAATCCAAATCTGATTCAATTACAGTCATTTATGAGATAACTTGTCCCAGTCCTTGGCTCTGAAAAGCCCAATGAGAAAAGCTCTGATTGCACCAGGGTGATTTCCAGAGCATTGAAACACACACTGGAAATGGACTCTTTTTGGCTGAGAACACAACCAAGGAACCAGGAAAAAGAAAATCCAACCCAAATCCCCAAATCTCTCTCCAAACTGAGTGGTGCTTAAACTTTAATACCCCAGCCTCTGCTTCTCAGAGGTGTACAAATAGCTTGCTCAAGGGGTGCAAATCTCTCTTTTTAGTAAAGCATTAACCTTACTAGAAAATGGTTTACAAAGGAGAAGTGGTCAATCTTAAACTCCCCTCACAAATAAACAGGTCCCTAACACATGCAATCCCGCTCCGTTGGAGAAGGCTCTTAAACAACACGGAATATCTCCTAGGTAACTGTAGTACTATATGAGAGCTGTTTTATTAGTTTCCTAATTAAATTTCACAAACTTCATAGCAGTGACAGATTCTTGGTTATCTCGGCTGCAGAAATTCAGATGGGATGCCAGAGGGAAAGGATGGGGCTGTTCGTCTTATTGCATGCCAAGATTTTGCGCTACCGGTTACACTCGTCAATCTCTATCTGAAGCAGTTAAGAGCTATAAAGAATTCATTAAAAGGGCTGAGATTTATTAGAGGCACCTCAAGCTCATTAAGGATGCTGATGAAATGTGAAGCCCTTGAATCCACACGCCATCTAAGAAACACTCAAGTGGAGCCTATTAAGTTTTAGAAGAGAGAAGAACCAATCAGTTTTTTTAAAGTCTTACCCTCCCCACCCCCCCAAAAAAAAATCAATACACTGCTTTTAATTTGTATTATCGTTGATCAAAATCATTATTTTCAGCTGTGTGTCTCCCACCTCCTTCACAAATAGGGAAATGACAGGAAGATTTAGGTGTTTGAGAGAGAGAAAGAGGGGAGGCAGATAAGAAATATTAGAAGCTGGTTTAAACTGTGGGAAAAGCAATAAAAAGAGAGAGAGTGAGAATGAGAGGCCTCAAATAACAACTCCTGTGGAAAAACCAACTTCAACAAACCCAGCTTACCCCTTGGGGTGAAATACTGGAATCACTAGAAATGGTGAAAACATGTTTGTTTTTTCCCCTCCATCCTCTGCAGGAATTTCAACTGATCAAACATTTCAAGTGACCCTGAAAACTCAGAAGCTTTTGGGCTGAATTTTATTTTTTATTTTCAACTGAGCTGTCTTAGTTTTCACTTTTCCCATGGAAAACAATGCTTTTGGAAAAGAGATTAAAAAAAAAATGGAGGCACTTTCTGCAAAATTATTTTGAGCTACATTTACCTCTCAAAATTACAGATATATTTACCTGTCTGAAAGGAAGGAGAGGAGGGCACAGGAAATGAAGGAAAGATTTTTAAAATAAAAAAAGGGGAAATGGGAAACATTCACCCCATCAGAGGAGATGCCCAGTGTAAACTTGCCTTAGGTCCATCTCCAAAGCCCAGCAGACTCAGCTGGTCCCTCCTGCACATTAGTGGCTCAGTCAATAAAGGCCAATCAAGCCTCAAGCGGCTTTTCAAAGGAGAAAAACCCAACAAACCGAAACACAGTTTCCTCCTAAAGTGAGTATTGACTGAGTTTAGCTCAACAATGATCTCCAGTCTGGCTTGGTGTGAGATATTTTCTACTGGGTTTTATAAACGAAGTAGCTTTGCCTGAGATGTTTTTTCCTCCATGCACAAAGATTCACATGCCAAAGGCACAGGGAGTTTCTGTGGCCAGATGAAATTAATTTTGTGCACAAGGCATCCCCCCCCCGAGGGAGGGATTACAGCCCAGGTAATAAGAGAAATTCCCAAATGAGTATGCATGTGAGAAAAAAGGCAGAGTCGCTCTGCAAGGTATTTGACTGGGGAGCACTGTCGCCCTGACGATGCCGGGCCTACGTGCGCTGCGCCGGCCGCACACCGGCAGACGGTACGTGCAGTCGCTGGAGATGCGAATGCAAATGACACATCCTTCTCTGAATACCAAATGTTCACGATTTCTGTATATCTCGGCATGCAAATACAGTTGAGAAAATTAAACTTCACATCTAGATGGAGATTGTAATCTGAAGTTCCCACAGATGGGGAGATGCTCTCCTTCAGACCGCTCTAGACGTACACCCGGGCTGCACTGAAACACACCATAAACTTATGCTGTAACAGGAGAAATTCCAACAGAAACCTTACCAAGCAGGTCAAGAGAACATGAGGATATCTTCTTTTCTCAGACACCCCCTCCTATTTTATGGTGAAATACATCCCTAGTTTTATGTAAATTCTGCTTTTTTTTCTCACAAAGATTTCACAGCAAATACTAAACACAAATAAAATATCCACACCAGATACTACCTCCCTGGCCCACACCTAAAACGTCAAGACCTCATTTAGGAAATATTTCTTCAGACCATCAACAATGCAGTGGAGTTATCTGTGTGCCACACACACAGATGCTGCACCATTGTTTGGCAGGAGCCCCATGTGTGTAACCTACAGAGCAAAAGCAGGGATGGCCCAATGAAGTTCACCATCAAAACGAACCCAGGAAACATTTGTGGGCAAAGATAAAGTCACACAATGAAGCAGAAAGCGTTCACGTCTGAGATGTCCCTCAGCCCTGCAACCACATGGCATCAGTGAGAAAGGCCACACACAGAAACACAGGAAGGTTTCAGTGACAAATTAAATGGCAATGAGTTGTTGCAGTGCTCATGAGTAAGACTTACCAGAGTTAGATAAGGCAGGAAAACCTTGCTTTGAACTTAAAACCCACCTAAGAAAGGGGTGGATTTCTCCTGAGAGTTTTGATTGTTGCTTTCAGGTGCAGTGATTTTCATCCCATCCCTCTCCATGCTTACAGGAGACCTTGAGTGACTTGTCCTCTTTCTCAGGCAGAGCAGAGACTCTCCAGTGCCCCTCAGAAATGCTGTTTGAAGGGGAGAGATTGAGCAGGAACCAACTGATACCCAAAACAGTAAATCACCTGGGAGCTGGTGCACACAACTCCCTGTCCAGCTGATACCAGAAAATACAGGTGGCCTGGCAGACTAATAATACACTGGTGCAGAAGCAGAGACAAGTCACCTGAAATTGCAGCATTGCTCTGTATTGACCTGGCTCACAGGATCCAGCAGCCTGTGAAGCACAGATGCTAAAGAATTCCTAAAAGAAGCTGTTCCTGGAGCAAGGATTTATGCAGCAATTCGCTGCAGCTGGCCCTTTCCAACCATCATGCAGAAAGAGTCAGCCCAGAGAAGGCTAATTTTCTAATTCTGTGCTTAAACTGCTGAAGGAGCTCACGTTGCAGAGTGGGTAGTTCAGATGCATAAGTATTGATGCATTTTTCAATGCCTTTCTCCCAAAGAACGTGATAGAAAAGGCATCACTTCACCTTCCCACATCCCACTGCTGAAGAAAACCAGTGGCAGTGCATTAAAGACAAAACTGGGTTACACTGGGGACCCAGAAGCCCTTGAGTGATTGGGAAAAACCTTTGTGGCTTTGTGCCTTCAAGTAATATTAGCACCCAAACTTTTACACACTTCTCTAAAAAGAAGTGTAACTTGTAACCTCTGTGCTTGCTTCTCTTTGAGGTTCAAGGCATTTATCCTCTAGGACCACCTGGAAAAAGGCTGCCTGTGAGTTACAGCTGCGCTTTACTCACAAAAATAGATGTCTGCCTTTGTCCTGCATTTATGTTTAGCAATATTAATAATCTAGGTGAAGATGTTGTTATGCCAGCATGGATTAGTTACACAATCACCGCTTGCAGAGGGTGTGGGGAGCTCATCACATCCTTACAAGAGCAAGCAAAAAGATAAAGAGCAGCTTTTTTAATACAGTGGGCTCCCAAACAGCAATGAACACAGCCAACTATGGAGCCCACCAAGCAAGCAGGTGAAAAACACATTAACTTGAACATTTACTGTAACAAGTCTCTTTTTTCCCCTCGAGACATTTCTGCTCATTCAAAATGTGCAGCAATAAATCAAATTAGATCAAATACTGCTGTCTGAAAGGAAGCCACACAATAATCAGCTTGAATTTTCCCACCCCTCTCCCATAAAAAGCCAGTACAGCATTACAGAGAGTTAATATGTGCATCCAGCCCATTATATCTGGCTTGAAACTGTATAAAATGACATCTGATAGCAGCTTGTATGGACAAGCTCTTATTAAACATAATTACTCAACAGGGTCTATCCTAAATCAGTAAATGATCAGCAACAGACAGATGGAAGTTTACTAGTATTCCCTGACTTTGCATGTTATAGGAATAGTTTTTAATATTAAAAAGTTCATATCGTTCCCCGCTCCGCTTTGATTTACTACCCACGAAGTGAATGTGAAATCTGATTACATTGTTGTCAGATTGTCGCTTTTCTCCTTTTTAATTGTCTCTGGGCTCCTTCATTATCCCCGACACGCCAGTTTGGCATGCCAGGTTTTCCCCACATGCAGTGCTACACAACTGGTTATTCTCAGTCTCCCCAAAGTGCAGAGCCCTTGGCTGGGGCAGCTGGGATGCTCCATGAAGGCAGGGGCTCCCTGTGAGCATACACACACATATTCCCTGCTACAGAGAGGCAAAAAACACAAGCTTAGAAAACTGTTGGATGACACAAAGGGCAGTGTTTCTGAGCCTGGGCATCCGTGCTCCTGCAGGCATTGTGGATATCTACCCCACTGACTACTGGGGGGATTAATAATTCCTTGTATGTGGATTTCTCCTGCAGTGCCTCAGCTGGTTTAGTTCAATGCTGTATAAAAATCTCTCTCAGAACTCCATACGGCCACTCGCTGGGTGATGTTACACCCTCAACAGATACTTAAAACTACTTGCAAACTCCCTACTCCAAGGAGCACAGAGAGCTTGCTCCTGCTGGGAATCTGGGCAGAGCGTCACAGCAATGGGCAGTGCTACACCCAGTGAAATATTTCACTTCACAGCCCCTTCCTCCTCCTCCTCCTCACACCCTGGATGGAATCCTCAAACTACACTGAAAAAATCCTCCCAGCAACCGAATTTCACTCTAACTTACCCAAGGAAACCTTGATTTCTACAAAAAAATGCTGTAATTTCCCAGGGAGTTAATGAAGGGGTTAATTACTTAGGTAGTCCCCTTACACCCCCGCTGTATTCATTTGTTTTAGGTGAAGTTACACCTAGTTTTAAACTGCCACTGTAGGAGAGTCCCAACTTGTTTTGCTATCAGTTGGCTTTGATAATTTGCCAAGCAGCTAATCCTGCCTGACATGCTTGCCAGATACACCTCACCTGGGCTTTATCAAAGCAGTTAAGCTCCACTTTAAAAGCCCTGAGCATAACCCTGCCCGTGGCTGCTGCAGCCGCCTGCGAAGCGCGTTTTTGTAAACGGTTCTGCATGGGGTTTGGGTTTGGTTTGGGGTTGCTTTTCTCCCCTCCCTTCAGGAGTTTTTCTCTCTCACTGTGTTTATGGAGTCACCTTCTGTCCTCGAAATGTTGCGATGCGGGCTGCCGGCGGCTGTGGGACTTGGAAGGGAATAGTTCATTGCTAACACAAACACGTTTGCTGACAGTGTAATTACTCCCTTCCCCAGGACTTTTCCTTGTTTTCTTAAATGCAGGACACCTACAGTCACAATAGCAATATATCATTTGCCCGTAGCGCAGCTTTCTTTCCCCTGTAAAGTGTTAATGAAGTTCCTGTCCTTGTTCCTGCAGTAATTGTAAAAGCATGTCGGGTAATATACTAGCCACACTTTATTAAAATACTGGCCACACTTTATTAAAGCCTAACAATCTGATCCCGCACTCCCTGCTAAGGACTGATTCTAATTCCATTTGGAGCTCATTTCAGTGTGCTCAGATCACACACTTGGTTTTAATTCTTCCAGGCCCCAGTCTGAAGAAAATGTGCCCAGTTGCAGCATTTTCAGCTGGTTTATATTTGACTGCGGCCGTGTCCACATGACTTTCTAACTCCAGGCCTGATTCCTGTAAGGTGCTGAGGGTGCAGAGGGCTTGCTGCAAGCCCTATCGTGTCTAAGGGGAAACTGAGGCAGCTTGGGATGGGCATACCCGCATGCAGAGGGCTGTGGGGATGGGTCAGGGGGGTCTGTAAAGACCCTCTCCAAGGCCGCCTGGGACATCGGGGACACCCAGAGCCTGCCAGGCTCTGGCCACAGCGTGACTCAGCACGGTGGTGATTTGAAGGGGACAATGGAGGGGGTGGTGGCAGCTAATTATGTGACAATTATTATTGTTGAATAATCCTTCCAAGGGACACGGAGGGGGATGCGTGTCTGCCTTGTTCTTTTTATTTTTTTCACTTTTTTTGATGATTTTAAGATGTGAGTCTTGCACAGACGGAGGTAGGAGGAGGTGGTGAAATCCAAAGGCCACTTGAGGTTGGTTTTACTCCCACTGCAACTGCGGTGTTAGGAGAGTGTGCCAGCATTGGGAGCAGATGTCCTGTTCATCCACACGCCTGTAACAAAATCAGTTCAATCCCCACCATTTTACCTCCAGGGAAACTGAGGCACAATGCCCTGTCTGGTGTTACAGACTAGGTAGAGGCAGTTCCTTAAGCAAATGTCTGTGAGATGTTTGGTGGCAAGTTCTCTACCCAGACTAACTGCAAATCCAGAGCTCCCAGGATTGCTGTTATTTCCTCCCTGTGAAAATCCTGACTTCTTCATTCTCTCTTCTGCTCATAAGCTCATCACAAACAAGTGTGGAAGCACACATGTGTCTGCGTACTGGGAGTAGCTCACCATTTATGAGCAAATACACAGCTGAGCATGTTGCTGCCCTATGCCTGAGGTGGGGTAGTGCTGGAGGTAACCCAGCCATCAAACTCTTAGGTGTTATGGCACAAAGAGGAGCCTCTGGTTAGAAATCTCAGCAGACAAGAGGTAAAGATGTCAAACGCAATAGCACGCGCTCGGAGAGGAGAAGGACCTTGGCCTCTCGTTTTGAGGTGTCACCTCTACAAATAATGGATGGCACTTTGGTATGTCTTCTCTGGTGACAATGCTCTTTGATTTTCTGAAGGAAACAGCACTGAAAAATGCACGGCTCCTTCTGCGTGTGATGAAACTATTAGAAGAATGGCCGCAGTGTACGGGATCACTCAAAAACGTCACAGCAGACAAGCGCCCAAATACTTCTTTGGCAGAAGGCGATTAGCTTGGCTGGATTTCCTGGTTAAATACAAGGTTAGATAAATACTTGAATAAACTTCTTTCAGCAAGGACAGGATTAAGGAGAATGTCTTATTCTTGTGCTGGCAAAGCTTTGCTGCTTGTAGACTGATTATATCTTAAATTAAAGATGATTATTTTCCATTTTCAGTGATTCACATGGGGAGAGATTCCCCCGTGGTTTGTGGTGCTTAATTTGCGAGGAAGACAGACCCCAGCTGCCCCTTGAGATCGCCAGGAGGTTGTGGGTCTGGACTGGGAGGGTTCAGCTGGCCTGAGTACCTATAGACCTTTTCTGGCATCACACTGCCTCTTCCTTTTGCACACCCCTGTCAAAGGGATGACCCCTGCTGTGGAGCGGGGAGCCAGATGTCTCACCAACGGAGCTCCACGTTGCCCAGGCCATGAGCAAACTCACTATGAAAGTGGTTTTCTTAGTTTAGCTCCTCCCAAGGTGGCATTGTGGCCCACAGGCAGCACAAAAAGCTTTGGAGTCACTGCAGCAACCTCTTGCCTTCGGCCAGCAGCGACCTTGAGCTGCACCATGTGCTAGTTACAAGCCATGGCTAGCGTCTTCTTTCAAACTGGGAGTCCTGCCACGGCTAAGGAAAGGGAAAATGCTTTTTTGTTCTTGCTTAGCGGAACGAGAAAGATTTGCCCACCACTTGTGTTTTCCTGCACACCCACTGCAAATACGAGGGTAAGCGCTTGGGTAAACACTCGTGCAGCAATTGTTTGGGGTCAGAGCGAACTCTGGCTTGTGAGGGAGGAGATGTCACTGTCAGGTGAGAATGAATCCTGGAGCTGTGCTCTGTGCTTCGATGTAACAGGGAGCATCTGCTCCGACCGCAGTGGGGAGAGCCCAGAGGAAGTATTCCTCGGGCCCACATGTCACTCAGCCAGGCAACTCAGTGTGAAGAAGATGTAATGCCACTTATCTTTTCATTCAGCTGGGAAAGTCTGTGGGGTTAATGAATGTTTCAAAGCAGGCAACACCATAGAAGAGCTCAGTGCTACTTATCGCTGCTCCCTGACTCCAGCATTCCGATCCTCATTGTGGGTCAGCTGGCACCAATGGTGGGGGACAGAAGCCAGCACCATATTTCTATTTCTATCCTTGTAACTAAAGGTTAGGGGCCTGCAGCCTGACCCTCCAGTGAAGGCTACCGTGACACGAGAATGCTGGTCAAGCTGCAGGTCAGTTTAGATTGGTGCACAGAGAATCCCAGACTGGCACATTTCCCTGGTTTACAGGACTAGGGTGTTAGGAAACAGAGTGGCTTCAGCATGCAAGGAGTTACCCAGCGTTTGAGGCAAAGAAATGGCACGGAATGAAGCCTTGAGTCTGAGTGTGAAATAAAGCAAAAACACTGCCATAAAAATAGAAGGCACAAGAGTGTTCCACGTTGCATCTTTGGAAAGGATTCCTTTGTTTGGCTGCTGTTGTGAAAGCTCAGATACAGCACAAGGCTCCAGCGCCAACTTCTGAACTCAATGGAGCCACAAAAGGGCTGGGTGGTGAATAGCTTTGAAGAGCGAAACATCAAACCAGCCTCAACTTGAATTTGAGAAACATCCTAAACCAAACCCAAACAATGCTGCTGAGTGAATGATTCAGGGGATTGGTACGACCCTCCACATTTCATGTGGAGCCGCGGGAAGGCTGATAATAAAGCCCAGTGGAATACCTCTTTCCAGGCCAGAGCAGAACAACAAATAATAAACAAAGGAGACATATTTGTCCCTGCTTAGGCATAATTGAAGTCACCCTCTTTGAAGCAGGTATGCATTGGTGTCCCTGTTTCCTGAATGAAAGTCTTCACCAGGATATTTAAGTTTCTGGCCTGCACTGTTACGACGTTTAATCCATGGCATTTACTGTGTGGGAAACTCACTGGATGGCCTCTGTTCTCATGGTTCCTCAGCAATTCAGGCACTGGCAGTAGTGCTGCATGGCCTTTTCCTTGTGAATCCAAGTCATGCCAGCTACTGTGCATCCTGGGAGGTGGGAAACTGATAGATTAAAATCTTCCAGAAGATAGAATCCTTGAAGAATCCCTCTTTATATCTCCCATCCTGCTGCGTGAGTGAATCCATAACAAGAAGACACACTGATATGATTCTGTTGTTTCCATTGGAAATGAGCTGTGTCCCCCACCCTGACATCCCATTAGATCTCATGTCTGTATTGCCTTCATGTGGAAAGCAGGATGCATGGACATTCAGGTCAAGGTCTGGTGCGGAGCTGGGATCCCACTTGGACCAGGGAGAACATGAACCCACCAACCTGTTCCTGGCCATGGCTCATGGGGCTCCAGCAATTGTCCTGACCCACTCTGGGTCGCCTGATAACCAGAAGCCATAGTGCTGGGGCTGTGAGTTCAAAGAGCTCACTCAAGTCCCCTGATTCTTCCCTGGTCACCCACAGCCTGACAATGTGGTGGGTAGCTCGTGAAACTCAAACAGCATTTTCCTGGCATAGGAAGATTCAGTAAGTTAAGAAAACTAGCAGCTGGGTCCTTTCCTTCATCGTCTCCCTATTCTCCTGAGCATTTAACCCTTGGACAACCTTTCTTCCAACACAGAAAGACTTTGCAAAAGCTCACATCCCAATCTGCTGAATTCTGGGCCCCACAGTAGCCAGCAGCCTGCAGTTCCCCGGTCAAGGTACAATGATGGCTGGAAGAAGTTACTTATATCTGGCACTACCAATATCGAGTGGGTTTTTCATCAAGTGCCGTGGGATGTGAGAGTAAACGAGAAGTGTTGCAACAAAGCACAGAGCATTCATGACAGTGTTAAGAATAGCAGTACCTGGAGTCACTGCTGCCAGACAGGGAGACCAGCCTGAGATAACTCCATGTGTTTAGAGCAGAATAACAGAGTAATTTTGCCTTAAGCAAAAATGATATCATGAATATTTTAACGTTATAAATGATTGTGTGCATAGGCCATGTGTAAGATGTTTAGGAAGATGGGCGGCTTTCCCCCACTGTCAGGTCCAGCACATTGGATTGCTGGGTCACGTGGAGGAAGGCAGAGAAAACACTTACCTCCTCCCTGTTCTCTTAACTGGAAAAGATCAAATCTAGTTCTCCTGATTATTATCATATTGTGAAGTTACCAAAGGTGATGAAACGTCTCGCTTGGGAAGTAACCTAGTACATTAGCCTTTTTAATTATTTTTTAAAAATCTTGGGTCAAAGAGAAGCCTGCCCTGGCTAACAATGAGATTCAGACCAAGATCACTACATCCCCCCTTGCCATTCTTACTTTTCCCTCCAGCGCTTCTTCACCTCTTAACTTCTCTGGTCTGTGAGCTCCTTGGTGAAGGGAGGTGATTCTGGTGAGTACCTACACTGCTTTCACTCACAAAGATGTAGCACATGCTTTGGTGTGTGAACACTGAATATTGTTGCCTGTGGCTCATTCAGAAACCAGAATTGCAAGCTACTGAATGTCTTATAGAGCAGCAAACAGGATTTGATCTGAAGGATGGACCTGGAAAGAGCAAAGATGAATGAGACACAGGTAGTTTTGCATGGTCTTTTGGATCTCAGATTTTACTGACCACAGAAAACAGAAAGGACTTGGCTACAAATAGTGTGAAAGAGACTCAGATGCTTTGGGGCATTGGTAGATTGGCTTGTTCCCCCAGAGTCCCTAATTTCCAGGTTGGCTATCCTGCCCTCCTGCTGCAGGGTTTCCTTGGGGCTACCAAGGCAGTAGGTAACACGACAGTTGAGGAGACATTCTCCGTACGTAAATCAGAGCAGGGGCTTCCCACACCTAGTGACAGCACGCTTGGCAGCCAAGTGATGGAAAGGGCTCTTTTGGCTTTTAACCTTCCCTGGGTTCTGCACTACTTGATAGTATTGATATCATCAGGCTTTAAACTCTTTAATCTCGAGTAAGATTTATTTGGCCTCAGGCTGAATATCTTTTATATTAAGAAGTCCCAATCCATGTAAATGCAATGGGTTTTCTGACTTCCCCACTACCTTTTTTTTTCACCCCATACACAGTTTTTTCTCTTCTGCTTCCATCTCTTCATCTTCCCATCTCTTTTGCCCCTGTTCTCCTCCTTTTTCATATTTCTCTTCATGCTTCTCTTTCCATCGCCTATGTCCCCACCACACTTCTGCCCTCCAACCCCACAACCACCCAAACTCTGATAAAACGTCCTTAATCCTCTCCTAATCTGAGGCATTCATTAATTAGCTGGAAATAATATTTTTGCTGCTCTGTGCTGGCACATTACCAGGGAAGCATCCCTCCCCACCCCGCTGGGAGAGCAGCCACTAGCAGCACAGTCAATTTGGAGATGAGCCAGGCTTACGGATTAGCTGCTGCAAACCTCAGGGGAGGTGGAAAAACTCTGCTGGGAAGTGGGGAAACAAGAAGAAATCTCCCTTCTCAGCTGGGTTCAAGATTGCTCTTTTCTTTGCTGAGATCTCAGGCCAAGAGCACTTGTAACCTTCAGTCCAACAACCACCTCCCTGCTCCAGGCAGTTAGTGAATCACAGAATCAAAGGGTTGGAAAAGACCTTTAAGATCATCAAGTCCAACTGTTCCTGTCCTATACTAAACCATATCCTTAAGTACCTGATCTACCCTTTTTTTAAACACATAAAAAAGACACACAAGGCTGTTACCCACCTTGGGGCACAGTCAGAAGAGGTCACTTTGCTTACTTCATGTGTTTTTATCACTTGTGTATTATGTGGTGTCGGGGCTCAGAGGTGGCTGGGTGGATCTGAGCTGGGAGTGGAGGTGTGTGGGGTGATCCCCGCTTCCAGCTGGACACGGGTGTTACAGAAGAGCCGTTTTCCTGCAGAAATGGCTTGAGAGGAAACCGCAGCATCTGAGAGGTGCAGTGATGTGCTTCTTAGCCCTTTGGCTCAGATCAGGTTGGGAAGAGGCCGATTCACCCAGTCCAAACCCACCTTCTCAGGAAGGGATGGGGCGTCTTCACAGGAAACAAAGCTTCGACTTAAGCAAGGAACTTGATTAAAAATAGAAAGGCAGTTTTTACATTTGTATTCCCTTGTTAGACTCTTTTCCTTACTGCTACATACTGGCTCATTAACAAATTAACATGTTTTGATTCCACTGTGAAAGTCTTGAGATAATTATTACAGCTATGGTCCTGGGGCTGAAGAACTGTGGTTCTAAAATGCTTTTATAGACTACAAATTGGATGCTTTTCATACAGGTTATCTAATTTTAATTACAATTTGCCCTCTGGCAATTCTTTCTTTGCTTTGAAGTTGCGGGAGTTTTGTCATCCTTGGGGAGTGAGCAGTTTCAGATTATCATCATGTCAGGTTTTATGTCCATGGAAACACTTTTTCAACAGTTCTCTTACGTGAGACAAGCTTTCATCTGTGGGAGTTTTATTGGTCTGAAAAGTAAGACAAGCAACTTAGGTGTAAGTGATGTCCTAGTTGTAATGTGAAAAAAACCCCACCCCAAACATATACATTAGCCACTAAAATAAACAGCAATTACTCTCCCTACAAAGACAATTGCAGAATGTAAAAATAAGACATTATTTTCAATTAACTTTTTTTTTCCCCAGTTAAGTGTTTGCCCTTTTCAACCAATGTTTTACCTGCCTGAGTGATGGACAACTGAGTGGAAACAAGGGAAGGGGGCAGCACGGGAGTCCTGAGCAGGTCATCCCTTGGAAGAAGACCCAGTCAAGGTAAGACATCTGCTCACCAATTTACACACCCGCTGAGGTTGGAGCTTTCCAAGCCCTGACAAGACACCCCTGAGTGTTACCATTAGTTCTGACCATCAGGCTGGTGCCAGCTGCATTTCACATGACTAATGGCATAATACTTAGCGTTCTGCTTTCATCAGGAACAGATACAGTCCCTCCCCTCCACAGCATTAGATGCTTGCCGCCCATATATAACATGTAATCTCTTGCGCTTTATTGCTAAGATGTTTGTTGATGTTTGTCAAAGCCAAGGAAAAGAAGGATTTAGTGCATAAGCATCTCCTTATGAAGAGCTGATCTCTTTGTGTTTTAAGCCTCAGGCACTGTGTCCAAGGGACAAGACGTTAAATTCGAAGCATATCAGCTACGTTTGTGTCAGTGATTTTTCTTGTCAGGACTGTTATTGAAGAACCCATCAGGGTTTGCACAGCCAATAGCAGTGCTGACGTTACACCGTACTGGCTCAACAGGCTGCCAACATGTTTAGTACTGTGATGCTCTCACAGCTGGAGCTGCAATAAAACAACCAGCAAATTAAGGATGCTTAAACCATTCTGAGTGTTTAGACCTTTAGCCTGCATAGATTTAAGGCACTAGGGGATACCAGAGCAAATAGCTCATAAAAACAAACAAATGAGCACGGAGCTGGAGAGGTTCGCTCCTGAACAAGAAAAAAACCTGTGAGGGGGAGTGGAAGACACATGCAGGTTTCTTCTCCCATCTTTGATATACCTGAGCTGACAAACAAGAATTGGCCCAAGGAGAATCAAGAAGCAACTATGAGAAAAAAGAACCATAGGATCATTGCTTACATGCAAATGTCATTAGTACTGGAGTAATGTCTTCATGGGGATTTCTAATGATATAAGATTATATGAAAATTTTGGATTTTATTTCCCTTTCACACACCCCCCCCCGACACTTTCTTCATGCAAGAGATCTTGCGTCCTGCTCTCAGTAATTAAACCAGGCACTTTTGAGTGAAGATTAGCCTGAGTTTGTTTAAATCCCTTTAAAATTTCCGTAGTTTTTAAAAATCACTTGAATTTAGGTTGCAGCTTCAACCATCTAAGTTGACCAGGCAGTAAAATTGTGCTTTATGCCCACATAAACAGGATCTATGTTTTCCTCAAATGCTGCTCCATCACACCCATTGTCCCCAGCTCCGTCCCAGCAGCCTACAAGGAAACAATGCAGAGTTACTGCAGAGGAGCCCTGGTTTTGGAGACCAGATGTGGCTGCAGAAGCAGCTCTTTGTCCTTACAAAAGTCTGTGGAGTGTCACAGCCCAGCAACTAACAGTTAAAATCACTGGTCTTTTTAAAGAGAGAGGGAAGAAGTCGTCTGGGGCTGTCCGCAGGGACTCCAAGCACTTTGGATATTGGACAGAGGATTGCTGGTCAAGCAACAGCAGGAAACAACCAGCTCTGGGAGGAAACCAAATGCCCAGCCTGGCTGCTGGCTTTGCCCGCTCCGAGGCACCACTGGCTTCAAGAGGCGCCCGTCGGCAGGGAACTCCCCGTGTGATCTGCGTTTCGGGTTTTATTACCCCAGCTATTAGGCAGCGTTTAGCAACACGAATTTCACATTACTGACACATCAGGTCAGCAGATTCCCATTGTTTTGCACCATTGCTAAAAAGCTGGGAGCATACCCAGCATGCCAGACGCACCCATGGTCACCCCAGCGCGTGGCGCGCGGCGCCAGCCCCATCCTTTGCCACGACAACCTCCGAGCCCATGGGTTTGTAGCTTGCAGCACTGGTTGGGGTGGAGGCTCCTCAGCCAGTTCCCCCCGCAGCAAGGAAACCAGCAAAACCTTGGCCAAATACAGATTCCGCACTATGTCTGCTCAGGGTCAGACCATCCACTGCTGTCCAAAAAAAGGAGAAAAAACCAGTTTTTTTCTTCACGTTCCCTGTAAAATGCCCCAGCTACCAAGAGCTGTGTGACCCCCTGGCACTTGGGTTGGCCAAAGGGGTCTCAAATTAACAAGCTTTCCTATTTATAAAAAGAAGGCAATTAAAACAAAAATAAAAAAAAAACCAAAATCCTGATGGAAGTGGCCTTTTTTCACCCTCCTGGCTCTGACACAATTTTAGGTGACTGCTGAAATGAAAAGAGCTGTTCTGGATTTGTTCAATTTACAACTGTCTTCTGTTTTTTTAGTGGTAAAGGATGTCATAAGGAAGACATATAGTCTTCACCATCATCAATGAGTCAAGGGATTCCCTAATTCCTAAGGCAAATTGAAAGGCTGCAGGTGGAGCCACTAGAAAAGCAGGTTCTGTGACTTTGGGCTAAATCAGCCTAAAAAGGTGTCAAATCCGTGAGAATTTGAGGCAACAGGACTCAGTTCTTTCCAATAAATGTTACTTCCCTTTCACCAACCAATTCAAACATCAAAGTGGAGCTCACTGTTAAACTATGCAAAGATATCAAACTTTTCATGACAAGGATGTAAATGACAAAGGTTCTTTGCAGCTTTGACCATACTGTCCTCCTTTTAACCCTTTCCTCTGACCAGGCTGTTCCAACCAGGTAGAAATCCATCTGATTTTGACCTTCTGGCAGCTCAAAACCCCACTGCTGTATTTCTGTGTCCATTCCAGGGTGGATCTGCAGCCCTCTGGGGATGCTCCTGGTCCTGTGGCCTGTGACAGACACCCCAGCCTTCCATTTACAGCTTTCTGGTGCTAGTCCCATCATCTTGCTTCTCCCCAAAGTAGGGACATGTTCTTTCCATAGAACATCCTCAATATATGCTTGCTCCCCGAGTCCCTTGATGTCTATGCTGGTCCTAAACATTCCTCATTACGAACTCCAATTAACTGTACACATGCCATGACCCACAGCTATGCCAAAATCACACAGCTGTAAAAGACCTCCAACTCTCTAACCATCCTTGAACCTCTAAGTTGCAGCTAGTATTCCCCACTTTCTGTCCCTTGTGCGCTCACCACCACTGAATTAAAGAGGGGGGGAATAACCCCATAAAGCCAATCTTCACTGCATTTGTTCATTAAAATATGGTCAGCCTACATGAGAGTTTTACTTGGAACGAAAGGACTGTTGGAGAATTAGTCACAGCCTGGGAGGCAGGAGAGGGCATTGTTTTACGGAGACAAGAAAGGCTTTGGAAAGCAGATGATTCTAATTTACCTTCCTGACTTCATTCAGCCACTTTCAAATAGATTTCTCTTCAGGCCAACTGTCGTGTTTATAGCTATGAGGAGGAAGGTTTGCTTTTAACTTCCCCAAAAGAGAACAGGACTAAGAAATAAATTCTAGAGCATTCTGCTTTTTCCTTGATTGGCAAAGAGTTCAGCGCAGGTGACCATCCCTGGGAAATCTCAATTAGCATCAAAAACACACTGTGAAGCCGTAAGTGGAGAGTCCTTGCACTTAGTGTGGGATAAAAAAATCTCTGTTTCAAATTTGAAATGAAAATCTCTCTATTTATGTATTTAATTGAAATATGCTATGAAAAATGACTCAAAACATTCACGCATGAAGGCATTTCAGTTTGCTTCCGTTTTATGGGTTTGTGTTCTCTTCTCAGACACATCATTTTGGGGGCTGCATCTGGAATTTTTCAGGCTCTTTGGAGTGGGAATTTTCATAAGATATCTCAGAAAAGATTCAGGGTAGGGAAATCAGTTTTTGACCAGTCGTAGTTAAAAGCATTTTTGAGACATCTTCAGGATTGAATTTACAGCTTCAAATTGAACTTGGAAAGAGTGAGTGTGAAAGAAAAAAACCGCCTATTTTATTCTTTTTATTTAAAACACAACACAAACCATTCCTGTATTTCTGTATGTATATATATGTATTTAATGCATGTTTTTCTTAGTTTCTTTTATTAGATTTTTGATCCTGTCTAGCTTGAAAGACGATGGTAACTGAAAAGCTCACTGAACAGTGGCCTCCAATAGCCTCAGTTCTTAGAAGAGGAAAGCTGAGCAAGCAGAAGGAGAGGTGTTTTACTCTAGGTGTTCAAAGCTTTGTTTTGGCAACCTCCTGTCTTAACTCCGACACCTGAAGAAATGTTTGACTGAGATCTTTGCTAAAATGCAACCGTCACAATTTAAGTTATTCTTTGCCTACCAAAACATTTCATGCATACATATAAGACCTTCCCAGAGATAGATCCCACACCTTTCATTTTCCTAAGTTTAAAAATAAAACAATTAAATAGGGTTTTTTCCCCACTTTAAAAGTTCATGGAAAGAAAGAAAGGCAAAACTAATGTGTGAGGCGTGTTCCACTTACTGCATATGTAATGAGATTTCTCTCTCCTCCACAAAGAAATATATCCCTCATGCGAACACATATTGGGATTGGCTCCATTCTTCATCCATTTCCAATCACAAAAGCCACCAGTCCTCCCAATAGCGATCAAAGACATGAACGCAGCAGCTATAACAATTGCTACCATGGAGAAACAATTTAAGGAAAACATGTGAATATATTTTTAGAGTCTCGTAATACAACTTCTGAACTGGAAATGAGAGAAAACAGCATCTCATGACCGTGGGTTCGATCAAGCCCACCAAAAAATGCTCTGCAGAGCATAATTTGAGAACCATTGTGTCATACTTTAATCCGCTGGAAACCAGCTAACCAAATGTAACAAATTAAGGCAAGTCAATTTAAAAGGGCAAAAATATCACTACTTGTTAGTGTACTACTGATAGGCTACTCCGTGATGAGCTAAATAAGCACATACACAATCACTTTAGTTTCCAGTAATGTCATTCAAATTAGATTTTTCAGGGGATGTTCTAAAGTGGTGCTGAAGTAGTGGCTTGTACGTCTTCTTTTGAAATGACTGAAGAAACAGGTAAATGGAATTCACATTATTTTTTTTCCTAGGGAAAAGACTGGGCAAACCCCTTTCACTGTTATTTGGAAACGAAGAGTAATTATACATTTTGCCTTTATACTTGTGACCCACCTCAGTTATGCCTGAACCCTTCTTAATGAAATCTGACAGAAGGTCAGATAAATAGTCATTTAAATTCCTTCAGGTCTTGTGAAAACAGGTGGGTAGGTACAGGAGAGAGAGGTCCTTGCAAATGCCTGAACCCAACAACAGGAAAAGCCTCATCTGGAGCTTCTCCTTTGCAGATACAAAATTAACCAGTCATTAAACATGAATCCAGAAAAAAAAAATCTTATTTCTGGTGCTCATGCAACAAATTGTATTTTTCTTCAGTTTTCTCCCAGCATCAGGTATTTCTGCCTTCACTACAGAGATAATTACCCAGCCCTAGGGTCTTCATTAGGTGTTTGCAAGAGATGGAGCTGGGAAAAGCCAAGAGTGCAAACTGCTCTGCGGCCCTTGCTGGCTGGGAACAGTCCAGTTTTTGAGGCTTATGGTAAGTATCCTCAAAAAACTCACCTTACAGTAGTAAGAAAGCAGAAACAGGTAATTATAAACTCAATGCAAAGTCAGCCAAGTCAATACAAACTACATCAGGTTTGCTCCCACGCCGAGGTTCCAATGGCTCACTGTAATCCACAGGCCAAGTCCCACGGTTGTTCTCAGGAGTGAGCCCACTGGGCTCACCCGCTTGTAAACTCAGCAATTAGATTTGGTCTGGGAATTATTTGAAACCAGTGTAACTGCTACTTCTGTGGGGTGATGCCGAACCCAAGCATTTCACATGCACATTCTTCCCCAAAGAAAGCATTGCTGGAATTTTTTCACCACATCACTCCAACCATTTGAAAAATCACAAAGCCCTTCATTTAAAAGGATTTAAAATATGTCTGTATATCATTGCAGGCTGCTTTGTGACCGATATTTAACAAGCAGTGGCTTGCCCTTTCCGTACTGTATGCGCTTGGTGACCTTCGACCTGCACATGCCAAGGAAGGCCCTTCTGACATCAAAACATTACTCAAGAAAATTCCTTTCAACAGCAGGTACTTTACTGACCTAGATTAAGTTGCTTGAGACGTCAAAGCCCTGCAAAAAAAAAAAGAAGCTAAAATTGGCCTAAATGACTTCAGGCATAAAATCTGACCAAAGGAATTATGTCAGATGCTATAAAGAGAGAGGAAAGCATGTAGGAAATATGAGGGATCAAAGGGAAAATCAAGTTAGTGTGATTTTTAAAATTTTTTTTCCCAACTAAAATAGATGCTCCTGCATGCTCCGATGTGGGAGGAAGCAATGGCTGCTGGCTGCCGCACCACTGACTGCTGAATGTTTTAAAGAGGAAAACCAAAAATGCATTGACTGGAACACTCTGAGTGATTCTGGGTTTTATTTAAACTCCTGAGTCTCTCAATAACCGGAATCACAAATTTCCAAAGCAAAGAGGCTTTTTCAGGGCTGTGCCCAGGGGACTCTGTACAGACAGGCACGTGAGTGAGGCCCAGCAAGGTCTCCAAAATTCCCATCAGGACACCTCTTGCCTCCATAGCACGTGTAGGACAGGCAGAATCAGAGAATGGTTGGAAAAAACCTTTAAGATCATCAAGTCCAACCGTACTTGTCCTCTACTAAACCATATCCCTGAGCACCTCATCTACCTGTCTTTTAAACACATCCAGGGTTAGTAACTCAACCCCTTCCCTGGGCAGCCTGTTCCACAGCACCACAACTCTTTCAGAAAAGAACATTTCCTTCACATCTGATCTGACTCTGTCCTGGTGCAGCTTGAGGCCCTTCCCCTTGTCCTATCTCCTGTCACCTGGCTGAAGAGACCATCGCCCACCTCTCTGCACCCTCCTGTCAGGTCAGTGTAGGCAGTGATAAGGTCTCCCCTCAGCCTCCTCTTCTCCAGGCTGAACACCCCCATATCCCTCAGCCGCTCCTCATAGGATTTGCCCTCCAGCCCCTTCCCCAGCCTGGTTGCTCTTCTCTGGACACGCTCCAGGACCTTGATGTCCTTCTTCCAGCAGAGGGCCCAGAACTGGACACAGCACTTGAGGTGCGGCCTCACCAATGCCGAGTACAGGAGCAAAATCCCTGCCCTGGGCCTGCTGGCCACGCTGTCTCTGATACAAGCCAGGATCAGTAAAAGAGAGAGTGGCCCAATGTCTTGTACATCTGGTCTTTGAGTCGCGAATTAAATCACACGTTCAAGGCCATAGAGTTTTTAAGGAAAATCCTCCTTACTGAAATCCACGCTGGTTTCTGACCTTAAAAACCTACATCTATTCAAGCACCAAAATAAACGCCCTGACTTCTACAGGCGTTGAACAGCTGAAGTACATTACCCTCTTCAAAGCAAACTGGAAACGCTCTTCGCTGGTTCACAAAAGCCTGTACTTCAGTGGGCAGGTGTCAAATCCAATCCCTTCACTTCCACAGGGAGGGACTTTCCTGTCCCGCAGATTCACATCGAAGCACTTGAGAAAGGTCACATTCGCTCTGTCCTCATGTGGTTGAAGGGCTGTAGTGGCACGGGCAGATCTGAGGCCCCAGACCCAATTCCAGCCAGTTTTATTTTGAGGCAGCTAGGGCAAACATGAAACAGTACTGGCACCTCTGCTAAGAATCTGGAGTCAAATCAAATGTTGAAACAGGTCTAGATAATAAAAGGTCTAAATTTCAGAATGTATAAAAATAGGTGACTCTGAAACATGTTGTGAGGTTCTTTGTTCTTGGGTGTATTTTGCCAGCAGACCCTCTGCAGTGCGAGTGCCTGCAGTTTCCACAAACAGGCATTGGAACATGGCTTTGCAAGATGAAATTGGTTTTAATTGGTTATTCATGATGAAAATCTTACGCTGAGCTAAGGCTGCCCCACAAGACGGATACTTAGAAACCCAGTTATTTTTGTAATGGACATAAATAATCCATTCGACAGCACTCTGGAAAACTCTCCCAGCTTGGTTAGCTGGCTCTCCAAGTTCTGCCACCACAGGCTGCAGAGACTGAAGAGAAAAACAATGAAGCTGTGTACGTCTCCGAATAAAAGGAGCATCACTCTTTCTAAAATGCAACACTCCAGAAATCCATAGACAGGAAAAGACACAAATCGAATAGTGTATAAACTATCATGTGAAACTGGGGCTCCTGGAGTTACTCCAGATTAAACCTGGAGCTTCGGAGACAGCTGGAGACCCTGTTGTCTGTGAGGATTAGTTGCACCGAGTGATGATGCGGCTCCCTCCATCTCTTTGGGTGCTGGCCTCAGCCTGCATCATGCTGCCACCTCCAGCAAGTTCACATAGTAAAAAAACACATAGCATGGAAGGGTCTTGATGTTGCCTTCTGAGGAACAATATACAGATCTCTACATGTCCCGTTTTTTCAGGAAATGTCAAACACGAAGGCAAAGTGGCATCAGAACTTTTTTTTAGGAATGGGCAATCTATGGATGACAGATTTAAAGCCATCTGCACAGGTACAGTGAGGACAAGGCAGGGCTGGCCAGAGCCATCCCTTGGATCACCAAAACTCATCACAGCAGCGAAGAACAAACCTCAGCCCCAAGAGCAATAGGATTACTGCTTTTCAGTTCCCAGTTGCTGAGCTCATTTCTAACTCTTGCAGAGTCACAGCGCTGTTCCCATTAAAAAGAAAACAAATGGATTCACTTAAACTGAAACATAAAATCCTTCCCTTGACATTGCTGCTTGTGCTGCCCTCTTTGACTGAGTTACATCCTGGTCTCCTGACAGTCCTTAAGGAAGTGCTTAAAGCCGGAGTCTGTGTAACACCCACTGTGAGAAGGGGTCACCCAAACTCCTATCTCCTACCGCTCAATTTAGTTCAGAAGAAAAGCCTGCACTCATATTCCAACACATGTTTCTGCTTTTAGATCTCTGGGAACTTTCTGTGTCATTTCAGAGCAAATGCCAGTGCATCCAAAGTCCAGCGAGGGCTTTAACTTATCACCAAAAGAAAGGCCCCCACCCTGACCTGTGTGAGAGGGGCAGAGAGCCAACTGTGCTGGGAGCGGGTGGCTGTGTGGGGAGTGGGTGGCTGTGTGGGGAGTGGGTGGCCATGCAGGCCTGCCCAGAGCTACCGTGCTGGCTCCCACTGGGCTGGGGCAAAGGAATCTGAGGTGTCCTGGCTCTGTCCCTACCTTTGCCAGTGCAACCGAAATTTTAGAGCAAGGTACTAACTTCCCAGGCCATGATGGGGGGGACTGTGCCAAGTTGTCACCTCTGTGATGATGTGAAGGGAAGATGACCCTTTGCAAAGGGGTGAGCCCTAGCACGTGCCAGCAAACCAGCAGCGACATCTCCACACCAAGCCCATTCCCCATCCCAAAGCGCTCATTAGCAGTGCTATAATCACACCTTCGTTTGCTACGTCAGCACACTCTGCATCTGAACAAGACTCAAGTCACAAGTAGAAAGCTTTCCCCCACATGGTTTCAATACTGAGCTGTGCTAAATGTATAAACCAGTCATTTATTTAATTCTACCCTTAGAGAAAACAGGATGGAATAGAAGGAATCACTCCCTGTTAATGCTGCAGCCCAGCAAGGTCTCAATCCTAACACTTTTCTGTCCTTATTCACCTGCTGCCTGGGAGCTGTCTCCGGGGTAGGACAGGCTTTTGGTGTGTGTGTGTCACCCAGCCCTCTCAAAGTAGAGTTTCTAAGTGTTATGATAAATAAATGATCCAAATTAACTCAGAATTTAGATCCTTTCATGTGCCAGAGCCTCCCTGAGCTGGGCTGATTTACAATATAAACAGGGATAGGAAAATCTTCTCCAGTACTCTGCATTTTAAAAGCTTCCATTAAAATTAATGAAAATGAGACATAAAAATTCCAGAAGCAAATCAGCGCCAAGGTGCTGAGAAACAACACCTTAGAAAATTAAAATACTCAAAGCTCAGGAGAAAATATTTTTTTTTCAAAGGAGATTTAATGAGCCCTGACAGTTATTTGTATAATGTTTGCTATGTGCCATCACTAAGATTTTTCTACTGGTGAAGGTTAGATGAAAGTGTTTTGACAGCTTTCACTAGAGGGATGATATTTAATATAGAACAGTTTGCAAAACAGCGTCAGGACCTGGGAATACCTTTTTGGTTAGTCATGGTGACCTCCAGCCCCATGAAGAAAAAAAAATTTAAAAATAAAAAACTCCAACAAAAAGCCCATCCTGCATTCTGTAATTTCTGGTTTTAGCAACTCATCTCACAAAGGAAAAACTGAGAGTTTTAAATACCCCACTAAGACAAAATGATGCCCAAGCACTAACTTGCACGGCTTACATGAACTGAGGTCTTGAAACTGAAGAAGCCCCGACCGGGATGTGCGCAGGCTGGTGTTTCAGGGGAGAGTAATTGGCAGAAGCCAAAGAGCTCTGAAGTATAGGTAGGCTCAAATCTGTTTGCAACCCACCTAGTCTCATCCTTACCCTTGTGCAGCTAATCAAGGCACAGCACACGTAATATGTCATCCAAACTCCCTGCTACTGAGACTGGGGTGGGGGTTCCGAGCTCATTTGTTCTCCTCAGTTCCCAAGATAAAGAAACCCCAGTGGTAATTGCATTGAGAGAAAGGGAAATGACCACAAGAAGAAGATATGGGAAAATCGCGCTGCTGTTCTCCAGTCAAAAACTCATTCAGATAAGGTTCTCCAAATCCAAAGATGAATACCTCGCACTCGTGCCTCTTTCTGATGTGATTCTGCCTTCAGAGGCAGCTTCCACATGTTTCCTAACATTATTTATATGTTTTCCTTCTAGGAAGGCTGTCCCTGTCCTGTGAAAGAAAGGCCTTGCAGCACAGGAGTTTTAGACGTACAACCTCTTCTAATCCAAGTGGGAAATGTTTGCCCAGGTTTTGTCCCACAGGGGACACGAGGGTGTGTTTGTGTTTTGAGGAATCCCATGGAAAACCGTGCCAGTTTCAAAGCTGTTCTCCTTTGGATTTTTTCTGCCCAAAATATCTACTTCATAAAACTGCTTTATAAAATAAGGCCACATTTTCACCCAAGCACGCAGCTAAGCCTTTAAAAGGATTTTACATTTCCCCATGGAAAAAAATAATAATAATTAAAAAAATCATATTTCCCGAGGAAAAATTGTGAAAGAAAATTCTTCGAAGAGTTCACTGTTAGCTGAAAGGACAGACTCCTGCCACCAAGAAATTGTGACAATGAACACATGTGCCAGCTCCAGCCTTCCGTAAGCTTAATTGCTGGTGCTTTCCAGAAGGCAGCTGACTTTCCATTATCACCTGGAATAGAGCTTTGCCCACGGAAGGAACTGCCTTCCTGTATAAACCGCTTCCACCTCGGCACGTACCACTGCAAACATCCTGGGACAGAAGCGTAGGAGGGAGCTGAGCTCATTGGGGTCCTGATGGCCAGCAGCGCGCTGGCACCCAGCACTACTCTACGTGCTCTCCCCAGATTTCATTTTTCACACCCTCCAACAGCATTAAAAGTGACAAGACATAAGAAAAACAAAGTAAGAATAACAACAGCAATCAAACTTGTGAAAGATCAGGAGGCGACAGTTTCAAAAATGTTAATAACTCCAGGCTTGTTTTATTCCAGTTAAGCTGTGTCTTACAGAATGGGGAGAAGGGATTTGTTGGAAGAAGCAAAGGACTAACAACGTTGAGAAAAAAATATATATTTGTCATTGGGAGCTACTCTTCAACTTCAAAGCGTCTTTAGTCTCTTAAAAGGATTTACATTTGAGCTGAAGGGAATTTAGGTAATGGGCAGCTTTGAGAGATATAGCCTCTAGCACAGTTTTCACATATCACACAGCTAAAGAAACAATTCCTCTTGAGTTTCACATGATGATTTATCATCCCTACAATATTTGAGCTTCTCTGCCTCTTTAGCATCCACTACCCATGATGTGAGGCTACCTGGAAAATGACATAATTGACAAACAGGCCCCCTGGTACTGCCTGGAAATCACACCATGCCTGTCGCCTCTCACAACCCAAAACACAAATGAAGTCATTCCCAGTTTCCCGTGGTGTTACATCACTGGTTTTGCTGCCATTTCCCAAGCACAGGTATGAGGTGTACAGGAACTGGAGTAAATCACACAGAGATTTGAGCACCAAGTCTGTGTTCCAAGGAGGGGAGGGAACAGCTGAAAAAATGCTTTTTTTAAAAAAGCAGAAATCTGGGCATTTTCCTAAATGGGATGCCTGAGTCAGAGCCCAGACTTCTACCAGCTCAGCTCCATTTTAACAATGGCTAAACTACTCGGCATAAGGCTGAGTAGGCTCTCTATACATTAGAGCTCTCTATAAGGCTGTCTATATATTAGAGCGATCTCAGTTGAAGTTATCCATACACTGGAGAAAATCTGCATCATGACGTGGCTCCCCCCCAACACACACAGCCAGGCTCCTCATCCTGGCTCACAATATACAAACCTTCAACCAGGGTGAAGCCCCTCACAAGGACCATGAAACCAACTGGTACTGGGTACAAAAAGCAAGAGCCTGCTTTTAGAAATGTTACTATATGGATATTTTACTTCTGGATAGGAGGGCCCCAGCTTCATTTTAGGCTTGTGGCCAGATGCTGACCTGGTGTAAATTCCAGATGTCTTCACTACTTCAAAGACCTTACTCCAGTCCTGAATATAAAATCAGGATCAATGTGATTTGTGGTTAATCATTTCAACTCCGAGTGCTTGTGGGGAATGATGTCGTTCTTCTGCCTCACGGAGTTTAGGTATCAGATAAAAGGTGCTATAAAAATACATTTTAGAAGATTTACAGCTGTGATACATAATTTTCTGCCAACTCTTTCTTCTCAACTGACAGGACTTCTAATCTAAGCAAAAGATCACCCTGGGAAAAGTCTCATTCCTTCAAAATCTTCGCTATTTTAGTTAAAATCTGAAGGAACAAGTATACGTTTTATCCCAATCTTGAGGCCATTTAATCACCATCCCTTTCCAGTCACTGGGATTTTCCTGCTGGAGCACAAGGCTCTTAGAGCAGCCACCAGCTGCTCCCAGTAGTGCCCATGTGCCTGATCCTGCCCTGCGGTAAGCACTGGGACATTTGGGGTGGCATCATCTCCCACCCCTACTACTGCCCACCTTTGGCATGGGAAGGATCCTAACTTAGCTTCGTTTTCCTTAGTATCTCATGAGCCCAGGCACAAAGGTTTTTAAACACTTTACAAACTCAAATGAAGGCTCATTATGCAAAGCAACGTGAGAATAAAATTTAAAAGAAAACTCACACTTTTCCCCTACATTTTTCACAACTACCAATTCCTTGTCCTTCCGGTCTTCCCATCCTGACTAACTTCAGGGCTTTTTGGTGCTTCTGGGGAGGGGCAGAAACATATTGCCCAGGGAATTTAAAATTTGATGAATTGCTAAGAGCTGAACCAAACTCCAGCTCCCTGATTTCTCCTGCAGGAATACCAGAAGGCAGCTTTTTTCCCAGCTCCATCATTTGTGTGTGTGAGGCACGCTGGAAAAAATAAATATTTTTTTTAAAAATTGAGCTTTAATGTTACTTAAACGCTTAAATGTCTGAATATTGTGCATTAATACTTGTGGTTTAATACCGGATTAAAATTAAACGTGCTCTTTGTGTGTTCCTTGTGTGTGACAAAGGCTGGTTGGAGTCTTTCTCTTTTGTTTCTTGTTGCTGGTAGATAGCACTCAGGAAAACACATTCCCAGTGGCCCCACAGACTAAAATATCCTTTTGAAACGAGGGTTCCCTCCTCCTTTTTTACCCTGGGGCAAATCTAAGTGATAATGCGAAATACCTGCACAGAAACTGGCATCTTTGCTCTCACTAAACTGCCTATTGCACCCCAGGGCAAAACAGAGGTGTGTGCGCAATCAGAGCTCTCTGGCAGGGATTTGGGGTTTCAGACTCATGTGATGATAGCTATTGATTCACCCAGAGGAGGAATTAACCCTCTCGACTCCAGAATTACGTCTCCTTGAGCACTATGATTCTAATCCTGGGTTTAGGAACAGAAACTCATCTTCCTGGCCAGCAGAGCACTGCAGAGTGGGAGAGGGGACATCTTTTACACCCCTAGAGATAGTGCTCAGGTCTGAATTTGCACCTGGACCTTGTCCTAGGTTTAGGTGGGCTCTGTGGGTGCTGGGGTGTGAGTATGCTCAGCTCCATCAGTGGTTAGAGACGGAGGGATGCACAGGCTGGGGAGACATTGCTGTGATGGCAAGGCTCCTGGTCTGAACCTGGCTATTCTGAGGAAAAAAAGGCTTTTGGTAGGTTTTTCCTGAGCCTGAGCAGAGTGCCTGAGCACGCTGCTGCACCAGGGGCAGGGGATGCAGCCTGCACATGCCAGGCACTTCTGCCAGCCCTCCTCCTCCTCACTGCAGGGGCTCCTGGTTTGGTTGAGCTCTGGGGGGAAAAAATGATTACCCAACACAAAATCTGCATGGATTGAAAATTGAGAAAGGATAATCATGAGAGTTGTGGGCAAAACCTGCACTCCAGGTCCCTTACTGCAACTCTGGGAGCACCTGATGGAGATAATCTTCAGGAGCAATGTAAGACTACTGCAACACGGTGAAGATTTCTGCTAGCTTTTAACCCTCTTTTATTTCAACTGACAAAACGTGCCCCACTAGCTACAGTGAAAATGGGACCAGGGGTTAATTTGGTTAATTCAGAACCAGGGCATCCTTTTGAAGAGAAATCACTCTCCTTTTTGGGGGACACTGACTAGGATTTCCAAGATCTTCCATCAAGGACCTGAATATGATCTGAATGAGAAAAACTATTTGAAATAAGAATTAAGTGTCTGTGAAAGATAAGATCCAAAGCTCCTGGAGCTAGTTAAAGTCTGTCAGATCCAATGGGCCTTGAAGCACCTTGAGAAAAGAGGTCTGAAGCCAGGCACCCTGTGAAAATACCACACCCCACAGGAGGAGAAGGGGGATTTTGAAAGCTGTTGTCTGCCTTGTAACACTCCATTTTCCCGGATGCCTAATTCAAAGGGACATTAGGAGCAGTGCGATGGCACGGCAAAGGAAAGGCAGGCTTGATGTCACACGCCAGCAGAAGTGCTGAGAGCAACACAAGAGAGAAAAGATAGTTGGATCAGGAAGCCCAACCAGGGTGGCATAACAGAGAGGCAGAACTTGAAAATTCAATTTTAATCTTTCATATTATATATTTTATTCTAAATTAAAATTTCTAACTTAAAATTGTTCCTGCTTGTTTTCACACTATTTGTTTCCTGCTTAACCCTGAGCCCTGAGAGCAATTGGGAGCAGAATTCATCTTTCCCTTGTTTTCACCCAGACGACTTAGGCAGATGCCAGTCCTGGATATCTCTACTAAGACTGGGAGGTGAGAACGTGTCCCACAGTGTCGTAGGATTTTCTGTGAACAAAACACTAAGACACATTGCATTTTCTTGTGCAACATTAGACTGCTTCAAATGCTGCTTAGGCTCGGGAGTCTTCACAGCCCGAGTCAACTGGTCTTTCTTTTCTTTGAGAAATAAGTGATAATTACGACAATATGCAGTATTGTGCCTCTGTGACTTTCATATCCAGCTTCAGCGTTTCTAATGGAGCTTCAGATTCATTCTTTCCCCCCACCCACCCAAGAAGCGAAGGCAAAGATAATTTAGAAATCTTTAGGACTGTTTACACTTGGAATGTTCCTGGGGAACTGACTTTGAAATGAAAATACATTTTAACAAGAATGTTATTGTTTAGTTCTGTTCTGCTAAACATGACTTAAATATACTCAGGGTTTGTGTCTTTATTTATGGATTTGATTGGCAATTTAGGAAACTGCCATTGGTTATTTGAAGAGGGTGTTTGTTTAGTGTTACAGTTTTGGGTCAGTTCCCCTCAAAGGAAACTTCAAACATATAGAATGACAAAGTTGACACATCATGTCAACACTTGGAATTGGACACTGCTTTCCATTAACTCTTAGATAAACGAAATATATCTGCCAGGGACGGTTTTTGTTAAGTGGTTATCAGCGTTTGTAAAAGGTAAATTGGATTGCCATCCTTTCTGTCCTTCTTGGTTTTTAAGAAACATGAAATTAAGCTAGAGAAAAAGATGGAAGAAATGCCCAGATTTGGAGGGCAGAAGATGCAGAGTCAGGTTTGAAAAGGTGTTTGCACATGTAAACCCAATGCAGTGAGAGCGAGGAGGGTACCTCTCCCCTGAATTTGGGTTCACAGGGATTAAAGGGCAGTTTCACCTGGTTTGTTGTAATCAGCCAGAATCTGGCATGCACACCACTTACATACTTCTGCAAAATCTGCTGGCTGGCTCGATTTAGCTTTCAAAATCTGCCCTTAACCTATCTGCCTGGCCTCACCCTGCTGTTGCATCACCACTGACTCCTCTGCTTGCGCTGGAAAAGAAAAGGATGGCTGCCTTTTGTAGTCAGGGTGCACTTTGTGCTCTGGGAATGCTCCTGAACACCTCTCTGGGAACAGAGGAAGGAGAATGCTTGGTTTCTGACCCCTGAATCTGGGTTAAAAATAAAGATGCTGAGCTGCTGAGCTCTGCGACAGACATTTTTCACACACCCTGGCAGGATACCCAGAGTAAAGCCAGACTAGGGAGGACCCTGGGAGATTCTACAGCTAAGGAGCAGCTGAAATGGAAGTTTGACTTTGGTTATATGTGTATATATACATGCACCCCATGCCAGTCGATGAAGTCCACCAAGTCACTCAACTGACCAAATGCAAATGTTTGTCTTTGGCAAGCTGAACAGCTCCCTAGGCTGCAGGGAGAACATCTCTGGAGCTTAAAACCCACCTGAGGGTACCCACACCAAATGCCTTTTTGAGATTTGGCGCCGGGTTAGTACATGGGCAGGGAAGGGCTGGCTGGCTGGAACCTCTCTCTCTTTCTCTCTGGCTGAGGGGAAGTCTCTAAGTTTGCTAAGTCAAAGGGAGTCACTCCATTAGCATAAATGGGCTCTGAACCAAGCCTTAAGTGATTTGACAGAACATCACTGATCTTCAAAGCGGACATGCTTGTTGAATTCAAAAGCTACAAACAAAGCATTATCTTATACAGTTTATTTGACAATCACAATTCCTCTTCCCCCACGCTTAACCTTAGGAGAACTTCTGAGAGCTTTGGACATTTTGTTGGAGACCTTATTAATCCAAGTGTCCGACTCCTGGGTCACACCATCTCAAAGTTAATCCCAGTTTATCTGGGAATCTCAGCTGGAGGTTTCCCAAGAGCCTCTCTGAGATTTCTGTGGTTTTCAAGCTCCGTCTGACTCAGACTGTCTTTCAAACTGCTTTTTACAGCATTTAGGTACTTTCCACATCTGGCCCTGAAGCTGGAAGTGTGTGAAGCTCAGACCCAGTAAAACATAAACTGAACTTTTATGAACCCCATAAACAAAGAGTAAAATCATAAAATCTCTCTTGGTTTGCAGACTGGCCTGGTTCTTTTATTTATTTGTTCATTCATTTATTCGTTCATCCCTTTATTCATTACCCTTGCATTAAAACAACAAAAATGATTCTGAGTTCAGTGAGGAATATGGAAAACTGAACCACTGGTTTTGTTTTGAGCCTGCCAATCAATTCTTAACATCCAGGGCACACCAGGGCAGACGTTATCAATATTCCTGTACCTTTCAAAAAGCTGTGTTTTTTCTCTGCCTTTGGAAGGGTGCCCATGAATTGATTACAATTATAATGCAAGCAAATTCTCTGTTGGAACTCGACCACAAGGAGAATTTTTAGGTTCTCATAGTTGTCTCTAGACAACTGCAAACATCCATCATGCTTGTGCATGATACATACGTACAATTAGAAGCTGCATGCATGGCTTCCACTTCAGCTCACCCATTAGTAAGTCCACGTGAACGATTGTTCATGATTAGTGAGTCCACATGAACGACTGTGTGTTGTAAGCCTTTCTACAGTGAAGTCCTCAGAAGTGCAGCAGAGACTGCTGACATTTTCCTCCTGACATTTTCCTCTGCCATCCCCACTCTTGTCTCCAGATCCTGAGGTTTCATACGGCTCTGTCCCTTCCCACTGGCTCCAGAAGATGCTCAGGCCTGAGTTTCCCACTGCCAGCTGCTGAGAACTGACAAGCGGAGTCAAACCTCCTGGATTTCCAAACACGCAGATTCAGTATTGGCTGCTCTGCTACAACTTAGATGGGGTTTGGATCAGCACAGACCCCCTAAATTTGTGTCCTTTTTTTTCTAAACTCTGTCCCTCACCTTATCATTAACTTTTTAAAGTCTGACTTTTACACACTCCATTTCTTCTGCTATACAGGTTCACCCATTTGTGGCTTAGCTTTGCACAGAAACCCATTCTACCCATCTCCAGATAATCTTTTTTTCCTTCTCTGCCCATACAGAGTGAAACTGCAAGGCAACAGCTCTGCACCTCCCAAAATTTCTTCCCAAGGACAGGCCCCACAGGACTGTGTGCAGGAGATGGGGAGCTTGGTGCCCTGGCAAAGACCCCCAGAAGCCTGTTGAAGTTTAGCTGGAAGTTTCCAGCACCTTCTAAGGATGAAATATAATTTTTAATACCTAGTGCTTTTCACAGGGATGCAAAGATACCTATTATGCAATTTTTAAAATGTCCCAAAAGGAATCACCCAGAGTACTTAGAGAAGTGATGAAGCATAAAAACCATGGAGGTTTTTCCTTGCTCCTCAGTGGCTGGCTGAGCTCCTCACAGTGCCAGGGATTTCTGCGAGGAGCAGGACTGCAGGAGAAATCACCTGCTCTATCGCTGGGAACACAGGCTCTGTGTGCCCAAAAGGAGAGAACAGCCCCAGCACAGCACGCCTGTGCCCGTGGAGCGGTGTCTTGCTCAGTGTTGTAGCCAAGGCCTTAGGGATCCAACTGAAAACCTGCCTTGATATTTAAACCAGCAGCAAACTAGCCCTGAAATGTCGGTACGACCAGCTTTAAAACATCAGAAACCTTTCTCATAGACGGGTTCCCAAGCGCAGGCGCATTTTGCAAACGAACTAAACTTAGTGCATGCCAAGCTACGTATGGAAACTGGGCTTCTGTATGGAAACCGGGGGCACACACCTCCGCTGCCACTGAATTCCATTTTGATTCAAAACAACATCTCCTAAAGAAAGATCACAACCGACCAGAACAAACACAAGAGAGTAAAACAAATAATGCTATTTCTAGGCGGGAATTTATAGTCCTGAAGTCATTTAAGAACAGAAAGGAGGTCAGGAAGAAGGATCACATTATAAAACGAAAGCTATTCTGACCTGGTGAATAGCAAGGAGACATTTTGGCCACCTCCTAGGGAGCACTGATTGTGGCCACTCAGCAACCTCTCTAGGTGGTGGTGAAAACATCTTGTTTCTATTCATTAGTCCAGCGGTGTATTCATTCCACAACAGGCGAGTTTAAGAGCCTCTCCCTCCTCCCCTGCAGCACCTCTGGTTTGCAAATATGTCATCCACACACAAAAAATCCCCAACACTGCAAACCAAAGCCCCTAAATCTTAACTTCTGCCTCCTCCCTCCCCGTGATATTCTGCATTTATCTGCTCTTCAGAAACTGCAGTGACGCCGCTTTGTCTCAGAGGTGTGAGGTGATGCTGGGAAAGTTGGGTGAGAGGCCGTTCCCCTGGCCGCAGGAGGGGAGGAGGAATGCGGGAGAAGAGGGGACTCGCAGCGTGCCCCCCACCCAATTTGTCCCGCCTCAATGCCCCGGTCAGGGTCTCAGCACAGGTTGTTAGCAAGGACTCGAGGGCTGCAGGACCGGTGTGTGCACCCGGGCAGCCAAGGGAATCACAGCATCAGGGTCTGTTAAAGCCACTGTGCATGCACACAGCCGAGGAGTTACACGCTTTCCTGCTAAGACTTTGCTCTGTGAGACGAAAGGGCTGCCCCTTCCTCTATCAGCATCTTAATGTCCCTCACAGATCCATCCAGCGCATCCTAGCAGTGCTCGGGGGTAAGTGTTGCTCCTGCTCCCATCGCTGCTCTCGGTAGTAAAGCTCCCTGCCTTGACCGCTGTAAATCAAATCTTCATATCTAGCCCAGGAGAGACTTGGCTAGTTCCTGCTCGGTCACTCTTGTACCAACATTTGTCATTTATCTTAAATACATTCCCTCCCCCTTTTATCTTCAAACCGAGAGAGAACAAACCCATCTCCCTTCTGCATTCGTGGTGCTAAGAGTTTCTCAGTTGCACCCTGCAAATAAAGCTTCCCGCATCCTGCGAGTAGCCCTGATCCAGTGTGAATCGATCTTCCTTAAACCCAGGACATCACAAAGGACACACAGTGCTCGCAAGTGACACGAGTAGATGACAACTTCCACCTCTCCATCACGCACCCCAGGATCCAGGGTTCAGCCACTGCTCCTCCACCCGCCGCCGCCGGCTGCGGGATTTCCCTGGGAAGAATGCAGACAGGCGCCAGGCAGCAAGGCACTGCTGAAAATTTCCCCAGCCCCTCAGTTGCATCTTTAGAGATGTTAAACATGGCCTTTGAAAACCTGCCCCGAATTATCTCCGATTTCACAGAGATTCTGGGAAGAGGAGCTTTGCACCCTGCCCTGGCCAAACTGGCTGTGCTGCCAGTGTCAGGGCTGGTGGTGCAGATTTAGTACAAACACAGGCAGATGCAGTTTTTCTGATTAAAAGTATGTTTTAAACAACATGTAGAACACCTCAAGACCACATCTTAAGTGGATGCAAAGAAGCATGCATGTTATAAAGTCCACGTGCCTGGGATATATCAACATTTTAAAAATATCTTTCCTTGACTGAATCCAGAAGATTTTTCTCAAGCTGGAAGGAAAAAAAAAATCAGCCTCAGTGAGACCATTGCAACCATGTTTCCACAAGGTCAAGAGCCATTTCTGTCTGCAGTACCACCTGCCTGTCATGATAAATAAGTTTTGTTCTGATTTGTGAAGTTTGCTGCCATGGGAATGAGCCCATTTTCTCCTTAATGTATGTAAGATGTGCAGCATGACACCGAACTTGCTACAAACAGGCATGGTCTGATAGCATCTGGTCCTTATACATCTGTCCTCAATATTTCATTCCCTAGAGATGCCAGCTTTTCAAGTGCAAGGTTACCAACAGCCCTGATCCCTGACCAACATGGTACCTTGAGGTCTAGGCACTAAAGAAACCTCAGTATGTACACAGAGGACTTCTCTCCAGAAGGGAGACCACGTCTCTCACGGGGAAAAATGCAATCAGTGCTCTTGCTTTTCAAAGAGGTGCTTCAGAACCTTACAAATACTGTAAAATCTTGGTGTAGCCTGTATGGTCAAGCAGAGTCCTCGTATCAGTCTTGCTTGACTTAATGAGGAATGTGGGCCGGAATAGTTTTGTAAATAAACTATTTCCAGGTATGAGCTACAGAGTCATGCATGTGAGGAGTGAGGGTGCATGGTTATGCATTTGGCTGCATAGACCCAATGGTGCATCTATGCAACCATTGGGATGTCTACTGACAGGAGGTTTTGGGGAATCCTATGACCAGTTTAGGCTGCTCCCCCAGTATTGATTGGTGTGTAAATTGCCAGTAAAGACACTGGTGGGGCAGGGCTGAGCACCCTGTGAAAACATCAACATTAATGTGCAAAATCATTGCATGTAAAAGTATTTTAACTACCACCCCCCCCTGCCCACACACACACACTGGTAACTGCTATGATTTTATACCATCCAAAAATTAGAGGGCAACATTAATAAATTATATAGTTGGTCCTATGGCTATACAGGTGATTTGTGAGTGGGTTTTCAGGCATATACAGAGATATGTATAGATCTGCACTGCTATAGAGAAGGAAGAACTGCCACAGCTGCTGTCTGCCTTACAGAATCTATTCTGCATGTGGAAGTCTGGCTGCTGCCACAATACCCAAGAAGATGCCAGTATCAGAAATCCCTGAGACTCGCCTGAGATCATGTACAAAGATCCATCTGCTCCCATCTTAAGCAATCACACTTACCACGAGGATGTTGGAAAAGGAAGGTTTGGAAAACCTACACTGAAATATCCCAAGTATTGCGCCTGCTTGTGTAATTTGGCAACATTTTCCAAATGCAAATCCTCTTAACAACACTCTTGGACTTTTTTTTGAAGTTTGGGAACTGTGCTTCCCACTCAGAAGAGCAGCACATTCAAACAGGGGGAAAAATCCCAACTGTCCTGTGCTACCGAAATTCCCGGCTCAGCATGCTGTTCCCTAAAAAGGGCTGATACAGGTGTGGTGGTGCCAGGTCTAGCTGCCCACCACCTCCAGCCCGGACAGACAAGCACACGCTTGGGTGATAAGCTGCAGCAGACACTGATAAAGCTTACTACACCGCTCCCACTCGGTTACCCCAGTTCTCTCCATCCCAAAGAGCACGACTCTCGCTGTGCTGGTGTGCCCCAGTACTATGCATTAATAGGATTTGCATGTTTTTATCATGCCAATAATATTTTTGGTACATGTGGCAGCTTTCTGTTTGTGCCAAGCTTTGTCCCAGCCAGGTCCTGTTGTACCCGTTCCTCCCTGCAGATCACACAAGCTGTCCTGCAGCCATCCCAGAGCCATCCCATCTGAACACACCACCACTCACTCACGTGCTCCTCTTCCTTTCTTGTCCCCTCCCCCAGACATTCTTTGACATGATTAGTGGCTAAATCGGATTCTTTAATTGAAAGAAATATAACTGATCTTTCTTCTGCTGGGAATGTGCCAGAGATCACATCATAAGAGATGTCAAAGAATATTGGAAATAATATAGACCTCTGACATTTGTGTTTAGCGATTCAGCATGCCCCAGGTGGTTTGTTTGGGATCGGAATTTGTCACTGCTATGAGGAGAAAGTCTTTGGTGGTTGGGGCTTAAGGATTGCTGCAAAGAGATAGAATAAGATATGTTTAAACAAGTCACTGGAATGCTGTGCTTTAATCTCCTACAATGTTTTGCACAGCCATGTCCAGAAGGATTTCTTTATGAGAGACTTCCAAGCATCATCTTATTCTCTCCGAGATGGCAACAATTGAAAAAATACCCACTTTCTCTTTTTTTGAGTATTTGTGGCCCAGGTAGGAAATATTGCAAAGTAACAACCCCATTTAGTATTCATGCCATTCCTTTGTCTTTCCATCCCATCTTCTAAATACCAGAATAACTGGCAGCTAGTCCCCAAACCTTCTTCCACAACCATTCAAAACCCACTCCAGTTATGGGATCCCACAAGTGGGCCTCGTGTTACACTTTTCAGATAAGATTTTCATCTCCCAGTGTATTTGTCTTCTCAAAGAATCACTGGGCTGGAATGACTCCTTGGAGGTCACTTAATCCATCCCCATGCCCTGAGGATTATCACATACAGTACAGCCTTCTCCTACCATCCAAACTCCACAGTGTCTATTTCAAACTGAACCATCTGAAGTTCAGACCAACCGCATTTCCCTCTTCACTTACCTTTACTCCTCTCTAACATCTTCTCAGAAACATCCAATTCTCACTCTCCAGAGTCTGCCCATAGCTCATCCCTGACACCCTCCCCCACTGCCCAGATCCCTGCCAGGGTGAGACCCACCACGTGCACCCAACGCTTTGGCGTTTGCAGGATGCTGTGCAGTGTGAACCACGGTGTTTGGTGCACTCAGGGCTGCTGTGAAGCCAAACACTTAACAGATTTGAAGACCTTCGGTTCCTTCCACGTTGCCTGAAACTCACTTCACACATCCATGCATGTTTTTGAACAGAAAACATATTTTCCCAACAGTCCCAGTGTCTGAGAGTAACAGTTCTCTGTTCCTGTGCTTCTGCCTCATGGGGCCTCTCCTGTCAACTACAAAAGAATCATTGTGGATTGTTAAAATTGATTTCCAACTACTCTTGATTTATGGCTGTGTGTTGAGTTGATTTATCGAGTTGCTGCTCTCCCTTTGCATCTCAGGTGCCGCTGACAGGCAGGAAGCTGCCCCACACTTGCACTCGCCACTCCCTGGGACAAACTCCATGGGTACAAAGAGGTGTTTTTCCTGCACAGCAGCCAGGAACCACTGACTGCTTGGTTGGGGAAACCCTACAACACCTCCTTATTCCCTCCAACAGGTTACAGAGGCATATTTCACAAATAAATCTTTCACCTGAGGTGGGAACGCTCACGATGCACAGATGCATACCCTCTCCCAAGGCACGCACACACAGAGCTCAAAAGAAACAGAGATTCAATACTTTGAAAGTCTGGCTAAGGTATTTGCAGTAGTAACTTTTCCAGATGCATATTCATTATTTTTAATGGAGCAATGGGTGGAAGCGTGTCCCGAGCACAAGGTTTACGCCTCCCCTTACTACAGGTGGCTCTCAGTGCCAGCCAGGCAGCACTGCTGGCTACCAGCATTGCTGGGCCAGCCACCTCTGTGAGACCCCAGCCAGCATCGTGTCCCCAGCCACACTGGGCACGTGCCTACCTGCAGCCTTTGGGGGACGTCGCCTCCCAGGAGACTCCAGTTCTCCAAATAAAGGTTTCAAATCATTTGGGGTTGCAGCTTCTTACAACTGGGACTGTCCTGCATCCCAGCCTAATCTGGCAGCAGCCACTTAAACTGCCCTAAAATCATGCTAGAAATCCCTGGAAAGATGTATTTTGGGGAGGTTTTTACAACCCCTTTGGTGACTTTGTATTTACTTTATCTCCTCTCCTGTAATTCTCTTCCTCTTTGTGTTTTAGCCCCACTCAAACTGCTTGTGACCAAAGTACAGAATACAGCTATTACTATTTATCTTGCAGGCAACATCCCATAAAGTTTTAAAGACAGATCTAGACAGTTACAGATTTAAACTGCGTATTACTCAGGTAGTTGACACCCTTCGCTTTCTGCCAAACAAATACTTATTAAAGCACAAACAGGGTAAACAACAAAGAGCTGCTTTGGTTTTCTGTGCTGGTCAGGCGGAGAGAGGATGGAGCAGAAATTAACTGCTCCAGGAAAACATCTGCCGAGAGAAGTTTCTTGTACAAGAACGGAGAGAGACTACGGGGAGAGGGTAGGCGACCATGTTGCAAAGCTAATGCAGGATGGAGAGCAGACCCCAGAAAAGGGGGTCACTCCTTTTACACCCACTGCACAGAAGTGGCTTTGGTGTGAGGAGCAATGGCGAATCCAGATGGGATGGAGACCATCTCATGGGACCCTGGAGCACCTGGGGAGTTGGTGACACTGGATAAGGCCATGCTTTAGACTAGAGGTGAGGGAGGGTAACCTGCCTGGGCACGCTTACAGGTCAAAACCTTGGTAGGGGTGTGCTGCAAATACTCAAGCCTGGAGCACTGGCATTTGGGGGCTCCTTGGCATAGCCAGGAAGCCCAGAAATGGCTCATCTCTTGCAGTGCCGCACAGCACCCCAGCCTCCTTCTGTTAGCTTCAGACTCCTTTGCTGTCTTGTCTCATTACCCCCTAATTCCAGAAACATCTACAGATGAACGTCTGCGATCGCAAGCAATAAACGCAAATAAAAGCGTACAGCGGCCTTGAGCCTGAGCTGCTTTGGACTGTGGTCTCGCCCTTCTGAAGGATGACTACACACGCCGAGACGCCAGGCCCTTAAAACCACAATGTCCCCAGGACCCCCGACCTCGATCTCTGCCCTTGTCCACTGTTATACTCCTCACGCAGCAAGCATGGCCGTATGGTGTGAGCCTCGCAGCGCCAAGCGCGGAGGACAGCTGGGTGACAAGGATAGCTGTGGACAGGGGCAGTGGCTGCGCCCAAGGGACATCTCCATTTAAAAGATAAAAATCTACAGCTTATGCTTGAGATCACCACAGTGGCATCTGGTAACATGCAGAGCTGCGTTGCCCTTTGTTGGGGTTTGGGGTTTTTTTTTAAGCCCCCATACCTTGTTTCAATGATTAACGAATGTGGGTTGGGGATAAATACATCCAGGTTGGGACAGCCAATAATGGCAGCGTGCGACAGCTCACAAAGCAGCTGGGTTGGACCTTCTGCCAAAATTCGAGTTATTTTTAAGGAAAGGAAAGCACGTTACAATGATCCTACAGCCTGGGCTGAAATCCCCATAACACTGTATAGAGCTGTTGGAATGCTTGTCCCAACTCTTCTGTTTAAACGGAAAGTGGATTGTGGGCTTGGAAGCAGATGTGACAGTGTGGCAGGGAAAGCTGTCCCAGGGCAGGACAAGCCTGGCCACTGTGCGATGGGGAAGCATCCCACCACATAGCCCCAGTGCCTCTGCCAGCTCCATTCTCCGGTCCCAGTAAGGAGCCAGACACCTGCAAGGACCTTCTGTAAGCACTTGGGCCACAGCTCTTCTCCTCCAGCATGGCACCCATCAAAGTAGCTTTGGGCTGTGCTTGGATACCCTTAGAGAAAAACTTACAGAGAGTACTCGCAGCGATTCTGCTCTGTTTTCTGCAAAAAGGTGGCTCCATCATTTAGGAGCTTTACATCACTAGGCTTTACAGATGCCTGTGTGGGCAGCAAGTGGATGTGTTCACCCCTTGATATGACCACAAAGCTGGAATTAGATTTGCAGCAAGCTCATGAGAGACAAACTCAACCGTATTTATCTCAGCATCCCTGTCATCAGCATCAGCGTTTGAGTAGGAGCACCTCAAAAAGGGAGCAAATCTCTGTGGGGTTTCAGTCTCAGGTGGTATTTAGGGGAGAGGAGGTCTAGACATCCCATTCTGGCCACTCCAGCCTGGTTTTCCTTTATTTTGCTCTTCATATAACAAAACTAGTATGGGTTGGGAGCACGTTTATTTTGCACATATACGCACAGATCAGTAATGCAGATACAGCTGGTCAAAATAAAGAAGCTCCTGTGCTCTCTCTCATAGTGGTTCTTCTGCAGTTACTTATTTAACCAAATATTCAGGCACAAATGCCATTGCAGATGCCTACAAGAGATCGGTCCTGGAAAACTCTCCTGGACCCACTCACAGTTGTTGAACAGACAAATACTTCACTGGGAAGAAGACTCAGAGCTGGCCTTATCATGAGGAAATACATGAAAGGTGCCAGAAATGCAGGTTGAGTTGTGTCCTGCCTTGGCACTGGAAGAAATGCAGCCTTTTAAAATAACCAGAAAAAACTCAAGCCTCGGTGTCGCTCACACACACCGTACCTGCGAGTTTGGAGCACCGGAAATGTGGGAAGTGAATCTCTCTGCATCCCCAAACAGAGAGCAGAGAAGCACCAGGTGTCTGCCTTCACCTCTGCCTTGGGAAGAGGAAATTTTGGTTGCCACAAGACTACATTTTATTTCAAAATGACCGGACAAACAGGATCGCTGCTGCATGCTATCAAAATGGGATGCCAAAGCAAGATCTTCAAAGTATGGCTTAGGTAACTTCAGCCTTAAAATATGAGCATAGGAAAACTAATCTAAGCACTTTGCTATGCATGAAGCATTTAATTTCTGAGACACAGTGCTCGCCTTTAATACAGGCTATCGGAGGCCACTGTGCTCAGCTCTCTGCACATCCCTGGATGGGCACACTCTTCCCAGACTGCTGGTGCTAACTTTTTGAAAAATGGCATTTTTTGCTCTGCAAGCTCTGTGAAACTTTTGTAGCTGGAGGGGCAAGAGGAATTTTTTCCCTTTGTAATGCTTCCACAACCCTAAATAAGCATTGTCTATAGCGCTGTCTGCGTTGCCATCCCTTGTTCCCACCCACTTGCAGGGCTTAAGATCCTTCAGTTCAGAGCAGCATCTCCAGCAGCCAAGAAACTTTAAACTTCATGTAAAACCAGTGCCATGGGTCGCAGTCTGAATTCAAGCTAATCTCGGCCAGTATACACTTCAGACCTACTTTCTATGTGGACAATAGTCTTTTTTGATTTATAGCAGCAGGGCCTGATCCTGCAAGGTGCTGAAAGCCTCGAAAGGCAGAGGGGGGAGCTGAGGACTCTCAGAGGTCTCTGAGATTTGTGCTGCTCAGTCCCAGCCCAGTGGAAAAAGGACAGCAATGGACAGATCTAACTTTGCCCTTAGGATTTCTATCTTGCCTCCTCCACTCCCTGACACCCTAAAAGGCATCTCACCGGGCTGGCTATTTCTCCAGATCTTGTTTTAATTATTTAAGTCGAGTTAGAAGAGTCATTCCTTTTTGTGGAACACTCTGTACTTGGGGGGCCTCAGCTGGATATCCTGGGTTATGCAACCAATGGTTAAAGCTATTGTTTCCAGAAAGAAATCGCATGAATCTCATTAAACACACTCCGATCAGGGGAGGCGGGACACATCTTTAAAACTACATTTGGATCCAATCCTATTGTCCTAGATAGGGCTGCCTGCCCTCATTTCTGATTTAGTCTTAAAGAAACTATTGTGTAGCCTTAATTAATTTCATATTGGGTTGCATTATCATACCAAAAGCGGCGTTCGCTTTGGAGATGCCTTCAGATGGGCGAGAATGGCTTCAAACCAGGAGAGGGCAGCAATTTCCCTGGCAAGGCCGAAAATGCATCACAAGGGTTCGTTTAAAACAGGTCTGACAAGGTATAAACCATGCGAAGGGCACAAAGGCTCCTGCGGTGCGAGCGAGACATGGAAAAAGAAAGCCATGCGTGTAAGAAAAAGGGTTGTCATTCATTACCCGGCTGTGCAAACCACAGGTGTATAAATACTGGGGTCTTTATCTGCCTCTTCCCCAAGATAGTATTGGGCGTTTGTAGCCAGGCTGAGACACCTTATAGCCGCTATGACAGACTGCGGCCTACATTCATGAAGGAAGAGAACCAGTATGTCACTTTGCCTTCTCTCCAACCCCCACGGTTTATGTACATAAGCAGAATTGGTACTGGAAGTTCTTGTTCTTCAACACATCAAAGTGGACCAAAAACTAGCCTTCGGTCAGGAGCCATCCTGCAAGCCAAACTAATTCCTGATGCAATTTTATTTCATTTTTGTGTACTGTGAAACTCCTGTGAGAGGCCTGATGATGACAAGTGCTTCTGCCCCTGCTCCTTGTCTCTCTGCCTCAGTAACACTCACCCTTTCCCTTCCCCAACACAAGTCGTTATTAGCACCGCTTTGGGCACATTGTTGAATGGCTTAATACAGAAAAGAAGTAAAATATCCCCCAAATTTCCTTGGAGTCATATTGCTTTCCCAGTGCTAGGTAAGAAAATGATAACCAAATAATCCATGTGCTGGGTAACACAGCTGGTCGCACCCAGACAAGGCTCACCGACTGGCAGCTTGAGCCTCTGAGATATTTATAGCAAATCTCAGGGGCACCCTGTTGCCTATTGCCTTTGGGTGCTCAGAGACGTGACCAACAGCCTGCGGGTCTCATCGTAGCTTCTCCATCCCCAGATCCCTCCCAAAGGCACTGCAGGAAGGAGGCAATCCACCAGCTCCTTCCAATGATGCCTCATTCTTAGGAGCTGCCTGAAGTGAAGGGAATTGGTGTTAGGTGGGTGATGGTTGCGGCTATGAGGTGAGCGATAGTGTTTTGATTTTTCTCCTAAAGAATTCATCTTCCTGATTTTCTTTTAATTTATATATTTAATTTTATTTCTTTATGCCTAATTTTCCCCTCCAGGGAGCTGTTCGAGGCTTTGTTTCCTGCAAAGAGCAGAGAGCAAGTCCCCCTTTATCCAAGAAAAAAATGAAACCAAGCCTGAGGATACTTGGACTAGCGTAGAAACACATTGGAGTCGTCCTTGGAGAAAAGAGGAATTTGGGGAATCCTGGCAGCTCTTCCTCACCATACATTTTCCCTTCCAAAGTGCAAACAAAAGGCAACTGCCCAAGCTGAACTGGCTACATGTGGCAAACCCAACACTTCCAGGGAGGCCAAGGAATACTGAGGAGTTTTTACTGAGACATTATGGTTCAGCAGACAGGTAGTGAGCAGCTTGGTCACTGCTCTGCCTATCTCTGCTCAAAGAGAGGAGGCAGATCCTTCGCTGGTGTAAAATGCTGCTAAAACAAATCCCCTGTCTCCAGTGACAGTTTTTAATGCATTTTTGTTAAAATACTTTAAGGACTGGGCACTGATTTGCCATGTGCAAACACAGAAACAAAAAAAAACCCTAGGGGTGGTAAACCCAAATAGCTCCAGGAAAAAATCAGAATACATACGTGTTATGGAAAGAGATTAATACAATAATCTTAAACAGGAATTCTCTATCCTTTCCAGGGTATAACCCATCCACCCCTTTATAACATGTTTACCTTTTTTCATGGGGTTTAGCTAATAGTTTAAGGAGGTGCCTTGGTCTGTGCTGTGTGTCAATTCTAGCTGTTCGGTACTTGCCAGCTCAGTATACACTAGCCATGCTAATTGCTCATCAGAAACGGAACTTTTAAACAAGAATCCAGAAAAATCAAGAAGGAAGAAAAAATTTGAGTAGGGAATCTGAAAGGTATGTTTTTTGTAACATTCATAAACAGTCCTCCATCTGAGAATCCCTGTAACCTGCAAACTGTGGAATTACAAAGCCATGCAAACTGGCATCGCTATTCACAATACTACTCACCACTCTTCTTATTTGTTAAATGCCACTTCTAATCATCTTTCTCCTGTCATAACATTGCCCTGTCATCACTTTCCTTTCCCTTCCTCCGGGCAAATGTTGATGTAGGAAATGCAGAAGGAATTTTGTGCTGAAAAAGAGCTAGGCAATTTTCAAGCATGCTTGTTGGGGTTTTTTTTAAGAACATCTTATACCTCCTGATCATTTGTTCTACCTTTGACCTTTGTGATACCCTTTTCTATATTTTTACTTCAGAAAAGCATTGAAAGAATTGAAGTTTAAAAAAATAACAGTTCTTAAAGGTACATATCATGGGTTAGCTCTGCAACTGAAGTTCATTCATTGCAAATTCCTAATTAAAATAGGTGATTGAATTTCCATGATTTCTTCCTGCTTTTCAACCAACCCTGAGAACAGCTGGAATGGTCCACATCCTAACATCATGTTAAGATTCAGCATTTGCTATAACATGGGGAGGAGCGGGACCGGGGATGGGGGGGGCTTGGAGCACCATAATTGCTTCCCTCACATTTCTTTTACCATCTGCAAGAGTAAAAAGTAACTTTCAGAGAGATGGCTAACATGAATGCTGGCTTCCAGGATATTTGGTCACTGTGATTTGCTGCTTCTGATAGCAAGCCCATCTGTGAAAGTCTTCAAAGAAAATCAAGTTAACATTTCACCCTGGGAACAACAGGGGAAGAGCCGTCTCTAGATGAGTCCATCGGTTCGATGACTTTCTGGCTTTAGTTGGAGCTTTTATGATCTCCGTAACAGTAATCCAAGTGGCACAAGAATGATGTTTTTCGGCTGAAATTGGCTGCAAAGGTAGCAGTAAGGAAGAGGGAGAAGGAGAAGGGCTTTGAATAGGTTGTTTGCACCTGACATGTGCCTTCCTGGAGCACTTCCTCCCAGTCTTGCTGACCATGGCTGGTTTCTAAAATCTCTTCTAAAGTCACGGTTATGATTAAAGCCACCCACAGAATCCCTATCTAAAAGATAAGGGGGAAAAAACCCACCAAAACCCCCCACAAAACCTTTTCCCAGAAGAACACATAATGGGGTTATGGATTGGGAATAATTTTATATGTTTTAGTTGTTACTACAGGTGAACAGATTAGTGGTTACACACACACACACAGAGAATATCCCTATCCACGGGTTTCTGCTGAGCTGGAAACTGGGCAGCAGCCTTACAAGAAGCCTGGCTAGGTGATGTTTTTCAGTCAGTGTTGGGATGAGTCTCATTTATGTGGGTGCGGAGCCAGGGGAACCCCTGGGGTCCCCGGGGGTTTTCCCAGCCCCAGCCTCCCCCGGCAGGATGAGGGACAGTGATGAGGGACAGCACTCCCTTTAAAGCCCCCTTCACCGTCACTTGGGTTTTCTTACACAGATTAGGCAGGGAAGGAGGGTGATGCTGCACTGCTTTCCCAGGCAGTGGGGAGGGGAGGCCCATGGGGTGGACAAGCCACCCTGTCCCCTGGGGTGTAAATCAGGAGGAAAGCATGGGGCAGGCGGAAGTGGGGCTGCACTGGTGTCCCCATGGGAGTTGAGGCCGATGGTTTTCAACTCTGAAATCCCAGCTCTCTGGGGCTGCTGGGTCCCACCAGCCCCTGGTCTGCACTGAAGAATCAACCCCTCTGGCTGCTCTACCAGGGCAGAGGCAGTTGGGGTGCAGAAGTGGTTGGGCTGGGGCATCCAGCTGGAATGAGGGGAAGGGCCCTTTCCTCCAGACCCCCCCTTCAGACTGGTTTTGCATCTATCAAATTTACAAGCAATTTGGGCTGCAACATCTGTTTGCAGAGGCTGAGCTGTTTCAGAACCAATGCCTGCTCAGACACCGCAGCAGCAGGTAGCTAAATAATCTGTACAAATTTTGTAGGTATAAGAAAGGAGAGCAGAAAGAAACCCCCCAACCCTCCAGCACAAAATCTGGGCTGTGCAGTCCCTGCAGAGCTTTTTTCCCCCCCCTCTCCTAGCCCTGAAAAGAAGGGGAAAGAGAGCATATATAGTGCCACGAAACACTTCAGAGAAAAGCAAACAAATATTGGCTTCCCTGGAGAATCAGAAACATAATGATACTATAATGCTGGCAGTTTATTTTTCACTGCCTCGGGCTGCTTGGCAGAACGTCGCAGGAGAATCATCTAAGCGTGAGAGATTAACTGATGTCTATTTTGCTATAAGGCTCCACACTCCCATAGAAGGACTTCTACACCTGCTGAGGAATGCTGCTTCCCAATCGCTGCTGAGCTGCAGCACCAAGATGGAACCCCACGACCTTTAATCAAGTTGGAGCATGTGGGCTCTTCAGCCAGCTCCCAAAACTAACAGGACACCAACACCAAGCACCGAACCCAGCTCTGGCTGCAAAGATCTTCACCTAAAGCATCAGATCAGCCAACCCAAAACCACAGAGGAAGAGCATGCAAGACAAAAGGGCTTAAATCGCATCATGCTCTGGGGACAGGCTTGAAAAAAACCTGTACAAATCCTGGGCTTGGCTGAAGATGCTGAAAATCTCCCCTCTGAGCTGAGGTTTCACTTAATATACTTCAGAGCAACTAAACATGTCCATTTGGTTATTGAATGCTTTTTGGAACAGGTGGATCTGCTGCCAGCACTGAAACATCTGCTTAAACACGGTACTTTCATCCCCAGGTATAAACAGGCAGCAGCGGCATCCCCTCTAAACGGTCTTTTGCCTCCGATTCATTTCCTTACTGGACAAACAAATGTGAATTTAGTATTGGGGAAATGCATCAATACTGGGAAGAACAAGGGAGACAAACAGTATCAACAGATCTGTCAATCAGAGTCCCTTGGCCCGTCCCCCAAAGTTTTACTTCACTTTAAAAGCAGTAGGAGCATCCAAAGCTTGAGCTGTGCTTATTTCAAGACCAAGCGCTAGAATTTTATTAGCCTATACCCAGAACTGTTTCTGTAAACTTTTCCCCAAAAGAACATTGAAACGATTTGTATGATGTTAACTAGCTGCAGCAGAGCTTCTAAAAATCTACACTAAATTTAAGAAATAAAATAAAGGAGGAAAACCCACTACAAAATTGACTGACTAGATGAAGTTTACTTTCCCCCAGGCAAATGAGCACTTGCGCCCATTTTGGTGGCATCACTGCCACTGCTGCTGCTGCATCCTGAGATTCCCGATTCTGCAATTGCTGGAGCACCCTGGCAGCACAGCACAAAGATGGCAGAGCCACACATTTAAATATTCACATGGAAATCTGGAAAAAATCATGCCCCACTTAAACAAGAAAGATGCTATTTACATCAGCCGTTATTTAACAACAGAAGAAGCACTTGTGCAAAGTGGCAAAAATAAATATTTCTAAATGTCCCTGAGACTTGCCAAGGTCCCACCGCCTTTAGGTCTGTCCTGCAAGCAGAGTTCAGCACCAGGCAGGAATCAGTGACGTGACTGTGCCAAACACTGTCTGAAAAGCACATTACGAGCCATGGTTATGGACCAGATATTTGAAATATATTTGTTCTTGATGGGAGCTTCAGGGAGCATTAAATACAGTAACAAACACACCTCTCAGCAGGACTAATCAGCTTTCATGTGCTCTGTGCAGCATGGTGCAGGAGCTGCTGTGACACCCCACAGCCCTCCCGCTGCAGCCACTCCAGCACATCGTGGGCTGGATCCTCCCCAGGTACTGCTTGGGCACCTGGAATTATTATTACAACACATCCTCACATAAACTAGGTTTAGCACACAAAAATGGAGAAGCTGTGATTTTGTTCGGATGTGAAGTCAGAAGCACCATTTAGTCTCAGCCCAGCTGACTCCCTGTGCTGCTTTGCACCTTCATCAACCCTCTCCTGTATTACACTCACTTCTTTTACCTTGCCTTCCTCTTGACTTCAGATGCCTCTGGGGCATGAGCAGTGCTCTGCTCTTGATTCACACAGCACCTAACACGGCGGTGTAAATAACAGAAATTAATGAATCAGGGCCACAAACAGTCCTTGTCTGCAGGAATCTGCTGAATCAGCAATGCTTCCCAGGGGAGGTGTGTTCTGTAAAGACCAAAAAAATGTGGAAAGGCCAAATGCAAGCCTGCCCTCACAGATAAAGCAACATGGGTGTTTCGAGCTACATTACACAAAAACTGATCTTGGGAAGCGGTACCTTCCTGCCCCAGGCCATTTACAGGGCCATGGGCAATCTGCCCCCAGCTTGCCGTCAGAGCAGGGTCTGTGCAGACCCCCAAAGCCCACAGGGTACACACGAGCAGCTGCCCTCCCCCAGATGAACTGTGCAGAGATGTGACTGGCCACAGCCCAGCTGGGTTTGATTGCTCAGCCTGTGGCCGTACCCATTTGAAGCTGGGAGAAGCTTTCAGATGGAATGCGGGGTGAGGTTTGGATATATTCCTCTGGCCCCCAGTGAAGGGGGTCTCCGTGTTCCCTCTGCTACCCCTCCTGCAGGAGATGGAGTAATAGTAACAGAGCCCATCTGTCCTTGGTGTCTTGGGAAAGCCTCTCTGGGTCATCTCACACCTTGGTTCCAGGTCAGTTGGAGGGGAAAAAAAAAGAATTAAAAAGGAATAAAGGAATAACCAATCCCCCTGAAACTGGCTGGAGTTTTCCTCAAGTGTCTCCTTTCCTGGGTGTTATTTTACCCTGTGCATAGGCAAACCTCTTCCCCGAGCCCAGCAGCCGGTGCTGCATAAACTTATTCCATGGGATGCCGGGCTTCCCTCCTGCAGCAGGTGTATGTGGGAACCACTGCTGCACTCCAGCCCGTGATGGTCATCCCGGGAAGCCAAGGATCAGGCCCTGGCGAGCTTTATTTCTTCCAGCAGAGAATATTTTAACACAGGTTGTCCTGGGAGACTAACAGCATCTCTAATGTATGCATGAAGGAGGGGGGGGAAAGAGGGGAAAAAAGCCTGGATGCAGAACAGAGCTCAGCGACAAGCTTATTTGTCTCTCTCTGAAACGTAAGCGTTCTTTAGGACAGGATCCTTAAGCCGTAGCTTGTAAAAAGCTGTTTGTTTTGTGCTGACCTTCTCCTTTTATGTAACATGATAGGCATGCTTCAGCACGTACTGAATGCAGCTAAACATATGTCGTCAGCTGTGCATTGCTGCCCCTTCCATTACAACGAGGTTTGGTAGCATATGTGGGAATAGGCTCGCCACAGACACTCAAGGGAAATGAGGGAATACGGGGCAATTAGCAGGAGCAATCCCCAGACCTCTCGGGTAAGCCTCCGTAGGAACTACAAAGACTTATCTCATGGGCATGGAAACAATTAAGGTCAACAAGTAATCGTGGAAGAGGAAACTTTAAAAACAAGAACATGGTAAATGACCTAGTAAACACCCCTTTTGCCCCCCTCACAGAGTTAGGACGCATTTCATCTGGGGTTCATATGCACAGCCTAGCTGGCTCTTGCCTCCCCAGCCCCCCTCGGGTAATGACTTCCCTTTGCAATTTCCTGGAGGAAGTTGCTGGAGTGATCTTTCAGTGATAAAAATAAGCCGTAGTGATTCTTGATTTTCAGTCAAAGAATTCTCCTAATCTCCTAATTAAGGAGCGAATGGCAGCAGCGTCCCTTAGAAAGCATCAATGGGACAAGCGGCCTGTGCAGAAGAATGCAGTTATTCTGGAAGAGAGACGTATCTCATGGATCATTTCCCCAGATGCACAATTCGTCTAATTCCTTCCCAGAGGTACCTGCAGAAGTACTATTTTTGACAAGAGAGTTTCTCCACAATTATCTTCTGGTTTGCAGGTCATTAGAGAGTAGACATTGTTGCATCCTCTCTCACAGCTTCAGAAGCATTAATTGAATACTGGTGTGTCAGCCGTAATTGGTAATCCATGCTCTGTCACTCATTTTCTCACTCCCCTCTCCAAGGCAGGAAGGGATTGCTGAGGGTTACGATGACACCAGCGAGTTCTCCGGGGTTTTGTGTATTTGCTTTCATCAGTCGTACTTAACATATGGTATTTACACGTCCTCACAAACGCTTGGGAGCTGACCTGGAACACGGCACTCGGCGACTGCTGCCAGCTCTGAACTCCTGACTTAAATATGTAATGAGCAGAACCATGTCAGTTTAAAACACGGCCCCCCACCCAGTCAATGAAGCTGCAATTTGAAGTAGGAAACTCCCAGCATGGACAGGGAAGAGAAAACAGAGGTTTCTGGTTTGGGAAGGCCATCAGTTGCCCCAAAACTGCAGCAGTCGAGTGACACACAAAACCTATTTGAGTTCAAGTACGCAGGATACCACCAGATCCTGTCTTTATAGTTGGCCAGACATGGACCTCTCAGTTTATTGCCTGTATTTAAATACTGGCCAGACCAGCGGGGTCTGTGTCTAGTTAAGACAGTTGGTAGCTGAAGCCCAAATACATTTAATAGTGGAGTTTGGACACCGTGTCCATACTTGACAACAAGCCATGCTTATTTGCTCCTTCCTTTCTTTCATCATCACAATTTACTGCACTACTTGATACAGTGGGTTGAGCTGTGATAAGACCATATTAAACAAATGTGATAATCTTGCAACATGAAGCCAAACACCACCCCTTTAACCCCAGATTTGCAGGACGTTTCTATCATCTGACCGTTAGGAGAGGTAGGAAACTGCCTCCTTTGTTTGCCTGCTTACCACATCATAATCTCATCCCAAACCCGTGTCCATTCAATGTCACAAATATATCTGAAGTCCTTGTCACTTGTTTCTACTGCAGGGTACTCACAAGATGCTTTGAGAGAAAGTATTCAAGCACTACGTAACCGGAGGCTAAATCTGGCATACAGTGACTGTAACAAACCCTGACATCTGTCACAGCTCTTCTTGGATAAACCTATAATGATTGCTCTGACCAGAGAAGAAGACATCTGAAGTCAGTAACTGAATAATGCTAATGATACTTCATAAACAGCACAGTTCAAAGATAATGATGCATTTCTCTGAAGAAAGATGCTGAGAGGGGTCTGGCTGGCAGATATTTACCCCCCCATCCGTTTTTCTGTCCATAAACATCCTCGTGAAGCGCTGCCGGCGGGGAGCACTCGTTGTGTGCATCCCAAACTCCAGCAGAGACCACGGTGTCTGGCAGAGGGGATACATGTGTCAAACGTGTCAATCGGGATGATCTAATTTCATCCATGCATTTTTGGCATCGGTCTGTATCTATTAAACAACGGCACATGGGTATCATCCAGCCGTACAGGCAGTACTGCTTTGACCTCAGCAACAGTAATCCTCATTATTTTAAGTTTGTAAGTTCTTTGGGGCAAGGAATGCACCTTCCTCCCCCACCAGAATCAGTAATTAGCTGTGATGCTGTGGATGGAGGCAGAGGGAAGGAGGTGTGCCAGGTGCGCATCTCCTCAGAGGGGTCAGGCGATGTGCCAGTGAGCCAACAGCCTGAACGGGCAAGACAGACAACAGAAATATCATTCCCTACTCGGAGCTGATGTGCAGAGAGGTGACACATTCCGCTCAGGGTCACAGAGGGCTGTGTCAGAATGCAGAGCCAGATCTTCCTCAGCCCAGCCCAGCACCTCTATTAGAAATAGTTTCTTAACCGCTGTACTGAATACACGTTGCAGGATTTCATGTGTGGCTTTCACTAATATTTCTCTATCAGATGAGTCTGCAGCTGTTTAAGGAGCAAACGTTTGTACTGTAAATTATTATTTTTGACAACACCGCTGTTAATAACAGTTCCTCCACATTTCTAGTAACCGCTCCCCATTAGCCACAGCAGAACCTCAAAGCTGGCCGATGACTGACAATTGTTATACAGGGCAGTATCCCCATGTCAACGTATTCACAACACCTGTCATCACTTCTTGTCAGCAATCTTGATCTACTTATGATTTAATTTATGCCTTGTGTGTCATAAGCCAGCACTTAATTTTTTTCAAAGCAATCAAATGAACTCTTGCTGTTGATCAGCCTCATTTCTTTGACAGATGCTGAAATTAGACTATTTTGCGAGCATCTCTTACTATTCTGGCAAAGATGTAGTGTACCAGCACCACCGCTAGCAGCTTTCATCTCTGGGACTCTCGATATAATAGGAGCAACAATACAAAATTCCCTACAGTAAGAGAAGGAAGTCTGACAGCGTACACAATTCCCGCCAGCATTAAGCTAATGACAGAGAATTTGTGACAACACGAGATTGGATTTTGAACCGTTGCTGAGCGTGCCAAGCTCTGCTTTAATTTAAGCGGATTCCTAATGCAAACTTTGCTCGTGTGCTTTGGGCAAGATTCTCACAACACATCGCCTTCCTGCGGTGACAGTAACTAATACACACCAACGTGTGCCCTCAAACGCAGGTATGGAGCTTGTCTCCTCATTGTCAGCATCAAGACAAGGGAAGAAAGTGTGTTTCTCGAGAGAAAAGGTCGTTGCAAAAATCAAAGATGGGATGTAGCACGAAAAAAAAGTCAGCTTGCTGGGAGTTGGCGTTGTCTGCTTTTCTATCTGCATGGCATCGCTGCCACAAGCAGCTCTCGAGGCCTGTGGCGCTTCCAAATTTTAAGCATTTCAACTGAAAAGGGTGACTTGGAGTGAAGGACAGTCATGTAACTTTGGTTGAGTTGTTGGCACTGACTAATGACAACAAGAGCTGTGTTTTAACAGCATTCTCCCATTATTAATGGGTACCACAGCAGCATCAGGATCTTCTAACCACGTGGGGAAATGCACTGTCCACATCTCCAAGGAGTGAAAATTCCCAATGAATGAAAAAGGACTGAGGAAGATATACATTTTAAAGAAAAAAGAGCAACAGAAGAGATTTTAAGAAGCCATTGGAGGTGTCCATTATCACACCGAAAACACCAGCACTCACACTGTGCTCTTCAGGAATCTCCCTGGATTTCCATGACCTTTCAGAGAGGGACCAATTCTGAGATTTATTTAACTGTTCCCTAGCCTGATCCACCTCCATCTGGGGAAAGCCAGCCTTGCTCAGGATGTTCTCTCTGATCCCAAGACCATGATTTCTGAAGGCAGATCTTACCAGTAAATACTGAGCCAAAGACTTCATTCAAGTTCCTCAGCCTTTTTCATGTTCTTTGTCATGAGGTCCCCTCCCCATCCCTCTCCAGATTCAACTCCAGAAGAGCTTTGGCTTTCCTAACTCCACCCCTGCATGCTGGTAGTCCTCCTGTGTCCCCTATTCCTGCTCCCACTCCTTGTATGCTTCCACAACTCAGCAGAAGATTGCCACACTACGAATACTCTGTATTTATTGAACCGAATAAACTGTTCTTGGCTTGGAAGGCATTTCTTTGCTTGTAAGTATTCACAAACCAGATTTATTTTTCAAATACCTGACCTAGCACCAAAAGAGACAACCCACGAAAGACAACCCATTCGAGGGTTGTACCAGTTACCGTGGGAGTGCTGTCAGGGCATCACAGCAACAGCCGATCAGAACCCAGAAGAAATTCAGTGGCAGATCCCTCAGCTATCGCCCTCACAGAGTTTGTAGCACCTCATGCTTCAAGTCCAGCTGGGAGGGCACAAATACAACACCTGAGTCATCTTACTGCCAATGGTTTCCCGTAACTTTGTCATTTGCAAAGCAGCTCCAAATTAAATCTGAGCTGGTAGCTCAGCACCGATTCTTAGGAACCAGGAATGGCAGAAGTTCAGCTCTGGATTTGGATCCGAACTGCCCAGCCCAACATCCTCCCTGAAACAGGATAAATGCCCTGAGCTGCCCAATCTTTTGTACTAACACGAAGTCAGAAACCTAGGCATGGTATTGTCAGATCCTTATAGGCTCAAGCAGTAGCAAGAGGCAAAGATGCAATTAATTCACCCTTTCCCTGCAGCGCACAAATCAATGGGTACTTCTTCTCCACCAGACCTATGGCAGGTAAAACAGCAGGTGTGATCTTGGGACAGAGAATGAAAGATCAGGCCCTCTGCTAGATAAGAGGGACCTGAAAGCCATCTGCCTTCCCAGCTATCATTCTCCCTGAGCGCTAGCATTGCAGATCTGTATTTCATTTCAGCCCCATTCTCTACAAAACCTACATTCCTTTTGCAACCACAAGCAAGGATTTAGATTCCTGTAATGACTGACCAGTAAGTAGATGTATTCAACATACAGGAATCAAGTCACATGCAAAAGGCAAACACTATTTTTTTGCAGCTTAATTCATTCTAGTAAGACCTAGGGAAAAACACCCCAAACTATAATTTTTCTTGTGATTTTGCATTCATCAAAATCCCTTGTAAGAGGAAAAACCACATCACTTCAAACACTCATGGCAAACTTTAGTAGAGATAAAAGCTGCATAAGCATTTGTAATCAGAACTTCTCCATGCTGAACATAAACCAATATAAAGCTAATGATTACACACAAAAGCACACACACACACACACACGTATTGTGACCACATTTATCCCTTTTCCTAAACTACTTCCTCAGAGGGTGAGAGGTCAGACTCGTCAGACATAAATTAACTACAGCTGGAGAAAAACTGCAGCAAGAAAATGTTTGAAATAATTGCACTGCTTTTTTTAACCACACTGTTGCTTCTTTTAAAGCAAAGCAATTGGCACGAGCGTGGGTGCAGCGGGGCTGACGATGACAGGGAGAGCAGGAGAGGAAGCACTGGCTCCATCCAAATACCTGTACACGCATACGTGGAGACAGCAAATATTCAGAGCTTATTTAGTAAATAACTGCATACAGGTAGCCACATTACCCCTTCACATGACTTAAAAAGAAAGCAACAGGCCGCTTTTTTTGTGTACAAATAAATGAGAGGGTTTAAGTAAAACAGTTTCCAGCACCACCCACTCGAACAACAATATTGTCACGGCTTCATTCTGCTGCTCTGAGAGGCAATGCAAGTTTTTGCCTGTTTGGAAAATGTAATGTCAAAGCAACTTCTTGTTTTAATTTAAGTGAGCAGAAGCTGCCAACCATGTTTTGCTTCCCAGCCAAGAAGAATTTATCTTACACGTTTATTAAGTCATCATCCAGTTAATTACAATCATTTTGCAAATCGTGTAATAGAATGACGACAGCCATCCAGCGCTTTCAAGCTAAAATTGATAGGAGAGGCAAATGGGCCAGCCCTCAAAGCGGCGCAAAGTCACTGTCACTCCGATGGTATCACTGGAAATACCCGAATTTACATAGGCTAAAAAAACAACCCACCTGCCTGCCCTTCCCCTGCCAGACACTCCTCTCTAAGTGTTTTCTCTGGCCAGGACTGTCTCAGCAAAACTCCTACCCATCTTCTGAACTTGGTGGTGTCTTTTCTGTCCCCTTTTTGGGTGAGACAAGGGGGAAATAAAGCACAGGGGGAGTAAAGCACAGGGGATTGAACTTCACTCGCAGAGTGTGAGTGTAAAAAGGAAGGTTTGACTGACATGCTTTTATTGTGCTTGGGTGAAACCCTCCCTGCCCAAAGCTTTGAACCTTAAAATAGCATAGAAGTTAGGGTGCAGTTTTCTGGGGTCTCGTTTGGTTTGGGTTTTTAAGCCAACTGGTAAGAAAAGGCTGAGATGTTGTTCGTCAGAGGATGATAACTGATTTCACTGACCAGATAATAACCTGTTTCTCATTCTTCACATGACACTGCAATCATACTAAATCGACGAGATCAAGAGCTGTTCCCTCCACCCTCTAAAAAAGAGAATAGAGAGGCTGAATTCTGCTCTGAAATGTAACTGTGAAGAAAGTTACTCCAAACCTTCAGCAAAGCAAAAGTACTGACAGAGCAGAATTTGGCTCCCCGTCAATTTTCTGAAGGCTACTTTACATATAAAAAGTTACACTGGATTAACAAAATTATGTGGTTTTAAAATAGATAATTAAAGCAATACAGCTTTATGTGAAAGTACCCTTGAAATAAACTTAACCTAGTTTATAGGAGTTTAGCTGCACTGATTAATTTACAACGCAGCTGTAAATTGCAGTGAAAACGGTTGACAGCAGCAGTCTTCAATGCACTCACTTGTATCAGCACAATGGTTTACATGAGCTTAGTTTAAACAGAGCCTTAAACCACATCAGTATCCATGCTGAGTCAAGCTCTTGCCTCCTCCTCTCCTCGCTTTGTTAGTTTTTCTAGCCCAGTCCTAAAAGCTTGAAGCATAACCTGATAAATACAGGCATATCCTGATAAATACAGGCATATCCTGATAAATACAATTTGGATGCCTGGACACCGGCTGATGTGAAAAATTCCTTCCCTTATCTGCTCTGACATTCAAATGCAAATAAAAGGGGATGTTAAAGCAGAACCTTTGCTCCCTGTATCACCTGAATGAGAGAGAAACTACATCCCTGCTTTGCTCTGCTTCTCTCAGACAAAACTCATTTAATGAATTAAAGGGGGTTGGCAAGGCTCAGTCCAGGACATAAGTTTTACTTCCATGCCAAGCTGTTCTGCAAACGGCATGTCCTATATAGAAGGACTAGAAATGCCTCACTCCGGTGCACTTTATTGCTCTGCCTGTGACAGAGGACCCCTCACAGGAGCCAAGTGTGCTGGAGCATCTTCCTGGGGAGGATGGGACCACTGGAGTCATCCTCCCACAGGCTGGGGTGGAGGACAGCACATCTTATCAGCAAAACACTTAAGCAGGTGCTTAACTTTAATTATGTGCTTACAGTCTGCAGGCCTGAGAGGTTTATGAGCCCTGGATAACGGCTTCTGTTGTAAATCCTAATCCTTGAGTTTTCCAAAATAAGAGAAACTGGGAGGGCGGAGACAAACCTTTGCTCTCAGGCAGCAAGCAGCATCTCCTCACCGGTGGAGAGCAGCTGCCCGGGGATTCGGAAGAGCCCAGGGATCGATTTCCAGCTGTAGCTTGCCGTGTTCGGAGCAGTTTTGGCTGAGGTGTAGCTTGCTGCCGTTGCCTTCTGCGTTGGCACAGGCCAGAGGATCCCCCTGCGCTGAAGCGCTCGCCACGTGCTGCTGCAGGGCAGCTCACGCTGACTCAGCCATGTGTCTTCTATACCCTGGCCAGGCTCTCCCAAGATGGATGTACAGACATAACGTATGAAAAAGAGCAGGATTCACAGCCATGACATGTTATTTCAAATCTTTTTCTCCCCCCTCCCGCCCCCTTTTCATTCAAGGAAGCATACAGATGCCTGAGCTGCTGTTTGCACCGACGTTAGAATGCTGCCTATTGTAAACTGGAAATTAGGTCGCAAAGACATTTCAACAACTAGTAAAACTACTCAGTTCATCTGAACTTACATTTTCAGGATTCAGAACAAGTTACCTCATCATCATAAATGACCCCATTGTCCAAAACACAATAAGGACATGTCTTAGAAAGAGACAAAGATGACATTATTTTCCTTGGTCCCTATTAATAGAGATTCCCCCAAACAGAAGAATCATTTGAGTGGAGATATATTTGGAGGCAAATAATGAATAGGTTCTTCTGGTTATTCACAAGAGATTTCTGTTGAGAATGTAACAGTTATTTAAGTTCCTTTTTTTAAATTGCACACTCTTGACTGATCGCACATGCAATTAGTTGTTTGCTTTCAGAAAATAAACTGCATTGTACAAACCATTTATTTTCCTTCCTTTTTCTTTTTTTTTTTTTTTTTTTTTTTGCATGTGCCCAGTCATTAGAGAAATGTTTGGCTGTCTCAGAGATGAGCAGGGTCGCTCATGATACAGAGAAGAAATCCTGTCCTCTAGCACCATCAAGAAATCTGAATATTCAGCTGGATCTAATCCTCACCTTCCTGTACAGGGAATTTCTGTTGACTTGGGCCACATAGAGCCAGTATAGCATCTGGGACAAAGCAGATGGATCCAAAGCTACTTGAACAAGAAGGTTGGAGAGTGTGGCCATCGCTGCTGGCAGAAGCTACCTGGCTGCTGGGTACCAAGGGGCAGCGAGGGCAAGGGAAAGCTCCAGGCAAAAGTGCTTTGAAACCAGACTTGAGCTCAGCCAGGAGGGCTGTGGGAAGAACATAGTTAAGGAGGAAAAGGCATGTTGTAGCAGAGAGGACATAAACACCTCTTGATCCCCCCAACAGGGATTAAGAAACGTTTCTCATTTTGCTGCTCAGCATTACTGGAAACTTCTCACAGTGAACTCGCAGAGACTTCAGAAAGCAAGGGATTTAAAATACACTTGCTCTCTGTTTGCTTCTACTCAGGAGATGCTCTGCTGGCAAGAAGAGGAGAAGTAATATGGTCACGAAAGGGGAGCCAAAGCCTCCTTTGGTCCCCAGTGGCTATTAGCACTTATTAAGCCGGGCAGCTTTCAAGTGTGCTGAGGATGGGCCAGAGTTAAGTGGAAGCAACACAGCCTCGTGGCTTAGACCTGCATGTGGCCAAGTTTTCTGTTTTTGCAAGAGGCAAATGAAGGCACCAGGAGCACCCTGACACTCCAAACATCCAGTTTAACTAGTTTTACAGCTGGTGTGGGCATTCCCAAGCTGCCCAGCCACACTGCAGCAATCGACCCGCTCCCTCCACAGCAACTCTCTGCAGTCAGAGTCCAGAGCTTCATGGGTTTCCAATGCAGATGCACCTTTCCCTGAGCTGTAGCAAAGCCCCTGCACAAGTGTTTCAAAGCCCAAGATGTCACCAAGGCCACCACATCCTGACTTTCGAGCCCTCTTTCTGGAGCATGGCTGGGGCAGCCCTGTGTTTGCAGCCCAGCCCAACCCAGTTTGCTCAGCACAGAGTCTTGTTTCTCTCAAAACAGAAGAAAGTTGCCAAAGTTTCTGGGAGAACCAGTCGAGACCCATCTTACTAGCTTGCAGCTAATGACTGTGAAATACCCGTGCTAGACGTGCTTCACCTTTCCTATCTTACCTTTTTACACAGCGTTTTTCTTTTTGTAATGAATTCCCATTATCTCAGCCCTATCTCCCCATCCCATAGCTATAGGCCATTAGCCTTGTTTTGTTTTTTTTTAAAAAAAAAAAGTTAATTAGAATTGAAAAGGTAGAATAATAAAGGAGAAAATTGGGTTTTGGCAGCCCTACTCCTCTTATTTATATTGGCGTTTCAAAATGCCATCATAATATAGATGCACCCTCAACTTGCCGAATATATATCCCACATCCTCCCGGCTCTGTGATACAGCTTGTCCATCCCAACTTCTAATACGGCCATTTTCTGCTTCTCCAACCTACTCTGGGTCAGAGGGACATGCAACATCCTGGCTTTCCATTAGCACAGAAAAAAACACCCCAAACACAAAATTCAGAAGAACACGAGAACATCTCTGTGGACCAAACTGCTCTCAAATATAAGCTGCAGTAGAGGTGTCTCTGAATTTTGGGTTAGCATAACTACCAGCAGCTCCAAGAGGTCTGTGAATTGGGTTTGCAGAGTAATTGCTGCCAGTCCCCAGTTTTACTCTTCTGCTCAGTGAGAACACACACGCTGTCGGGTGGAAACACTCTGCTGCCTCTTTGTCTACAGTCCTCCTTCTGGGGACAGGGTTCATTCCAAGGCACTGCTACTACGAATGGAAAGTAGCTCCCAAAGCACTCTACTACTACAACCCCCAGAGCACCCTACTACTATGTACAGAGAGTAACCCCAAAGCACTCTACTACTATGTATGTAGAGTCATCCCCCTCTGCTTCTAGCAATTAAAGAAGATTTCTCCAATCCGATCCTGAAATTGATCCTTCTCATGATTAGAAAATACATAAATAAAACAGTCCTGAGGTAAGAATGGGCAGAAACATTGTGAGAGAGGGAGGTATAACAAGCTGTTTCAAAGCCCTATTTTTAAATGAAGTTTCCAGAAAATGATCTATAAAGTCCACAGCTCCACCTGATTGCCAGATGCCTGTGACATCTTCTTGCAGAAAGGAAAGAAAAACAACCAATATCCATGAACTTATGGCAGAGAGGAGGAGTAAGTCATTGGAAAGAGTGCTGTGTCTGACACCACTGCTGGTGGTATAGCATGGGCATATGCTGGGTCACGTTTTACCTATAGTATATCTGGACACACTTCTATCCTTCCCACCTGCAAACGCTGTCAGCAGACAATGCAAGAACATTAATTTAAAGCATGACATCATTTCTTGATGCCTTCAGTACGTATTGTAATTAAAAGTATTGTAAACACAGACTGACTTTTCAATCCGCTCACGAGCTACTTGATAAACCACAGTACTGAAAATAACACAAATAAGACGGTTTGCAAATACTTCCATTGGCCTATTAAGGCTCGATTAGCATTCCCACAGATGCAGTAAAAAAAAAATCCAGTTTTAAAAGCAAACAGGTCAAACAAATTACATATGGAATCCAGCACTGTTAAAGCAAGGCAAGTACACGCCTCGATTAATAAATAATTACCCACACAACAGCAGTGCCTTCATTTCTGGCCACTAGATTTTTGTTAGCAATTTAAATTACATCTGTAAAACGTGGAGGGGTTAAAATGATGGTCTTAGCTGGTACCCCAGGCATAGTTACTGGATGTCTCTCGAGGCATGTTTTCTTAGACAAACCAAATTACGTGCCATGAACTGCAGATGTATTTTGTAACTTCAATCTTGCTAACAAAGGATGCTGTGCTTCCGCACCCGAGACTTCACACCACGATTGCTACATGCTACACGATATCAGTGTGACCACGTTTTGCCCTATGATAATGAAGCAAAGGAGAAAAGGTTCATTCAAATCCCCTGCCATCCAAGAGAGGACACTGAGTTTGCATTTTTCCAAGTAGCTCCAGTGGGCTAATCCATGGGACAGGGAGAGCTGGCATGCAGAATTTTATCAGAAAATAGTGCCTCAGCACTCATCTCCAAGAAAGCAGTTCCGATTATGAGCTCTGGTGAGCAATCCTGCTTCCCAGCCGGTTTAACACCGCTCTGTTTCAGTATATATTCCTGATGAGTCTGGTCTTTCTCAGAGTCCAAGTTTTTAGTAAGCCCTGCCTCAGTTTCTCACTGCTCCCATGTACCTCCTTGGGATCTGTGCAACTAAATCACAGCTGGAAGTTCCCCCAGATAGACACGCGAAAGTTCAGGCACTGTGGCATGCCTTTTTGAGATTAGACATTCACAGCTTCCCACTGTCATATAAAACCTTTCTCCTGTGCTGCATTAACCTCACCAAAGAAGGTTCATATCGGGGACCCTGGGATTTTAAGCATTCAGAGTTGATGCTTTGGCACAGATCTGTTAAGCCTGCACACCCCATATCCTGCTGCCTTCCCCTAAGGTACCTGCAACAGATACAGAGGCAGCAGGGCTCTCATCAGCGAGCTGAACATCACATCTAGCCTGTATCTTCTCTGAAAAACACAGAATGAAGGGGGGGGGGGGGGGGGGGGGAAGAAAAAAAGGAAAAGAAGAGGGCTAAACCCTCCCAGTACAGATTATTTTCTATTTTCCCTCTCCCACCTAAAGTCTGGTGAAAGAAATTCCTTCAAGCCTTCAAATCACAGATACAGTAACTTCCTAAAAGCAGGATGAGCTTTATCTGCAGGAGTTTGGGCTCCTGGACCCTGTGCTGCAGCCCCGAAGCCCCACGCTGGCAACACTTGCAGAGTAGAAAGTGTGTTTAAAAGCCGGGCTTCAGGAGTAAATAAAACTCTTTTGACAATAATGAAAGTCATAATGAACTTTCTTTCAGTGTCAGTTTTGCTCTGTTGGTTACTCGATAATGTGATGCTCTATAAATGGCTTGAAAGAAGATTCCCCGTCAGCGTGCGGTGCCCGGGGGTAACGCGAGCTGCTCAGCCCTCGCTGAGTAATTAAAGACAATCAGTGAGAAATGCGAGGGGCTGTTGTGCTTTGCATTCCAAACCCCACCTACAACAGGAACAACGCACCAAATTATTATTGAAATTTAACCCTTTTCCAGAGCAACCGGGGTCGGGGCTCGCCGTGATTTGGTTGCTGGAGCCCCAAAACACCAGTGGAAACTGAAAAGTGGTTTCAGGAGGATCGATACTGACCAGAACACGCTTGAAACTCCAGACAGGCTTTTGTGTTTCCCTACCTCTGACTGATCACTATCTGCAGTGTTTACTCTGGCTTCACTAAATGACGGACCCAACCCGGTTCGTCTCCTGAAGTGGGATTAATTTACCACAGAATATTTATAGGAACAAATAACAGCTTCGACAAATAAAGGAATAATGATGCTAATAACAGTATCTACACCAGGGAAGGTTTCCCAGGTACTTAATGGACAATAACTCCCACCGAAACCTTATTTATCATGAGGAGCAGCGAGAGTTACAGGCTGGGGAGTAACTTTGAAAAATCAAGCCACTTATTCCAGTGCAGACTCAGCAAGGGAACCGCTGAGCATTGAGCAATTTGGGGAATCTGGTTGAGAGTGTCTTTCATTTCTCGTGCTCTTTGAACTCACTGGCACAAGTCCTGCTCGCTGTACTGGGTGAAACTGGGAGCCACCAGCCCTGGCCGTGCGAAGGACTGCGTCCGACCGAGGTGTGCTGGCTGGAAGGGTGACACGCAGCAATAAACCAGAAGCAAGGGCTGGTTTTGGGGTGGGCTCAGCATGTGCTGCTCGCGCTGGACCACAGAGCAACAGAAATCAGCAGACCGAGACAGCCCCAGCACCGTGAGGCTGCAGAAAGGTGCATCCCCAAACCGGCAAAGGGGGGGGGCGTACTGCAAACCTGTGCTCACCAGAGACTTACACTGAGCATCCTCTGTCCTCCTGGCAGTGACCGGGTGTCAGAAAATCCTATTTGACCTGCTCGGGAGTTTGTTTCCTAAGGACAAAACCCTCATTGACTCTGCGGGGGTAGGAGTGGCCAAAGGGAGACCAAGGAGTGATGTGAAGCAGAAGTTAAATCTGGGGATTTGGGGACTCCTGAGCATCGCAAGCTTGGAGGAGGAGGGTGTGAATGAAATGCTGAGCCTCCTGCCGCTTCCCTGTTCAGGAAGCTCATCACTGCCGGCTTTGACTGCATCTGGAAAATACACTTGTGAAACCAATTTAAGACGTTTGGCACCGCTAAGAAAAGCGTGGAGTTACTGTCTTTCGGTGTGGTGACCAAGCCCCAGGCAGATCTGGATGCTTGATGTCAGGTTTATCAGATTTATGCCAAAGAAGCAAAAGAGAGGAACCAAAGGAATTACAGCAAGTCACCCCTAACACATTCAATTTGTTGGACCTCAAACAATTTTCTAAACTGTTAGAAAGACTGAGCAGACAGATCCAGGTATGGAGAATTCATGGCTCCTGACAGTAAGTTTTGCTTTGAGTTGGTGCTTTTTTTGTGGATTTCTTTGAAGTAGCCAAGAAAACCACATCACTGCATCCCTGATTCCACAGGCAACAGAAGATCGTCAACTTCCAATCTATTTTGTCTTGTAATTGTACGTGTTTGTTTCTCCCACACGGTGCTGATGTGAAGTTTAACACTCAAATATTACCAGTTAAATACAAAACAAAACAAAACTGTTGATGCGTTGTTTCACAATAAGTAATATAAAACCATGAATAATGGGTTCCAAATGATGTAAACATGTGTTTAGAGCACTGCTTAGAGCACTGATGCTGACCTAGATTTGACCTTCCCAAGTATCCACAATCTATTCCTTCTATAAAAATAAAAAATGTTGCCTAAAGGAAAGATCGTGTTGTCTTCACAAATGATGAGTGCAGATTCCGTGTGACCGCAAACAACAAAACGCTGTACAGGTCGTAATTAAAATGACCTTATAAAATATCCCATGGAAAAATATTTTCCAACAGGCTGGAGTCCATCGAATTTCATGTAGACCACACACTTTAATCCTGGGTCCTACTGAAGTCGTTGAGAGTTTTTCCATTGACTGCTGTGTGTCCATGGCTTGGCCTTCATTAACCGTGCACGGAGCGTATCATAAAAGCGAGCATCAAAAATAAAAGTTATTCTACAATTCCCTAAAAAGTGTGTCCATGGGGAGTACTGGGGGTAAACACACAAAACATTTTTTGGAGTGAGTTTGTAAAGAATATTATCCCACTTAAAAAAAAAAAAAAAACAAACCAAAAACCAGTCTGAGAAATGTAATTTAAGCCATATGGGTGCACAAAGCATGTAATTAATAAGGAAATGATGCTGATTGTTAATACAGACATCTGAAATCAGCCACAACGAAATCTCGTTATGTCAAGATTATGTCAGCCTGCATGCAAACGAGGAACGTATAGCATTACACAATCAGTGTAACGTTATTAATGGGACATTCCTGACAAATTTTATGTAGAGAGAGCGTCGGATCTCTCCAGCCTGAAGAAGCAGTGTGCCTACACAAGATGCGGTTATTTTAATTCAGACTTTTAAGGATCTATATAAAGACAACAATGGGCTGCTTGTTATCAGCTGAATCAGGGTTCAGTCCAGCCCAGCGAGACCTTGGGAGCCGCTGCTGCCACCACTTCCCCTATGCAGAGCCGGATGCACATGGACACGCGAAGCTCCCGTGAAAAATTAAACGTGTTAAAGGCAGATAACTCCAAATCCACACTGTTCTCCTTCTTAAAAGCGAAAGATCTCGCGACACATTGTCTGGACGCAAGCACGGCTGGGAGCACGCACGCCGGCGCGCAGGGCAATTAAACGTCCCGTCCCTTGAAAGTCCTGCAAATAGATGTTGCATCTGTCTAACTTGGCGTCAGCACAGAGAGCGACTCAAGTCCTGCCAAATCGAGTGTGACCTTCAATCTGCCGCTCTCATGGTGAAAGGCAGGGAAGTAAATTACTTGGCCTTCTCTTTCTATTCAGGGTGAATACAAACGGGTCGGCGCGGACCTGCCGCCGGCCTCGCGGGCTCCCATCCCCAGCGGCACCCCACAGTTTACACAACCTGGGCTGAATGCCATAAAAGAGGGGCTCCATTCACTGGGGGCCCGCATGCAAAAGAGACGCCCATTAGATCATAGTAATTATTCCATTTACATCGCACAGTGCCACAGTGGGACGTGAAGGACTCATCAAACACTTCTCTTCACCCAGGTCCGGCTGCTAATGAGGCCCACTGGCGGCATTGTGCCTCCCATTTACTCATGGCCGTGCCTGCCTGCCAACAACAGCTCAGCCCTCCAGACAGGCTGCCCCTTTCAGAGCCATTTATTCCGCGCCCAACCTCTGACCTCAAGGGTTATGACATCAGCAGCCCTGATTTGTGATCATTTTTATTGGCGGACATTCAACTCTTGTTTCCTGTGTTTAACTCTGCCTCCCTTTTTTTAGCTAAACTTATTGGTTCTAATAGGCATCTGCCAAAAGACTATAAAGTAAGCCAGAGCTTTCACAAAGAGGCTTCTGATCTTGCTATAAAAAGCCCCACAGCTACTATTTATGCCAATAATAACGAGTAATTCATTATCTAGGTGCACAAAATCTGTTAACCACTAAAATGTTGAACAATTTGGAGCAGATGTCCAACAATTTTATGAGTTTTAATTAAAATGTTCTATGTATTGTCATACACCTGGGTTTTTAAATTTGCAAAGATGTTACATGGGCGCACAACAGTATTTTGCGAATTGAGTTGGTTTGGGGTTGTTTTTTTTTTTCCAGAGGGGGATTAAGGAGGGGATGATTTGGGCTAATCAGATGCTGATTTGTGGCGAATTTTTTCCCCATTAAGGTGTTGATGCAAAATCAAAGAGGAATTAGAACTGAGATTTAAAATGACAGCGCTTTCTTGGGACAAAGCAGCGATATTTCAGGAGTCAGTGAACTTCAGTTTGTCTACTTGAAATAGAGAAGGGGAATTTGCATTTTGAAGCAGAGTCATTAATTTTAAAGCTAGTGTTCTAAATGGAAATTAAATATCTTTAGAGAACAGGTTCTCAAAACACATGTTTTTCATAATGCAGTTTGTTTAAGCGCTGTGATTTCCATATAGCAGAAACAGAGGTATAATAACAGACAGTGTTTACTTTATCACGAATGCAAATAATCGTTTTCCAAAAATTTGACATTACAAATCACCGTGGAAGCACATAATCACAAGTTTGCATGATTTATGTTTTTAAACGTTTGTTTAAAAAAAATTTAAATACTTAGGAAGCTGATACTGAATAAAATATAAAATATTTTATCTAGGCTCTTTCATTTGGGTAATAGGAAGCTTTTGGCCTGAAGTTAAAAGCTAACTAATTTTTTAAAAGGATGGTTTTACCTCAATTATAATCATAAGCAAATTAACAAAAAAGAGGATCCTGTTCAACTAATTTCAAACTGTTACAGTCGCGGATGATGATTGCAGGAAGTGGTTAAGTAATAGGAGAATTTTTATTGTAGCAGTAAGGACTTAGTATAACCAGCCATACACAGATCGTCTTTGTAATGCTGCCCTTTCAGGGCTAATATGGATATATAATGGATCAGATGCGGAGCTGTCACTAATCGCTGTATCTCTAATGGAATCCGAGGATTTACATCTGTTTCCCAGATAAGATTCTCATCCAGTTTCTCTTTGTAGTCAAGCACATCATTTTGCTCATTACTTCCTAATCTTAATTTCATCCTCTTTGCCAGTATTCGCTGCATTTACATAGCTCCGTTTCTGACAAAAGCTGAGCTGCTCTATACCTCACGTACTGGTACTTGAGGACTGCACGAGCTTCCCCAAACTGTATGCAATTCACACAGCTTTGTACACAAATGCATGAGCACTCCTAAATGACCACACATAGATATTCACACAAGTAACAACCTGTTTTACATGCAGATGGCCAGAAGTTTCCCCTCCTTAAAAAACAGGACCCCCCACCCCAACTCCTTTTGGAGGGGGTAGGAAAAAGAGGGGAGGAAAAAAAGAACGAAAAAGAAAACTGAAAACAAAGAGCACACACTGGACTGGATGCACGAGGGGCTCGTGTGGCTCTACGCTGATTTGTACAACTTTGTGAATCTGGATCTATTTAGATCCCGGATTATGGAAGATTAAAAGAAATTAAAAACCCCACATTGGAAGTCAGCTGGGCACTCTCTGCGCTCACAGAGCGGCTGCCTTCGGAAATACCTTCATAGGAGGGCACCACGCAGGAGGCTGGTGAGCCCTAAGGGACATCGGGAAGTGGGCCCGTGGACTGAGCCGTCTGTGGAAGGTAACTAGAGAAAGCAGGCTGCCGGACTTGCTCAGTCAGCTGTGGCCTGTGCTTCTGCTGGGATTGCCCCTCAAAACTGCTGTCAGCTACCTGGGTGCTACTGTCAGAGGAAGAGAGGGAGGGGGGAAGTAAGGAAAAAAAGAGAACGGCCCCCCAGAGCATCCTTCAGGAAGAGATTCCACTCTGATACATTTCACAGCCAGGACATTTTCCCCAGATATTAAACCTTCATTTGTATTTCTTAAACATATGGATTTTTTAGGTATGTCAAGGAGTTGCTTCCCACAGTCCTTTTGTTTCCACAGGACAAAATTCTTGCTGATACAGGAGGTAATATCCAGTTGTTTATATATTAAAAGCATCAATGTTATAAACATGTGCCCCTTCTGTATACCTATGTGCAGGTGGATGGACACCATCCCCGAGCACCCTGCATACAATACTCCTACAACCAAATTGCAGAGTCACCAGTGTGGTGCTTTGAGGACACAGAGAAACTGAGGTTAGTAGACTGCTCTTAGCTATAAGCAACTAAGTGCCATTTGTACAGGACAAGGAACACCTCCACCTCAACAGGACCACTAAGCAGCTGAGTTTGGAAGTGATCTCTGGATTCCATATGGTCCAACCTCCCGTTCAAGGCCAGACCAACCTCTGCATCCTGGAGCCCAGGGCCTTTTCCAGTGGTGCTCTGAGTATGTCCAGGATGGGGATCCCACCACCTCTCTGTTCCTTAGTTGACCCTCCCATCCACTGAATAATATTTTTTTTCCTTTAACCTAGCTGAAGTTTCCCCTGCTGCTTTATGGCCCCACTACCTCCCCTCCTTCCTCTGCCCCATCCTGCAAGGGGTTTGCTCTATCTTGTCTCCTACCACCTGTCATGAATCTGAAGACAGCAGTTACACCCCTTCTCCCTGCCTTTAGCCATCACTTGTTGAGGCTGAGCAGACCCAGCTGTCCCAGGGTTGATTCTGTGCCTGACCACCCTGGGGCCGTTGGCTTGTCTTGCTCTGGTTTGTCCATGTCTTCCTCGCCCTGGTGCGCCCTGAACTGGACACAGCACACCAGATGTGGCCTCACCGCTACTGAACAGAGGGGAAATATCCCTTCCTGTACCTGGTGTGTTCATCAAGCCTATAACCAGCTTTCCAATATTACTGTCCAACTGTGCGTAACCCCTCCGTCAGGTGACGGGCTGGTCATACTCATGCAGCTTTTCTGAGAACAAGGAAGGGAGAGGAGTCAGCAGCATAGTTTACCTTGCAGAACCTGATATTGGAGTATACTTGGGAATGTATCCAGCCTGTCTTTTTTAGATGCCTCCATGAGATCATGAGATGTTGGCTGCAGAAGAGCTCCTTGTACCTACCCTCAGCCCACAACGAAAGATGGAGGCTCAGAGATCACTCTACCTGCAGATGGAACAACTAGGAGCGGGAATCACCAAGGCACAAATATAGGACCTCACTTCACCCAGTTCCAAACTAAATCCATACTTCAAAGCCTAACACTGAGCCCAGCACATGGTCACCGTCTGTGAAGAAGTTGTGCGCTGCTGTGCCGAAGGATGCTAATGCTCATCACCATTCAGAGCACTCAGACTAGGGAAAGCTTAATTAAAAACATCTGACAGGCCATGATTATGTTCATACATAATCACCAGGATGCCTATACCTGTTATGCCAGATCTTCATACTGTAAATAATTAGTTATAGGAAACCTCAAGAGATCTCTTCAGAACACATACTTCACCATATTTTTATAGCATTTGCAATTTTAAAATCAGAAATTGGAGCCTATTTTAAATAGGAAATACTAATAACAGGCCTGCTTGTTTTTTCCCCACGTTAAGAGCAGGATTAATTTTCAAGCGCTGCCGCACATTTTCCAGAGCAGCTACTAATCTCCTAATCTGTCTTTTGTAGAAGTGTTTAAATCATTATGATCGGCTGCCTCATGCAACTATTGAGTTGAGTACTACAGGGGCATAATTAGGAAAACATCAGGCGCAACTCAGAGAGAAAACAATCCAATGAGGGAGCAAAGAAACTGGTTTGGCAGCTGGGGCACAGACTGTGGACTTGGGGCTCTCTGCTGTGACACAGGATGAAGATGATCAAGTCTCAGGTCTCTTCTATCCCTGTTTGCCTGCCAGAGTGTGCCACCTTCTCTCTAGTTGGCCCTGCCTGCAGCATTTAGCTCTTCAGTGTTTGTATCTGCAGTGATTAGCACAGGGTTGGCAGTCCTGAACTACAAATCCCATCTAATGCCCCAATCCCAAGAAATTCACCCAGCAGAAGGTGTGATGCTCTTTCAAGCTTATGGCAAAACAACTGCCTCCAGATGGGGATCTGGTTAATGCTAAGCCTAGCCCTGGCTGCATGGTCCAGGATGCACAGGCACTTACTCATGGAAGTGCTGAGCAAAGGAAAGGATGGAGTCTGGGCAAGGGCAAACCGCAGCCCGAGGCTGAAGCTTGCTCTGGTTACAAGGTGTGACATGCACTCCCTGGGCTTGCAATAAGCTGCCCAAAAAACCATCCCTAAACAGTCCCTGCAAGGTCTGTGGAAGCACAGGGAGACTTAGAGGCAGTATCTGTGGGTCTTAAAAAATAAACCCACCCGTTACACCCACAGACCCTTCATCCGAGCATGCATGACCCATGCTCGCTGCCTGCACACCTGCACGGCATGGGTGCCTCCATCCACTCCTTTGGTTTCTTAGGCTTGGTGACCTATTAAAAAGCAGAACAATAGTTTAAACTTGTAACTCTCCCTGCCCAGACTGCTCGTTTTTAAACAGGTACCTAAACACTAGACCTGGCTTTTCACCTCCGCTTGTTGCAACAAAGCTTTGGTGCTTACAAAAGTAAAAACACAATTTCATAATGCCTCAGTGGTGTGAAAAAGCAAATATTGATATTCACCCCAAGGACTCTGGCTTTTGTTTTGTTATTTCTAGAGCATGGCAAACATTGCAGCGCCCCATCTTTGCAAGGAAGGCCATGAAATAAACACTGTTTCCCCATATTGCTGGTGCCAGTTTCTGTAGCATCTCTCTGCAGTTATGTTCACACTGTCCTCGACTAGGTATTTATGTCAGAATTAGACTGAAACATCTCTTCTTGCTTCATGTAAGCCTGGCCTAACAGCAAGAGCGCTGAAGTAAATCTCAAACACTGGACTTTATTCATGGTGTAAAGTCCTTACACCTTCAAATTTAATTTTAAACTCTTTTTTCCAGCTGATGCTCTGTTGCTCATAGCTCACATCCAAGACAAATGAGCAGAGGTACATACAGCATGATACAGCTTTTACAGGAGACCAGCTGTAGCAGAGCTCATGCAATGGTTCTATTTAGACAAGATCTTGTGTTCACACTGCAGGGAATTCGAGAACTACATGAAGCGTGTGTGAAGAAGCACTAAGGAACAGTTAAATTATAAGCCATAATAGACTTCTGATATTCCTATTTCCTTCCTTTTCTTTGGTCCATCACTTCACTCAGCTATCCTTTTGAGCCATATTTTAATCACCAGTATGATAAAAAAATTATTATAGGGAACCATAAGAAATATTTTAAAATTTGTTTTAAAAGCATGCACAGAAGGGTTCTCACCTAATCTTGCTCCCACTTAGCCCTGAGTTAATGACTCAATGTCTCAGGCAATGAGTGACTGCAGGGCTGGATGCTTTCAGTCCAGCGCCATTAGTATTGCCTGGCCAAGCAGCTTTGGAAAACTTGTGTTATGGTACTATTATGGGATGAGAAATGTCAAGATCTCTTGAGGAAATATTCTCAGTATAAAAAGTAGCTTTTCCAATGAAATCTCTATCCACAAAAATCACAGGAGCTGCATTTTGACTTAAAGTTGTGTGAAAACCTCAAACACTGACGTTTCGATAAGCAAAAGTGCGCAGTATGACTTGTTCTCCCCAACTCTCTGCTGAAACACTCTTAAAGAGGGAGTTCTGCCTTGGAGTTACAAAGCATGCAAACACAGTTTTGACTCTGTTCCATCAGGGGAAAAAATATTCAAACAAAGCATTGTTTTTTCTTTTCCTTTGACATATTCAAACAGAAGATACGGCTGATTTCAAACAGCTCTGTGGCAGGCAAATGACTGTTCTCCAGTCTCAGACCTTATATGTGCAAAACGTGTCCCTCTATCATACTCAGCACTTAGTTGACGCTGTAAGTTTTGGAAGCTGCAGATCGAAAACAAAGCAGCTATTTCCTGGAATCAACACTTTATAAATGTTGCAGTCCCAGTTTTGTAACTCTCCACAATAGCGCTAGCAAGAATTAATGAAATACCTGGGCACGGTAGTCAGGAGGGGAATTGAGTTCCCAACACATACCAGCAGTGACTATCGCCACACCCTTTCTTGGCAATTACTAACCCTCAAAAGTCAACCACAGAAAATCTGTCAGTCACATTTCTTAACATGCAATGAAAACAAAGGAAACAGGAAAAAAATCCATCCAGAAAAAAAAGGTCATTGGATTCAGCCAACAGGCTGCCTGTGTTCAGCAGGGAAGGCTTTAATGGGGTGATGTAACTCCAGAAAAACTTGTATGATGAAGCCAACACAACATTTCACAAGGATGTTACTTTGGTTTTGTCATTTTATAAAAGTCATTCCATAAACCTAAACGAATCCCTCGTCATGACCTAGCATCATCTGTCAAAAAGGTACTTATAAATATGTATACGATATTTCTTTCTCTTTCTTTACATGAGGAAGGTATCAATGCTACATTTAATTGGGCTAATTTGCATCAAAGACTATCCATAATTAATTTGTTTGTTAAAAGCTTTCAGCATTTCTTACAGAAGTGCAAGAGATCATTGATGAAGTTTGAAGACGTAATTAGCAATAACAGATGTCAATGCACGTAATTGTAAAACGATACCAGAAAAGGTACTGCCAGAGCCTTATTTCACAACCATTAGGTTTTTATCTAATCTGGTATTTATAGACAACTATGAGCATTTATTCTGTCTTCCATCCAAGGAGAATGCATATTTTTACCACTAAACAAGAGCCTGTACTTCTGTTGCTGTTTAACATGATGAGAACAAACTAGTCTATGCTCAAACATGACCTAGCCATAGATGTCAGCCCCTCATTCTTGAAAGAGAAAATGCACAGCTACAGAAACCCATATGGTCACTAGATCTTGCGATGGACAGACTCAATACATGTGTCCCAGCAAAGTGCAGATGGAACCCTACTAGCAGTGGTCTTTTCCAAACCAGAAGGTACCACAGGTCTTGAGGCTGGATGAAGTCACAGCACCTCTGTCCCACCACAGGGCTGTGATCACATGCCACGTTGAGCTTTGCTGGGACTCATCTCCCCACTCAGTCCACACATTCTCCAATGCTCTAAACAGAATCCAGTTCTGTTGTGGTATGGAAATAGCAGAAAGTGTAGCTGTGCAGACTTGCTGTGCTCTTTCAGTGCATGCAAGTGCCATGCTGGATGATCATGCCCAGGCCCCGCTCCCGCATGTACCACCTCATGCTGCGATTCTTGCCCTGACTCGGTCTTTAAAGAAAACTCAAGCTAGAGTAGCAAATCTCCTATGTTTTCTCAGCATCATTATACTATTACTTGACCCAAATCCACTGTCCTAATTAAACCTTTCACTGAAACTACCCTTGCTTTCAGCAAGCCCAAGTCCAGCTATTTTTGTGTGGCTCATGAGAGTTTCTGTGGATGCATTACTGTGCTGGGAGGAATGTGGACCAGCTCAGGAGATGCATGTCTCCATACATACTTTCTACATTTGGGACCCAGGGTTCCCTACAGGGACTCTCTTCAACGTGCTACAGCATATAGCTGCACAGCTTCTCCTAATGTCTTCAAATTACTTGGCCTCCTCAATTGCTCTCTAATCTGTACAGACAAAATCACAGAATCACAGAATGTTAGGGGTTGGAAGAGACCTCGAAAGATCATCTAGTCCAACCTCTTGTATCTATTTTAACTATCATTTTACTGCTATCTGTGAGTTTCCACAACATCTATCAATATTCTAAAAATTCTTTTTGAAAGGTAGAACCTGCAAACAAATCTTGCCTCAAAGGAAACCCTCCCCTTCGAAGAACAAATGGTAGTTACAGAACATGCAAATGAAGTGACCAAGATGCCTCTTCAGGAACTGCTGGCATGGAGGATAATTATGACCTGTGAAAAGCTCTTTTAGAATCCTATACATTAGGATTATCCTACATGAAAGAAGAGTTTTCCAGTATGAGAAAGGACAGGTGTGTCCACACCACAGAGGTGCCACCTTCATTGCCTGAGCGACAGTTTCAGCACAACCCACCCATTACCATTTCCTCTTGTATCCAGTCTTAACAAGATTAAAGTTTTCTGTTCAATAAGCACCTACTCTTTTCCACTGGCCAGATTGTATTAGCATGGTTGGCATTCCACCAAGGTTTAGCAACTCTTTCTAAATAGGTTTTAATAAAGGACTTTGCGAGGATCATGTAACTAGACAGAAAGAGTGTAGATAATCAAATTACTGGCTTTCAGCACATACTTAGCCTTCCTTGCATCTAGCCAAACAAGATTTCACATCAAATGCAGGAAAAATCCATGCAAATAAGCTGCTAATGATTATTAGAAGATTCTCACTCCTGTGAGAGGATGCCTTATGACAGGTACCCAACATTTGCTCAAGTGATTTGTCACCTTATTTTACAATAAATTTGAGGTGATACTTTTCATGTTTAAAGTGTTCCTGGGGGTATTTCAGATTAATTACTCCTTACAGAACCTCTGAGCTTATAGACTAGCAAGCACTCAGTGATCAAGGTAAGGGTGTTTGCCTGTGGTCTGTCTACACCAATATGTACACTGAAAGAGCAAGTCTATAGATATCCTCTAAGACCAAGCCAATGCACCATCTGTTCTACACATCCCCAGATGCCCACTGGGCTGAGTTACCCATCGTGCACGGCATGCACCTTTGCGTGAACCTCCACTCGTCTTGGGTAGAACAGACATGGCCAGGGATCTCCACGTTCACTTGCAGGTAGCCTGAGCTCAGGTCTCCATGGCAGGGTGCATGATTTGAGCAAAGATTATCTGGCTACCAGCCAACAGCATGGACGGGCAACATTTGGCATCTCCAACTGACTGTATGGCCAAGATCACTCTCTTCCCCTGCACTGCACTGTAGACCCAACACAGAAGAGCCTGTACCAAAATGAGATTAAAAGTAAGGCTCCCCAGTCCCACTCTTCTTTCTTAACCCCTGTAACATATTTCATCTTTCTCATTGTTCATCCTTGACTGTACATGTTTGTGGGATCCCATTTATGGCTGAGGCAGCTGGCAGGGCAGCTCCAGAGGAGATGATGCCAGGTCTGCCTGGGCTATGCATCAGTAAGCATTTGCCTTATGCCTAGACCTGCCACAAGCCCAACATCAGGGTTTCTCTGTGCTCTCCCAGCATAGCAATGGTTAGATTCCTTTTATCTCTGATGTTAATTCTCATGGATCCCTGCCAGGTTCTTTATGTACTATAGAGTTCCCCACTTCATTCAAAGAGAACTGTACTATTCTCTTTCCTACTCCCTCAAACAATTTCAAAAAAATTGGCTCTAAAAAAACAGGTTTGCTTGAACCTGGTGCTGGGAACCGTGGCTTCTGATGGCCCCTGAGCCTCATGGACATCACAAAGGTCATTACGGGTTTTAACACAGAAGCCTGAATCAGGCCATTGTTAGTTCTTGATGTTTATAGTCTCAAAAATAATGTATATAATTAATTAATGCATATAATTACATTGGCCATCTGACTCCAGGTCTAAATGCAGCCCCAGTTTTGTTAGTAAAGAAATTGGCCCTTCGCTGGTGTCATTGAGAGGTTTCTATGTGAGCGGATGTCAACATTCACAAATGAATTTGAGAGGAGCAGAGTACACCACCTGCTTCCACAGCATCACCACCAGCAGTGCCAACATAGGAACTGGCGTGGGATCCAGGTCAGGCTGAGGCAGATCTTCAACAGAGGAGAGCAGGGCTGAGTAAAGCCAAACCACCCACTCCAAAGCCTCACGTTATTTTGGTAGGGCAGCTCACTTGTATCAAATCCATTCACCAAGTTTCCCCTCTGGAAGGGAAGCCATCTTTTGGGGATAAGGTTGACCGTCTTGATCCTGGAGGTCTGGAGGGAGATGGGGGCTGTGGGGAACTCCCAACACAAAGATTTAGCTTTTTGTGAAGGCAGCAGAATTTCATGGCAAAACTTGGACCCTTATTACCCTTTGTGTAAAAAGCAAACCCACTGGGCTCTGCCACACCAAACCTACACATGCTTTCGTGTTCACTCCACCCTGACTTTGCATCTCAAGCTGTGGGCTGGATTTTGCATCTCCGAACTTTTCCAGAGCTCCAGTCCCAGCCTGGGACTGTTCAGTACAGCTCTCCCCCCCCCCCGCCCAGTGCATTTGCAACACTCAAAACTTACTTAAATACACCTAAGCAGCCTATTAAATCCTGGAATCCTACACATACTCTGCTATTCAAATAAAACCACCAGAGCACTTTTCATATACAACTTGCCTCCTGGCAACTGCACTTTATGACAAGACCTTGTATGTACGCATAATAAAAAACATAAATGAAAGACAAGACAGCACGGTTCAGTGGGTTTCAATACAGAGTCTGAAAACAGAAATCCTCAAAGCCACACCTCACACAATAAGAATAACCACCTTCTCCATTAAACTCAAAGGGAGCAAGAGGCAGCAGCTACCGGAGGCCCCACACCGCAGTGGGGAGATGCTCACGTGGGGAGATGCCCACCCACCCAAAGGGAAATAAGAGTTGGCCATCGCCATCATTAGGGAGATGCTGTTAATGAGACACTGAATTCCCTGGGAGAGAAAAAGAACACCTTAGATGATCACAAGCAAAAAGCCATCTCCTTTAAGTTTATTTTTTCCCCCTGTACTTTTAGGTCTCTTCTAGTCTAACAAGAAAAGCAGCTCGGCTTTTATTGGAGTCCTTCCTCCTCTCCAGCTCTCATGCGCTGATGCAGTGTTTGGGTACTACAGGTATCTGCTCGAAATCACCGTGGCTGCTGAAGGTTTTCTGTTTGGTGCCTAGAAATATTTCTAGAGACCTCGCAGTTTTTGCTGATGGAGAGAGCCGTTTGAGCTCTTCAAATTCCTTCCGTGTAATCCTCTTCATTTGTCTTGACCTCCAGCCCCCGTTGAGCCTGGTTTGAGAGAATTAAGGTTTAATCCAGATACCTTTTCTACCTGCCAGGCACAATTCCTGATTGAGCAATGCTGCGGTGCCTTCGATATTCAAAGCCCATTTTACAATGACAGGACTCCTCTGGTTATTGAGGAAATCGATGACAGTGGAGGGCACTGGCACCTTAAGGATGTAAGTTATTTTATACATGTGAGACTGGCAGGCCATGAGAAGTCGTTAAGTGATGAATACGGTCAGCTGGTGTGTTCGCAGCAGTCCCAGCCCACACCAGCCAGTGCCCAGGGTGCCGGCAGCGGTGCCATTGCAGGCTGCAATGCAAACTGCTCTGCTCTCCCACCACCTTCACAGACACCAGCTCTGTTCTGCAGATTTGGTGGTACAAGGGCTGGGGCCAGAGCCAGCCTGGGCCATTCTCTGCGGGACGAGTCTACCAGAAACCCATCTCCAGGGTCCCTCCAGCAGGGCTGCTGCTGGCACCCACCACTTCTCACGATGCTCTGTGGGGAATTCACTTCAGTGCTCGAGCATTGGGTTCAAATCAGCTACAATTTAGCTAAGAGCCCTTTTTGTGCAGCTAAATTGTAGCTGAATTTAGGAATTCAGCAGGTTCTTAAACTGGGTTTATTGGCAGCCTGCATGGAAGTAAACGAACACTGCAGGGCCCTTAGTTCAGGGCAGAGCAAATGTCCACCTGATAGAAAGTGCCTCTAGCACATCTTCTGCCATCTTTCTCCATCTAATCTCATTTTCCCCCCTATTCTATTTTCACAAATATCTTGATTGTACAATTTAATATTTGCTTTTAGACCTAAACTGCATTTTCCAATGGTTCATGCCCCAAAAGTCACAGCTACTAGTTGTCGAGGAAAAGATACAGTATTTTCTAGTCACAAGAAGCATTTCATCATTTCATTTTGAGTTTTGAAATGTTTTGATGCTTCCAAATGATTTTTCATTTTGAAGTTAATCCACATTCAAATATGATAATTAAGACTGAAAACAGTAATGCAAGAATGCCTTTCATTTGAAAGAAAGCTTTTCATCCATCGCAACATACCACTTTTTCTTTTATTTCTTTCTTTTCTAGTTTGTCTTTTGGGCTTTTTTATTTTTAATGTGAAAAGCACTGCAAAATAAAAACATTTGGAGAAGAAATACAAGAAAAAGTAAAAGTGATTTCAGACTAACCCATTTTCTTCCCAGTTTTCCCTCCAGTTCAGAAAAGTATTTACATACACAACTGTAACTGGAATTTCCAATTGTATTACCAAAATATTGCAGATACCTTTAAGCACAAACAAATCCCAGAATCCAGCAAGACTTTCCTCTCTGCGGCATAGAGAAAGGCTAAGAAATAAAGGGATCGAGTCACTGTGAGCTGTAGGTTCTCCAACCAGTGTAAAAAGGTATTACATCATTTTAAGAGAGCAAATTTGAAAACCACTTTGGAGAAATAGGATCCAGACCCAGTGTTCTCGTTTCCTCCTTTCAATCCCTGCTGTTATCGTTACAATAACGAAATATTTTCATCTTGAGGTTTTTCACTTAATCGGATCCAATTAAGGACTTCTTAAATTACACAGAAGTTGAAGACTTTCCTTTCAGTGCTTTCTTTTTCTTCCCCTCTTGACTTGTACCCTTTCACAGTTGCTTTGCAGGCTCCTTCTGTTAAAAAATGGGAAATCACACCATCCATCTGAGTCTAATTAGTTGTACACAGCTTGTAGGGACAGAGGGTGGAATCACACACACCGTTTGGGAAGTATGGCAGCGTCACCACTGATTTCCTGCAGCACCTCAGGAGCAATATTCCATGGTGAAAGGGAATATCACCGCTTCAGGTTTGGTTACAGATCATTTTCTACTCCATTATCAATCTTGATTGCATTCTGTTTACATGTACCACTGCCTACATGTTTTATAGAGTGGAAGGGTTGGTATTTAAGCAATACCAGAAGATATTATTTTATTTTTGTAGCACAAGTAAAAATCATCTTCAATCATCAGATTGAAGAACAAGTTTTGTTTCCAACACTTCTTGGACAAACACAACCAGGAATTGCTGCTACAGAGCCAATCAATTACCTTGTTTAGCGCCGTAACTCCAAGAGTGCTTAGTGCTAGATGACTTAGAGGAACATGTGAGATGGCCTGAACCAGGCAATTCAGAATGAATTTGCCTCCAGGAAATATCCCAATTCCCAAGAGGCAAAGGATGACACAGGAATTTACGTCTCGTGATTCTTCTCAGTTTCGCAGTGTGTTCTGCTGTAACATTAGGAGACTTGTTTTGTGTCCAGATTCCCTGGGTTGATTAATTATTTTTCCTTTCTTTTTTTTTTTTTTTTAAATGCAGTTCATTATCTCTTTTCCATGGTCTTTTCTGGCCCTAGCTCTTCTGAAGAAAAACGTAATGTTTTCTTTCATACCTTTTTCTCAAAAACCTCAGCCTACCTTTTCTGGTAGGAAATACTAAGCTAGTTTAAAGACTGAGCCTTCTTGCTTGACTCTTCCTTGAAAAAGTTACAGGTCCTTAAACTTGGTATAGCTGAAACTTCTGTTTACATTACCTTCTGGCTTCCTAACATTGACCAAAGCATCATTTTCTGCTCCCCCAACATTGCAAACACTGTCACACTAATTCTAAGCACCAGGGCATATCAGAATATTCCCTGTCAAACGTACCCCTTTGCTTGTATTTTGTTTCAGACCTAAAACAGCTGCCTAGGAAGAGCCCTTGGATAGGGCAGACGTACAGTGATGCTTCTTCCAGCATCTCCTCTCAAACACAAAAAGTAAAATGTTATAATTACACAGGGAAAAGCAGGACAGAAAATCAGATATATTTATAAATCTTCCATTTCACCACAGTTTCATGAGCATCTAGGTCTCCCAAAGCCTGTGCACACGTGACAAATGATTTTTAGTGTTCACTGAAATGCAAGTACAACATAAGCCCCATACAGGCTATTTCTTGCCTGTCTTCCAAATGTTGTGCCTGGTGGTAATTCCCTGTGGACTTGTGGAGAGTTTTCCTTTTGAATTTTTGGAAGTGAAGGAATGAGATCTGCTGGATGTCAGCATGCATCAGGCTTGTTAGTACAGCTAGAGCTGAGGGAACAGCATCTGGGTGCCTGACTCCAAACATAGGAGAGCGACATTTAATTTTTCTAATGATACACAAAACTACCAGGAATGTTTCTGACATTTTTCTTTTAATCCCCTTTCCCTTCCCCTATAACCTACCCCAAAAATCCCCAAATCAAAACGATGAAGAGCCGAATTACTGATGAACACTGTTCTCTCTTCCTTGGAAATGCTCTGAAATTGCACTAGGAAGAAGTTGTTTCTTACTGCAGATGCTGCTGACTAAATGATATTCATCTAACAAACCTAGCAATCCAGCCTCCTGAAACACAGACTATTAAGTACCATTAAAAACAAATATTAAAGAACTGTTTTTTCAGAAGTTACCGTAAGGATTGCACAGCTAGCCGAAGAGACACGCACAAATATTTTTCTAATGGATGCTTGAGTGAAATAAGCCTCGTTCAAAATAACTTTTGTCATGACCGTTCATATATGATTGCTGCTATTAAAATTACTCACTCATCTTTTGTACAAAGCAAGATATACTTTATCCACAAACCTGGCATCGCTTGTTACAGACAAAACACCCGCAGACTGCATGGTTCTTGAAAGATCCTGTTGACATCTACCTATTGCCAACCCAAACCCAATTCAAACAAATAGAAACCTTTCCATGATGTCAACACACGTTGGGTCGGATCCCATTTGGGTTATTTCTACATGCTTGCTCAGTGCTTCTCTACTTTGAACAAATTACCTGAAGACTTGGCCGCATTGCAGCATTGTTGTTAGGCACAAGTTCCTACTACTAATGCTAAACTGAAAGAAAAGAAGATCAAAGAACCTTTCAACAGTAAAATGAAGGTACGTTGAGTTGAAATGCGCATTTCTTGCAACACTTGGCTCTTTTGATTGCAAGCTTTCACTCTCTAAAAGGAAGCATCAGAGGAGACAGAAACACGGTCAAAAAATTTATGCCAATTTTTTTGTTACCCTCAAAGTGCAACCCCATGCAGTTCCCCAGGTGCATTCTGCAGCATCTTTCTGAGGCAGGTGGGTCACTACTTTCTTTTAAACTGTAGGAAGGGAAGTCAAGCCACAAACCCTGCAACCTAAACAGTGAATAAATGAGCCCAGTTTTCAGTCCTGTCATCTACAGACATACAGGATTTTATTTTCTAAATCCCTAAACATGCTAAATTTCTTTCACTAGAAAAGCACAGTCTCCTCTACGGTCTGCCAAAAGAGCCCTGAATCTTCTGGGCTCTTTGCACAAACACTGCTCATCTGAACAACCGCCCAGCTGCCTCCCACAGAGCAACTGCAAGTCCAATCTCTGTAAAAGTTGTGTTTTCTTTCCAGCTGCCCAGGGCAAAAGAACTTTCCCCTCTCCCCATACACGTCTAGCATCATCATGGCAAGATACTAAATTCAACTGTCTAGCCCTCTCTGTGCCTAAAAGGCATGAAGGACATGGAGGAACTGTGGGCTCCATCACATGCAAAATTTCTTTTGCAGCACATCAGAATCAGATGTGATCACTTATGACATGACATCAAGAAACAGTTTTGTTTCTTTCTTTACCCCAAGCTAAACGAAGGGTTTATATTCTGCTTGTGGTTAATGCCTATGCTCATAACCACAGATCTTTTTAAATATCTCTACTGCATCGTGCGTCACTGCCTCTATGGCATCACAGCCCATAACCCGTCGGTGACTTGGTTTTCAGGGGTGCTTGTGCTGTACCTGTTGAGATTCGTTGCCCTTCTGTTAATTTTGTTATTATTCCTTTTGTCCATCACACGACTCTGGCAGCTTCGTGGTGCATCTCCTGAGGCTGAAAGAGCAGAGTAGCAGGCTTCCAGCCCTGCGAGCCGTGTCGGGCTGGGGTGAGCACACAGGTGGCAGATTGCCATTTCCACACACTTCACCTCAGCAACGCTTGTAATCGGGATGGCTGAACTGCCCCGAACTTTCCCCCACAGCAAAATCACTCTCTGCTTCCCTCCCTCAGTCAGCAGAGTCTCTTCGTCGGAGGAGCAGCTTTGGAAACGATGTAAACAATAAATTTGAGGAGCAGGCAAGGCATTGTTTCAGTGGTTTCACCATGTCAGTGTGGTCTTTTCCTTGCCAGACCAGGGATTTTCACACCTCGACATTCATAGGCATTTGGTGGGAAAGACTGCACTATTCCCACCACAGCAGGAAGCGTCCACTGCTGGCATCCCTCACCACAGGCACAGAGTACCTGAATCTTAATGCCTTTGTAAAGGTAAGCTTGCAGGTGGATGTTTGGTGAGTTTTTGTGCAGTGTGCAGCATGAGAATTAGTTAATTTGTCAGCAGATAACTATTATCAGAGCACCAAGGGAAGAAAAACTAGCAGGACTTAAAAAAAACCCAAACAATTCTTGCAGAAATTAGTTCACTAGCACTCATAACCACCATTCAAAAATGAAAACAGTTTTACAGATGAATGAAGCTTTTTCACCTTCTCACACACACACAGCCCCAGATGGGAGTAAAACCCAGAGTAAAACCCAGAGTGCCGTCAGGGCAGGGAGCAACCAGCCAGAGGAGCCAACTGGAGACTCTCTGTGGGAAAAGTGGCCAAAAAAGAGAACAAACTTTTGAATGAAGGGCAAAGGTACTTTAGCACACATGAAGAGATTTTTAAAGAGTACTTAAAAATATAGTTACTCTAAGGCTATGAGAGCCTTGATTCTCATCAGATGGGAATAAGCCCCTCATATAACTAATTGAGGTTGCCCACTTAGAAACTACAGCAAGCACACACGAAAACCAAACCTTCCCAGCAAGTAACAGCATTATCAATGGCCAGAAGTCCCATTCGTATTACTCCATCCCTCAAAACCAAAGTTTTCCCAGCTCCTAGAGACAACTGACTGGTTTTATTTTCTCCCCTCATCCCTGATAGCTGACCATTGCTGTTTGCAATATGCTACCAAGTAGAGCTAGACCTTCCCTGCCCTCTTTCTGCATACCCTGAAAGGCAAAAGCATGTGTACAGATGCTGCGTGTTCTCTAGCCTTGGCATGGTTGGGCAGGTATTATGTCATTTCCCTATCTCCTTTCTATTGAAGCCTTATTTTTTTTCTCTTCCTGATGAGCTAAGTGGGTTTATACATTGTGTTCATATGCACAGAAATTCATACCAAGAGCTGTGTGTTTGTATTAATCAAAAACATGTGGCAACAGGCTATACATGTAGATAAACAGTGTGGTTAATTGAGAGAAATGTTCTGCTCAGCATTTCGCTTGTTCTGGTGTGTCTGTTGTGTTGGTTTGCCCTTAGTAAGAAAAATTAAACAGGAAAAAAAAATCATGTTTCTTATGATTGCCAATTGAAAAATTACAGTTTTTTAAAAGGAATTTTCTGACCCCTACCCTGACCAGTAACTATCATACATGGAGTTATTTACTCTCAGACAGACACCAGAATTCCTTCCATGTGCCAAATTCTTTAAGCTATATTAGTCTGAAATTGAAATTGATGGAGGACATCTGATCTAAAAGATTCTTTTCTTTAAGTTTAATATGCCATATCACATGATCTTGTCAGGTGGGATCATGTCAGTGATATTTATACCATAATGTGAATCAGCCATGTGTAAGTTGACTGCACTAATGCAGAGGAAGGGGAGAGATTTTTTTGGCAGTATCTCAGCTGACTTTTCCCTTTTCTTACATCCTTTTTAAAGTAGAAAAAAACCCCTGAGTTACAAGGAGCAGCTAAATCCCACTGAACCTTCTACCAAGCCCAGACTCCTGATCCTGTGCTTTGCGTGGGTGGATCAGAGCACAGGTAACAGGAAAACCAGTAGATGGAAAAGAGAGTGAGCTTTCCCACCACTTGCTTTGGGCTCAGCTGTTGCTACAGCATTTTTCTTCTACAAAATTCAGACCTCAGTTTGTGGGGCTCTCCTTTCTCTGGACGATTTCCCCCCGCCCCTTTATATCATTGAAACACGGCAAGAGGAGCAGTATCTGAGATCATCTTTCGTCTGAAGACTAGAAGAATATCAGTTGAAGATACACGGGATCTTTCACATCCATACCTGACATTTGACAAGCCTCCCAGCACCCCAAACCCCTGCGGCGGGTGGCGAGGTGCCTGCTCTGCACTGGAGAAGGGCATGGGGCCACATTCTGCTCCTACTTACACCCATCTCGCTCTGGTGAACAGCTCACTGATGAAATCTGGCCACCCACAGCCAACTCTGTATCTGGGCTGTCACCATCCACTCACATACTCAAGAGTATGGCACTACTGAGCCCCAAGAACTGTGAGCCCACGTGGCTTTTCAGTGCTGTTCCCTAAGAGGGGGGCACAGTAAGAGGGAAAAGGCCCACCAAGACTTGAACGTGCTATAAAATGTTAGTTCTTGTTTATCATGCAGGCGTCATTTTTTTAGTCTTCAGGAAAAAAAAGTGTATCTCGTGATGCAGGTCTCTGGTGTTGGCAGCCAGGAAATAGCACTGGGCAGAGGTTTCTGCCAAGAACATGTTCTAGCAGAGCTTCAAATAATCTTGTAAGGTCTCTTTCCTGTGCCACTTCCATCACACCGTGGTTTTCAGTCATTCTGGTGAGACTGGCCCCAGTTATCCCTTTGGTCTGGGATGTTTTTCACAATGAATTCAAACAGAAAATAATTCACTGAGAAAACCTGGGTACATTCACATGGCTTCAAAATTCACCTTGATCATATGATCACCACAACTCAAAGACCAAGTATCTCGTACTTCCCTATCCTGGTGTGTCTGGGCAAATGTTTCTGTGGGAATAAAGCTCTGTATTAAAAATAGAAGAGGGGAAAAAAAAACAATCCAAGTTGCTTCTAAATTTTGCAACCAGTTTTCATGCATGCAAACTGGGCGCAGCCCAGAAATGTAATGGGAAGGCCACACAGCTACTCCTGCTGCAAAGAGAGCCTGCACACAAGTGCTACCTTGCTGGCCCCAAAGCAGTGCCAGTTCTCCAGCTCCAGCCCAGCAAGATCTCTATGCAGAACGAGAGGAAATACAGGAGCCAAGTCTAAGTTGGATTCACTTAGACCATTAAGTATCTGCTCATGAATGGTTAGGTTAACGCTATCAGAAGTACTGATACCTTGTTAATAACAATTAATCCATTCTCTTGTTCTGATTTTCAGCAGATGTAGGAGAATAACGATGTTCTGAAGTGAGGAGGCTTCCAGCCTCATGAGAAAACATCTCTATGGGGAAAAGAATCTCCCTACAGGTAACCAAAAGGAGAGTAAACCAGGAATAGATAAAGTGCTATGATTCATTTGGCTTCGAGAGTTGCAGAAGTGTTGTAATAAATCAAGGTCTGCTCTTACTTTGTTTGTGCCTTCTGTTCAATAAAAACCCGATTTCCAGATCCTGCAAGGTGCTAGGCAGAAAACAAGTCTGTTGTGCTCCGTGAGAAGAAATAGGTCTTACAAACAGACAACATACCATCTCTGTCCTACACTGACTATTTAAGGAAGATGCTTTTACAGTGGCGTAAGTGGACAAAATCTGCAACAAACTTCTCTATGGATTCCCGAAAACAAGGTACCACTGAACACACACACACACACAAGATATTCTAACTGACAGAGAAAGATGTGTTACATTAGTTTATATTTCTGGAGATGATCTAAGCCCTTAGTTATCTGTTACATCAAATGTCTCAGTTTTCCTTCTGTAATCTAATATCCACCTTCAAGCTTGCCCTACATCTAAAATTTATACAAGTTTTTTCAGATGCTGCCATTTCCCCTCAGGCTTTTTAGGTGTTAAGCTCCAGTAATAATCTACACTGTTTCTTTAAGAAAGTTCATCCATTCACTTTAATTACATTTTCAGCCCTGGTTATTGTCCCTGTGCCTGCAAAGAATGTTTCCAGCCATAAAAAACCATTATCTGCCACAATTATGGATAACCAGAGCGTGGCCAGAGGGCAGAAATGCCATGGTGAAAGATTGTACCGCAATTCAGCACAGAATTTATAACTTTCCTCGGGGCTAACTGTCAGCCTGATCACAATGCCTGACAAAAAGATCCAGTAAAGCAAATGCAGATGCTTCTTCTTGTCTGCATGGTTGCTCTTTTTAATTTTTTTTTTTTAAGGTGCAGTTTGTTATAATACATTAAGTTGCAGCCATGAGAGATGCAACACCACAGGAAAGGTACCATGCCTGATGCCATTTGGCAGAGTACAGATTTAAGACCATAACAAACCTGGTTTTAAACACATTGTTCTCCCTGCAACTGAGGCGGTTCAGAGGTGTACAGAAAATCCTGCTGTTTATTTGCTCTGATGGCAGGAGCTGCAGGCTCGCTTTCTGCTGCATCGCGTCCTCTTTGTTTGCTCCTGATGCCAGATGGAGGCAGAGATGATTTTTCCATAGCTACCCATGTTACTGCTCTTGCAACATTAGATGTTTCCATCTCTAATTCTTGTGGTTATTAACATGCAGAGGAATGCCAAACTGGAAGAAAGAGTAACTTCTTGACAGCATTCAAGTATAGCTAATTATTTCTCTTGTTCCAGCTGGACATCTCTGTGCTAATGGAGCAGAGGTTTGTACTGCGCTCCCTCCTGATGTGCAGGATTTCAACAGAAGAGGGCAAGAAGATTATGAGTCCCATCGAGATATTTGTTCTTGAGAATAACAACACAAATCCTTCTATTTTTTTTTCCCTAGCCAGAAGACTCGAAGTATGATACAGACAAGACTCAGAACTGTCCCTTTTGGGTTTTGTGGTGAAAGAAAATGGAGCAGATACAAGAGGGGCTTGGGTGATGCTCCTACCCGCTCCCAATGCCTAGGCAATCCCCAGCAGAGAAGCTGAGCTGCTGTTCTCACCCCTGTGCAAGTTTTCAGACCCTTGTGAAGGGATAACGCAGGTTGGAGTTCCAGACTTGCTTTAGACTGTGCCCGAGTGCCTGGTCCACATTCCCACTGTGCCAGCAAGTCCCAAAGTTGGATGTCACACCTCATCTCAAACAGACCTTCACAGAGAGGCAAGACCAGGATCTGCCTGTCATCCTCTGCTTTCAACAGAGAATGCTGCCTTTAACGGCAAAGAGACAGCTGCTCAAATGTAAATGCAGAATAAAGGTCTTGAAAAGATATTTGATTTCTACTCAGCGTCTCCCTAGGATTTCTGAAATGACTGTGCCTCTAATGGGATGATAAAGCCCATGGGCATCGATCTGCAGCCATCAGGCACTCAAGAGCCTTTAAAAGTTTGGCTCTACATGTCCCCAGAGCAGACTGAGGAAATTCGTAGCAGTTTCGGGGTACATCAGGCCAGCTTCCCCTTCTTCCAGTTTTACCTAGAGGAACCCAAAGTATGAAAAGGATAAAGCTTAAAAATTGCAGCCAACAGGGCTGTTTTTTCTTGGTTCTAGGTGGTGCAGTGCGATAGATCAGTAGGTAGATTTTTCTTAGCAAAAACCATTTGCATTTTTTTCTTAACTGTCTGAGCATCTTTCTCTGAGTCTGACCAGTTCCAACTCAGAGCTCTTTGCAGGCAAAGTTATTCCTCCCAGCCTTTGAGATTACAAATCTTGCTCAATTCCCACCTCCCTAACCCCACTCTGGCATGAACAGGTCATAAGATTTGGCACCTCTGCTTCAGCTTCAAACTCAGCTTCCCTCCTAAACATAATCCAAAGCAGAACTCCACCCCTTGGCATATCTTCAATAAAACATCATTCTACCTGAGCCTCAGAAAAGATAAACTATTAAAGTAATAAGAGGATAATTTAACCTCTTTAATCAGATAATCCTCCAGCACATTGGACATTTATTTGCACGGCATATTCTACAGTAATGAGTTTGCAGCTCAGATTTAAACAATTCCCCACCCTCAGAAAAAAGCTGAAGGAAGTGGTTGAGACGTTCCATATCTCAGGTGCCATTATGTGAATGTGAAAACAAATGAGTTTAATTGGGGAGAAATTCATCCCAGACAGAGGGCTTGCCCAAGGCCCTTGTCTGAGAAACCCCACTTAACTCCTCTCTAGTACAGAATAGCTACACAGGCACTAGATACCAATTAAGCCCTACTTATCTTTTTAATGAAGGGCTGAATCTGAAAATGAATTATTGTTTTGATGTGTAAATCATGTTGGTTTGGTAAGGCAGTGAAAGTATTCTATCTGGGGGGACAAGCAAAAATAAAGCAATAAGTGTGTTTTCATGAACGTACTTGAAAACGCAACTGAACTTCCCGCGGTGCTCCAACAGCAAGAGAAACCCTCTGTGGTGCTCAAGCTAAAACTGCAGACTCTGCAGACCTGAATCACTCCACGCCTTTGTGCCAGTTTCAGCCATGCGTTCCTTTCAGACACCAAAACAAACAGAAACACTTCCCTGAAAACTAGAACTTCTCATTTCAGTTTCTGCTCGGGTAATTGCTTACTTTTCTAAGTAGTTCTCATGTTTTCCCCTCCTACCCCAAATTTCATACATGTAAGTTCAAAAAACCCCTTTTACTTCTGTCAAACCAAATGTTTCTTTTAGCTGTTCCACAACTTGTCAATCAATTTTAGATATTATTGTTGTTATTGTTATTATCATTATTATCTAATTGTTTTCCTAAATTGTCCAGGAGAAACAAACCAAACAATTAATACAGGTCAAAGTATCACTTAAAACTCTGCAATGTATTTTTAAAAAAATAATGCATGAGATTAATCTCATTGAAAATACAATTTAGGGAACAACTGTTATGATTTCTTTAGTTTTTGCTGAGCTGTTGCTTTACCTTAAATAGCGTACATCTTCCGGGTGGCTGCAGAAATGAGCAGTGCTTTTTGGAAGACAGTTTCCCTGATACAGATCTTTGGAAACTAAACCAGTTCTCTTGCTATGAAGCAAAAGTGAAATGCGGTGCTTCCTCCTGACTCAAGTGCCAAAGGCCTGTGAGCTAGCCTGGATCCTGCTAGTGAAGTCACCCAAGTTCATCAGGTTTTCAGACCCCTGGCATCTGTGAACTGCCAAAATTCAGTGTGCAAGAACAGAACTGATTTTCAGCTTGTGGTCTATGGATAACTTAGATTGATAACTTCAAAAAAGCAAGCCTAAAAAGAGAAAGCATAAATATTTTCTAAAGGAGCACACCCAGCCCATCGGAAGAGGTTGAAAATCACTGATCTAGAGGAAAAGGGGTTTTGAACTTCTCCTTAACAATCACAGACAGGGCATATCTATTTGAAGACAATAATACATAAATTGTTTCAATGTGCTAGTAGTCAGAACTTTGCTGTAGGAGGTAGAACTGAGACTAATTAATGGTCAGACACACGGGTCTCTCACTGTGAGACAGATTGTGTCACGCAGACTTCAGAGAGCAGCTAAATGGTCTGAAGTGACCAGTGTTTAATGGACAGAGAAGTCATGGTCACTGGTAATAGTGGGTGGACTCACTGGTCTTTCTTCCATACTAAATACGCTGGTTTTCCGAGATATCGACAAGTGCCATTGCTAAGGTGTAAATAATGCAAATTAATCTATACCAATAAGCCTCTGGTTTTGAAAAATCAGTCGGGTGTCATTGTAAACCTACCCTCATGCACCATACCACAGTCACGTATCTGTTTACAGGTTCGGGGTCTATGGTTAAATGTGTTAAATTCCAGTTTATAGCTTTAAAAAGGCAAAATACCATCCTATCACTAACTTAAATCATCCTCGTTCCTGCTCCACCTTCATTAGACACACAGAATTCCCTTTGCATGACTGCAAGATCAAATCCCTCATCCTAGACTGTAATTACAGAGTAGAAGAGTAAGTGCCATCTTCCCTTTGCAATGTCATACAACTCACCAGTCAATCACATTATTAAGACATTTTCAATTTTAATAAATGAGGGTGGTGCTCATCTCAGGCCTGAGAACGGAGATTTTAATAGAAATCAATATTTGATGCATATCTCCACAACATCTTTTAAGAAAACTATTATCACTTTAAAATAGTTCCTCCTCCTAGCAAAAAGTGCAATTACGTAATTCTCATCCAAGCCAAGCAGCGATGAGATGCTTGGTTGTGTTTACATTTTTGCCACGTTTCAAACCCCCCAAAAGTCAGCTACGGAATAACCTGGTAAAACTTCATCGTAGTTTCAAGACCAGAGAGATTTCAGTCACCTGCAGTAGCCCAAATGCCTCTCACAAGCTCTAATGTGCATCAGCTCACACATTAAAACCAGATTTTGAACCTGCATTTAGTAAGAGCTTGTTCCACAAGAAAGTCCACTGAGCAACGGGCTAGCAGAACCCAATTCTTGGCTGAGATGCTAAGAAGCATTCACTTAATGGGAGCAATTACAACTAATCAATCATGCTAACTCCTTAACATTTAATATCTTACTCCTTAAGATATGAAAATAAGGTATTTTAACTTCCCAATGTAGATTTGAAGAGTCTCCCAAAAATTCTCAGGCCAAGTCATTCAAAAGTAAGTAGGATTGTGTTCAGAAATTACTCAGCTGATGTAAAAATTCCTACTAGATATTTAAAATACATAGCCCTGAAGAAATTTTCCACTCAGTACTTCTTGAAATCAAGCTTAAATAATGGACTTTGGAGCCAACGTACATCTTTATATCTGCATTTTCTGCTGGCTGGTTTTCCTGCTGTAACAGAATGCTGCAATGCTTCACTCAACATTGTATCCAAAATATTAACACCAGACCCAAACTGCTATTCTGGTCCAGGGCTACCGAGGGCTTTAAAAAGAGCCTGTGGTGTACGGAACCCCCATCAAACACATCCAGATCAACTAGGGTTGAAAACATGACCTTTGGTAAATAAAACGCTTTAAAAACTGGAGTATTTGGAATAGATTTTGCAAAATATTTTTCTTTGGAACTGCCCAAACTTAACCTTTCTTCTACCTTCTGCAGAGATTAAGACTGGTGGCAACGCAAACTCTGTAGATGTCTTTGGAAATAACATCTCCTAATACTCAAGCTGAGCATCTTTTCTTAATTTAGGAGGACAAAGTTTGGAATACATATTTCATATTTAGTCCTTGCAGTGCACAAGAATGCAGATTTTACAGGGGTTTTATTAGCGCAAACAATTAGAAACCAAACATAAGACTAATTTATTATTACTGCTAAATTTTTATGCCACAGAAGCACACAAAATTCCCAGCCAGGATAGTGACCCTGTAACATTTACTTCTAGATAATGCATAGATTTCAATGTATGGTAATTGCATCTCACCGAATAAGGAAATGAGGTGCTGCTCCTGCAATTGGAGGGAGGACCTTCCTCCTGTGGCATTGCATTCAGCCACGCAGCTCCCCAGGAGCCAACTGATCCGCAAATATTCAACTGCTGTCAGGATGGAGGATCTGCTTTGTGAAAGGCAATTACCATAAATGGTAGTTTTAAATAATCTGAGGCTTTGATTACGCTTGACACTGTGAGGAAATACTGGAGAAAATAACAGTAAGCTTTTCTTTTGTCACCTGCAGTACTCCCAAAGCGAGTCCTTTAATGGAATTACTCCCCATTGGCACTAGCAGGAGAAGATACGTAGGCCTACAGGTGTCTGAGGATATTTGACTCATCGATTAATAGGTTCTCAGGGACATATCATAGAATCATAGAAAAACCTGAATCAGAAGGGACCCATAAGGATCACTGAACTCCAACTCCTGGCCCCACACAGGACCAGCCGAGTCAGAGCATCTGTTGGCCATGCCAACTTTCTCCAGCTCGGTACAAGGCTGGTAAACCCCTTAAGCACGGTGTTACTACCCAGCTTCCTACCTCGCTCCGAGGCAAAGCCCTGCCCTACCAAAAGACACTGACTCTTAAATCATGTTGTTCCCGACTGAAAATGAAGCGTGCTGTGGAAAATTCCCCTAGCAGGCTTTGAAGAAGAAATATTAAATCTCTAGTTACTGAACACTTGAACGCTGTGAGGATTCAGCTACGAGCTGTCCCAAGCCTCTCCGCTGGCCACGGACATCGGTGCATTCGCCGCCGTGCCACTGCTGGGGAGGGAACATTTGCTTTTGCAAAACCCGTCCGCCTGCAGCTGGAACTGGGGCTGCTCACACCCTGTTGTTGCAGACAGCAAGGAAACCATCCAGTGCCCCAAATAAACTAATGAATTCTTCTCCTCCTCCCAACAGACTCAATGCTGGAGTCAGGAGCCGTGAGCTCGCTCTCGCTACCTCTGAGTCACCGTCAGACAGAGCCCGGCACGGAGCAGCCTGCAGAGTCAGCAGCGGCAGCACGCTGCATCGCGTCCGCAACTCAGTCAAACCAGTTTAAAAATAAACTCGCCTTCCCGTGGCCCCTCCACGGGCCCCTCTCCCTGCACACGGGCGCTGCGCTTCCCGCCATGCGCGGAGCTCTTTGGAAGAGAGCACCTGACCTGCATGAAAGAAGCTTTTGCCTCTTGGGTTAAACCCTGTGAGTCAAGCCCGCTGAGCAGGCAGGTGAACCAAAGCTGGAGGTCTGCAGAGAAGCCTGGAGGAGCCAAGCATTCAAACCCATTAAAATTCGATGGGACCGGAGCACTCGTGCTCTGTGCTCTCGGGTGCCTTTGAAAATCTCAGCCTCTGTCTCGCGGTTAAATCAAGGAGATGAGGGCAGGAGCTTTCACCTCGTTGCTGTGTTTTCTAAGGATGCAGAAGAGTCTATAAGTGCTGAGACAGATATCTGAGGCCCTTCCACTCATAGCCACAACTGCAGGAAACTTTTGCACTCCCCCAAAGCTCCCTCTGAGTTTCCCCCCCATGCCAGAGCCGTTGCGCAGCCAGAGCAGATAAAAAGTCACACACAAAGTAGCTGTACTACAGAAAGCACAAATACCTTTTTATTTTCTTCTGTCAACGTTCCCTTTGTATCTAGCTGCACAGAAATGGGGATTTTCCATAACGAACTGTTTTATGGCTGAAGTCTCAGACTAAAAAAAAAAAAAGACAGAACTTGCTGGCAAAACTTCTTAATTCCTCTCTCCCCCCCAGTATGGCATTTGAAGTTAACTCCCAGGTAAGTTCTGGGAGGTATAAAAGGTCTGTGAGTAAATTCTGAAAATTTTCATCTTCAAAATTTAAACGAGGGTTACACACAACAGGCTGCATGGCTGTCTCTGCTGCCTGGCTGTCATGAAACACTAGGAAAGGTTTTCTGGTAAGGAAGGGGAGCACCTTGGGGCAACTTACTTAAATCTCTGTGATTTTTAACTCTTTAAATTGTTCTTAATCCCTGTATTTTCCTTCGCTCTTCTATTATTCCAGTGGAAAGAAAATAGTGGGGGTTTTAGCAATAAGAAGAAAAAAGGTTACTCTCATTAAAGCTAGCAAAACTTTTCAAAGCTTGATGTTTCAGAATAATTGTCTTGAATTTTTCTAACAGGAATAACTACACTGCAAAAATTCGTTGCATTTAATCATTTTACTCTGTGATTGTTTTCTAACTGATTTTTAAATTTTAAAAAAAAATTATTTTCATAAATTAAAACAAAGAAGTCTCATTTGATCAAACCCTGCAGACACATGTTTGTGTCGTTTGCCTGGTTTCAGCAGCAGGAAATAGCACTGCCAAAGGGGCAGACTGGCACTTACACATAGGTTGTGCATCCTAACAGTCTCCAATGTCCATATAAACTAGCTCAGGGTTCTGTGCCCAGCTCAGCAAACCTGATCCTACACCCAATTCCTGCTTTCCAATAACCCCTGAAAGTTTTCAGAAGAGATCATCCTGAAAAGAGCAAAAACATGCAAACTCTTCCCTTCATGCTTCAGCATGAACACTCCTAGAACAGGATGTCTTTAATTGTTCTACCCCAGGATAACACGACAGCACTGTGAGTTGCTGGTCCTCAAGGCTCTTGTTTTCCTTGGAAATGCAAAGTAAAAGTTTCAGACATTTTCCCCGGAACTAATTAACAGCCACTGAACAGAAGCTGCAGATGCCCAGCGCTTGGTCATGGTTTTGTGCTTTCTGCAGTGAAGGAGTACGACTGGGAGAAGAGGTCCTAACATCCAGGTCCTCATTCCTATTGCCTCTTTTCCACATCCAACGTACCAGAAGTTATATGGTGAATTATCACCATTGACCTGACCCCAGGCAGTTGCCTTTCCAATCCATCCCCGGGCACTTACTGCAGCCAGTCAAGCAGTATCCATAAATTTTCCCTGCGTGCCACTTTCCAATCACCCTCTCCATGCTGCATGAGGAAAACATGTTGATGTTTACAAATAGAGATTCATCCTGGGTCATGCCGCAACAGACCTACGATCTGGTGCTTTGGGGGATGGAGGAGAGAGAGGAACCTTGCCAGAATGAGAGCTAACCCTATCAGGAGCCCCACAGGAGATCACCCTCTGTAACCCACAGAGCACAAGACATCAAAGACAAGACAGACAGGCCAGTATTAGGATGGCAAATGAGAACCCAGCTTCAGGAATGTGACAGCACCATGGCCAACCACCACAACTTGGCCCACTGGAATCAACAGGACTTGAGGTGTTGAGAAACTAGGTCACAGCAAGTGACTGTACTGTATGCTTCAAACTAAGAGAGATAAGAGCTAGTTTAGGTATTAAAAGCAACCCTGCTACACTAGCATGGGGTCCATCTGTGAACCCCAACGTTTAGTGCAGATGCAGGTATATCTGCTGCACTGTGGCAGAGCTATCCATCCCTGTGCACTAGGCTCCATTGGTAAAAGGGGAGATAAAAGGTGATTTCTGGATGTTATGGTGGTCACATACACAGTGGGCACTACCTGAATGCCTATGCCAAGCGAAAAGCCAAGAGAGCAATGAAGGTAGGACCCCTGACCCAACACCCTCTTTGCATCAGCTCCCAGCATTGCATCAGGCTGTGATAGGTTACCTGCGCACCCCAAGAGCGTTTCAGGGAGATCCAGGAGGGACTGTGCCTACTTGCACAGGGAATTCAAACAGCTTATTACCAAAGCCATTTTCTTTTTTATTATTACTTTCTTCAAACAAAGCTAATAAATCACCCAAGATGCACATTATGCAAAGCTTAATTAGATTTGGCACACATCTCCCTAGGAGTAGCACCCATCTGACTTTAGATCAGAGAACTCGGGTTTGATGGGTGGAACCAAATCGCCCACTTTGGAGTTGCTAAATCTACTTTTAAATGCAGCGTGTTTGCATTTTTTCACTCTGGGACCTGGAGGAGGTTAGCTATGTTTGGCTTTTGGGCAATGGGAGCAGTAGAAGAGAATTCAGAAATAGAAGGATAGATGTTTAAGAAGAACATAAGCCTCTTATTCTGCAGGCACGGAGGAATCCTGGAGAGCTGGCAGCAAACATTTCATGGGGCCACATCTCATAGAGCTACTGTGAGCTTGTAGAGCTTCCTCCTTGACTACCTACTCTTCTAAGACATTCTGGGGTATTTTTAACAAACGTATATAAATCTCATGCAAAAATCCTATTTTAACGTCATATTACTTGGCAGAGTAATTCATTGCCGATACCTGCCTTGATTTTATTGTCAGCTTCTTGTTTTCTTAATCCTACATCCCCAGGAAACAAAATCTGAAATATTTCAGCTGTTTTTAAAAAAATATGTTTATAACCTTAACAGAGAAGAAAATTTGAAAAGAAAAAATTAAAGTTTTCCTAATTCTATTCAAGAGAAGTGAGTAAAAAGGTTTTGAATGAGTAAAAATGCAGCCCCCCTGCTTTATTCCTTAGGAAAAACTCGAACAGAGGTGTAGCATCTCAGCAGCACACTCCTGAGCATCCCTCCCTCAGCAACCTCCTGGCTCCCTGCTCCCCATTTCACAGAATGGTACATGTGAGAGAGGAGAGAGGAGGAGGCTGCTGGGTTTTTTATCACGCACACATAAGTACAATGCTCAGAGATGCACTGGGAGTCCTGTGCTCCAGCTAACACAACTAAAACACAGTGAGCACCGCACATTCTGCCGCATGGATGGCTTGTGACCAGGCTGTGTTCTCTGGTGCCCACGATCTCCTTCTAAAGGAGGAAAAGTGCGATTTGATTCCACTGCGATCCCCATGGGCTGTGTGTGCTGGATGGAGAAGCCTACCTACCTTCATGCCCTGCCTGCCCTGCGGCAGCTCCCACACCCCGTGGTCGGCATTGCCATGCCCTCAGCACTGCTGCAGCCAGGTTAGCTTAGTGCACGAGTGCCAGCACCAGCCACAGCCAGGCATCCTCCAAGCTTCAAGCTCACCCAAACCTGGGCACAGAGCAGCCCACAAGTTCTACGTGCCCAAACACCACCAACCAATGCAAGGCAAATGTTAAGTAGCCAGCCCCTGGGACAAGCAGCTCACCTACAGTCTTCTGATTACAACTTAATTAAGAGAAAGATTAAAGATGTTCAGCAAATTATTTAATGCAAAGATTATTTAATCAAGAAAATCCTAGGTTACTCCTGAATAACTGTTTAAAAAATAAATACGATGATATAAAATTTGTCCTTCAGAATGACACATGCATTCAAAAAGGACGACTTTAAAAAGGGTGCTGGACACTACCTTTGGAGCCTGAGTTTTGTAACCTAAACATCTGACATTTTTCTGTCTACTAGATGGGAGCCTCACATTTGCCTTATTCACAAACACAGAAATGGGCAGAAATAATTAAATAAAGGGAGCCCAGTTCATGCTCCACTGCACCACACATGAGAAGCTGCGGCTGACAATGACATTGAAAACCAGTTGTCAGTCTAATGTAATCAAAGAGACAATTGGCTCTGCTGGCAAGAACTGAATTAGTGTTTTCTGTCTGAATCAGTGTCATCTTCTAGGGAGCAGTGAAGCTTATGCAATGATAACAAAACTCCCCAGAAGCTGCATTTGTTACTGAAATATGGTGGTGCTTTGGTGCTGTGTAACCTCATTCTGTAATACAATATACCTCATGGTCATGCTGCTGTTCTCATGTTTCTTGCAATGATACAATTCAATGACCAGATACTAGATCAAACTAGACAACCATAATATTAAAACTTTAAAAATCTCTCTGAGAGCTAATGCAGTTTGTTCTCAGATGCATTCTCTGCTCCCTCGCACACTGTACACATATGCAGAGCATGAAATCAGGGCAGAGAGTCCAGGCCCAGGAACGGCTTCAGAGGCTTGTGCTTTGGGGGAGATGGAAGGGTGAATGCTGCTGGGCTCCGTTCTCTAATGAGGACAGTGGGTGCGATCCCAACCAAGGTCAGAGATGAAGGAAGCTCACTTTTCAAGCCAGAGCCATTGCTGATGCACACGTCTGTTTTGCAATGAGAAACTGAGGCTCATATGTTTAAAATAAACGTATGCATCATTGGTATTGTGACAATACCTAGCAGCTTCACCTTTGTTTTTGTTCCAGTTCATAGCAGGAGCTGCTGCTGAGTCCTGAACCATGCTACCAACTGGGTTTTCTTCACTTTTTCATCTTCACCGTGGTAGAAGCTCAAGCTGCATCTGCTGCCTCTTTCCCACAGAGCTGCCACACTGGCCTCTCCCATCGCTTACAGAGAACTCCTTTCACATGGCCCAAGTGGGTGGAAGGATGGACAGGTACAGAGCAGAAAGGCCACCGCAGGAAAGCCTCTTGCTTCCAAAGAAATACTACTTCAACACAAGGACCTGAAGGGTTTTTGCAGTCACATACAGACAGATTCTCTTAACAACTGCGTGTGTAACAGACAGGCAGTGCTCAGAAATTTCTGGTCCCTACTCCATGTATTTAATAACTCTCTTTTCTTGTGTTCAGCAATATCGATTGGTACAAAATTCAAGTATTATCCAAAGTGATAAAGGTGGATGACTCATTTCAGTTTTAAATATATTTTCTCTTTTTCATCTACACCATCTATTTCTTTAAAGTATCATTGGTATAATGGGAAAATATTCTCAGTGGATTGATACATATCTGTAACTAGTGAGCTGATGGTCCTCCTCAGGCCAAGGAGACACCATCTATCACTTAAAGGCAGGACATCAAAATGTATACCCTCTTTTTTATAATTAACTTTCTACATTAAATATTCATAAAGACTTAAATTATTTCCTTGTTCAAGGCTCAACCTTTCCATCCTTGTTCAGGCAAAGCTCTCACTGAATAAGAACGTATTTACCCAACTAAGACAACTGTGACCATGCTTCAAATCTCTTTTACTGCCTTCAGCTTTTGTAAGGCTCTGGTCTTGCTCAGGGAGAGCAAGGGACAAGACAAACTCAGAAGCCCTTCATATGCGAATCCCTCTTCATTTCTACCAAAGCCACCACAAAAACAACAACAATGACCAAAAAAACTGCCTCTCAAAACACAAGAAAACCCACCTCTGCCAACACAAAACCACTCAAATACAGGATTTTGGAAAAAAAAAAAAAGAAACCAACCAAAACCAAAACCCAATAATCCACCAAAACAGAAGGGGACTCACAGGACCAGGAAGCGTTGGGACGTCACATCTGCCAGACCGGTGCTTTGGACCAAGGCCTCGATGGAGCTCCCTGCTGAAAGAGCAAGTGAGATGAAGAGTGAAGAGGAATGCTTTATGCCTTACATCCACCGTTTATGTCAAGCCAAGGCCCCAAACAGGAAACATTTCACTAAAAAACTTGTGTAACAACGCATGTTTTTCACATGCACAGGGTGAATTTTGCGGGTCACTTCAACGAACACTTTGATTTACTGAAACAAGGCGAAGAAGAATAAAACCCACTAAGGGCAAGGCAGATGACCACATCCCTTTGGCACACACCTTCTAGTCCAGCTCTGCCCTCTGAAGGCATGCACACTCTCCAGTAGTGCTTATTTATATGTCACACTGCAGTGATGAATGTTACTGTTGCTCTCAAAAACATATGCTCAGAAGTTTATTATGGCACTAAATATGGGCTGGGTAAGAATCTGGATTGTTTAAGTGTCAAACAGTGACAACATGTGTACAATACAGCACAGACATCAAGGGAGAACCAGCTCAGCTAATATGTGGTATTCATATAAGCCTTTAAGAACAAAGACCACCCATAAAGCAAAACCAAAGCTGCCACAAGAATAGGTGGTACTGCTTCCGTCATTGCATAGTGTGTGCCAGTTGGTTTCCTAATTAGATTTGCAAGCTAATAAAAGGCATAAAACACAATAAAAGAACAATATGTTACAACTTTTCCTATGGCAGACATTGCTGTAAATTCAGCAGATCTCTGATCACAGTCAGTAACCAGCTCATGTTTTTCTTATAGCTGGGTTTGTTTTCTTTATATTTCACATGGTTTGTACCTTTTCTCATGAGAATTAATATTTCCTTAATAAGGATGGTCTGAGCACGCCAGTTTTCAAGTACTCACTAAATAAGAATTAGCATAAATAACTCTGATACTCCTCAGCATCTTCCTTCAAATAATGGTGTTTTGTTCTACTTCGCATTGTGTTTTGTGAAAACACATGGTACATTGGCTAGTACAAAACAGAACCATTAAAAAATTAATTAAACTCCTAGAACAATATTATAAAATACATCTCCCTAAACACTTGAGTTAGGAGTTGGGCATCTCTACTGCAGCAGCACCATATGAGAGTGGATAGAGCTCTATTCTCACAATAAGGGACTGAAGAGTTCAAGCAGAACCAGAGCATTGCTCGAACACACTTCAGAAGGATTGGATGGTAAAGGAGTAAAAGCAGAGCGACAAAAAAGTAGGATGGGGGTAAGAATAGATTGAAGAGGGAAAACAATAGGCAAAAAAGAAGAGATTGATGAGAAGCTTAGGCCAAAATCCAGTGCATATTCACCACGTGGACATTTCTTTGAGGTGCCTTCCAACCCAAAGTATTCTATGACTCTGTATCAGTGAGTTGTAAATGAATTTCTTCCCTTGACATATCAAACTCTTAATATACAACTTCCATTTCCCAGTGACAGTTACTGACAGAAAGCCCAAAGGATAAAATGAGCCCAGTAAGGGAAAGCTGCAGTGCCACACTGACAACCCATTTTTGTGTGTGTTAATATTTAACCCTGAAAAAAACACTGCCCAGACCCTGAGGTCTGCAGTGCAGAGGTCTCCAAACACAAGAACAACTCTGAGAGGGCCTGAGACTTGCAAACTACACAGCAAAAAGTCCCAAAGGATGCATGCCACCATACCCTCACACGCAATCTCCAGTACAAACTGGGGAAAGCTACACTAATATGAGCGGTACCACCTATGTCACAAATCCAACACCAACGGTCCTGATCACCCACTCTTACTCCACCTACAAGCTCCATGACAGACAGGAGGGACCCTGCTAATAAAGCCAAGAGCCGGAACCTTGACTTCGATACTTCGATTATTATTGCAAATCGTTTCTTTACTGGTACCAATTCATATTCATATGGTCCCTTTGTCCAACACAGCCTTTTGGAGCATGGCATAAAGTCTTCTCCCCAGGCTTTTGAGGAGGAGATGGGTTGAGTGAGGTGTGGGTGCTGGAAAGAAAGATACTGGCTCAAAGTTAAACAGCTTTTTGTATGCACAACCCGAGGCATAAACAAGTCAGGATTTGCGTACTGGACCTTTGCATATACAACCTGCATGCTCTGGAAAAATCGTTCATTAGTCCTTCTGTTTCACGGGTGTGAAAACACTGGGTCAGCTTCTTTACGTTTTAAACCACACAGAAAGGAGCGTGAAGTAAGGGAATCCACAAACACTGTTCTGCAGCACGTGGACTATCTGAACAGGCAGCTCGGGTCCTGACCGAGGAGTGGAGAGATGAAATTATACGGCCTGTGCTATAGAGAAAATCAGGCTGGAAGATACGAGGAAAGGATGAATGAACTGGGGCTGTTCAGCCTTGAGAAAAGATGACCGAGAGGAGATCTGATCAATGGTTTTCAATATCTGAAGTGTGGGACACAGGGGGAATGGCCAGCCTCTTCTCAGTGGTCTGTGGGGACAGGACAAGGGGTGATGGCCTCAAGTTGGGGCACAGGAAGTTCCGCACCAACATGCAGATGAACTACTTCACAGTGAGGGTGACTGAGCACTGGGACAGGCTGCCCAGGGGGCGTGGAGTCTCCTTCTCTGGAGATATTCTGGACCTGTCCAGATGCTGACCTGTGAGACCTGTCCTAGGGACCCTGCTTTGGCAGGGGGGCTGGATCAAATGAGCTCTGGAGGTCCCTTCCAACCCCTATGATTCTGTGATCAAAAGGTTCCACACGACCTCGGCATGTCCGAGGCAGACCCCAGCCAGGCACCAGCTCCGCTCAGGCCCGACCAGACCTCAGCAACCCTGATGCTGAAGCAGAGGCTTAAGCAAGGAGCGGTGACAGAGTGAGGATGACACAGCACATGGGCCCTGCCGTGCTGTTAACATTTTTGTCGTTTGGAAGGAGTTCTTCAAAGGGGAGCACCCCAGCTAGCAGGCCTCGTGGAAGAAAAGCATTTTCAGAAGCAACTTGAAAGAAAAGAGGGTGGGGGAAATCTGATTTAATAAATGATATATAGGAGTATAATTATATGGTTTTAAACACAGTTCCAGTTCACTTGTCTCAGCAAGAAACATTGGTGTGTGAGAGAAATCATTTATATTGCTTACTACAGTTTTTCAATCTTGGCAAGCACTTTTTCCAGTCTAAGATGTGGGAACACCCACATCAGTAATTATATACGTTAGCAAAAAGACAAGATAACTTCTATTCTGGATAGGGGGCTTTCCTCCATTTCTCAGTGAGCTCTTAGTGCAGTAAAGAGGAAGACTTCGACTCTGCAAGCTTCAAGAGTTGTAAAAAATTACTCAAAATCCAAGGCTGTCTCTACCTATTAAGACATAGATCCATTATCCAAAACATCTATCACACATTACATCTCCATGACAAGACTCACAAGTTTGTATTTTAGTTTTTTTTCAGTTCTGAATACCTTAATCAGCATGAAGAGGATTAATTGTCTACATAGTGTAGCACAAATCGGCAGAGCCAGTGGTGAGGCTTTACACGGTTGGTAAGTGGGGGTTAATTGGTAGGGCACATTGATGTATGCATAGCAGTAAAACCCAGTGTTAAAATATGAAAGCCCATCTTTCTGAGCCTCAACCACTTGCTGCGTTTTTTGCAGGGGTGGGAGTTACAGCAGCAGGCTAGAGGGAGATGGAGCTGCACACTCCCACGGCTGCCCATGGGACAAGGCTGCTCATGTGCTCCAGCCACAACCTGAACCACCTGTGAACTGCACGAGGCTCCCGAACCTCAGCTTGGCTGTCCTCAGAACGCATCATTAAGAAATGAGGCAGAATGCTCATACCATGGGAGGCAGATAACATCCACTGAAAATGCCCTGAAAAAGTCCCAGGTTATCCACACAAATTCTAGATCCTTTAATTTTCTCTTCTCATTCTCACACTGGCCAAAGGAGACATGGGATATACAGGCTTTAATTTTGCAGGTATGTATGTCTAAGCTGCATGGCAGAGAAATCATGTTGTGTGCAAGGGAAATGTTCACTCCCATACCCTGATTAATATTTCCAGGACAGGGCTGTGGGCCAGTGAGATTCACCCACCCTCATACACAACAGACCCCACATTTTATTTCTCCTCACTGATTTGTCCCAAATGTGCGTCAAGATATGAAGATACGCTCGCTCCTGGTTTGGTTTTGTTTTGGGGTTTTTTGTGGTTGCACAGCTCTCAAATCTCAATAAAGATTTAATTACATAATGTGTTAAAAAGAGAATTGGGTTAGCTCTCTTTATGGTTTCTTAAATATTCTTTTATTAAAGCAGACACAGATCATCAAGAAGAGCAATGATAAATAATGGTCCACAGGCAAAATTATAATCAGTCTGTCTTTTGTAAATTTTGGTTTTAAAGAGCTGCTAGACCTGGTGACATCACAATGATTGTGCAATATGGGAATGGGAAAATCACCTTTTTGTGACCCTGGATATCCCCAACTTGCCACTTACCACTCAGTGTACAAAGCTAACTTGTGTTCTGCTTAAAAGCCATGTATATTTTTCAGACAGAAATAAAATAATCTTCCAGGATTTCTTTTACATCAGTGTAAGCAAATGTGCTCTTGCAGTTTGGGAATCACAGCTTTGGAATCACAGCTTTTGGACCCACATTTTGGAACCACAGCTTTCCACTTCAAAGTGGTGGGAGAGATTCCTACCACCTCCAGGGAGCACCGGGCTGGATGAGAGCTAAGGACAGAGCTGGCAGGAAGACACTGTCCAAACAGTGACATGTGAGAAGGATGGAAGCAAAGAAAGAGATCTACAGGCCCCCCAAAAAATGACAAATTAGGAATAACACGAGTTTCTATGGGTTTATATCAAGTTGTAAGGTTTTTTAATTTCAAAAAGTACACGGGATTCTAATCCTCAATTTTAGTATTCCAAGATTTTAAAAAAACCCTAAACAACAAGCAAAAGCCACTTGTATCTCTCTGATTTTAAGATGCTCATCCCCTCACTCCCAATCCCTATCATCCATACCTAGCAGTGGTGTAAGGCGCCTTGCAAGCTTTCTTTAAGTCATCATCTTTTAACTGGAGCTGAATTATTATGTCAGACTGTTGGGAGCACTGCGTGTTTCACAATAATAGTTCTGCATCTGTTGAAACAGTGTTGGGCACAAGCAGCACAGAGCAAACAGCTTCCTGCCTTGCATGTCAGCGTCTTCAATATCTCAAAATACACAGCTAGATAATTTAAAAACATGATGCTCTTAAGTAGCTCTTAAAAAAAAAATTAAAAAAATGAAAACACACACATCCTCCTAGCTGCCCCCCATCCCCCTGAAAATCCAGATGCACACAGGAAAAGCTGTCAAGCTCAGTCTTGTCCAAAGCAGATCTGCCAATGTTCTGACAATGTTTGCACTTGCTTGTCAAAACGGTCACTTCAGCTGAGCATCATTTACACTTTGGCTTACAAATTAGTTATGTAAATTACCTATAAATTTAACATGGGAAAAATCCACCTACCTTTAAAGTCATACATAAAAATATACACACTTTATATATGCATATAATATAAAATGTGGCATCATAGGACCAACATTTCCTGGCTGAAGAGAATCATTGCAGGTGGACCCTACAGAAGAGACTGGAGGCTGGAGTGTACAGCTCCCAGACAGTGCACATGGGGTTCAGTCCCTCCTCTGCCACCAGTTCACTGCTGGAGCTGGAATAAACTAACCTCATCGTGCCTCACTTTCCCCATCTGCAAAGCAGACAGGGTTGGCTGAGTTGGTCCTTGCTTTACCTAGCAAACTGAGAGATTCCCTACTATTCCAAATGTAGGGAATCCACATGCCATGAGCTGCTTTAGCAAATTGCTCTGCCCTCTAGAATTGCCTCTAAAGGCATTTTCAGCAAGAAGTATCTGTAAGATTTTTACCAACCCCACTGTTGATCCATGGAACACATTTTTGGGGGCAGCGCTGGTTACTTAACAACGCTGCTAAGGAACAGGGGCTGGATGAACACCTTTGCTGTTTATGCGAATGTCTTTAATTGTTCAGCAGATTTCAAAGATAACTAACCATGTTGTTATTCAGAAAAAACAAAAGTACTGAAAAGCCTTTATCATGGATTTCTTTCCTCTGTTTATAGGGATTTGGTTGAATATGAACGCAAAGACAAGTAAGGTCAGTTATAATAGGAAGAGAAGAAAATATTTGATGCATGACTCAAACTGAGACACGCATCACATCAGTGAGAGGTTGTGCAGGAGGGACTGTAAAGGCTCACGAGCTCTCAGAGTGCATCTGTATATGGAATTAAGTCTTATATTAGGGTGTTGCAAGGACAGAGATTATGGGAGACAGGCTCTAATCTGAAATATCCCAAGCACTAGCACTGAGGAACATCTCTTAATACCGGGAAAGATAATGATATTCTGCACTCAGGGTGTGAAACACCCTATTAGTGGCTTTGTTCTCCTCAGCTCTTCCTTTCCTCTCCAACTTCGTGAATACCAAGACAAAAATAGCAGTGATTGTTCTAACATGCCAAGGAGTCACTCTCTTGAACATTCATCCTAAATTACTCTTTAACTTATTCTTTTTATCCTCTGATGACTTTTCTAATCAAAGTTTGCTTGGTTAACCTCTGTTAATAAAAGAATTTTGACCGTTAATGAAAATGGTCAGTGGCTGCCCCCTCATGAAACACAGGCACAAAAGCTTTGCTATATTTAGTCATCGCTATAACTGGGCAAAGGATTATTACCTACCTCACAGAACATGCTGACATTCCACTAATTACTAATGGGGCAGGAGATCCCAGAATTAATGTGAGTGGGGAATGCCTAGACTTAACATTGTGCTTCGCAGCATCACTATCACAACTAACTTTGGAGCCTCAACCTATTCTTCTCTGGTTAACAGGTTCCTGGAGGATCATGACCCTTTCCAGGGACAGTGAGACACCAGATGTGTGAACTCGCTTCCTCAGTCAAATGGACACTGCTGGGGTTGGAAACCCTCAGTGGAGCTGCAGCCACAGCTTTATGTCCCTTCAGTAAAGGCTTTGTGGGAATCGTCCTGCAATAACTAAACATAATGCAAATGGAAAGACACTGTTATAGCAGCGGATAGATACTACTCTTTTTATGGCTCTGCTATCAAAACTCTCAATCCACTTCAACTGCTGTTTATATATATACGTGTGTGTATATTTGTGTATACATATGTGGCAGAAAACTACGATCAGTTTTTTAATTATATCGTGCTCATTGTATCTCCCAATTTCCACCCAAGAATCACAAAGAGCTGGACAAACGTGTACAAATCCTACTTCACAAAACACCACTTACATATTATTCCTATCCCACAAACGAAGGATTGAAGGACTGGGGGAATATAGGGATTTACCCAGAAGTCTTTTGAATGGCAAGGCTTTTCTCTACAGGAATCAATACATCGACTTAGCAGCTGATCAGCCCATGACAGACAAGGAGTTGGAAAGGTATGTCCCATGGCTCATGTCTCAGGATGCTGATGTGTATAACAAGGAGCTGAAAAGATCAACTTCAGTTTCACATTTATGTGATATGTCCTATGCTCCAAAAACTCTGCCTATGCATAAATCTACACAGTAAACAGAACAGAAACCTAAGCCAAAGAGAATATCCTAGAAACACCTAGCGCGTTGTCAGCCCACATAACCATGCTGCTTGAAGGAAAGCAAAATTCCAGAGGGTTGAATAAATGGCACGTGGGTTGCAGCCAGTCTCTCGAGTCACAACTTAATTACATGATAAAAGATCAATGCTGTACATGTGCAAGGTGACTTTAGCCTGATAGCCTCCTGTTTTCCAAGGAGAAGCCCTATAGAAAAAGAAATAAATCTACAAGGAATTTGCAGAGAGCTGGAAGCAGAGCAAGACAGCTCAAGTGATCCACACTTATGCTTATTATTAGAACCTAGAGGAAGCTGTAAATGAGTCTGTGAATATTCTGTTTCACTGCATTCAAGTTACTTTCCAACCTGATTCTTCAAGCGAGTTCCTACACATCAACCTCAGTGTAAATACCAGAGCAAAAACTGCGTGTCACTTTGGACTTGGGTATGGTGCTTGGCTGGGACATGAGAAGGGAACAGGTTAGGAGAATGTTGCACTGAAGTGAATTTTCCCAGGAAATAACGTGGTTTAGAAGTGTTTTAAGGTGTGGGGAAAAAGTTGATTTTAAATTCATGCACGTTTTTAGTATTTGCACCAACCCTTCCCCCAGCCAGGCAAAAGCTGCACATGGGGTCACTTGGATGCCCGTTAAAAGAGCTTAAATTTTCAACGTTGGAAAACCACAATGAACTGTTGGCAACCGATCTAGTGACAAAGAATGAATCAGGAAGTCAGTTCAAATAACGAATACATTGAGAACATCATAATAAAGTCAATTATGATTCATACACAGAAAACAGACACCATTCATTCTCCATCATCCGGTGAATAAATCACTAAATTCCTCCTTCTAGGAGTATGTTTCTCTAACAAAGCTGGATCTCATAATAGCTCTCTAATTTGGCATTTTCTGACCATAAGGAAGAGGGAAAACCTATGCAAACCACGCAAGGAGTCAAGTCTTCCTAAGGCCCAGATATAGTGGTGCCTCTTGGCCATCCCACTGACAGAAATCAACCTGCAATACAACCTGGGTTATGGATGCACCCCACTGAGCAGCCCGGCAATCTATGGGGGACACCTACAACAGAGCAGTCGGACCTTTGTCAAATATATTTTTTCACCTCAGATGCAATCCTGGCCACAGAGAGAGTTTTGCATTTAGCTTCACCAAACCCAGATTCTAGTCTGCCTTGTTGGCAGTCAAGGGACAGGAGGTAGAAGCACGTTTTCCCTGTAGGTGCTCCTTTGTATTCCACAACCACTTTCATCCACTCCCGTGTGCTTCAAAATCTTTAGCCAGACAGCTAGTTTGCATATGCTTTTGAGATACTAATTAAACACGTACAAACAAAGAAAAACCTTGAAGCAAGAGAGAAAACACAAAGAAATTAAGGAACGAGCCTTCAGAAGTCTCAGGTAAGCCAGTCAATTGGGTTTTCCCCACAGATTCCCCATCTGCCTTGACTTCCCCAATCCACACACTCCACTAATTCCAACAGTGAATCTATATATGCACAATCGAGTGAAATATCTTATAGACATCAACCACAAAGCTACATGAGCATAACTGTACGCAAGCACCTGCTTGTTTTAAAGAGGGAATCTGATCCTCTTTGAGAGCCACATACAACACACTCTGTTAATCTTCTGGTTGCTTCAATTATTCTGTTCACAGCAAAGGAGTAATTAAAAGAAATTAAATAAATAAACCCAAACCCAACAGTTAAAATATTGCACCAGTAACATACATCTGGAAATTCTATGTGACTTCTAGTAGAGATGACAGTAAGGGAAAAGTCTGGAAAACAAGATGCTTTCAAGTCAAGATTTGAAATTGCAGCAGTGAAACTGGAACTGCACACCATCATTTCAGATGTATTCCACCTCTAGCTCTGTATTTGTCACATTGAGATGTGTCATGCTTGCTCATCTTTCTCCACCAAGGAAGCTGTCCAGCCAGAAGATCTCAAACTGCACCCTCCAAATAATAACAGAACTAAGAAAATATTTTTACACGTTCCGAAAAAAGCACAAGGTTTCCTCCCAGGGCAGAGATTATTCGGGGTTCAACTGATACCTGACAAGTAATAATGACTTATCTTGTTAATTTTGCTCTTGGGAAAATGGCAAAAGGTGATCAACTTCTGCTCCCATTTTTGTGTGTTTATTTGCCCTCAAAGATTTTTTTTTTCTTTTTTAATTTCACAATGAAATGTAGATAAGAAGTTCACCTCAACAAGATAAAGAGCAAGATGGGTGCAATTAACTCTATGGGGTAATTTGTTTTCAACAAGACCCATGACTTCAATAACATAACATCTAAAATGCTTGAGGTATCAAAAAACTGGAAACAAAACCAATAAGAACAAGATGAAATGTCAGCAGATGGATTAACATCATCGAGAAGGTGCCAGATTCTTAAGGCTATATTAAGCAACAACTTTTTTTTTTCCAAAGCAAATTCTATGATAATATTAATAACTTTACCACAGAGCTTGATTTCCTTTTTAACATTAATTTCCTATTTTCCTGCTGCTGCTCGTTACTCCTCCTGCAGGGAAGGGGGCTGTTCCCAAACTGCTGCCAGTGCTCCGGCCTCTCAGCTGGGCTACAGGCTCCTCACCTCAAAAGCTTAGGTCCCAAGTTGGCCATTGTTGTTCCAAACAATCATAATGTCACATAATCATCATTCTCACGTGATGCCCTCTTGAACTTAATTTTTTTTTTTTTCAAATTTGCACTTTTTTTCTCCCAAAAAGTGTGGTTCCCTCCTAGCTGATTTGCTGTGCTTGTCAGCCATCGTCCATGTGCCATTAGCTGTCCAAGGGTCTGAATACAACACACCCTCAGGGGATGACTATATATAAAATATGTGAGACTCAATAGACAGCTGATTTAATATGACCTTATCAGCTTATGGCACAGTGTCTCCTACCATTTTTCTCTTATAAAATTGAGGTGCTTTTGGCAGAAGGCAATAGATACACACCATATCATATTTAGCTCCATTCCCAGAAATTTAACAAGACTGATGCAGCCTTTCCTATCATTTTTCCTCTTAAAATGGGATTTTCAAGAGCATTGGGAAAAATGGCACATCACTGTCTAAATGCCCAGCTCTACTGCCAAAAAAACAAAGGCTCCACAGGGCAGTTTGTTTACTCTTTGTGGGCTCTTTTAGTTGTTTTTTTTGGGGGGTGGGGTGTTGTCTAATGACCTCGGTAAGGGCAACACAACAGGAGTCAGCAGAACCATCAGAAATTCCTACGTGTGGGGTGACCAAGCCAATTGAGCTGAGGGTGGAAAGGTTCAGTCATGTGTAGCATAAACACACGAGGGAAACAACCTGCAAAGGTTGTTCTATAGGGTATCTGGCCTGTTGCTGTCACTTTGCGAATGCAGCACCTCTACTCATAGCAGCAGAGTAGATACAGAGATGAGAAAGGTAACTGGTCGTGGTTTATCTCTTCCAAGGTAAAAGGAAAGTGGGAGATGAATCTGTGATAAAGCTGTCCTGCTTCAGGGACACAAAAATATTGGAGAGTCTCCAGAGGAGGGCAAGGAGGGTGAGGAAGGGTCTGGGGGGGAAGGCTCACAAGGAGAGGCTGAAGGCCCTGTGTTTGTCCAGCCTGAAGAGGAGGCGGATGAGGGGAGACCTCATGGTGGTCTGTGGCTTCCTACTGAGGGGAGCGAAGGGGCAGGCGCCTGTCTTTGGGGACCAGGGATGGAACCCGAGGGAACAGTGTGAAGCTGCACTAGGGGAGGTTTAGGTTGGATGTTAGGAAGAGGTTCTGTACAGTGGGGGAGGTTGGGCACTGGCACAGGCTCCTCAGGGAAGGGGTCACAGCCCTGAGCTGGGCTGAGGGCAAGCAGAATCTGGACAATGCTCAGTCCCATCTCTGACTTGGCTGGGCTTCTGTGGAGCCAGGAGTGGGACTTAATGGTCCTGATGGGTTCCTTCCAGCTCAGGAGATTCTGGGATTCTATGATTCTTTCTGGCCCCAGCCCATCCATCGGTGGGCTGCAATCTTCTCACCCCCCACGCTTTTGTGGTGTGGTCATACTCATAACCACTCCAGTTGCAGCAAGAACAACACACACTGGGAAGTGAATCTAAACATGTGCCACTGCTCCCCGTGGCCTTCCTCACCACTGCGGTCTGGATTTTCAATTAATTCCTATTAAAACAATCAGTTCCCTTTAGAAACCGCTTTTGATTCTGTGTAAGTTTGTTCTAATTAGCACCGAATAACAAAAGTATAACAGCAGCACCTATTCTACCAACATTTTTAACAAGCTGTCAAAGAAGGAACAGTGTGAACAACAGCTGAGTTTAATATGCTGCTGCTTTCTTTTTGTTTGTTTTTTGCTTTTTTTTCCCGTTGCATTGAGCTTTTTTAATATTTCTGGGTGACCAAAGCAATCAGTTTTGAGGTCAACCAAACACACACAAATTCTGATAGTCCCTTGACACTAAGAGTTCAATCTCAAAAAGTAAACCCATGAAGAAATCTCCTCAAATCATTCCAGGATGTGGCATCCGACACATTTATTGCTCAGGGTCCCTGCCAAAGCCCTTCAATATATCATTATCTCAGCTATGCAACAACCCTTATTTCTATGCATTTAAGTTCTTCGGATTTCTCTGGGAGAATTAATGGGAATCTTTTCCAGCATCAAAATAATGGTGCGTTACTGGATGTCTGAGGTGATGTTCCTTTATCAGAGATCTGATCTACAGATGATAAAATGCCAACATACTCCCAGCACAAAAAGATACCTGAGAACTTTGAGGCTGTTTGGTCTCATCCCACCCTGTTCCTGCAGGACCTAAAAGCTTCTATGTCTCTATAGGATTTTTGTGTTGCTATAGGGTCCAGGAGAATCAGAGAGCACTCGAAGGGGTGAAAGAGGCATTTGCAATTAATCTTTCATGTTACCCATTTAACTAAAGAAAGGATGTAGTATGGAGATGGGAAAATAAAAAAGAACCCAACAAAAAAACCCCAACAGTGACTGCTTCTTGATATGACCGATTCTGATTCGGGAAGACCCTGGATCCTCTGAGACTGGGGAATTATCCCTGTGTGTTAGGTCCATTTATACAATCCCTCCTGCACATCCCTTTTCCCACCCTGAATGAGGAGAGTGAGTCATTCTTAGCTAGAGAAGGTGTCTCACCCTACTTCCACACAACACTGCTCTCTTTTTCCATGAAAAGCAGCAGAATGTGTCCAACCTTGTTTGAACATCTCCAGACAACTAGGTTAGCACACTGCAGATGTTTCCTCAAGACTGGGCCAGACCTTCACATGTTAAGAGCAGGAGTAATTCCCTTGAAGTCATAGGAGTCCTTCCAATTTCTGCCACCTGAGAATGCTGCCTCCCATTCAAACCCCATTCACCTACCCACTGCAAACATTTACATAGAAAACAGGTTCAGGGAAGGAGAGAGACTGACAACATCATTCCTGATACTCTATTTGTGGGCTGGACAGCAATTTATCTTGTCTCTGATCAAACCTACCAGCTATGAACAAAGTTTCACAACTGCAGGAGGCTTTGTGTTGCAACTTGCTTAGCCAAAAAAAAAACACAACAGTGGCATCATGCATCAGGGCTGAAGTGTTCAGTGAGTACAGATCCATTCTCGTAGGCTGACAGAACGTTTATTATAGGATTTCTCTTGTTGTTGTTGAAGAGATGTAGCTCCAGTCTTTGAAGTTTAAGACTAGTTGTAAATTCCTTGAAGTCAGCCCTATTTCCTTTTATATTAGCATGTTAACAAGCTTTGGAAGACTGACAGACCTTACAGGAAGACACAGCTGGGTGCTCCTCTAGTCTGGGTTTAATGAAAACCAGAACATGAAGGCTGAACTCTGTGGCTTGTCTGCTGTTTACAGACTCGGCAGGAAGAATCCACTGCCCCAGTGATGAAGGCATAACGTCCTCATCAAATACTGATACTTTCTGTACTACCAAGGAAAACAGTTGGGATTAATTAAGAAAGGAAATGCCACAATATTTTAAATTACTTCTGTAGTTTAAACCTTTGTACCAGATGAAGTCCAACAATAAATAAAAAAAAAAACCCAAACACAACTCACCCTGTGAAATACTGTGAAAGATGGGATTTAGCAAACAGGGACTGATTAAAGGGTGAGAGCCTAACCGTGAATGTGATCCAGATTTGGACCGAGAGAGATTACCTTTCAGCTCCTCCAGTGTAGAGAGCTCCATGTTACTGTGGGCTAAGTGAAGATGTGAAGGACCAGGAAAACCAAAATTTATGTCCCCAAAGCTCTAAGTGAGCAACAAAGTACAGAGTGATCCCAAGCATACATTGGCAATCAGTATTTATCAAGAGGACAGGAATCTCAAGGGATGCTCATGGGCTGCCTATCCCACAGATAACATCCCCGTACAGTGATGCCCAGAGAGAAGATGTTGTACCTTCTGCAGCACCTGGCTTGGAAGCATCCTCCCCCCCTTCCTGGGAGTCCCTTGTGCTACTCTAGCCCTTTTGCACTGCATGAGTTGAGAAGTAGGTCCTTCCTCTGATTTCTGCTTGTCCAAGCCCTGACAGTTGGAAAACAAGTTTTAGAGAGCTGAGAGGGAGATCAAGCTCCGATGCTGCATTCCAGAGCTCTTGTATCTCTGGAGAACATCTAGGAATATTGTCTCAACCCTGAATTTAAACAGCGGATTTTCCTATGGCATCTATTTACATACACTTCTTTGATTTAGAGAAATACATGCTCCAACTCACTTGCAGTACATGTCTAATTTCCACATGTATAAAAGACAAACATGCATATAACTCAAATAACTGCAGGCACCACTAGCCAATTCTAGTCAATGGCATCCAGAGGCTCTACGACAGCTGCATTTTTCCCACCTATGTATAATGCTCCTGAAAGTCTGTACACAAGTGCTTGGAAAGAAAGAATATTCACAGGTTGAATAAAAAAACCCCAACGCTTTGCATTCCTATTTTACATCCTTTTTACAAAACAGGGTTGGCAAAAGCCAAGGCAAAGCTAGTTTCTCAGAGTGCAGTTTTCAAGTCAATGAGGCAGAGTCTTGCTTTTGGTGCTATTTCAGCACCACCATTTAAAATCTTAAATGCTGACAACAAAGATAACCTTTAAATGTCATCCCATCTCAATAACCACGTTGCATTTTCACACATGCTTAGAGCTTGCCAGCTCTAGTGCCAGATTCCCATGTGCACCTGGTTATGCAACCCAAATATCCACACAGAAACGTAAATAACTCAAAGTCTGAGCCTCATTTAAGCCGTATCATTGAATATTAAAAGTGTACGTTCGGAACTTGTTTGATGAACACTAGAAATAAATAATTTCTTGCACAACAAAGACAGTTCTTATGATCTACAGCAGAAAGAAAGGCTTGAGTAGTCTGTGCAAGAACTTTTGCAATCATGTGGCTTACAGGCAGTAGAGTTGTATAGAGCGTGATGGAGTCCAGTCAGATATATTATTGCTTCAGGTTTTCTTAAAGCTTAGTGATGTTTGGTGGGTGGGTTTGGTTGGATTTTTGTTTTGGGGTGTTTTGCTTTGTGGTGGTTTTATGTTTTCCTTTCTCTTCTTGAAAACTATTTAGCTGTAACTTAGCTGAGACAGGTGCCATTAAGTTTCTGAGAAGCTGAGACTTGTGTTGCTCCTCAGCCTTCTGTTACAATTACTGGAAGATCCACCAGCCAGTGGAGCAGTAATTGTAATTCCAGTACAATTCCAGTAATTCTAACTGCTACCCCAGCCTGAGCACACCCACTAGTGAAAATAAAACCACAGGCAGCAGATACCCTTCTCACAAAGTTCCTCATTCGTGCTTTTGATTCAGATTCTTTGTTCCTACCATAAAAATCGTACAAACATAGTGTTGCTCCTTAGGAAAAGGCAGCCAGCCTGGTAGGTGTTCCTCCCAGGCCCTACCAAGGAAAACTGGCGACTGACTGGCAACATATTGGGTCTAGATCTGTAACATATTTAATAAGGCCAGTGAGTTGCATTTACAAATAGCAAAACCCGGAGAAACTTTGTGTGGGACAGAGATGGCAAGATACTGTAGATCAAAACCATGAGCACTTACTTGAAGCAAAAAGACCAGGGTCCTTTACTGAGAGCATGAGAACTGGTGAATCCAGCAGAAGCAATAATGCTTTCACTGCCGAGGGGATTTAAACGGGTGATTTCAAAATGCAAATGTAAGACATTCAGAAAGTCTGCCTCCTATTTCATTACAGACCATAAAGCCTTTGTGTAGCTGGGTTTGCCTCAACCTTGCTGGACTAACTCAGTGTGGTTTCTGAATAGGCTTTTTATAAGACAGAACATGTCAGTTAGGGGGGGGGGGGGGGGGGAAAAACCAGAAAAACACAACCCAATAATCTAGGATCAGGACAGAAGCCAAAATTTTCAGGTTTATAAATGAAAAAAACATGCTTTTTAAGTGCCTCATGCACTGTTTATTCTCATGGGTCACTTGATGATGATAACATCCACATCAAGAGATCCTTCTCTGATTTATTAATATATCCTGTGCCCTTCACTTAGCTGGTGTAGCCAGTCTCTAGAGGCTCATATGACTCATTAGTGCTTAATCACGTGGGACAGCAGTGATCCATCTAACCTGAGATATTACTATGGATCTTTTTCTCCTTCCACAGTTACAATTTTAAGATATCCTATTAATTTTTTTTGCAATTTCAAAGACACTCAATTAGCAGAATTATATTCCTGCTTCTGTCCTTACCCCAACGTTTCATCCTAAATCTCTGCTTCTGACTCTAAGATTTCATAACATAGAAACTGGTCTATAAATAATACAAAGAAAGTTTTGACTAATATGGATTGAATGTGCTCCCCTCACAATCTCCATATAACCTCCATAATGTCAAGCCCCTGAGTGATTTTGTTGATTATGTACAGCATCCTGACATGCAAACTCACAGTTTAGCCTGGAGACATTTGCAATTAATTAATTAATCCCAACAGAAATTATCAAAACTCATTCACCGGGCATTGCACAGCCAGCAGCAAGCAAGAAGAGACTTTTTAACCATGGAGGAGAAGAACTCTTCAAGCAGAAATAAAGCCTGCTGCGGAAAACAAAATGTAAATCTTAGAACAAAGAAAGCTTCCTGTTAAAGCATGGATGCACAATGAATCGCCCAAGGGTTGCACGAGGTCCTCCAAGACCTACTTTGATGCCCATCATGCTTCCCTCAAGGCTTTGAGAGTTGTGCCTGACCTCTGACATGGGTAACTGCAGCGTCTCAATTCACCGCAGCAATGTCAACTTGAGACATAAGCAGAAGATTCCTCAAAAACACTGAGGAGGCATCCCAGATGTTTGGTGTGTTTTTTCCTCTAAAATGGGCAAGAATCACACGTTCCTCTTGCACAACAAATGAATAAGAATGGTAATGCACATCAGGAGTTGTTTGCTGAAAATCGTTAATTTGGAGGTGCCATTCAAAACCAACACAAGCCCATATTAAAGGCACAGAAGGTGTTTGCATCACACACGCTCCCAAACTCAGCTACACAGCAGCTCCAGACGCTTTGATATGAGCCAGGACCGATTGCAGATGATTGCACAAGCCTGATGTTTCTGTGAGACTTTACCTGCTGGATTAATCCTTTGCTTACAGTAAGTTGGCTGGGGGAAGAAGATATAGATTAATGCTGAGCTGGGGGAGGGGGAAGGAGGAAATCTCACAGAAAATGCAACTAAATGCCGTTGCTTACAGCTGGTGCACAAGGCTGGATATTAACCTTCAATCCTTTTTTTTTTTTTAAATGCAAATTCTCCAAGGAAAAAGCTACTCTGAAATTAAAAACAATGGTTCACTTTGTTGAGTTTTTTTTGATTATTTGAATAAAATTTCACCAAAACCCTCACTGTTTTGTAAGTAAAAAGGTTGTTCAGAGCATCCCAAGGTATGGTGAAAATCACATTTTTCTGCAGAAAATTCTTTTCACAAAAGTTTTCCTTCATCCATTTTGTTTTTCCTTGTTGCCTTCCAAATTCACAGCAGGATTGTTTTTAATTTCTCTTTTTTAATCTTCATTCCCCTCCATTTCCCCTGCCCCTTAAAGAAGCTCCTGGTTTTGCTGCCTGGTTGGACCTCATGCACAATCCCAAGCCACCTCAAAGACCATCTGCTTTTGGAGGGCCAACCTGTCATTTCTTGACCACATTGTCCTTTCCTTCCCTACGATGCTCTAGGGTGAATTATGCATCGTTCTGGTCCAGTCCCACTCTAAAACTCAGCTGCTGGGGTGGCATGAACATGGCAGCCACAAATCAGGGCTTTCCAAGTAGATGTTCTACTTACAAAATTTCTAGGTAGTCATTTCACTCAGGTCAGTGACTGGGCCAGGTCTGCAGGGTACCAGACATCTGTGTATTTGCAATATAGTACTCACACATAGAGGAAGGGAACATTAATACTAACAATCCAACTCAATGCAACACACATCCTCCCCTTCCCTTTGAAACTATTTATGCTGCTCACTGTTAACCTGCTCACTGTTCCATTGAAGGTTCATCCCAATTACATAAGTTCCATCTGAAGCTTTTTACTTAACTCAAGAACATTAAACCCATCTCCACAGTGACACCTCAGTACTTTGCTCTCATCTCTAACAAGTTCTCTTCTGAAACCTTCACAGAATTCCAACCACGAGGTCTTTACAGCTGGGACAATGTTTCATTAAATGCTTCATTAAAGGCTTCCTCAATGGGGTACCAGTCTCCTTTCACCTGTGCAGGAGCTATCACAATACAATCAATATTTAGGGCTGTTTCTACACAGGCTCTTGACACACACCAAATTACATCACAGATTAAATGCATAATTCTTTAGTTTTGTTTCATTCCCAATAAAACATGGAAATATCTTATAACATGCCCATATATTTCTAATATTCCCATAATATTTTATAACTTTTACATTCACTTTCTTCCTCAGGTCTTGGTGACGTTGTTGAATTGATTAAAATGCCAGCTTTCTGGTTATGTGACTTTACTACCCAGCTTTACGTTTTAAGTTAATTCCTAGTGGTTGAGACTTCCTCTGCCTCTCACGTGGCACTTCCCCAGTTGCCTAAATTACTTTTCAAGCAGTATGTATATAACAAGGAATAAAGGAGCAGATGATTGGACAACCAAGCCCAGTGCAAGGAACAATTTGCCAAGTTTTGTTTATACTGGATGTTGAGAACCCATTGTAAAAATTAAAGGGAGGAGGTGTAAGCCTGGAGCCTGCTGGGCATTTGCACATCCACACTTCCTGCTCTGTTTGCTAACCAAACACAAACCAGTTATTCATTTGCATTTTTATTTCTTCTAAATGTGTTTTGTTTAGGGATGAACAATTTAAATGTAAGATAAATTTTTAAAAAATCCCAACACACAAATGGCATAAATGTGTCCAAGTAGCTCCTTAGAAACACATGTGAATGGCACCATCATGCAATCTATGGAATCAGACCCTGGACTGCAGGTGTCCATCATGACCAGGCATTAATTAGCATTAAGCAGACTTTGGCACTGAGCAGATGACAAAGGCACTCAGCAATTCCCAATGCTTATGAGGGGGTGACCTGTAAAAGACACCCCCTGTTAAAAGACAGACGGAATGGGTGTTACCCTTCCATCTCAGTTCTGAAAAGGGGAAAACTTTCCTTTGTTTTTCCTTGTTTAAAACACCAAGTAGGTCAAACTTTCGTGTTCTCAGAGGGCAAAAACCGATGGGCAAAAAACTTTGCCAAGTTTTCCAGAACAGCTAGCCAGGGGCAGCACACAGGGGAACTGAGTGTGAGACCCAGTGAAGTTCTGGACAGATGCTTCAAAACCAAGTGAGATTTCACTGGGAAAAAACTAGAAAGTAAACAAGGCACAGCCAAAAAACCCCTGTGCTTCACCAGCCCTGGCACTCAGAGCTGTGCCTACTCCCACCAACTACCGTCAACACGTCCTCTGTAGCATCTGGCAAAGCATCTCTCCCTGCAGCCTTGTCGTGACCACAGACACAATCACCAGCATACTTCCCCATTACAGACAGATACCTCCGATTCCACAGCAAGGATTTAGGGCCAACTTCTCACAGGTCACAGCCCCAGACAAGTATCTGTAACCACAGAAAGCAAAGAGGAGCTGTGACCCTCACAGACCTGCACATGCACCAAAGAAGCAGTGCCAGGCTGAAAACAAAGCAACTCCCAGCTTTGCACTTAGTATGACAGAGGAAACCTCATTTCTCCTCCAGCCCCAAGTAAGGAAGTTGGAAAAGATCATCCCTAAGTATCACAGCGATTTTCACACAGCGGCTTCTGTGAACAGCTATTTAATCACGTCAGCGCGAGCGATCCCGCAATGAATCAATTATGTGATTTACAAAAATTGAAACAAGAGGCACAATTCAGGACCAAGAGAGACTGTAATTTACCTCCCTGATCCAGTAGCTGGAAGCTTCAAAGAGAAAATACAGCTGACAAGAAAGAAAAACACAGCGGAACAAATTATCCACCTAAATGATGTAAAGGGACTGGAATTTGGCCACAACTGCTAGGTTTAGATTTCTTACAATATTCAGGAAAGTGTAAAATCTAGCGTGACATGTTTGGTAAACTAAAGGCACAGCACTCCCTTGCCCACCCCCAAAATATAGATGTCTTTACGGAGATGGGATGAGTCAGAGTGGGCAAAGAAAGAGAGTCAGAGGTCTGCTATTCCAATTTGACGTGTCTCTAATTTATTTAAGACCATAACCAATTCAGGGAAGCCACAGACAGCGACACTGAGCCATCAGGCCACCCCTGAATTTTAAGATATTCCCCTTATCTGCTGTAATCTGTTTTAAGTCCAATCATCTGCGTTTGAAGAAAGCTCTCCTTTTTGAATAACATCCTCTTGACTGAGATGAGAAACTAGTATTTCACTTGGTAAGTACTTTATTTCTCCCCCTTGAGGCTAAATGCCCTGTTACTGGATGCTTTACCTCTAAGGTGAACTCAACTGGCTTCACTTCCAATCTTTGGTTCTTCCTATGTCTTTCTTCCCTAGATTAGAAACACACATTTCATACCTTGCCTTGGAGGCACTTCAACATCAGCTCTCTTTCTGAAAAAATGTACAGACTGAGCCCTTTAGTTTGCACAGCAAGGAACATTCATCACAAATACATTAATCCTTGGAAGCTTTTTGCTCATTTAAAAAAAAAAAAAAATTAATAATGTCCTCACCTTTGCTTTCTTCTCTCCATACCACGACACATCGAAGACCTCTTTCCTTCCTTGAAGGCAAAGAAGTTCTCATAAGAAGCAGCCGTAGTTTTAAGAGGGTGAGGGGAAGCCCTTCAGCTGCTATTTGGCACATCCCTAGGGCCACCCCTCCAGTAGCACCCCACTGAAGTGCATGGTGCTAATGCTTCAACTTAAAGTTTCCATCATATTTTTGTGAAACGGAGCCAGGACAACAGGAGGTGACAAGGAGCATTCAGTGCAGCCCACATTACCTTCTGCATATCCTCTGCAGGTCACTACCACCCACCCACCCGTCAGCTCCCTTCTCCCGCAGGCTTCCCTATTCCCAAAGGCATCATTTCTCTCCTTTCACCTTTCCCAACATGTCTTTTGCCTTCTCTCAAAGGCTACTTGCCTATGTGAGTCCCATTCAATTCAAAAACTGTGTTCAAATACAAAGAACAGGAATATAAGTTAATTTGGACAATAATTGGCCAAATGAAGATTCAAAGAATAGCTCATTGAAGAAAAAAAAATTAAAAAGGCTTTACAAACATTTAGGAGGCAGTGGTCAGAGCTAAGGAGAGCTGTTCCTCTTTATGGGATGCATGCAAACACTGAATAGCTCCTTCCTGTGCCTTTATTTTACTAAACTTGCCATACCAGATTTTACACTTCCTTCTAAATTACAAGTAAAAAGAATCCTTTGTTTGTCATTTTTCCACTTTGATGGATACAGATCATATTGAACCCACACAGCCAAGTTCCCATCTCTGCTCACGGCAGTCTCAGCCCCTGGAGATAGGGGAATGCCCCAACGGGAACGTCAGGGCACCTGACTTTCCTAAGCCTGATGGGTATCACCCACACCCTGCCTGGCTCCGCACTGCTCATTTCCCGCTGCCGTTGCTAAATCATCCCCCAACACCCAGGGGGAAGTGAATGGCTTGGTTGCTCCCAGACCTCAGCTGTACCTCTGGGAGCAGAAGACACCTGGACTGGGCTACTTTCTCCTCTCTACACTGTATTTTAGAGAGGGTGCTATGCAAGGAGAGACGCTTTTTCTCTTCCAGAAGTTACCCGCCAGCACTGCCTGTAACATACAGAAGCTTTATTTGTATTACCTCACCCTCTGGCACATGCCTTCCACTTTGTGAGCACTTTATATCGTCACTGGTAATTGTGCCTCTGTGATGGCAGCGCAAGGAACGCTGGTCACCGGCAGCATACTCCTTTTCCTACCTCAAGGCATGGAAAGCTGGTGGGTGGTTTAAACAGCCAGGGAAGGAAATAACGCTGTGAGCGCTGCAGTCTAAGTTCCTGTCCTGAAGGCATGTTCTATTATTGACAGAGCAGCAGCAAATAAATCAGGAAAACCAAGCAATAACCTCCCACCTCAATCAGACAGAGACAGACTCGTTTTTCCCTTTAGTATAATGAGCGCAGCCAATTTTATGGCTGAATAGGTACAGGTACTGGCTGAATGTCCTAAGCACTAAGAGAAGCAGGATGAACAGAGCATCACAGCGAATCGGCCGCGATGGGAGAGAGAACCACAAGAGCAGGGACAGAAAAGACAAGACTGCTTTTACAGCAAGGTCCTCAATGCAGAGCATGAGTCCTCTAGCTATAAAGACACTGAGCACGAAGGTTATCTATGAACTGCCCCAGGACGGCACTTGCTCATGCAAACAGCCCTCGTGTATATACGTATGACACCTGCATGAACACACGTGCCATTTCTAGGTGTGGAGTGGCCCAGAGCAGCAGGTGATCTGCCTAGGTGAGGCAGCACATCCCTCTGCTCTGCCCACGCCAATGCCTGGCTCCAAGTCATTCCCCCTCCATCACTGCTCCCCAGGGCCACAGAGGTGCCCTGGGCAGCCACAGAGCCCCAGGGTCCTGGAGCTGCATATCACCAGGGGTGGTTTTGCCAAGAGCAGCCCTAAACTGTAGGGAAGGAGCAAAGTACCTGCAGGGCACTGGGTCTAGAGGGCCTCCAGCGTCCTTGTACCCAGGACAGGGCAAGCAATGCCACAGAGAAAGGGGTTGCACGCACAGGCTGGGAAGATCAGGCAAGGGGCAATACCAGGACCACGAGGCCCTGTCCCCTCCTGCATCCCGCCAGATCTGAGCACAGTCCCCTTGTGACAGGAATGGCTGCAAAGCACAAGGCATCAGGGGGCCATGGTGCAGCAGCTCTGGGGAACACCGCCTTTGCAAGTGGCATTTTTCAGTAGCACTGGAGAAACCATCTTGCTGATCTCTTTCAACTGAAATCTCTACAGCCCCCAAGCACAGCGCTTTGGAAACCACAGAAGCTTCAGCAGAAACCAGGGGAGAGATCTTTTGCTTTTCCCCTTCTTCTCTTCCTTTAAATTTGGTCTGGTGCTTCTTGTTGGTTGTGATGTGGCAAAGATTTTGTGACCATTCACCGGGCACACTCTGTGCAAGTGCTCACCAATGTGAAAGTACAAACCCATTTTACTGGAAATACTGTATAATTACTGAATTGGAAAATATTTAAATGAAAGTGATTTTACTGTGACTTCCCCCCCCCAAGGAACTACAGGAAGATTCCTTAAATAACTTCATTTGTCATAGAAAATATGTTATTCAAGTAATTTTCCCAAGTTTTTCTCTTTTATTTTTTGGTTTGTTTCAGAGTAGCAGCAGCATTAACACACTAATAAATCTTAGTGCAAGACAGTGCTTCCAACCCAATCGTAATAGCTGCAGGCTAGATTACAGGTGTCCTTTCAGGCACTTTAACTTGTTGTATTTACATCTTGCTGCATCAATTGTATAGCTATTGTAAACTTGATATTATGCAAGGTGTGTAATTACACAACATTTCAAACTCCCATCACAAGCGCACACCTGGCCTGCTCCAAACAGCCACATTCCTCCTCAAAATAACTACACAATTAGAAAATTCCACTTCTTGGACACAGCCCTGCAATTCACACACAGGTACTTCACCCAGAAATGTGTCCCCATTTGTTTTACAGGGTCACTAGACACGCTGAGGGCTGGTCATTGTTTTTAATCTTAACGTGACCTTTATACTAAATACAAAAAAGCAACCTTGAGATTGAAAAGTGTGGCATAATGTCATGAGCACAGAGGAGGATTTCGATGCATACAGGGCTGTTTGAGCAGGGCTCAGTCCTCCCAAAGTGCAGAGTCCTCATCTCCTGCAGGTCCCAAACTGGAGTCTCGCAGTGCCTGAAAACTAGTTGTCCCAATTAAAATTGGAAAACAAGGCATTTCAAATCCTCAGCCACTTAGAGAACACGTGCTTTGAGATCAAGCTGGAGATGCTCGATCACACTCAACCATCTTACATGGAAAAAGCTCCATGATGTTTTCACAACAAGCCCCACGGACTGCCCAACATGCAGAGCAGTAGCACTAGAGTAATTAAGGCTAATTTACTCAGCCAGGATTGATTATAAATCCGTGTAAGGATCTCTGCAGTGTCCCCTCCCACCTTGATCAACCAGGGATATACAGCAGTAAATATGTTAATAAACATTTGCTGCAAGCAATGGGGAACACACTCTGGGTTCCTTCTTTGCTAGAAGGGGGAGGACTGGGAAACACTGGGGAATTCATGAGAAGGTTTCAGGGTGGGAAATTGTTAGGAGCTGTGGCTCTTTCCACACATATTGTTGAGGACGGAAGATAATTGTAAATCATTACAGAAGAAAAAGATCTCCAGATCCCAAGCCCAGAGAAATCCTTGGAGAAAAACCAAATGTGCAGGATGCTTTCCCACACTCCTTTAATTGGAATTTCAGATTCATCCTATGTGATCTGTAAAGCAGCAGTTATCAGATCAAACCCCAACTCCTCAGTTTAGATGCAACTCCATGAATTCAGATGAATAAAGGGGCCAGATTTATACCCAGATATTTTAATTCTTACACAGTTAACATAACAGTCAAAGACATACACAAAGGGAAGGCTATAATTGTAACATCTTTGCTCTAAGGTGAATAATTAAGTAGATTCCACTGACAAAAGGATGAGAAGACTGTGCCTCGGGACATTTACTCAGTAGAGCTAAGCAACAGGTTACAGGGAAGCAAACAAGGCTATATTTAAACACAGACCTATTGACCAGATTATTTTAAATGCAGGAAAAAAAAATTCCTAAAAATGCTCATATACTTCTGAGTAATCTCTGGGCAATTTGACAGGAGGAGACAGAATGGAAGAATTCAAGGTCACATATTGTTACTGCAATGTTTTATGTCGGGATATCTTTTCACTTACTCATCTATCTTTGTCCCCCCCTTGACTCTCAGTTTCTTCACCACAAACAACAGTGGTAAAAGGCAGAAAAAAATTATCTTATTCTTTAACTAATGAGGCCCTTTATTAAAGCTCAACTTTGTTAATGGATACCATTTGCAGATTTGGCCCCTTTTGTTGGAAACAGCGAGAACCACGCTACCTCTTTGAATTCCAAACTATTTTTCTTCACTCTAACAGGGAATTTAAGCAGTCATAGATGTGCATAGCAAAGTTCCTTTGTAAGAAAATTACAGAAGCCTGGTACAGTTACTGGGTGATGCAACAGAAGCCAGGACATAAAGGAACTGCCAAGGCTTGTAGCACCCAGCTAAGGCTGGAAACCATCTTTCAGCAGGGGCTTTTAGCACATGCTCCATCTGTTGGTGCAGACAGACCAGTGATGGGAGCACAGGCCACCCTGCCATTCATCAAAAGCTCTGAAAAAAGCCTTTATATATTCTCATCATTTATCCCCAGACTAAGGTTGGACTCAAACATCCTCCTTCCGACAGGGAGGGAGAGATTCCCTCCTGCACATCTTCACTCTTCTACCCGTGGGCATGGCTCACCCTGTGACAGCATCATGGGCAGACCATCAGAGGCTGTGGTGATGAGCAGGAACTAAGCAGTGATACAGCGCTGTGATGCAAAAACCACCACCAAGAATCAGCCCCAGGTTGTTTGATGTCTCGGCAAATCCAGCCAACAGTGAGGCAGGTTTCCAGCTGCTAAAGCTTATGCCGAGCCTCTGGAATCACCACACACTGAGCACTCGCTCTGGGAAGCCAGGCATCTTGCACTCCAAAATAATTGTAAGCCAAGACAATGTCTTTCTCATCTTGTCTTTCTCCCATCTGGACAAAGAGGCAGGAGGTGGCTTTTGGATCAGAGTCAGTAAACAGTTCTAATGAGGTCTGAGTGGCAGATCAGGTCAGCACACACACAAACACCCCAGAAAAGGATGGGCAAATAAGCCACGAAGACCTAGGCAGCACAGAGTCCTGGGGACATCAGAGGCAGCAGTTCAAGAGGACCACCACATTGGTTGGCCCAACTACTTTTCCATCCAGAAGGACTATCACCTTAAAAAAAAAAAAAAATCATTCTTTTAAGCTTTTCTTTTCCCATCTCCTATTAATTTGTTTGACATGACCTTATCAGGACTCTGCTAGTTATGTTCTGCTTTCCTTATGTAGTTGTTTTCAACAAAGTGAAACTGCGTATAGTTGTCTCCTTCTGTTACGCATTCGCTGCTGCAGCGCCAGAACATTAAAGCAATTTGAAAGATATGACAACGAAGTTCCTCAGTACAGTGAGCATGTGGATTGATAGGTTTTGATTTTTTTCTTTAGAGAACAAGACTTGTCAGTGCTCAACTAGAAAAGCTGCCAAATACATCATCATCTCTCATTCACCATGACCCAGGTGCTGTCAGCCCAAACTGACTGTTTTCAGTAAAAAGAGGGAAAAAAAAAAATCGCGTTGGGCGAGTTCAAAACGGATCCCAAGAGGTGCCAATTAGGGAGCATTTTAAGTGCAAATTCTAATGTTAATTTTCTGAGTTCATTTGCTCTGTGCCCGTCACTAAGTCTCCAGTTTAAACTGCTCTTTATAGCCTAATTTTTGTACTACACAATCTGTTTCTGTCCTGCTCAACGTACTCTTATGGCTGCACATAGGACTAACAAATGCATTTAAATATTTGATTCACTGCCATTAGCAAGAGAGGGAGAAGAAAAACTTAATGACGGATGATATGATACACTGTGCACAGAATGCCTTCATGCTATTCACAGCACATTATTATCAACATACCTCTTCCCATCGTGTGCATTTTTTAGGGAAGTAAAACAAACAATGCCAGTGAACTAGCAAAAAGATTTGCTAGTAAGAGGGATTAAAGTCCACAGATCACATCGATGCTGTTGAGTGATCAGTTTTATTTGAGTCTTACCTGTTTATTTTGGTCCTGATTTCTCCTCAGTAAACATCTTTACACTAAAGCACAGGGGTTTACTACCTTGAAAGGAGCAATGAAATGTAGAAAACGTCTAAAAACCTGCTTTTATATGTGTTTTCATCTCAAAGCCAGCTACCCAGACCTCTGATCTAACCACTGCAATCATCAGGGTAGCAACTGAGTGCATTTAATCCTGAGAGAAATCCGAACAGAAAAGTTGAAGAGAAAACTTTTAATCCAGCCCTATTTTAAAAGGCATTATTGCCAATGCAAGGCCAGTGTCAGTTGGGAGGATATTAACATCCCTTTATCTCTCCCTTTTGAGAAGCAGACTGAGCCCAGCCTGGAGCTGTCACCAATACTGATTACGTCCCATGTATGGGGCAGTGGAACTGAATTTAGAAGTGATCTTAGGAAGGGTGTTGATATTTGGAGTAAGCATTCAGCTTCGAAGCAAGAACATCTTCTGGCCAAAGATGCTACCCCCTCTTCCTTGGGTGTGAAGCCAGAGCTTCAAAAGCTTTTACTCAGTTGACTTGGGCTGTGGTACATTTTCCTGTTGCAGGGTTTATTCTGGCCAAAAAGCTAGGTTCTGATACTTGAGTTTTTCTGATTTCTAACAGATATCTAAATCCAGGCACCTCCAAAGGAGATTCCTATTTGATAGCAATGGGATTATGTATGTGCTTATCTCTAAGCACATGAATAACTGACTGCAGCTTTTGAAATTTGTTGCTACTGAAAATATCAGAGTTGATACTCATACAGGGATCCTGAGGGTCCCTGCCCTCTGCTCTTCAGTAACACGGGAACTGAGCTGGGGGAGGGGAGAGAGTATCTCCCTTAAAAATTCATAACCCAGTTAAAGGAACCTCCCCTTCTCTACTTCTATTTTATTGTCCAATTATTCATCACATCCACAATTTTTAAAGTTGATCAAACAACTTGTTTTACTTCTTGGAGAGGCAATATGGGATTACGGGGATGACATAGTTTGTCTCTGACTGCTCTCCCTGGTTTTTGAGATGAAAAGACACCTAACCTGGTGACTGAACTTGTTGATGAAATGCCATGCTGAGTCCCCTGGGAATTGGAGCTGGCAGCGCCTGCTTGCTGCTGGGGTACATCGCCCACGGCAGCTGCACAGCCTTAGAGCCAGAACAGCCCTGGAAAACAGATGAGCTACGGCCAGAGCTCAGAGAGAGAAGGAAACTAGCCAAAAGAGCGAGAAAACACCACATAACAAAATTAAAGTACACGATTACTACCATGGTACATGTCGGACCCAGTGCGAATTACTCCAAGCCCATGTCTTTGGGTATCTCTGTTTGCAGGTATTGCATCACATTAGGAGCCAGTACACTTAAGTGACAGGTAAATTAATTCATTTTCCAGTATTTGCATGCATCCTGCACGAGCAGGATTCCCCAGCCAACAGGAGGCCAGTTGGTCAAACAACATTTGCAATTCACTTCTAAATTTAGGACACTTGCCTGCAAAAGCCCACGTATATTTAACAAGGTCAGCAGAGGAATTCGGGCGAGTGCCATGCAATTTCTGCTGCACTGAGATACAAGTGTAGTGAATGAAAGTAGCTTATTTCTCTTATGTCTTAAAACGTAAAAACAAACACATCCTAATATGAAATACCTTGTGAATCTAATCCCTGCTGTGGTGTTTCATCAGCCCATTACTAACAAATTGGGTCTTCTTCCACCTTTGGGAGAAGGATATAGCGAGATCAAATTTAATTCAGATTTTGAATTTATAAAAGCTCTTCTTCCAATAGATTTTTTTAAAAATTAAGCTTCATATATATGTATTATGGGGGGGGGGGTGCTCAGGGAGGGGTTAAGGTGGGGGTGTTTTGTTTGGTTGGGCTTTTTGGTGTGGGTTTGGTTTGGGGTTTTTTTGGTGGGTTGTTTTATTTTTTTTTAGAAATTCTACATCCCACAAAGAGACCACAAAGATAAATTGACCAACTGCTGAAGTACCAGAACATTATAAAGATAATTGTTTTGGTCTAGACCTTGATGCTGATGGAAGACTGAAGTCTTACTGCATGCAAGTCCCTAAGCAGCAGTTCAGCTTTAACACTCCGATATCCCTGTTTTTCCATTTCCTCCAATATACTATTTATCGGTAGGTCCTGTTCTGTAGCGATCAGCACCTGCTTTGCATAAGCATATTTCCATTTCTCTTTCAGAGCTATAAGGGACTGTTCAAAATGCAGCATGAGAGAGAACCAAAGGTATGTTATTATGAGGAAATACGATTTTTTTTGAGTCCTTTGAAACTCAACTGAATTTAAAGTAACGCCCTTGGTTTTTTTAAAAAGCACTTTCCCTTCTAAAGGTTAAAACCAAGGTTCAGAAGGGTCAAACCTTTTCCTTTTTTCCATGGCAGTGAGTACTGACAGGAGCTCCAGTATTCAGGAGCCCCATTCAAAGGGGCTCCAGACGCGGTACCCATTCTGCCTCGGTGCCGACGGAGGCTCAGAGCATGCCACCACATTCCAGAACTGAAACTTCACTGCTAAAGAGACAGCTTGCCTCACTGCTGCTCAGCAAAGTCGCTTGGGAAAGAAAACCTACGTGGAAAAATTAATTCAGCACAAACCCCCCCTTCCCTGCTGAGGGGTGGTACGTAGAAGACGCAAGGTTCCCAAGCAGGGAGCAAAGGAAAAGTCTCCTGGATTCAAAGCTCTCTATCTCGGTGCTCTATCTCCCCGTGAGCTCTAGCCTGCAGAAACAAATTCACTGCTCTGTGGACAGGATCCAGAAGCTGTTTCCGTATGCAGTGCATGCCAAAACTGGGCCTAGTCGGCTGTTATTAAAATGTTGCTGTCAAGCTATTAAATGCTTGAAAAGCCGAGAATTAAAAGAAGCTTTATGCGTGTACTCCCCACAGTGCTTCTAATCGTGCCATTGATGTCTGGAGCCCCAGTCCCCTGCAAAATTTAGTTACAGTTTGTGTTTATAAATCATTTCTTTTAATGACTGCCACCACACAACCAATCTCATTCCTCGGCCTAATCTGCAGTTTGAACAGGATTAACACTGCTCCAAGATTGCAGAGCACTCTTCAAAGGCACTGTTAAAAGCGGGTGCTTTAGGGGATGAGTCCTCCCAGAAACAGGGTGTCTTAAAAACATCCATTCCTCCCGTTGGACCAGTTTGCACTGGGAAACAAGGCTGGGAGCCTCCAAGAAAATTTCACCTGCGTTGCCCCCAGTTCTGCATCATTCCCTTATATTCCCAGGATGATTTTGGCCAGTTTAACATAATTCAGCTCTCCAGCAAGAGCCAAGCTGCTAAAACGAATGACAGAAAGCACAGAACTCGCTATATCTACAGATCTGTCTTATCTACCTCTTCATCTAAACATAAGACAGTACAAACTCTTTATAATTTACATGTTCAATACCAGACCATTCAAAGAATAATAATAATAATAATAATAAAAAAGAATAAAATAAATGCCATTTATCTTTTTCTTCCCGATGCCTTTTATGAATTTAATTTAGGAAATCATTAAGGAGGGATTAAAGAACCGGAATAACTTTGGTTTGGAGGAATGAACTAACATTTCCCATTCCTGTTTAAGATGCTTCACAACAGACAAAACAGTCTCTCTATCTAATTGCACATTAATTTTGTGCTATGTATGGAGAGGAAATCCTTAATTTGTAAATCCAGAGTGGATTTGTTTGTCTATATTATTATTTGTACTTCTAGACAGCACTTAGTACCACCAGTTCATTTATGCTTCCCTGGACTAGATATATGAACACAAGAGTAACTAAACATACTTTTTCTTCTAAAAATACATGCAACATAGGAGACGAATTGATGCACAGTGACAACAAAGTCAAGTTTGAGACAGGTTGTAAGCAGTGCAGCAGAGGGATGTCCTCAGAGCTGCCACGGTCAGAGCATCGCGCTGGGGACGTGTTCTCAGGCTCAAACTTGGAGCCTGGACAAGACATAGTCGGGTACAAAAGACCCCTAAAAGATTCACACCACACTGTCATGAGACAATTTTGTCGCAGTCTGATCTCCAGAGATCTGAATAGAGGTGAACAATGCCTTTATAGGAGTGGATGACAGAACTACCAACACACCTACAAGGAAACACATACAGGGTGAGCAATGCAACAACTGTAAGAGGGAAGCCATGGAAAGCAAAATCCCAAAGATTTCCAGAAGGGAGTCTTGGCAGATCTCACCAGAAGCATCAGCTGAACAAGGACAGGTGAGAAGGGGTGGGAACAGCAGTCAGCATCAGTCCCAGGAGGCATCATGGCTGTAGGTGTCACCTTCTGCCCTGCCTCGCCAACAAGGAATTGCTCGACACAAGTGGCCAAGCATGGAAGGGAAAGTAGTCATCCTCTAATTGACTGCTCGCTAATGGAATCTATTCATTTATGGTGGCAGAAAAGCCAGCTAATTTGTGGTTACAGTGTTTAAGAGATAAACAATCTAGACTGAATCAGACATGTAATCTTTCTGTCTTGGTGCCGTGCCTACATTCTGGGGAGACTTGAGCATTTTCAGGGGAAAGGGAGTGATCCCAAGTATCCACTGCTTCCAGTGACCCTGGGTTAGGGCCGAGGCCTCTGTCTTATTTAATCTGGACCAGAAAGGCATAAAGTAGATCAAAACTGGCAGAGCTTCAGAAATACCGACATTCTTCCTGTCTGGGTTGTACGAGGTGAGAAGTTTCAGGGAAACTGTTCTAAAAATACCACGAAAAGCACACTTTCATCACTGAGGACTTAAATAACCCAGATCAGAGAACCCTGGGTTAAGCACGGACTCTTGCCGAGGGTGAATTTTAAGCTTGTCCTTGTCTAATCCTTACGTGGGGGAGGAGTCATCAGCAGGATGCTAAATACTTTGCTGGGTTTTTTGTATCATCTGTGGGAGCATCCTCGAGATGAAATCTCACGATGCCATGGCAGACCTTATTTAATTTAATACTCCTAATTCACAACTATTTTGTTCAAGTGTTTGATACAAGATACAAAGGTTTTGATATCGAGAGAACCTTGCAAGTCATGCCTTCCTGATGGATCATTACATGAGCCTTAATTGAATTTAGATCTTGAGATATGCCATTCAGAACTTGTTTGCATTTCACTAGAAAAGAGATGATCATCAGTTACCTTTACATAGAAATTGTGACGCGTATTTTCATGCACATGAAACAAATACCAAAATATTCATGTATTTGTGTGCTTTATTTGCATATAGTTGCTACCTCTGTGTAGATACCAAGCAATTACTGTAGCAGGTAATTATGTGCTCACATGTAATTTGCACAAGAAGGGGGGGGGGGAAATCCTGCAGTTCAGTCATTCTGTAGATATTTGGGGCAACAAAGCAAACAAAAAAGGGCTGGAAGAAAACCTGCATATTTGCCTAAAAAGTCTTTCTGCCTGATGGATTCATTTAGAGATTTAAAAAAAAGGAAAAATAAAATCTCCATTAGTTTGTCATAAGCAGTTTTCCCTTTTCCCAGGAAATTATTTGTTCTGTTACTGGGTTCAAAACAGCAAGAACAAACATATGTAAAAAGTCAAAACAGTGGTAGTATTTTTTTTAAAGACCTTCTGTTACACACAAATCAACAGCCTTTTGATAAAGCTAATTCCTGCAATTTTTGGTTAGTGAAAGAAAAATTTGTGTACACACGTGCCTGTATAATTTATTCAAACAGACACACTCTTTTTTTGCTCAAAAGGAAATAATTCGTCAACTTATGCCAATTCTTTAACAAAGAGAATTGTCTTTCCGAAATGAAAATAAAAACCTTTGGCATTCACCATCTCCTTCCCTATCCAGGAGGATGCATTGGCTGCTAAATCTATATTAATTCACACATTTTTTTTATTTCCTTCCAAATTTCAGTATTTAGACACTTTACCAAGAAAAAAAAAAAACACAAACATACTTTGGTTACACATCCAATTCCTTTTCCAAAGCTTCATCTGTGGCTAAAAAATTACTGAAACATCATGCCCTGTGCTAGTCTCTCACCAGCCACTGCAGCCTGTCTCTACTGCAAGGATTTAATTCATGGGACACCTGAAGATTCAGGTCCAGTGCACAGATGTTACAAAAGATATCACAAGTCTTAGTTGTCATGAGCTTAAAAAAAGAGATGCTTTGCTAGTCCTATGAGTCCTCCTTGAACTCCACCAAAATATAAATTAACTCCTGGGAAGTTAAGATCCTGCAAGTTTCTGGTATCTGGACACAATGTGACTGAAATTGGCTCAACAATAACATGGCAAATATAACCCTGGTATCCTGACCTCCCCCAGCCTCCTGCCTGCCTCGACACATGAAGACAATTTCCCTTCCTCAAGTTCTTTGTATATTGTAGGGAAAAATCTTCCTGTCACTCACACTTTTCCACTGAACTCGCTCTGCTCTAGGAATAAACTTTTGTACTCAAAAAAAAGGGTTGTGTTTATTTTTCTTCTATAACAGGTAGCAATCTACAACAGGTAGAAATCCTACTTTACCTTTGTGGTGAAGGCATCTAACATACCCCCCCGAAAGGAAACAGCACAGCTTCCATGACCAACAAGCAATTTAAATCAGTGCTCAACACTCAATGTTGGAACAGCACCCCAGTGTAAAACTATGCTGAGAACACAGTAGATAATTAAATATTCACACTGGACCAATTTGGGGGGTTTCCCTCTGGCACTTTGGACAGCAACTTGGACTTTTGAGTGTCCCACTCCATTCCCCACTGTGGTTCCCAGTGCTGCTCCCATGGTGCTTTCCCAAGGGGACAGGACAAGGGCTGCCTACCCCACTCCACACTTGCAGGTAACAACCCAGAACAACAAGCTGCACACCCATACCAGAGCACGGGAATCAGTATTCCACTGCTTATGCTAAATTCCAGGCACGTTTATTCCCTGCTCCCAGGGTTGTATGACAGCAAACAGCTTAGAAGAGGCTCTATCAGATGCTCAACAGGACAACCATCACAGGGCACTTTTCACACCTGCTTTCCTCTCAATTTCTTTTTTGGGAGGAATAATACTTAGGCCAGAAGAACATGGCTGCGCTCTACCATCTTAGCCATTTCTTTCCACCTCAGACCACGCTTGATCTTTTTCTCCCCACTTATTTGACATTTTTCTCTCTTCATTTCCATGCTAATGGGCCAATAAAGCCATGTAAAATTTGATGGAGCTCTGAATTACTCTGCAGAGAACTACCAGAAACTCTACACCCTCTCTCATGCAGGACTTCGTGATACCCCTCTGCACAACACACTTTAAATTTGGGGGGGTTTCCCATTAGTGCTTTTTTTGTCCATTGGGTTATAAAGATCTTCCTCAGTTTAAGGCTCCAAAGACAAGTCTGCCACACGTCTGTGTGGGATGCAAATGGAACTAAGCACAAAACAATGGCATGTAGCTGTCAGAAAGCAGGCTGGGAAACTGACGTCTAAGTCTTAAAATATCATACCCTGCTCTGCAAAGTTCTCCTTTGCCAATACCTGCTCTGCCCTTGTCGCATGGGACACAGCTGGTCTGTGGTGGAAGTTTCCAGGTGAGGGAAGGTGGGACAACCTGCTGGAAATCGGCTTTGCTGAAGTCAGTAGGAGCAAAAGGCTACCAACACTGCGGGGACTGGGATGGAAACGGTGCCTGTACCAAGAGCACGAAGGACATACCTAGAGCTGCATCCTTGCCTGCCTTATGACCAACAGAGATTTAAGGGCTTTCTTCTGCTGACACTTCCCCCATCCATCTTCAGTTTGCTGCCTCTCATTGCACTGACCTGTAAAGTCAAGGCTTGACCTTTTTTTGGAGTCCAAGTGAGAAAGCAGATGAGATACTGGGACAGAGGCAGACTTTTAGCCTCAGAGGCTGGCAAGGGAGGCACAAGTGCTGCGCCTGAAATCTGTGTTGGGCCGTTACCAAGACATCACTTATTCCACAGCCATCCACAGGCTGTCACATCATTTCAGTAATAGAAATGAAGGGTGGTCTGACACGTAAGTTATTTAAAAAAAGAAAAAAGTTAAATCAATATTCCTAAGCCTCACAAGAAAAGAAAGCATTTGAGAGTCAGATTTTTTCCAAGAAGAAAGTCAAGTCCAAACGCTAGTTAGGCCTGTCTGCAGACGTGAATTGTGCATGTAAAAATATACACAGAGGCTTCTTTAAACATGAAGCCAATGTTATAAAGAACTGGATGTAATTTCCCAAACAAAAAATGCTACGGTCCCTACCTTAAGCATTTAGCTAACTGGTTTGCATGCTCAGAAGATATTCACACTGGGGGGGGATATTCTATCTATTTATATAAAATTCCACCATTCCACGCCCAGACAAGGAGGGCTGCAGCTTCCAAGGAAGGGGGAAGCATGCTTAAAACAACCTCCCTAAAACAATGAGCAAAGTTTCACATCACTGCTATGGCTCTTGGCTTTCAGCTAATGCAGCAAACTCTTGACATCAGAAAATTTAAGGCCCTGCAATAGATTTTTTTTTTTTGAAAGCCCAGTTTACAGATCCTGGGACTCACAGGCCTGGTTATGGGAGGAACACAGGTTATCAATCAATTAAATCACTGATACATTACTGTTCCTATCAAAAACTCTTTAATGTGTTCTCAGCACACAAGGAATTCAACAGCCAGACCCTGCCATGGTCAGTGCTTTTGCTCTAAACGTTCCCAACCCCTCCAAATTGCACCAGACATGACGCATTCAGCTGACCTTCTGCCATTTGTGCCTTTCCAGGCCTATGTTTGGAGATGGTCCCTCAACAGCTCATCTGTTTCTCAGGTGATTTTAAGGTTCCTGTAAGTCTTCCCGACAAAACAAATCTTCACATTGCTGAAAACAGTTTCTGGGGAAGAAAACCCAAAGATTCTAATTCTTTAGCAGGCCTAAATTTCTCTTGTGATCTCCTGCACTTACGCTGAAGCCTTCATACAGAGAGGCCATGGCAAAAGGAAGTAAAGAAAGAAAACAACCAGCAAAGGCATTTGCTTTGAGCAGGGCTTCAGGTTCCTGTTTTCCTTCCAAAAGTACAAGCATGATGCCCCAAAGTCTGCAAAAGACTAACGTCAGGGCTCTGCTTCAGATTACAGCTGAATGCGGGCGACCTGCACAATGACAAAAACCCTCCAACCAGTCAAGGCAAATCGTGGTGAAAAGTTCCAGGGACTTGGGGGAAGCAGGCTGGGAGGGCTGAAGAACCCTGGAGCCATCCTGCTCCCCTCAAACCAGGACAGGCAAATCTTCACCCAGCAGCCACATCCAATTCGCCGCAAACTCAGCTAAAGAATTAAATATTTGAGCACCCTCACAAAACAAACATATCTACATTTGAATCGCCTCACGTGGAAAATGGCAGTGTTTGGAGTTCTTAATCAAGCCACGTTTGGCAAAGTTACAAAATTACATTTTAGAAAAAAAAAATATCTACTTATTTTTCCACCATCAACGCTCCATTATGTGCACAATGACAAAACTGAATCCAGTTTAAAATGCACCTGTCAGAGCTGTCAGCCATCAGCAGCACCCTTTTGTTGTTTGGTTATGCTGCCAGGCTATTGCAGCGTGTTTTCACTGCGAGGAGGAGGTGTCATCTGAACATGGCAAAACAAAACCCTGTGACTCACTCGGCAAAATCAGACAGACACTTGGAGTAAGGCAGGCAGGCTGGCTGAGGCCCCAGACTCTTCCAGCTTATCTTTTTGCCTGTACAACACCCAGCTCCCATCACGGACCTGATCCCGCAGCAGCAAAACAACACGGCAACACAGCCGGCCCACGGCAAGCGGCAGGTTGGAGCCCCGTGAATCAGCACTTGCTCCCTGCGCTGCTTCAACGCTCACAATTAACACCCGGTTTATACGGCAGAGGTGGCAAAGAAATATTGGAGTTAATATGGCATGGCAAATAAAGGAGCACGTAATTTCTATAGAGAAAGTGAGGGAACAGGCAATTCCTTTGGATGCACACACCAAAACCAAAGCTATTTAATCATTTGCTTATTTTTTTCTTATAAATTTTTACCCCTGAAAGCCAGGCATTCTGCTCCCTGTGGCACCTCCTGAAGTTACGAGACTTGAACTAACGAGAGCTGTGAACACGCTCCCTCTTTGAGAGAGGAAATGATTTTTAGTCAAACAGTCGAATGTTTTCCCTACCATCTGCACAACCTTTTGTTAGAACACCTTCTACACTCAAACACCTGATTAAACAGATGGAGGGAGGGGGGGGGGAAAAAAAGCCTTTGTTAAAGTTTTGGCATCCCGTTTCTTCAATTAGATTCTTCCAATAAGTTTTCAGCAAAACCAGACTTAATGTTCCACTTACTTTTAATGGTGAAACTTCTGCCAAGAAGGGGTCAGAGGAAGTCATTCGCAATGCTCTGCCATACTGTTCTGTGTCCGAAAACGCATTGCTCCCAGTCTCCCCCATGGGTCACCTACAACCTGCAGCAGCCGCTCCTGGAGCCTGAAGGACAGTGAGGCAAATCTGGCCAAGATAGACTGAAGTACAAGGGGAGGGTCAGATCCATGCTACCTGTCCACTGGTCCTTGTCCCTAAAGCTCTGAGCAAGTATCTGTTATTTTAAGTGTTCAGTACAGTTCAATCCCAGCCCAACAGACACGTCCTGATACAGCATCGCTGGCCCAACAAAGGAAACTTAAAATAACATACACAACCCCTTGAGAGTTTGCATGGAGTGCTCAAAATTCAGGTAATCTACTAAGTCACGATGCTGCAAAAGGAGCGCTTGTTTATAAGTACAATAACCCAAATGCTGGCAAGTTGCTTGCGGTGATGGGGATTAGTTGTATGCCCATTAAACTCAGGGGGGAAATAAGGAAAGTAATTCAGTTCCAGTTCTTCTCCCACCCTGGAAACAATCAGTACCTCTACAAGAAAATAATATACATAAAAGTCAATTGTTTACTACGACACTGATTGCCAACAGGCCTGGCAGGACTCGCAGCTGCTCTAACAGGCTGGGCAGCCGAATCGGTAAGTAAGGCCTGCCTGCCCCAGATGGCTGGCAGCAGTCACACAGGATGGGACCCAGGTGTCAGCGGAGCAGTGAGCAAATCAAAATTGTATCACTGAAACACTTAATTTCTCCAAACAATTATGCTTTTAAAAGTTAAACCAAAAAGGAGCGTAAAACCAGGAAGCTCTGAACTCAAATAGGGTTGGAAAGGAAACGCCACGAGCAAGGGTGGCCTTGTGCAGCTCGCATGGCCGCCTCCTCCTCCTGGCTTCATGAAGCTCGTTCTCCTCAGCCCCTTCCTTCTCCAGAAAGGTACGCAGGACCATTTATGGAGGAAAAGCTTGGCAGATGCGAGACCCAAGTGCCAAAAGTCTGGATGCTTTTCACCCTCAGTGTTGCCAGCAGTGGCATCTGGTTGTATTTCTGGCTCCTCACTCAGCACTTGCGGGGGTCCCAGCTCTGCTGAGCTGCTGAGGGTCTGGTGGGTCAGTCCATCTCTCTAAAGGGCTACCAAAAAATCTTTTCCCACAACTAACCCTTTCGTTCTCAAAGGGGAACAGGACAAAAACAGGATGCTCTCCAAACATATATTTCCATAATCTTTCCATGCTCTGCCCTGCACACAGCAACACAAGCTCACTCTCAGGATACATGTATTGAGGTAGGGCAGTTTAGCATAAAGTTATCGTAATTAAATTCACTCTGGCTTCAGGTTGGACAGGAATGCAGAGATTGTCATATGTCAGGATGGAAACACCTTGCCAACAGCTGGGGCAGAGATGGGAGTAGGGCTATTTTCAGTCTGCCATCACACTGTACACAAGCTGAGTGTTTCCATGACTAGCCTCTGGTACATTTACACAATCGTTCATGCTTCCAGATTTTGTATATTCACATGGTGCTGCGTGTTTCCCAAAAAACTATAGCTCCTGACTGTAAGGTATTTGGGACCTCAGTCCTGCAACAACTCATCCTATTGCTGTCTATCAATGTTCAGACTCCAAATAATTTGTAATGAATCCTGGTAAGCTGCTTTGAATGGGATAACTTAAGAGAAGCAGAGTTTAAGCTGAAGCTTTGTTGGAAAGCATGATACCTGTATTTTTGCCTTATTCCATCTCACAGCAGTCAAAAGAAAAGTCCCCTTCACCCCCATGCTTTTTACGCAGAGGTAAGGTGCTTTTGTGTATAATACAGCTTCTGAGGCTTCATCAGCCAGCCAAAGAGAAGAAAAGGAGTCCACAAGCCTCATTGAAGGGAGCCACACCTCCAGCAGTTATCACCTGTGCCACAAACATCTCTCTGCAGAGACCTCAACATCACCGGCCGAAGGGAAACAGTGAATACCAGGTGAGGTTAGGAAGTGTTGGACCAGCAAACCCTCCCAAATCGAACCTTGCACTCAATCCCATAAGCAGCACAGCCTGGGAGCGGCTCCTAGGGAGCCTCAGCATGAACACGCCTCTCCCAGCATGCACCACTCTGTGCAGATGGATCATTCATTCTCCTTACATGACTCACTGCAAGACCTATGCTGAGCATCTGCTACCTCTGCCAGTAGATTGAGGAAGACAGTGGCAGACTGTAGCCCACCAAGAGGCCTTCCAGGGAGAAAACTGAACATATGTGCTCTAGTAGCTACGAGGGTGGTCTGCCCCTACACCAGGAATGAAAAGTTCCACATCTCACTGTATGATCGCATTTGCTTATAACCTGAAAAGCTACAGCATATCGAGATTAAAATAAGCCTTGGTGACCTTTAAGACTCATCTTCATCATATGTAATACTGGAAGAGAGAAGTAGGACTGCATAAAGGAGTATCACCAAGAAGGGGGAAAACATCTTGAGAAGCCAAGACCACCAATCTTCTGACTACCAGAGATGATGTGCAGCTTCTCTTGTTAGTGCAGCTGACAAGGACACACTCCACTCGGTTTCTAGGACCAAAGGCAGTCATAAAGCCTTTAATACATTCAGGTCTGAGTGGCATCAAAACCAGTGAAGCTCAAACACTGGAATAAAACAAAATGCCATGTCATTTGTCCCATGCTGCCCTTGTTAATTAGCACAACTCCCCTTATGTTTGTCTGCTGAACTTGATCTTTTATGCACTTCTCCACGATTTTCCCTTGTAGCTGCTTTTCAGTAGCAGTGGTTTATTCTGAAACATTGCTTGCAAGAGGAGCTGACAACTGTTGAGCTTAGCTTGATCTATGTTTTCTATGGCAGTTGTGTTTTTATTTCTAATGGAAGCAGCAAGATAGTCATAACCGGAACATCCACAGTAAAAGGGGGTCACACTAAACATGCCAGACCTGTCTGGGCAGGTCTAATTTAAACACCAGCCTTTTAAGAACGGGACTGTCTTTGAATGAGATTTCTTTGTACTTCTGAAGACAGCACACACCCTTTTCCTGCTGCTTGATTAAACAGCACTTGCCCAATGAATAGATCTTGATCAGGAATAGAAAATGCATGGAGCTGTCCTGGGGAAAATGTGCTCCATCCTTTCCCAGACTCACCTGTGGGAAGACACATACGGCTATATAGCACACACTGGCCTTCCAAAATCAGCCCTCTCACGTACAGACCTCTGCTCTACCCAATCCCTGTGCCTTTAAAGCATCTCCCTTATGCATTCAAAGGTAATAAAGGACTAACAGCAGCAGAAGACTCTTACAGCAATCTGTACTTTTAGGTTCATCTTTGCCCAGTGTCAGTTCTGGAGGGTAAGCACAAACTGGCCGTGATACCATGCGCAACAGAACATGTCTCAAAGATCCACAACTAAATCACAGCCCAACTCCTGAACATCTTGCCCTGTTCTTGCAGAAGTCAACCCTCCCTTGCTAAAGATAACCCTGGGTTTGCTGTGTTAATTATCCTTTGCCTTGTTCCCATTCACCCATGAAAGCAGGAGTCAGAGCAAGACAGGCAAGTGCTGGTTTTCACATGCAAGGTGGATGCTACACTTCTCCAATGGGGCTTGCTCCTCTATCAGGAACATCAGAAATACTTCTGCAGCAAACCATTCACTAGTGCACTAAATTCACATGCAGAAGGCATAAACGTCACAGCACAGATATTTTATCATTATATTTTGAGTCTAGGACTTTGAAAATAACAAATGATAACTAAGAACTCAATTCCAGCGAAAGTAAGAAAGTTTGCTGCCTAGGATACATACTGGATTGAGTCCTCTCTGCTCCAGTTTTCCTGGATTACCTTGGGCAAAGCACTCTCATAGAAACTCAGATGTTTCTACATCAGGCTTGGGTATCTCAGCTTCCACTGACTTCAAGGCTCAGCTGCTTCAGCACGCCTGAAAACTTTCATTGCATTGTGATACCAACAGAACAAAGACTGTTTCTCTACCTCACAGTAACTCCATGAGGATAAAAAGATCTCAGCTTGTAACACACTTGAGCACAGCAGTTACGCGTGTGCCTCTACGTACTATACATGGGCAAAGGCCAGGTCAGGCTGGTCCCCATCTTCAGGGGTGACTCATTTCCAGGAGAAGATGCTTCATTCCCGTGGAAGGACAACAAGGCATGACTCAATGGATCAAAGCAGCTTATCTGTACTGAAATCGGCACCTAGAGTTAAATTCTGAACTCCTTTCCACCAGTTCATTTACATATGAGAGCTCTGCACAGACAGTATTAGCTGAAACTAGACCCACTTGACAGGCAGAATAGTTAATTATGCAATTGTGAAATTTCGGCAGTTGCTCTGGTAAACAAACATTCCACGAGATGGAAGTCAGTTTTACAACCTATTTCTTCGTAGTGCATCTACTTTTGGCAGGCCTCAAGAGATAACTTTGGGAGGATGGGAGGCACTCCTCCCCATCTCTCTCTGGCCAGGCACTCAGTTCTACAGGGGGTAGGACAGAAAAGTTGATCATGGTGTAAGAAAAAGTGTTTCTACTAGTCCTCAAAACTTTATATCCGGCTATATAAGCATCTGCCTGCCTCTTTGGAGGGCGATTAGGGATCTTTCTGCAAAGAGAATTCTTTGCAGCACTCTATCCAGCTAGGCCCTTGTCTCCTGGTGCTTAGACAAACACTTTTCAGTTTATGTAAATAGTCGGTGGATCAAATTTCCCCAGCTGCCACACCCAGCCAGCCTGAATCACCCAGAGAAACATGAAGAGTCAACTTTTAGGCATTGCTTTTTTCACCAAAGCACACCAGAGTTGCTACGTTACCTATTTCCCCACCAGCAAACAGATCTTTCCTTCTGAAAGAATTCTTTCTGTCTATCAGGCATCTGCATCACACTTGCTAAAGTCTGATCTGATTAAAAGGAGCAGTGTGAAACAAAGGAAAATAAGTGCTGGATGTGTGCCTTTACTTCTGGACTTCACCTTGTTGCTGTAGGAGCCGAGCTCCTACAACCAATCAGGTCTGGGGGCACCTGCTCTTCCTGCAACCACCTTGCATAGCCTTAGTGCAGGACAGGAGGACCAAATCAGTTATGTGCACAGGCAAATACAAAGGTCATGAAGAAAAATCTGTATGAATCTCATTAGTTCATCTCCACGTACCTGCTGGACACTGTTAGTATAGCAAAACCACAACATGGGCTTTTCTAGAAAGATGGATACAAGACAAGGCCAACTAAATCGGGTGTAATTACACCTCTACAGAGGGAAACCAAAGAGCATCCCTGTTGCTGTCCTCCACCCATGCTGTCACACCTGCACTGCAAACCTCCCAGCACCACCATTACTGGTACAATATGGCCCAACATGCCTGGTGTTTGACCACAACTCTGCTCCTCCAGCAGCCAAGAGACCGGCCCTTCTCCCAGAGTTTTAGGCTGAAGGAAAGCTCTCTTCTGAGGCTGGGGTCACTGTGCAGCCGTGGCAGTGCAAGGATTCAAACAAGGCTTGGGAGGAGATTCAGGTCTTCCATTTGGCCAGTTGATAACCCAGGAAATGTAGAAACAGTTTCTAAAGTAAACCCTTGTTTTCAGGCTGAAAGCAGAAACTAGGGGGAAGAGGTGATTTTAGATGCTTCTTCTGGCATTGTGACATCTCAAAAAAATCCTCAGTTCAAGTCTTGATCATCACTCCTTGGCCTCTGCACACTCAGACTGCCATGCTGCTACTTTTAGCTACTGGAAAGCAAATCCAGACTAAGACAAGACAAATGTTCCCAGGTATCACCAGTCTCCAGTGCAGCTCATCTGGACCCTTGCCCCTAATCCTAGCCCCAGCCCAACCTCTGCTTCACAGCTGCTGGGATTCCAAAGGGCTCTGAAAAAACAAGGCACCGAGGTCTGAATTCTTTATGGAAGCCTGAGTGTAATCCCTGTTATACCAGCAACTTACCTACAGGTTCCAACTACCACATATAAAACACTCAAAAAGCAAACCCCAACCACTGGTTTCATCAGAGCAGAGGGACATTTGACCTGGTAGAGAGCTTTTCCATTCGAAATAAAGTTATGTATGTGAATTACTTGGTAAAGGTATGATTTATTGCAGGTGAACAATTCTATTGTTGAGCCACCTTACTTCATAGCATAGTGCATAGACTGAAATCTTTTCTGTTTGTTTAAACTCTTTTATAGAAATTCTTACATAGTTTCAAATAGTTGTGGTCAAGCAATTGCAAATACATGTGCATTTGCAACTGTATTACTCTCTTCCATCGTGCTTCTGATCTTTCAGGTGACCTTTATGCATAATTTAAAGTTTGTTTTTACACCAATTATATTAGACCTCTCTGAATTTTGTTTCATTCATTTTGTTACATTACTAAGTCTGATTTTGACCCTGTCATAGTGCTCATAAGCAATGTGGACTATAAGGCCTATTGTCTGGGTTATAAATCACTGCAATAAGTATTTTAGTCTTCATTGACGGTGCAAGCCCCAGCTCTTTGTACATGATTTCTAGGAGAGATCTTCCCACTGTTATGCTTTGAAATATTGTGACAGGAAGAAAATGAGTCTTCTAAGTCTCAACTTTTTTTTAAGTAGTAAAGCAAGGTCTTCAGTTATTATCTTGTCTCAGTGTGAAGGACTGCCCTCATTAATGAGCTTTGAATTCAATTTCACAAAGTAGGAGCCCTGACTAAAATATCCAGGAAGCTTCTTCCCCCTCCCCTCTCTGTTTTGGGCTTTTAAAGAAACTCAGTTTTAGCGAAACAAGCTTAAGATAAAGACTGCTATAGGTGGCACCTGAGTACACTTGCCAAATATCTTTGAAATGGACACAACGTATCTTGGGAAGCAACATCATGGTGAAACATCATTATATTTTGAAGTCAGAAAGTCATGGCAACATCCAAAGATTCTGTTAGTGAGGAAGTCAGCTGTCTCTTGCCCTCTTTAGAGAAAAACTCACAGAATGTTAGGAGTTGGAAGGGACCTCAAAATCTCATCTAGTCCAACTCCCTGCCAGAGCAGGATCGCCCAGACTAAATTTCACAGGAATGTGTCCAGGCAGGGGGATTTGAATGTCTCCAGAGAAGGAGACTCCACAACCTCTCAGAGCAGTTTGTCCCAGGGCTCCATCACCCTCACAGTGACAAAGTTCCTCCTCACATTCCCATGGAACTTCCTCTGCTCCATGTGCTATTGCTGCCATCACTGAGAAGAGCCTGGCTCCGTCCTCCTGACCCTCACTGTTTACATAAACATTAATGAGGTCACTCCTCTCCAAGCTAATGAGGTCCAAGAGATCCAAGCTAAGGAGATATGAACTCTTTGAAAAACAAAGGAAATGGGGAGAAGGTAAGAAGAAAAATTAAAGAAGAAAACATCTCTGAGTAGATTGTAACTTAAGCTGGTGGTGATCTGTGCCTGGAACCACCTGGACTTTGGGGTTTGCAGAAAGCTGACCTTCACCTGAGGGTCTTCCCTCACTGCAGGGTGAGGAGTCAGAGGGAATAGTGAGGAAAGGGAAGGGTGCATTGGGGAAGAGGAGGTGTGTAAAGAGGTAAGTGTAAAGAAGGAAAGGATGGCATAGGTTGGGCAGGGGCACAGATAAGCATGTGGCTGCTCATGACAGAGGCTACTGGTGCAGTGCATGCTATGGGAGTTGGCACAGGCTGTAAATTAACTTATGGGATACATAAATCCCCAGCAACTCTGATTGCACACACCCAGCCGAAAAATGTAAGTAAACAATAATTCCTGTCCTTTTTATATCTATTACTTCAAGCTCAAGCACGCTTTAATCCTTCATTTTATTTGATACCATTTACCTTATCCAACATATATAAAAGGATATGTTCTCCTCCTTAGACTGCCTTCAACTTTCTATGAAACTAGCTTGAAGCAGTAGGCCAATATTTGTATAGCAGATAATACCTAAAAGGAGGCTCCCTGTCTAGATTGGCAGAGAAAATTCCCAGTTTAGGTGTTCAAGTACAGAGTAAAACCCTGTACGCTGAGACACACAGTCTGGCTGCAGCCCTGTATTTGATATTCCTTGTGTGTGAAAACTAAGGACTGGATGCCAAAAGTCACTCACTTTTCAGATGTGACATGTCTAGGAACGCCCCCATCTTTGAGCAACAACAATCAGGAGCATTGCACTCTTGTAGGGCTTTCAAACAGTTGTAAGAAATACAGGGTTGTAAAGTCCCCTATCTTTCAAAGAGGAATATAGGGACTGACAGGGAACAGAAAACAGGGGGAAATAGGAAAACCAGTTAAACAAATGAGCCTGGAGAACTGGGTTCTGTGCCCAACTCCACCTTGGATGCTTTGTTTGGCCTTTGGCAAGTTACTTATCTTTCCTGTCTTCGTTCCCTTAATGGTTTTAAGGAACACTCACAGATTAAAAAGATGAGCTTGTAGAAGTTAGAGACCAGCCCTGAGCACAGTGAAAGCATCTTTGGGTTACAGTGAGGAAGAACAGAGGAGAATGTTGTGATGGGATTGCCATTTAACAAGCAATGCCTCAGCTCTTGCTCCCAGCATTTGACATTGCTTCTTTATCACAAAGTCATCAAAAGACACCTGTATTCCTTTGCCTCTAAGGGCCTCACTTTATCTTCTCACCTGCTCTTCTTCTAGGAGCATGATTTCTAGTCTCATGAGATTGCATAATCATGTGTAATCACAATCAAAGTGTGACACACTGCCGAACTGGCACCTTCGCCTCTCTACCCAGTTATCACCAGATTATCTCAACATGTCCCTAATTTTCTGCTTTTGCTTCCTGCAGGCTGAGTTGGGAGTGTGGGTCACATGTGTTTTACATTAATATCCCTCTGTTTATTACCTGAATGTCGTTATTCTGCAGAACTCTGCACTGCACTTCAAGCTTCGCTTCTGATTGTGATCTGTCAGCAATACTGTTATACCTATTCAAATAAAACTTACATGTACAGCAATAAGATGCACATCAGATGTTTTAAGTACTTTATTAAAGGGCTTAAGTAAAGTCATACTTCATAAATATTTTCATGCCCTACAATGAATCCCTAATACCTGGTTTCTTTCATCACAGCAGCATTCGGGTTGCTCAAATCATCGCCACTGCTCTCTTTTTTTCTCCCATCTTATAAAAACAGAAGTACTTGCACACACCAGAAAAAACCCCACAGTCACCTGTGGAATGGAAGACAACTGTGGCATCAACTAGTCTACTTGAAAATGATGATACAAAGATATCCATTGTTAACGAAAGAAGCTATCTCTGTGAACTAGTGCTGTGCACCTGGTTAGGAAGCTACATTGCTTCACCTGAACTAAGCCTCCTACACTGGTCCCTGACATCCCAGTAACATCTAACTCCTCGTTCTCCCATTTACATGGAATAGTGGAGCAGAGATGGCAGTAAGTACCAGAGATGACTAATAATTAAGAGCAGAAAAGCCCCTTTTTGACATCTAAAGCAAAAATACATCTAAAAACTGCCTTGAGATGATTCAAGCCCAGTGCTTCCTAAGGTGTTCCAGGGGACACAGCTCTGGACATAGAAACTATGCAAGGGATTAAAATAAAAAAATAATAAAAAAAAAAGAGAGAAAACAAGAGAGAAATACCTTTCTGAAGGGGAGACACCACCGATTACAACTTAAGTTTTAATACATGGACAGAGAGGACTCTCAACTGTCCAAACAGGTACCACAGCCCTGCATTTTTATGACTATATCCCATGGAAAGGATATGTTATCTTTTACAAACACGAGCAATGCTTTGTGAAACCTGGTGTGCAGGTAAGCATGATGATCCTTGTTTCATAGCTGGGGCCTTGATGCCATGACCTGTACCAGAGCTGGGCACAGACCTTGCAGCCCTGGGTCCCTGCTTGTGTTTGAAGTGTGGGGCAGCTCTCCCACTTTTAGGAGGTTGTCCATACAGCTTCTTGCCTTTAGTACTGGAGCGATAAAGGCATTTTCTAAGCAAATTTCTGTAATTATATTGACATGGGGTGAAAGAGTCTATTTGGAGGGAAAGTCTCTCATCTGATGTTTAAGTTGGACAAGGTATGGGCACAGGCACTGGAACTGTGCTCACCTTATCAGCAGGAAGAGCAAAGAGTTTGCTACAAGAGCATTTTATGCTGTCTAACAATGTTTGTGTGTGTCTGCATCTATAAAAACACTTTAAACTGCAGCTGATTTATTTTTTTTCTTCTTTCCTCTATTTGGATTAGTTCCAAGGCCAGGATTATAGCTGCTCTTTGCTAAGCAACAAATATTAACTATTGCTACTTCATCAAAATCCTGCACCAATGCAGTTAACCAGTTTGCCAGCCAAGATGATGATATTTTCATATTTACTAGCCTGGAGCTTCACTAAAATTAAGATCAACTGAGTACAACTATAACAATTATCAATTTTCATTCTTGGATAACAGCTTGAAATTGCCTTCAGGAAAAAGGAGGGTCCTTTGCTTTGGATGCAAAAAAAACTAGATATAAAATTAACTACTCTTTCTTCCTCAGGCTAAACATGTGGTTAGGCTCACTAAAACTATTCCACAACTTTACAGGTTGCATCCCTATTTGCTTTAGCTTTTAGGATAAATGAGTAAGTAAAAGAAAAAAGAGCTGTCAGGTATATTAAACTGCATTCTCAGCCTGCACTTCTACCTACCCTATCCTAAATTACTTCCTGCGGCCAACTGAAACTGTACTGAGCGAGGGAAATTTGAAGCACCTCTGAAAAAAATGCCTTCAAAGCTGCTGAGGCCAGTGGATATAACATCTTGGATCCAGATTTAAGTAGACGATTGGTCACAGTGGAAGAGCCTCTTTGTCAAAGGAGTTTAATATTAATTGAGGAAACAATAGTTTCACTTAAATAATGTGGTCAAGGTAGGAATATTATAATATCAGTTGCTGAATGCTCAGGGATCATGGAAATTAAGGTTTTTTTAATCACATTAAATTACTGGCAAACAGAGAAGTAACCGTCCCCTACAGCTTCTGGGCTCTGAGTCTTTCCATGGACCTGACACAGACACTGGGAAGTTCTAGTGGCTCCATCCCTTGGCAAACTTCTGGCTGACATTTTCCTAGTTCCTTGAGCAAACAGAACCACCCTTGTGCCTACTCTTCTGAAGGGAGCTCCCAAAGATGATGATAGCTTTTATGTTAAAATAGAAGAGTAAAGAAAATAATGCAGTTGTCCTTCCTCCCCACTCCTTCCCTTCTACCTATTTTTCTATTGAAAAATATCAGACAATTCATTTATCTGGATGCAAAATGAGGTTTCTTCTGTTCCTGAAGACAACACTTTTTGGGGATTTTTAAATGTCAATTTTTCCTTTTAAATCTTTTCCACTGAACTCACACTTCCCATTTTTCATTAGATCCTGTCAACCATAGCGAAGCAAACACACGTGGCCCAGTACTGAAGTAACATCAGCTCTGGGTTGCTTAAAGCTGTACAAAGATTAAAGCATCCCAGTTTTACCTTGCTCAATCTGCCAGATTGCAAACTCCTACTTAAAGGCACGTGTGGTGCTGCATCGCATGGGACCGCGTATCCCAGGAAAAGGTCAAAGGCACTGATATCCTGTTGAGCAACATTTTCTATGACTGAGACAAATGGAGCATCAGATCAAAAGGGAGTAGGTCGAGCAAAGGATCAGCTCGCTATCAGTTTGAAGACACAAGAAAGACAAAGCAATTTCATTAAGAAAAATTGACCCACATAGATAAAAGATAGATGGTGAAACTGCTGCAAGGTATGTGGATAGAACTACTTCATCAAAGTTGTAAGTTGCCTATAAAATTAAATCTCTTAGTGAATTTAGAGAACTTTTTTCCAAGTGAAAGCATTCCCACAATAAAGTATACCATTTGTAATTTCCAGATCTAGACTGTTTTTTCTTTCTCTCTCAGATTTTCTTTCTGAAGTTTTTTTTTAAATAAGTTTTAGAAAGCTAAAATTTAAACAGTATCTTAAGCCACTTTGCATCAAAACAACTGCTTTCAGGTTTTTGTTTTGAACTGTTTCAGATTTCCACTTTTCCCACAATTAAAGAGACAAAAAAACCCAGCACCAAACCAGAACCACTACCCAATTTATTTGTCCTCCACAGTCTCCACACTGTGCTATCACACAGGCATTGGAGGCAGGCACCAATATTGCTATTTTAGCTCTGAAGAGAGCCACGTGCACCTCTAAAGAGCCAAATGGGGAAACAAAGTTTTCCCACAGGTTGGAGCACACCAGGTCAGAAAGCCTGTGGATCTGTGCCTCGAGTTTCAGCTTGGTTGAAAAATGGGACACACTATATTTTGAGGTGGGAGATGACTGAAAAGAAAAAAAAAAAAATCCCAATTCTTTCTGATAGTAAATTCTGGATACAGAGAGCAACCCAAGGAGATGTCTGGATCTACAGACCTAACTGTTTATTTATCTTGGCAGCTATGCCCCAGCCAGCGCTCAATGGCAGAGAGCAGTTTCCCTCCCAACAATATGCCAAACGCACTGCTCGCTGATTAAGCTGCATGGGTGAGAATAATTCCACCGTGCTGGACTAGAAGAATGAGTGGCACCTTCAGGAAGATTATTCATAAGGGGAGCTGTTAAGCTGTAGCTCAGCAGGGCTTTCCCTCCCCTACTCCACTTTAATCAAGAGTACAGGGCAACAATTAGAGCCAGTGTCACCAGCTGCTCCCGTACCATTGAGAAGCCACCATCCTGCTGGGGCTCTGAAACAGGGCTCTGGGATTGCAATTAACACACCACTAACAGCTCCCTTCCAGATCAACAAGCTATGACCCTGCTCAGAAAAAAAGACACCGGCCAGGTTCATTTTCAGTCACAAAGATAAGTTGCAGTAAGCCAAGACAATAGCACACTTGGCAAAGAACTGTCTGGGAATCTCTCTTTAGGGACAAGGATACCACCTTCACCTTCCTGTGACTCTACTGGTAGCTCGCTAATGTTTAGTGGTGGTGACAACATTAAGGAATTATCTGGATAAAACTCTGGAAGTCATTACCCCTGCTATAACACAGCAATAAGACATTCAGATATGAAATAATCCCCGATTCATTCCCTCCTTTGCTGGGGAAAAGCTGGCTTAGTCTGTGTATGTCATAGTAAGAGGTAACGCACACTGATTGACCAACACCTTATCCAAGCCTCCTGTCTCCAGTTTTAGTAGAAACCAGTCAACTGAACATTTAGGTCCAGTGAATACCTTGGCCACAGGAGATCAGGGTGTAGCAACTGCAACGCAGTCTCCCAAGGAGAGCCTGTCCATCACAGTGACCTCCCAGGAACTTCCAAGGATTTATTTTGTCCTCAAGTTTCCTGTGTCTGGAGACACAGACACACTCAGACTCTTGTAGATTAATATAAACCATGTATGAAACTGAGCACAGCATCAGGATGCAGGCCCCTCTAGCTACCCACAAACACATAGGAAGTTCAGGGTAACTGGCAGATGAGTTTGGAGTCAGGGGAGCCAGCCCAGCATTGGACTCTTTCTATATGCAGGGAAATCCGAACCAAGGGAAGAGTGGGTGGATATGGCAAGACATCCAGTATTTATATATCAGCTGATGTCATATCTGAATGCAATTCTAGATTTACTATTACACCTCTTCCTTCATCTAGGCAATAACTACCTGCCTGCTAAAAGGCATCATTCTTTTATTGTTAAAATGAAACCGGACCTGGTACCCTGGGGCAACTGATTTCAATCTCCAAGTTCATATGGTTTTTCTTGCTGACAAGACTGGTTTGAAGGAGAGCCAAAATGCCAGCGGCGGTTGCCCTTGCTAAGAAGAACCTTGAAAGACATTACGATGACTGTTAATAGAGTATGCACACACAATCTTCTGCAATAAACTGGCAGATAACTGGTTCCCCCAAGAGTGCACATGGAATCGATGGGAGGAGAATGCGTCCTGGTGTGGAGGAGATAAGGAATCTGGAATTTGCAGGAAGTCAGTCTCCCAAGTGTCACACCACACTGCCAGCTTGTCAACCCTCAAGCACAGGAGGCACTGACTGATCCTCTACCCATGCAAACACCTGATTTCTGTGCAAAGGGCTCTAACACAACAGTGACTTTGTCCGTTTTGCTGGTGCATGTGCCATTGCCAGACCAGTCTAATGAATACCAGGCCTGGTGCTTTAGGTGTAGGAAGCATGCGGAAGAGTCACCGATCCTGGAAGCTCCGTTTAGACAACAGCTTTGGGAGGTTTCAGAGCAGCAGCTGGTGCTCCTATTGCTGCTTCCCCACGCTTGGGCTGTATTGCCATGGGATGCACTATAACACCACAAACACCTAACTGCTGTATGACTGCAACTCTCCTAGATAACATATGATCCTGGAGAAGCATCTCACAGAGCTAGTCTCCTGCATTCAATGGAGCTGTGCTCTCTACAAGGTGGTTTTCGTAAAGAAACTATGTACCTTGCTCACCTGAGGCTTACATTTGAGCTCTGGTCTCTCAAAGGATGATGACAGGTATTAAAAAAACCCACTTTCTTTCTTAGTATGCAATTGTTGTGTTTCCAGCACCTTCTAGTTAGAGGTTTAGTACGGTAGGTTTGTCTGCACTAAGCATTTGCTCTGAATAACTCCACCAAACACTTCCGGTTTTTCTGGACCTACTGCATTTTTCTACATTTTGCAAACACTTCAGAAAAACAGAAGAGAGGGAATAAAAAAAAAGAAAACAACAGCAGCTTCTGCAGCCTGAGGCTTCTGGGCAGCTCAAGGAGATCTGGGTGCATGGCATTGACCTGGGGCAGAAGCATCTGTACTACTGTCCACTCTAAAAAGCTTCAACCAACGTTCCCTTCTGCTGGGACCAGGGACACGCACAGACACAGCCTCCTTGGCCACCAAAAGCAGTTTCTTTCTCTGCTTAGCTGAAAGCAATTTCAACCCTTTTGACCCCAGGACACCACCACCCTTAGGAAGACTGAAGAGATGACCCTGTTGGTTCTCATTCAGCACCTCTGTCATGCTTGTGCACATGTGTGTGTGCAGACCTGCTCTGTCCAAACTAGCAGCAGAAGGCCAGCACACCCCCAGCCCAATGCTGCAGCCCACAGCATGGCCAGAGTATCAGGGCACGCTGCACGGGCCAGCTTTGGTCAGAAGTAGCCACATGCTGCGTGGCAGACAGGCACATTCCTTGGAAGTGCCCATACCCACTTCCAGAGCTCACCTCAGCAGTTTGTTATTTTTTCCTTTAAGTTGACTGTCAGTCTGACACCAAAGTTTGTATCAACAAGATCTCATCACTTCAGCAAAATGCTAAGCTGCTAAGGAGCGAATGCTGTGAAAGCAGGGACTGGATCAAAAGGCAGATCACTCTTCCCCCTGATCTATGGCATCTGGAAAAAGAAATCTGTGCATGATTGTTCCACAGAGATGGCTTTTGGTTCTTGATTTTAACTTGCAACTGCATGTTTCTAGATGATCAGGTTCAACATTTTCATTGAACGTGGTTTTGCACTGGGACAGGCTGCCCAGGGGGGTGTGAAGTCTCCTTCTCTGGAGATATTTAAGACCAGTCTGGACACAGACCTGTCCAACCTGTCCTAGGGAACCTGCTTTGGCAGAGGGGTTGGACTCAATCTCTGGAGGTCCTTTCCAACCCCTACAACTCTGTGATTCTTGAGCAGCTTGAGTTTCTTCACCAAACTTAGAAGAACAAATACAGCTCTCACACCTACTCTTAGTAGAATCCATACATCTTTTTGGTGTATCACTCCATAAACAAGACAAAAAGAGCAATCTGTTAAATGCAGAGATTTAATGCAGTCTATTCCAGCACAGCACTGGGTTCTCTCCCCAGTAACCACGTTTTCTTAAAGTCCCTTCGGGCTCCTAACCTCTGGTTTATCTGCCCACCGAGTAAAGGCAAACCAGGGTTTAGCCCTCCTAATTCAAACAGCCTCCATCCACCTTTCACTAGGAAGATCTGAGGTGGAAAGAGCTGCTAAATGATGCTAAATTCTGACAGAAAAGACAATTCCCATTTCCAGATTATTTTGGATCTGTATATATGTAAATAGTCTGTTAATACACAGCAACAGATGGCTCTTAAACTTGGCAACAGCATAAATGCAGCAAGTTTTATTTGATCTGACCCGAGGTGGTTGATGGAGCCATTTGTTTACCAGTGTATTTTTAAATAAGATGATCTGCAGTGCCCAGAGCACTGTCTGGGTGCTCTTTTATTACAGTTTGCAAAACTCCAAACAAAAATAGGAGGCGAGCTGATCGTTCTTTGGAGTTTTGCCCATGCAACAGTAGGATTCTGGTTGCATCACTACGTATTCAAAACAAAGCAAAAAGAATCAAGAACAGCAGATTTTCAGAGCTATGGCTTTGCAGTTGTGCTCGTCCACACAGGAAGATGATGCAGCTTCCACATGTTTTTACTACCACTGTTGACATAACCGAGTGCAAAGTTACAAGTAGACATCTAACAGGAGGTGCCGAGCGATGCATTTTCGAGTAGTCTCACACTGTCACACCCACCATCCTCTCAAGTATGTTAAGATCAAGTCAAAAAGTCAGTTTTAAGTGTCAGCAGCCCTAGATGACTTTACCTTGTCCATTTCCCTTGCCAGGAGCATAAGCAAGCTGTAAGTTTGCAAAAGAACATTTTAAGAGGTAGAAGAACATGAGTGGACATCAAGGCTTCTTTCTCTGAGTAACCCAGAGCTATGTGGAATCGATTTACAGTTCTGCCCTGAAGACTCCCCCCTGTTTCTCTGACTGCTCGCTGCGCTGGCGAGTGATGCAGCAGCACAGCCTCCTGCATCATGGTGTGCCGGCCCCAAATGCACGCGCACCCCGTCATTCTTTCCATGTGAGCCGCTGATGCCACACACGCTCAGCGCTGCCCCAGGGCACAGCATAACTATCTTCCTTCCAACAGACACAGCCTGAGCAGACACTGACCAACATGCATGTTCCCCCCATACAAATACGATAAATGCAACACCCACAGAGTCTGTGGAGCAAAGCAAGAGGATGGGGAACTCATCCGGGCTGCACTAGCATTCCAGTTTTGGTATATATATGCTTCTTGGAAGATTAAAATGGAGATGAGGCACAGCTATGGCACACGCAGGCTCACAAAAATAACCTTCCTTCCCTACCACATGCAGCATTTTTTAAATCAAAACGCTGCTAAGAGTACCTATGTGCAGGCACTCAGCTCCAGCTCCATCCTTGAAGCTACCACATGCAGCTTGCCTTGCAAGATCTCACTCGGCATGCACTGAAGACAGATGTGCAAACAAACAAGGACATCATCACTGCAGCTGGAGGGGACGCGGCCACAGCGGCCTCAGGCTGGGAAGTTTAGCTATTTAGCTTTGCTGGTGTCTCAGGGAGGTTTGGCAACACTACACTCCTCCCTCCATCAGTGGTGGCACTGTGGGTGCCTGAGCAGCCCAGAGCTCCCAACCGGCTTCTGCATGGGTGTCCTCCAAGCTACCAACTTGTGCACAGTCTGTTAATTAGTCTAGCATGACTTGAAAAAATAAACCAGGGACCACAGTACTCTAGAAGCAATCTCACACTTTAAATGGTATGAGGAGAATCAACAGGAAGAGGGACACCTAAGATGTTCATCCACAAAGGGGTATCAGCTGGACCCTTCACTGTCTTCAACACCAAAGCGCATCAGCCACAACCAAGGTGGAACCATGTTTTATTAGTGTCATGGAGGTACTTTAAAAACAAAACAAAAACACACCACCAAAAGTCGCTCTCTGGCTCCAGGATTTCATTGCAAGAGAACACAGAAAGGCTGAAGCAGAACACCGAGCCTTCATGCTGCACCCTATGCTTAAAGAAACCCAACCAAATACTAGTAAAATTAATTATTCTGTTCTTAAGACAGTAAAAGATTTAATTAAGAGGAGGAAATATTCAGCCTCTCAAAGCTAAGCTAGAAGCAGTATGAAGAGCCCAGTCATCAGCCATGCAACACAACATGAGCCCAAGCCCATTCCAGATGTCCCAACAACAAACCCTTGCTCTTCCTTCACTTTACACAGCAACCAAACCACAGCTTCAGCTGCTCTCCCACCTTCTGAAGATTATTCTCCAGAGCAGAGGACACACCTCAGAGCCATCACTCCCTCCATTCCAGCCTTGCACTTTTCATCAGCAACACCAGCACAACTGCACACACCACCCCACACTCTGCTCCTTCAGTGCGCACTGTCCTTGGCACGGTGACATTGACAGCTGTATTTCAGATGCCAGTGGGGACGGATGTCCTCTTACAGCAAGACAAATTGGAAGTGGCATGCAGAGGATGATTGACACCCCATGTAAGTTCTTATTCTGTCAAAGCTTCACAATGTTGTTAGTTGTCAAACCCAACCACCCTGCCATTGCTTTGCCACAATCCTACATGATGCCCAATGTCTACCAGGCTTTTCATCTCCTCGCAACCACATTCACAAATGCCTTTCCCAGGGTTGCACATATACCTTCTGCATAGCCTGAAGTCAGGCAGTGTTGTGAAAGTTCATCTGCTTTGTAGAGGATGGTGCAAAAAATATTTGTGATTGCTAGACTTACAAAAAACGGTAGTTCTCTTAAATTTGGGGGAGTTAAAATAAAAAAATAAGTAGATTAGGGTGCGCCTCCAAACTCTGCATTTAATGGGTAAGACTGGGCAGTGTTGGGGCAGGGGGAAAAAAAAAATCAGACCTGAAATACTCCCTTTCAGCAAATTCACCTCAATGTTCAGCTGGTACAGCAGCTGCCAGACCAGCTCAGCTGAGGACCACGACATTCCCATATCCCAACAGCCACACAGCCCAGCTCCACCTACACAAAGAAATACATCTCTCAGATCTCCTGCAATGAGTCCTCTCTGCTGGAATCAAAGCACACCTCTAGCAGGCTGTCACTCAAATGTGACTCCTCTGCATGGCGGCAAAAGCCAACCCATGCATTATGTAAACACCACGTCTTCACACGTGGATTAGGAGAAGCATTGCACAAGTTTAAGGCGCTCTGTTGCTGAGTTTGGGAGAACTCAAGGCGATTCAGGACAGGCTGCACGTGGCACTGCCTTGCCAGCATCTGCTAAGCTGCGAGCAATCGGGCGATATCGCAGGGTTGTGACGTTTCTCCACACCCCACTAACAACTGCACCCATTGAGCTTCCTATGGGGCAGCAAAGGAAAACAAACCAACCCGGGACATCACCTCTTGGGTGTTGCAGGAGTATGTTGTGACTGATGGAGTAATTCCTAAAGAATCGCAGGGTATTTAGGAGATATTTCCAACTTGAGTAGTGTTTTCTGCCTTTGGAGGAGTCAGTCCCTTGAGATACATTAGCACAGTACTACACACCAACACACTGGCTCAGGAGAGGACAGACAGTTCAAATATAGTCCACGTTTTTCCCTGCAGAAAGGTCAGGCTAGACTGCCACTGGGTCCAGTCGGTTCACCTGCATCCCTGCCTGGTACCACTCACAGGGTACTGGCAGAACTGGGGGTTTCCTCTCCCTGCACCACTGAAACACTCTGCTGTAGAGATTCACATAAAGGGTTTTTTTAAATTATAATAATTCTATTAGGAGGCATCAGGAGACCAAAAATAACTAAGTGAACACAGAAAGTCTTATCATTAGCAAAAGATTTCATCAGAAAAACACCTACAAGTCAAGGCAGGACCTACACCTTGCTCCGCACTTGGAACGCAGCTTGTGCCTCCTCAGTATTACAGCTCTGCAAACATTTAGTTATTTACTGAAAGAGAAAGAAAGAAATCATGTTCTGTGGTTGTGTAATCAGGACTCCAGAAGCTGGGAGATGCTTGGATCGACACATTTTTGAATTTTAAAGAAGCTTGACTGAAGAAATTCAGCCTACCACCTTTTAAATACTGTTATTTTGTCCCCATGGGACCTCACTGTTTCATGCATGGGGCAGACGGTGCTTGTGGAACAGGAATCCTCTCCATACCTGGGATGCCCCAAGCCTTATTTACCACCTGTCATTAAAAAAAATATATATATATTGGCAAACTAGACTTCAACAAACCTTTGCTACAACTTGATGAGATGAGCTGCTTTTTGGGATATTTTTTTCCTTGGGTTTTGTTTGTTTGTTCCGAGGATGTTTTTGGTGGTTTTCTGGTTGTTTGGGTTTTTTTTTTTAGCATAGTTTTCTATACAAGCTGGAATATATATTAAAAAAAAAAGACTAAAATTCTCAAGGATTAGCTACTTCTGGATGCTCTGCTGGAAATGCCAAAACTGAATTTCCTTAGAAGACCCATCAGTATTTTTATAACATGTATTATATCCAATGAATAGTTCCCCAGGCTTCGCTCAGAGCCATGGCTACACAGTAATTCCCAAATGGGAAGTTAAAGCCTCAAAAGGGGCAGTCAGAAACACTTCTGTGTTGAACAAGAAGAGCAGATACTTGGTATGGGAAATCCACCCCAAGGGTTCAAGCTTGCCAAAATTATGAGCCATGGAATCTTCGGGTTGAAATTGTTTCTGAACCTTCACATCAGAAGCAGCTGATCAACTGGACCAAGAAACTTGTGTCTTACAAACATGTCTTCCAAGGAGACAATCTGGGTACCACAAGTTTATCTATTAATAAAACGTGACTTCTCCGCACTGATTGTGGGGCTTTACCAGCAGCCTTTCACACTACGTCCAACTGACAAGTTCTGGTGGGTGACAAGACTAGGCTGCAAGAGGAACTCAAGTCAGTTATTCCTGACATCAGTCTAAATTGTTTGGTACCAGCACCCCTTCTAAAAAACTGCAAAAGCATCACCAACCTTGGCTCAAGTTTCTCCACAGGACCTTTCTGTGCTCAGAGAGATGGCAGCAATCACCCACTCAGGGATGACATTGGGCTGCACTACTCGACAGCACAAAACCCAGCACCCCTCAGCTCCAGCTGGCTGCCATGCTCTGAGCACTGAACAGCAGCATTCAGGTGATTTTCACAATACCCATAACCATGCAGTAGGTAATCAGTTTTCATCGAGGCTGTTCATTAGCAGTGGCAGATAACAGGATTCAGTCAGAGCTTTATTTCCAATTAACCCATTAATTATTTCCAATTCCCAACACCCATTAGCTGCTGCCCCAGTGATTAATCTCTCCCTTAACAGGACCTTATTTCTAATGAGGACAGATCCTCTCAAAGATGCATTCTTCTAATTGGGCACTGAATATCAGCCACACAAACAGCTGCATGTGACCCATTTCAGTTTTAAGGACTTATCCCCATCGGTGTTGTCCATATGATGTATTTAAACACCTCTACATGAGCACAAGCCTGGCTAAGAAGGAGGAAGGGAAAGGAGTAGAGCTTTTCTCAGCAGCACCTCCAACCATCTCAGCTCAGCAGCATCAGAGCAACAGTCTATGCAGAGCAGCTCCCAGGAACATGATTTCGGCACTTAACCTACATACCTAGGGGCACAATGTGAATAGCCCCACCCGTGAGCAAGATGCCCCAGGTTACCCAGCTTCCAGGGCAGGAAACCAAATCCCCATTTCCCCACGCTCCCCATTAACATCCTCCTCACTGGCTGGACCTTCCCTCACCAAACTGTTTGCGGGAAACTCTCTTACTTGCTGAGCAGGGATGGAGTTCAAGGACCACAGTTCACTGCTGCGTTTTCATCCTACCTCCCCTACCCAGGGAACAATGCTGCCCTGATCTAAAGCAAAAAACCTGCTGCTGGAATTGTTTGGGCAGAAAAATATTCCTCTTTTCTCCTTCAATAAGGCTGAGCAGGAAAGACGTTAAGAGTTCTCTCTCAGCTTTCAACTGAGGCTTCTTTTATTCTGTAACTGTGAGCATCCTTCCTTCAGCTTCAGAAATAGGCAAACCCATTGGTGTTTTATGCTTTTAAAAACCAAAACAAGCCCAAGGAGAATTACAGAAGTCATAGCTGCGCTGGGATATACGGCACAGAATCACAAGATTGGAAAAGACCTTTAAGACCATTGAGTCCAACAGCTCCCGTCCTATGCTAAACCATATCCCTAAGTACCTGATCTACCCTTTCTTTAAACACATCCAGGGATCCTTTTTCTTAATATTTTCAGTAAAACAAAATGGCACACACAGAAGTCTCCCTTGTAGTACCTGCTGAAATCAGTCACAACTCATTCCTTCCTTGCTGCTCCAAATAGACAAACCCAAAGTGTACAGAGACTCCAGTCTCTGCAACACAGGGAGAATCAGGCTCCCCCATGCCAAGAGTTTGGCAACCCTCTTTACTCTCACTAACAAGTACCACTGATGGATCTTGTCCTGCTACCTGTGCATTGTACCACAGGACCCCAAGAAGTGAGCTACAGGAAACTGCACCCACAAGGAAGGAAAATCTTAAGTAACTCATTCACATACACCAGGTCAGCATCTCTCTTCTCTTGGCTTCAGGTTAAACTTCCAGTCAAACACAACAAAATTAAGCTCAACTATTTTCACTGTGCATTTGTGGGAATTTTAACAACTCGTTGGTAAATCCAACTCTGAAGAGTTGCAGTGATGACTAATCACTAACAGACATGTAGTCACAGCTGCTCAGATATTTATTTCTTGTCTAAACCCAACTCTGAATAACTTAAGCACCTTAATAGAAGTAGAATAATAAATACAGTCCAAATATAGGCAGGAATCCAACACAACCATCACAGCGCTCTCTTAAATCCCCCATCTTTCAACAGCGCTCGCTGCAATAGCTCTTACTATTGTATAAGAAGAATGTAACAGAAAAGCAGAGTAGGAGACACTGGCATAGTTGCCATATTTACTGCTTTCACCTAGTTCTTTTTGTTTTTAAACCAAGCACATTCAGATTTGTTGCAAATTCTTTCCCTAAGCACAGAACCACCTCCCTCTGCTCTGACAGACTTGGGCAGAGATAAATCGAGTGCATATGAGCATGCTGGATGGGATGAGGGAAGGGGAGAGCTACTGAGGATCAGAACTTGGGTTTAACAGGAGGAGGATCCCAACCACAGCGGCATTGGTTGGGTTAGGACATACTGTCCAAGGTTTTCCAGGCGAGACAGAACCTGGCCAACATGCAAAAGGCCTTGGAGCCAAGTTCTTGCCCAAAGAACAGCCAGTACAAGCACCTGGGCTTCCTATTCCCAAGGGAATTGCAACAGGATAAAGGGGGAAAAAAAAAAATACAAACCTAAAAAACCAACCCCCAAAAGAACACACCAACCACCACCACCCCCAAAAACAACCCTGAAACAAAAAGCCCCACAGCAGCTGTTAAGCAAACAGCTTTAGTTTAATTGGCAGGGTTACTGCTTCATTAATGACAACCCCAAGCATCAAAAATAAGTCTTGGTTGCATGCTCTGAGGATCCCACGAATTACCCATAGGGAAAGAAAGACAGAGTGATCTGGTTTTGAGCTACATTTCGGCATTCCTCATAGGGGGCTTTTTCCATACACTTTGGGTTTTTTCCCTGCAACTGCAACTCTTTTGAATTAAAATTTCTTTTTTTAATATACTGGTGAGGTTGCTGCTTTACCAAAATGAAAGTCTACAAAATATACTTCTCCTGGTGATAATTTATTGTTATCTCATACAGCACCAAGTTTATTTTGCTCACGTTGAATTTGCAAATACTGAACTCAATAGAAGCCAAATTGTTTTGTCTGAATAGTAACATATATGTAGCAATTAGAGAGGCTATCACTGCTTGGAAGTTCTCCTTCACAAGGACACAGATTCTCAAACAGCAGAGCGACACAAATTATATTTGCAAACTTTAGGAGGGGGGAAAATAAATGCTTGTATGTACCACTACACACACAGACACACATCTAGCTACACCCACCCACCAGTCCTGGCTTCACTTAGAAGTTAGGTATGAGCTAAAAATCTGCCTTTTAGGTTTTTCTCCCTCTTCAATTTACATCAATAGGCAAAACCTTTTGTTCTTGACCTGGCCACTGTCATAAAGGTTGGCTGCTTTCTCTGGGGCGTACAGTGAAGGTAACTCCTGCTGTTGCAGCCCATCAAATAAGTTCCTGGCTCCTCTAACCTATAATTGAGGTTGTAACAGATGGCTTTGCATTTTGCAAGACCAAAGATTGTGCAATGGCGGCAGCTTTATTTAAAGGGAAAGATTTATCAGAGCACAGAGTAAGGTAGGAGTTTGTGGAAGGTGAAAAATCCATTGCCCTTTCGAGGCAGGCTCAGCAATTTGGCATTTAAAAGCTCACCTGCCTGAGTCTTCTCTCTCCATTCTTGTTGGTGCTTTTAGTGGAAATAATAAAACATCCGTGCATCCCTGTGCAATCAAGGACTTCCATCTTTGACCATAACTTTGTCAGCATCTCTGCTGCCAGTGCCACAGACTTTATCATGCTGAGGTCAAGTGGAAGGGCTGCACAACTGCTCGGGGCAAAGGCTGCTTGGATACACACAAAGCGTAGCCAGGAGCAGCGGTACTGCATGGGTGATGCTCCTGGCTGGCCGTGCAGGAGCAGAATACTCAGAGGCAAAGTAGGAGAGCCTCCAGCAAGCCAGCACTACTCTGGGTACAGCACCCAGCCCCTGGGTCAGAGAGCTCTTTCAAATCAACAGTCTCTGCCTTCCAGAGGGACCTCAGCTGTCAGTAGGCTCAAGCCCAACTATATTGGGATCACACCCAACAATTTGTCTGGGGACAGCTTTCTGAACCCGCCACTTGCCAAGGTTTTGTTTGTTCAGCAACAGGGATGGGGAAGAGTCCCCGATGGCCCTCAGAGCGGTTATTTCAGGGCTGCACCTGGGCACCTCTCCGAGCAGCTCTCCCGTTTCGCTCACCCAGAACATTTCTCCCTGTTTTACATAGCTCCCTCCTTTTAAGCCTGTTAAGTGAGTCCAGCCCCCCAGGCGGAAGGGTGGTACCTTCCAACTTTCTGGCTTGCCATGGTCTGTTTATCAGATCTAATGAAGACATTTATGGGTTGATGGTCTGACAGATGCTCAATTTTCTGACTGGATGAGGAAGTCAAACTGTTATATAAGAAGCCAGTAAGTACCATTCATTCCTAAAGCAATAAAACACTGCTGCATTTCCAAGTTAATTGGCACAACTGAGCCAGTTTGCTGGGAGTGTATTTAATCAAATTTAATCTTTAGTTAGGGGCTTCTTGTAGCACCCTGCTCTATCCTATCTGAGGATCTAGAACAGTAATGATTGCTATTACAATGCTCCATTTGCCATGGCTGTATCCAGGATCAAAACATATTGCTAACACAGCAAAACAGTCTTGGAGACATTTACACTTTTCACCATTTGCATTTGTGGTGGGGGTTAACACAGAGGTTTCCCAGCAAGTTAAAGTTCAGAAGGTTGTTCCTCTCCTTTACCCAGAACACTGACTATTTTCAGAATTTATTCAAAGATATCCATATTTAAAAGAAAAAAAATCCCTCCCTAATAACATTTTCTCAGCACCAACTGTCCTCAGTGTTTACTAGAGGCACCACTTTGCCATCCACCATACGTGAAATGCAGGAGTGTTTTGTGCTACGGCTTGACGGGGCACGTTTTATGGGTTCATTACAGTGTGCCTTTGGAGCACGGCAAGGCATGAGACCAAAAGGCTATGTCCCACTGGCTGCCTGAGTCACCTATTAATGGCCCTGTTAGACACTCCCTTGAGTTTTCAATTGCAGTTATCCAGTTGGGGTTTGGGGTTTTTCATTCCTGTTGGCTTCCGCATCCGCAGTTGAAGAGGATCCACATGGACTCACAGCAAGGCACCCAGGTTTGGCCTGTGAAGAGCCCTGAGCCCAAGACTTTGGTGCAGAGGAATCAGCTCTGCTTTGGGGCCAGAGGCCTCTGGCCATCAGCTCTCTGGCTACCAATCCCAGGATGCACTAGCCACAAGAGGGGGACAGAGGCTCACCCTGCCTTAGATGGACACAGTACATGGGTCTGGAGGGACAGCTAGGCCACCCTCCTTTCAGAGCTCCAGTCTTCTCCCTTCAGAGACCAAGGAGCCTCCTGCTCTCTTGCTCAACATTCACACTTTGAATGAGTGTATGGGAAATCCAGTTCATAAGCAATTCACTTTCCTTACTGCCATGAACCAGCGATGCTGAGAAGTGTGTGAACAAGAAGCCACACAAACTCCATCATGTTGACCTTTGAGGGCCACCTTCCCATCCAGAAATTTCCCATTCTCTCCACCACTAGATTAATTACATTCAACAGACAAGAATTAATAGCAGTACTGAGCTTCGTGCTACCTCAGGAACTAAACGCCACTGCTCAGAAGTGACAGAATGAATGGAGAATGCCTAGACCCCTAAGTCACTCCCCCATCATTTACCCTGTTGCTGCAGTATTAGGAAATGTCAAGCTGCATCTTTAAGAATGGACCTGTGTCTGCAGCAAAGCATACAGAGAGCTGGCAGTTGAGAAAGCAGAACGGATGACAGCTTTTGGCAGTGGTTTCAGCTGTCTTGTTGGGTTTTTCAGATTAATCAGCCCCTTTGGAACATTGAACAGATCATCAGGACAATCTCTCAATCCACAATCTTCTGCAGTGGAAAAAAAAACCCCATGAACTGGGACAGCCACATAACAGAGGCAGCTTTCTGAAAGGGACTGGGTCTTGGCTCTGAGAAAAGTCCTTATCAAGACAGTGTCTAAAGCCAATGGCATGTCTGCACTGTCATCCCCTGCATGCGCTCACACATAGTGCGGGGTTTTCCAATGCAATTTTTCAGGAAGTCATGAACTGGGGAGGCGGGGGGGAAGCTGCTCTCCATGGCCCCAATCCCATCGTTTCAAGCTTTGTTAAATACAGCTTCAGGTGCCAAAAAATACTGATCATTTTCTTTCAAGGAAAAAAATTCATCTTTCCCAAGTATCTGCTATCTACATGCATATGCTCATCACATTTTGTTTGAAACACTCGGTTTTACTTCACATAAGAGACAAATAATCAATAAATTTGTATTCTTTTAAAGTTTCATCCACAACAGGAAGCTTCCAGAACCTGAGCATCCCCCACTAATTATGAATTCAGGCTACTGTGTGCCTAACCCCACCCTGAAAAGAAAATAAAGCCAACTGATGCTCAAAAGCACATCTGCATTTCAAACAAGGAGCATGTATATGTCTTAGTCCTACAACGGACTCATGTGAGTAGTCCTCCACACCTGGACAAGGTCTACCAAAGCCAGTGGGTGTTCAGTGCTGCCTGTTTGAGCCTGGATGCAGAATGAGGTCTGTGTTTTATGGATCAGAAAAAGCACACGCAATTAATAATCACCTGAACCATTTATTAGCTCATGCAACCAATATTTTCTTCTTGCCTTTGCTGGCAGGAAGGAGATTCTGCAGTGTAAGAGCAGCAGTGTTTGATCGGTTTAGCCACCTGACAAGCTGGCACAGCTCTTCAGAGCCCTTCCTAGCGTTGGCCCACAGTATGTGAAATTTAGGCAAAAAAATATAAAATATAATAGGCAACTCTGCTGAGGAGTTTCAGCCTTCCCTCATTACACAACCAGCTAACAATTAGCTGTTATGCAAGTTTCTTCTCCCCATGAAGCACGCACTGCTTTCAGTTTGCCTAAGACAGCAGGCACATGGGAGCCAAAAATGAAGTTACATTAACAATTAACACACCAGGCTCCTGACCCAAAGACTGAGCTCACCGTGCTGGTCACCATGGCTTTCACAAGAGTTTTGTGCCATCTGTGACATTGTTGCTCACTGGAATGTAACACTCAACTTGCCAACAGTCACCTATAGAGCCCATTACCCCAAAACCAGATCCCTAAGCACAGCTGTACATAGAGGCTCTTCCACTGGAAGAAGGGGTTTATTCCCAGTAAGAATGGGCACAACTGACTCGGGACCAGCTCAATGAGCCAGAACTACCAGACTGCCTTCTGCTCTGCCAGACTCTCACAGTGCAGATGTAACTCCGTTCCTCCCACCATCCCCACCCCGAGGCGCCCTCTGTCACACAGCCCAGCACAGCAGCTCACCAGCATCAGACTAAGCTACACAGGTGCTTCTCCTACACCTGGACAACTCTGCCATCACCTCCACCTAATCAGCAGTGGCTTAGCTCCTGCCCGATGATCTCGCTTCTGTCCAGGCACCCACCTGTAGCCCACGGTGAGCTGCGGCCACAACCAGGGAGCTAGGTGGTACAAATAGGAGATGCCAGGGTTGCAAAACACATTACCAGGGAGATGTTCTTACCACAAGCAGTTTTTACAGCAACAGCCCTGAGAAATCCCATCAGAGAAGAAGAGATGACTCAGTCTCATACAGACACTTTACGCATCCAGACATTCTTGCATATGAGAATCCACTGCATATAAAGCATGACCTCTGACTTTTTGTGCCTCTCCTCTGCACTGTCATAAACAAGAATATCATTTCAAGAGACACTGTCAACTTATATTTAGCCTGGTTTTCTATTTTGTTTAAAAATAAAAGTCTTCTGTAAAGCATAAGAGGAATAGAATTAAGAAAGCAATCCTTAAAAACAAAGCAAGAAATTGCACCGCTGCCTTTCAAACCCCTACCCTGTAGCGCTGAAAACTTGGAATTGTCCACAAACGAACATGAGACTGACATGATATTTATTATTCAAGCTTAAAATAGCACAGAACAAACAGAATACAAATCATGGCAAGTAAAAATTAATTTAAAAATTCAATTTAATAATCTAACAGTTTAGGGGCAATATGTGGTTTATATTGGCAGTGGCCTTTTAATCTTGCAAATCATAATTAAGAAAACTTAATTAGTAAAAGCAGCATTTGAATATTAGAGCTGCAAAAATATCTCAGAAAAATTGCAAGTATTGGCTTGAACTTTTTTTTTTTAAGCCTTAGTTCTGTGTCTGCATGCACTTCTATTAATACGAATAAGAGGCAGGCATAAATAAATGGCAGAAGTAGCCAGGAAGCTCTGAACTTAGAGGATTCACAAACACCAAAGTGCTTGCAGGAGGGCCCAGGGTGCAGCCCAGCAGCAAGAAGCAGCAGCATGGAGCATCCCACTCCCCCACCAAACTGGGGGAGCATCACAATGAGGCCAGCAACGAGGATGGGCAATTCCTTGAGTGAGCGCAGGCTCCCCCTTCTTTCCCCCCCACCTCAAAAAGCACACCAACTACTCAGCCATGAAGAGAAACTAAATGAAATAAAATAAAGGCATCTGCCTTTATTTTGAGAAGAGCTGCCTGCACGGCTGCTTGGAGGGAGCCCTAACTTGTTTCATACCCCCAAAAGGAAACCAAGGGCAACAAAAGAGACCAAGAAAAAAAGGCTTCTAGCAATTTTCAATCTTATATACCCACATGAGCTTCAGACCTGCGTTTGAGTTAAAAGGCACAAACACGCCATTGCGTCTCCCTCTCAGGACAGATGCACAAGTCTCACAAGTGCAAGTCCTAAGAGCAAAGACACTTATCTCCAGCCCAGCCAGCTTTTAAAAATACAAAAACTATTAAAAGCCCGTTTCCTTTCTCAGCCAGGTATTCTGGGGAAATCTATACGACATGGGGACTCCGAAGACCTTTGCGTACAAATGATACAGGCAATGAAATAATGACATCCATGGGCAGTACTCACACTACCCTTGCTGCTCTAGACAGAAGGGGATAGAAAAAACCCAAACCAAAATCCCAAAAGCATAAAGCTGTTCGGTTCTAAGACATTTTAATCTCTCAAATCCCGGGGGGATATTTCTCTGCCTCAGAAAACCAGAGGCTGGATCACTTACCACTGGCCTGCTCTAACATTGCTGAAAAGTTAGAGTTTGTAGCAAAAACCATCTTAAAAAGATAGAGGCCTCAACTACATTTAAACTTCCTTTTGCAATACATGTTCAAGAAAGCTTTTATTGTTGCTGGTCTGCTTTGGGACATGTACTGTGCTTTTTAAAGAGATGATTTATCATTGCCTTCAAAAACTAAAGGATCTTTGTTATTATTCTTGCATTGATCAGATTGAATTGTCCACCAGAAACAATTCAGTGATTTTCATTTGCTTTATGGACAGCTTCCAGCATGGGAATGAAGTTAGGAGCCTCAAGCAGATCCAAGCAAGCCCCAAGATGTTTGAGTGTTTCAAGTCTCTCTTCTGCCCATCCAACTGTGTCCTGTTTGATTGGCTCAGAACAAGGGCCCTCAAAATTCCCACGTAATCCAGGGCTTTGCCCTGCATCTACCCTTCCCCATCCAAGTGGTTTTTATCCTGCACCTTTGGAAGGAAAACAGCAGCAACTGACAGGCTTGAAACGTGGGCCTGGGTGAACCTAATGAGGTTCAACACAGCAAAGTGCAAGGTCTTGTGCTTGGACTTGAGGAACCCCAGACATATTTACAGACTGGGAGAAGGGCTCTTGGAGAGCAGCCCTGCTGAGGAGGACTTGGGGTTTCTGGTGGATGAGAAACTTCACACTATGAAAAGAGGCTGAGGGATCTAGGCTTGTTCAGCCTGGAGAAGAGAAGGCTGTGGGGGGAGCCCATTGCAGCCTTCTAGTACCTGAAGGGAGCTTATAAGCAGGAGGGGAATCAGCTTGTTAAAAGGGTAGACAATGGCAGAACAAGGGGGAATGGATTAAAGCTAAAGGAGAGAAGATTTAGATGAGATATTAGAGAGAAGTTCTTTACAGAGAGAGTGGTGAGTTGCTGGAATGGGCAGCCCAGAGAGGGTGTGGGTGCCCATCTCTGAGCGGGTGTTCAAAGCCAGGTTGGATGGGGCCCTGGGTAACCTTGTCTAGATCCAGGCTAGAGGTTGGTGGCCCTGCCTGTGGCAGGAGAATTGGAACTCTGATCCTTGGTGTCCCTTCTAGCCCAGACTGGTCTGTGATTCTACAAAAATGCCCCCGTATTAGCTGAAGACTGAATGCTGGGAGTCTATAGGAATTAGTCGTGGCTTTATTCTCTCAGCTGCAAAAGTCTCAGTGTGCCAGGGAACAGCAAAGCAAGGAGAAACAGAGATCCCATCTCTGCCAGACGACTCTAGGAACAAGGCTGACCAACCAAGAAAATTAACATTTGTTTCTGACAGGGATCTATGCAAAGGAACAGGGGTTTAATTTAGGGCTTTTTTTCATCAGAATGATAACAGCTGTCATCTACTGTGCAAGCGCAGTAATTACTGAATCTCATATGTGGAAAATTAATACCTGATGTTGCATTTACACAATAATATCTCAATCTGCAATCCCAGAGACAGCCAGCGACATTCCCACGGAATGACTGACACGTACCCCACCTCTAAATTCCTGCAAATTTACAGCCAGCTCCCCCCTGAAGCCTCAGTAGTTTTGATGGTTCTTCCAACAAAAAGCAAGAGAGTCTGTGATAATATTTATCTCACTGAAGTTTTAAAACCCACCCTGATTTATCCTATTCACTTACACGCTACTTTAAATAAATCAAGTTACTAAGTAGCACAAATATCCTGTCTCACCTATAATTTTAGTCTATTATTTCTAGTCTTATCTGTCACAGACACAGGAAAAAAGAGATTTTGGGTCCGTTTGCTATTACAGCACCAGCACAAGGAAATGAGAAGGCACAGGCTTGGGATTTGGAAGTCTCACTGGGTTTTGAAAACTGAAAGATTTGTAGATACTTACCAACCTCACAACTGAGCTGAAAATGGAATTCAGTCATAGCTTGAATTTCTCCAAAACCGAGGAATTATTTCTTTGATAAATAAGTAGTTCTGATCCTGTTTCCCCAACAGAAACAGAATTGGGTTTGAAAGCTAAACAGCCCGATGGAAGAACGCGATGGTTTTGCTTACTAATAGAACAGTCTAGCTAGCATCATTATGGGAACAAAACTAATTTTAAAAAAAGGCATTTCCATCAAAACACATGTAATTGCACAGTAGAGATCAGTTTAAAAGTATATGTTTCCTGATCATTAAAACAAGTGAAGTAAAATTACATGTTTTGCAGAACTGCTTGTACCAGCCTGGGCTGTATCATGAGGCAGGGGGCCAAGAGCTAAGTGCTTCCAACCACCAAAAAGTACCAGTAATTCCTGTATAACCTCACACCTTGGGGAGCAAAATGGTTTCAGCACCAGGTTGTTTTTTCATCAATCGAAGAGGATGTGGAAAATAACTTCAGATTAGATAAGTCACTTGGAAACCTATTTCAATCAATCATTTCCCCCTTTCTAGCCTATGCCCTGAAGATGTTTTGCCTACAACTGGTTTACATTCAAATGAGTAAGCATGTAGTCCTTTTGCATACACTACCATGCAGCAGCATGCTTCGGTTTGACGAAAGGTGCCTACCACTCCCGCCTGCCTTCGCCCGGCTGCTTTCCTGCTCAGCCTTATCATCTCACCCTTTCTAATTTTAGAGCTTGATTAATTGTCAGCACAAGAGCAGGGAGGTGGGAGCCTAAAGGATCTTGCTTTGATAAAAATCGAATGAGTTTCATGTTAGGCAGCAGATAAATATGAAGTGACTAATGTACCTAAAATATTTGAAGGCATGTGCTTGAATCCTACTCATTCCAGGGTCCTTGCAGCCAGGTCTTGACTGTCTTGGTTAACACACAGCTTGGGTTTTCAGAGAAGCAAAAGAATCTGGGCATTCATATCCTTCAGAAACCAAACAAAGCCTGGATGTACAAGGAAAAAGAGAATATTTATATGAAGGACAGCCAAAAGTCACCCCAAAGGACATGTTTGAAAGAGATGACCAGAAACAGTACTTATTTTCTCTTTTAAATTTGCAAAGTGAAGTCAAGTTTGACTGAGAGTCAGACAATGTGATTGTTCTCCATGTTTTCAGCATACTTCAAGATTTATTTTTTATTTCTTCCCTCCTCCAGGACAGCATGTTCTGTTCAATGGTTTTTGTTTCACCAATGGGTGGTTTTCTGGAGAAGTTGGTCAAGAAATTCTTTGGCAGTTCCTTGCCATGTTTCAGTTAAAGATGTTTCTCTAGAAGAAAAACTTGCAATCCATGACAGGCAAGTTAAGCTGACAAGCTTGCTTGGAATGAGGAATCATTTTGGTAACTGAAGTTACAACCTTTTAAAATTACTTATTCTAACTCATGTGCTTACAGCAGGTATTAAAAAAACAGTCATAAAAGCAAGAACAACAGGGCTGGAAGGGATCTCAAGCAATCTTCCAGCTATTCCCTCCCTCAAAGATTACCCTGATCTCTTCTGCATGGGTTAGTCTATTATAAGGTTTAATTTTCTTTTGGTAACAGCATAGCACCAATTCATGGTCAGCAGGTGCAGGCACAGCCACTGCCTCCAATTTTCAAAATACAGACAGGTTTTCCTGCCAGGATGCCCTAAGAATAAGATTTGTACTTCAGAGAGCTCTGTCCCCCAAAAATTGAGCTGAAAATCAGAATGGATAGTGACTACCTTTACTAATAAATATAAAGCTGTTCTTCTGCACTTAGAAGATGGTTTCCAAGTGTTTTGTAGAGATGCAGTAAAGGGGCGGGGGGTAGTTTGGTTTAAATGTAGCACATAATTACTAACATTTTGTTCCTTGTGACCTGGTAGTTGTTCACTTTGAGTGAAACACACAGACAGAGCGCTACTAAGTAATCAGCCAGTGCTCATTGATTTAAGTCTGCATTTGGGCCTCAAAGACCTCTCATCCCTTGCTGCACCTTCCCCCCAAAAAAACCCCCCACAAACAAGTGGGAAGTGATTGTCTAGATTAATTTTCAATGTTAGAAACAAGATCTTTAGTGTTACAAAACAGTGATTTAAACAACTAAACTCATTTTAGATGCCCATCCTTGTGCAGATTTGCCTCTAAATGCACACCTTAAATCCCACTCATCCTTCAATTTGGAGACTCAAAGAACTATTTCATCAGCACATTGTTTTGTTAGGAGTACCACTGAGGAATCTCAGGGCCTCCACGATGCTGTGCTGCAGTACTTGTATGCTGCCACGCAATTTACTATCACACCTAGGTGGTCTTCAAGATGGACATCTCAAAAGGAGAACGTTCTGCCTTGCTACAATTATGGTCAGCATCCTCAATCCTTGTTCGCTCGGGATGTATGATTAAGAAGACAGATGGTAAAGAGCACAGATTCCCCAGAACAAACAAGCATGTCTGTCAGCTGCATGGGGAGCTGTGTGCTCCACTCACAGCCTATTTTGAAACCCAAGACAAAGGATGTCCTGCACACCACTGCTGTGCTTTCCATGCTAACCATCTCCAGAGCCTGCAGTTAAGCTTAAACAAGGAAGAGCTAGCTCAAGAGGTCACAGAAACAGACATTGACAGCAAGCAGCAAGTGTTATAGACTGAGTTACTCCTTCAGTTCTCCAAGACAGGAATTCTCATCAGTGCAGATTCCTGAAGTTTAAAAAACAGTGACACAGCCCTGCTCTGACACCTGTCCTCCCACACTACCCACCACAGTACAGCACACAGGGACATTCCCAGGTCCTGTTGCCAAATCCACCCCGCCAATGTATCTACAAGCAAAAGAATTTGTGTGTATGTGACAGGTTGGTTCATTTGCTCAGGAAATGTCAGTTTTCCCATTTGACATGCAGCTGAAGAGCCATCCCACTTGCAAAGGAAAGGCGGTTGCTCAACTGAGCACTCACTGTGGCAATTTTTACATAATTAGCAGAATACATTTAGTCTTAACCTTCTTCTTATGAATTCAGTCACACCTGTTTATGTGAAATCAATTAAGAGACCTTAATCTTCTTAGACAGTTTCCAGCACTCCATCCACAGGTTCAGGCCTGTCCCTTGTATTGCAAAGTTTAAGTTATATTAAAAAAGAAACAATTATCCTATAAACATGAAAACCTAAATTATGCCTTGATAATTAAAGCCAGTTATACTTTTCACCTGCAGCCTCTTGATGGCCAGACACGTAGCAAGCCGTGCTGCCCACTGGGATGAGCAGAGGACCCAACAGAGTAACCCCAAAGCAAGGTCAGCAGGAGCATGTTGACATGCCTGCCCCATGAAGGTGTGCTCCAGAACACACATTCCCTCACCTGGATCTGCTGGGAACTTGGGAATTGGGTAAAGAGTCTGGCAATGGGGTCATCCAAGGAAAGGGAGCCCAGACTGCCTCCCCCCCAGCATCCAAAAATTCCCCTTCTTACAGGGGAATTTTTGCAGAAGGACTGAACTTCACCTTTCTTTAGGCATGCTCCTAAAATAGACATCGACAGCAGGTCAGATGAATCATCCTTCAGAGAGCCTGTGTTTCCTCACTACGAGCAGAGCCTCTGCAAGAAGCTCAGGTTGGACATCCAGAGTTTGAGGAGATAAATCCCACCGTTCGTGGGGATGTGCAAACAGCACCGACATCTAGTGAAAGAACAAGGTCTATGAATCCCTGCTCACCTTGAAGTCAGAAGCTACCTGATGAGTCGAAGCTAAAAAAAGAATAGTGTTACTAGTCTCCACTGGGCATAGCTTGTGGTTTAAAGCATGAGGAGTCCTGGCAGTGCTTTATGCCAAAGGAGAATTTAAATCTCACATCTGTGTTTGTTTCTTGGATCTACTATGCTGGCAAGTGAGTCATCCCAAGAAACCTTAAATTACTTTTCATTATACATCAAACATTATAAAAAGCATTGAATTAGTGTCCAGAAATAGCTCAAACTGAAGTAGAAGGAGTCTTGTGAGTGTCCTAAGACCATATCTAGTGGGACATACATGAAATGCACTTGGAGTACCTTGAAGATTTTAGAGCCAGACCTCACCCTCAGAGCTGCACAAGACTACACTGAGGTAAAACAAAACCCATGAAAATTGATGGCTTTAATGGAGGAAGCCCTATTGTTTAGCATGTACTAAGACTGACCTGCTCCACGATGCCTCCTTAGAAGCAGAGAGCCTGCTTAATGGGATCACTGAGGGGTTCCTCCTCCCATAACACACGTGCTCACTCTCAAGCCACGTTCTCTATGCTGGATTTAGAAGATGGATGAAAGAAAGGGGGAAGAAGAAACCCCAAAACAACTCTTCGCACCCCCCCAAACCTCTAGAAAGGGAAAACATCAAGCAGCAGCTAAAAATCTGTTTGAGATCAACTTTTGTTTTATAAACTTTGGGTTTCACTAATTGTTAGGGAGACACATAATAACTGGCTTTAACATAATTTTCTTTGGACTATCTCCCCAAAGCCACAATTAATATAAATACCCATGTCTTGTTAGTAATTTCCTTTCATCGGTGAACACTGAGACGCAATGATCCGACCACAAATCACTAAGCAAATAACTCACAGTGCTGTTTGAGCTACGCTGTTATTATGCTGCTCACACGGGAGACAGTTGATAAGGGAGATGTTTTGTGAACAGGAGGAATCTTTGACTACTTGGAGGAGTTTCACTGCATGTGAAAGCAGTAACTCTCCTACCCTTCCAAGCAATGGAGACAGCAGCTCCTAGAGGCACCAACACATAAGTCTCAGGAACTATCAAGAGAAACCAGGTGTAGAACTGGGATCAGAGACCAAACTACAGTCACTCTGTCCACAAGCCTCTCACTTCACATTTTCTTTAGGGTTTTTTTGAGAGGCTTCTGATGACAGACAAGATGCACCAGCAGCAGACTGCTGGCCTCTCTGTCACTCTTCTGAGTGGTAGGAGACCAGTGATGGAGGAGGAAGGACCACCTGGCACACACAAGTCTCAGCCTTTCTGCTTTTGCTATCACTATGCATCTTGTGTTTTAGCATTCATCCATTAGTACCCAAAACCACAGATATTTTAGAGCCTTATGTTGACTTTGTATATGTTTAACAGCCAAACATACACATCTCCAGTCAAATAAGCAAAAGACTAAATATCCAAATAGCTGAAGTTGAATTCAGTGTCCCACCAGCCAAATCACCTCTTTTTGTTCAACACTTAGTGACAGACAAAGAGATAGATGCTACTAAAATATGCCGTAGTAAAAGATACAGTTCTTCTGGGGGAGTAACCAAAACCCCCACTCTGCTGAAATACAGCAGGCACACACACAGCAAAACATGGTCTGACTCCCTGACTAGACTGACACACCTCTTACGGCAGGACCATTCACTGCAAGACACACTAGGGACACGTTTCCAGGAGCCTTGCCTTCATAGAACTGCAACTGATGCCACTCTGAACCAGTAGAAATCCTTGGGTTTAACTCAGCATTTTATAAAGGGAAAAAATCCATCCCTGGTCTTCCCAAGGAACCTGAGTAACATCCTTCCATACTCGAGCGTCTTGCAGTTCAGACTCTACCCCTCTACACACAAAGTAGGCACCATTTGTTTTCAGTGACAAGGGTACGCACCAGGGGGATAAATAATTTGCTTGTGGCCATGCAAGACACTTGGACATGAGGAAATAGCTGCACAGTTGTATTGTAGGCTAAACTTTTCTGCCTAATAACTTTCTGGACTCTAGCATTGATCTCCATATGCGTTAACTTGCTCCTATGGCAGAAGGGAAACATCTTTCCCATACCCCAAAGTGCAGAGCTAGGTGATTCTGCCAAATAAGCTAGTCACAACCAGCTCAGGTATCTCTGTGCTGCATGTCGGCAGTGTAGGCATTCATCACATCTTCTCAGGACAGGGATTAGCACCTAATCCCTTTGCCACATTTCCCTGTAGGAACTTCACAGCACTAAGGCTTTTCTCATCTCCACAACTGATGGTTTTGCAAGGCCCAAACTACTTTGCAAAGATTGCAAAACATGTTTGAACTTGTAGATTTTTCCTCAGTCCCAAAGGGCTGCTCAGACCATCCCCCAGCACATTGGCATGAAGAGTGGAAAGGAAAAAAAACAAAAAGCCAAAACACACTATCTTGGAAGCCAGTAGTGTCACATGAGCTGATCAGATACATGTGGATGCAGATATATAAACATGAATTTATCATCCTTGGGTATTCTTACATTTCCCCTCCCTGGAGTTGTTCCTCAAGCCTATTTCTATATTCTAACCCCAGCTCTAATTTGAGCTCCGTTTGGGTTTTCATTTTGCTCCTGGTGTAAGAGCTGCACATCCCTCTCCACCTTATTCTTGCCATGTAGCTGGAAGTGCCTACAGATGATTCGCAAAGCCTTGCAGCCTCACTGCAGTACATTTCTCAACATTAACCTCCTCCAGCTCCCCGTTGATCCAAATTACTCTGAGTTTTATTACCCTCCTTTGTATTGCCTGACTCCCTGACCCTGTAGTTTATGGTTAGTCCAATCCTCGCGTTTCCATCAGGAGGCACTTCTCAGCTAGCGTTAGATTCAAGCCCTTTAGAGCCACTGATGCAAAATAAAACCCACCCTAAGAAATCCTGAAGGGTGGAACTGGGGATACTGGCCGCACAGGAGCAATACACTTGTTCCCTCGCACGCATGATCAAGATGATGGATCTTGCCAAAAGTGTCAGTTGCCCAATTTTCGCTCTTACCAAAGCTACAGGGCTTCCTTCACACCCTTTAATTACTCAAACCTTACTCAAGGAACATGGTTCAAACAAACAAATATTTTAAAAAAAAAAGTTACAACAAGGTAGCATGATCTTGACATACAAGATGTCAGAACCATTACAAACCCCTTTACTCCAGAAGGATGTCTTTTGTGCTTCGAGGCATGCTTGCTATTCATAGATATACTGCTCAGCTGTTCCAGTTTTTAGTTCTGCATAAATGCCCACTCATTATGTCCAGAGGGTTTTGCCTGTAGCTTTGTGTTTGTAGCCTTGAGGCAAATGTCTTGATGGCTTAGGGAACTCATAGGGAATGACCAAATAACATCGGATTTTCCACAGCAACGAAGCCATTATGGGGCAGCATTTCTATGTAACAGCACCCTTCAGTGTGCAATCATTATAACTAAGGATTTAACCAGGCTCTGGGGACATAACAAAATCACTTTGAAGCCAAAAATCCACAGTGAAATCTTCAGCATTGGATTTCTGAAATGCTTCTCAGAACTGCTCGAGTCAGGCAGCTTTGTCAGTTACAGTAAAGCCAAGTGAAGGGGAAGGAGTTTTGTGCACATCTTAAGAATGAATTAAAGTATTCAGCCCTGGATGTGTGGGGCAGGGGGGTGCAGCATGCATTTGGGGCGTATGGAGCCATCGCAAGCACACGCACAAGTCCCAGCCAAGGTTAATGTTTTCAAGCACAGAATTTCACCTATTGCTAAAACTTCTAAGTGTGCTGCTGATGGTTCTGAGGAAGATCCATAATTTGTCTGCAGAGGATTACAAAAAGCCCTTGCAATCCTCACAGCATAGCGATCCCAGAGCCCATTTCAGCTGCAATCCTCCCCACTGACTGACCACAGAATCAGTCTGGTGGGATCCTGCAGAACCAGAAGTCTGTGCAGGGTTATGACAGAGAAAGGAAAGTTTGTGATGGAAGCAATCAAGGATAACACAAGTGCTGTGTGAAATCAGCACCATGCAAACATGTGGTGGGTTGACCTTGGTCCAAGCCAGCCAGCCTCAACCCCCACCCCAGCCCAAACAGGAGAGAAACTTGAATTAAAAAGCTCATGGGTCAATATAAGAAACAGAGCGATCCCCTACCAATTACTGTCACAAGCAAGACAGACTTGATTTTGGGAAAACTAATTTCATGCATAGCCAATCCAAGTAGATTTGGTTGGTGAGAAGAGACTTAAAACACCTTCCTCCCTCCTTCTTCCCAGGCTCATCCTCCAGTCCTTCATTCCCAAGCCCTCTACCTCCCATTCAGTACAGGGAAGGGAACATGTGGAAAGAGCGGCTGTTTTGATGGGGAGCATGCAGAAATAATCATATGCAAAGCAATCTGTGCCAGGCAGCCCGCACCCCTCACACAGGGCCGTTGCTAATGAGCTCCCAGTCGTGGCCCATGAGAAACTCCACCGGTGCTTCGAGGAGAGGAGGCAGGACACCTGCCTGCTGCACATATGGCCTCTTTCTCCCAACAAAGGCAGAGAATGACATTCAGCTGAGGACAGAAAGAGGGGCGGTGTGGTTCAGAGAGCACAGTGCCCCAGTTCCACTGTTACTGGGAGAGCAAAAGGCAGGAGCTTCTGCCTGGTTCCCCCCACCCCTTAATACAAAGCACCCCAAAACAGCCAGCACCCTGTCCCACACACATCTCTGCGGCTTTACCAAAGCACAGCTGCTCATCCTCAGAGATGCTAAGGGAGGGCAAGAGCTGCATTGATGGGGCAGGAGGTAGGAGCACGGCTCTGAAATGCATGACTGTATGGAAAGATTGGAGGCATACCGAGACAAGCAGCCCTCTTGTCTAGGTGATATGGTCCAGCACTGAAACACCATGGAAAGTCGGATCCCAGTCTCATTCTGCCCCCGTTTGTCACCCTTGCACTCGAGGGCTATCACACTTTGCCATGACTGAATAGCTGACTGCAGTGTGGGGGTTAACCTGACTGCACCTCACCCCCAGATACGGCATGACTTCTGCATCTCCAAGAAGGCTGCATCAATAGCAGCAGCCAGCAACATCACCATCCCAACACATCCATGCTGCCAAGAAAAATAACAGGAAGAATAACCTCTATACTACAGAGGCTCACAAATGGCTCAACCCAGCGGCATCACGAGGCAATGTTAGCCCAGCCATGACTCACCATAAGCACTCCCATGCTCCTCACACTTCAAGATGCTCCAAAGTCTCCCCTCAGCAAGTCCTGCAACAGCCCTGCCACAGCCAGCACAGCCTGCGAAAGCAGCTCTGCACTTCACCCTCAGCTTCTCCCTCCCCAGGGACGCAATTTCCTTCCTGTCCCGGTTAATCTGGATTTTAACCCTGATGGAAGAAAGTGCCTGAGCCTTGGAAGGCGTTAGTTAGGTGTACCTTTTCCTTTTGGCTAGCATATCCCAAAAGGAACTCTCTCTCAGTGATTTAAAAATTAAGATGACAGAAAGAAGTTTAGTTCTTTCCATTATCTGCCCAGTTCAGGCTTCAGAAGTTTTCAGCTTTTTTTCCCCTACTTTAGACACAAGAATTTTCCTTCAAGCTGCTCTTTTGGATAAACTGGGAACCACAACTTCTGTTGTTGATGAAGTGCTTGGGACACAGTCCCAATGTTGCCTGCATACGACAGTCTGTCAAGCCTCAGAAACAAGCACAGGACATGAGAGTCAACTACAGAGATTTTCAGCAGCCAGACATCAAATCACCAGCTCCAGGGACCAGCTCTCACACCCAGCAGCAGCACAGACTGGTTTGCTTGACTCATTATTGTTATGTGGCTCATTAAACTCCCAAGAGAGGATATTCCACAACATCCCAGCTCCAGCACAGCATGTAATAACCATTACCACCTTTCTGAGGGGAAGGTATGTTGACGCCCCTGAACATCAATCCGGGCTGTATTTTAGGGTTCAGGGAACTGTGTGTAGGAACCATGAGAAGAAACACACCTCCCTGTGTCCTTCTGGTAGTAGCAGCTCAGTCACACATCCCACCCCAGATTCTCAAAGGGACACGGTGTAAGAAGCAGGTATGTAAAGCCCAGGGAGGAACGGCAGGAAAGCAGCAGAAAACCAGCACACTGCAAATGAAGAGAGCCACACAGACACAGAGCCATCCCTCCATGCAATCCTCCCTTGTAACATGTTTGTGTAATTCCCCCCCACTCCTGTTTTTAACTTTGCATCCTGGTACAAGGCAGATTTCCCCCTCCCCAACTAGTAATTTAACAATGTTTATTTCATAAGGGATGTGAAAGGGAAGGGAGAAGGAAAAAGATGAGACATAATTAATTATTTTTAAATTTTTTTTTTTTTTTCCACAGGACACCGAGTACCACTTGGCAATGGCCATGATGGCCGTACTGAGCTCCTGTCCATGGCAGTTTTCCCCCAGGATGACAGTACAGGTCCATTCACACCCCTCACAGCTCTCCCATGCCAAGAAGCTATGACCCATCTTCCTGAACGGCAGAGGACTTTGGTGTTTCACTGCTGTATATTTCAGCTAGGTGACCTAAATACATACCTGACCAGACCATAGATACTTCAGACATAGCTCACTGTGCAAGACAAATTTACATCTCCTGCATCCAGACCAAGCATCTGTTCCCTCCTCTCCCTCTGCACAGATGGATACAGACACAGCCCTGGACACCGCTGCCAAGTCCCAGGGAAAGGCTGAAGACCACAACTTTAGGAGTCCTGCAGGGAGTGGTTGAGGGAGGGATTAGTAAGCCAAGCCCTGCTAAAAGAAAGCCTCTCAGGAAATCCAATACTGCCTCTCACTCAAGCCTCTTCATCACGTACAAGCACAGGGCTGTGCTGGAAGCAGTGTGGTCGGTTCAGTTAAACTAGCTATTAAAATCACAGCCAGATCCTTAAGCAACAGCCGACAATAACTTCCAGCCAGCTCTGCTGCCCAGCCCCACCACCCCTCTGCAGATCAAGCTGGGCACCTGCCCTACCCCAGCCCAGGAGGCCCACATACCCCTAAGCTTCACATTTTTAGGGGAGCAAGGGACTGAATTTCCAAGCCCACACTTACATCCAGCCAGCAGGAACTATTTTTTTCTTGCCTTCTAGCACCCCTAAAGTGCTGAATTTACCTGGTTTTATCTGGGGTTTTTTTTGTGCAACAGCTGTAGCTCATGAGGACCATGGCCATAGCTATCAGACATTCACAAGCACCACCTGGCATTTCCTAACATGTGGAAAGTGGAGAACATCCCAGCTTTGCAATTTCCTGCAACTTTTTCCCCTCACCTCCACACAATTTTTCCACTGCAGAACTTGTACAGGATTAGGGGAGCAGTCAGCCCAGTACAGGAGGAACCTACAAGCAATCCATCAGCAGATGGATCCATGCAATGGCCTTTGCATGAAGCCCACAGACTCCCAGCGAGCCAGCCCTGACCTAGTCCATGAGTGAGGTGCATTTTTAGCTGTCACCAGCCATTTACTGACCTCTGCATTAGCATCCGAGTCACCCACTGTAATTAAGCAGAGAAAGAACGCCCTGGCTTTGTGACTCGGTGAGCTTTGGCCGCCCTCCCCACGCCACGGCCTTGCTGTGGAAGGAGGGCTTTCTCCTATGTGCGGCATCCGGGAGGTTTGGAGAAACAGCTCCTTCAAAAGGGAAGAGTTTCACCATCACTGGTCCATGGTGTCACCTCTGGGGCGTTATTATCCCCCCCAAACACACTATGACAGATTTCCAAGTTAGACAGCCACCCCTGAAACCGTTCCAATCCAATTACTGTCACTTGGAAACCACAGGTTTCTGATAGCCCGTTTTTTGGGAAGCTCTTTCACCTATTTCTTCCCTTTTACGGGAGGGGGGGGGGAAGTTTCCTCAGTTTTAGTCTTGTAAAACACATTATGCAAATGCACGGGTTTATGTAAGACGATGGCCTGCGGCCATATCACCCCTGGCCCCGGCTGTGAGCTCCTCAGGTCTCCCAGCCCTGACAGGCCAGGGCCTGCTGGGTGCTGGCTGCGGGACCTCCAGAGCCAGCCAGGTGCGGGGGAAAGCCGGGCACCCATTCCCTAGGTGGCCCCCGCCGCCCCTAGTCAGCACCCACGGGGTGGCCCAGCATCACCCACTCTCCTGCCCGCGGTGGTACCCACGGGGCGAGGAGCGGGGTGCATACCCAGGGGACACGGAGGATCCCCGAGCATGGCAGCTCCCCGGGCAAAGCACTTCCAGGGTGAAAGGGAAGCAGCAATGGAGGACGGTGCCTGTCCTGGCCAGCCTAGGCAAACGGTGCCGTTCGAGCCATCCAAAAAGCTGATAGTGCATCTTCTCCCCCCGCCTCCCCCCCCCCCCCCCCCCGCTCTTCTTGAGGTACACAAGAAAAATGAATGGAAAGGAAATCCCATAATTGATTTAACACGCTTCTCTCACCTTTTTAGCTAGCACCCAGCGACTCCTTTTCATCTTTACCTTTCTGATGCAATTCCCAATTGCCGTGCCAGCAAATATGGGGGAAAAGCACTGATTTTAGCTACACTGACACTGCTTTTTAACACCACAGTCCCACGGGTCCCGCAGAATAGCGTGCAGAGATCATCCCTCCTGCAAACGTTAACAAAATCAGTGATCGCTCCGAATGCTTCCCCCAGTCTGGCAGCTTTTCTGGACTGAATCCCTGGAAACACTGCAGGGGAATTAAGAGGAATGCCTCACAACAGCCTTACCAGGACCTTATCAACTTTTATCTTCCCCCAGACAAAGCCACTAAGCACAGGCATTTACTTGCTAGACAATACAGAGATTTCCTACCATAGGAGCTAGAAAGCAGCACTTGAGGCTCTACAGGGGAGACCCTACCATTTACCTAGAAGCATGCATAATTTTTCTCCTCCTTTAACGTCTTCACAACGACCTCATACACATGCAGATGTCCCCTGTTACCAGCAGACCAAGGCGAAGCCTTACCTTTGCTGCAGGGATGGGTGCTGGCAAGTCCCAGGAAAGATCGAGCCCACTAGCGCTCAGGAAGAAGCATCTCAGACTCAGGGCTGCTGCACTGCTGAAGCAAATAAACCCAAACCCCACCTGATTCCACTCACTTTATCAGATGACCTCATAGCCTAATTCCTACACATGGTTTCACCTGGGCTCCTAGGCAAGTACGTGAGGTCTATAAGACTGTTAACCTCTGCAGCAGCTCTCAGTAACATCTCTGTCCACATTACATCTTTGCCTGAGTCACATTAACTGCTTCCAGCCTAGTTAAAAGCTATAAATTTTTAACTTAATATGCTATTTGCTTTTTTCTCTTATAAGGGTAGGGCCGGGACCCACCTACACCGATGTTTTCAATAATATCCCTGCTGGAGGCTGCGAAGAACCAGAGCCTCATCCAATGTGCTCTGGTAGAGAAAATACCCAGATGTGGGCTTACACCCCAAAGGTCACTTGGCTTTGGGTCTCCAATGTAAGAATACCCTGCTGAGATGTCTGGTGGCCATTGCTTTCTCGGGAGCCCTGTGGGTTTATGTCCAAATACTGGACAGTGGGTTTGGGCAGTTCAAGACCTGCCCCAGGTCTGACACACTGAGCCACAGGGCTCCCTTCACCCCACGTGCACCTTGGTCTCTGAGCACGCTGCTTCCTGGCCTCTCCAGCTCTGAACCTCCTCCAGCTTCTTTCACATTTTCTCTGTATTTCACCACACCTTAGCCTTAAATATATATAGAGAGACGTTTCGGTGTAATTAGAGATTCTTAATTAATTAGAGTTTTAGATTTAAGGATTCAAGGTTTGACAAATGAGCCCAGGTTAATTTTGCTGCAAGAGCTGGAGAAAATTACTGGTCCCAGGTCCCTGCCCTGCCATTCTGCTGGAGGTCAATTCCTATTTCTCTTGCACAGCCAAACCCACGTGTGTCTCCATCCCAGCTGCTCCAGTTCCAGCACCCAGCTCAGCTCCAGCATCATCCAGCTACCAGGCTGCACCAAGGCTGTGCTCTGCCTCTACCCCGCTGCCCCCCAGCAGACAGGGCAGAGGACAACCAACAAACAGACATGACACAGCCTGGTACAAGATAAAGGGCATCTTACTGCTCTACAAAGGCAAAATGATGCATTTCTCTAGATATGTCTCAAAACCCGCACTGTTTGTGTGGTTTGGTTTTTTGATTAGTGTTTTGATTTCTCTTTGGAGTTGACGTGATGTGAAGGAAAATGTAAACTCTAAAGCTCACCTGAATGATGACTTGTTATTCTCATTATTGTAGACCTCTTTCTCCTGTGTTAATGAATGAGTGTTTCGTGACAGAGAGAGTATCTGTATGGTTACATGGTTTTAAGTTTAAATTATGGGTAAAACTGTAGCTCAAATGGAATATTCAGAGAATGTGCCATGGATTGGTAGCAGCCTGTGCACGAGGCCCTCACAAGAACCGGTTAAAAGGGATGTTTAGCCAAAAGAGAGGAAAAACAGAATGTTTGTGGCCAGCCCTTGCACAACAACAGCCCATGGAAACCAGCTGGAACATCCTTGTAAGACACACACCAACACCCAGTGAAGGCCGAACAGCATCTGAAATGGGGAGAAACCTTCTTTATACTGCAGTGCAAATGAAAGAGGGAGAAGGCAACAAGTGATACAAACCAGGGTTTAACAAATGGTTGTTAAAAACACGGTGCCAGTGTGGGCCCTGCATGAGTTCAGCAGAGATGGTGATCCACACGGCTCCATGGGGATGGTGACGTCAGGTGACAGGCAGTAGCAGTAGCCAGGCACGACAGAAGCGTTGTGACAGACCACAACTGGTTTGGATAATGCACAGATTTTGCAAAGCCACCGTGTTCCAGGCTACGGCCAAGGTTAGGAGCAAATTGCTGTCCTGTGGGTCCACGTGCATTGCCCATGGCTCACTGCTAGGCTGGGGATCACAGGTCCAAGGGACCCTGGAGCACTCAGCCCTGGGTTCCCCATTCAAAACCCATGAAAATATCAATGAGAATAAATGTGTTATACTTTGGAGATGGCTTTCAGTGAGAGGGAAGCATCTTTGTGCCTACGTTATTAATGTTCTTTCAGCAAAGTATCAGTTTGGGTGGAAAATCTTAACAGCACCCTATTTCTCTCCTTTTAAAGCACATAAATAATGGGATTTTTTTCAGAAATCAAACTTCTCCTGCAGAACACATCCCAGAAGGCAGCCCAAGCCCACTGCCAGGACCAAGGCTGCACACTATTAGGTGAAAATAACTACAAGGATACACACAAACATCACATGTGGGAAAAAGTAGAGAAGAAAGGGCTACAACAAATAGGCACAGCAGGCTATCACGGCAAGTCAGGCCCATTTCAAGATGTGTTGCTGGGTTTATTCCTATTGCAGAAGTCTGAGGGAGTAGAGGCACAGACAGCAACAGGGCCACAGCCAGGAGAGACAGGGCAAGATGAACTGTTTGCAAGCAACAGTGAAACAAGTGAGCGGTAAAGCAAAAACCCAGAGTCAAAAAAAAGGAAGGTGAGTGGAATCACTTGCTAAATTGAGGCAGAAGTTCATTTGTTCTCTGTTTCTTATACACTACTTGCTAGGTTGCCTGTCAGGCAAGGGGGATGCAAAGGCCATGTCCTCATCTGCCATGGGGGAAGGAGGCAGGATGGTGCCTGCCACAGCCCCAGTCCGATGGCCAAGAGGGCTGAAATCCTTTCCTTTGCCAAAAGCTGCTTTGGTACTGAGGGACTCGAATTCAGCTGTTCTGTGGGTGCGTGCCTAACAACATTTTTTGCAGAAAAGCAATCTTCGAAATGTCCTGTTTCAACTCCACACATTTTACTTCTAAATCCTAATAACTTAAATTTCCTTTCCCTTCCATAAAAACCAAACCTGTTCTTTTTCTGGGAGAAGGGCAAGAGGCTGGATTGGATGGCCACATTTGGGTGTTGCACTGAATGAAGAGAGGAACTCCACAGTTTCACATGAGGCTTCTCCCTTTTGGGCAGCCTGGGACCAGCCTATGTGGCAGCACTGAAAAGTGTGAAATTTTGAAGATTGGGGAAAAAGCAAGCAAATACCTTCCTATGCGTTCAGATAACTCCATGCTTTTTAGATTTCAAAAAAAATTATGAACCTATTCAGATTTTAAGATTAATCATTTCAGCTGACAGACACATTCAGGTCAGACTATAACTGTTCCTTCAGTGAATGGAGCAGACGACCTTGTTTTGTTTCATGTTACTGGCATGGCTTATAAGGTAGTTGGGCCTAAAACAACACACAATCTAAAATACACAGTAGAGGAAAAGCATTAAGGTAATGGAAACTCAACATTTCTAATGTTCCAAGCATATAAATAGAACCCGAGTCAGTACATTAGACAATTGACTGGCTTTGCTTGAATGCACGCAGGAATAAATGGAAACATCCTTATTTCCTATCCCAAGGGGCAATTATTTCAGAGCCTGGTTTTGTGAATTAATAAAAAGCAAGATTCCATTGCCGGGTAGCTAAAATATCTTACTGTATATGCCGTACAAGCAGTGCATCACCAGAAACTCTAGCACTGCATTCTCTATACAAGGTCTTCCCATACCGAGCATAATTCCTGCACATCTGTATATAACCAATAAAGAGATATATGCATGATCAGAATGCTAAATTGTTTGCATACTTTAGAAGATCTGTGTCCTGGGTACCCTCACACCTACAGATGGTCCAAAGTGCTTAAATGCTGCAAGAGTCTAAGAAATGCAAAGACTGGAATTTCACACCTCTTCAGATGGAGGGGAACTGGATTGCCGCCCAAAAAGCAGCTGTCTCCTGGCTCCCCGCTATATATTCATTCATTGCTTTGAACTTCCCTTCTCCCTGCACATCTCCAGCAGTTCATCTTTACCCTCTAAAGGAAAAATGAGAACATAGAATTTTTATAAATATTCACTAACTGTAGGAATTAGCCTCCTCTCCCCATCTGTGAAATAAACACAGTGCAGTACCACAAAGCAAATCTTCACTCCCAGTCATGTCCTGTGTCACTGTTCCCAGTGTCAGCCCTGGCTACACACTGGCTGGACTCATCAGCATTGAAATACCAAGGACAGGCTAAAGCCCAGGCTTACAGGGTTTCTTTTTCAGAAAGCACAAGAAAAATAAATAAAAATAAAGAAGTTTCTCCTCAGGAAGGTTTAGTTTGGCTGTTTTCCACCCGAGACACTGAATGCCACCAGGACCTCAGCTCCTGCCTCACCGAGTACTTTGGGGACTTTCTGCAAAGTGCTGTAAACTTCCTGAAGTGAGTAAACTCCAGGCTGAATCCAGATGAGAGACCTATCACATTTCACATGCTGGGATCTTGGAAATATTTGTCATTAGAGACAGATTATTCTAATAAAGTCAGATTCACTCCAAGCTGAAGCCAGAAGGATCAGTTTTTATTTAGAGGAAGCCTTGCAGTTTGTGTTTAAGCTGCCTACTTCAAGAGGCAGCCAGCATGATAATGACATCTTAGTAAGGGGAAAAAAAAAAAGATTCTTGGAGATACATAACATGTTTAATTGAAACCATTAGTTTTACTGGCAAACAGCTTCATATTTCTGTTCTGTTAATCCGAACAAAGTGCTGCAATTATGACTCAATACACAATGTCCTCTAGTGCTACTCGCCCTACATTCCCCAAGTATAGAAAGAAAACAAAACTGTTTTCAGTTAACAAAACATTCCATGCTTCTATCCAGAATACTTTTATTATATGGTTATCACATACATCAGAATTATATCGGGAACATTTACAAATAATGTGAAGATAGTCCAGAACCTCCATTGAGCACATACACACTAACTCACATGCTCACTTTGCGGGTCTAGTCAGTTATCAGGTGAATGATGCACAAAATTATTGCTTTGTGAACATACACCTCAGATTAGATTTAATCTTCAGTGGCAAGAATTGAGATATTTAAAAAAAAAGTCTTAAATACCCTGTATAACATACCTGTGCATAAACCTAAAGATATGTTTAGCTTACCCATTACCTTTGAAATACTTACCAAAATTAAAATTTCAAACCCATTTATAAAAAAAAGTATTAAAAAGTTCACCATTATTTACAAATCAGATTAAATTACACATAAATAAATATTTACATTCAACACACTGCTTCCCTTAATACACATAAAGCCGCCCTGGAAATATTTTTTGGCCTTAATAGGCAGAAAAGAACAACCAAAAAAAAGTTACGTGCCTACTCTTTCAAGATTCCCCCCCCCCCCCCCAATTTCAGAACAAGACAATATAAATATGTGAATAAAGCTGCAATATCCATAGACACAGAAACTGATTTTTCTAAAAGCATTTTCATTTTGAACTACTCATTTTTTTAAAAAATATATCAAGATAATATCCACCACAGCCAATGTTGCTGCAGTTTTTAAAAGCCTGAATATCTCCATAAAAAATAAGCATGTCGAATGCCATCAGATATCTTTGAAGTCTAGCAGGATTTTAGTATTCTCCTAGGGTAATCTGAAAATGAAGAGGGGAAAAAAAAAGCCAACAACAAAAAAACCCAGAACAAAACCAACCCACAGAATAATCTTACTATTTTCAGGTGTTTATAAAAAAATTTTTAATGTACATAAATCTATATACCATTGTTTAATACTGCTTTATTGTTACTGTTGCATTTAGAGAATAAAACCCTGAAATTGTATCAGATAACAAACAGGCTTCCATCTAAAATCTGTACCTTAAAACTACACACGAAGCTGGCCACCACTAGATATGCAGACGTGGGAAAAAAGAAATCTAAATATAATCTCTGTATATTTCCATCAAACCCCCTTTATAGCACCACTTTTACAGCAAAGGATTTCAATACACTTGTACCAAGTACTTATCTTCTGGTAAATGCTTCCACAGATAAGGGATACTGCAGCTTTTAGAAAGGTTCATCTCACGGATCCATCCAGGGGAGGGAAGATCCTGAATAAGATGATTTTTTTTTTCCTTTTTGTCCCCCTTTCTTAAAAAAAAAAAAAAAGAAAGAAAAAAAAAAATACCCCAAAATCTCTATGTTCCCCCTGGCAAGAAGATCCCAGTCTGTGTTTAGGAGGAAGGGTTTCAAGTCTGGTTTCTCTCCTCTTTACTTCCTGTGCTTATCCATTTTATCAATGGTTTTGTTGGTTTCTGCAGGGCTCTGGTCGCCAGCGTTCATGTATGTTTTGTCTGCTATTTTTAATGCTTCATTTAGGTAGTTCTGGACGGATGTCATGGCAGCGCAGATGGCAGCACTCCCAAAGCCATGTGTGATCAGGCTAAAATGAGTCAAACAGCCCTGGATGCCAGGGTCCAAGATGGGACTAGGTCTTGTGTTCCCAAGAGGGGTTCTGTCCTGAGTGAGGAGGTCTGTGAATTCCTTACAGATCTGCCTGCAAGACACAAAGTCATAGTGCTTTACACACCAGGGAAGGAACTGTGCAAAAACAGTAAGTCAATCGAAACAACAGAGAAATTCTGTACTGAACGCATGGCAGTTACATGGGAATGTCCAGAAATTCGTTACTCCACATCACTGCCTAAAATTAAATCCTATTTATTACCCCCAGGTTCCCTATGAATCTTCCATTAAATCAACATCACAAAAACAACCCCATATCCACGAGTTGCTCCCACCAGCTCCAGTGTCTGGCTGGCCCCACATCCCTCACTCCACAGATTTCAAGAGGGGGGAGCGGGAATTTGGGGCTAATTTCTATGGGAACTTCCACAGCTGCAGTGAAAGGATTTAGGGAAAAACCAGAGCAGCTGAATTTAGCTGTGAAACGTTAAAGCTCTACACTCTCTTTAGTAGAGACCCAGGCCCTGATCCTGCAAACACTGGTACATATGCCTGGCAAAACATGAATTGTTAATAATGCTCCAGCATATGTTGTTTGCTGCTTGTAAATCTGTCCTCCCCTTGATGGGATTTCGCAGGAGCCAAGCAATCTTAACGAAATCAGCCTCTTATCTGAATTTCTCCATCACAAACATCTTCCAAAAAGATTATTATCAGCATTATTGGTGGTGTTACTGGCACAACTGAGGAGCAGAAGCAGCACTTGGTGAAAGCATAAGGTTTAAGGAAAGAGAGAAACTGTATTTTCCAAGTTTTTAGGGTATATAGAAGGCTCTTTTTCAGGAGGGCTGGATTAATTCTGCAACAGGAGGAGTGTGCTTTGCATGCCTGACCCAAGCCCAAAGTCAGGGCTGCTCTTCTCAGCAGCAGTTTAAGCAGGTTTTCTGGGATCCTCTGCAGAGCGAGGGTAGGCTTGAAAGTAGAGAATCACACCAACCCTGAACCAGAAACCATCTCCATCCAGATCGGATCATGGACCAAAGGCTTTGTTAAACCTCAGCCTGGGCAGGCTGTGGGAAGGGGACAGCGAGTGCTCCAGCCACCTTGGGGTGAGCACAGCTGGACACAATATATTCCTATCAGTATATCCTGGTTTGTCTCCAGGCACAAGTGTCAGCAGAGCAGCCATAGCAAACTTGTCCCTTTATTCCTCCTCTTCTCCAAGCTTTGCAATAGGAATTTAGTTAAGCACGGGACTTCCCACATCTACCAACAGTTGGCTTTCAGGGAGCTATAAAATTCTTCAGCAATAATTGCAAAAAGGGACCATCCTCTGATCCTGCTTATGAGTGTCCCATGGGTGAGACCTGGGTGCTGCTGTTGCCAAAACACAGCTATACAGGAGGACAGGACAGCGGAGCTTCCCTTGCACCCAGCACACCCACCAGTAACAACCCTCAGAAATAACCCTCTGGGCTGCACAGAGGTAGCAAACCATCTCCTGCTCCCAGTCAACACCAGTGCACGTTCCCTGGCCACACCAGGTCCTCAACTCAGTCAGATCTAGGGAGGTCTTTTTCTTAGATGTACAGCTGTCCTGGTACACGAATTTTTTTAACTGTAGTAAAAGCATGAAATACAAACAAACAAAAAACCCCAATAAAAAAACCAACCCCCACACACCCCCCAAAAATACCCCACAAACAGAACCAGTCCAAACTACTGTAGAGTTATTGACAGGGCCATTGTCAGGATTAGTATTAGTTCATACTATAGTAACTGCTGCCATAGTTGAATTCAAATCAAAACCAAATAAAGAGAGAATTGCTTCATCTCCCCAAATAAAATTACACATGAAAATGTCCCAAACTGTCCCCAGTCACAGACACCCAGGCAAGACAAAAGCATCTTTAAAAAAGGAGGGAGGGAAAAATAATAAAATCCAAGGCCAGAACTTACTTTGCAGCAAGCAGCATATTCTTCCTGTTTGCCATTTCATTGCGGCCCATGTGTGGTCTAGTTAAATATTCGGCTACTGCTTTGGAAGGAAACTCTGTCTCACATACATAGCCAAAGTCACGAGCAAGATGTACAGCTTCACCTGGAGTGGGTAAAAGGGAATGCTTATTAAACTTAGTTATGTTACTTATTGTAAGGAGATTGGGGAAACTAAGCACTTAAGGAAGCCCTGTGAATTTTTGCAGTGCTTTCCTATTTTTGAAAGATACTATTTTATCACCCTGCCACTTATTGCCATTACTTAATAGATCAGAGATTCCTTGTAACTTTGCATCAGAAAAAACAACAACATCAAAACAATCAAAACACCAAAAAAACAACCCTTCATCACAAAACACCCAACAAGGTAACCGCTACAAAAATAATTCTTTTGCCTTTATACCTAAAGAAAAACTCTCTATCCAGATTAACTGAGCAGCAAAGACTAGAATTCAGTCCAGGTCAAATTGTCTCCTGATACACTGATATTTAAAAAATAAAAAACAAACAAAAAACTGGCAACTAAATTCCACCTCTATAATAAAGTTCCTCAGTTTAGTATGTTTTCTAAATACTTTTTCATAAGCCTTCTCATACAGAAAATAAAATCAAGGGGTGTGTAAGTGCTCTGAAACCCCACGTCCAAACAAAGGTTTTAAATGGAAGTTGCTGTATTATTTGAGCTGATGAAGTAAAACTGCAGTAGTGTTTTTAAATAACTTATCACTTTTCAGTCGCCCCTTCTGTTCCTATTGAGTTGTACCACTACCAGGACCCGCTTGAACCAAAACACACAGGGCTTAACCACACAAGTACCTATATATACACCCTTCAAGTCAGCTTAACTGACAGAGGGTCCACATAACACGTTACAGATTAAAGGGGTTCCAGTTTCCTACAAGGAAGTCAGAAGCTATAAATCTCACTTTATATGCTTGTTTATTAGGAAAGCTTCTGAGGATACCGCTGAGGTAGGGCCAGGCGTTGGGTGTTAGCTGCCCCAGACTTTTAAAGTTTCCCAAATAAGGAACCAAACCCACTAATGTGATGAGTTTCAAACCCTTTTGACACCACTGCACATGCCCTCACAGAACCCAAAACAACCCACCCCAAGAAACAGAGGGGACAAGCGTGAATATCTTGGCAGGTCAGAGCTGCTGCACCCCTGCCAGCACCCCACAACAGTGAGGAAGAGGAGTATTGGCTGGGTTTGTGCTGAGAGGGCTCTTAGACACCAGATGGGGAAGGAGAGAAGAAGGGGTGAGGAGCATCACAGAGGGGATGCAGCTGATGATAGCTGCTACAACATCCCCATCGTGCTCACTTTAAAATAAACACAAAAATAAACACAAATCTCTGTTACATCCATTGACTTCCCAGCTTTGCCCAGAGGATAAAAGCTATACACGAGGGAGAGAAAGTTTATTTTTTCGACACACTGAATACTGACCTTCTACCAATGATGTCAATAATGTCACATTTGCAGCTTTCCTTCTACCAGCAGGAAGATTCAAGCCAATTTTATCCAGTTTTTCCCTTAATGATCTGCCGCCATTTTTAGACTTGGCTCTGCAATTAAAAGTGAAAGAGGAATGGCTTTACTTATCTTCAGGGAACAATTTTATTTGATTTTTTTAAACAAAAAAGAGATGAGAAATTCCAGTTACTGACATTCAATAGGGTTCTACTGAGGAGAAGATAAAAAACAGGCTCGTTTTGAGTGACCTAGTTTTTAAACGCTCTACTACAAACCAGCCAGGGTGAAACACAGCAGAGGCCAAAATCAAAATGTTTCAAACTGCACCATTGAAACCAACAGCTTTAGAATTATCAGGAGCCAAATTATGTGTATGCAAAAAAGGACATATAAAGTGTCCTTGCAATCATTAATCATGGCCACAAGACTTGATAATTTTAAAAAATCATTCTATGAGGAGTCAACTTGTCACAGGAGTAAGAAACCTCCCTGAACAAAAATCTAGCTTAAAACAGAGAATGAGAATTGCTGTCAGAGCTGTTAATAGCACTGCTGGAGAAGTAGCAGAAGTGCAAAGAAGTTTTATTTCCAAAGCCTATTAGGATTCAGTGTTGTCGGGCTTCTTAAAATAAAAAAATTAAAAAAATCAGAAGCTTGCTAAAAGGCTTTCTTACCCCTCCCCGTGCAAACCTGGCTGCTCACATACACACAACACGAGGCGGGGGAGAAAATCACAAACAATAGACGTGATGGGGATGGTTGTAAGGGAAGTCCAGCCTACCTTCTGAGTACTCCTCCTAGCAAAGAGGCATTGAGACACTCGGGGGGTGAGAGCCGCCTCTGAACCTCTGCTACTGTCACTTTGTATTTCGACGTAGAGCTCAGGAGGGAAAGTCTCCCCGGAACCGAGCAGAATACTTCGTTGGGGTTGATCACCACTCCGATTAATCCATCCTTTTGGCAGGGGAGACCCAGAGCACTGTTTTTCGTTAAGGAAATAGGACCTGCGGGAGGAGGAGGGAAAGTCTTTATAAAAGGGAAAAAAACAAATATGAAGTGGCAAGACATTAAGAAATAAAAAGCATGCAAACCCCCAAACCAAGCACCACAACCAACCACGACCAGGAGACCGGAGTTTCGTTTGGCAATAGATGCTCCCACCACTGACCCCCGTGCCCGGCATCGATCCCGCAACACTGGGCTCTACTGCGGCCGAAAGGTCCCGCAGCTCCTCCCGCACACCGCGATTTGCGACCCTGGATTTCGGGAGCAGCCGAACACAACTAAAAATACTTTTTAAAAGCGCAAAAAACAAACCCAACCCCACGTCTGTGAAGCGGCATGTTGCGAGTTAGCAAATCCGCGCTACTAAAAATCCCGGTACAACTACAAGACTCCAAATTAGCATCCTTCAGCTACTGCCAACAACTCTTTCCCAGCCGGGGCTGGGAGAAGCCCCCCAGCTCCCGCCGGGTTCATCTTCCACCTCGCACACGCGGATTTAAGAAGCCGCCTTTGGAATTTAATCCAAACAAATTCATAACAGACAGCACAGAGAAGGGGATACAGTCCAGAAGAGAACTGAAAGCAAAGCGCTGCTCCTTAATGGCCTCAGCCTTGAGGTGAATAGGGACAACAAAGGCTTCTTCGCAAGGAGCAAACCGCGGATCCAGCCTTTCCATCCCCTTGCGAATCCACCCAGTTAACCCCCAGCGCTCTGCCCCAGGCTCGCAGCACCGGTGGGAAAGGGTTAAGGAACCGAGGTCGGCCCCGCTCCCTGGAGGGGGGGAGATTTTTCAGTGGTGCATCTGACAGCTAAACGCAGCAATCAGCACTCTGACAAACACTTCTGCTTTTCCTCAGCTAGGTATTTGTTTGAAGACTTCAGAGGAAACTTCCACCGATTCCTTTTTTTATTTTTTTGAAGCACAAATTTGTTTAAAAACAAAAGCCGGGGGGAGGGGGGGAGGCGGAATCTAAGTGACTGTAAACTGAGTCAATATGTTTTTCTCTTTCCTCAAAACCTCAGCTACAAAGCCATTTCGATTAAGATAAAGCCGAGCAGGCTCATGCCAGAGAACTCGTTCCCTTCCCAAGTCCTGTAAAATAGCTGAAGGGACAAACACCGTCCGTCCCCCCCCAAACTGTCGAATGCTAGTAACAGCAAAAAAGCCCCAAAATACAACAACAAAAGCTCCCCGTGTATCAACACACACGTATTCCAGGGCGGCATTAAATCCCGTCCAAGCTCCTGGTTACGATTCAAACTGCCCATAAGCGCCCGGACTCATTGGTGAGGGGACGGCCAGCGTCCCCCGGAGCAGTCCCGCACCCCTGGGGGGGGTTGTCCCCGCCGCAGTCCCGCACCCCTGGGGGGGGTTGTCCCCGCCGCCACCCGATGGCATTAGAAAAATCCAGCGACGGAGAGACTGTAATCAATCCTCTCCATCCCCCCCTACCTCGCCCCTAAGGGTTCGGTGTTTTAATAGATAATAAGGCGTCAATTCACTGGTGCGTCATTAAACTTTTGACAAGGGAAAGTAAACTGCGGTGCCACCTTACTGACCTTTTCTAATGACTGTCTGGTCATGCATTAATAAGTGTTGATCTTCCACGTTCTGGAAAGAGAAAGGGGAGAAAGTTTCGCACCTCGAAAGGCTGAGAGGGACCGAGCCGGGGGGATCTTTCGTGAAATCCACCCCCCTCGCCGCGCGTTAAGGGCGGAAGGGGAGAAACGGAAGGTTTCGCCCCAACTACGGGGATGGGTCCCGTCGGGCTGCGATATGCAGCAGGGGATGCGGCCCGGCTTCGCCGCGGCTCGGAGAGAGACTGGCCCGCCGCCTCCCGCCACGGCCCGGGGCGGGGAGGGGGAGCGGGGGCTCAGGGGAGAGGGGGTTACCTGCACCTCTTCCATCTGGTGGGCCATATCGTGCAGTCCCAGGTTATCGGCCAGCGCGGAGGCGTCCAGCCCGTGCCCGTGGGGCAGAAGGAGCTCGGAGCGTCGGTACGTTTCCCTGCGGCCGCCGGCGGAGCCGCTCTCCAGCGCCGAGAGGTGGGGCACGAGGCCGGGGCGGCCGTGCGGGGCGAGCCCGGCCGGGTCCTGGCTCTGCCGGTTGGGCCAGGCGCTCTGCTGCTGGCTGGGGGGCGGCGGCGGCGGCTGGTGGAGCGGGTTGATGGAGAAGGGATCCCCGAGGTGGGAGTAGGGGTCGCTGGATTGGGAGTAAGGCAGCGGCTGGTACGGAGGGGGGAAGTAGGGGGGCTGGAAGTCGGAGGCGCCCGAGTGGGAGAGCGGCGGAGCCGGGCTGTACAGGTGCTGGCTGACCGCAGAGAGGTGCGGGAGCCGTGGGTTCCCGTTGCTGCTCCCATCGTGCCGGTCCTGGAAAGCACAGAGGGGTGGGGGAGAAGGAAGGCGGCCGTCAGCGGGGGGCAGCTGGGCGAACGGAGGGGCCCCGCCGGGCAGCGCCGGTCGGACTGCGGCACGCGGTGCCGCTGGGGACAGGAGGAGCCGAGAGCTGCCGGGCTCCTACCCCGCGGTCTTCGCTGTCCGAGCCACTCCGCATGGGAAACAGCCCCACTCCCAGGGAAGACATTGCAAACTAGTTTTCGCTGCTCTGCTCACCACGAGCGGAGCAGCCTGCCTGCACGCTCCCGCGAGTCATTGGACGAATCGTTAAAAGAAGAACAATTCGAGTCGGCGACGCAGCCCGAGTTCCGCCGCTCTGACCCGGCTGGGGAGGAGACTTCGAGGCTGGGGGCTGCGGACCCCCTGCCCTGGGGACAAGAGCCCTGGGCAGAGCAGGCCGGAGGCCCCCGGAGCCGTCCGGGACGGCGTTTCTCCCTCTAGCCTTCCCATCTCTGCTTCTGCCCCGATTTCACATCTCAGCAGACAGAGCTTAAACGTCTACATCGAGCTGATCCAGGGATTTAGCAGCTCCCGGCTTCACGGTCATTAAAATAACAGGGCTAGTTAATAAGAGGTGAATGGGGTCCCAATGGAGCGTGAAGCGAGGACTGCAGCTAATCTGTGGGAGCCGAGCAGGAGGACCGCGACCGATGGAGCCGGGGCGGCGGGAGGGGGGAACAAGGGATTTCGTAAAGATCAAATCCCGGGAGCACCTCACTGGGAGCAGGAGACGCTCCCGCGGAGGAGGGGAACGGGAGGTGCGGCTCGGCCGAACCCGGCTCATCCCCGCAGCAGCTCCTACCTGCTGGCCAGCTTCTCCACATCCCCCTGCCCTCTCCCGTTCGCAGCGACCCCGCGGGCAGGCCCGGCAGGCTGGGGCACCCGGCACCGCGATTCCCCAAGGGCTGCCCGCTTCTGCCTTCGGCCAAGGGTCTCGGAGAGACACCCGCTCGGTCCCGTAAAGCGCTGCTCCGCAGGCGGGCAGGGATGTGGGTTCCTTTCCCCCAGCCGGGGCTTCCACCCGGGTCGCTTCCACCCCCGCTTGCGGGAAGAATTCAAGAGAAGGAAAAAAAAAAGAAAAAACACCTCTAAAGGAAAAATAAAAAAAAAAAAGCAAAATGGGAATCCTCGGGAAGGGACAGATTCCCGCCCGGCGGGGCGGCAGGAACCGGGGCTGGCTGAGAGCGGGCAGGGAGGGCGGGCAGCGCGACTCGGGGTGGGGGGAGGCGGCGGAGCTCCGCGCTCTTCCACGCCGGACCCCCCTTCCCCACTCCCGCCCCCTCCCCACGCTTCTCACCTCGCAGTCCTCTTCGTACTTGACATTATCTGCTAGTTTCCACAACATGGCGTCCAGCGTCCAAACCAGGTGTGCGGTGCCGAAAACAGCCGAGAGCTCAGGGCCCCCCCCACGGGCGGTAAATCCACGTCGGCGCTGGGGAAGAGGAGCTGCCCCCCCGGACAGAGCTCAGTTGGCTGGCATGAAGGCAGATGACGGACTAAACCTCCGCGCTAGTGGTCACTCGGGTTTTTTTCCCTGCCCAGACGCCCTTAATGGCAATAGGATTATCATAACTCCTCCCCAGGGATGGCTTGGGAGCCGCGGCCGCCAGCCACTCAGGAAGGAGCGCGCAGCCCCAAGCCACTCCTTTCGCGCCTCGCTCCGCGCCCGCGGAGGGGTGGGGAGGCAGCGTAGAGCTGGTCGGCCCCCCCACACCCTCGGTGTGCTCAGAGAGTTGGGGGAGCATCTCTGGCTCTCGGGGAAGAGGTCAGGTGTGGACATCCCACCCGCACCCACAGTGCAACTGCCCCCAAAAGCCCTCTCCCCATGTGTTTGGGGGGATTCTATGCGGTTTTTTGGGGGGGAGGGGAGCATTATCGGGTGTTCCCCTTCCCACGCGCGGAAGAACTTTGCTAAAACTCGAGGGGGGAGGTGCAGCGCCGGTGGGTCCGACGGTTCTGGGCGAAAAAAACTCGCGAAAAGTCCTGGCTGTAAAGGCGAGAAAGTCCGAGCGCCAGCCTGAGCCCAATTTGCATAATTGTCAAGAGTTTGAATTACTGATTACAACCTGTAAGCTACCGATGTTTAAGGTATAATTTACTTAATTATCCGACAAGATTATTGCAGTTGCGTTGAATCCCTCGCAGGTAAAGCCGGTGCCATTCAGCGCCCCCCGATTCGGGGCTGTGTGAATCATGCCCCCGGTTCCTCGTATCGTTATTAATTTTATCTTCTTAAAACGGAAATCCCGCTTGTCTCATCTTTTCGCGCAAACTCGGGGCTGGGGAAGCAGGTGGGAGGTGAGACAGGCATTTTCGGACGCCGTGAGCACACTTTCATCTAAGCCTAGAAAATACTTCCCTGCCAAATTGCTACCTTTCTGCAGGCATTTGATCTATGCAGTTATGTGTGTCAGACAAAATGAACATCGTTTTTCAAAAGCAACGACTTCTCCCAGTGTTTTAAGGTGCATCCGGATCACTGCTCATTTACATGAGAGGAGCAAGTGTTTGTTTATTGTGGCGGGGACAAAAGGTGGCCTCGGACAGCGCTGGCTGCCGAGATCTCGGTATCTCTGTGCCCGGGGACGAGCCGCCTCAGAGCTGTTATTAAAGGCCGGGGATAGACCTACGTCTCGAGATTTAAACCAGTTAGCCCTTCCCTCGCTTTTCCCCCTAAGGATCAAGGAACGAAAAAAAAAAAAAAAAAAAGAGAATAAAACAAATTTTAAACCCCCAAACCCAACCCTCTATCCGACTACATGAATGATCTAAAAATAAATCCGAGGCGGGGGGGGGGGTGGGTGGTGCCCGAAGTAACTGTTGGAGGTGTTATCTGCCTTATCTAGCACGCAGGTGCTGATTTACAGCAGTTGCATTAAGCCCATCATCAGCAGGGACTCCGCATTATCATTTTTGGTGGAGTCCCTATTTATTTTTTTTAAACGACGGTGTTTTTCTTCCAGGGATGTTTCTTTGAAATGCAGTTCGCGACGATTATTAGCGAGTGTGCTTGCGCTGCTTCTGGCGTCATTAAGACTAGGAATCTAAATAATAAAAGACAGGGGGAGCTTAAAGTTCATTTGTATTAAAGGGACAAGATGGATTTAGAAAGAAACGAGGAAGGGAACCGCCGAGCTCACAGGTCTGGGATCAGGTCTTCCTCCTTCCGAAGAGAAAATATTTTGTAGCAACATTGGTCGTTTTTACCCTAAACCCCAGGTTTTCTTCCTGCTCAGAAATGTCACACACAGAAGCGACCATGATTTTCTCATTCTTTGGAATTGTCAAGCTCTGAAAGCCTTCCTTTTGTTTCTTTTGGTGACCAAAATCACGAAGAAGAATTCGGTTTCTTGTTTGTTGTGCGCATACGAATAATATTTCTAGAGACGCGGAAGACGATGAGGGATTCATAAGAAATTACCTAAACACGGCGACCAAAATTAGTACTTAGAAAACAAACCAAGGAAGCAGGGAAGAGGCTAAAGACGGGGAAGTTTTAAGACCAACTTTCTCGTACATCCACTTGCTCCTCGGTCTCTGCTCCAACAGCGGCAGCTGTCAGGGACCGGCACAGGGGTCCGGGCTGCACGGGGAGCAAGCGGCCGGGCAAGGCGAGGGCATGGAGACGAGGGCAGGCGCTGCCCGCCGCCTTCCGCGGAGCTCCCGGCCCGGGAGCAGCGTCCTCCGCACCCCGTCCGCCGCCGCGCAGGTGATGCCGCCGCCGGGACCGAGCGAGGCTCCTGCTCCGGGCGCTTCTGCCGAGGGATGCTTTAATTAATTAAACGGCCCGGCATCTGGGCAGCTCAGCCGCTCGGACCTTTTCGGGGCGGCGGGGGGGTAACGCTGTTTGAGACGCTCCCTCTCCGAAGCGTGAGCAACCCGCTCCGTTTCTACGCCAACCGCCGGAGAAGCGGGGTTGCAGCCGGAGGCCGCTGCCAAGCACAGCGGCGGCAGCGCCCGTCCATCGCCCGGCTATGCCCTCCCACGCCCGGTGACACTCTCCCTTTCCAGGAACTCCCGGGCACGGGAAAGGCGCAGACAGCCAGGACTGGCAAAGACACGGTTCCTCCCTGGACACTCCCTTTGCGACACGGGACAGAGTTGTGCAGGAGTAGAGCAGCAGCCAGGCAGGCGGCAGCTTATTAAAAAATTAAATAAATAAACCTCTTATGAAAAAAAAAAATATATATATTGGTGCCCTTACTTTGGGGGCATCCCCCGTTTCCAAGGAGAAGCGGTTTTCTTGCTTCCCGGGCGCTCAGTTCCCCCCGCACATCACTCTCCTGACGAGGATGCAGTTTCCCGTGTGGGACCGAAAAATGCCCCGAGGTGTGAACACGCTCTCGGGGGTGGGGGCCAGAGCCCTCAGCTAAGCCCCTGTCCCCTTCGGTAGTTTTCCTATTTGGCAGCAATCAAAAGAACGCGTGGGGATGCTAATTAGTTACACCCCTCTTCCTGTAAAAAAACATTTAAACAAACACGTATCTATATCGTTAATGAGGCTGCAGTAACCTGTCCGGATTGTCACCTCGACCCGCTGCCCCGGGAGACTTTCTGCGTAACTTCCACCGCGGGGAGTGGCGCAAAGTGGGGTGTGGTCGTCGTGTCGCGTCCCCCCTCCACGCAGCGGAGCCCACCCGGGCTGCCGCGGCCCAAAGCAGAGGGGAAGAGACCGCCCCCCTCCCGGCTGGGTTGCTCAGGCGGGACGGCTCCCGGGGGGTCGGGGAGGGGTGTCCCGGGACAAACGCGGAGGTACGTACTGACCGGCCGAGCCTCCTCAGCAGAGCCGTGGGGCGTGCGGAGCCACGGACACCTGGGCGCGAAGAGGCGCGGAGCAACGCGCCTGCGCACCGATCTGCGCCCTCGGCCCGTCCTCCTGGACCCCGGTCCCGGCATCCTACCGCTCCGCAACCCCGGGTCGGGGACGAAAACTTGGTCCCGCCGCCGCGGGGCTTCCCCCTCCGTGGCTGCCTCGCATGGTCCTTTCCCGCTGCTGGACGGATCCCACCGTTCCGGGGCGTTTTAGGGAGGATTTTGCCGCCGATTTGCGGATTCTCCTCCCTTCGCCGCGCCCCGGGGCGCTGCGGGGGGTGCGAGGGTGCCCGTGTGTTTCCCCGCGGCTGCTCGCTCCGGGAGCATCCCTGACCGACGGGGAACCTCTTGCTCGCCCTCCGGCCCGCTCCCGGGGAGGGCAGCAGCCGCCCGGGGAGGCTCTGGCTCGGTTGCACGGCCCCGGCGGCGGTCCGGGCTGCCTTTGCCTCCCCGCATCCCCAGAGGCTCCCGTACCCCGGGGGCTGGCAACCCAAGCTGGGCTCTGGGCACCCACACCAGTTTTACACCAATGTTTGGGGGAGGGGATGGGGGGCAGCAGGAGCCCCGTGGGGACCACGAGTGTCCCGACACACCTGCGAGGCTTCCCCAGCCCCCTCAGCTCCCGGGCCCCGCTTCGCAGGCGGCGAGCAGACAGTGTGCCCACACCATGGTTAGTGCTTCCCCAACCTATTCATTTGCTTAATAAACACGATTCCAGCTACGTTTTCTTCCTGTTCCTTCCCGATGGAGCTGGAGGAGCAGAGTCCCCTGGCCGCGGCGTGCCGTGACCCTGCAGCAGAGGATGCGTTTAGCAATTCACGGGCAGAAGTGACAGACTTTGACACCAGGCGCTTCCAGGCCCTGGGTTAGATGCTTCATGGCGTGTGGCAGAGGTTCAGTGGTGAGGCACAGCTGCCTCGGGCTCCTGCCAGGAGTTTTTCTGGCTCCTGCACACAAGGAGTTTTGTCGAGCTGGATGGTTTGTGGCAGAAGACGGATACCTGTGAGGGACAGAGCTCACTGGAGCCTGCCTGTAGGGATAGTGTGGGACAGGGGAGAGGAAGACCCAAATTCCCTGCCTGGCCCTGTCCATGAGGATGACCACAGATGTGACAGTAGCTGCATTTACCTTGGTCTCCTCATTCATAAAAAAAAGGGTAGTAATTCCAGTGCTGGTGAGAGCTGGATTCGTGACCCCTGCATCTCTGCCCAATGATCCAGAGGTGCCTCCTCAGGGCTCTGACATCCTGCCTGCAGCAGTGTGATCATTCTGGAGACACACTCAGATTTTTTTTTTTTAAATTATTTGTTTTATTTTTAAAATTTTATTCCCTCCATTTTCTGTCCTTTCAGAGCAGCAGTGCCTTGAACTTCAATTCTGTTAGCCAGAGTATTGCTCTAAGGGATGCCGTGGCTGGACTGTGTGTAACTGGACTCTGCCGGTGCAGGAAGCAGACTCCATGTAACAAAAAACCCCAACAAACACCCCAAAAATACAAGATCAAAACCCAAAACCAGTTAAAAACACCACAATGCTAAATGTGAAATCAGGATTCGTATAGTTACTTAAGCTCCTTTCTGAAAGAGAAGGATAAACAGGCGTTTGGCACAATTCACATAATTCATACTTTAAAAAATACAATCTTGGTGGATCATGCATTCCTGCAGCTAATTGCTTATGCTACAATTAGGGGTAAAAAAGAAGCCTGGTACCACAAAAACAAAGAATATCTTAGGCTAAACCAGCAGAAAAGTAAATATTTCAAATGCAGACACAGGCATGAGCTGAGAAGAACTCAGCCCAGTTCAGGCTGTAGCTAATATAAAGCCTTCAATGTGAGCCTCATGTTCCTCTTGCCCTTTTGGGCATTGTCCCTGAGATACAGCAGTGCTGGGAAAACATCTGCCTTGAGATGCCCTCTTTATCCTTTCCTCTGTTTTCGGGGTGTATGCAGCCGATACGATACCTTAAATGATGCACCATGATTTAAGAAAGCAACAAAACACTGCTGGGGGACAAGGGAGCCAGTTTGGGGATGATTTCTCCACTGATGGAGATGGGCACCGGGTACAAAAGGGGTTTTCCACCCCCAGCTATGAGAGGTCCTGCAGAGTGGAGCAGAACCTCTGGGGTTCAATCACTCATGTTATGTGTGATTTTGGAAAGGTCTGCTTAAGTGTGTGCATCCATACACACTGACATGTACAAGTGTAAAATCCTAATGGATAAATAACCTGGGTGCTTTCAGAGGTGATTCTGAGCACAAGGTAAAGGGACTGAGAAGACATGCAGGCAGTACCTGTACAGCAGGCAAGGAATTTATGGAGGAGTCAGATGCCTCATTTTTAGTTACCTTTCACTCTTCTGTGTCTTAAAGGAGTGATGCAATCTGTAAACTGACCCCAGTGCCAGGGAAATGGATCATGGGAGTCGAAGCTGAGATTTTCCCTCTAGGCAATTTAAATAAGCAAAGAGAACAAATCCAGTAACTCATTTACTTCCATACTCTAGTTTCATTAATACACCTAATTCATCTAAATAGCCAGTGTTCCCCAGCATCCTGCATCAAAGCTGCGTGGGGCAAAAGCTGGAAAGACCCAGGTACAGGGGGAAAAACTCAGAAGGACAAAAAAATTACAGAGACAAATACAAAACTCCTCAACTCTTTGGCCTTTTTATCACTTAGCAGCCAAGCAGAGCTGGAGGACGCTCTCTCTCCTTCCACATCCCCATCAGTACATTACTCTGGGTGTTTGCTTAATTGCAATGCGTAGGGAAATACTTGGGGGGGGGGTGTCTGGTGGCACCATGTTTTCTCCTGCGTGGTGTTTCTCCGCTGCTGATGCACCTGGTGAGGGGCAACTCCATTACACAGCAGGATGAAGCAGAGCTGGAGGTCTGGGTGGGGGGAATAAATCGAACTGCTGGTGAAAATTACATCAGTCAGAATTCTACACCTAATGCGCCCTGTCGTTTGTAAGCACGCTAATAAGGCACCAGTGAAGGGCTGTCAGCATTATAGAATATCAGGTGCCAGCAAATACCTCTCAGTTCTTCCAAACCTGCTCCAAGCTGCATTCTCAGGAGCTGGATTTTGCTGGTGTATCAGCAGAGACAGGATGGCAAATATATGCAAGATCTGGGTTTTTGTTAACAGATCTATTTTCCCCCAAAACTTCATGCAGCACCACTACTGCAAAGGCACCAAGGAGATACTCTGAGGTGAAAGAGCTCACATGACTTAGAAACTTCTTATCTATGTTTGGCTGTGTGCAGGTATGATGGCAGAAGGACGCAGACGGGATGTCCAGATGATTTTTCTTGTATTAAAAACCACCCTCTTCACTACTCAGCAATAAAAAGGCAGTGATACAGGGTGCTCCATTCCATTCAGGGAACCTTCCAGACATCTTTGTTCTTGGGCTTCCAACTTCTCCCCCTCTGCCTGCACACATGCACCCGTGCTCCCAGAGCTCCTGTCACTGCTGCTGAGTTTTGCACCAGACCCCTGTACAGATTAGGCAGCTACAGGTCCCTGTGCCCAGTGCCCAGCTCCTTCTTCACCCTGTGCCACATTTCTACCTGCTGAAGATGTACTTGCCCCGTGCGTCCAGAGAAGTTTAAGTGCTGTAACAAAGGTATTTATCTACACCTAGTGCAAAAGTCCATCACTGGAAAGCACCATGTTGCTATAAATCCACTCACCAATGCAAATGTATCCAGAAAGTAGCTGGCATCAACGTTTTATGCTGCCTAAGATGTTTTTTGCCCACACCACTGCAGCCGGCCCTGGTCCGTCATCCTGTCACCACAACAAATTCCCAAAAACCCCAAAGCTGATCCCAAGCCACGTGCTTTGGCTGACTCAGCAGAAAGGCAGCCTTGGGTCCACACCCGAGTCAAGCAGGCTTGTACTGTTAGATGACTTGGTGGTCCAGAGAGTGGAGGGAAGCCCAGGAGGGGATGCAAAAAGAGCTGCTCCCTCCCTCTGGGACACTGAGAAGCTTTGGAGAGCTGTGGGGCAAGGGGCTGTCAAGGAGCATGGAGGGCAGGAAAGCAGTTTTGGTAGTCGAGAGCTGTATCAGTGCAAGACGGATGGTTGCCTTTGAAAGCCAGCCTTGATGCTGGGAGGAGAGGAAGGAGGCCACTACTTCCTTGTGCTGGGCCACATTAGAATTGAAAACAATCACAGCAGCGAAACAAAACCAGCTCAGCTGAACAGATGCAAATCCAGCGGCAGACATGGGCTCAAACCAGGTCAAGCTGCACCCATGCAAATTATGGGTTACCCCAGAGCGCGCCGTGTCCGCACCGAGGGCGTGTGCTGGTGTGCTGCCAGAATGACCTGAACTCCAGCTTGGGTCCGGGCTGTCGGGCAATGCTTGCCCCAAGGGGGAGGAAGCTCAGCTCTCTCCCAAGTCCCCTCACCCAGCACCAAATGATCTCTCCTTGGAAAGCATCTTCTCCTTGGAGAGCATCCTTCTCCTTGGAGCTGTGGCCCATACAGCTACACAGAGAGAAGTCTGCCTAGCCCGAGGGGAGATTTGCCGGCATAGCTAGACCGATAAAGCACTCCTCTTGTGTAAACACAGAATACACCAGCTAAAGTGCTTTTCTGTCAGCATAGCTTATCCCAGCATAGTTTTGCCAGAGGAATCCTCGCTTGCATTTCAGTGAGGCTGTAAATCTATTAGGAGCTGCTTGCTCAGAGCAACATCACCGCAACCGGCACAGATCTCTTCGCTGGTTCCAGTTTGTCCCCAGGTTTCCAAGGCACAGCATTGTTCTGGCAGGGCAGGTATCACCTGCCAGCATATAAACCCATGGCAGCCACCACAGCAGCCACCAAAACATCGCCATGATGCCAGGGTCCCCCAGAGTCCCCCACGCCCAGGCTCCTGTCTGTGCCCAGGGCACCAGTTACAGCCTGTGGCTTCTTCCAGAGAAGCAAGCCAAACCTCACCGAGCCCGCAGTGCCTTCTGGAGCCCAAACCTGGCCCTGCTTAATAATGGTGGCATATAAATAGTCACAGGGAGGCTTTGTGATGAATAGGAGGGAGCGGTGAGCTTGGGGCTCTGCTGCCACAGCTTTGGCCAGTGTTGGCTTCCTGGGAGATGAGGCAAAAGAGCCCCAGCTGATCCACTTGTCCATGTAATGCTGTTTTTTACTGACCAGGGAGTGGGACAGAGTAGTTGCTCATTTTAAAATCCTGCACCCTGCCTTCCTACAAGCCGTGCCTCAGTTTCCCTGGAGACTGCGGTGTGCCTGTGAGCCCAGGCAGTAGCGAGCACCGTGTCTGCACACAAGCAGGGGAGGATTTACATCTTCAGCTGTCTCAGGCCGGCTGGCCGGCTGCCACCCTCCATCGGCTGTCGCCAGCACTGCGCTACCTATGCACGTACGGCTGTCTTCCTGTCCCAAAACTTTGGGGACATGGTGTTTCCTTGTTTATACAGGGGGAAGCAGGAAACATCGAGATGTAAAGTGTATCTACAAGGTACAAACACCTCCAGCTAACCCTGCCCCTGCCCCAAGCTGCCCAGATGCGATCTCGGAGCTCCAGGAGCCCTCGCAGCATCTGCACCACCAACTCCTTCCCGGAGCAGGCACACTGGCTCCAGCAGAGCTGGCGGCTTCCCAAACCTGCTGACACACTGATAGAGCTGACAGAGAAAGCTCCATTCTCTGCAAACATGCCCAAAGGGTCTCGCTCAGCACAGGAGGGCTCTGATGGGCTGGTGGTGCCTCTGTCAAAACCCACAGGCTGGTCCCTTGGACAGGGGCAGTGCCGGGGAGGAGGCTGCTGCCCGTATCACCCTGCCTAATCTCTGCAAGTGGGTTACAGCACAGGGCTCCCCACGCACACACCTCACCGTCGGGACTGGACCGTGGCGGAGACCTTTAGGCTCCAGTCTCAGGACAGTCTACCTGCAGCGTGCAATTGATGCTCCTTGTAATTTTACCAGGGCTGGTGCCATTGCAAATGCCATTCTTATCTACCTAAGTACAGATCCTCTCTTGAATTGTTAACAACGTCATGTAGCAATTTGTTACATAAGCTCATTAAGTTTTTTAATGTATCTATGTTAATAGGAACATAAATATGGAAATCTTCATTTAAAACCTGTTTCTGAAAGCATCAGCTGGGGAACTAGTCTGAGAAAAAGCAAACATGACCCAGGAAAACCAGGGGTTTATTCAGGGTTTAGGTGTCACCGTGATGGACAGCAGGAACGAGGCTGTTGGTGTGCCCCAGTTACGCTTCTCAGCTCCATGGCTCTTTGAAACCATGCTCCCAACAGAGAAAATTCAGCTAATTTGCACTGCTCTTCCTGTCCTTTGCCACAGTGACAGGCTGCCCATAGCTCTAGTGCTTTTCCCCTCTGACTGTGGGGAGATGATTAACACAACTGAAAGGCCTCTGGTTCTGCAGCTCCCCTGCTCCCCCATTGAACAACGGGGTGGTTACCGAGCTCTCAGGCCAGGCTCATCTGTCCTGGTTCCTCCACGGCAACTTCACCAGGAGCAGCTCTATGGTCTCATTCATTCTATGGGCACGTGGGAGATGGGATCCTCACTGCTATCAACACATCATCGTGGCACTCTCGGGGCTGCACATGGGAGTTAATGTTAAAATATAACAGTATGTAGTTAGCTGCTCCATGTTAACTCTCTGTGTGAGGCTGTAGTACCAGAAGATGCCAAATCCAGTCTGAAGGGATCTGGGTGCCAGGTGAGCAATTCCATGTTTGCATTGAAGCAAATTCCCCTCCTAGCTCAATTTTATTGTAGTTTTCCAGGGGTGAATCCACAGGGGGAGTGGTGAAGGGCACCCTAGAGCAGGACAAAGCACCGTGCCACTGTTCATGCTCCATCTCAGTGGAGATAAATGTGTCCCTGTGCTGCTGATGGTCCTCGGCTGTGCCATACCCATGGCAGTGTCTGTATTCACTTGCAGCTAATATGGCCTCAGGCTGCTCCTCTGTGGGCAGCTGCACCAACCCCATGCCCCAGTGTCCAAGGGGTACATGGGGGCTTTCCCTTTCATCTCTTCCTTCTCCTATTTCAGGGCTCCCAGCAGCAGAATCCCACTCCTGGCACTTGTGGGACACCTCCCTGCGTTGCTTTGGGTTTTTTTACCAAATTAGTGACTCAAAGTGTTGCCCGGAGGACTCCCAAAGAGACCTGACCCCCCAGGAGTTGCTCCTGCTCTGACACCTTGGCTCAGCCCAGCCTAGTGTTGATTCCAGCCAAGGATTCATTGTCTGGGGCCTGAATGGGTAACTGGGAGGGAAGGGCTGGGAACAGCCCCTTCCACCATTCCCAGCAGTTATCAGCTCTTTCTTACAGGGTGACATTGGGTGGAAACACCCAGCCTGAAAACTGGCTGGTTTTTTACTTTTTTTTTTGGAAAAACTTCCTTCAGGCCCTGAACCTGGAGGCACTGCTCCTGAGCCCCCATCTCGCTCACAGCCCCCATCTTGCTCACAGCCCCATCCCACTCCCAGTCCCCATGTCATCCCCAGCTCCATCTCGCCCCCTACCCCATCTCCTCCCCAGCCCCATCTTGGCTCCCATCCCATCCCCCACCCCCATCTTGCCCCAAACCCTCATCTCACCTCCCAGCCCCCATCCCATCCCCAGCCCCCATCTCGTCCCCAGCCCCCATTCCAGCCCCATCCCACTCCCAGTCCCCATCTCGCCCCCATCTCGTCCCCAGCCCCCATCTCACCGCAGGGCTTGCACATGCAAATCACTGCCAAGTGCTCTGCAGCCCCCACCCCTCGAAACGGCATCTCCCGTCATTGACATGGGTTGGGAAATATTGCTTGAGTTGTTAATTAGGCAATAATGACCAAGGGGAAGGGCATTTCCTGGCTGTTAACTGGAGACTCCTGACCTCGAGGTCAGTATCAGTCACCCAGGAATTATTAAAACACGGAGGAGGAGGAGAAGGGAGACGGGAGAAGAGCAGAGCAGAACAGACCTGGCCTCTGAAGGTGGCGGGTGCTGCTCCCCAGGGAAGGGCAGGTGGGGGTCTGACCTGCACCCCTCGGGCTGCAGCCCCCGCCGCGTCCCTGGCTCCTTTCCTCCAGTTGCTTTGGTTTCCCAATTAATCTCCGTGGCCATGAAGAAACAGGACACTGAATATTCAAGGATTATATATATATATTCTTAATAGGGCTAAAATGTGAAGATGCAATTAGCAATAACCCAGCTCCTGCTGGGCCTGTGCGTACGGATCCCTCCCCACTTCCAAGGGGAGATTTACATCTACTCTCCTGGTCCAGAACTGGCACCTTTCTCCCATTTAACCCTGCTCTCCCTCTCAGAGGTGCCTGCATTTCAGTACAATGGTGTTAATTAAACTCGTGTGAATGACTGCATTTCCTAAGGGGTGACCCCACGAAATACTGCACTGGGTGTTTCTACAGAGAGCAGCGCCCAGTGCCTCTGGTGAGAGGGCTGCCAGCAGCACCCCGACCTGCACCAAGACTCCTGGCCAGCTCTGAAGGACAAGTAGCAACAAAAATTAACATCCCTGTGTCCTACTTATCCACACAGAATCTGGCAAATAAAACACCAGTCTAAATATGCTTAAAAGAGAACGATGAGCCAGAAAGGGAGCAAAGAACCAGCCAAACCCACATGGGATGGGAATCCCTTCTCTTTCCCTTGCAGGGAGGATGCTATTGCTGCCTGGGTCCCCTGTACTGAACCCCAGCTCATGCATCACAAGCCTGACACTGGGGGACCCTCCCTCCCTCCTCCAAATCCCTCTGCATACTCTTCCAAGGGAATCCCCTTACGGCCCTACCCTGGTAAACGTGCACAGTAACAATAAAAGGAACAAGACAGGGATGTGTGTGCCGTGGCTCCAGGCAGAGCTGCTGACGCTGAAGCTCTCTGGAAAGGTTTGACCGGCTGCTGAGGACCTCTGTGGGTGATGCTCTGAGACCTCTTCAGACTACTAGCAGTAAGTGGTCATACACAGCCTACTAAGAACTAGATGGGATGTTTTAAATGCACAGCCTTAACTTAAGGTAGCTTTGAGGGTCGAGATTGGCTTTTGGCTAAGGAAACAGCAGTAAGATATTGGTGTGAAGTGTCATGGTCAGTTTGAACTTTCTGGCTTCTTTTTTTTGAGGAAAAAAACACAATTACCTAAAAGCCTGGTCCAAAGTTTGCAGGGTTTTTTGTTTGTTTGTCTTTTGTTTCTTTTTAAAATCCTATTCTTGGCAGACCCACACCCAGCTGAGGATTACTGCACCCTCTCAGAAGCAGCTAGAGTGAGGCAGCACAGAAACTCCATCCTCAGCAGCCTCGGTGAGAAGATGACGACCCATGGGTCCTGCAGCACAGCCAGCTTTGGCTGCAGCCTTAGCTACCATGTTCCTGGGCTATACCCATGCTCCCAAACCACGCTATGGGCTTGGACAAAGAAGGGGACAGACATAGGGAAAGCCTCCCCTCCTTCACAAAACAAGCGGGTTAGCCTTGCTGGGTACTGCACCTGCTCCCTACCAGTTGGACAACCGTTCTCCCTAGAACTTCTCCCACCAACCAGTAGCCAGATACAAATTGAAACTGTGGCCTACTCAAGCAAATAGGTGTTTTTTTTGGGGGGTTGGGGTTTTTTAGTGTAGTATTTCCTATTCCTTTTCACCTGAGGGTTGTTCTGACCAGCCCTGTTTAATATGTGCCCTATCCAAATGATCTGTCAGATCATCTCACCTGGATGCAGGTGTGAATCAGGGTGTTCCTCTTCTTTCCTGTCCAGCTTCATCTCCCATTCCCAGAAAAGAAAAAAGCAGGTAAGTCCTGTTATCCTGTCTGGCAAACCCTGATTACTTACCCTGATTTTTCAAGCCAATCATGATATGTTGGCCCAGGAGGTACTGGGATATGGGTGGCTTTTCTGGAACACTTCTTGGGGATGAAAATTCACTCATTTCCCACCCCCCAGGTGATATTATTCCCTCGGGTGGGTGTGTTAAACCAGCAACACCTGCAGAAGAAGGACAGGACCTGTTACGCTCTGGTGCAAGAAGGTTTTCCCATTCCTCACGAGGAGCATAAAGTCCTTGGAGCTCCTTAGGAGCCACACAACACAGGGTTTGTGTGCAGCCTGGCCTCATGGTCTGCCTTTAAAATAAAACAAATCATGATGTGATCCCCACCCAGCACAAATCAGGGAATAAAGGCTTTTAACAGACAGATGCTCCCTGTGAATTCTTGATGAAAATATTCCATCCTGTCTCTAGGAAAGGTTGGTGAGGAATTTATAAACATCCTAATCCCTCTCCAAGCCTTCAAAATGTCAAACTGTGATTGCTGTTTGGTGATTACGTGTCTTCAAGGGCTTTTTGGACCCTAATGAGGAGATACCAATTCACTTCTGCCACAGAGAGCCCAAACTGCTGGCAGTGTGGTGGCTGCACTTTACATTCTTCTGAAAAAACCAAAACCCATCAGTTCCACTTGGAAAGGCAAAACCCAACTTCCCTGTCCCACCTCACACCACTGCAGCAGCTTTTGGGGACAACCGGGAGCTCTTCTCCACAGAGGAGGCCCCAAAATGAGGTTTGTTGAAGGTGCAAGCGGAGAAAAGCTCCTCACCTTGCTCTCTGCCTCAGCTTCTCCTTTTGTAAGTGAGGACAGCAATGGCTCATCCAACTTCTTAAAACCTTTTAGGTCTACACAGAAAAAGCTCTAGAGAAAGGCATGGTGTGTTATTACATTGCTTGGTGGTGCCTTTAGCAAGAACTTAATGGAGACTATGGCTGTTTTAAGTTGTGTGTGATATTTCTACGTGCTCAGATAACCAGGGCAGAGCCGACTCTTTAACTGCTCATATGCGTTTAATTAGAGCTGCATTTTTAATCCTTTTAATTTGTATCTCTTTCTTAATAACCTCAGCTTGGCAAAGGTTGAAAAGGAGCAAGTTTCATTTGAATATTGGGTAAAACTCAGTAAGAGCAGAGCAGATTGTTGAGCGAAAAGGTTACAGCGTGTTCCTTAAGGACCGTGGGTAATAGTTGGGCTGCGTTGGCCTCAGCAGTCTCCTGAGCCTGGGTTTTCAGCATTTGAGAATTATTTCAGAGAAGCTTAATAAAAAAACCAGGGCTCTGCATGGCACCCAAGCTTGTTCTGGGAAGTTTCCCTGTGTCGGTGGGGTGTTCCTTGCCTGCAGCTTCACTGCAAGTCCGATGGCAGCAGCGCGGACTGGGGCTTTGCAGCACCGCTCTGCAATCGTCCTGCAATCCTGCCACAGACTCACATCTAGCTTTTGCCCAAAAGGAAGAAAAAGCCATTGCAGGTGGCTGCAATACTGCTGGTGAAAGGCAACATCCTCAGAGGTTTAATTAATCCTGCAGGAATGCTCTGAGCTGAGCTGGAGAAAGTTTTGGTAATCTCCAAGCCTTGAGCCTGGAGCTGTATCAGAGGGGAAGGAACCTCTTTCCCAAGCACTCGCTGCTTTGGTTCGGAGAAAGCTGAAATTTCAATTCAGAAAAAGAAAAAAAGACCAATTTTAAGGTACAGTGCGATTTTAAGTGATGAACAGATAAAAATCAGCAAGTTTTATTTGCAAACACTAGCAGGAATTTCACCCCAAATACTTGTGCACATCACCCAGGGCAGGATGACAGGAAGCCAGCCCAGCTTCCTCAGCCAGGTGGCTTCTGGCTGAGAAGAAACAGGGTGAAGAGATCCCATAAAACACAGATCTCTCCTGAGGGGACACTTTGGATGCATTCTGGGGCACAGCCTGTCTCTCGACAGTTTGGCTGTGCCACTGAAATCCAACCTTCTGGTGTGAAAAGTGACCACACCGGGGAATTGTCTGTGCCCTCCAGATGCCAACCATTCAACCCTCATCACGAAGATGTGAGTAGCTGATGGTTTTGGTGTCTCTGACAAACCAGTTCTGGAGGCCAGTTCTTGGCATGTTTAATTTTGGTGATCTGCAGGTGCTTTCACGGGTGCTAGGGATCACTGTATAGTGAATAAAAGCTTATTTTTCATGTTGTCATGCACAGGCCACTGGAATTAGCCCAGGAATCCCCAGAGGCTGTGGGAGCTGACTGGACAGCAGCATGTAGATTAAAAAAATAAAGGCCAAGAGTGAAAGGAATGGCTTAATTTGTGCTGTGGCAAAATCACAGCATCCTTATCCTTAGGACAACAGCAGCGACACAGGTTTACAAATAACCTCATTGCCATTGCTGAAGATGTAAGGAGAAAGCCCAGTGCATAGTCAACCTTCAACCCAAGGTGCTGCACCGAAGCCCTTCACTTCTGGCAGGGTTCTGCATGAATCCTCATTGCTGTTGCTTTCAGACAGCATTCCTTGCCCTGCAAAGTGCCGATGCTGTATGTCAGTGAAACAGAGAGGCATGTCTCTGCAGGAAACCAGCTGCAGCTGCTGCGTATCTGCACCAAGGGATCTTCAGCAGTCGTGCGAGCAGTGTGTCCGTGCCACTCCACTTCCCCCTGGCTGCTCCCATTTTGCCTCGGATTGTTGTGGCCACATAGCACCGGGATGTTTTGAAATCAATAATCGGTGCTCTGGTCAAACTTCTTGCTCAACATTGTTCCACGTCTGTGCTGTCCGTGTTTGATGGGGTATTTCATGCTGGGTATTATATGATACTTCCCAGAAGGCATCTGAGTTCCCAGATGAAATTATATAGTTCTCATAATGCCTTTTGTTCATCCCATTGCTGGGTTGTTTTCATACGGACCATCTTCTGGCAGCTGAGGAACAGGGATAATCCCTGTTGATCATGAAACCCCACCATCCTAGAACAGCACGTGAAGCTTGCCACACCAGCCGAGAGTTGCGATGTCTGTGTGCAGAGGTTCGATTGTTCCAGGGTGAAGTGGCAAAGGATTTCTTATCCTGGTGGTTTTCCAGTGGCAAAGTCATTTGTCCCTTGCGCAGCCATGCTGAAAAGTGTACCCCAGAAGTAGTGCAGAGATAAACTGGCAGCACCAGGAGCTGCTGTCCCTCCATCACCGCTGCAGCTGCTCCTCAGGACCTGCCTACAGCCTTCTCTCTGCTCCTCACCTTCTCTGCTCCTCACCTTCTCCGCTGTACTTCCAAAATCCCTACAGAAGCCATCTGCCCTTCTTAGCAATACAAATTCTTTGAACCCTTACCTGCCTGGAAGTCCTTTTCCAGCAATGTTATTCAGGCTAGCACTCAAGCCAAAACTTCACTGAGTCAGAGTGAGATGGATGGCAGCTGTCAGGGAAGGAGCAGAGAGGGTGACATCTCCCTTACTGGGCCAACACTGCCTTGCCTTAGCTGTTTAATAGATTTATAAAGTCAGTCAGTGCTGCAATTGCTCAGAGACCCAGCCTGGCTTCTCCTGGTAGCAGCAAATCCCACAAAACTTCCCAAAGTTTGTGCCAGGACTGCCCTGACCATGCAGCATCCCTATGAGAGCTGCCAGCCCTCCTCCTCTCCAGGAGGCACACACACTCCTCTCCTTGGGAGCCTGTTCCTAAAGCAGAGGAATGAGGTGTACTCAAACCAGGAGGGTTCACACCAAGCGCTACTTCCAGGTGCAAGTGCCCTTAGCATGAGTGAACACAAACCAGACAGTAGGGATGGGGACGGGAGCTATACAGACAGTAGGGATGGGAGCTTATCACTGCTGGCTGGGAGAGCTACAGGAAATCCAAACAGAAAGCCTCATGCTGTCAGGGTCTCCCACTGGGACAGCATGCTGCCCTTCCAGGGCAGAAGGCTGTTGGCTCACACCTCCAATGCCAAAAGAAGACAGAAGCAAAATTTACAGGATGGACCATGCCTGGTGGTACCACACGTGGTCACCACGAAGTAACACAGTGCAAGCAAAGCAACTGCCTCCCAAAATGGTCTGAAACTGCCCGCTGATGCCAACAGTGTTAGTAGGACGCCAGCCTGGCAAACCAGCCAGATCCTTGTGCCATCTTCTCCAAAAATCCTCCCCTGCCTTTGATATGTTAATCCCGCGTAAGGCAAATTCTCCCATTAGAATATAGTCCATTCTGGTCTCTGTGCAATCTGCATGATCCAGTTCAAAGTTAAATTAAAAATCCCAACCTGTGTGAATGTTGCAATCGCATTATGAAACCTGTAAATCTATTTTTAATGTCTTAATGCTGAACCAGGCAAATAGACTCTGCTGCCTTGCATTTGCTTTACGCTTTTTTAGATTCTCATGCACTAGTTAAATATTCACCCTGCAGTGTTTGCATTTCCAGTACTGCAGGACCCTAAAATAGAAGACAAGTTTTTCTTACCCTCTTTTGTTTTTAAAATTCCAACTACGGGCAACTTGGCTTGGGGATCTCTCCAACTCAAACGTGGAGCACTGAACATTGCAAGGAAAGCTGCTTGGAGCATTTCAACACGGTACAGATGCCAGAAAATGGGATTTAACCCCCAAACATGCAGCTATTTGCAATGTTTTTAAGGGATGATGGAACCAAATATTTTATTTAATTTTAAATTTAAGATATACTCAAAGTTACTTCTGGGAGTAGCTTGTTTTTAAGAGAAAGTATTTGAATGTTGCTGGAACAACTCAAGCACTGGGCCCAGCTCAACTATCCCAATCCATCCTTCTGCAGGTGGTTACTTCGGGGAGCTGTTCAGATATCTCATTTTGATCTGGAACAGAAAGAAACTCTGAAGCATCAGAAATTTCTGTGGAACAAAAACCTCTATTTCCTCACCACCTCTCTTCAAATAATCAGTGTATTAAACAGTCAAATAAATCCTGCTGTTTCCACTCAAGTCACCCTAGTAAAAGACAGGCGCTGTCTCTCCGCAGCCTTCTCCTTCTCCCTCTAGAGATGTTTCCCCCCTTCTCACAGCCCATCTCTTTACCACTATAACTATCTCTTCACTCCCAATATCTGGGAACACGTAATTAAGTGCATACAAATGAAATACGTATGAAAACAACTGAGAACGGAGGAAAGGGCAGGAGGGACCGATTGATCCCTCTTTCAATCAGGGCGGTCACTACAGTTTTGTGCTGGGGGTGGGTCACAGCATCTCTGCCTGTGCCCTGGACCCCTGTGCGCTGTTAACATTATCATCTGCTTCCAGGGCCTGGCAGGAAATGAGCGCACATGCCAGCAGGGAAAGCTGTAGGAACACTTGTTGCCGACAGCCATTCCCTAAGCTCGGGAGCTGGAGATCTCTTGGGGAGTTTCAGAAACTCTGAGCAGCAGGGAAGGCGAACAAGAAGGGTTGGAAGGGGAGCGGTTCGGCTTGAGATTTGCAAAGATGTCCCGCTGATCTGGCTCTGTCGTCCCAGGCACGCTGGCCCTCCCTCCTCCTGCAGCTCCGGGCTCAGCCCCAGCCTTTCTCTGGGCCGGACTGGTGGTGCCACCGCATGGAAAGCCCGACCTAGTGCAGCCCCAGCTCGGTGCCGCGGTGGGGAGAGCCAAGGAAAAGGGGCGAATGGGGTGGGGGTGAAACATCACCACCAAAACCAACATAAAATTAAAAGTCTTAAGGAAGAGGTGCAGTTTAGTGACCCAGCCTGCTGCGGTTTCAGCTCAGCATCTCCTTCACCGCGAAGATGCATCGTGCAGCACCGGAGATGCTACGGACGCACCAACCCCGCTCACTGCGTCGCAGACCGCATTCACCGGGCGCACCCCCCACCCCCACTTCCAGGAACTGGTTCCCGGGCAGTTGGGGGTGAGGGGTGGGAGGGTGACACTGAATTTTCACCCATTCGGACAAATTCCGGCTCTTTCCTGAGGTTTTTCAGCGCAGGGCGGCTCTGCAGCCAGTCCGACGGGTCTGCTCGGGAGGCTTTAATGATTCCTTCAAGAATGGAAACATGCAAATTAAATGAGCTCCGAGTAGCTTAAATCTCAATGGGGAGTAAATGGTTACAGCTTAGGAGATCCGACCAGCCCGGCGTGCCCGCTGCCGACTGCGATTCAAATGCAAGCCAGGCTGTTTGGCTGAATTAAACAGGGCTGTTGGCTCACGTATTGGGAAAGCCAAGCTTAAAAAAGCCCCAAAACGTTCCTGGAGAAACAAATCCTGCTGTGCTGGAGCAGCTCCACGGAGTAACTCATCCGGGGTTCTGTCCCTGGAGCCAGCGGTACTAAATATCGCCGGGAAAGGTGGAAGATCTGGACACACACACCCCCCGCCATCACCTCAGCCCGGAGCGCGGGGTGCTGGTGTCCAGGGAAACACCGGGAAGCGGGAGAGTTCGGCTTCCCAAGGCTCGGGCGGGCGATGCGGGTTTAACGGCCGGGTTTCCATCCTTACGGGTGTGATCCAGCCGGGGAGCGGGGGAGCCGCTTCCCAGGGGCTCGCCGGCAGCTCGGGAGGAGGGGGGTTGAGGTGGAGGGGGGGTGTCTTCGGGGGCCGAGCAGAGCACATGCAGGTTCTGCAGTTGGCCTCAGCCCATCCTCGTAACCATCACCATTCATAAGCACGCAAGAGGCAGGTATTCCCACCCCCCACCCCCCCCCCCCGCTATTTAAAAAAGGATCTGACCTAATTATTACTGCCCCTGTTGTGTAAATTCAGCACTTTGTCAGTCTGAATAAATGCACATCAGCCTTAACATGAGCGAAACAAGTTGAAACAACTGAAGGCAGCTTTGCAAAGCTCCCTCACTTTTTAACTCGCTTGACACCACACTAAAGACTTCAGCACATTTCAGGACCCATTAAACACCCAGGCTGAGACTAGATATTCCCTTTTTCTTCTTTTAATCGTCCTGCCTGGCTGCCACTTATCACTGTGAAGGAGAAAATTAACTGATGTTTAATTAAAAGAGGGAACTCATGGCATAAAAATGTGAAATTCAGGACTGTTAGGAATGCTTGCGCTGCAAAGTCGTTTGTTTTAGGCTAACAACAACTTTCCCGAGCCAAGACAGCCCATCGAAAAGCACTCCTTGACTTGGGTTTGCAGATGACCCTGTACCCCACCACGGACATCTTCTGACCCCAAATGTAACCATCTTATTTTAAAGCACCCTCGCACAGCGGGGGAATAACTTACATGGGAGAAAGCAGTGAAGGATTGGACATCCAGGCAGCAGAAGCAATAGGGAAGCACCTTCTTACCCACAACACGGAGAGAGACCGAACATCTTGATGTTCTCCACTGGGGATAAAGCTCTGCTCTGCCACGCAGAGAGCAAAGCAAACGGGCGGTACCACCATGAGCTACCGGGCTGTCCTGGCACAAACTGCCTTCGAGTTCAGGACTTGGCCTGGAAGGTGGAGAAAGCTGGGTGAAGCAGCCGGCTTGGCTGCAGGACGAACACAAACTAGACAGCAGGGCTGCCAAACCAGAGCATCAGCCCCCTGACCCTTCCCTTTCCCTGCTCTCCCAACCATCAGCAAGCACAGCTCTCCCAATTCTGTAAGCAGCAGAAATGGAGGTGGGAAATGAGAAGGAACAAGGGAAAAACTTGGTAAGAAGAATAGTGGGTCTGTCTGACAGATTAATGCTTCTACTGGGGCCGGGGGGGTTGATGTTTTTCACCAACTCAGGCCTGTCCTGTTTAAGAGGAGCTCTCTGGGATGCTATGAATGCCACACAAAGGTTGGGTTCTACTGGATGCGGAACAGAGAGCTGGGAGGGTAACGGTTTAAAAGGAGAATTTCATTTTACTCAGTGTCATCAAAATCAACTCCTCTCCAAAATAGGATCTGTGGTCAATTTGCACATTGAATCCTGCTGTTGACCTGAAAGAGATATTTTAACACACACAAAGTCAAATGCTTGGCAAGACCACGGCTATGAGACTGGCAGCAGCCCCTCCACAGGAACTGGGCAGTTGGGTGAGTATTTAGATTAAAATCCTGGTTTACAGCAGAATTCCTGTCGGTTGCAGATGGATCAGGATTCCATCCCTCTTGCTCATTTTGAAAGTCAGTAAAGTTTAAAATGCAGGGAAAAAACCCAACTCAATTATAATTTCTAGCTGTCAGGAAGGAATGATATCAGTTCCATCTTATGGGAGGAAATCCGTGCTGTCTAGCAGTAATCAGTTCCATATTTGTGAAGACTCCCAACAAAACACTTTTTGTCTATGATTTGTATTCATCTTAGGACATACTGATTTCAGACCCTCTGTGGATTGTAATGTATAAACAGCCCTTTTTATTTTTTAAATGAAACTAAGAAGCCATTTGGCAGGGTCACTGCAGTTCTGAATCCAGAACAAAATATACCAACTGCAACTGGCATCTCAGGCTGCCCAGCAAGCGAGGCAGGACCCTTACAGACAATTGCCTTCGTTCAGCTTAGCTAAGAATAGGACATTAATAAGGAATCATCATGTTTTAAAGGGAACTCGAAGTTTTCTTGGTCAATTTGACAGGCATGTGATGATCTCATGGTATGGAAGTCGGGGGCTGGAGCAGAGAGGATCCGGGATTTCAATAAAATCTCTACCCACTGTCACAAGCCACATGCATTTCCCACCACATGCCTCTTGGGCTGTGTTCCTGTTACAGGGAAAGCAGTTCTATGGCTACTGCTGAAAAATAGTCAAGGGAAACGAAATTTAATGCGTCCTTACAGAATGAACTCATCCCTTGAAGCTTACTGTTCACTACCTACAGAGTTTTATCAAAGAATTCCTGTCTTTCCAGGAGAGACATGTTCCTCCTCCCCAGCTCTGCCTTCCTGTGGCTGTTGGGGGTGCTGCTGCTTCTCTTAAGGATTTGTGTCTGATTTTGTAGATATTCAGGGCTGCTACACTCACACTCGGATCAACAACATTATAAACTGATGTTTAATTTCAACTAAGATTCAGGGATATAAAGTCACAGAGTCCCAGACTGGCCTGGGTGGGCAGGGCCCTCAGACCCCCCAGTGCCACCACTGCCATGGGCAGGGACACATTCCCAGACGAGGGTGCCCCAAGCCCCATCCATCCTGGCCTTGGACTCTGCCAAGGATCCTGGGGCCTCCCCCTTCCCTGGGAAGGATTTCTGCCTCCCAGCCCCTCTCCAGCTGCCCTCCTGCAGCTGAAGGCTGTTCCCCTGGGCCTGGCCCTCCCTGCCCTCGGCACCAGCCCCTCTCCAGCTCTCCTGGAGCCCCTCAAGGGGCTGGAAGGGGCTCAGAGCTCTCCCCAGAAGCAGCCTTCTCTTCTCTGAGCTGAGCCAGCCCAGCTCTCCCAGCCTGGCTTCAGAGCAGAGGGGCTCCAGCCCTCACATGATCTCCGTGGCTCCTCAGGACTCACTCCAGCAGCTCCCAGATGTCCTGCAGAAAGAATGACTGGAGAGATAAGACCTCCAACAGGAACACACAAAGAACAGAGGTACAGGTCAGGGAGTGAAGGAGGAAAGTCACTTGCTACTGCAGGGTGCGGGAGACAGGAGAGAGTGACCTACCCCAAATCCACCTTTGGCAGCTCTAGGACATGGGGCCTGCAAGGCTGAAGGTGTCACTGTCCTCCAGGAAGGCAAGAAGCCAGTGTCAGCACCTCTGGTCCTCTCTGCAGAGCAGCACATGGCACAGGCGAGCAGAAGGGGTTCCCCAGCTGCAAATGGCATCGCAGCTGCTCCACAACCTGTGAGGCTGCAGGTGCCGTTAGGGATCATCGGGAACAAGGGTTACAGTTTACATGGGATAGTTCACAGACTGTCCTGAGGAACAGCAGGATCTGGTATGATTTTAGAATTAACCACAGCACCAAACACCAATACCAGGCTGATCTCACTGAGTCTGGGTGTGTGTGAACAGCCTCAGGTGTTGGGTTTTGAGGTACCGGTATCGGCAGGTGGGCAGGAAGAGGCGGTTCAGGGGGTACAGCTCTACAGCCCCTTTTCACTGCTGCGTGTTCAGGCCAGGGTTCAGGACCAGCATTGGATTACTGGGCTATGTGAAGGAAGATGCTGAATTTCAGTTTGGTTCGCAGTAGGCAGGTTCCACATAACACACACACAAAAAATCCCCCCATTATACAACTGACACTAATTTGGGTCCTTTTTAAGCTCTTCAGAAGAGAAGCCAAGGTTTGAACATCATGGAAACAGAACTAACTGTTCTGTGAACCCCTCAGAAGAGACACATGGATGATGCAGCACTGTGGGAGACTTGTGGCATCTCAAAAAAAATATAGGGTTTAGATTCTAAGGCTTTTGCAGCCTTCAACTTTCACCAACATTCAAATTCACCTACATTAAAAGAAAATTAAATTGCCCTCCCCCACAAAAAGCGAACCACAACAAAGCAAACATCCTCCAGCAAACTATTTGCTTGAATCCATTAAAACTTGCCAAGTCAACGTTCCAGCCTCAACTGCAGAACCCAGCCTGCCAACAGCCCAAGTGTCAGTTTTTTTGCTCCTCTATTTCACATTAACAAAAGTCAATTGTGGCGATGAATTGCATCACATGCCAACAATATATCACATTCCTGCACAGCTGGTTTTTGTAAAGGGAAGAAAAAGACCTCATCAGTCACTGACAAGGCTTCTATAAACCATACACATTTGAACTCCATCCATCCTAAAACAGAGCCAGGATGGTAAACTCCCAAAGAAAATCCCAACAGCACAAACTGTTGGATCCAGGTAATAAACTGAAGTGTGTCTGAGCAATCTGTACGGTAGCCAAATCACTGCTGCCATGAATGCATCCCTATTCACCCCAAGGAGCAGGAAAGCCTGTTCCCAGTCAGCGGGCTGGACTTTGCCTAACACATCATCACCGAATCACACAATTGTAGGGGTTGGAAGGGACCTGGAGAGACCATCGGGTCCAACCCCCACCATCCTCAAAACGGGAAGAGCAAAACTGCACATGATGTTTTCTCATGTTGTTCAGGAAAGTAATAACTAACTCAAAAGTGTTAATTCCCCTTAGGATTTATACCTGATTTAAATAGAAAGAAAATGCATTCTTATGAAACCCTAATATGACTTCGATGTGTATTGTCAAACCAGAATTAGACTGCAAATAAAGGGCCTACCACAGCCTATCTTCTAGTGCAGTAACTTCATTATCTGTAACTAACAAATAATAAAGGACAATAGCAAAGAGGAAAAGAATACAGAACAGGGAGAACAAAGCTGATTACCAGACATGCATACAAAACGTGGCTTCCTGGAAGCTCAAGTAAACCTCAAACTGTTTGATGTGATGTATAAATGCACTCACATCTTTGGAAGACAAAAGTGCTTACCACCATATAAATTCTACAAGCAGCCAATTTTTAATTATACCTATCAAAATAATAATAAAATCCTTGCAGATTCATTCACTGTGCTTGAATCACGGAGACCACCTACGCAAATACAAACACAGCATCTGAATCTTCAATTAGCCATTGCCAACTATAAATGGGGACACTTTAAAAAAGAAATTATGATGATAATTAATCATTTTCTCACACAAAGGTAACAATGTAACATCACACAGCGGTTTTAAAAGCCTCCTACTGTCTGCATTTCTATTCTGGTTGATTTGTGCCAAAATTATAGAAGTCTATTTGAATTTTAAAAGAGGAAGAAAGGAAGGTGAAAAGCTTCCATCCCTCCCTCTGGTCATTTAATGTAGGTACTACTGGATTCAAATATTCGGCTACTAAATCATTGCTACGGAACATTAACATTTTAAAAGGATCCCTGTGCTTGGAAAGAAGCTGACATGGGCCAAAGAAAAGCCCACAAGGAGTTATTCTGTCCTAACACTGACAAAATAAGCACTTGTCTATCTGTCCAACCGAACATGAAGTGCTATGGTCACACGACAGGAGCAAGTTTTATTTAAATCAACGTCACAGGGATAAAAAGCAGAAATACAAAAAACAAAAGCCAGTGACAAACTGTGCTTAACATCCCTCTGTACCACACAATTAACAGGCAAATGGTTGTTTGCTGTTAAGTAACTCTGTCAGAAAACAAACCTACATGTAGCACAGACATTGTGAGAGCCCTGAAACATCCCCAGAAGGTGACTCCAGCCTCACAGGGTTCTCTCCATCAGCCACCAACGGCTTTGACTCCCTAAACAGGCTGTTAAGATCCACTTGCTCCTATTCTGTCACCACCCGGTTCTTCTTTGGCCCTGTGCAAATGCTCCTGTTTGTGTAAGCTGCAGAATTCTGACAAAAGAAAGCAAGCTCAGATCTGATCTCTCTAACTTTAAAACACCCTTCCACAAAGAAACCCCTCAAAACTTATTTTTTGGGAAAAAACCCCAGCATCATCTTTATAGATATTGACTTACAAGTCAATACTGTTATTAAAACCAGGCTACAACAATATGTACAAGAATGTGGTACACACATTTTCCTTATTATGCTTTCATATATTCCACCAAAAGGTAAAGTACTTGAAAATACCTACAGAACCCTTAAGAAACAATTACTAGTTCTACTGAGGGCCCAGATGGCTAAAGAAAAGCATTATTGCTCTTTTTACTGTCAGAAAGTTTGAACTTCTGTACTAATATGGTGAAAACCAGAAATTCCATTGCAGGATCAACAGAAGAGGACAGCGGGAAGACCCTTCTCTCCTCACTCCTGCTACCAAGGATGGGAGTTAGCATGACTAAGGATGACAGCATCCAACAGGGAGAAGGAAAGGAAAATAATCCATCATTGTAGAATGAGGTCTGCTGATACAACATGGATTCTGGCCATCTATTTCTCAATTAACAGAAGCTGCAGCTAACACAAGTTCATTAGCTATTCCCTAGTTTATAAACGGAATAATTTCAGATAACATCAGATTACAACCAAAGTTTTGTATCGGAGTTGTACAGAAAAAGCCTTAGGGGAGGAAAGCTGGAAGAAAGCTGTGATGAATGCTACAATCAGGCTCCTCATTGTTTCAGAAATAGTATGCTGTGTGAGTAACCCAATTGGAACACTCCTCCTTTGAACGTTTTGCTGAGCTGTGCGATGTAAAAATAGATTTGTACGCCTCCGATTTCTCCTCGCTGTCTGCGATGGATCTCTTGGTGGTAGAAGCAGCCTTATTGACTTTTCCTGGTACAGAAGAATTTCCATTATCTGATAGAGAAAAAGGAACAGGATGAAGCATGCATAACAGCTTACAACTGATAGAAATATTTAAATAAAGATGGAAAAAAGTATTTAAAAATAACATGTGCAGAGATGAGGTATATACACTTTTTCATGGTTATAGCAAATCTACCCTGTGATTGTTCCTAGCTGTTACAATTTAGGCCCAAAATGCATTTAGAAATCTTGGTGAGAGAGGAATTCTTTCCTACTTGGGTAAATCTCTTGCAATTCAGTATGGACAACATTCATTTCTCGCAGTGAAAAATGGCTCTGAACTCCAGTCTTAAGAACCATGAAAGGATTCCACCACCCTCAAGTATTGTTTATAAATTAGCTATCAAATGCCAAAAGCCAAACTTGCGACACAGCATCCCCCAGGGAATCCTCCCTTTATTCTTTGCAAAGTCATTTACAACCAATAACAATGCTCTGCATCATTTTATATTTGGGGTAGGAAAATGTCCATCCCTCTGTTTCTGACACCATCCCTCTCAGTCTATTACATCTACTGCTACAAAAATCCCCCTCTCTCTCAACAACTATTTAGTCTTCCCCAAAGACGAAGGACGGAGCTCTAAAAAGCATTTGCTGAGTCTCTTGTGTGAAGAAACAAATACAGAGAAGCCTGCAGAAACTCTGTATTTAGTTTCTTAGGGACAACAGCACGTAAAATAGCTCGTAGGGAGCTTGGCTGAAAATGCACTGTGTGTAGTCATGAGAATTGTATGTGCAGTCCCTAATCCTTGCAGATCAGACCCTTTTTATATTTGGGGAATGCTGCTTTTAATGCCACCAACAGTGGTCTGGACATAATTACCAAATACTGGATTTGAAAGAATGAATATGTATGTTGCAAGTCCAGAAACCTTAGAGTGTCATGTTTGTAAAATAATTCCAATGCTATTGGCATCCCTCAGTCCATGATTTCCCTTTATTTTCCCCCTCTCAGTCTCTTGCTGGTCAGTAAAACTGCTGCCAGGAACATGAATCAGTTACCTGACAATTCAAAAGGCATAGTCTTTATTTTATACTCACAGAAAAAGACACCAAACATTATTAGAATTACTAGGTTCCTAAACATCCAAGGGCAATTGTAATCATCTGCAATTAGCTGTTTCTAGAAGTCTATCCTTTATGAAAACAGGCAGCAGGGGCAGGTAAGGTGTTTCTGATGGAAACTCTCCCAGCTCCTCACACAGTTAATCCACAGGTCATCGTTTAACTGCTCTCACAGCCTTCAAACAAATTGTATCGCCTCTTCCTGCGGCTGTAACGTACACAATCAATTCACACAGAAACCTAAGAGTGGCTTTAGACACGTACCCATTCCCATAGTTCTCTCTGAAAACACTGGGATGAATTAGAGACATTAAGCAATAGGAGGGCACCATCCTTCGGACTAAAGAATATTGCCAGGTTTACTTACAGCTGCCTGACTCCTGTAGGACCAGCAGCACACCCTGAAGTCAGTCAAGTCACAGCTTGGGACATTTTAATAGACTTCAGTGAAATAAACCACCATAAACAGGGTTTTTTGACCACTTGTATGTCAGGGAAACAACAACTAATTCTCCTCACGCTGCTGCCTGGTCAACAGAACAGAGATACCAAACCCTTGACTATTATCACTGCGGGCATAAGAATCTTCAACCTCACTCACTCACGTTGGCTCCCACCAACCTGAAGCACAGCAATACTGGAATGACATAAAGAAGCAAATCTATCTTATTTCACAGCAAAAAAACCTGCAGTGTGGGATGTTTATAATCTTTTACTAGTTATCTGCATTATTGCAGCACTTGCCAGTCACAAGTGTGAGCAGAGGCCCTGTTGTCTGAGGTATTTGTGAAACCATAGCAAGAAGTCAGTCCCTACTCTGTGGGCTATTTACTCCAAGTATAGGATGATGGATAGCAGATGGGATGGGCAGACTGTGGAAAACCAGACAGACGCCCTTGCACACTTTCTGCAGAGTCAGAGTTGTAGATTTTGCAGATTGTAAAACAAAGATGTTTTAATAAAAGTTAAATTGACTACAGTTTCTACTGAACAAAGAGCTTTGTGCGTGTTCATGAGGCAGCTTCCTACTCCAGCTTGGAAGGGCAGCCTTTTAGGACAGGCTTTTCAAAGAGGGTTCTTTGAAAAAGCAAGCCATGACATTATGGCTTTTTTGAAGACAGGAACTGACCTTTTATTACTTAGATAAAAAAAAAGAGGAATTGCAAGGGTAGCTTCTGAAAAATATGGTACAAAATAGCCAGAGAAGGATCTCTCCCCTACAATACTTTTCAAAGCAGAGCTATTTGTTCCTGTTTCTCACGCTGAGATTAAAGAATAAACACCAACCTGAGCTTTTGGTGAAGATAATCTGCCTCTTTTCCCCAGAGCTGGAACTGAGAGAATCCTTTCCGTTCTCAGACTTTGATGGACCTGGAGAATCTATGAAAGGAAAAAAAAGAAAAGAGATGAAATACTGAATCTGCTTCACGAGTCAGGGGCTGCACAGAATTGGTGGCTCTGACATTACCTGCAGCTGTATTTTGCTGAGCAGTTGATGCTGCTGACTTGCACTTCTTTGATTTCTGAAACAAGACAAGCAGAAATCTGGTAAGGTACTGAACAGATACACAATTCCCAGCTTGCATCCAATACACAATTCTATGCAGTATGTTTTGATGCCTCACACAGCAGCACTCTTCCTTTCACAGTGTTGCTCCCTGCTTTTGGTGTTATTTCTCCATGGCAAAACACTGACTTTGGCAACCTTGAAGGCACCTTAAGACAATCCCACAGGCCAAAACCAAACTGTCTGGAATCAGCATTTTGGTCTGTACGCCTTGCCGGGGGATGTGTGGTACCACCGTTAAGGTAATCTGATACTCTGAACCCACCCACAGGACAGGGAATTGCACAACATCAAACAGGACATGTTAATTGTAATCAATAGACACATCTTTCAATAAAAATTTCAGAATAATCCTGCATCTCACATCCACTTGGTTTTACTTAATTAAAAAATCCCTCCTGGGTAACTTTCAACAGCTGGGCCTTTTGTTGCAGCATTGGTTGGGAAAAAAAAAGATGCGAATGGTTAATTTTTTTAAAGCATCTGTAGACCAGATTTTCCAAGTTCGTTTATGTTTGTCCAGATTAAAGCACACAACAAAACAAACAACAGTAAAAAGAATCCCATTACTGGCTTTGATTATATAAACACCAAGCTAAAAAAGAAAGATGTACTAAAACTGCCCTTGGTGTTACCACCAGAAGAGATGACCTTGAATCCATTCAGAAGGGTGTGTGTATTTCAAGAAAGTTACACAAGCTCAAAGGAAAACATATATTTAAATGAGTTACAAAGATTCAAAGAACCCACTTGATTAATGCTTGAGGAAAAAAGGCCTTACCACATGTTGCTGCAGAGCTCAGCCAGGAGGTGGTGGCAGAGGGTTACCAGGCTGAAAGCAAACAGCTCTCCTGGTGTCCTTCAGCACTCGTGAAAAAACTCTTTTCAGGGTGCTTCCATCTTTGTTATCATGGGTGGTTTTACAAATGAGATGCTTGTAAATATATGTATGCTTATATATTGCAAATCCTATGAGGAACGGCTGAGGGAGCTGGGGGTGCTCAGCCTGGAGAAGAGGAGACTGAGGGGAGACCTTACCACCACCTACACTGACTGACCTGACAGGAGGGTGCAGAGAGGTGGGCGATGGTCTCTTCAGCCAGGTGACAGGAGATGGGACAAGGGGAAATAGCCTCAAGCTGCGCCAGGGCAGGGTCAGATCAGATGTGAGGGAAAAGTTCTTCCCTGAAAGAGTTGTGGGGATGTGGAACAGGATGACCAGGGAAGGGGTTGAGAAAAGACGGGTAGGTGAGGTATTTAGGGATATGGCTGAGCATAGGACAAGAACAGTTGGACTCAATGAGCTTAAAGGTGTTTTCCAACCTTGTGATTCTGTGATATTATACATAAGGAATATATATGTCTTTCACTATGGGCATAGTTGAAATTTTGTTTATAGTAGCACTAGCTGCATCTTCCTTATGCTTTGTGCTTCCTGCTCCAAGCACAGTAGGTCTGCTTAGACTGCTCCCCTAGCTGAAAGAAGGAACTGAGGAACAGGTCTTAACAGCAGCACCCAGACCTCAAACTAGAAACTCTCTCCTGATACTGGGACTGGAGCTCACAGATCTCATGCTGTGCCAGTGACAGCAGAGAAGAGCTGTTCTACCTGCAGAAAGATCGTTTGGTGCGGCAAGGTGAAGCAGTGCTGCAAAAAGGGATCAGAACTTGGGAGGCCGACAGAGCTCTGCAAAATCTGGACCTCCTGTAATGTAAGTCCCCACTAAACAAACAGAAACTGTTTGTATATTCCCCTAAGTATACAGAGTCCACAGACCAAAGCATGGTTTCCTTTCCTCTGCCTCCATGAGCAACTGTGGTGACACTGCAAGACTGAAGTGCTCAGTACAGTACACTAAGGTTATTAGTTCTTTATCGTGCAGAAGTTGAGGACAGCACCAGCTTTCAGACTACTCCAAATTATTTGAACCAAAATGACAGATGCTTTGTTAGGGCCACATCGCTAATGGAAATTGAGTGCAAACAACCACTATTTTGGGGCCGATTACTCATCTGCTGAGATCTGCAGTGTTTTAGCATCAAATTATCTTTAAAATTGTTTTAAACATTTATTTCCAAAGTAGTGAAAAAACAAAAAAAGCCCCAGACATCTGAAGAGACAGCCTAAAATTTACAGTATTGCTTTTAGTGCTGAGGCTATGAACAGAGAGGAGGCAGAACAGTTGGATTTCAACGGGTAACCATCCTTTCCTTTTATTGCCCAGGCCCAATGATGCTGTATCGGTGTGGATGAGCAAAGACCCTACAATGAGGAGTCATCACATACCCACTAGTAAGTAAACAAGTATTTGTTTAAAAACGACCTAGGAAAACATTTTTATGTCACCTAATCCTCCTGGCAGACAAAAAATCAAGTATAGTAATAGGGGTGAGATGATCAACCTCCATCTGAAGTCTCAGTTGCTCAAAGTGTCAGACAATGATGATTCATGCTCTTGAGAGTCACTGAAGTTTTTGCTTGCTTTGTCATCCTTCCAAATAGCAATGCAAGTTCAGAAAAAAAAATAGTGATGCTGAAAAAAAAAAAGGTGTCATGTGCAAACCTATCATTTGCTAGATCTGTACCACAGAACCACCTCTACTTCAGAGCAGGTGTAAGGCACTTGAGTGACTCTACTGCGAGCCTGACCACCCTGAGACGTGACAAAGGAAGTCACGGGGAGGGGCTTGATTTTGATCACTCATCTTGATTTTGCCCTAAAAAGGTCACCTTGCACCTTACGAGGCAAATAAACAGGGACACATACAGATGTGCAGGGGGACTCACTCAACACCCACTACCCCCATCGGCAGGTCCAACGCTGGATCCAGGAGTGGTGATTTCTCTTTCTTTCCCCTCCCCCCCACCGTCCTTTCCCTCAAAGCCACTAAGTAACACCAGGCTTGTGTTCCTTTCCCAGCAAGCCGCATGGCCTAGGCAGATGTAACTGTGAGAGGGCAACAGTGGAAAGCCACAGCTGCCTGGGAAGTTCCAGGGCTTGGCTGCTCCCCTTTCATTGCAAAGGGGAAGGAAGACAAGGCGTGCCCTTTCCCACCAGGACTGGGATGGGCCCAGGTTAACCAGCACGATCCAAAAGCTATGGCAGATAGAATTACAACACTTAAGAAGGAGCAAGAAGTGCAATGGGGAAAAGGAAAAGCCATGGTGTGTGCTGCGTTGGGAGCAGCACTAGTGGCAGCCCAGGAGAGGCACCTGAGTAAGCAAACTAATGATGAAATAGCTGAATCCTTGTAAGAACAAGGAAAAACCCTGCAAAGCCAACTAACCGCTGAACCTATACTGCTCTGCAACTCCACGCAGCTCTGTCAGATGCTTTGGACCAAGAGAACAATTTGAGTGGGGTCCAAATTGCAGAAAGGGTGACAAGATTCTCCTGATCAGACAGATCTTGATTCTGTTCTGGATACTGAACCAGGATTTACAACGTTGGCATAGTTGGCTGAGAAACAGGATCTAAGACCCTTGCATCTGACTAAGAAATCAGAAATTAGCTGAGAAATATTTTTACCCCAAGAAAGAGGAAATGGTGATAATGCCACTAATTAAGATCAAGATCACCTTGGATAATGGCCAAGGTGGGGAAGCATCCCAAGTTATTATCTAGATGGTGCCATGCTGGGTGACCAAAATGTCAAAATCCAAGAAAAATATACCAGGCTAGCTCAAGAAACTGAGACAAAGTACATATGGAGAGTATCACTGATGGGTGGCAATCACGTTTTGCTGTTGGAAGACAAGGCCTGGGGGTACTGGGGGCCAGGGGCTTTCCTAACAACTGATGACCCAAGAGAGCCATGGTTGTTAATGAGCTGCCTGTTTGGCAGGGGGTCTGGATCTCTTGGCAAGGGGGGATCCAGTCCGTATCGAGACCCCAACTATAAACCATTTGACCAAAAGTTTGTGGAAAGCTACTTGTCTTCAATTAACACGATAGATGTTTAGTCCCTCAGCATGCTTCCCCCATGCTTTTGATTGCTAACTCTGACAGAACGACTCCCTGGATTCAGGGTCTACCTGATTCTTTGAAGCTACACACAGTACAACTACAAGACTGTTTGTGGGACGCATTACCCCACGAGGAAGGAGACGGACCCAAGGAGGAGGGCCCAGGCCTCTGGCAGAGGTAGCACAAGAGTTAATAGATTCTGGTAGAAGGATGGGGATTATGGGGGGAGCTATAAAATCAAAGACTGCTGTGTGAAGAGTGAAATGGTGGGAAAAATTGACCCCCTGCCCACCCTCACAAGCCTCAGAGGCAAAGGGCTGTTGTGGGCAGTGGGAATCAAAAAGGGGATTCCCAGGGATTTAGTGGATGGTATACCTACCGTGGCCCTAGAAAAGCTCATTCCAGTGTGGGAACACAAAAGTAAGGTGCCCCCCCAAAGTGAGCAGTCCACTCATGAGAGTATGAGGGCTGAACCCCAATCTGTCAACTTGATGGTACCTGCCCCAAAGGCACCTACTGCCCCCGAAAAGGACTTGGGATGGGAAAACTGGACACCCTGTCGCAAATAAGTGGGGTGGGGGATGGTCAGCAGGTCCATTTAAGAAAGCTCATTGAAAGACTTCTTGTCTGTAATTTTGTTTTAAGCAATGCATGAAAATATTACCTTTTCTGATTTACTCTTAAGTCGTCTGTCCTCCATTCTTTTCTTCAATACTTCCACATCTTCTTTATTTCCATTAAGGATAATCACATCGTCTTCTTGAAAGGGCACACCACACTTCAAGAAACAAAGAGACAAATGTGTTATGTCTTTTCAAGATCTTTATGCTGTTAAAAATTTGTTAGAATGAATATTTTAAGCTCTCCAATCCTCCTTCTTTCTGCTGTGTCTTGTTCAATAGTTCTTTCTCTTTTAATAGTTTATTATACCTGCTCACCTAAAATATCAAAGGGAACCTCTCTGTTGCTTTTACCACCGAGCAGAATAAGCCTGACTGACAGCTGTCCTGGTTTCCACTAAGAGAACTGATGTTCACAAGGAGCCAGGGCAGGTGAGCCAAGCTGGCCAAGGGTGCTTTCCTTCACAAAAAGGAGAATAAATACTCATCCTAGTAGTGAATTGTGAGCTTCTGATAACTCCACTTAAAAGTAGCTCATGCATCAATCCACACAGCAAATTAGAAAAGTTCAGAAACAGGAAAATATTTTGTTGTTCTTCAGAGCCTGATTCCATGTAACACAGCTATGGAAATTGCATATTTATTTCATTATCACTCACTATAAACACTCTTACTGAATTTATAAAATTTCTTTAAAGAAAAGGCACTTTCTGTTCACTGGCTCCCTGTTTTACCAGCAGCAAATGTGCAGCAATTAGACTTAACAAAGTAGCCCTAAGTCGAAGCCACTCAAATTTCTGAACCCCACAGCTACTTCCTGGGTGTTTTTTAGTTATGTATTTGATAAGATCTAACCATTATCTCATGCTCCTCTAGAATTTGTCTTTCAACTTAGCAATACAAGAAACAACAAGTGACAGGATCAGTTCCTCTACACTGACCAGGAGCACCACCAAGGGTGGTGTTTACCGGGCGACTCCTCTACACGTAGAGCACACAGCACCAGGGAATTTTCCTCCCCAGCAGCTAGACAGGAAAACCAGCTTTGCACTATCATTATTATTATTAGACTAAGGGGGTAAAAAGGGGTCAGAGAAGCATCATTATTCATTAACCCAGCCTTGCCTTCTCATTGTCCTTCACCTGATTTAGTAAACACTACCAATTTCCAAGTACATTTATAAATTAATCTGGATAATGCATGTAATGTGCTCCATGTAATTCCACAGTTGTTTTCTGGTTGGAGACACAGATGTTTCACTGTACAGTTTCAACCTGGTGAAGCCAACACACTGACTGTGATGTTTTCTTTTCTAAGATCTCTATTTCTTTATTTCGTTTGGGGTTTTTTTTGTTAAATCCAGGAGCTTTCCATTAATCTGCAAGATTAGTTTATAATCCTGCCTTTGCCATTAACTCTTCTGTTTTCTAAACAAATGTTCAGGAAGGTTACTCATGCGTTTGCAGCAGGAATTAAACAAATGAAAGGACATATGGACAGGACTTTTACTACAGTCTGCTCAAGTGATGAGCACAGTTCAACAGTGATTCTGAACACAAGCAGTCAGAGATATCATGAAGGAGAAGCAAGGGTTAGAGAGGTGCATATTAACAAAGTCAGCAAAATAAGCGACACACAAGAAACAGGAGAGAAGCCTCTATTTTCCCATTGCTCCTTGATGAGCTAGCATTAGGAACACCAGCTCAGTCTGATCTCAGATACCCATGTGTGAGTTTAGAAAACCAAGACAGACCATTGCTCTTCACACTGAGGCAGGAGAGCTTGGCAGTTGTCTTGATTCTGAAGAGCCCCACACATTCATTTCTAGCAGGGTGTTTCCTGAAGCCAGCATGAAAAACTACAGGATGGTCATTTAAAACAAGGAATGTCTGTAAGATTTTTTTTTTCAAACATAATCTGTTAAGCAAACAAAAGTAAGTGGATGTTTCCTCTAAAAAATGTCTGTCAAAGGACTCTAATTTCAATAAACATTGCATTTTGACAAAGCAAGGAAACCCAGGTTCTCATGGGGAAAACACCAGGGAGGGCAGAGCGGGAACTGCTCTAGAGTGAAAAGAAAGAAAGACAGTGTCCTTCCACTCACTGAAACAGGTATTGTTTTGGCCATGACAACAGGCAGGTTACACTAGAGACCATACCCTTCCAAACATACCTATGTACACAGAACCAACTCCACCTTCCCAGGTTTCACCAACTCCAACAGCTGCAATCTGCTGTTGCATCATATGTGTGCATCAAACATTTTTAAAGTGTCAGCGCTGTTGGATGCAAAGCTTGAATTCCAACTTTTTAAAAAGCTCATTATCCCTTCACGAACAAAAGGAGAGATTTTTATCCTAATATTTAGAGGCAGGGAGATGAAAAGCAGAAAGAAATTTCAGTTTTGTAAATTCAGAAAGATTGTTTCTCCACATTAAGGTCTTCTGGGGCAGATGTCTGTTTTATGGCATCACAGTGTCCCCTGTGCCGTACCCTGCTTATAGTGGGACTTTAGATACATATGAAGGCGCTGCTGTAGTTCCTTGATGTCTTTGCAGCACCTCGAATAGATGACGTTCCTACATGAGATTGAACTTGAGAACTGTTCTGAAAGGGACAAAAGCATTACAACAGCAGCTGGCACATCTCAATGCAAGAGCCAATCAGTAATTAAAGAAGAGTGTGATGTTAACTGGAGAGGCCAGACAAGCAGCATCATTTTTGTCTAAAAGCCCTTCCAGGGGCCAATTAGAAAATCGTATTCAAATCTGTTTATATCTAAATGGCTTAACATGCTTGCATCAAGTAATTATTTAAGGGTGCACAGGTACGATCAAAAAGTCTTCAAAACCTGATCCTCATAAAATTATGTACCCTACCTATCCCATGTGTGTATCCCATATATACACACAAATCAAGTTTACAAAAAAAAAACCCAAAACCAACCTGAAGACCTAAAATGCTAAGAACAGTAAGGGTATCATGAGCTATAAAAGCTGTATTAGTGTAGGGATAAATATAATCTTCTAAACTTAAACCAATAAAAGAAATAGCAAAATTACTGTACCAGATAACAAAGATCTTTTAAATTTTGTGTCATTTTAATACAATAGGATTTCTTACCTTTCTTAGAGAATAAAATACAAGAGATTGTGAGGTTTTTTGTTGTTTTAGTAATAATGAAATCGTAGTTTCAGATGATTTATTGAATTGTAAAGTTCACAGTTTCTTGTTAAGTTTATTACATAAGACAATGGTTGTACCCTATTTCTTGTTTAAACTATTTTTGACAGTGATTTTTTTTTTTGCACAGAACCTAAGACATAGTTCTGTGACTACTCCAGTCTTAACACAAATAAACAACAGGCAAGTACATTTCCATATCTAAATGTTTACAGCAATGTTACAGTTTAACATCTGAGGAGAAACCTGAAACTTCTTTCCCAAATTATAAACAGTGAGTTAACTCCTGCATTCCTCCTAAACACAAGCATTCCTAGGCAACGCACAAAGCCATGAATACTTCCCCACACCAGTTCCCTGCAAATTATGGAACACGTATAACCAGGACCTGACCGTCCCTCTTTAAGCAGGGCAGTGTTTAGAGAGAGGGTTGAACAGACTTCCCATTCAACCAAGGACCATTCATTTCCTACATGCACCAGCTGTGCATTAAAGCTTGTCTCTTGTAAGAGTTAACTAAAAGCATGTTTGGAGACACCTACTCCTCTTGTTTACTCACTGCATGTTCAGTAGGGTAAGATTTGACATTGCCACCCTACTCACGTATACACTGGGGCAAAGGGTAACTGGCAACGTGGGAAGAGTGGAAAGTTTCCAATATCCTAATTCACTGGATGTGAACTTCAGCTCTGGAGTTGTAGCACCTACTGCAACTCCCCATCCAAGCAGAAGCCTCTATTTACAAAGCTGGTATTGCTGCTCAGGGAAGCTCTGTATCTCCATACCTGCAGCTGTGCATCAATTTACTTTGAGGTTTTCTCCCTATTTGACTAACATGCTATTTTTGTCTGAAAGCATCCAAAATAGATCAGCCTCCTTACTCATTTCTAGGATCCCAAAGCTTCCCAATTCCACTAAATTTAAGCTGCTAACTTTTCACTTACTAGAAACCTTCCTCAAAATAGTAACACAGTAAACATTTTGTTTCAGAAGGAGATACTTCATTTGTTTTAAGTTTCCAGCTACCAGAAATGACCAGAGGCAATTCTTTGCTACACTTATTTGCTGCAAATTGGAAAGTTTCAGCAGGCAAACAGTTAAGAACCACGGGGGGGGGAGGAGGAGGAGGAGAGGGCTCGTTTCCTTCCCAGTTCTCATCATCCAGCATGCTCAGTTAGCAATGCAGAGGTTAAAGCCTCTGAGGTAAAGCAGTACTATTTATAATCATCAGCAATATACTCTACATATTTGAAAGTCTGATTTCAGTCCTTTAAAGGCTGTCTATGAAGAGTGGCAAGAGAAATTTGGAAAAGCTCAAGTTTTCTCTCATTACTGTGAAGCAGAGGACATTTCTGAAGCTAAACAGAATTACTGCAGGATAAATATGCTAAGCATTGCGGGAAGCCAGATGAAGCCTTAAATGAAAAAACATTCACGTTAATGTTTAAACCTTTTATTTACATGAGATCTCCACACAAGCGACGGAATGAAGAACGGTGTCTGAATTCTGCTGAAGGACAATGGGACTCTCTAGTTATTTTTATTATGCTGCCGTCTCCTGGCTAATTTTGTACAAGGTAAGCTTGAATAAATTAGATTGTAGGACTTCAGGTTTTTTGCTTTCCCTTTATTAAAGCACAACGTGCTTTAAGTTTTGTAAGGTGACGAATAGTTTCACTTCAGAAAGCCCACTGCACTTGAAAAAAAAACCCTCAAATCTCCAATAAGGGTAATATATATATATATATGTATTTACTTTGTCATAGATGTACAGTAGGGTGGAGGTCACTGCTACTAGTGCTGTTTTTATCATAAAAATCCCAATAATTGGTATGAATGCTTGTTATGCTCTGTTACAGGCTACTTAACTTTTCAGAGCCCTATAATGTAATGGTTTAAATAGCTTTCATAGTATTTGTTTGAAATTGTTGTGAGGTCAAATATGCAAGAAAAACCCAAAACAACACAGGGAACCAGAAGAAAACAGCAAACATGAACAGGTAAACCTCCATTAATCTGTTAAATATTTATCATTAAATACCGATTCAGTATTTTTAAGTAAAAATGATTTATATTTTCTAAGGCAGCATTAATTGGGCTTGATGAAGAAATTTTTTCTTTTACTTGATGCATGTCACAACAGCTATGCAGACTCCTCATACTTACCAGGCTTGCAGGAAAAGGAAAGGAAAAAGCAGTGAAAATCACTGATTTTAAGATTCAGTTTTTAGAGGACTGAGTATTCACTTGCTTATAAAATGGCTACAGTAATGCCTGCATAAACACCTTTCAGACAAAACCAGAAAGATTTAGAAATCAGGAGTTAATGCTTTTTAACCATTCCGTGGGAAAGATTGAGTATTCCTAAGTCATTTGCTTCACTGCATTATGAGGTCACACAAACTAAATTTTATCTGAACATTAATATTAAGCAAATGCAAAGAGCAGAGAAACCAGAATAGTTAGAGGGGCAGTGATGCACCCCAAAATCCTGTTGTAGGAAAAACACAGTGAATGGTACAATCATTTGTTACTGCAAAATGCACAGCAGAGGATACAGCTAATGGGGTCTTGAGAAACTGAGATGGTATTTCACAGGCTTATTATTTTCAGGCATAAGCACAATTCCACTTTTCTCTAGAGTTCACCTTTTTAATTGAGATGAAAGAGCTTAGCTTACAACAACTATGTTCTATATAAGTAATATCCATAAAAGCAGCCATAAAAGTGCTTGAAAATCCCTACAAGCAGGTTGTGCTTTGAAGAATGTCAAATACTCTCGGCACTTTTCAAAATTAAGGCAACTTTAGCCTCTGGATTTACCAAAACCTATCAATAACATAGAAAAGGTTGAATTTCAGATCGCAATCAGTACCTATAATGGCACTCTTACATAATAAACCTAAAAGGGAAGAGAGGAACAGACTGGGTTATGCCTGGACAGTAGATTTTCTCAACAGTAGGATATTTCGCTCTTCAAGGACAGAAGATACAGTAGCACGGTCCTTGATAGCACACAATAGCACAGGGGCTAGAGGATTCTCCTGAGTGGCAGATTTCATACAGTGGGACTAAGAGCTGCAGATCTGGCTCTAATTCCAGTAAAACGCTAACCAAAAGCCACTGTTTTAATTTTATAATATACCCTGAGGCTGAAAGATGTCAGGTTCTGTTCTCATAGGTAAAGCTTCATCATTTACTCATTCCCCAGAAACACGTTAATACTGGGGAAAGAATTGTTTCTTCTTACCAGAAAACAGGGTGTTTGTGTACTCTTATGCTGCCATATAAAATACAGATTCTAGATGGCATGTCATTCAAGAGGAAAATTCCACAGCAGACACTCAACAACCTGAAACATCCCCTAGAAGCTATTATCTGAAGCACAATACAAATTTATGTTTATGAAGCAAAGAGATTATAGCTTGGGTCCCCAGGGAAACTGTCCATGAAGATGTATTTAATTAAAACAAAAGCCCACCACCAAAAAAACCAACAAGCCAACTGGTGAGCACACTCATTCTGTACAGACATTGTGCACTCTATGGAGGTAAAGTCCCAAATACTTCTGTATCTGCCCAGTGTCTCCAGCATAACTCTTCTGTCCAGGACAAGCCTTCCCTGTGACGTACCACAGAGACCACATCACATTCACTAATTCAGAGCAGCCTCAATGTCCTTCCTGTAATTACTGACTCAGAAATAAGACAGTTTTTCTGATTTCCTGTCTGCAAAAAGCAGTGCTTCCATCAGACACTCCCTTCTCCCTAACTTCTGCTACTGGGTACGTACTGGTCCTCATGCAAATCTGGGAGGCAGCTGGTAGCAGGCTACTGCACGGAAGGATTTCCTTTTGACTCTGAAAACCCTGGCTCCCACCTCTCAGCAGCTTTCCTTTTCTCCTCCTTCCTGCACAATACTGAAAGGTTGGTGTGGATTTGATTTGCTTAAGTTTTTCATTCAAAGGGAAGAAAGACATCAAGCTTGTTTACCCAGTGAATGTATCCCTCAGGAGCTGCAAAGGAGAAAATATTCTTCTGGGACCTGATTGCCTAATGTTTGTCTCTGGCCTGTGCATTTGATGCAGGCTGAGGCACACCGCTTACAGAACACAGAACCAGGAAAAATGGATGAACCCTCCACCTAACTAACCTCCAACTCCGCTTTCCAGAATGCTAAGTGGAAAAGAGGCATTCTTCCAGCATGAAATCCAGTGCATACCAGTAAGGACAGTAAGATAAATACATTCTTTCCCAACAGCTTAATAAGATTTTAAAAATCAGGATATTTTATATTGCACCATTCTGTTGGGGCAAATTCTGTATTTTTAGTACTTTTAAAATTCAATGTCTCATTTCTCCTTTAACCACAATGCTCTCTTTATTCTCAAGCTGCCAAGACAGATATATACTGAGTTTTCACAAAAAAAAGTATTCTCCACTTTTTTTCCTAATGAAAACATAGAGCCTTCTAACCACAACAGAAACTACCTGTGTCAAAATACACGCATTCTATGTAATAACAAATACTCTGGGATGTTGACAGCTGCAAAGCATAAATTACTTATAGGTGAAATACAGATTTTGTAAAAAAAAAAGTTAATTGATAAGAGAAAGTTAATTCTCTTTAAAATAAAAATAATATCTTCCTTAATTTAATTATTAAGCTTAATGGCAGAGCTGGACCCTTCCCCCAACCCTGGAATTTTCTCTAGGAAGTTCTTTATCCTGAAAGTCCAGGCTTCATGTAATTGCTGTGGGGTCTGGAACTGCTGCATTCTCATTCTTCTGACTTCTGAGCAAGGTCTACATAAGAAAAAAAAAAAATCCCAATGGAAAAATTCCCATGCCAGCAGGGATGTAAATGGCAGAGTCATCTCAACGTTAACGCTGGCAGTAGTGTAGTTATCTCAGGATATGCACATATGTTAAAATTTGAAGTGAGTGTTGTCCCCAGGTTCTGTTTTCCAAAGCTGTATAAAAAGACGTCGGAGAAAAAAAAAAACCCTCACAACCCTCTCAAAGAGTTAGAGACATTCGCTGACTTTATAAGGATAAAAACCAGCGTATTTTGTGGATTACGTTTTTGTCTCTTCCTTTTGTTTATTTAATAAATTTTCTGCTGATTTAATTTACTGGATTCTGGTCCTCCAGCAGAACTTAAGGTTTCCCAGGCCGTAAGGACATCTCAGCAGCAGCTCTGCCTTAGCACACAGTGCCTGCACATTGCCCCGATTCCAAAGCTAGACCTTGGCCAACCTGCAGCACTGGACTCACCTTTGAGGCAGTGTGTGTGCACTGGAAGAAGTTTCTCCCCCCTTCTCACGTAACAAAGTGTAAAAAGCCACTTTGGGTTTTTTAGGTAATTTTGTTTATCCTAGAAAGACTGCTTCATGGGTTTGCAAGTGCCATTTCCAGTGGCATGTGCAGCATGAGCACACATGTGGGCACACATAGTCCCTCCTAGTCATTGGAAAGAGTAATCTCACTATTTATAAATGTACCATTAATGTGTCATCTATTAAAAAAGAAATCAAAAACATTCTCTCCCTCTCTCTTTTTTCCTTTCAGATAATCTGAATACTTAATGAAACTATGACGAGAAGAGGACGGTACCTGGAAAATAAAAGATGAACCCACTTAATGCAACAAAATCAGGATTTTTAGTGTGCATTGCTGTCTGTACGTTCATCTACACTTTTATCTACTTAAAGGATATACTTTCTGAGGAGTCAAGTGAACAAAAAATTAATGCAAATATAGCAGAGTGTGGTTTTTACCCAGATGAACTTTGTTCAGCTCTTTTTGTGGGGAAAACGGCTTCCTTTAGAATTGGAAACATTTGTCAGAATACCCACCAACATAAACCACTCAGCTGCATTCAGACTCCGTGCAACTGCTCCACGGTTTTGAAAACTCTGCATTTTATCACAAGACCACTGTCAGATGAAGAAGGAAATTTCTCATTGGCATACATTATCACAATTCACAAGGAGCTGGAGATGTTCGTAAAGCTGCTAAGGGCTATTTATATGCCTCAGAATATTTACTGCATCCATGTTGATGAAAAGTCACCAAAAGATTACAAAGCTGCTGTACAAAACATTGTTAACTGCTTTGAAAATATTTTTATTTCCTCAAAAAGAGAAAATGTTGTTTATGCAGGATTTTCAAGATTACAAGCTGATATTAATTGCATGAGAGACCTAGTTCATTCCAAAATTCAGTGGAATTACGTTATTAATCTGTGTGGTCAAGATTATCCCATTAAGACAAACAAAGACATTATACAATACATCAAAAGTAAATGGAATGGTAAAAATATGACTCCTGGGGTAGTCCAACCACTTCATGTGAAACACCGGACGCAGGTTAGTTACAGAGAACATGTACATTCCGGAATGTCATACGTGTATCCAACAAAGACTAGAAAAGCTAAACCTCCATATAATTTGACAATATATTTTGGTAGTGCCTATTACATACTCACTAAAGAATTTGTAGAGTTTGTATTGACTGATGCACGTGCAAAAGATTTGCTTGAATGGTCAAGAGACACGTACAGTCCGGATGAACACTACTGGGTCACACTGAATCGTTTAAATGGTAAGATGTATGTTATTTCTACTATGAATACCCCTGGACCCACAGCACTGTGAGGTCTCTGACACAGAGCCCTAGTGAGCTCCGAATCAGAGCTTAATGCTACCACTTCAATGAGCTGCATCACATAAATATGCTGTTTTCTTCAGCCTTGATGCTGCCTTTCCAAACAGCCACATCTCCCGACAGCTGAGAAACAAAACTTCATTCCAGCAAAGCACTACTTGTGGTGCAGACCCTTAGCTACAAGGCTAGAAACATGCCCATTAAAAAAGTAATTTTTTTGCTATGTAAAAGCTCACACTCTCAAGGAACTAAAAAAAAAGCAGTAGCAGTAAAACTGAGAATAACATCTGTTCTTATGATGTAAGTATCTGTAAAGAAATACTTAACATAGTTGCATTTAAAGTATCTTCAGCAGTAAAAACTTTGCCTGTAGTAAGTAGAAAGAAATCTTATCAGAAGCTTATGTTTTTAAAGATGCTCCAGGGGCTACACCCAATGCAGACTGGGAAGGAAACATAAGAGCTGTTAAATGGAAAGACCAAGAGGGAACTGTACACAAAGGCTGCAAAGGTAACGGGAGTTCTGGTCATGGACTCATCAGAACATTCATTGTGATGATTTACTGATGAATGCTCACTGCAAATTACGTATTATGCTTTAAACTAGCTATTAAGTGTGCCACAGTGGTCATACATATTTTATTTTGGAAGTATCAAATAAAACAGTAAGCCATCTGACTAAATTACTCCACTGTATCCAACCTAAAGAGTTTCTGATCTACTCTTGCAAAGATCGTCACAGTATCCATACACTGACAACAGTTCTTTCAGCTTCAGCTATTGATGCATTAACTTGACTGCTCAGTTTTCAGTGAAGAGTGGGGCTTTACTTGGCAAGCGTGTTTGTCAGGTTACTTCCATCTACACCACATTAAATCTCTTCAATTTGAGCAAGAATAAAAAGGGAGAATAGTGCTGACCACATGGAAAGCATGCAAAAAAGAAGTTAAATATGTAACTGTATAAACTGAGCACAGTAAAGCACTGTGTGATTTAACAGGTCGGAATAGAAGTGGAGCAGAAGTCCAGCATGCCCAGCTACACGACACAGCATTAAGCAGAGCAACATGACAGTGCAGCTGCTGGAGGTTTCACTTGTGTGAAAACCAAAACCTATCCCTTGCCTTTATGTTTAAAATCTAGCATATCCTCCAGCTAGACTTCACTGATGCTCTATGTGAAATCCAGAGGTAGCTGTTGGTAGTAACACCGCAGAGTGAAAGTGTTTTTAAAAATGATTCTGTTGAGCTTTCTGCTGCTCTCACATACCTTCCATTTGTCTCTGCAGGTCATTACATCAGAGACATTTGCATCTACGGACTAGGGGATTTGCAGTGGATTATTGAGTCACCTCATTTGTTTGCCAACAAATTTGAGCCCACGACATACCCACTTGTTATCGACTGCCTAGAGAGACGCCATAGGCTTAAAGCACTGCGCCAGGCACAAGTCCCGATTGAAGACAACTGGCGTTTCCAGCAAGAGAACTACTTCAACATGAAGCTCAATGTTTAACAAACACCTAAACAAGTGCTCAGGATACTGATGAATACCATTAACGTTTTTAGCCATAGACTTCACTCCGTGCATTACAGCATGAGGGTAAGCACAATACTGTACTACTGGTCTGACGCTGAAATAAACAGGGTTTATTTATTACAGCACAATAAAGTGCATCAGCCATTAATGGGTTAATTCAAACAAAATGACATGTCTAATCCTATAATTTACTGAAGACAAGGGGAAGTTCATAATCCTTCAAGTGACTTAACTGGAAAAATACTTATTCCTCAAATTTGTAGCCAAAAAAAGACTAACGGGTACGAAAATAAAATGGAAGCAATGACTGAGCAAAGATAAAACATGAAGAGCACAAGTTAGTCATGTCTACTGTATGTCTTATGAAATAATTATTCTGCACAATGAAGTTATGCTATAATGTCAGAGCTTGTTAGATAAGCATGTGACACCCAGTTTCAGACAGTCCGGAGTCCCTGGTTTTGATTTTTTCCTCCCCGTAGCCAGATGCGTCTCTAATTTCACTGTGCAGCATGGCAACATCACTCTTGCACCACTCAGGCTCTGTTCCTGATGAAAAGGAACATTAGTGTGCCACTAACAGTAGTGAGGGTCCTGCCACACAGGACTTAAAGGCAAAGTCCCTGTTTCTGAGTCTGCAGGAGATCAGGGCAAAGAGACCTGGGAAATTTAAGGCAAAGGAACAAAGGAAAAAAAATCAGTGGAAAAGTCATCTTTTAATCCCAGTGTACCTGCCAGAGGGAAAACACAACTTCCCTGCACCTCACAACAGTCTGCAGCAACTGGAGAGAACACCCAACAGAACCAGGAGAAACACCTCATTTCCCAAACCCCCTGCAGACCAAACCCAGCGGTCACTGGTCTACAGCAAGGAAGCAGCTTTCAACACCCAACACAAGCAAAACAAGGGAACAGCAACAAAAAAAACAACAAAGATCCAGCCCCTTTCCAGGCAAGAGGTGCTCTTTCCTCTTCAGGACTCCTAAATTAATCCTTTCACTTATGCAACCAAAGAAACTGGGGGAATACAAGGGAACAGAGAGGATGTATAGGTGGTGGGCTTCCATAGAAGATAATTCTCTCACAGGATTAAACCTCCACACCCTGTCTCCAAAAGTCTTTAGTTAGGTGCTACTGAGGGAAAGGGGAAACCTGAATTGTGAGAAGTCATTTCAAACTGTTTGCCCTCTTCTAGAAGCATTTTGGCAAGAACACAGATAGTTTCACTCCAGTAAATCCAAATAAACTCCCAATTATTTTACATGAGCTCTGATGGGAACTAATAAAATAGATCCTGTTACTTATAAGCTCACAAATTATAAATAGATGTCTAGGAGCAATTTAGATTTAAGTTTCAAGATGAGCCCAAAATATCAGTCCATTTTTTACAGGAAAACTGATGTACAGATTAAGCATTTTTCCAAAAAATCAAATGAATCAACAAATAACCCAACAATAGAACATAAAAATTTCTTATTACCAACTTACTCCCAGGTTCCTGGAACTGTACTGCTCATTTTCCCACACAAGTTTCTTGGAAACATCATTTCTTTCAAATGAACTTTAACCTAAAGACAGACATCTGGTCCCTATTTATTTACAGAAACTCAACCCAAAGGCCTGTACTTGGTTTCGTGTGTAACCCAGGACTTATCTCGTGGCTACACACTGCTGGTGATGCCTTGTTATGGAGGGGAATAAAGGAAGGGGAAAAAAAGCCATACAGCTTGTTCACACTCATCTTGTTGACAGTCCCTCTGAAAACTGTTCCTGAGCCTAATGGGTCTCTGGCATGTATTAATCATAGCAATATTCATAATTAATTTCTCTCCAAACCACACCCAATCTACTGCAGGGCTCTGCCAAGCACTTACCCACTCCATGCTGTTTTGAAACATGGATGGTGGGTTCCTTGTTACTGCCACTGCAGCAAGTCCAGCTTTCACCTTCAGAACAACTGTGTGATATTGAGGATAAACTCACTAGCAAGGCACTGTGTAACACAGACTTGTGCTGCAGACAGAGAACCAAATCAGGGGAAGAGGCATCTGCACAAACTTCCCTCTTAAAAATATAACTTAGGTCTAACTTCATCCACATCAATGCAGGGAAAGTACTGGAGTGGGATCCTCCTTCCTTAAAGGATTCTGTATTTTAAACAAAAAATTTCACAAACATAACCCCCTACCCTGGAAACTCAGGAGTAAACTACTCAATCACTAAGAACAGGATTCTGCTCATCGTTCTGAGTAACCCAAACAATATTATATTCTTGAAAGATTTTTTACTTCTAACAACAGTAAAAGTGAAGTAACTCTTGAAAGCTGAGAGCATTTAAACACATGAAAAGCATTGATTAAGTTCTGCATGCGTTATCTTATAAGGAGATTGACCACAACTTTCAGATCTCGGCAACCCAACATTATCTAACTCTTGGTGCCTGTTGAGCACAGTGTCTGTGTGACCTCGTTGAAGGAGACACTGCTCTATAGCACACTATACTCACACTAACTGGGAGATGTATGTGAAATTCCCAGTTCAAAAAGCCTGAGGCACACGTTCAATAGCTCTATATCTAAGTTAAACATTTGATTAAGTGTCTTATATGGCACAGCCTTTAATAGTTGGGGCACTATTTCAAATGTGTCTTACAGGCTGTTGACTCTGAAAACAATTCCAAGCTAAACTATAAAATAAGAAATTACATATTAAAATGCAACCTTGTCCTTAACTTCCAGAGTGACTACCTGAACTCCAAGGACTTCTACAACAGATTCAATGGCCACTATCCTGTCTCCAAACAAACTTTAGCACACTATTACACCAATAGTAACTTCTCTGGAGACCCAACATCAAAAACTGGCAATGGTGCTTCTTTCAACCCCCCAAAAGTGAGGTTAAATAGATGCTGCACATTGCCTGGCAATTCTTTTATTCCATATAAGCGCCTTTTTTGTCAAATAGCAGGCTTCCAAGCAAGCAGGCACCAAGGATTGCCCATGCAAAAATCAGAAAGCCAGTTCGAATAGAAATTCCAAAACATTTAATTGCTTGGGCCCCACTAACATCCACAGATCAGTACTAACTCCCAATCTACACAATCCCATCAAACACAAAAAGAGTCCAAAGTCTTGCTTGGTCATTTAGTAGTCTGGTGGAGAATTAAGCATGACTAGAGATGAGAACATCCTATTCAAAACTGCAAATTTTAAGCTGATAATTTCCATGTCACATGTAATTCTTCCCAAAGAGGAAGCAGGAGGCATAAGCAAACTCCTGATCCCCTGGGCTTCCGTGACAGAATACACATCCCCAAACTCCGTTATCGGGAACCAAAGCTGTTTCTCTTCCTGCTGCCTGAAAGGCCCTTCCTGCACTTTTTAACATGTAACCCAGAGCTGATAATTTTTCTCTTCTTATGGTACAAAACCTGAAAAATAAGTCTCAAATGAAGCACATTTTTGTGCAAAGTTTTATTTCTATTCATAAGTTGCTCTGTCTCAAAGCTTTTTTCCAACCATTTTCAGTCTAAATAGCTAGAAACTTTGAAAATTGTCCCACACACTTCATCTCAAAAGCTCCTCTCCAACATAAACCACCACTAAGAAATTCTCATTGCTCTTTCAAAGCTCTTTGGCTGGGCAGTTGGTATTTTAGCAAGGCAGGTGAAAGCATTCACCCTCTGGGTAGTAAGAGACAATCTCAACACTGCTACAGCATCTGCCTTAAAGTTTTCACATCTTAATGTTACTTTTCAGCTTGACTCCTTCAGTATACTGCTACTTTAAACCTGAAGCAAGAAAAAAGATTACTTGGAAGGGATCTAAGTCAGAAAAAGTCCTCACATTAATTAGTTGCCTGACTTAGAGTCCTCCATCCATGAGCTGCCCCTCAGGTTCTTGCGCCTTTCTCTAGTACCAATAGAGATTTTTAACATTTCCAGTAAAAGTACATCATAGAATCATAAAATCATAGAATGGTCTGGGTTGGAAGGCACCCCAAGGATCACAGAGTTCTGACCCCCCTGCCAAAGACAGGGCCACCAACCTCCAGGCCTGGATCTACACAAGGTTGCCCAGGGCCCCATCCAACCTGGCTTTGAACACCTCCAGTGACGGGGCATCCACCACCTCTCTGGGCAGCCTTTTCCAGCCCCTCACCACTCTCTCTGTAAAAAACTTCCCCCTAATATCTCATCTAAACCTTCCCTCCTTTAGCTTTAATCCATCCCCCTTGTCCTGCCATTGTCTACCCTTTTAAAAAGTTGATTTCCCTCCTGTTTCTCTGCTCCCTTCACATACTGAAAGGCTGCAATGAGGTCCCCCTGCAGCCTTCTCTTCTCCGGGCTGAACAAGCCCAGCTCCTTCAGCCTCTCTTCGTAGGGGAGCTGCTCCAGCCCTCTGATCATCTTCGTGGCTCCTCTGACCCCTCTCCAACAGTCCCACATCCTTCTTGTATTGCGGGCCCCAGATCTGGACACAGGACTCCAGATGGGGCCTCATGAGGGCAGGGTAGAGAGGGACAATCCCCTCCCTGTATTTAATATTGCTTTTCGCAATATTTTCTGTTGAGACAAAACACAGTTTTTGGGAGAGAACTGACAGACTCCTTCATCCTCCTGTACCCAGACTCCATAAAGCCTTTCACACCTAGTACTACAGCAAAATACTGTCAAGATGAACCCAGGAACAGTGAATCATGGAAGTCTTCATCCTGGGGTTTTCTGTTTTCTTGAGGTATACAAAATCTGCATATGCATTTAATTTTCCCTTCATCTGCATATCACTGGGCAGACAGATTGCTCTGCTTCTTGTATGAGCTGACACAAAAAAAAAAAAAAAGAGAAGAAAACTGTCTGAAACAACTGTCTGTGGGACTTCCCCCAGGGCAGTAAGCATTCCCACGAGCCAGGGCAGATGCCTGGAACAGAAGCAGCTCTGAGCACAGGAAAGTCATTTCCTACAGTTTCAGGAAGGTCATCACTTTGCAACATGCACCTTGTAGCACGCAAATATTCGTTCATTATCTAGTTTAGTCTGGTTGAAACTACACAAGTATGAAGGTGAGGACTGCAGAACTGTTGTTTGGGCTGCTGGCTATCTGTATTCTCTGGTGAACATTTTCACTGCATCATTACAGCATCTGTTTGACACAGTCCTTTGGGAAACCGTTGCTGTTTACAATTTAGCAGACTATCATGACTCCTCTGTAGGCTCACAGGCAACATTAATACACAAGAATAGCTTGTTTTGAAAGAGCTTTCTTGAATTTCACAGTAGTGGGAAAGAGAACAGCCACGCAGCTCCCAGACTGACACATCTCCAGTTTACATCCATGCTATAAACCTCAGTCCCTGGGATGAAGTGAAAACATGCATTCTGCTTGCCGGAAGAGGGACTGAACACTCAGCTTGAACAATCAAGCACAGGGTTATTCTTTTTGAACTACTCTCATTGTGTCACTCTCTGACGTTACATGCCAACGCCTCTGTGCATAGGGCAGACAGGAGGTGGCAAGGCCATGAGAAAATATGCTGTGCCCCACACAGATCCCATAGGTTGGATTTTAGTTCAAAAATCATATTGTAATACTTAAAATACAGCAGTTCGCACTAGTAGGAACACATCTATCTGTTCACAACATTCAAACATTCTGTACTTCAAAATATTCTTCATTTTAGGACAGCATGTATCAACAGAGGACTTTAATAATAAAAATCTTTACTCCTTGGATGTGTACAATACACAACACCTCACTGTTTTCTTTCTTCATTAGTTCATTTTACCATATGCCCCATTGCTGCACAAAGATAGAACGTGCTGGGGGAACGCTGCTAATTAGCGCTTTGGATATAAACAAACCAGTAGCTACCAGAAAGCGTGGCAACCAGTTCCCTATGATCCCATTTAGAAAAGTTCTGGTCCCCTTCTTGATTCTGAATACAGAAGCAGAACATCATCAGTATATATATATATAAAAATAATCTACTAAATCACTCTTCGACCTCAGCTGAAGAAATGTGGGCTGAAACATGTTCTCCCAGCTGGTTACACCAAAATCCAACAATGAAAACATGACAGCCTAGGTACTATATCCACTTTACTATTTCTAGAAGCATCCTTCTGAACATCATGAAGAAATCACATGTATGTGAAAACAGCTGCATGCAAATATGAAGCTATGGTAAACACTGATCAATTAAAAATCCAGAAAACATGTGGGATTTATTTAGATTTTATAAGATCATCAGACTGGGCAAACCACGGACAAAACATCTCATTCCTGCAACTAGTAATCAAGTTACATCCATCTATCAACAAAAATTTCGACACAAACAAAAAAAACCTCATTAAAAATAAATCAGTATCTGCCAAGAGGAAAGCAGAGCCATTAGAACCAAACCAGAATTCTACAGAGCAGAACTAGCACTGAACGCAGCCACGAGCGCAAACCTAACCAACCATATTCCACATCACAACTTGGCACGAAAGCTTTTCCTTCACAGGTCTTGGTTAAAATAAATAAACTGTATGTTTTAACTAATATCAGGGTGTTTGCTGAAAAAGAACTCTGCCTAAACGTGGTAACTATCGCCACAAATCCTGTTGATAGTAAAGGTAGTGATAGGAAGAGAGAGAGATCTTGCAACTTTTCTCATTGGTCCTAATTATTAAGAAATCAACACAATGAGATCAAGCCAGCCCTGTAAAACACACAGTCAGTATTTTCTGCAATAATTTCTGTAATTGCTGAAAATTCTATGAAGAATTGCCCCCCTACCCAAACCAATCCCAACAGCAGACGTCCTTTAAAAATACAGGGATCAAAAGATAACTTGAAAGTGTAATCAGTTTAAACACAGAGTGGACAAAGCACAAACCACATGCACTCAGGCAGAAAAGCCAATCAATGACCCCAAACATCCAAAATCCCAAACCAAAACCAATCAGTTTTTCTTAAACTGAAATTATAACCGAGCGTTTAGGAAAAAAAATATTCTTAAAGTAGTTTCTGCAACATCAAACTGTCTGAGAACAAAAATACTCATTTCTGTAACTACTCAGAAACCCATTTGTATTAAAAAATTACTTCAGGCCACCACAGAGCAGAACTTCTACAAGGTCAGTTTCAATTTGCGTATCCAGGTAAGAAAACTCACTTAACAACAATGATAAAAAACCCACTTAACAACAATGCAATTGTATATACACGCATACAGGTACGTGCCTGTACCTATACACCTATTTGTGGGGGTCGTGTGTGACCCCATTGCTACTGACACTGAAGAAAAGCTTACCTTGTGACACACTTCTGATTTTATTTCTTTGAGAGCACGTTCAGAGAACACACAGCCACAGTTTCTCAAGAAGCAAAACCTTCCAAGAAAAGACATACAATTATTTTTAAGAAAACCTGTGTCTAAAAAACACGTGTGCAGTTCTGATTTAACAGAGGAACAATGCTGCAACAGGCTTGCAGGGCACACTCAGCTTCCTCATTACAAATTCTTGCTAATCAAGGTAGCAGCACTTACCAGTTTGCACAATGTACTGAATGAAAAGCACTGGGTACATTAAAGCACACCACTTATTTTGTTCTTTCATTCTCCATGTAATTCAGCATAGGTTTATGACAATCTCTCAGGGGGCTCTTAGCAAAACAGAAGCTCTTGAGATTTTTTTTTTTTTTTTAACATTTGCTATAGGTTTAGGCTGGCTTCTCTGGAATCACCACAATCTGGTTTACTACGAAGTTGTACTATTTGAGTGGTTCCACCCTCCACCAAGATTACCAGTTTCACTTACTCTGACTCAAGCTCTCCAGCAAAGCTGTCCCAAGTGACCTTAGCCAGTGTCTGCTCTCCCATGTCTCTCCTGTCCACATGACCAGTCTTGCAAGACTGGGTGAAGCAACAAGGCCTATGCTTCACATGACCTCTCCTTCCTGAGACCTCCTGTTAATCATTTCCTCTCTATCAGCCTCAATCAAATGAAAAAAATACTAAGGTAGTTCTGGTAAAAACGGGTTTGCTTTTCAGGTTCTTTCTTTGATTCCACCCGAATCATAGAGTCATTTAGGTTGGAAGAGACCTTTAAGATCATTAAGTCCACCTGTTAACCCAGTACCACCAAGCCACCACTACACCGTGTCCCCAAGCCCCATGTCTACACACCTTCTATATCCCTCCAGGGATGGTGACTCCACCACTTCCCTGGGCAGCCCATTCCAATGCCCAATTCTTTCAATGAATGACAATTCCTTCAGTGAAGAAACTTTTCCTAATATCCAACCTAAACCTCCCTTGGCACAACTCGAGGCCATTTCCTCTTGTCCTGCTGCTTGTTACTTGGGAAAGGAGACCCCTCCCCACCTGGCTACATGCTCCTTACAGGCAGCTGTAGAGAGTGATCAGGTCTCCCCTCAGCCTCCTCCAGACTGAACAGCCCCAGTTCCCTCAGCTGCTCCTCATCAGACTTGTGCTCCAGAGCCTGTACCTCTCTGCTGCCCCTCTCTGGACACACTCCAGCACCTCAACGTCCTTCTGGTGGTGAGGGGCCCAAAGCTGAACCCAGCACTGGAGGGGCGGCCTCACCAGTGCCCAGGACAGGGGACGGTCACTGCCCTGGTCCTGCATGCCACACCACTGCTGATACAAGCCAGGGTGCTCGTTGGCCTTCTTGGCCATCTGGGCACAGAACTAGCTCAGTATCCCCTGGCTAATTGCTCTCTGGAGGAGAAATAATGTGCAACTATCAACCCGTGAACCTGGCCTCTTCTCACTCAGCAGGAAAAAAATTGGCTAATTTGCCCAAACCAAGATGCAAATAAACATCCTTCCTCAGCCCAACAAAAACCAGTCATGAAAGGACACTATGGCAGGATTAGAACAGAAATAGAATCCATCTCCACTCTCAGCCTAACACAGGGGGAGGTAAAACTGCTGGATGAGACACAGAGACATCTCATCCGACCTCCCTCTGCTCACTCATCACAACCTCCTGTGGCTTATCCCCCAAACAACCTGCAGTCACCTCTCCTCTGCAAACGCCACCCTCCACCCCTTTATTTTACACATACATTCATTCAGGAAAGGGGGAACTCTTTATCTTTTCTCTTCAACATGAAATGAACCAACACTTGGTAGTGTCCTGAATTCCCTCCTGAACAGACAAATATTCCTCACAAAGGCTCAAGGACGTTCATGATTTGCAACATCATTGATTCAAACACATTTACCCACTCTAGGTTCAGTTTAGCACAGCTTTGGCCTCTAAAAATGAAAACCAGGAGCATACTGACCTATGTCTTCCATTCATTTCCAACCCCACCACAGGGGGAGGTAAAACTGCTGGATGAGACACAGAGACATCTCATCCGACCTCCCTCTGCTCACTCATCACAACCTCCTGTGGCTTATCCCCCAAACAACCTGCAGTCACCTCTCCTCTGCAAACGCCACCCTCCACCCCTTTATTTTACACATACATTCATTCAGGAAAGGGGGAACTCTTTATCTTTTCTCTTCAACATGAAATGAACCAACACTTGGTAGTGTCCTGAATTCCCTCCTGAACAGACAAATATTCCTCACAAAGGCTCAAGGACGTTCATGATTTGCAACATCATTGATTCAAACACATTTACCCACTCTAGGTTCAGTTTAGCACAGCTTTGGCCTCTAAAAATGAAAACCAGGAGCATACTGACCTATGTCTTCCATTCATTTCCAACCCCACCACAGGGCATATAAAGCGTGAGGACTGGATGTCATCGTATTTGTCACCTTTTATACTCTCTTTATCACCACTCCAAGCTGGATTATCCACAAGGTTTAGTTCTGTTACATTCTGTAGAATAAGAACACAAGCCTTAAGCTATTTACTGATGATTTCTGAGGATGACAACATTCCCTCTGTTTTTTGTGTGTGCTGTAGTTACTATTTTTAACCCCTTTAGAACACAGTGAGGGGAACACAAGCAGGCTGAGGCTCTGTAGCACACTGTAACCTTCACAGCAAACTAACAGTAGAGACAACCTGCTTACCTTAATGCTCTTGATATGTGATGCAGCTTCCATAGGAGTTTTATCAGCTGATTTGTCCAACAAGAATTCAATGACAGCGTCTTTATTATACAACCTGCAACACAAATTTTTCAGTAGTCATATTTGATCCTTGTAATGTGCTTGTATTTAAGAATCAGTACCTTGTAACACAAGGTCTTTATGGAAACATTCCTACCTGCCCAGCTCACAGGCGACAATCGGCCGACACAGCTTCTCTTGACTCAGAGCACAGTAGTTCCACCTTGCCACTAATTCAGCATTTTTGTCAACCTGCAGTAAAAAAAATTACTCATGATTTTACAGCAGCTTTTGTATTTGAAAATTATTTAAACACAGAATCAAGCAATACTTGAAGCATTCATCAAATCCCCAGGTTACCTTACTAAGCCTACTTTCTGCACTCAAAGCTATTCCATAAAATAACTTTAGCAAAACCTTTTAGCAAAATTCATGAGCAGTTTTGAGTGTCTGCTTCTATCTATTGAAGATGTTTCTGCACCTTGGGATCCATCTTCCTAACTCTAACTCGGTTTTCTTATTTTTTTGCCACTTCCACCTGTCCCCTTCCCTCTTTACTCTTATTTTTGCTCTTCACTACCCTCTTCTCCTAATTCCACATTTTATCCCTGCTTGGATTAACTATGGGTTCCACTCCCTGTAAGGAATATGAGAACAAGAAGGCTGATCTGAGATGACCCGAAGCTTTGGTCTAAACCCATGAATTGAGCATGTTAGGCCGAGGCTCACAGCTACTCAGATAACCAGGGAAAGGAAACAGATTTTATTTGCTTATTTTCCATCAGCAAAATCAATCTGCCCAAGCTTTCTGCCACCTGCTGCGATGCTTTTCCCAACCTTCATCCACACACACAGAGCTGCGCTGCTGCCGTTCATCCATCACCCGAACCCCAGAGCCCAACCCACACTGAACACAAGCAGTCGGGACACAGAAACGGCCGCGTTTGACACCACAGGCGGCCCGGTACCACGACGGGGCAGTCAAAGCGCCAGCAGCACACGCCTCTCCCGAGGCCCCCGCACCCCGCTCGGCGGACGGACAGCTCGGCTGTCCTGGCAGCCCCCCGAGGACAACGAGGCCTCGCTGCACCCGCCAGTCGCGGCCAACCCGTGGCGATGGCGGCGCGGAGCCGCGCAGAACGCTGCACTCCTCCGGGCCGCCAGCACCGGGAGCAGCCGGAACAGCGGGCCCAGCTCGCAGACACCGAGTAACGGACAGGCCCAGCCGGGCCTCCGTGGGTCCACTCCCTCCCGCCGCGGGCCCCGGCTCTCCCGGCCGCTCTCCCACCGCCCCCTCCGACCTTCTCGACTTTGCGGGGCCCCTTGACCAGCTCGTGCCGCTTGGGGATGGTGCCGCCATCGCACCCCATCTCTCCCCCGCAGCTCTACGCTTCCGGGTTTACGCCCCTCCTGCGGACTACTCACTTCCGGCAGAGCCAAGCACTTTCCGGCGTGCCCTGATGACGCAATCGCCATTCCCTAGCAACCAGCCGGCTGGGGGCGCGGCTACCAGAGGCAGGGTGGGGGGTGGGTGAGTCCATCGCGCCGGGACCGGGGCGGTGAGGAACGTACCACCGCGCTCAGGGCGGCCCGCAGCGCCCCCGCCCGGCCGCCGGAGCCTGTGGCGGCCCCGGGAGGAGGCGCCCGCCGAGAGCCCAGCTTCGGGGGGCTACTGCCCAAACGGAGGCCCCGGGGGTCGCCGAGCGGGCTGAGGCCAGGTTAGGGTTAGGGTGAGGCCTCTGGCCCTGCCCACCTCACCCCGTTGCCGGAGGTGAGTGAGAGAGAGACCCAAGCCGGAGCAGGGTTGCTGGGGGGGTTGTGGCTCCATGGGGGACCAGGCTGGAGCAGGCTGGGCTCGAGAGACTGAGAGACATTGTGATTTATGGCTGCACCCCATGGAAGTGACCCACGCCGGGGCAGCTGGGGAAGAGCTGAAGCCCCGTGGGAAAGGACTCACGTCGGAGATGTTCGTGGAGGACTGTCTGCCGTGGGTGGGACCCCACCGTGCAGCAGGGGAAGGGGGTGAGGAATGCCCATCACCCGGGATAAGGAGAACAACTCGTGAGGAACTGATCGAGAACCCCATTCCCCCAGTCCCTGCTCCTCCTGTGCCACAGTGAGGGGGAAGAAGGGAGCGAAATGGTGACTAAAGTGAAGCCTGTGAAGAAGGGAGGGGTGGAGGGAGGTGCTTTAAGATCTGGTCCCACTTCTCATTATCTGACTCTGGGGTCACTGGGGGTGCAGGGCAGTGTAATAAAGTTTTATTTACTCTGTGTTGAGTATGTTGTGCCCATGATGCTGATTGCGGAATGATCTCTCCCTCTCCTTATCTTGACTCCTGAGCCTCTCAATATGTAGTTTCCCCCCCATCCAGTTGAAAAGGTGCAGTGGCAGAGTGACTTTGGTGGGTGTCTGGCCTCCAGCCAGGATCAAACCACCACACCCAGCCACTCATGACACTAATTGTCCATTTTCGAGGTGAAGACACTGGCCCAGAGACACTGGGCTTTGAAATTTCAGTTAAAACCTTAAAATAAATTAATTAGGAAACCCACAAACACCACAGGTGTACAAGCAAGACCTTCACAGCTGTGCTACGCCAGCTCCAGCCGATGTGGGTGTAAAACCAATGTGCACGGCAAGGGCTGGGGTGGAACGATGTGGGTGAGAAATAACACCCCGTTCCCAGTTTGCAGGCAGAGCTCGTCCAAAGCCTCAGTATATTTAGTGACTAAGTGCTGTTTCGGTTGGAGCAGTGCTCTGAGCTGTGACAGTGCACGGCTGTGGTGCACTCCCCAGAGATTTTTTGGGAGCCAGGACTCCTCTGAGTCAGTTTTCTCTGTGCTCAGGTATTGGGTGGAGCGTCTCCTGTTAACCTCTGGGCTCTGTGTGTTACCTATTAGAGTGTGTCCTGAGACACGCTCATCACATCTGTACACCAAGAACAACAGTTAGCCTCACAGCTGTTAAATAACATTGTAATTACAAATTCTGAGTGAAGTTCAGTGATGGCATATCATAACTTACAGGACAGTGTGTGGCAAAATTTAAAGAGAGACTTTGCATACCTAAATAAACAAAGAAAAAAGGAAAACATATTTATCTGACCTAGATAAAAAATAATAATAATAAAAAAGAAATCAGCCAGATAATAAAATAACTTTGCTCTAATACACAGCAAACGCTCCTGCCCAGCCACTAAGACACTGACTTTTCCCAGCAGGATCTGAACAATGGAGAAGTATGTACAGATTTAATCCTGCACTCTGCTGTGTGGATCTTCACCTGCTACAGGTGCACCAGCACCTGGGGAGCTTCCCACTGGGAGTCCTTAGAGCTGGCAAAGCTGGTGTCACTCAGCTGCATTTCCCCTCCTTGGCTGCCACGTGCCAAAGGAGCAAAGAGAGAGTCACAATGATGGAGTCTTTGTAAAAGCAGTGAGGTGGCTTTCATTCCATCATCGCTCTAAACTGCTGTGTGTACTTGGACAGCTCCTTGGTTTGATCCTGAAGTTCCCTCATGGCATCTGTGTTTGGATATTGGATTGCAGCGTTTTTGGTGGCCAGAGCCAGCTTCTTCAAGAGGCTGCAAAACCGGCTACTGCTGTGGAGAACATCGTTCCAAGCACCCCTCTCTTGAGTTTCCTGGCAGAGACAATCCACTAGCTTTTGTCCCACCATAATGATCAATTTGCTGTGGGATATGAAGACTTCAGGTGGCTGGTTGTTGCTCAGACTGTTAGTAAATACGCCGATTGCCTTGTGAAGTGCACTGAAGCACAGCTTACAGTGTTCTGGGAGACTGATCTTCTTTGCAGAGTCCTTGCTTTGAATTATAGTCTTTTTTGCAGATGGCACAACCTGGAAAAGTATTAAAAAAATAAAATAAAACTAGACTTGTCTTGGTGGCACACACAGAGGGAATTTTGTTAGTTAATGGTCTCCAAATTGCTCCAGCCCAGGAGTCTCTTCCCTTAAAGTACTGGACTGCCCTTCCCACACACTTGAATTTGAGCAAGCACAGAAATCAGAGACCAGAAGTCCTCATCAGCAATAGCTTTCAAAATCAGAAATACCTTTGGTTTTGAATCTGTATTCTCCTTTGCTGCTTCTTTACCTGGAATGATTTTCTGTGCCTGTTACAAATCAAAATGAAAGCAGAGTTGAGATGGTTTCCATAAAGTATCTAGACATAAATGTGCTTTTGTTTCAGGGGGAAACAACTCCTTGCTGTTCAGTGCCTTCATGTTATGGACGACAACGGTACATTTATTAAAAGCAACTGCAGGTTTATTCCTACTAGAACTTGAGTGTCTGATCCTGCAAGATCTGAGGGTGAAACTGACATCAACAAAGCACATTTCCTCAATACTAAGGACAAGCCAGTGTGTCTTTGTGAAACCAAGAGTTATGTTCTGAGATGTTTCAGCGATTCTGAGGAGAACAATCCTAACAAACGTCCAAAATTATTCTAACAAATAGATTTAAAAACTAACAGGAAGAGTTTAACTTCTTAAATAAAAATTTTCCACCAAAGCATGCTTCCCTGAGTTAGAAAGTTACCATCTCTCGTGTGGTCTTGTCAGAGTCAAGCAAAGAAAATGTATGGCAAGGAGGGAACTATCAGAAGAAAAGAGATGAATTGCTGGCCCAAGCTGCACGCTGTCTCTCAGATGAATTTAAGAGAGCAAGCTAATGTTTTTTCCTCAGTGCTGCTGCCTGGGTAAATTCTCAAAGGTTTCATTACTTAAAGTTACCAAGCATCCTACATGTGCCGTCCCACACTCTCACAGGATCCTGAATTCACAATGTCTGGACTGTAGGAAGCAGTGCAAACTGAATTTGGCACTCGTGCAAGGAGAAGAAGAGTGCTAATGGTTTAACATCTGCAAAGGATCGGGAATCTAGATGGTAAAATCCAGCTGTACTGACCTGTAGCTGAACATAGTCACAGTCCTCAGGGGCATGTTCCTTTGGTCTCTCAGAAGAGACCTGACTTTGGTTGGGCTTATCAGGAATATTGCTTTGAAGTGACTCGATTTCTATTCTCCTCGGCACCATGATTTGTTTTGCCATTTTGTATTCTGGGTTCGCTTTCGATTGCTTCATTTCTTGTTCCTCCTCATTCTTTCTGAAGAGCAGCTTTCCGTTGGCAATGATGATGGATGCAAACCTCTTGATGTCATCCGGAATCGTGCGGGCTACCATAACAAAGCGATCGAGATCATCTGGGTTGCTCTGGGGTGCCCTGAGGACCAAAGCCTCTAGTGACCAGTTGCAGTTGTTTAGAGCTTCTCTCGTTTCTGTTAAGATTTTGAATGAGTTCGTAAGGATTTCTAGCTGCTTTTTAATTCTGGTCTGAAGGTTGTTATCGGTGAGGTAGGCGGCATTTACCTTTATGACTTGAGCAAAGGTCAGGAATTCCCCCAGTGATACTTTTATGTGGTCGACAGCTCTGTGGATTTCTTCGATGCTTTTCTCTAGGTGCTCTTGCAATCTCCACTTACTGCTCACAAAGATCATTAAACTCGCCACCGAGCTGGATACGCTGTGCTGCAACTTGGTCAGTGTCTCTATGGCTACATCAAGGTCCATTTTAATTTCTTTGGTGGGCTGTTCTTTGGGTGGTGTAGAAAAAGGAGAGTTTGAGGAGGTAGAGAGTGTGCTGCTTCTGCTCTCCATGCTAGAAACGGGTAGCCTGTCTTGTTCTATTTTGGCATCTCTTGAGAGCTGTGGAGGAGCACTGTGTGCTTGGTCTCCAGAACTATCACTAGTTTTGTCCATCTCTTTTTTGGACTGCAAAGCAGTGGGCAAACCTTTTGGAATATCATAAACATACCCTTCCGAAATCTGACTCTCAGCCTTTGGAGCCAGGAGACCTGGGGGTACGTCACAGCTACCGTTTTGTGGCAAAAGGAGCATGTCCCGTGAGGATGGAACATCGTAGAGATGGATATCTGGGAGCGTTAATTTCCGTTGTGTTGGTGGGATATCGTATAATTGTGGGTTTAGAACTTGGGTTTCAGTATTTGCTGCAAGCGCCTTGTACCTGGCTGGAGGTACATCATACAGCACCCGGTTCTCCAAGGAATGGCCGGAAGGGTTTTGTTTTAACCCTGGGTTTTCAGGTGACACTGGAATATCATAAATCCACTCTGACTTTTGGGGATTTGGCAAGGTATTGTAGTGGCCCCAGAGCTTTTTCTGAGATTCATTTTCGGAACCATCAGTTTCTCGTTTGGGAGGGACATCATATAACTGCAACAGAACACACAGGGGTTTATGAACAGTGGTTTTAAACAGGAGCTAAAGACCAGAACTGAATTCTTGGAGCACGTAAATGTGTGCAACCCCAGCAGTGCCAGTGGGACCACACTGTGAAATGCTAAGTAACGTTTATTTTCTTTCTACAAATGCAGAAGTTGCACAGGCAAAGGTTAAAACACTTTGCACACAGGTGATTAACTCACAGCAGTGACCCCAGCCAGTGAAACCTGGGGGCTCTTCCCTAGCTCCTTTGGGGTGGGAGGCTGTCCTAGCCTAGAAAGGGCCACAAGAAAAGCGAAATGCCTGTTTATTAGCAGGTAACATCAAACTCAGATTTACAGGCCGATGGGGTTAAGATTTCATCAACCTCTGCTTAAGAAAACATTTGTTTTTCCGGTAGCCTCACCCACATTCATATCTACACCCTGACCACAAAATAAATCACCAACAGGTACAACTGACCATTCTCAAACAGCTGCCACGAGTTTAAACTTTTCCTTGGTCTAGGTTTGCTAAGTCTGATATGGATCTTGCCCTGTTTGTGTGCAGCTGAAGTCTCTGAGCTGGAAACCATGAACTTGTGATGTGAGAAAATCCAGATTAATCCTTACGAGCCCTTTGGGGTGGGTTGTGCCGGGATGCTTTACACACACAAAGCACAAGCACGAGGGAGTGGATGGGGCTGTGGAGCTTGCAGCAATAAGAAACAGCTGAAGGAACCACCAAATAATAAAGATTTTAGAAAGAACTGGACAGATCAGGTTTCCCTATCTGCAGAGGACATGCATGACTAGGGGAGCCCAGATAAGGGTGTTTCAGCCCAAAGCCAGAATTTTCCTACTTGCCCCTGAACAAACAGTTCTAAGAAAATGGGATTTTGGAAGCAGCTATGAAGCGTGTCTCTGAGAGGAAGTCTGCTCCCAGGCTGCTGGTCTCTATGATTGTTAAGAGCCTTGGAGACGCTGGGAATGCCAGCATCAACACGCCAGCATCCCAGTTCTGGGCAGCACCCATCCTACCATCACTGCTGAGCACACCCTGTGCGAGACTGGCTTCTCAGCAGCTGTGACCCTACACAACGCTTCTCTTTAAAGCCACAAACCCAGGAAGCCTCAGATTTCCTGTGCCCCTGGGACGGTCTGCCCTGAGATCCGGTCCCCCAGCCCTGGAGATGTGCTGAGGGGCCTGTCAGCTTTTACTGCGTCCTAAAACTGCTCAGGAAACCCCACTCAGCACTCAGCTAACAAAGGGTTTGCACTGAGGTATCTTGTTCTGAAATCTCACATCAGCCCTTTGGTCGAGTGGCGCTTGTCAGGCAGTGGGACAAGACAGGAAGCCTGACCCCCCCCACCAAGGTTGCCCCCAAACCAGGTGGGCTCCACTCCCAGAGAAGGTGGCCAGGAGGGTGCTGCACGGAATGGGAGCAGGTAGTTTCTGTCTGCTTAAACATTAGAAATGATCAGACTTTTCAGGATGTAGGGTATTGGACTTGCTTTGCCCTTTGCCCTAGGAAGAAGAGCCAAAGGAACTTGCTGCCTGCAGTCTGATACCGCAAATGCAGCAGCAGTCTTAGTCCCAGCTGGTACCCCCACTATCCAAGTAGCCCCCTATCCAGGTACCCCACTATCCAGGTACCCCCCACTATCCAAGAATAGCTGTCCCTGCATCGTGAAGGACAAAGCACTGCACAGAAGGTGTGCTGGCCTTATCCCCTGGGAATGTACCTCAGGGGAGGTTTGCCACAGGTGCCCAGCATCGCTGTAAGGGGAGTTGTTCCCTCGTGTCCCACAGCCCTTACCTGGTGCACCAGTGAGTCTTTCTGGCGAATGGCTCCTGCCTTTTCTGGGCCAGACGTGATGTTGTAAAGATGCTTCTGCTCTTCTTGGAAACTCTCGTTGGATCTGAGCAGCGCGGAGCCCTTCCGCGTGGTGGGTGGAGTGGCACTGCTCTGGTCAAAGGGAAAGAACACAGGTGGGCTTCCAGCCTTTTCAGAGCCTGACAAAGACTTGGTGGAGTCAAAGGCTTTTTGGGGCTGCAGCTCCTAGTTTGGACAACGTAGGTCAAACCCAGACTGCCAGAGAGCTGCAGGGTTGCTGCAGGAGCTGTGGGATTGCTGTGGGATGGATGTGGGATGGCTGCGGGAGCTGCAGGATGGCTGTGGGATGGCTGAAGGAGTTGTGGAATTGCTGCAGGAACTGCAGGATGGCTGTGGGACTGTTATGGGGTGGCTGTGGGATGGCTGAGGGAGCTGTGGGATAGCTGTGGGATGGCTGTGGGAGCTGCGGGGTGGCTATGGGAGCTGTGGGATGGCTGTGGGAGCTGCGGGATGGCTGTGGGAGCTGTGGGATGGCTGTGGCAGCTGTGGGATGGCTGTGGGATGGCTGCGGATTTGCCATGGGAGCTGCGGGATTGCTGCGGGGGCTGCACGGGAGCTGCATGGGGGAGCAGCTGGCACTAGGGGATAAGAGGGCAGCCACAACCTGTACGCATGGCTTGGGGTCTGAGCAGGGATCCCCCAATTACACATAGTGAGCACTGCACAGAAGTTTGTGGATAACTGGGTAATAAAAGACTCGGGGTGGGCTCAACCCTGCGCTGCCAGGGAGGGCAAAGTGTTTGGGGCCTGGAGCCCCTACCCTCTTTGTGTGAAAGGTGATGGGCTGGGGCCCAGCCCCTGTCCCCGCATGGGGACCTGTGCTGGCTGCAGCGAGCAGAGGACATGACACACTCTGTCCAGGGAGGGATGGTCTGAGAAGCAGCATCACCTAAGAGGATGCTTCAGCAGCAACCCTGAGTGCGTCACAGTTACATCATCTAGTCCCTTTTTGTTGCCCAGGAGGCAGGTGGAGTGGGTCACATTTAGGGTCATTTTGTACATGTGCCAGTGACTTGTCTGTAAACACCTCGAAATCTTCCCCATCAAGTGACACACAGACAAAGGATGTGTCCTGATGGACAAACTGAGGCAAGACCCTGACACACTGATACCAGGAAGTCATCTGTGCCCCAGGCCCAGTAATAACACTGACAGTGTTTATTAGAAAAATACCAAATTTAAGACCCATTTCTTGAAATGTCTAACAAATTCAAAAGGAAACTATGCTACATCTTGAACTTCCCCAAAAAGACACAGTTTTCTTCCAAATTCTGAAAAAAGCAAAACGGGAAGCACTGCCATTTAACCCCAGATCTGGTTTTGAGCTGCTCCAGGGTTTCAGCTGCATGGGGGGGACCATGGCAGGACTCACCTGTGTGCGTAGGGACTCCCGGCGCTGTGTGGATGGGACATCATACACTTCCCTCCTGATATTTGGGACAGAAGCCCGGCACGCTCTCGGCAGAGTAAGCAGGTGCTTTTAGGGGGAGGAAAAAAATAATAAATCAATAATGAGAAAGCAGCAGTGAGCAGGAAGCTCAGGACATCTCTGAAAACTCCGTGAGTTAATAGGGCACCATTGGAGTAATCACTCTCCAGGGACTAAAAACCTTTCAGCTCTTCACTGATGGGAGACAGACAGGATCTGACCTTAGGAGCAGGCATGGTGTTTTGTCTCTTGTGTCTCTCCTGTGCCAGCGTTTTTGCTTTATTTCCTGTAGGAATTGGCACATCCAAAGCAGAGCCGAGCTGCCTCACTAACTGAGGAAGGGAAAAGGGTTGGAGAAAATCCAGCTTCAGTTATCACTTAAATCTTTAGACTGCCCAAAAGCAGAACCTCTAAAAAAAGCAAGCAGGGGAATTTTTACTTCTCCAGGCCCACCGAGCCATGAGGTCAAGTCCTAGTTAGTGGGGGTGCTGGCAGCACGGAGGTCCAGGCTGAGGTGGGTGACCCTGTAGGTATGAAAGTCTGACCCACTGGTAGGAGCAAACAGCTGCCTTCATGTCCTGCCCTGCTCCATGAGCAGAGATGACTGAAGTGGGAATTCACCCTGGTCAGGTCCATCACAGACTCATTCTCCCATTTGCTTACACTACTGTTGTAAGAGCGATGGCTGCATCTGTGGGACAATTAGTTAAGATGCCAAAATATGAACATTAGGAAAGGATTTTTAAAAAATCAACCACAAAACCATGGAATTTTGTCTGTTTTGCAGGGATCTAGCCTGGCTCTCTGGTTTATAAATGGAGCATTGTGAGCTACTGACCCCCAGAAACACGTCTGTGTTACAATAAGGGATTGAAAATAGGAGTTAGTGTTCTCCTTCCTGGGAGTGGTGACTACATGTAGGAGAAATACAGTCGAGGATCAGGACTCTGTGTTTACAACTACTTGCTTCATCTTTGTGAAAGCTCATAGCTCTCATCTGGTGAAAGGGAATGATGAGTGGACAGAAATCCCCTTCGTGCTCTGTGGTACAAGCCACTGTGGGTGCAGACAGAGCCAGAAGAGACTTTGCCTGAGTAGAGGGGTGAAAGACGAGTGGTACCAAGAAAGCTGTTCTTAGCCCAGGGCTGTTTACAGGCGGGTGAATCTTACTCAGTATATAGCAAAAAGGAAACTCACTCCATGTCACATCTTCCCATTTTTTAGAGTACTTTCAACCACAGTAGAGCACGAAGGAGCCCCGTGTGTTGGGCCGGAGCAAGGAGGCTTTTCTGCAGGGTCAAAGCACACACAGGCTTTGAGGGATTTTTGGGTTGGTTTATTGCTTTCAGTCAGGTCCCACAAAGCCTTACAGTGGCTTTACCCAGCTGCTCAGAGCACAGCTGAGCATGCCAGGAACTTTGCCAGTTGTCCCGTAGGATCTACGCCGGGTGCCGCTGGTCCCTTCTGCGCTCGCATGGGCTGTTCACCCCTGAGCATCTGTGTTGGACTCGTGGGCATGGCTGTACGTACAGCTGGTGTGCTGGCAGCTGCCACCTTGGGCAAGGCACAGCTCAGCTTCAAAAACGGGGGTTTTTCCTTTCTCTGTTAGAGTAAACAAGGCTTAGGTGTATAAACTCTGCCATGCAGAGATGGGAGTAGCTGAGGAGCTCTCCTGTTGGGCCATCCATTCAGGTCACTAATAATAGGCGGCATTTTCAGCACCATTTGCTGGCCCAACATGGAAAATCTGTAGGAATCATGCATTCAATCTGCAGATGCCTTCCTTAGGGTGAGGGATGCGAGAAATCAGATGGCAGTAAGTGCAGAAGGGTCTTTTGTGGCTCTTCCTCAGCTTTTACTGCAGCTCTGGTAACAGCACAAAGGCTGGATGTGCAGCTGCACATCCAAGGATCACAGAGCTCCAACCCCCTCTGCCACAGGCAGGGCCACCAATCTCCAGGCCTGGATCTACACAAGGTTGCCCAGGGCCTCATCCAACCTGGCCTTGAACACCCCCAGGGATGGGGCACCCACCCCCTCTCTGGGCAGCCTGTTCCAGCCCCTCACCGCTCTCTCTATACAGAAGATAGAGGCTCTCATCTGCTGCCCAGAGCAGCGTCCCCATATCAAGCTATAATCTGTAGCAGGGCTGATGGGAATTTCCTGCACACCACTTGCTCGGGTGGCTTGGTGGCCGATTCCACCAAAATGCCAACAGCCTTTGTCACTTTCCCACTCCCCATGACTGTTCTAACAAGAACATGTGTTACTTTTTGGGCTGCTTATCTTCTTACCTGGTTTGTTGAGCTTCGGGTCCTTTCGCTGAGGATCTGCGCAGCCAAGGCTGGTACCTGATAGACTCTTTGGGCAGGCAGGGCAGAGACCTTGGCTGGAGATTTAACCCACCCCTCCATCTTCTCATAGGTAGATGATGACACAGTAGGCTTAGGGACGGAGGGGACTTGGTAGATGTTCTGTTGGCCCCCTGGTGACTCTGCGGAGTCGCTCTGGGTGGAAGGAGGCAGCGGGACAGCCTGGGAGGCAGCGAGGAGCTGGAGGCGGTTGGCGGGGGCCAGACCTTGCCTGCCGTGGAGGGAGCATTTCCACCAGCCCTCGCTGCCGATGATGTTTTGGTCCAGAACAGTCAGGATGTCTCCTTTGCGAAAGGCCAGCTCATCTGAGCACTCTGCTTTGTTGTCATACAGTGCCTTCGCCAAGGTATTCTGGAGGGAGGAAAAAACCATCAGCATTGCCCCGTTACACCAGCAAAGAAGTTAATTAGGTCCCAGTTTGGCATTTATCTTCACTTTAATTTCAAGTTAATTCAGGTCCACCCCTTGTCACATTAAACAGCATTTCTCAGAGCATTGGTTTCAGAGGGTCAAATGTCTGCAGCATGTGTCTGCAACGCTCGCTGCAGCAAAGAAAATAACAATAATAATAATGATAATGATAGTGATAATAGTAGTAGTACTGGAGTCTGTTTCTTCACCACCTTTCCCCTCTGAGCACTGCTAACGCTTGTGACTTAGTTACTTCTGGACATCCCAATAGGGAAAATGGGTGTTTTTTCCTGCTGGCATTCTGTGAGGCCTTTGCCAGAACCTGCAGAGAAAATGCATCATCCATCCAAAACCAAAACTTCCGCCTTCCTGCCTGCTGCCCAACTTACCTGAGGATTTCAGCGGCACATGAAGAACTAATTACCTCCTATCCAAAAAGCAAAACAAACCAAAAGAAGGCAAACCTTGGTTATTTTCCTTCCAATCTTTTCTGTCCTCAGAGCCTCGTAAGACTGACCCCATGTCTCAGGAGGAGCTGCCTGGTAAGTCTCTGCTGCAGGTTGGGGCTGTGCGAGCTCCTCTGAACCTGTGCCCATGCTTCTCTCCATCACACAGGCGTCACCTGTAGCTGAATACTTCTGCCTCTGTTTTTTTCTTTCAGCATCTTCCTAGAAAACCCTGACTGTATGTTTTTGTTCAGGCAGAAAAACAAGGAACAATAGAGCAAGTGATTTTCCTAAGATGACAGGAAATACTCCTGTTCCCCAGGAGCCTCACTGCTGGGCAGCCCTGCCTGTCTCAGCTGAAGCCCTTGGATTTCTGGCAGTTGTTTAAGTGTTACCACATTTTATTTTTAGCATATTTCTGTTGAGTGTTTGCTGGCTCCCTGCAAAGTGACAGCGAAGAGAATGAAGCACAGGGGCAGCAGGTAGCTTTATTCACCAGAAGCGTTTGTGCAGAACCGCGGCAGCGTGTGTTTCAGTACAAAATACCCATGGCCATCAGCTTCAAACCGCGGGTGACCGCGTTGCAGCCAGCAGGACGCTGACCACGGTTCAGCACTTGGTGTCTTATCAGAAAGTGCAAGTACTGTCCAGAGAGATAGCACCCCAATAGGAAACATGTCACCTTGGCTTTTTTGTCTGGAGCATTTGCTGTAAAGCAACAGCCGGCTCAAAGTCGCAGCAGGAGTGAGCCAGCGTGTCGGCTTAGCTGATGGCCATGGTCTGCTGGCAGCAGCACGCATTTCTTCTTCGGGGTGGCCATGAACAATGGTCTTTTCATCGTATTTGGGCTTGTCCGTCAGCTGCTGCCAGAGCTGGACAACAGCCTCATTTACCTTGTGTCATAGCCCAGTTGAAGCTGTCTTCTTGCCTCAAAGACAGGAGCCTGCTCTCTATTGGGGCAGTGCCAAGAGCTCTGGACCAGCTGTGCTGGTCAGACCTCCAGGAATCCCACCGGGGTGGGCCACGATGGGAAAAGACATGGAAAGCAGCCAGCTCCTCCTGTAATTCATCAGCAGCCCTCCCAGGCCTGGCCTAACTTTTGATCCCTTCTTGTTGGGATGCGCTCAGAGGCAGGCCCTGCCCTGCGACCTGCTGAGGACGGGCAGAGGGACGCTGTGCCCCTGTTGTGGGAAGCGGATGGAGTGTGAAGACCCTCATCCAGGTGCACACAGGAAGTCGTCAGCAGGGCCAGGAAGCTGGAACTCAGAAACTGAGCCCCTGCCCAGCGCGTTAGACAACACAACCGTCCTTCCTCACCACAGCAGTACGAGTAAGAGGGAAATTTGGTTCACAGTACGGTCTTAAAAGGCATCTAAATGTTGACATTTCCCCAGCTAATTCTTTCTCGTGGAAGCAGCATGCTAAGTACATAATTTGGCCTAATTCTTTGATTAATTAATGTTTGAAACAATGCAAGCCTGATTTCGAGCCTCATTTGACCTAGAGTATATATGCTGATTGTCACTGGGGCAGAATCTGGCCCATGCACGTCAGTGAGAATTCCTGCAAATAACTCTGTAGGCCATGGCCCAAGTTCTGGGAAGTGATGAGGTGCTCCTCCCAGCAGTGACACGTGGGCAACAATAAAATGTGATCCCAGCAGGTATTGGCAGGAGGAATAATTCCAACCAGTGTCTCCTCTCTTCTCCCAGACATTTCCAGGTCTGCTGGGTGAAGTGAGAGGACAGCTGGGCCTGTATTCACCAGTATTTCACTTGGCAAAGTCAGATGAAGAAAGCCCAGGGCACCCACATGGGATGAAAAGTGGAGCTTTGACTTCACACTGTGAAGGTCACAAACAGTTTTGACAGAGGTGTCTCTTTGCTTGAAGCATGATAGATGTTCCTTTGGGTTTGCTAGTAAAGCTGTGAGGACATCCAAGGGCGAGTAACCCACAGCGAGGTACTGACTCAAGGCAGAACACGTTGAATGAGCTGGCTTCAGTGCTAGAAAGCACTGCAGGTCTGGCAGCAGAGAGCTTGCTATGGATTAGCTGGTTTTTAGTGGAGTTTGAGGTGGTACCGAATCCTGCAGGGCTAGAAAAACCCACTGGAGCCAGTGAGCTGGGTGGACTCTGAAGGCCAGGGTGGTTATAGCCATGTTCTGCTGAAGTGAAGCACTGAGCAGTGCTCCCATGAAGAGCACACAGCCACGCGGAGCCAACCAAAACACTGTGAGGGGGGTAAAGAACCACCACTCTCCCACTGCACCTCGTCCCTCACCGGCATCCAGCCCATGGCTGGCTCAGCAGCTTGGCAAGAAACCAGGAGGCTCAGCTTGCTCGTGGCAAGAAACCAGGAGGGGTGCTGAGAAGCCACCAGATGCCAAGGCTGCTCCAGTTTGCTTTCCAGAATCTCTTTTTGAGACACTTGTAAGAGAACTCATCCCACCCATGGATTTTGCGATCCCAGTAAGAGCAGAAGCAGTTTTACAGACATGCTACAGGATCATTACAGGCAGCCAAGCTCTCCTGAGACTATTCCCAGATACATGGAGGGAGGTTATTTGTAGCACAGGCCTGGCTCATCCTGCGTGGGGCGATTTGTCAGAAACCAGGCCCTGTCTACGCCGTCAGCTGCCTAGGACATGTGTAAAGAATGGCTGCAGCAGCCCCTTTCTCTTGTGTAAGCAAAATCATCCTTGACCTGCCGCTAACCATAAACAAGCGCTGCATTCCCAGGATCGCAGAGCCCTTACAGGATGCTTGGCAAGGAGGAAGCTGAGCTCTGGGGCCAATGGGATCTGCGTTTCTTCTTTGTTACCAGAGGAGTGGAAACTGGCTGTGTAATGCCATCATCCACAAAATGCCACCTAGGGCCACCTGTGAGCAGTCCTGCATTATTCTATGCCATTAATACTCCCTTGCAGTAACCAACGTGCCCTTACAATAACCAACATGCCCTTGAAGTAATAATTGTACCCTTATAATAACCAACATGCCCTTGCAGTAGCCAACTACAGCAATGCAGATGAGATCAAAGTGGTTTTCCTTCTTTGATTTTGTTGCTTCTTCCCTGTCAGCAGCTCTGAAGAATATAAATAATCTCCTTGGATCAAGGATGTGGCGAAAGCCAGTTCATCACCCTGTGGGAAAGCAACCTCCCCCCACCAGTGCTGTTGCTCTCCTCCCCCCGGGCAGACTTTAACAAGGTGGTGACAGAGCACAGACCTGGAAAACAGAGGCTGCATCTTCTGCAACCACGTCCTGTGTTGGCATCACACCCTCCCCCCGCCCCCAGAGCCCATGATGTCATGAAGGTGATGGTTCCCATGGAACTGGAGATGTGTCTCCTTTTGTTGGACTGTGGGTCAGATAGTGAGGTTGGAATGCTCCCTACAAACCAGACTCTTTATGTCTCTCCTGTTTGCATGTCTCACTATGAAACCTAACGGTCCTGAGAGTCCTTAGCACAAGAGCTGTTCACTCTTGGGCATTAATGGAGAGGGGGAAACCTTCCACTACGAGTCCAACTGTTGATGGCACAAACCCACCCAGCTCTAGACCACAAAATTCCACAACCACAAGCTGGCAGCAAAGGCAAAAGCCCTGTCGTGTCCAAGCTCTCCCCATCCCTCCCTCTCCCCACCCTTCCCCTCATCTATAGCACAGTGCAGCAGAAAACCCCCAGCCTCAGAAAATAAATTAAAGTCTTGCTAGAAAAATCCGTCAGGATACTTGAATAATTGGAGCATCTTGCCCACAAGCCTGCTGAAGTAACTGCTGTCATCCCCTCTTCCCACCCAGTCTGTATTTGGAAACTCCAGTTCATTACCAGATACAAGTTTGAAACACTTCACAGTATTTCAAATAATTAAAACCCCCCCAAACATTTAATGCATTGTCTTTAATTTGCTCATTAACAAGCCTGTTGAAGCAATCTACAAAAGGAGACAGCTTTAACTTAGTTGTGGGAGTTTCTCTGTATGAGGATGAGTATTTCTCAGCTGCATTTTGCACAGGAAAGGAGATCTGCAAGCACTTTTATGGCAGGAAAATGGGGCTTAAAATATTTGCAGAGCAGGAAGAGATACAACCAAAGGCAGCGGGTTGTGTTGGCTAAACAGTTATTTATGCTCATGCCTCAGTGACACCTCTGACATGTTTACAGCGCTGCTCCCAGTTCCGCTCCTCGCCTGCCCGGTTCAGCTAATGGCAGAGAGCGTTCACATGCCCAACATGCAGAGAAGAAAGAAGAATTTGCCCTAAACCTCAGGTCTCATCCCCACACAGATGCCTTCTAGCCCTGGGCTTCACACTGCCTGCTTTCTGAGACCTGCAGAAGGTCCTTCTGCTGGAGTTTTGGGGGTTTCTTTTTGCATAATTGGGAAAAATAAGTGTTGTGGTCAGACAGAGAGACAGACATTTCAGATCCTTTTGCACAAGCTTCAACAGGGAAGGGATGGCAGGACTTGCTTTTAGCTCCTGTTCAAGGGATTAATTGATGTTTGGAGGCAGAACCAAGTGCTAACACCCAGGTTTTAAATTGGGAAGGGTGGAATGAGCTTTGGATAAGATAGAGACCAACCAGTCTCCAGGCTTGGGCAGAACCTGGGGGGAAGTTGTGTGGCTCCACGTTAGTCGGTGCTGCTGGGGTGGGAGTTACGAGCCCATTCCGTTCGGCTCCCCCAGATTCTCTTTTCCCTGTAGCAAGTTGCATTCTAGCCAGTGAAACTTGTTCTCCACACATCCTTGCACGTGTGGTCTGCTGTGCCCAAGCTCAAGGAGCAATAAACCACCATTTCCTGACATTTAACTACAGGAATATGCATGGGCATGTGCCTGGGATTGGGTTCCCCCTGCTACCCCAAGGTTTTCACAGAAAATGCACCAAATCACATTTTTTGACTTTCCTAAACCTTTTAGTACCCCAGTTACACTTCATGACAACATTTCTGTCCACACCTGGATTTAAAGATACACAAAGTTGTGCTGAGCATAACTTTCCTCCTTTTGTCTCCCTTCCATTAAGGCTTGGATGCTCCACAGACTCCTTACAGTAGTGCACTCACTCTCCTTCCTCCACCTGCCCAGGGAAAAGGCAAGAAATTCCCAGGATGGGTTTTCAGGAGCAGATTGCATCTTTTTTCATTGGGAGTGACCGTGGGATGCTCTTCCTCCCGGGTGCCCAAGCATGATGGGACGCTGTCCCCCATCCCGAGTTCCTGCTGATTCCCTGGATGCAGCAGAAGTGGGGCTGAGGTGCGGGGCTGGGGGATGCTCCGATTCATAACGAACCTGCAGCAACACCACGGCGGCTCCCAAAGGCTGCTGCCACCTCCAGTTACCCCAGTTACCTGCCCCGAAGACACAAGCTCTGTTTGAAGAGCATCCTTTCGCACAAAGTTTCATTGACCTGAAATTTCCCCAGCCCTTTTCCAGCTGCCCTGCCCAGGGCAGCGTTTCCCCCGGATGAACACCACTCCTTTCCCCTTCTGAGCTTCGGTTCTGCTGCGGCCCATGCAGCGTGATGTGGCCAGCCCTCATCCCAGCGCACAGAGGCTTTCCCAGGCTCACAGGACTCATACTGAAATTACTCGGCTCTTTCCTCATCAACGAGTGACTCAAGCTGTGACAACACTCCCATTACCCATTTTCTAGTAATTGGTGTAAACCCCCCCCACACACATCATGTTTTTAGAGATAACGTATAACTCAAGCATTAATCATTTAAGTCATTATTTCCAGGAAAATAGGGAACAGGAGGGATATCCCAGTGGGCAGTCAGGGTCACATAAGGGGAACATTTTCAGTAGTGCAGACCTTGCCCTTTTAACCTGGGGGCTGCTCTGGAAAGAGCATTGCTTTTGGCTTGACTCAGACTGTATTTTAAAGACAGTCCATATGCAGAGGATCCATGGCAAGCCTGGAAAGCCTGGAGAGCGATCCCCTGGGTATGGCTCTTTCACTACAGACACTTCCACTACAAATTAAACCAGCAAAGCCCTACATTAACTGTGAGAGAAATAAAATATCCCAGTACTTACACTGACCTTCATTCTGCTGGCTCCTGTTTCCCTCTTACTCCATCACCCGAGGAGGAGGAGATCACTCCCAGCCCTTCTCTCTCCGGGTTGGGGAGCACTGGTGGGTCTGGCTAGGAGCCTGTAGAGTGAATGCCCAACCTCCCTCTGCTCCTGCTGCCTTCACGGCAAGCCCCTGATGAGAAGCAGGAGCTAATTACACAGCAAAATGATCTCCAGGGTGCGACTGGCCTGCAGCTGCTGCTGGACACACAGCCGCCCCCCTCAGAGACCCCCAGAAACGCCTTCACTGCTGCGCAGCTGTGGCTGTAGGACAGCACAGAGCAGGGGCATGGACAGGGGAGGGACGGCCGGCGTTGGGAGCAGCTTTGCACGTTTTGCAGCAGCACTTTTTACTCCTGATTGGGGGTTTTGTTTGGTTGGTGTTTTGTTCGGTTTTTGGGGGGGTTTTGTTTGGCTTGGGTTTTTTTTTTGGCTTAGAAGTGGTTTGGTATTCCCTGAAGCACTCACATCCAGGTCTCTGGAGAACTGAACAGATCTCCTTTGTCATGCTAGAAATCCCTGCAAAATAATCTCACTCTTCAAAGGCAGATAAACCTGGGGAGAAAGGTTAACTATTAACACAGCTGAAAGGCTTTGTCCTGTTCATTAATGTAAAAAAAAATTCGTTAATATTATGAAATAATCGTGTTATTTAAAATAACTCATAGCTGCTCTTTGCTCAGCAACAGCTCTGTCTGGGTTACACAGAGCTCTGTACATGGCTCTGTACTTGTGAGCAGCTCGGGGGTTGCAAACTTCTCCTGGTTTTGCCTTTCTACATGCTGCCTCTGCTCTGGCAAAAGCCTTTTCCTTCCTCTTTCTGTGGTAGCTTTAAGATGAAATTAGCCGCTCAGTCCCAAACCCACCAAACTGGACAAGCAATGCAGCTCAGATGGAAACACTGAATTCACAGGGCTGGGACAAGCAGTGAATAGGGTCTGGTGGGGAAAATCCTGGTGCAGAGCAGCTCCTTCCTTCCCTCCTGCCCTTCCCACCCATCACTTGCTGCTCTGGAGCTTTGCGGATCCTTTGGCCACTTGAAATAACCAGGAAACTCAAGTGACAAAGCCACAACCTGCAGCCACCAAGCAACTTCCCAGTGCTCCCAGTTAGGGCAGGACGGAAGCGTGGGAGCACATGGACAGTGATCTAGGAACTTCTCCCTCAGCCCTACATCCCACGCCACCTCCTTGAAGGAATCAGCATACCCCTCCTCCCAAAATAAGACAAGTTGAGGGGAGGGAGGGGGAGGGAAGGTGCTTACTTAATTGCACGTGGTTCGTTCTTTCTCAATCGCTGGAATTGGTGATTAGAAATTTGTGCAAAGTGGCAGTAAGTTAAATGGAGTGAAAGTTCCCCAGTGAGCCTGTTGTGCCCATTGCCTCCCAGATTTCCCAGGAAAGCTGGGCATCCAGCCTGCATCCACACAGTCATATCCTTAGGAAAGGCCAAGGCCTGGGGAAACGGAGACCTCACCATTCCCTCCTGCGTTCCAGGCAACCCCTGCTCTGTGTAGTAGGTCTGGTAAATCCTGCTTTGAAAGAGCTTGCCCCCTCCTGCCTGTCTGAGGTGCTGGGGGTGACACGGTACCCACACAACCCTGGGGTAGGGGAGCTCGCAGAAACACGTCTCACACCGCTCTCCACGCGCATGTTTGCGGGCAGGATGGGGATACATGAGCCGGGCGCTTTGGAGAGACCAACTTCAGACCAACTTAATGCCTGTTTGACGAACACTTCCAATTTTTCCTTCAGCATCCACACAGAAAAGGCCACCCCCCACGCCCCCAGGAACTGTTTCCCAAGCGCAGCCCATCGCGCTGCTGTGCATTACGTTGCACCAAGAGACACAGCGTTTCCTGCGCAGACGATGTCGCATGTGTATACGTGAGGGGAAAGAAGAACAGCGTTTCTCCGGGTGCACTCACATGCTGGGTTGGTTTTCCTCAAGGATTTTCCTTGGGATAGCGGGAGCTCAGTGACAGCCACGGAGGTGACCTGTCACGGGTCAGCATGTGGTGCTTTGAGAAGTCCAGACAGGACTAAAACCACATCCTCAGTGTTTGCACATTGAGTAAAACCTTCAAATAATGTGATAAAGGGAATTGCTGGAGCCTTTAAAATGTGAATTCTACAGCAGGAATACGTCTGCTGGGCTGGACTGGGTGTGTGAAGATTGCACGGTGGGACAGGTTGGTGTGCTGCCGTGACATTTATTTCACCCTAAAAATAGAAACTCTCCTCTCTGTCATGGAAATTAAAACTGCCCCACATCAATTTCTCATGCAATAAATAGCGCGCTTATCTCCACATGCCTCGATGGAAAATTCTGACTGCAGAAGAAAATGACTCATTGAGCAGGTACGGAGTGGTTCCCCCCCACACACATACTTTGTGTTGTGTTTCCAGGAGGCAGCTTGTTCACAGCCAACACTGAGATCTGGGATGAAAGCGTTAATTCCATTACAGTGCAGACAGGAGGAAAATGAAGGCGCCGACTTTGAATCGAGACCTCAGCATTCATACTGCTGCAGCATGTTATTGGGCTATGTATCTACATAGATAGAACTGTAGTAGGTACTATATGTGTACACAAAGAAGTGTAAAATAACATGATGTAGTCACAGCCTTCCAAAACAAATGCTGTGCTTCAAAACATCCTCTGTGTAAACACAGGGAGATTATTCTGCCACAGGCTGTCACTGTGAGTCCCTGACAATGTACATGTCTCAGAAGTTACTACAGGGAGCAGTGACAGGCGGAACCTTGACATTAAACACGCTTGTGAAATAACAAACCTATATTCACAGGTGTCTACTGCATTGGGATCCTGCTGTATTCACAGCCCACCCTGAGATGTTTCTTCTAGCTCATAGCTTTGTCAGAGTAAAACACACCAGGGGACGGGAGGCGCACGAGCATCACCAAGAGTCCTCCATCTGCCTCGAGGTGAGAACACCAAACCTCTCCAACACCACCCAGCACCAGCGGAATTCAAACACAGTACACCACTCCAGGACCCTTTTTGCTTAACCACTTGAAGGCTGCACTCAAAAAGCCGGACGTACCTTTGGAGCTCTGTCTGTCCATAGGGTTTGATCCATCGTTGCCATTCCCCAGCCACGTCACTCGGAGCCGTACAGGTAATTACAGAAGGACAGAGAGCCCTCAGCCCCACACAGTCCCCAAGCCTTAGTGACTGCGTCTGAGGAAGCCCATCTGACAGCTCTGCCCTCAGAGCACTTAGGAATCGGTGGAGAAGATTCTCATGAAAGATAAACCTCTCTGGCAACAGATAAGATCGAGAAGAACAGAAAGCAAACCCAAAGCATCAGACCCTGCTAGTGTCTAATTGTGAGGTCTGTCTGCGAGTGGAATTTTCCTTGATCTCTCCGTCACAAACTTGTCGCAATTAACCGCAGGCAACAGTCTCACCCCTCTCTTCTGCTGCATGTCCTGTTATTTCCTCTTTTAGAACTGCAATGAGTACAATACTATGTACCACAGGGGCTGCTCGGTGCTAGTGAAATCCTGAATTGGGATGTTTGTGGCAGTCTCACAGCCAACATTTTTTCACGCCTTTTAAAGCTGTCTCAACTTTTCAGGCACTGATTCATTTCTCTCTTATGAAGGGGCTTTCTGCCACCCTCCTGTATCACCGCCTGTACATGGGTTGAACACTGTGGGATCACTCCAACCAGCTGCACAGAGCCTTAAACACGTACATGAGCACGTGGGCTTCAGCCTTGGCCCTGCAACATCCTGCACAGTGTGTAGAACAGTGCTGCAGCATGTCTGGGGGCTCCTTGCAGCCACACAGAGAACCCCAAAACCCCAGCTATAATCATCTCTGCTTCTCCTTTGTCATGTTGCAGGTTTTCCTGGGATTCAGTCTCACAGGGCAGCTCTGGTGGACAGCCAGCCCATTAGCCCAGGGAACAGGAGCTGTCGATCCCAGAGCAGTGGGCCCTCGGAAGCAGAGTATGAAATCTGTTTCAGGGGTGGTGACCCAGCCGGATTGCAGAAGTGGCCGTTTAGGAAAGACCTTCCTGAGAGCCTTGTGCTGGTTATCGACTGTCTGAGAGATGCTGAAGGCCAGAAGACACAAAACCATAGTGATGATTTGTCTCCAAGGTGGTGTTGAGCCTCCCGTGGGCAGGGCTCATCAGCCCAGTGCGTGACCAATGCTTCAGCAATAGCTTCTTCCCAGGAGAGGCAGGGGTAGGTGTGCCAGGCAGGTACTGGCGATGGAGACCTCCTTGAGGGCGTGATAAACCACGAGAGGTGCTTCTCAGAGCGGTGCAGCTTGCTGGAACGCAGGTACCGAGATGTACGGGTTCCAAAACTCAAGAAGCTGCTGCACTGGGATTTGAATAATCCAATAGAGCTTCTAGGTGTGAAGCTGTTCTGACAGCAGCTGGACACATGACCACACAAAGGATGGGGGCTTGGGCGCTTCCAGCCCTGTGCAGCAGGAGGACGTATTGCCCTTCAGTCAAATGCAGCTCTGATGGGATGCGTGTGCACAGCCTTGATGTCCTCTCCCATTCTGGCCCCCCACTAGCCACTTCCAACTCCCAGAGTGCCCCCGGGGCGGCACAGTACTCAGCTCCTTCACTCAGAGGTTGCATTATCCACCTAAACAGGGTGAGCTCAGTTTCTTCTAACCGTTATGTGTGGAACATCAAACTTCTGGCCTCAATCCAGGTGATAGTTCAAACACAATGATACAGTGTGGAAAGGAAGATGCCAACCTCAGGATGTGTTTGTGTCAACTGTGTTAACCCCTTGTCTCTACACTGCAAGGTAAAACACCAATTAAGGAAGCCTGAGGTTAAAACTCGCACGCTCCTACCTATCAACCAACCACAGCAGTGGTTAAACACATAAAACAACAGAGTTTCTAAAACTGAAGAGCCCAGACAGCAGCAACAAACGTGTTGCTTCGGGACAGCGTCTTTAGCAGAGCAGACACAGTGTGACACTGCACAGATCCATCACTCCCATGGGCTGGCTGCCAGAGCAGAGGGCAGCTGCCACCAGCGAGCACAGCACAGCACACCTCGATAACTGCAAGCAGGACTTCCTTTTTCCCTCCCACCGAGCTCTGGCTCTCTGTCTTTCTCCAAGAAAAAAAAGCCACTGGAACTGCTATCTCATGCCTCCCACGTTTCTGAAGGTTTAGAGACGCCTAGGGAGGAAGAGGAGTGCTAAGCCTAACACACACTTTGTGGAGCTGATAGTATTAAGAGAAAATTAAATTTAATTCCCTACCTTTTCTAAGAAAACATCCCCAATTCTAGACAGCAAACCTACAGCTGTGCCAGATCCAGGCATAACACAGCAGGATAATTCATCCAGCTTTGTCGTGTCACCACGACCCAGCCATTCACTATTCCGTTAGTTTCTCCTTTGTTACACAGAAAGGAAAACTACTACATTTCCTTCTTGCTATATTAAAAACCTTTTAAAAGGCAATCTTTATTTAAATACAAACAAAACCTGTACCCTCACATTAGTCCCTGACACAACCCTTCAGCACTGGTAACAGGAAGTTAATCCGGCAGCAAGAACAACCCTACACACTTGGAAATCCTCTTGAAAGCGTGTGCTGGGGTGAGACGCGAGGGAGCCTGGCACCCACAGAGCCCATGGGCACGGCGCAGGGGTACCTGAGGGAACCAACATGTTTAGGACAGCCCAGGCCACCAAGCACTTGCTCACCAAGAGCAAGCGGTGAATTTTTCAAACATAGAGGTAAGTTTAAGCGCCCCGTTGTACAGGATGAGGCCTGGGAAACCTGGGTTAGTGAAGAGCACAGGGAGAAGAATCAGTGAGTCTGGGGGTTTGATTAATTAAAATAAAGGATGTCATTTAAGTGCTGTTTAACAGACGCAGAAGGACAATTTCTCAATTAAACACAGCCAAGTGACACTTTTGAGATACATACATGAAATTAACATGCACAAGTGTTTCTTTCATTGAGAGGATACTGAAGGTCTCTATGGCAAAGTCATTCTCATTCACTGCAGCACTGCCACACCTCGCTATCGTAGTGTGGGTATTCCCAGAAAACACCTCAAACTTACTCTGGGGTCCCACTCATTAAGGTAAATTCAAAAGAAGACGAGATTTCAAGTCTGAGCTTTAATACCAGCACTAGAACACCATTCCATTAATTGATCGAAAACAATTTAAGATCCCATTTCAAAATCTTATGGCACAAGCCCAGCTCAGGAATAAGGTCCACTCGGCCAATTAAAAACCAAAATAAATCCACACCCCCTCCCGTCCAGACTAAGAGATACAAACCAGAGCTTTACAGAGAATGAATCAGAACTGAAGGCAGTTTAAGGCTTCATTAAAGTATCTGCCAAGTTCTGCAGTCACTTGTGTAATCCATTCTTTACACAGATTCAGTGGGAGTGCAGAGATACAATGCAGAGCAAAACCAGCTCATACCGCCCAGTTTGAGCAAGACACAGTCACATTATCTTCCGTGGGATTTAGAAAGACAGGGGAAGAAGTTTCATCCTTCCTGCAAGGATCCTTTGATTCTCCCCCAGCCCACTTTCCTTGAGTACAATTAGAGATGACTTACAAAAATGAACGCCCCACACACTAATAAAAAAATTAGCGTGGGGCAACACTCAAGTCTCAAGTTTCAAGTCTCAGTATCATGATATTTTTCTGCCCCGTTTGAGAGCGTTAAAAAACAGACACAGCACGGCTTTCATCTAGGCAGCTGTTGGCAGTACAATCAATACAGGATGAGAGAATGAATCTGGATAATCACGGTTTTCTAAAGCTGTCCTTAGTCTGTTGTTGACCTCCGGTACCAAAACCGAGCCCTGTAGTCGTCGCTGCAGGTCATGAAGCCGGGGTTGGTAGGAGAATGGACAATACAGCGCACAATGCTGTTGTGCCCAAGAGAAAGGAGGTTTCTCCGTTCAGCAGTTCTTGAATCCCAGCAGCAGAGGCTTATGGTCCTTTCATCTGGAAGCAGCACGTAATCCTCTGTGTGGTTGAAGACAGCTTGTGTCCTGTGTACTTGTCGTCCACTCAAACCAGCTCCTAAACACAGAGAGCAAAACATTAACCCAAATATGATCAGAATGAGGGAGCTTCCCATGTCCCGAGGACAAACCTCCCCCAAGTATTGCTTTCTGCAGTCTACAAAGGAGCCTCTTCCCCAGTGAGCCCAACACTTCCACGTCCAACAGGCAAATCCATAACAAATATTCTTTTGCAGCTGTATACCTGGCATATTCTAAAATGTCTTGAGGGACAGAAAGACTGACCACTCCAGCTGGGTCAGTCAAGCCCAGCCACTCAGTGCGATCAACAACGGCATCAAGCTGTGCCATGGGAAGTTCAGATTGGAGATCAGGAAAAAAAATTCTTCACTGAAAGAGTGGTGAAGCATTGGGACAGGCTGCCCAGGGTGGTGGTGGAGTTGCCATCCCTGGGAGTGTCCAAAACACAAGCAGACATTGTGTTTTGGGAGATGCTTTAATGGTTATGGTGGTGTAGGGCTTGATGACCTTGAAGGTCTTTTCCAACCTTAATTATTCTGTGATTCAATCGCTTAACTCCAAGAGCTCTTGTATCTTATTTCTTTTGTACCAGGCTTACAGCTGTAACCAAGGGCAAAGACCACAGGCAGCACAACACACAGATTCTCATTATCGGTGCCAACTCTTGGGTTTAATGTATGCATCACACAGCACCTCATGTGACCTACCTCAGTCACACCTCCCCTCCAGACCCTGCAGAGGCTTTTACTCCCTGTGCACACACCTGCATCCTACCAGACACTGCACAAGGGTTCATTGAGGTGGTGCTGCACTCTGCTGGCTGAGGGCAAGACAGAGCCAGCGCAGAGTCAGGTCCACAAGATCCCCAAAGCAGTACACAAAGTTCCCAACCACCTCTCCTCATTTAAGCTCTTGACTCCTAATGCTTAAGCACATTCCTGTTTGAGCCAAAAGCTTCACAGCTGCTATCATCTGCAAAGCTTCCACACCCTTCACCATTCCTTAAGTGCTGCTGAGATCAAAGCAGGGCATTGCCATTATGCTCCCAGTAAAGCTGCTGTGCACCCAACCGCAGCCTTCAGAAAAAGGAGCCAACCAAAAACCAGAAGCAAACCAGCTGTGGGTGTTTATCAGAACACTGCCTAGCTTGCCAAAGCCATCTTTTAAATCTAATGACTACAACAACTGCCCCAAAGTAGGTTCAGTTCCCGCTGTTCGGGTGAGTACTCTGCAGGAAACAGATCAGGGATTTAGTTTTGACTCTTCCAGTTTAAACTGTGCTCCTGGGGCACATGCAAATCTAAATGATCACCAGCACTAAGAGTGATGATGCTGTTTTAATAATCAAGTTTCTAAAGAAAAACTAGAGAAGAAATCCCTCTGCACAAACGTCCTGGTCCTTAGGGCAGAATTCCTTTGGACCTCCCCTCATTTAGTGACAGCTTCCCTCCAAAGCCACAGAGTAAAGATGGCAGGAAAGTCGCAGACTAAGTACATTTACACTGACTGACATACAAGGATCACAGCTGCTCTTCTGGCATTTGTTAGTCTATGTCAAATGTTTCCAAAACTTTGGGGCAATCATTCCTCAAATCAGCAGTCTCCCATTTAAGAATGTTTAAGAATTACTATTCTTCTGACATAACTGCCCTGCCGTGGGGCCATACCTGAAAAGGAAGGTACCTGGAAGGCCCCCCCGCCACATACCTGTGTATTTGACCAGCGTTCGGCCAGTGGATATCTCCCACAGTTTAGCTACAGAGTCTTTTCCACTCGACAAGATATACTTTGAATTTTTGGAAAAAATAGCAGAACAGACTTCAGCTCCATCATGTGCCTTCTCAAAAGTGGTGATGCAGCGATTTGAGACACCATCCCAGAGTTTGATGCACCCATCCTTACTTCCAGTCACATACATGTTGGCGCTTGCATTGTAGTTCACGGAGCAGATAGCGTCAGTGTGCTGATCTTGAGGGTTGCAAGACACAAAACACTGGAAAGTGTTGATATCGTACAGTCGCAATGTGGGGTGCTGGGTGCCAACAAGTATGAAATCTCCAGAAGGGTGAAAAGAAATTGAGCGCAACATCTCTGCTTCCTGTTTGATCAGAAATACAGAATGTGTGTAAGAAAAAAAATAATTGGAAACAAAGTGTCAGTTCTGGTGGCATTAAAGTGCTAAAAAAGCCTATTATCAATTAGCACAATGTGCTCTGGTTTCACAAGATGGAAAAAGCTTTGTGCAGCATTAAAACGACAGGCTACCTTTATTGTAGGGATTGACCTAGAGCAGCCTGCAGCACCCGCTCACAGGTTATCGGTGCAAAGCGATGGGGCTTCGCCAGGCAGCCACGCTCCCCAATGCCCACCACTGCCTAACCCCACACTCTCCTCCCAAACACAGAGGACATCACTGACTTCAAAGGTACCCACACTAGGTTTGGTTCAGGTTAACAAAAAGCAGGCAGGCACTGGATTTAAATGTACATTATGCACCAACTCTTTGCATCTGATTACTGCAAAGCCTGCAAATTCTGTTGCTGTGTGCTCCTACAGACCTACCCGCTTCTGAACTCAAGACCCATTTCTGCTCACTGACACTTCAGTACTTATACATTCAAGCTCTGGTTGCTCTGAACTGGCACAGTATCTAACCTGTATGTATTTGAAGGCTCTTTTGGCAGAAGGTTTGGAATAATCAAACAATTTAAGTGTGTAGTCCCTTGAACCAGATGCTAGAATCTGTTCTGTTGGATGAAAAGCTAAACATGTAACTTCATCCACATGATCATACAGAGTCCGAATAACAGGGTGATTTTCCATGTTTTGCTGTGCTGTCTCGTTCATCATGACCTGAAAAGAACATTCAACACGTTAGGAGTGTTAGCAAGCAGAACATGCTTTTCACAGGCTACGTTGGCTTTGGACTTGCAGGTTTTTTCTTGCCCAAGTGGGAGACAACAGCTACCCTTTCTGGCACATCATCACTATTACCTTAATTACTTGAAGGCCCATTATCTACTATCATCAGATAAAAATCCCTGTATCTCCACAAAGGTCAACTGATCTGCTCAACGGCAAACTAGTTGCAGGAGCATAGATCTGATGCAAGAGAACATGTCACCTTCACCAAGAGTCCAAATCAAAGCCCTGTATTGCCATGTGAATGAAGGGAAGCTGGCCCAGCACCTTCCACTCACGCAGGATACTGCTGAGAATTGTGTGTGTGCTCTGTGCATAAAAACCCCCAAATCCCTGAACAACCCACTTCTAAATTGCTACCCAGTAATGGAATTGAATAAAAACCCAAAGTAAATACATATGTATTCTGTGAAACAGTTTGGAAGTGTGCAGCCACTGGAGGCTCTGGAGGCCAGAAGGGTAAGCAGGTTCAAAACCGAATCGTGTTCATACAACACAGCAATTATCAGTGACCATTAGAAGCAATTTCTGGCTCAATTCTCTAGACTGCTGCCAGAAGTCACGCAGGTATACTTGCCCTATTTCTTCTTCCTTTTCTTCAAGGGTACTTTATGAGTCGCTGTTGGAGTAGGAAACACGGTGAGACAGATCTTAGTCCGACCCACTGAGCCAGCCACAAGGCACAGACACGGCACGAACAGACAGCACCTCAAGAACTCACAAAGTCGTTACGATTCAAGTCATATTTTACCTCGATAGGCATTGCACTTTTGGCCAACATTCTCTCTGTATCAAGAATTTTTATTGAGGCATCAGCAGATCCTGTAGCTATTAACTGTCCGTCTCTGCTGTATGTAGCTACGCGACACGGTCCTTTATGAGAGGTGACATAACAAGTCTCATATTCAGAAGCCTCAGGAGACATGGTCTGTACATCCGCATCAAATTCCAAGTCAATTCCCGTGCCTGGAGCTACCGTATCTGACCTTCCAATCGCGTACTGAACAGCACTGTCATCGTTCTCCATTCCTGAAAAGAGAGAAGTTGATGCACTTAGACCAGGATACGCTTCTCCTGAGACGGAACAGCTGCTGCCAGGTCTGTGCCACAGACTTTGTAACAGCTACAGGGCAGGGTCTGAGAGACGCAGTCGTGCTGAACAGGGCTAAGCTAGGAGAGCAGGTCAGTCACACAGCAGTACTTCCCATGAGGAGTCTGAGGTGCCAGGCTAGAGCAGAACCCTGCTCTTAAAATGAACTGTGGAAATATAGCCAGCAAACAGCATAGAACAGTGAGTGCTGATAAACACAGTGGCGACTGGTTACCGACACCATCGACAGGCCTCCAGTCAGCTTTTTGTACAGGGAGAAACAACTCCCAATGGGATTTAAAATAAAGAACTGAAGCATCTACTGACTCCTTTCTGTTTTACTGCATTGAACAAACCCCCTACTCTACAACCAACTATCCCAGCACTGCAAAAGAAAATTTGTATACCTCTCCGCACTCACTATACAGATTTTTGGGGGTTTGTTTTACTCCCAGAATGCATCTACAGAGCAAAGCACTGCAAGGCTAACGGCAGACAAAAGAATTTCCAGCTATGTGCCCAACTGTGATCATCCACTGATCAAACACATTAGAAAAGTTTCTCTTGCTTTCATTTACAAATTGGGAGCCCAGCCTTTGGATTTCAGACATGGAGCTTCACATATTTATACTCTTGGAACTCAACTAGTTCAGGCAGCAGAACCAGTTCAGTTACAGTACAGAGAAGACGTGATGTTATGGCTAGACCAGTAACTCCCTCAGCTTGTTTCAACAGCAGCTCAGGTATTTTGCCTACATACTGCAGCACAGATGTACTTCCAGAGAGATAGCGTGAGCGACAAACGACCTTTGCTGAGACTTGAGACTGTGAAGCTTATCTGGAGGCTGTGAGAACTGCCACTGGAAGGGCTTTTTCCCTTTCCACCACTGCCACAAAGAGCCTTACAGAAAATGTTTCTGAAGTTGGCACAAAAGCGTGGGGGTCAACTTTCTTTTAGGTCTACGGACTCAGTGATCCCATGTACTCGAGTGCCTCCTCAGACGGTTGCCAGTCACCCAGGACAAGTATTCTTACATGTTACAGAAGCTCAAACAAATGGGTTCTGACAGCACTCAGGGATCTTGTTTGGTTTTGACGCATACTAAAGAACAAAACGTAAAACTAGAATGTCCTTCAAAGAAAAAACATGGAGGAAAGGCTGCATCTAACCACCTGAAAATACTGCTCTATTCCCAGCCAGGCAAAAAGATGTCTTCTCAGTAACACCAACCTCTCAATTCACAAGGATCGAAGCCAGGGATTTAGAAACTGGACTTTCTTAAGTTAGCTTTTTATTCCAGCTTACCTAGCTTAATGAGGTGCAGCAGTTGTTCGGATGGTGCGCAGACTGACTGTGGTTTTATCTCATTTATCAAGCCATTGGCTATATTTATGTATCCATCATAGAGCAGCTGACTAATTATCAGTTTATAAAGTTGCTGACGGTCTTTCAAACTGACTTTTGTTCTATACATTGTGAGCAAGGAATGCCTCGGAGGGGCCTGAAATAAAGAAAAAAGAGAAATCACATACGAGAGAGTAGCACGGAACAGCAGCAACCTTTAAGCATAAAGCCCATCCCACTGAGCTGCGGGGCGGGCACAGGACCCCACCGCCTTTCGGGTAGGGCGCAAAAAAAGGGGGGAAAAGGAAAAAAGGGAGACCTGTTGCACTGGTGTGCCGGGCAGGTGAAAACCTCGCCAGTGCCTCAACGAGGGAGCGGGAGAGGCCAGGAATTCCGCGGCCCCGGTTACCGGATGGTTCCGGCGGCGTCTCCGGCGGCCCCGGCGAGGCGGCGGGGCTGGAAGGAGTGGGGCGGTCCCAGGGTTGGCCCCCTCACACCGCTCCCCCGCCTCCGGCCTGGCGGGGCGCATCCTCCCCGCGCCTCCGCCCGCCGAGCCGCTCCCGGGCTGCGAGGCCAGTGAGCGGCAGGGAGGGGGCGTGGGGGAGAGGGACTGAATGAGGGCGGGGAGTGCTTAGCCGGTCACAGAAAGCGTGTCTGCGGCCGCCGGCGAGGGAGGGCGGGGACGGGCAGCGGCGGGCGGGGGCTGCAGGAGGTGTGGGGGCGAAGCCCTGCGCGGGCAGCGGGGCCGAAGGCGAGCGCGGCGCGGCCCCCGGGTACCTACCGACCCTTCCTTCTGCCTCCCTCGCTCTCCCCCTAAAATGGCGACCGGAGCCCTGAGCGCATCGATTGGCGGCGGCGGCGGCGGCAGGGGGGGAGGCGGCGGCGGCGGCCGGGACCGCAGAATGCTCCTCCGCGAAGGCTGCTGCATCGAGCGCCCGCAAATCGATTGGAGGCGACTCTTGAAGGAGAGAATCGCAGCATCACATGACCGTGGCGCCTCCCGCGGGCGCGCGCCCGAGCAACGCCAAGGCCCCGGGCGGGGGAAGAGGGGGTGTCACGTGACGGTGTGACGCCACCAGGGAGCCCCCGAGCGGCTGGAGGGCGGGGGGCGCCGGGCAAGGCCGGGCCGGGCTGGGCGAGAGGGGCGGTGCGCTGCGCCGCGCCGCCGGCACGGGCAGCCTTTGCTCCTGCGCCCTTCCGGGGAGGCCGAGGCCTTGGCCCGGGCTGGCAGAGCCGCGCTGCGGGCGGATGCGGGCGGCAGGCCCCGCTGGCTGAGCGGCCCGCGGTGGCGGGGACACACCGGCAGGAGGGCGGCTGATGGCGGGGGATGCGGGGCAGGCTGGGGTTCTTTTGTGTCCCCGCGGCAAAGCAACGAAACGGTGTTTCCGCTGAGACAGCAGGCACGGGGCCGTGAGCAGGCTGCCAAGTGTCTGGCGGTATGGCTCAGCCTGCAGGCCTTCCCCAGCGCCCTGTGTTGCCCAGCTGCGGGGCTATGGGCAGGCTGGGAGCCTGTCCCGAGGGCACACCGCCACCCTCCCCAAAGTCCTACTCACGTCAGCCTCAAGAAATGGTAGTCGAAGTGGACGCGGGTCGAGGAGGGGGGAGGCCATGCTCCCCATGCCCCGTGGTAGCTGACGTCTGTCACACGCCGCAGCGACACGACGACCTGACATCTTCTTTTTACCTATCCTGTATCACTTGCAAACACCACCACACACAACAGGGTCGCCTTCGCACTTGTTTTCAAGCACCGCAGACACAGTTAAAAGTCGCCTTCAATGGCAGTTCTTCAGAGGCCCAAAGCACCCAACCTAGTCTGGGCGGCCGCTTGTCACTCAGCGGCCCAGGCTCCCCTCACGGGTGTTTAAGCGGGACGGCTTGGGCAGCCGGCACTGGTGACAGCACGGCAGCCTCACGCTCCTCCCGCGCCGCTACTCACGACCTGTGCTTGCTGATCCTCCGCTGCCGTTCAGCAACTCCTCGAGAACCCGTGAGGCTTCGAGAGCTGCCGCAGGCTGCAGCCGGTGTGGCAGGAGGGGTCTGTGCAGCTGGTGAAGGTACCTCAGGCCGGGTGTCCCCCAGCACGCTGCGCCTTGCGTCCCCTTCGCGCTTGTCCTCAAACGCCGACGGCACGTGGAGGGCTGCCCTGGGCTGCGCGTCCCAACGAGCGCGAAGCTGAGGCCTGCGTCACCCCTCCGCCCGTCCCGTTGCCGCTCGGGGCTGCGAGCTACCGCCCGGGGCACCTACCTCGCCGACCGGACACAATGGCCCCTGGCCCCACTCGCGTTCGGCTCCACGCGAGGTGGCAGCACCGCCTCTCGCTCGGCCCGGGGCGGCGGGTGCGTGTGCAGAGGAGGAGCGGGGAGCGGCTGGCGCCTCGCAGGATGCGGGACTAACCTGACGCCCTTCCCCCGCCGCCGGGACGCGCTCCGAGGCCTCAGTGCCCGCGAGGAAGGGGCGGTAGTTGTAGCGTTGCCACAGGTGGGTGGTCTGGGTGTACGCGATTTGCGTAACGGGAGACCCGGCCGGGAAGAGACTTGGCGGAGAAAAGTGTGTGCGCGGGGCGCGATCGCGCACTTGGAGTACGGAAGGAGCCAGCGGCGGAGAGACGCTACGTAGAATACGCATGTAACGCAAACACCGCCCTCGGGGCGGGCGGTTCGGACCCGCTCGGGATACGCAGCAGGCCGCCGTTACGCATGCGCCCCAGAGGCTCCCGGAGACGAGGCTCAGCCTCGCGACGAGTGGAGCGTGCGGAGAGCCAATCGGCGGTTGGCCCGGTTGCAAAGGAGCCAATCATCGGGCGCGAATGGCGGGAGAGGGGCCAATGGCGAGAGGCCTTAGTTTAAAGGGTATTTAAGCCAGGGCGGTTTGAATTCAAACAGCTGCGGTCGCTGGAGGGAGCGGAACGGAGCACAGGGGTGAGCAGGAGACAGGCCGGGCGGCTGGTGGGGGCTGGGCCGTGGCTACCAGCAGCCTGCTCTGCCCGCTGGTGGGAAGCAGGCTCAGCCCGGCCCGAGCCGGGGGAGACTGTGAGCGCAGGCCGGCGGGTGTGGGGCTGGGGCGCGCTGCGGCGGGCGGTAGGCTCGGCCGTCTTGGGCCCAGCGCTCAGAGCGGCGAGGGCGCCCTCTGGAGCGGAGCCCCGCAGCTCTGTGTGGAACTGACCGCGGTTGGCTCCGTCTCACCCACAGGCCGAGCTGTATGTAGCCCTTCTTCTCGGGGATTATGGAGAAGAACGCGAAAGAGAACCACTCCGGGTACGCCGGCCGTGCGTCCAAGGTAAGCGGGCTGGGGGGAGCGCCCCTTCCCCTCGCACAGGGGCTGCGGGTCTCAAGCGGCCTGCGGTAACTAACCGTGGGGGAAGTGTCTTGAAGGAGCCAACCCCGTGTGCAGGGATCTGCTGCCCGTCTTGTCTCCGAGAGAAAGCTACTGAGAGACAACAGTGCCCGGGGCTTGCTTTTATTTTATTCTGTGTGTCAGCACACCCTACCCGTATTAAGGCATCTTCCTCGTTTTTTTAAGCATAGTAATATATTTTACAGTGCAAATATACATAGCGACCTATTCCAGATGTGGCTTCCAAGAGCAAGCCCTATGTTAACCAGCATGCCCATGCAGCCATATTCATCTACTTTTTCTATATAGAAATACAGGCACTCTTTCATTTTTTTTAACTTATAGCCAACTCAGTCCTGGTAAGGCTTCAGAATAGTATAAGCAAAGTTCCTTTTTAATTTCACTGTCAATGTGCTAGTTCTGGTGATCTGAGCTAGAAGACCAAATCATGTCTGGGGGAATATATAAACTTTTGCATGGATATCATTAGAGAGTCAAAAGCATTTGAACTTAGCTGGAGGCAAAGTATCCTAGACTAGGTAAGAATTTATTAAATGTGAGCCTGAACTATCTCCCATTACTGGCAGCAAATGATTAAAAGCGGGTAGTTGAGCCTTACTGAATAAATCCACCTTGTTCTGCTGAGCTACCATCACAAGTTATATTAAGCTGAAGGACATTAAAGGAAGCAATGGCTCAATGCAGTGTATGTTTCTGTAGTGTGGATTTGCTGTCTTAAATACCTCGGGCTGATGTTCTTCACATGCCTGTGGGAAAGTTCCTCCACTAACTTTAAGTGTGCTGTTGTAGTAAACTGCTTTTTCTTGTCAATGTAGAAATTTAAGAATATTTTTCTATAGTATAAGATCAGGCTGCCCTAACATCTGCTTAATGTGCTTTGTGTTTGTTCCTGCTCTGATTTGAGCCATCAAGGTTATAGCCTGCTATTCTACAATTAATATACAATCTCTTCTTTTTGAAGGTTGCCAATCCCATTGGGGATGGCCCAAAGCGTGTCCCTGTCACTCAGCATTCTGCCCAGAGCCGGTTACTGAACAGTGGAGTTCAAGCACAACGTGTTTTGTGTCCTTCAAACTTTGCCCAGCGAGTTCCTGTGCATTCACAGAAACCTGTGTTGTCAAACAAAAAACTGTCTAATAACCAGACAACGCAGCAACCCCGACCAAAACTTCCAGTCCAACCGACTGCTAGGTCTCAGGTTCCAAGAAAGAACAGTGAAAAACCTCCACAGGCTCCAGTACCTGGTAAATCTGAGGATGATCTATATGGCTGTGACGCTTGGGATACAGTGGAGTGCAGTGTGGAAAACTCAAAGCTGCTGTTGGTGTAGGATGGTTCTGTAGAGAAGCTGGTTGTTCCCACAAACTGCTGTTTAGGTGTTCCTGTGCTACCCACTGCTGGGATTGCCTTTTTAAAGCTAGTATGGGTGGTGGAAAATGTCTGGATGCTCTCTAGGCAGCTGTGAGCAAATGTAACTGACACTCACACATGACAGTTTTTTCCAGTATTCATGTTAATCTCTTGCATGCAAGAATACTGTATTTTTGGGGGGAATCATAATGGCTTTTTAAGAAAGCTTTTAAAATTACATTTGGTAGCACTGGTAACTGCTGTGCTGCTTTGCCAATAGTAAGCCTCACTAGGTTGTTTAAAGTGTCATTGAATGGATTCTAAGAACTGCTGCAGATACTACAGAGAGGTCAGATTAGCTGCCCTGTGAGTTTTTGTATTGTGTCTGTGGGTCTGGCTCATAAAGTTGATCTACTTCTCTCTACATAGCAAAAAATCCTGAAGTGGAAAGCACCTCTAAACAGAAAAATGAAGAGACCACCAAAAAGAAAACAGAAGAGACTAAAAAGTAAGTTACAGGCCTCAACTGTTCTAGCTAACATAGTTGGATTAGGCTTGGTTTTGATTTCATATTGCAGCTAAGCTTGAAGGCTACTTTACCTGCTCAGAGACAACGTATGACAACCTAGGAACGTTTACTTTGACCTGATAATTCTCAGGAACAAGAATTTCCTGTAATCTAAACAAAACTTCTAGCTCAATGAGTAATAGCTCTTCCCTTGAGAGAACAGTGATAGCCACTACTCCAGGCACAAGATGCACACTTGAAAGCAGAGCTTGTGTGTGAGAAGCTGGAGTTAGTAACTAAGGATGAAGTTAATTAGTATGTGGGTACTGTAGCCAGTTCTGACTTGGACTAGTCAGTACGTCTGTATTAAGTGCATTGAAATGAGCCTGGCTCTGTATGGTTTTGATGTAGTAGTGTGACTGGTGTTAGTATCTTTGTGCCTATGCATTAGGAAGGAAGAGACCAGCTGCCAGAGCTTCCTTTTGAAAAGTCTGTGTGTGTTTTAACCCCTTGGTGGTGTGCTCTTAAAGACCAAAATCTAGCTCAGATCATGAAGTTACCTACTGAACTGTAACACTATTGATTTGTGAATGTAGGTGCCAAAGTCCACCTGAGGATCCAGCTTGTATAACTTTATCTTTCCTCTTGCAGAAGGCAATGGTCTCTGGATGACTTTGAAATTGGTCGTCCTCTGGGGAAAGGAAAATTTGGAAATGTGTATCTGGCACGTGAAAAGCAGAGTAAATTTATTCTTGCACTGAAAGTGCTCTTCAAAACACAACTTGAGGAAGCTGGTGTGGAACATCAACTACGAAGAGAAGTTGAAATACAGTCTCATCTTAGGTAACTTTAGTAGCCAATTTCAATTTGCTTCATTTGTATTCAAATAAAGTAACTTTGTTTATTGTAACACCCTGTTGGAGAGAAGAAAATCTTCAACACAGTTAGGATTCTTTCCTTTCTGCACCAGGTTTTACCTTTGTCCAGCTTGCAATGAGAATTATTATTACCTGTGGTAATAATTCTTCCTATTGGTCCCCCTGCCCTTATCTACTGCCTGGATTTCTGTGGGTAATGACAACTTCTCAAGAGTCTGAGCTTGTTTGGTGTTCTGTTTCCTGGAAAATAAGCCTGACTTGCTAAAGAAATTAGTTGCTTCACAGAGAGTGTTTAGTGTGTATAAAGCTTAAATTCCTGAACTTTTCCAGCTACAGAAAGGCATGTTGGAGAAGACAGGAACTGGTCAAACTGTCTGGTGAGCTCAAGGAACACTTAAAAGTTCCCATGCTGGCCTTAAAGGGGGGAGGCAGGAAAGGGCAATTAAAATGCTGTGGGTGAATACTTTAAAAAGAGTATTTATATCTCATTGCAGGCACCCCAACATCCTCAGGTTATATGGCTACTTCCACGACGTTACCAGAGTCTACCTTATTCTAGAGTACGCACCTCGGGGGGAAGTCTACAAAGAACTTCAGAAGCTGACCAAGTTTGACGAGCAAAGAACTGCTACTGTAGGTTGTTCTAGCTCCTTGCACATTACTTGCTCTTCCTAGCTGGCATAAAGCTAGCTCTTCAGATAACGTTCTCTATGGCACTGTGTGACATGGACTCCTTATGTTGTGGCTTGCTTGTAAGGAGGGATAAATTGGGGAGACAAATCACTGCACAGCACTAATAGTGTTCAGTGTTACTTAATAGCAAGAGCTTGGTCACCTCAGGCAGGGCCTGTATTGCCAGAGTTTAAGGAACAGTTGCTCTAACTTCAACTACTAGTGATGCCTAGAAAACTGTCACTCTAGCTTATCTGGCTACAATGTTTCTAAAGCCTTGTTCTCTCTGCACACAGTACATCACAGAACTAGCAGATGCCCTATCCTACTGTCACTCAAAGAGTGTGATTCACCGAGACATCAAACCAGAAAACTTGCTGCTTGGCTCAAATGGAGAGTTAAAAATTGCTGACTTTGGATGGTCCGTGCATGCTCCATCTTCTAGGTGAGAATGCAATATATTCCTTATACTTCTGTAGTGAAAATGTTGGCTTTCTTGTCACCCATAGCTGTGGAATGGGTAAATGCAGACTTCCTAAAGTACTGGTGTGGGGGGAAATAATTTAAGACCTGGGCCACTGCAGCAAAGGGAGTGTTTTTATCCTGTTTTTCCAACTTGTATAGTTCAAAACTTGCTGTCCCTGAAGCAAGTGAAGAAGGCTGGTGTACTGCTGTAGGGTTATAGCAGTCCCTGAGATGACAGACCAGCACTTGCATTCAAACATCACACTACCAGTGTACTTAGGACCTTTCCTTAATTAGTTGAACTACACATGATAAAGGAAGCATCTATGGGACTGGAAAAAGGAAGGATAAGACTGAATGGATTGAGATGCTCCAAAGCACATGTAGAAAACTTACTGCTGGGAATTTCCCAGCATTCTGGTGGTGCTGAGTCTATGCAGGGCAGGCTGCAGTGAGGGGCAGGTGGCTGCCAGCATTAGCTCCAGAACTGGATTTTAAAATTGCCATAATAAGTAAATGATTAACTTCAAATTTTCTTCAGGAGAACAACTCTCTGTGGGACACTTGACTACCTGCCTCCTGAAATGATTGAGGGAAGAACACATGATGAGAAGGTGGATATCTGGAGCCTGGGAGTTTTGTGCTATGAATTCCTTGTAGGGAAACCACCTTTTGAAGCAGAAACGTACCAGGAAACCTACAGAGCTATTTCCAGGGTATGTGCCAATGCTCATTTGGACTAGCTGAATTGTGCTGCCTTTCAGTTCTGCCACACTGAAGCCTAACAAATGGTCACATTGAAGCGGGGCGTGTAGTAGAACTGTAGCAAGAAACGATAGACAAAAAACTAGATACTTCAACTGTCTTCATTCACTAGAATGACTATAAGAGACCCTAAGATACCTTGCCTGACTTGTGTGGTTCTACTGTTTCTGCCTGCATCTGAACTACCTTGCTGAAAAGCAGCTACCTGATCTTCCTGTTTCCTTTTCTGATTTATAAAATGAGTATTGATCAAGCTGTTATCACAACTACATAAGCTTAACCCTTCCTGTCCTATACCCTAGGAAGGTTCCAGCAACCCAATCTCTTTTGGACTCCTTTATTGAAAAGTACACCAGCTTAACTTCTAGTAGCCTTGTTTCCTTTGGGATTATGGTGGAATTACTTAATCTCATCTCAGTCTGCTGAGGTGCAGAGCCCACAGGGCTGGCACAGCCTGCCTTCCTTAGCACCACCCCAGAGGGTGGAGCCCTTTGTCTCTACTTTGGTTACTGCTGAAGAACTTTTTTATCATCTGTCCTCTTTTTCCCTTAGGTGGAATTCAAGTTTCCTCCATTTGTAACAGAAGGTGCAAGGGATTTGATTTCAAAGCTGCTGAAGCACAACCCATTCCATCGTCTGCCCCTGAAGGATGTGCTACTTCATCCCTGGATTACAGCGAACTCTACAAAGGCACCCAGCAGCAGAAAGAGCGATGTTGCTGCCCCACCCAGAACACAGTCTTAGCAGGGGTAACCTCATGGGATCACCAAGAGGTGTCTTGTACTGTGACTACTGTAATGCTTGCAATAGGAAACGCAGGTCCTCGACTCCAGTGGCAATTGGATGCAAATCTTTGGGTTGGCTGTTAACTTTACACTGCAATTAGAGTTTAAGACATTTGACTCTTAGCTGGAAGTTGTGGCATATTTAATATACTTGAAATCAGTTACATGTGGGCCAGGTTGGTTGATAAAAGTATTAAGCTGTTCAAGGCTCTTACAATGTAGTCTGTCCTCATAATAGTTTGTTGTTCCAACAACAGGAGGAAATCGTTCTAGCTTATTGAACAGTGCAATATCCCAGAGATACCTGCTTCCTAACTACTTGGGCTGCTAAGGGTATCAAATTGTGGTGTAATCTGAAAAGTGAGATGAATGCATTTGTGTCCTGAAAATGTGTACATTATTTTTGTTTCTTGTCTTAAATGTGAGCACTCAACTTTTTAAATAAAGACTTGTTAAATACTGCCACAGGCTTGCTAATGTTCTGGCATTTACCAATTGTACTGCCTGCCTCTAACCACTTGTCTCTTACCAAGAACACAGCTTGACTCGCTGATGCCACCAAGTAAATGTGGTCACTGACTATTCTACAGGCTCAATGTAAGATTACAGAGTAAGTACCAACTGTGATGCTACTTACCTTGCAGGTTTTCTGCAACTGCTGAAAACAGGCCTGCTGCTTCTGCCTTTTTTAAAAAGCAGTTATTCAGAGAAAACAGTGTGAAAGCACTTCTGAGAAGTCAGGAAATTATTATGAGATGCAAAAGGAACTAATGCTAACATCTGGTGTAAAACTTCATTCCCATAGCAAGGGTCAAGCCATTCACCACTCACTAGGAAGACATATGAGCCACCTAGTTTCCAGGAAAACACTTCAGGTGAGCTAAGACAAAGCAATTTATTGTTTTCATTATAAGACTTAAGGTCATCTTTGCTATTTTACAAACCACTTTAAAAAATGATCCTTTTACAAGCAAGGATTGTAGAATTCAAAATATATTCTCAAATTAATTTAAAATACACTTTGCAAAAAACTTCATCTAAACAAATTGCCAGTAACTTATACAACCATATTTATCTTAACAAGTAATCTGAATTCTGGTCATAACTTAATGAAGCTCTGTTTACAACACATGCTGGTGTATTTTAATTAGGTACATTTTGCTTTAAATGATTCCTGCTTTACAGAAAGGTCCTTTTTTTAAGGAAAAAAGACTGTTCAAGCTTTTTCTATCACCTTTAGGATAAAACCTTCCCCTTAAATCCCTCTTTCAGAGAAAAAAAATTAAATTACTCTGATCACTAGGGTAATTTTCTGATACTTCATACAGAAATCTGATTAAGCATGTGGGTTAGAGCCACTTTGGGGTAAGACAGAAAATATAAAAAAGAACAGGTCTGAAAGACTCAGGTCTGGCTTGAACTATTCCACAGAAGCAGCCTAAAATCCAGGTTTACCACAGGAGATAACAGTGACTATCTAGTTTTGGGATCCAGTTGTCAGGCTAACTGAAAGGCAGTATGTGAGTATATGCATGTGCAGCTGCATTCTAATAGTAAGTGCCCAATTAAGGAAATGACAAGCACCTCTAATTGGTATGTTCAATTAAGACATCTGTCAGATCAGCACAGGAATTGCTCTTGAAGTGATGAATTGTGATGTCTGGACTTCAGGTGCAGATTTGTTTCATCCACAGGAGCACCAGAACACTGCTAGGGTTCATTTAAAGATACAAAAGTCTCTAGTACAAAGCCCTGGGTACCTCACCTCTGACTCGATCTTTGGGGTATGTTCACAGAGGAGGCAACACTGATTTCAGTACACTCAGAATTTCTTCTGAGTATCTAGACATAAAAAAAATAAGGACTAAGTCCAGTTCCTATTCTGTAAATAAAGCATATTTTCAAACAGTAATCTTGAAACATGGAAGCACCGTGAAGGAGCTGTAGTTTCAAATAGGCAATGCACTATACTGGCTAGAACAATTAAGCCTACAGGTAATCCCACTTAAGTGAGTTTAGCGCATGTGGTGTATTGCAAGACTGGAGTCATAATATGTCTTTTATAACAAAAAGACCCACCTTAAAGTCCAATATGTATGCTTACCAAAAGAACTACAGAGTAGGATATTTGTTTATTCCACAGACTATTAGTAACAGAATTTTACTGTTTCCCAACTGCATGGAAATGAACTAATGCTGCCACTCTATTTTAGGCCTTTTTGTGTGTGTGTCAAAGAGCTAGATGATAAAGACACAGAACTGTGTGTTCTAAAGAGGCTGCTCCTTGTCAAGCACTTATATTACTACTTCCAGTGGAAACCAGATAGCATTTTAACAGGTTTTTCTAAAGAAGAGGTGGCAAGAGGATACAGACAGCACTTTTCACAGTGTGACATTCACCTGAAAGGACAAGTAAGAAACGCAAGAGGAGGTCGGCATTAACAAGAATCCAAATAAGTCTTCTGAAGAAATTTAGCAATCTGAAAAGCTACATGGATACAGTGGCTTTTACTCTTTTTATAAAAAGCTCTAAGAAGTCATCATGGATTTGGGGCAGGAGGTTTGAAGAAGCCAATCTTCCGGCAGTATCGGACAATAAATGGCACAGAAACTACAGTGATGCTGATTCGTACTGGAGCAAACAATTTGTGAACAGCATATGCCAACACAAATGTGCTTGTCCCAGCAGCCATTTTAGATTGCAATGATGATTCACTGAAACCAAGCTTGAAGAGAACTGCAGTCATATCCACACCACTGGGGGAGAAAGAAAACAGGATTTTTTTTCAGTTTATTTTATGGTTGTATACTAAAAAATATGAATTCAAAGTGCTATTTCTTTCAGGGAATTTAACATGGCATGCTAAATAATGAAAGCAATGAATTATTTCAACAGGAACAGCTCAGGTTATTTCTGTAGCAACACAACATGCAATATTCTCAGATGCACAATTTTTTTTCTTAGGCTGAAAAGCTCCCTGTGAAGTCAACTATGTTCTTAGTTTTACAACCATAGAGCTGCAGCACATGCATGGAAAATACTCAGCTCCATACTCAACCTTCAGAGATAAAATAATCTAATTCTCTACTAGTGAATTTTAAAAGTTAGAAATCTGTGAATGTGTTGGAAATTAATCTTCTCAAAATGGACAATACAGTCCCTGTTGTTAGGCTGAGAGTGTTCTAACAGTGGAGTACAAAGCTGTTAAAATGACAAGTACCTTATCTAAAATCCAGCAAGTGAAGGAAGTATTATGGATCTCAATCCCTTAGCATTTTAATTCTCTATAGACATAGTAGCTTTCTTCAAGGTTCCTATGGCTGGAGCAATTGTCTAAACAAGTTGTTCCCGTAACTCCCCCCCTTTGCTTGCCAGTACAGACAGTATCTTGTAACTGGGAGTTAAATCACACCTGAAGGAAAAAAACTTGCATTGTCACCGTATGCCAGGCTGCAGTAAACAAGAGAAACCAAGTATTCACAGAACCCCTCTGAAGTCAGGAGTAAGAAGCAGGGAATACTTTGAGAAACAATGTTTTCCCCTACTTCCTCAGCTTTAATACCTCATCCTTAAGAGACACATCTGTAACTGATGCATTCCCACCAGGAGCCACATACAGAGTTTCCCACCTGACTCCTGTATAGTTATCCAGTGTTTTCTTTTTAAATCCAATCCTTAGTGACTGATGCCTTCTGCAGTTTCAACTGCAGAAATGGAGTTCAACACCCCCCAAAAAAAATATTATCTATAAGGTCCAGCACCTTTCTACAGCTCTATCTTTACAGACCACACTGGTGTTTGAGAAGAAATGATATCTCTGCAGAACAAAAATAAATTCTCTTATCTGGCTAGTTATTCTGACACAGCCTCTACTCTGCTGTTTTCAGCTGCCCACCATGGGCTGTGAACCTATCCAAGAAGATCATGTCCATCTATCTTTTCTCGTGCCTGATGGGAGATCAGATCCATTGATGAATCCATCTACACTAAAAATTCACAAGATTACTCTGTGTAGATCAAACAGACATAAAGTTCATGTCTCTTTCCAGAAATAAACACAATGGTAAGATATTTTTCTTGGCTAAATCATTACCCAGAGGCTACAGACACCTGTACAAACCTCACCTTGACACAGCCAGGTAGAAGATTCCTAGAGATACTAATGAAATTCCAACATGGAATGAAACCCCTACAGCACCATATTCTTTAAAAACTTGTTTCAGTTGCTGGGACTTGTTGAGTTTCTTCTTTTCACCACTGGGATCCGTGGCTGCCTTTTCGGTGGATACTCCTGCATCCTTAAAAGAAAACAAAAGTGTTTATTAGCATCAAACACAACATCATATTGTAGTTAGTTCAACCAGTCTGAAACAATGAAGGAAGCAGCTAGCATACAGTGCTGTTCAGAATGTTTTGGGAAAGACAGGAACACGTTTCTGCTCCTTCACATCAGGATGGCAGATGCCTGTGGCAGAGCCCACACAAGCTCCCTTTTCCCAACTACTCGTATCAAAGGGACGTGCTGAACCTGGTTCAAGTTCTTACACAGGGCAAGTTTCATATTTAAAAGCGTTGTTCTAGTCCCAGTCTTCCATCTGACCTGAACGTGTGCCAAGGCACACCGACACAGTTGCCTGAAAGATGAGACAGGGGTGCCAAAGAGGTATTTGCTTACACCCACTGCTCAGCTCTGTACAGCAAATTCTTGTAACACAGCTTTTTGTTCAAGAGCTAAGCAGCTGATGGCTTGGAAGCCTACATGATCCCACACTGATGCTGGCTTACTAACAGCTGACTGACAGAAGAGGTCTAACACTTCAGTTCCTATAAATCATCCTCTGTAGATCAGCTGAAAAAAAAAAAGGGAGAACTGGGAAACTGTTACTGTTGACAACAACAAGCAATACTGCTGCCACAGTGTAGACAACAGCTACACGGACAGGCCAGCGCAAACAGCCTAACTTCACTGAAAGGGTCTGTCACAGAAAGATTTACTGACAGCTTTTTATCCAGGTAACTTTAAAGTGCATACTAAAATTTACCCCAAAGCAATGCAGGCAAAGAAAGGCATATATGCTGCTAGTACAAAGACAGCCCTTGGATACTTCCTTATACTTGCCATAAAATAAATAGTAACTGTAGAAAGAAAATGCTTCCACAAAGACCTCAGCATTTTACTCTAACAGTGAGCAACTGTCAGGAAAGACTAGAAGGGTCCTTTCCTTACAGCTGAATTCGGCAGCAGATGTGACATCTGAAGGCCACTGCTGCCCATAGGATAGGTATAGCTGCTGTGTGCCTGGCACTGCTTTGTCCCACCACACATCGGTTCTGAGGCACACACAGTGCAAGAAAACGTCTTCTGATTAATCCTTGGGCTCGGTGAGATTGCAAATTAGGATAGAAGGCAGACTGCTCTTACAACACTCATGGTGAAATTGCTTTAATTCATGGTTTTAACCACACCAGTCCCCCAAAATGTTTCCTGACATTTTTATCTTTTTCAATCATAATTTGTGTTACTTTGTGTTTCATTTTGACAGGAAATCAGGCTGGTCAGTAAGTAGGTATTTAGAGACTTGTGTAGCTCAACTTAGTCCTGTATTTTTTAAATTTTCAGATGTAATAGATAATGATTTTTTTTCTCTTGTGAGTTTAAGCAATATTTGAATAGAAACTAAAATTTGACTTAGAAAGAGATAGGTCCAGGAAAAAAAAGAAAACCTTTATCTCTTAAACCAAGCAGTTTTAATACTAGATGGCAAATGAGAGGGGAAAAAGATGTTCAAATATATATTTTTTGAAGCAAGCCCATTAAGCAAAAGAATTGATTCATAGTTAGATAATCTAATTACTTTCAGCCACTGTGAGCAATTAGATTCCACACACGGCTGTACTACATGGCTGCTACTTCACCATGTTGCAGAACTCGTTCTCTTAACCCTCATTTAATTGGGGTGTGCGTGTGTATACTGTTACAGGGAGGAAAGAATACTCTTAACTCCCAATCTGTAAAATTTAAATATTGAGTTATTGAATGTAACTACTTGAATAAACTGAATATTCTCATAATACCTTCTGCCAAAAGTTGTCCTAACAATTCAATCAATAACATGTGCTTAGTCAAGTACACTCATTTATTTAACAGTGTAATTTTCTTAAAAGCCAAGCGTGGTTTGCATGGTATTTTAAGATTTATTAACTTATAGCGAATGTTCCATCCAAAGAAAGATGATCATTATCTATTTAAGGAGCCAAACACGAACATTTTCTTCAGATAGCTGCCACAAAAACAGGAGCTGACAACCATAAGCCTCAGAAGAACTCTGCATCTTACAGCCGCGCTTCAAGATGCATCATTAAGGACTGAAAACCAGTATGTTCTCATCCCTCAAGTACCTTTCAATTCAGCCATGCTCAGGTTCACTTGCCAGGCAATTTCTGCATGGTATCAAAGCAAGATGTTAAAAAAGTACCACTTCAACAGATACTATTTGTTCTACTCAGTATGGTCATGTCCTGAACAACACACAACTTAAATAAAGGAAGCTACCTATTTCCCATATAATTCTGCTACAGTATTTCTGGTAGAAGTCAGTTGTATTCACATCATTTAGACAGATTCAGCTTCTGGATGAACTAAGGCATGAAAACAAACCTGATAAGTTATTTTACACTTTGAAATGAGGCTACAGAAATTAACCTGAAAATTAAGCTGTAGAAATTAAACTGTAAATGAGGCTTTGCACAGAAAGCTCACATCCACAATCCTGGCACAAGTAGGTCCCTGTCTCCTACAGAAACCCAGTATAAACATGATTAATAGTCTACTGCAGTGTTGAAAAAACAGTTCCATGCATGGCCTTTGTTTGGTTTTCTCTCTGAGTCAATTCAATTTTAAAACCAAACTAATGAATGGTATAAATCCATAGGTTTTTTTTTCCTTTACATCTCCCTCAAAAAACCAGGTGAAGGTTGAGAGCATGGTGAAACACATCATTAACAGGCTGCATGTCCATATTTTCTCTCTCAGCTAAGCCAGGCACCACACGTCTCTGTGGGCACTCTCCTACTGCCATTTTTGTAGAATCATCGAATTTGTAAGGCTGGATGGGACCTTTAGAGGCCATCTAGTCCAACCCCTGCAGTGAGCAGGGACATCTTCACTAGATCAAGTCGCTCAGAGCCCCATCAAGCCTGGCCTTGAGTATCTCTAGAGATGGGGTCTCCACCACCTCTCTGGGCAACCCACGCCAATGTCTCACCACCCTCGTATTGAACTTTTTCCTAATACCCAACCTAAATCTCCCCTTTTCGAGTTTAAAACCATCACCCCTTGTCCTATTGCCACATGCTCTCGGGAACAGTTCTTCCCCAGCTTTCCTACAGGCACCCTGCAGGGGCTGTAACCCATGGCCCCTTCAGAAAACCCTTCCAGCCATTGCCACCAGAACTCCTGGGCTTCTCAGTGTCTGTGTGAATCACCGAACGCCCCTGACTTTTTATTTAATTCCTCATCACTCACCTGAAGTGCTCAAACTCCGCAGCCTCCAACACCCACTCTGCCCTACCCCTGAGGAGGCGCAGGCCAGCTGAACCCCTTCTCTTGAGAACGCCCCCAAACGCTGACAAACACTTCCAGGTCAGGCCAAATTATGCTTTAATCAAACCTATGACCCTCTGCCAGCCAACACACCTCCCTCCGGAGGCGGGCCCTGAGCCCCCTCACACAGCGCGACACCTCACGGGGAGACCCTCCCACACCCCCCCGCCCCATCTACCTTAGCGGAGGTGCCGGTAGCAGACCGCAGCCTGACGAAGGGCAGCGATGGGCTGAAGCTGGCCCGGGCGTGACGGGAAACGCAACCCAAAACGTGAGGAACGGCGGCGAACCGGGGGCTGCCCGCGACCACCGGCGGCCTCAGCAGGGCCAGGCGCACCAGGCGGTACATAGCGACAGCACAGCTCTGCGGGGCGAGCGATCAGACTCGATGAGTTGAATACCAATCCCGCCCAGCCGCGGGAAACCGCCTCCTTAAAGGCGCAGCACCTTTAAGGGGCGCTGCGCCTTTAAGGAGGTGGTTTCCCGCCGAAAGGAGGGTGGTTAGAGGTGTCGCCGCTCGCTTTCGGTACGAGGGGGAAAAAAAACATCTCCAAGAGTGATGCGTGTTCAGTCTGGAGAAGAGGAAGCTCAGGGGAGACCTTACAGCTCTCTACAACTCCCTGGGAGGAGGTTGTGGTGAGCTGGGGGTCAGCCTCTTCTCGCAGATAATTAGCGACAGGGTGAGAGGGAATGGCTGCGAGTTGAGCCGGGGGATGTTCAGGTTAGAAGTGCGGAGAGATTTCTCCTCAGAAAGAGCGGTTGGGCATTGGAACGGATTGCCCAGGGAGGTGGTGGAGTCCCCATCCCTTGGGGTGTTCAAGGAAAGGCTGGATGAGGTACTTGGTGACACGGACTAGTGAGTAAGGGGATGGTTGGACTAGATGATCATGCAGGTCTTTTCCAACCTTAATGATTCAATCAGTGTGTTGACACTGGTATTCCTTATTGCAGCACTGGGCAGCACAAGAGATTGCTCCTCCTAATGTGCGTGTGGTAAAGGGTCAGTTACACAGCTTTTATACAAGACATATATGGATATTCGTAGGGTTTCCAAGACATGGTTAGTTTTTCCATTATGAGAACCAGTTATCACCCACCCTGCATGCACGTTATCGTGGGTTTCAAAGATATTTGGTGGTTTACTTAACTTATTCCTCTTCACTACATGTCCTTTTGGTGAGCTTTAGCTTTTGTCTTGCTAAAGATGCCGAAGCCACAGAGATGGTTCTGCAGACTTGAGGCACCCTCCTGTTCTTTATCACTCCCTTCTCGTTTCTCCTGAGGTATCACAATGCACACCATGTGCTAACATTGCAGTCCTTTAGGCAGAACTTTGCACATCCTTTACATAGTTCCTTGCTGAACAACTAATATTTATCATGTTCTCTGCTTCACTGTATTAAAACCACAGCAGGAATAGTAAGAATTGTCCTGGCTCTGGCCAGGCCAGAGTCAACCTCCCCAGGCAGCCAGCCCAGGTGAGCTGAGTCAGCCCAGGTGAGCTGAGTCAGCCCAGGTGAGCTGAGTCAGCTCAGGCTGTTTCCTACCCCACCTGACATCACTTCCCCATAAAAGGGGCTGGTTGGGGAGGGGTGCTTCTGGGTGCCTCCAGGGCAGCCTGAGTGTGGCTGGGGTGTTGGGTTGGTCCTAAGTCTGCAGCACTCTCTAATCTTGGGTAAGCTACTTTGTGTTATCATCAGTGTGAGTGTAATCGGCTGTTATTTTTCAACATTCATGGAGCTTTTGTCAGTAAACTGTCTTTATCCCAACTCATGGGGATTCTATGTCTTTCCTCTCTGGGAGTGAGTGGTGTGTGGTGCTCAGCTACTGTTTGGGGCTGAACCACCACAGAATTTAAAGTACTGCTGATGTATGACATCTTGGTAGAATTGCAGATGATATGGGGGTGGTTTTCCTGACAGGTGAATCCCAGCGCTTTGGGGACAGACAGATCTGTCCACGTTGGGTAATTCTAAGGATTGATGCATAACTGTGATGATTTCCAGGCCTTTTGTGATGTTTCAACCCTTTAATGTTAATGCTACAGAACATGGTTTAATAGCTGTGAGTTGATGACTGTCCTGCACAGTGCCAAGGCTTTTCCTTTCCTGCAGCTCTTTGAGATGGTGGCTCCTTGCCATCACAGACATGGCTGCATGGAGGAAGTGTAAACATTGCACAAATGTATTAATGTACTGAAACAATGCACCTGAACACTAAGCCAGGGCAATATACGTCTCCCTAATTGCTGAGCCTTTTCTCTTCAGGCACATTGTGGCTTTTACCGTGATGTAAGTGTACAGGGCTGAGTACAACAGGGGGTTTGTGTTGGATAAATAGGAGCTTTTTCCCTCCGGAAGAGCTTGCAGTCCAGGCACACAAGCTGGAACTGCACAGGACAACGCTGAATGGGACAGTGCTGAGACAGCATGGTGGGTGGCTCTTGTTGAGTGCAATGCTCTGCAGAACAGATGGGTTTCAAGGAGTATCTTGGAGGAAGAAAGGGAGAGAGCTTTGCATGCATTAAAATACAGGCTGTTCTGGGCACAACAGACGGCACTGCCAGTTCTAGGGTTTTACACTTCCTTTAGTTCTTGCTTCATAAGTTGAGTTATTTGTAGAAGCTGAATATTTTGTAGGTGAAGAGTTTCTCAGAACACAATTTCACCTACTTTTTAAATTCAGATATTTATTATGCTTATTACTGTTCCAAAGCAATTTGCTAATGTGTCTTCTGACTGTGCACTGGCACTACCTGAATAGACAGATGATGTTAACGTGGCAGTGCTCTATTCATAGCACACTACTTTTGGTTTTTTACTTATAAAAAAAATCCCAGGAGTGAGTCCTGATGTCAGCAAAGGAGATGTCAGTGAGGTTCCACTGGTGTGGACCCCCCTGAGCTCTGCACCACATATACACTGGCCACTTCCCTGTGTTTGTCTGGCAGGCACGTTAGAGCTGTTGCACGGTAGAGAAAGCAGAGCAGCTCTCCTCTGTTGTGCTGCTGCTAGATGTCTAGAAATCTTGGGCAAGTGCAGAAAAGAGCAGGAGGTCAGCTAATGAGGCAAAAAAACACATTAGGGCTGGTAGACTTGTGTGTAGGTCTGGCTGTCTGCTGTCTCCAAAATCTCAGTGGGAGGTTTTGCTTAGAAGCAGGAAGGAACAATACCATAAACATCAAATGACATATGCTCATTGAAAAACAAGCAAACACCCTGGCTCAAGATACCTTACTGTGAAGATAGTTTAGAAAGGCAGGGAAAAAGAGAAATTACCTTCATCCTGCTTACTGTAACTAAGACAAAGGGGGGGAAGGTACAGCTTTGACAGGCAGCCCAAGAAAAGGTTTCCGCACAGACACACACTTGTGTTATCCTGGGTGTGCTGGTCTCTCTGTACCATGCAGCAACAGTCTCTCCTTGCATGTCTCCATTTAACTCTCTCTGCCTGCAGTAGTGGGACTTGGAGTCATCTTCCATTTGCGAGTTCTACTGAATTGTTAAAATCTTCAGGTGTTGCTGCAACACCTCAGGTCTCATCTAGAAACCTGGAAGTACAAAGGCAACTCGGCAAGTGAGAAATTAGAGTGAGTAGTCTGAGAACTCACTTGCAATTCATGTGGCCACTTGGAGAACGAGCCTTTGGGCTAGCAAAGAATGGCACTGAACTTGTATTTCCTAGCTCAAATGATGCTGGATCCCGTGGGAGGATGTGACATTGTACCTGCCACAGCAGGCACAATTGCAGTTGAATGCAAAAGAGATTGACTTCTTGGTGGCTGAACTTCTCTCTCACATTCATACAGTGCATTTATCTTTCACATAAATAGAGGTGATTGCTGATGTTACAGAGCAGGACTGAGTAGCAATTCTCATTTTTCTAAAATGAATTCAGATTGCCCTATTGCTCTTTGATAATTACAAATATCAGTCCTATAATCGACCCATTTTCCAAGCAATACCTTAATAATTTATCCACTAGAAATGTACTTCTTTCTCTGTCATTCATTTTCTCACAAGCACTTATGTATCAGAATGTTTTGGTGTAAATATAAAAAACTGCAAAAAATGGATGTTACTAAAAGCTAAACTATTCACAGATCTCAAAATGTCCTTCAGCAGTCCTGGAACTAGAGGTTTGTTGAGATTTGAACCCCAAATCCAGATGGCTCAAGGATCTGTTATTTAGAAACAGACTTGGATTGAAGATGCACTCTATCTACAGTGCTTATGTCCTCTCTCAAGCACTGCTTCACCCCTCAGTCCCCAGCTATGTGGGTTTGCTGTTGTTTTCCTTTTGTAATTTTCCAGCAGCCAGATAGCGATGCTCTGGTTTTGTGCTGTTATTGCATTGTTAGTGTTTATCGTCAGCAAGAGTAAAGCTGGGAATTAAAATGAGAGGTTGCCAAATAGGCAGTAAGGAGAATGGCACCAGAAGATGCACTTGGATTCCAGTGAGGCAAAGACTTTTCTGTAATGACCATTCTTGTATAATTTGAGAAATGTTTGTTATACTTTTATCAGGATGTTTATAGTGGAGTAGCATTGGGGTACCCTTTATCAAGCTACCTACTGTAAATCCCCTACACAATGCTTTTCCTCCCATAATTTGACCTTTCTGCAGTGCCGTTGGAGCAGTGACAGAACTAAAGTGTGCTGTAACATTCAATGTCTGTTACTAGAAATCTGTGTGGCAGGGTTGTTCCATCTGTGGTCTGCCAACAGCACAGGCTAAATATTGCCACAGATGCTTGTGGGACCCGGTGGTGAGCTAGTTCAGGAGTTCAGTTCATTTGTAAAGATAAATGTGATTAGTAATTCTGTAATAGCTTACGCTTAATGCCGTTGTCAGACTGCAACGACAACTTGATGATGAACAAATCTTAGAAGTCTTCTAGGTTTTATAAATTTCATGAGAGCAAATTCACTACACGTTTTTCAAAAATCATTTAACTTATAAATAATTTGGGGATTGTGAATGTGACCCTGCCAAAACAGCATGCCTTCTGACGGGCAAGGAGGAGTCGGTTCCTGTATGAGAGTGGGAGGCCATTACTTATGCGTGATGGAAGCTCTATCAGCCAGTATTATTACCAATGTAGCAATGTGATGTACATAAATATAATGAGAGAAGTTGGGAACTGATCATGAACCTCAGTCAGAAAAGAAGCTGAGGTGAATATTTTTTATATTATAGTAAATTAAGGGCATGGTTTTAAGTGGCTGAGCTCTTTAGTACATTGACTCTTTCACATCATGTTCCAAGGGTGCTTAAATTATTAAGATGAGGTAATGTGGGTAGTTGGTAAGATGACCATGAATTTAAATGGAATCAGGAAATTTTATTTCCTTGAAATTAAAATATGTATCTTTGCAAAGTATAACACAGGGCCTTTTTATTTGAGGAATCCTTATGCAGTTTATAAATATATTTCTGTGAACGCTGCAGTGCTAGGACAGTGAGATCCAAAGGAGGCCATCCCAGGTGGTTTTGTCTGTGAGAGGAATTTAGGGTGAGAAATATCTCCAAAGAGGAATTATTTGCTTTACTTTCTTGCAAATCCTTCAAGAATGGGGCTGTGTGACCCTGTTTAATTCTGATGTCTGGGAGCTTCTGCTGCAGAGCTCTGGTTGTCCAGACAAGGGGAACTACAGCTTCATCCTGAATCCCTCTGGAAGCAAATCTGGCAATTTACATGATGGCTTTTGTGGTAGCCTCTGGGCAAAGGTGAATTTCACCTGCTAAGCTGCTCTTGCTCTTTGCCCCCCCCAAGTTGTCTTAGGCAAAAAAGGGTATAAAGTAACTGCTGATTTCATGTGCCCACCCTTGGCAAGCGTGTGAGTGAGCAGCTTGTCCCCACTGAGCAGTGAAGGTCCCTCTCTCATGAAGGAAGCACAGTTCTTTCAGGATCTTTGTGCCTGGGTTGATACAAGAAGTCTGCAACATTAATTCTACTCTCACCAAGAGTCCTCTCTGGTAATCTTCTGATGAGATGTGTTTTCATTTGGATTGTGTGATGTATAGCCATTTGGATGTGGGAGTGAAAATCTCACCCAACATCTGCTAGGCGTGGGATTGATAGCCCCAGCAAAGCAAGAAGGTTCTTTGTTCACAAAGGAGATCAGCCACAGCAAGTGGCAGAAGAAGCAGCTTCCTTGGCACCCACTCCTGTCTTTCACCCTAATGTGACTCAGTCTCCAGGTCCAAAGAGCTCTTGGCTTTTTTTCCCTACCTCTATGTTGTAACACAGCCACTGAAGTCACACACAACTTCACAGAAGTTGAAGTCACTGCCTGTTCTCACCTTCCCCTAACTCTGAACCTGGGTTACACGTGAAGCAGCCATGATTGGTGTACACACTGCTGGTTGCCCCGGATGTGTTCTGTTTGGAAGACAGGCTTTTGCCTTTAACTTGAGTCTCCTTCTTTTGGTATCTAGCAAAGCTTCCATTCCTCATGTCTGGGAAGAAGTTACCATCTTCTACCCCTAGATGGATATTTATTTTGCAGTGAAATGCAAACAATTCATTCAGGTACCTGGGTTTGGCATTTGGATAAGATTTCAGCTGGCTGTTTAATTTAGCATTCAGTGTGACCCACTCTGAGAAGAGGTGTCAGCTTTAGACCTGTACCTCTGGGAAGGAGCTGCTAAACTTTCACCATGGGTAAAGTCAGCTAGCCCCAAAGCGCAGTGTCTTGTGCTGATGAATACAACATGGATAGGGATGCAAAATGGTGCTGTTTAGTGAAGCTTTTTTAATGTCTGGTGCTATTAAAATGGGTGGTGTGGTGTTTTGTGAAGTGAAAAATTATGGGGCCAAATTTAGAAGCCGAATGTTTGAACTGCCTTGTCTCCTTAAGCTGTTACACACCTCTTCTGATTCCCATGGACGTTCAAATCTGTACAGCCTCCTCTGGATTTGTTTTATTTGTACTGGTCATAATTTAGCTTTATGAGAACTTAGGGAAAAATAGGCAAGAGAAATGTTTGGTGTTTGTTCTAAATGTTGAGCAATTTCAAATTGTTTTCACAAATAAAAAAGCCAGTTGTCCTCTTCCCCTTCAGGCTTAAAAGCTATGTAAATAGTTCATAATGTTCTGTTGTAGCAGCCCATGACTCAGATTCTCAAGGGTAGATTTGCCTGCCCTTTGCTCCTTACCAATATTGCTATAAAGCAAATTGTCAGCCTATTTAGATGAAACAAGTGACAGTCAAGGCCAGATTCCCTCTTTTCTGCCTCTCACTGCATAATGCCATAATGAGATTCTGGCCAAACAACTCGGTGCAGTGCAATATTCAATCTGTGGTACTCAGAAAAGGCTGATGTGAATTACTAACCACAGTCATTAGCCCCTATTTGTATGAGGTTACTGGAAATTGTTCCCACCTCTTTCAGCTGGTTATGCTGCTGGGCTGGGACACATCCCTCCTGAATGAGTGTGATGCTCCGGGCCTGTACTCAGACACTCAGGTGAGTTTACCTTCCAGGTTGTGAGCGTACACCCTCTGCTCGCTGCAGAGGGTCTCATGTGACTGGTTGCAAGGAGAAGACCCTTCTGGGAACTTCCCTGAACACATGGGTAAAGGGGCTGAGTGAGCCAGCACTGGGGAGCAGCGCACCCAGAGAGCCTTTTGCGGGCGGGTAGATCCCCAGGCATGTGCCTGTTCTCTCTTCCTGCACCCACCAGTTTCCTGAGACCAGAAGAGGGCAGGCTTGGGAAGAGAGCATGCCTTTGTTTGGTGTCTTCTGCTCTTTTTATCCAGACAGAACTTGAGATACACCTAAAATTGCAACTACTTTGAATGACCGAATCTTAAACAATAATAATAATACTTGCATTGATATGAACATTTAATAGATGTGCACAGCTTATAATGCAAACCCATAGCTGGAGTGTTGCAGATTACAAACCACAGTTATGAGCAGCCTGTTGTTAGCTGACCCCCCCTTTCTAACAGTGGGGAATACTCTTCTAAAGCATCTAACCTATCACTTACGAAAGATTTAGGTCATAATTTCAAGTATGATTTGGTAAAGAAGGTCCACTATAGATGGAGAAAATACTATTATGTAGGGTTTGAGATCTTAGAAAAGAAGGAGCCTTTTCTTGGGCTCTGGGCATGCAATCACTCTGTTCCCAGCTGTGCTACCAGTGTTGTGTACTGTACCTGGTTCTGACCTTGTATTATGGTGGTGCTTGTTATGTCATCTCAGCAGGGTAAAGAAGAGCCTGTGCTTTGGCTGTGGGTGTGTGGTCACCTTGTGACTTGCCATGTTCTGCTTGTGACACTGGTTTGCTGGTATAAGCACCCATCCATCAAGAGTCAAGTATGAACACAAGTTGTCTGTGTGAGTGAAGTCTTTTACCGTGTCTGGCAGCTGTTGCTTGAGAGCAGGCATCTGTAGGGACTTGTCTGGGACCAACTCCACTGTGCAAGGACTTTCTTTGGTGCAAATTACCTGCAACAGCAAGAGAGCAGAACGGAGGGATGTTGCTCGTTCACTGACTGATAGCTCTCTCTCCCCTGCCAAGCACATGCCTTACAGAGTTCAGTCAATGGATGGCACTGCTGACTTTTCACAGCTGGGCTAGTTTTGTGCAACGCATTTATGACTCATTGTTTGGTTTAAACTGTGACAACTTGCTGTTGCAAAGTGGTTACTTTGATAGTAGTCATGCATCCAGCTCCCCTGGAACAAAGCAGGAGTAGATGTTTTGGGCCATTGAGGAGCTCTATTAGGGGAACAAAACTGAATCCCCAACCGGTCCTCAGTTCTGAGTAGGAAAAAGGTTTGCTGTGCATCCTCCTGTGTGGGCATAGAAAAGAGTGGGATTTTTTTTCATTGAGAAGATCTACAGCACGTTTTACTGATAGGAGCTCAGCCTGCTGGGGCTTGGAGATAACCAGAAGCTGTGTAACTACTCAGTGCTAAGCTAATGAGCTCTGCTGAGGAAAAAGCTGTATTATTTCAGGCCAGATGCCATACTGATGTGGTTACCTGACTTCTAATAAATACTTGGAGCCACTTCCAAGTATGAGCAGATCTGTTGGGAATATGGACAGATATTGACTAAACTGCTGAATTTTTTTCTTTTTACTGCTGCATAAGCTTTTTATTTGTTCTTCAGATGTTCATCTAGTTGCCAAAATATGCTTTTGATATATGTTGTATAAAATTGCTACAGTAGCAAGTCTGGAGGAGGCAGGGCTCAGAAGGTATCCTCAGCACCAGGGAAAGAGTGAGGATAGCCATTCCACTGTATTGCTTCCTGTTCACTATTTCCTAATAGTAATGAAAAAGACATTCTTCATTAGTTACCATCCTATGGGATAGTACATGAGAATTCACTTGTTAGTCACACATTCAGCAAGTTTATCTGTTTATTGTAGACTACTGCTCACTTGAGCTCACTGAGGCAGAAGCAGAAAGGACAGCTGAAAAACTGAAACAAGTAAGGATCTTGGGTGTTGTACACAGGTTATTGAGCATTCACAGAACAGAAGCACCTAAAAAAAATGAAAGGAGAAGGTTAGAAGAAAAGCTGTCTGAGCAGATCCTCTTTTTCCAGAAGTCTGGGTGAGTTTTGTAAAACAAGCCAACTCAAAAGCTCCTGAAGAAACTCAACCTGAGGACACTCTTTGTTTAGCTCGATGCAGTTACCTGAAGTGAGTAGTGTTGCAATAATATAAAACAGACATAAATCAGAGGGTGATCTGTGCCTTGATTACCAGTCTGCCATAACAGCAGCTTTGGTCCTATAGAAACTCCCAGTGTTTTCTGTGGTATGCCACCCCCACATACCAATAGGCCACTTGCCTTCTAGAAATACTTCCAAGATAATTAAGAAAAGTAATAAATTGGCAAGCCTTTAAGGGGGGTCAAGCATATTGAACCCTCAAGATCTGAAGAGTTAGCTAATAATCAGGTGCAATCAACATCCTATGGTGCTACCCGCCTTTGTTCTTAGTTGTTTGTGAAGTGTCATATTTTTAATGGGTGCAACATGCACCAAACAGAACCAAGAGGTGATGGTTTGGGGGGAGCTGCTCTGCTGCCAAAGTGGAACTGAATTTTGCTGGCCTGAAAATAAGGTATTTATCATCTTTGTGGTTACAAAACCTAATTTTGCCTATTATTAGAAAAGCCTTCAGGTGCCTCTGACAGGCCTGCAGGGAAAGTAATTGTACTGGAGAAAAATCTAGTGTTATATGTTGTCTGTTAAAAACTTCACTAAGTTAAGTAGTTCTGTGTTTGTACTGACTCATGAAGTAAATAGACGTCAGTGTTGATCAGCTTTCTGATGCAGCCTTTGGGATTTGGAGTTGTTCCCGGATAATGCTTGAACCCACAAACATTCGGCTTATGGTTGTAAGCAGTTTCCATGGGAATAACATTAAGAGCTATTTAAGGAATGAAAGAAAAATGAACACATCTTTTGTAGATTTTGGGTTTTTTTGTCTGCCCAAGAGCTAGTGTGAGGCATTTCACACACTGCCACAATGGTGCTCAGAGATGTTTAATTCTCCCTTTGTTAGGGGTGTGGTATTCACAGGTACTTGTGACAGGCAAACACTGGTCAGAGAAGTTAATGAACACTTATAATTCTGCTCTGTGTCACCTTATGCGCAGTGGAACCGATTGATAAACACTGCAGTCTTTCCTAAGCCAGTGTGTAATGTCAGTATTTAATTCTCAGTGAACAGTCAGAGCTCAAGCTTGGTTTAGATTGTTTCCTTCCTTTTGGTTACCAGAGTAAAGCAAGGAATTTAGGAGGAAAATAAAAGATAAGCTCTTTGTTCTTTTTTTGAAGTGAGGAGATGTCACAGAAGTAACAATCCAGGGCTTTCAGCACTCCCCAAGGCCCCAGAATAATAAACCAGCATGAAAATTGACAGCGAACAAGAAGAGTGAGAACCAGCCTGTGCAGCTCTTTGGAGTAACTCTGCTTTTACAGCAGGTAACTGCAGGGTGTGAGGAAGGGAAAGAGGGTGGGAACAGGAGGCAGAATCGATTCAAGAAGTAGAATCTCCTTACAGGCTGCCAGGGAATAGCAGCTAACAGAAAACATAAATGCTGAATTCAACAGGATCTGAGAAATACCTTGTCAGTGTTGTTTTGAATTGGGTCACCATTGCTCCAGTGCAATATCATCAGTGCTGGATGTGACAGAACAGAGCAGACTATTTTAGCTGGAAGGGACCTACAAGGATCACCTAGTCCAGCTGCCTGACCACTTGAGGGCTGACCAAAAGTTGATTGGTTGTTAAGGGCACTGTCCAAGTGCCTCTTGAGCACTGAGGCTCAGGGGGTGCATCAACCACCTCTCTGTGAAGCTTGTTCCAGGGTTTGACCACCCTCTTGGTAAATGTTTCTGAATCATGAAATTCGTAGAATCTAGTGTTAACTATGAACGAGGTCAGCTGTCTTTTGCTGCTAGTGACAGTGTCACCCAGCTGTGATACCTGAATAGGCTTTCTCACATGCTATTGGCAGACACTAGATTTTAGGAGCTAATAGACCCCAGATCAATAGCTTATTATATTTTCTGAGCCACCTACAAGTGACTTTACACTTGTGAGATTGGAAAGAAATAACCTTCAGTGTGTTGTACCCCATTCTTAGAGCTATTGCCCTTGGAAGAGGTATCAGAGGATGCAGGTCCAGATGCACCTCTGCAGAGGTGCAGCTTTGGCTGTGCCCAGCTTCCGCCTGCCCAGCCATGCAGGCAGCATCTCCTACCTGCTCCTTCAAACTGCTCTGCAGTGAGCAACACTGTCAGGCTGGAACTGGGACAGGGAAAACTCACTCATTTCAGAAAGCTTCCCTTTTACCATGGAGCAGATGTACAAGTGTGACCCTTGGAGCACATGCTAAGGTTTGCTTGGGTAGGGATTGTCAAGCAGAGTAATTAGGGCCTGACCTTGTGGCAAACTGTGTTGTGAGAGGTGCTTAAAAAACCTTGGGACTTTTCAGGCCTTCATTTAGAGGAATGAGGAGATAATTGGCTCACAAGATGTGAGCACAGTGGACAATACCAATCAAATTGAAATTCTAAGTTGTATATTCATGCTCAGCAATAGACTTTTTTTTTAAATGATGTAAAAGATAGCTAGAAAAATAGTTTCCATCTAGCTTAACAACAGGAGCTGTTGCATAAGCCACTGGAGCTTAAAAAAATTGCTTAAAAATTTCCTGAAATCTTCTAAATGGAACTGACTGAAGATAAGATTTGGAATAATTTCCTTCAGAACCTACAGTATGTTTAAGTTGTACTGAACATCAGAATTACATTACTGAGGCAGCAACTATATGTGCTCACAAGTTAGGATCTGTATTGCTTGCTTTTATTTTTGTACTTAGAAGTCCTCCAAATAAAGGAAGGAATCTTTGTTATTAGGAAAGATATGTAATGATAATTAAAAAGCATCACCTTGTCCGGCTTGTTATTTCCTGCTGTAGGCTACCAGGTGCCAACTTTATATTTTTCCTCTGCTGCTGGAACATCTGCCTATTAGTAGGGTACAAGAATGTCTAGCAGGGAAGATATTCAACTTGCTGGAATTTGTTGAAGGTCATGGAGCTCTGCCAAATACTTTACACATACAGTTGTACCTGTAGTAAATCTTACAGAATTTGGAATGTTACAGTCCCTGTATCAGCTGTAATATGAAAGGACCTGAAGGCTGCATGTTTCCATGCTCAAAATCTAGTATTCTTGGCAACTAGAAAACAAAACTAGATGAAGAGGCTGTAATTAATACTGGGGGAGTAAGTGTGGAGGGGTGGTGGTGTGTGACTGTGGGGATTAACAGATGTGTCATCTTCTGATTTCAAAACAATTCAGATTTCTTCACTCTTTCTTAAACCCCAGTGTAAGCCTCCTGTGTGCTTTCAGGCAGTGGTTTCATTTTACCTTGGAAGAATTTGGTGACTCTTTGCACATTTCTTGAAGCACATAAGATAAAGAATTACACTGGTGAGCAAGCATTTCATAGCAGTATTTGGGGCTCTGTAAAGAGAAGAATAGTTGTCCACTGTTGTAAAATATTTGAACTTAGTTGCTTCCTCATTCATATGAAGCTTTATTATTTAAAAACCAACCAAAACCAACTAAATTCGATTTATAATGTGCATTCTGGGTGGTTTCTAGTGCTGAGTTTCTTTCAACCTGCTGCTTTAATGTGGGGATGTGGGACAGTTCTTGCTGGCCAGCTGCTTCAGAAAATTAATTCAATATGCAGATCCTGAACTTGAAGTAAAGACTAATTATCTGGTAGTGGCTGAGCCACAGAAGCCTGACTGTACCTTCAGGCTTTTGACTCAAACCTCTGTGGAAGGCAGCTGCCACTCTCACACTGTGTTTTATCTGTTGAGGTTCTGGCTTAGCACATGCACACTCTTGTTACCACAAGGCCCAGAGGTGAAGGAGAAAAACCCCATTTTCCTTTAAAATTCACTTGGAGTTCAGCTTGAACTTTAGGAGACACAGTTGCTAATGACCTAAAGGTAATTATCCTATCAGATGATGTGCCTTTAGTTGAAATTATTTAAATACAGTGAGTTGAAGACGACAAGCCAATCTAGAACAGAGAGAACTTCACAGAGAAATGAGTGAAGTATTTTAAATGAGTGGAATACTTTCAACCCCCTCAAAATCTGGTGGTTTGGACTGCTTGGTGGAAGCAAAGCAGAAGGAAATATGATTTACCATGTATTTAGATGGGCTTTCCAGCTGCTTTGTTAAGAGTGCAAAGTAGCAGGCTGAGGCTGGTACATCTGGCTGTTAGTTTTCACCAAACTTTGCTTCTTTTTTTACCTTCAAAAATAATTGTTATGGAATGAACATATCTGTGACTTGTTTTAAGGTTTCAAATGAGCAGATGCTCACCTGACATAGCTTGGCATCTATTGATTTAAATTTTATTTCTGTGTCATCAGTAGTATCCTGATTAAAATGACATGGACCCCACCTTCTAGTATTTGATTTTTGGAACTTCATTTTTGGGTTTTAACATTCAGCAAACCAAGAAGCAGAGAGAGATAGAAATGTTTTATTTAATGGATTTGTCAGCTTTCTCATCCTGTGAGAAATCAGCCACTCATTTATAATGGAGAAAATAAGGTGAAGAAATGTTTTTTCATGTTGATATTCTGAGCACTGAAGATATCTTGAGGGACCAAACAAGTTGAGTGTCTGACCCTGCAACTCTTTTCACAGCAGAGCTCATAGTAAGTCCTTGCTGTTCTGTGAAGAAGTCGTAGTCCTTCAGAGTACTAAATAAATCATCTCTTTGTTTTACAGAGCTGACGTTAACGGGTGAGTTCATGTCTCACTTGATGTATCTGGATGAGAACGTAGCCTGGAAAGCACTCTTAAAACTCCTTCTACTTCCCAGCTTTATGTGCTGCTGAAGGTAAGTCTTATAATTTTTGTAGTTATAAAGGAATATGTTGATGAGAAACTTTATAAGCTTTTGAAAGAGCCAGTGATTATTTTAATGTAATCCTTTTTTCAAAGAAATTTAATCTCTTACATATTCTGGATCTGGATCAGCCTCAGTCTGAAGTTTAAATAATACTGATGATTTCTCCCTTGTATCATTTGCATGTTTATTATGTTTGATTTTCATCTTGCATTAATGAAAACTTGCAGTAGCTCCCTAAGCATGGCTACCCCCAGTACCAAACTAACATAAGCAGAGGATTCTTCTTACTTCACACACTTGCTGTGTTTCAATCTAAGCAGCCAGAGAACACACAAGTGGTATATAACTGTTGAATTCGCTGTGCTGCCTGTGCTTTTGTACCCTGTGATGACAAAGCTGACCTCAGCAGGTTACCAGTTCTGGAAAAGTGCTTAAAAATCACTTGTGTGACTGACTAGAGAGGAATTTATTCCAGCAACTCCTTGATCACCAGGCTGGATGCATAGAACAACAGCCTCTTAATGCTGGGGAACACTGAGATTCGGTGCCTGGACTTGGCAAGGAAGAACCAGAAGAGGCTCTAAAGAGTGGTCCTTCCCATAAAGAGAGACCAGTTCATGACCATGGAAAAAGGCAGGAAGGAATTTCACTAAACTTGAAGTATTTCTTTCAATCAAGTGGTGAAGTCACCCTAAGAAATGAGAAGGAGAGAAGAAAGAAACAATCTCTGGACTTTTTCCACCCACCCTGACCCCACCAACAGAGCTGGCTTGGGTGGGGTTTTTTTTGTACTTTCCTTTTAGAAAGTATAACCCAACCCACAAGAAACCAACATACAAAACTTCTCAACTAGCCCCATCGACTAAAACACCTTCTTTTCTGCTGTTATGCCCTTCTAGGGCTGAGATTAACCGTGCAGCTAAAAACTTTGGGGAGACCTATGTGGGTTTGAGAATTTGGAGGGCTGAATTTCAGAAGCATTCAGACTGCTCGGGAAAGTGCCCTGGTGGGGCCAGAAACCACATCCAGGCTCTGCCAGGGTGCACTGGGGCTGTTTGCCACAGGTGGGGGCTGTCCAGACAGGACTGAGTCAAGAGGTGACAGGAGTGGGAGCAGAGAATGAAAGCATAGCTGCTGGGTGACTGAGTGCTGCTGTCAGCGTGCGCACACAGCATAGGCCATCATGTCATTTCAGTCATGCAAATAACTTGGCAGCCCTCTAATGATATGATGTATTACCATGTAATTGTATAGCTGATTTGGCAGCGAGGCTAAATTAATTCCTTAATATAGAGGTCTGCAAGATACAGTAGGCTTTTTTATTGTGTTTCACTCAATTAATCTGGAAGGCAGCCAGATAAACAACTTGTGATAATAATGGTGTACTTGTTTTCTGTCAAATCTCCAATGTTAGGAAGAGACAGGCCAGCTTTTCTGTACTGCTGGCAGATGTAGTCGTCACTCTCTTCTGTTCCAACAGGTGGAGAAGGTCACCAGTGTGACTGAATGGGAGATAAATGCTAAGCAAACTGTGCAAAACAAGACTGTTCCTGATCAAGAGACCCTTTGTTTTATTGTGAGCCCAAACAGGCCTATGTATTTTTTTTTTAAGAAAAAGGAACTGATCAAGGAAAGTGTCAAATTTAACATGTCTTTCACATCCAAGGCATGCACCATGTCACAGCCCTCTCCCAAAGTAACACTGCTTATTACCAACACTTAATAACCTTTCCTACCTATAATTCTGAAAGCATGTTTTAAGATGGGCAAGATCTTTAACCTTCTTTTATAGAGGGAGAAGCAAATAAAGTCTAAGCAGCTTTCCTGAGACAAGCTATAGATTTGTAGTAAAGACAGTGAATCATCTAACTTTGAGTTACAGCTAATGAGACTAGAAGCACCAGCGCAGGAAAACTGTCAAAATAAATCATAATCCTACATGGGTTTACAGTGAGTGAAAATATGTATTATGAGCAGTCATCACAAGAAGATGTCTAATTTGATCCCAAATTAGGTGACAGTAGACTACTGCTTTTAACATGTGAATTGTGTGCTGAGATTGTACCCACTCTATGCTCTCCATGTCTTTTGGAAACTGTATCATGATGCCTGATAAACCAGGTCTGGAGGCTTATTGAGATGAAGGGATCTTGGCTTTCATCTTGGGATGGAGTGTTGAGCAGGGCAGCCCTAGAGAAGATCCAACCCCAAAGCTATTCCGCATGTACAACTGTGGGATTCTGGATGCTGGACTGAAGCTGTAGGAACCCTGGCAGGAGCAGACATGAGCTGTCTCTGTTGTGTTAACTCACCCACTGCTAATGCAGGATCATTTGCACCAGGCTCCTCTGAGCTGGCAGGATGTGACGCTGCCTGGATGCTGGGTGCTCTAGTGATCCTAGCCCAGAGTCAGGGCTTACGAACTAGGACATGGCATGTTAGTGGGAGTGCTGTGCCTCCATAAATAGAGCATCCCTGGAGATATCTATCCTACTGTGGTATGACACATCCTCAGGGCAGTGCTCCCCACAGGTTTGCAAATCAAGGTTCTCTTCCAGCTTTCACCATCTTCAGAGAAATGTTTGAGCTCAGTTATCTCTGTTTACTTAGCTGTACGATAGGTTTTACTATAACCACTTGGAGTGGTCCAGCTGGATAGATTAAGGATGAAGTGATACAATTTCTTCTTTTGAAGTATGGTCCTGCCTCTTGATATAGTTTGGCTCAAACTTTGGAAGCCTTGCTCTGGGAAACTGGACTGTAACTGGGCTTTCTGAGTGTGTCCTGTTTACTGAAGGTCTGAATGCCTTCAGCATCTATCAGCATTCTTGGCTGAATCTTGCCTTCTGCCCAAGTTACAGCATGATAGTTTTAGGTTGTATCAAGATGAACTCTGTACTTTCAATCTATTATAATGTTTGATCTTTCTGACCCCAAATTAAAGCTATTTTCTGAAGCATTGCCATGGTGATGCACAGTGTATTGTCATTGCCTGTCCTTTTAGAGCTTTATTGAAATGCTTTTGAGATGAAGAGAAAGATGTGTATGATGTAATAATACATTATGTTGGAGATTGACTTACAATGGGATGCTATATAAAATATTTAATAGAATCTCTAAAATTATATCAAGACAAGTCACTAGAAAATTAAAAATACCTAAGTATATAGAGCTGCAAACATAGACATTAGCGTGTGAGTACAACCAAGCATCTCCTTCCAAAGCACCAAGGGAAGAAATGTTTGCTAGCAAATTGAGTAATTGTTTCTGAAAATTGGCAGCTACCTCATTTCTGGGTAAGCCTTCAGTATTACCTATTCCTAAGAAACTTCTTTGGATTCACAGAGTGCTTACTATTGTGGAGATAATAGATATGTTTATGATGAATACATTTATACATTTTTCCATTTAAATTGTGAGAGCAGTAACCTTTAGTTATACACAGACAAGATCATTTCAATTCTAGGCTTAGTCCAGCAAAATTGCTTGATTCAGAATCTGATATGTGCATTGGCTTAATTATTTTTGAGCTTTCTTTTTTTCCCCCCATTGTGATGATTCTTATGTGACGATCAGGTTGTGGGGTTTATTTTACATGTATGGTAAATTCGTCTTAGGTCTGATTAATTTACTTCCCCTCTGTTCTTCCCTGCTGTTTAAAGCTGTGCAGGATTTCTCCTACTGCTTTTTAGAACACCCTTTGTAAACATCATGTTCTGTAGATCTGATCCCATCTTCCCTGAAAACCAGGGGTGTTTGTGAAATCCTGACTGTTCAGCAGGACACTCAAACTATTAACATGTAGTTCAGGCTCCACTCAGTGCACATGGGAGCCAAACCCCATTGCTCATTTTTCTAGGTTAGGCAAGAGTCCTGAAGCTCTCTTGCTGACATGTGCAAGAGTTGACTTTTCTCGCTTAAATCTGTATATCTGCTCTGACTTATTCTGATAAAAGTGCACTCAGTGCTATATATTTCACCTTGTATATAATTAATTTAACATTTTGTCATTTTTTATCAAAATTCATTAATGAGAATAGAACCACTAAATTTACATACCTTTGACTAAGCAGTTATGTTAACTGGATTGTTAGAAACATCATTACTTGAAAGTAGGTCTAATTATATACTGCTTCCCATATTGGGCGTTATTTCTGCCTGAATTATAATGTGGCTAAATTATTATTTTGATTAAGATGAGTTCATTCTCATTTATCTCCACTTATCTCCTTCATTCTGGTTGATTTAATTTAGAAACCTTTTAAATGTGTGCAGAGCTGTCCCACTCTGAGAAGCTTCTCACTAAAGTTCAAGCAATACAGTGCTATTCTTCATGAGGGCAGAGCTGTTGGAAACTCGGAGGGGGAAGAGAATGGGACAGGATATTTTAAGTCACAGGAATGAACTTCCTGAGTGAATTTGGGAATTGCCCAAGAAGTTTACATTAATGCAAATAAATCAGGGCAAATCTGTTCAGCTTTGCATCCAGAAGCGAAATAAATGGGTTGAACTAACAGGCTTGCACTTGCTTGTGCCAGCAGTCACAATTATCTGCCTTTTTCAGCAATTCCTAGTTTCAGCAAGTCTAGAAAAAAAAATTTTCCAAGGATTTTTATTATCCATTATGTGTGTTGCTTCTGAGACTGCTCTGCTAGTTGGTAAGTGCTCTCTTATCTGAAGAAGGCATGTAACGTATTCGTGGGGCCATTTCTAAATAATGGGAAAGATTGCACGAGTTCTTTCAGAAGGAACTAGAGCTCTCTGGTGGGCTCTTGCCACGGGAGCAGCAAGGCTGAGGAGGCACTCTGGGTAGTTCATATCCTGTCGTAGGAATAAGGGCTCTGTGTGGTTGGTGTGGAACAATGAACAAGCTGAGTGCCAGGAAATTCTCCAATCCAATGCATCATGTGTTTGTCTTATCTGAAGAGGTGACTCAGCTCTTCATCTCCAGATTCATTTATAAAGCTCGTTAACACCTTGTTTACTAAGTAATATTAAAAAAAGATGGTATGGCAGTCAAAAGAACAAATTATGAATGATGGGAATGGTGGCTGAGCATTAAAGCTCACTTCATCGCTTGCTTGGGCTGTACCAACTTTAGTTCAACTGGAAGTCTTTTGATTGTGCTTGGTCAGCTATTGCAAAGTGGTTACTGGTAGAGGACAGCTCTTGTATGTAGCTGCTGTTTGGGAGGCAAAATAGAGCTTCCTGTGCTGCTAACTGGGGGCAGGTTACCTGAGATGGTGCTGGGTGGTCTACCTGTGGTAGTACTGCAGATTTAAAGGGCAGTGGCTTTACATGTTACTGTTGTTGTGCTGGGTTGGTGCTACTTTGCTTTGTAACACCGACAGAATGCTTCAGGACATGGCTGATTGTTTGAGCTTAGCCAGAGCTCTCTATGTTTCCAGCTGTGATGTCTGGAGTATGCACTAGCAACATATTACAGAAGAGTGACACAGCTACACTGGCTTTCCCTCCTACACTCCATGTCTAACCTTTGCTGTAGGAAAAAAGGAAGAGATATGTGCTTAGCAATTAGTTTCTTCATTCTTGGTTAACTCCTGGCTTAAAAGGTAACTACCAGCAACAATAACATCTTAAATAACCCAATAACTGGGTTAAATACTGCACTGACTGTGTGTGTGGGGAAAAAAGCAGCTTCAGATAAGCAAAGAAGTTTATGGTTTGGACTGGACATCTCTGGCCCTGCTATAGCCAGGTATGGTGTGGTTGTAGGCTGCCTTCTCCCCCAGAAAGGCCTGTGCCCACTGCACAGGGGGTTGTGCCCTTCTTTAGACAAGCCAGTCTTTGTTTCTGGCTTCCTCCTTGCTTGAATGTAAGCTGTGCACTAACTCTAGCTCCCCATCCCTTTGCAGTCTGGATACAATGCAGAGTAATTTAATTAGGGATGCTCTGTGGGGAAAAGAGAAGACTGTAGCAGGGGACAGCACATAAAATCAGAGCATCAGCTGCAGCTAAATGATCAATTGTATTGTAAGAAGAAGAACAGATACAGGGACCAGTTGGCAAAATGGCAGTTTATGCAAACTCTCACGGCTCCTGTGTTCTGCTCAGAATCAGGACACAGCACATTGTTTATGATCTGGTGCAGCAGCAGTGTGAGTGCTGTATGCTTGTGCATTGCTTTGTTTTTCTAACTGGGACATGACATTTAATGACAATGCAATTCCCCCCTTAAAAAATATTTAAACAGAGTCTGGAGAGTCTTTAGAGGCTTTGCTGATAACTTGTTGCTATTAGCAGGACTGGTTAGCCTCAGGAAGAGAAAAAGGATGGTCTGATCATTTCTAGGTGAGTTTAGAAACTGCAGGGCTCCTCTGGAAGAGCCTACAGTCCTGTTTAGGGACCTGATTTTCCCATATGTTATAGAAGGAGCTTTCTGTGCTCTCTTGCCAGCAGTGTCCAGCATCCTGGATGCAGACCCATCTTGAAACAAACCTGAGGTAGGAGTGCCCAGAAGATGTGTATACATACTCCACCTTGGCAGGTATTAACTTCTCTTCTTCCCAAGGCTTTAATCTCTGTGTGCAGCACAGGATAGTGGATCAGAGGATCAGCAAGTCTCCATTTTACTAATTCACTTCTTATGTAAAACTTCCTAATTCCCTGAGGGTTTTAGAGGGAGAAAGGGCCTCATAGCTTGACCTTGGTTTCAAATAGACAGAAAATCAAAGGTCCACGTTCTTCTCCTTGCACTTGATGTGGCCATATCAGGGCAACTGTGACTGTAACTACACTGATTGTAGTGGAAAGAAACCGACTTCAGAGTTTCCCCATTGCAATGGGAATTGTGAGGCTATTGTAATGCTTAAATTATTTTAAAAGTGAAGTACTGCATGCTGTTTCAGGAGCTGGCTTAAAGTATAAATCCAAGCTCATTCTAATGTTAATTGCACTGAACTATGTACTGGGCTAATTGCAAAGCTTTTAGCTATGTTGGTTGTCCATGCACTCCCTGTGTCCCTGCCCAGGAGTCCCAAATTACATATAATGGAAAAAATTAAAGCATTAAGTGGTTACTGCTATGGTTAGATTGCAGTCTGCCATAGCATCTACGTCATCTGCAGACAGAAAGCATTATTGTCTGGCATGTTTCCATTCATCTCAAAGACACTGGGAAGGCCTGGCACTTGACTTTTCCATGTAAAAGTCTTTATCTTTAGATGCTACAAAATAGAAAACTGGGGGTTTCTTGGGACACATTTCTGGTTCTGAAAGACATCAGAAAGCTCTACTCAAGGATTGTAGATTAGGGAGTAAAAAGCCTAAGCAAAACAGCAGAAGTTCCTCAGTTTTGGTGACAAACACTTCAAGTACCATGCCTTGATGCTGTGCAGTGATACACTACAGCATCACTTTATGGTGAGGGGGCTTGTCACTGGAAGAGGACAAGGACAAGGACTCCTCCCTGTTGCTTCTCTAAAGGAGGACACTCACCTAAATGACAGGGCCACAAGGCTTTTTTTGTTGAGGCCTCTGCTGATGCAAGAGAAGCTGGGAGGCTTTCAGAGCAATAGGAAACACATAAACACCTCTTTCTTTGAAGAGTGATGCACATTCTGCCTAGATGAGGCCTGCAAAATAGGTTTGGTCACATTCTAAAGCTCCACCAAAACTGAGCTCTGGCTCAGTATGAACAAGGTCATCCAGAGTTGGTCAGGCTGGAATGTCTTCAGTACATTTTGCTCACCCCTGGCACTGTGAGTACCCACCTGCTTTTCTTGTGGAGGTCAATTAATTGTGCTGTGCAACAGAACTAAATGGCTGCTAATACTCACCCATCTTTAGTTTTTCCATGATTATTGAAGTAGTGCTTGACTTGAAGCTGCCATGAAGAATCATGTTTTCATCCTAATGAAAAGCAGTCTATGCAAATGATTTTTCTCTTGCTTCTGTTCCCTTTGTGCTGGTAATGAACTGTGTAAACTGGCACCAGGTGGATACTCCCAAGTCTTTCTGGGACTGCAGCAGACCAGAAACGTTTGCTAGTGAGTTATATTCAAAGATGCTAAAAGCATCCTCAGCACCTGTCAGTGAGTAGAACAGTCCCTGTCGGAGGTCTGTGCTTGACTGACTGTGTCAACATAACCAGAATGAATGTATTTATGGTGCTCAGCAGGTATCTCAAAACAAGTTTTCCTTGAAAGCACTGTGCTATGTTATGTTCTCCAATTACCTCCTACTGCTGAAACTGCCAGGAGAAAGATCTTTGCTACTGATAATAGAGGTGTTAAAATCAAACATACACTCCAGGATTTTGCTTCTGTAGGCCCTAGAAAAGAAGGGAACCAAGTCTTCATTGTTCTTTAAATTTTTGGCCTCTCTTCCTCGTTATGTCCTTATCTCTGTAGAGTAGATATAAACTAATGTTTTGTGAAGATATCTCCTAGGTGAGAAGGAAACAGTGAGAAGAAAGGGAACCATTAAGAAGTCTACTACAAGAGAGTGCTTTTCATGCTCACATGTGATCTCTGGCTAGCAACTCTCCCTATCTATACTATAACCCTATCCAGTCCTGAGAGAACGCTGCTGACCTGTCACATGAGCTGTTCCATGGCATGCCATGGGCTTTGACATCAACTGTACACTGAGAACTTTCCTAACAGGCCATAACCCATTGGAACTGCAGCTGTCAGGAGTTCATGATGTCAAAGACCATCAAAAGCCTTGGGAAGGGGCAGTAAACTCCTTCTGTTTCTGAAGGGGCTGGAGAGGCCTGTTGCTTTGTGCCTCTCAACTTACTGTAGTTACTGCAACAGGGACTCTCCTGCACTCCCCTTGATGTGAGCTTTCTGGAACCCTTATGGAAAACTAATAATCAGATTGGGCTGATCTTTAACTCATTAGTCTACCAAATGATGTCATTAGGAGTGTTGGAGCCCACCCCCTTCCAAACCCCTGAATGCATTGCAAACAGCTCTCTTCCTTAGAAAAAATTCAGCATGAAAATCATCCATTGTCTGTGTCACAGACCATTGTCTTTTAAATGACCAGGGCTCTGGAGGTCAGATCCTGCACTGCCACCTGACAGTTCTGCTGCTGTCCCCATTCTGCACTGTTTGCAGACACCACTGGCTGGTAGCAGTAACCACAAAGTCCTTCTGCATAGTTTACTTTAAAAAGTGTCACACCATTTGGGAAACAGTGTTTGATGTCTGCTTGTGTCTACAGAAATGGCAGGATCTTTCCAGTCTCTTTTCCTTTAATTATCCAGAGAAAAAAAAATTCCCTTTCAAGTGTATTACGGTGAACCTTTAAGTGACAGCATCTCTGAGATGAGAGTGTGATCAGGTTGGCTCAGTAAATTGAAGTGAGCTTGGATGACCTTTTCCTGTTGTTCAGAAACAACACTGCAAACCTCACAGCATGTGTTCTTTTGCTTTGCAGGAGAACCCCAGAGAGAAGATGATCATCTATTGTCAAAAAGCAGCACCTTTTCTAACAAGAACAGTAGAACTAGAAGCATGATTCTGGAATTATGGCAGCATGTTACAAACAAGAGCAGCCAGGAGACAACAGATGGACAAATCTTTGCTTCCTGAATAAAGTACAGGAAAGGTACAGTTGGTATCAGCCAAGAGAATAAAGGATGCATGAAATGACTGAGGAATATAAGAAATGCTGATGCACTGAAAATGCCTTTGTTCTCCTTCTCTCTCCATGGACACCACCTCCAACATACTTGGCAATCAACTGCAGACAGTTTAGTTTTCTTCTGAGAAAGCTATTGTAGGTACTTGCATTTTATCAATCAAATTCAGAAGGCTTGACAGGGAAATGGGCTGCCTGTACTGCTGTTGTGTCTTCCAACTGGTCCCAGTGCCAGTTGGTGCTTCTGTGAGGGCTCCTCTCCCAGGGAGGCTTCCAGAAGCAGTGAGCAGCCTGAGCTCTCAAGAAAACATGCTGATGGGTTTTGGGGTGGTGATGTTTTCAGTAGCGAACTTGCAGTTCAGATGCTTAGATGGGAGCTGATCTCTTCTGAAGTCTGGCTCAGCAAAGTCTAAATGGCAAGACCCCTGATCCTGCAAAGTGTTCAGGTTTGAATCATGGCACCCTGTCTCCTCTAAACTCTTGTTCCTGTGCTTTGGTCTCCTGGAGGGTGACGATCACAGGTGGTTAAATAATGCCAGTGTGTATCACCACTTGTTCCCTTTCCTTCAGAGCTTGCTGTGTGGCTCCGTGGAGGCAGAGTGAGACAGCAGGCAGCTGATTGCCTCGCTCTGTAGCAGCGCAGGTCAGTCCCAGATTCAGGCAGGGGAGCAGCCACAGAGTTTTCAGAAATACATTGCTGAAGAAGATTTTTGGCAATGGGATGCAGAGCCCCTGACAGCAGGGTACAAGAGCAATGGCCATGATAACTTTTTCAGAGAGGTTTTTGATCATTAGGATTTCTCCATAATAAATAAAACACCTTATTGGGATTAGGTGACATTCCCAAGCATTTTCGTTATTGTTGAAGGTTATCTGGCAGTCTGAAGCTGGCCAGAGTAATGACTCTGGGCTTGCAGCATTTGCTTTTATAGAATAGAAGAAACCCCTGCCAGTACCTCACAGCATGGTGTCAAGAAAGCCTTAATTTTCCTGTGCTTGACAGTCAGAGGTAATTGATTTGTAATTTGTCTTGGGTTTGTGGTGGTTTTTTTAAATAAGAAAATTCTCTAATTGTAATTTAATGTACAGTTGCATCCAAGGATTATCTTTTTCCACTTGAGTGACTCTTCCCATGGTGGTGTCTAACTTTGCCTAAAGCTGAGGTTTTTTCAAAGCTCGATCCACAATAGCTCCATAACCTTCCTCCCTTGAAAGAGAGGAATTATTCAACCGAAATATATAGACTTTGGTTATTATATCAACATACCCACTTCCTGCTGGGTATTAAACTGTATTGTTCCTGGGGTCTAGACTGGGAATATGATTAATAACAGGTTCTGTTGCAGCGATAGCAAATGAAGGCAGAGTAATAGTAATTTTTCATTTGAATCACAGACAAATTGGCTGCTTTGCAGTACTTGTCTATGGCAATTATATGTTGTTTTGCTTCCTAATGCTGATTTCCTTCCACAGTCTATTAGCATGAATGTCAGGGAAACACTAGCACATTGTTTTTGTCTATAAACACTTCTGGGCAGGTGGAGAAGGCAGCCCTGTCTGAACTCCTGATTAGATCTGTTTGAGTTCAGGCACTCCTGCAAGACAGCGCTGCCTGTGCTGCAGCACAGTGTGCTGCTCACAGCATCTACCTGCTTGTGGTGGCCATCTGTCAATGGCCTGATTTGTGGTGACCTTCTGCAGGTGTAGTGCTTGTTGAAAGGCAGATACCATCCTTCTCTGGCTTGCACGAGTCACCCCTCTGAGCTTGAGTTGAAGCTCTGCTGTGGAGCAGTGCCAAGCTGCTCTGAAGGCTTGTCCTGGGTTTTGTTATTCCTGAATAGGATGCTGAGCTCTTTGGAAATGCTGACTGGCTGAGTCAGTCAAAGATTGGCTGGGTTTGCACACAGGACACTTGGCAGCTCACTTTTTGTGGGGCTTATCCTACACTCTACCAGACCTCAATGTTCCCAGCTCTCTGAGGAAATTATGCCCCAGCATGCCTTTAAATGCACATGGGAGCTAAAAGGGAGAAAAATTTTTAAAAATTGCCTTTGCTTTCTGATTTCTCCATTAGAACAGCTGTACTTTGTGGTTCCACAAAATAAGATGATAAAAATTGGATTAGCAGTTGGATTAAGTTGATAGGGGGTCTAGAAGAGAATCATTGACGCTTAAGCTTCCTACAAGAAGCAGGTAGTGTTTATTTTTCTAAGCAAGTTGTAGATTGCTTTGTGACAGTTTGTCTTAAAACGACAGTGGTAAATCCGTGGATCTCATTTGGTTTTCACATTGTAATTCCCAGTAGCTGGATGTAAGACAGGCAGCAGAACAGAGGATGCTTGAAGGCTTAATAAAGAGCACAAACAAATAACATTCTTGTACATGCAAAGGACAAATGTGCCTGCAAAACCCAGTTGTTCCCAGATGTTCTGTGAATTGTCAGCGATGGGTTTGAAGTGTGTCTTCAAAAGGGAACTGACTATATGGTTGGGATGTATATGTGTGTAGATGCACAAATACACAAATTGTATAACTCATTATGATGAGAAAGTCCTTAAACTGCTATTTTTTTACTCTGAGCTACTAATTGTAGGATGTGAAAGTCCATGTTTCAGATACTCAGGCACTAGGAAGGTACAGGCTGCGTGGGTCTGCATCGGGCAAGGTGCTGTAGCATTCACAATGTAAACAAGGTATTTGAGAATGAATTTATGGCAACATTAACATGACCATGCAAAGCAATTCTTTTCAAACAAATAGGTATTTTGTAATGACAATTTCACATTAAGATATGGCTTGTTTCTAGACTTTTCCTCCCCTGTGGAAATTACTTTTTGCTTTTAACACATGCTCGCTCATTATGTGGATGGCTTAATGATCTTGTATTCATTGCTGTATCAATGTGGGAACTGTGTTCTCTGTTAATTCCATCTCTTCCTTTATTCAGAAATTCCGATTGCTCAAAATTCTTTGATGTGATGTTTTTGATCATGGAGAGCTTTCACTCACTGTTTGCGGAGCTGTCTTAATGTATTTATCTCTTTAGGAAAAGCAGTGTTAAAACCTTCTGTTACATGTTCTGTGCTTACCAGCTTCTAATAAAACAAGCCAATGTGTAGTATATCAGTGAATTAATTTCCCAAATAGCAATATTTGTGCTTATGCCTAGGAAGCTATTTGCCTTTTCTGATTAGTAATTACACAACAAATTGGGAGTAACTGTCACATTAGAAGTAAAGTATTACTCCAGTATATCAGAATAATTTTTAATTAAGGAGAACTACCAAAGGGACAGCATTTAAGAAAACAAAACACAAAACTGTCACATAGCTCCAGCTATCCCAGAAAATTCTGTTCCCTGAGCTGCCTCTCAGCAATTCCAATCTGGAAAATACTGTTCCCCGAACTAAATCTCCCTACTAACTTTGCTACCTTCTTATTTGACATTAATTAGGAAACAGCCCCTACATATTTTCTGATCTCTTCCCTAAGCTTTACAGAACCTCCAAAGATGAAAATGAACAAGCAGCATGTTTTGGTAGCTAAATAGGAAACATTGCTCGTATAGGAGGGGGACAATGCAGGGCAGTAAGTGAAAGATATACTGCTTCTGCCCACGGTACCAATTAAGGAGCATTTTGGTCTGGGAGCTAGCAGCAAGGGAGAAACAGAGCCTTGTCCTCTAGTTTTCCATTAGCAAAGCAGACCCAAAGTGTCCGGCACAGTGTTCAATACCTCTTCACACAGCGCTTTGCAGAGAATAATTGAGCTGGGTTTGAATATTTCTTGTGTATTTGGACTGTCAGTAATTTCACTGCGCTTAGATTCTGGTAAGGAGCTGCACTTAGGTCAAAAATTGGTATTTAAAATCCAGCATATCTGAGAAGTAATTAGTTCCATTTTGATTACCCTGTCTCATTAACAGAGAGAACATTGATTTTTTTTTTCACTGTGCTTGTGTTACCGTACGGAATTTAGATTGTGGATATTTCACTCCAAGTGACACTGTTTGGTCTTGGCTGCCTTAAATGTCTCTATTTTGTAGGCTTCATGTTTTAAAGGATATTATTGGCTGAACTGGCATTTAATCCCTATGAGTACAATATGTTTTTAGCTAACACAAATTAAGAATATCTAAATATAGGAGTGAAAGCTACAGGGCAAAATTTTCACATATCCCTTGGAGGGTTTGCCTTGCTGTCCCCTGGGGACCCAGCAGAGCTTAGGGCTCGTTCCCATCAAGCCAGCTGGAAGCTGTTGCTCCTGGATAAAATAACACAAAATCTCCTGGCTAGCAGACCTGGGGAGGCAAGTGTTCCCTGGCCTCATTTGTATGATTGCCTTTGGAAATATATGAGCCTGCTAAGTGGAGCTGGCAAAGTTTGTGTCAGCCAGCAAAGAATTTATTTTAATACATGAGAAATCTGCACAATGTGAAGTCATAGTGACGTCAGCTCCCAGTGATGCTGCAGAAGAAATAATCAGAGCTGGTAGAAATCTAACCTAAGCTAGTTTAAATTAGTATTATATGAGTTGAGAGAAGAAAATGATGAATTAAAACTCTGAGAACTTTGTTTTTCCACTTGATGGATTCATTTTATAAAGAATATTCAAGAACTACTGTGTGTATCATCTGATTCAGTTTGATTTGTGTCCATGCCTGTGCCTGATTTCAGTTTCCACAGCCAAAAGAAAGAAGCCCATGCTTTCTGACCTAAATCCAGTTTGCAGAAAAGAATAATTGTTCATTAGTTAAAGCTTTTTACTATGTAAATATACAACTGTCACTTTGTAGACAAATACACACCTGCTTCCAAATGTAACATTCTCTGTGCACTTTTTTCGGTGTCACCTGGTCAGATTTTAATCAATGGGAACTTCTTTGATTCAATAAATAATCCAGTAATATTGGCAAATTGCATTTGCTAAAGTTGATTTTAAATGTTTATTCTGCACCCTCCAGTGTGTATCGGCCTCTCTGAAGTTTCTTAAAGTTACTCCTGCTTTTATTTTCACAAGTGGCAGTGGCCAGCCAGCACATGAACTTTAGGCACACAGTCACGGACTTAGAGAAATGGCAGGCTTGCACCAGCTGTACACATGGATTAGTGATTTATTATGTTTTTAGACCTCATCCTGTGAAATTCCCATTTCCTATGACATGCATCGAACAGGGAAGTGGTGTCAAATAATACTTAGGAAATGGGGGGAATGGTTTGTCTGCTCAGATACCACTTGGGTAACTGGGCTAATAGCTAAGAGTCTCCCTTTGGTGCAGCTGGTGCTGCATTAGCAAGGAGGCACAGAACAGCAATCAAATGACCAAGGGAACATCTAGTCAGATTTTGTATGTGACTGCCTGCTGTGATAGAGGTCACAGCATAGTGTCTCCATCAGTGTAAACAAACTTGAGAGAGGAAATTTGGTTTTAGGGAATTTTAGTTGATTCTGTTGAAAAAAAGTCAGGCTTAAGGGTGCTGATGTTCAGCCTACCCCCCCTTGCTATTCCCCTCCTCTGGAACTGGATGTTCAGGTCCTTGCATAATCTTGGAGTTGGTACTCTGCCTCGTTTGTGGCTTTCAACTTTCATGATTTTGCCACTGAGAAAAGTGTTTGTGTCTTTCAGCAGCAGCAGCATGCTGGGCTCGGGGGGTACCTGTTTAAAATGGGAAGACTGTGGCCTCTGTCCCAAGACTGTGCTTTGCTCCAGCTCCTGAATGAAAAATGCCAGGACCAACCTGGTCAGGGAATATCTTTTCCTTAACCCCCTGACCTTCTCTTAGGCTCAATAGTTTTCACTTGTGTATCAAAATAAAACTAACATCTCCAAACACCTACCACCCCCCCGAAAGTTAATCTTTAACATGCACCAAATCTGTTTGGAAGTTCAAAATCTTGTGCCAGGCCTACCCAAATTTTCTCTGTTGCAACCCCCCCCAACTTTATGGGGTTTATGTGGCTCATCACCCTATGTTGGTTTACTTTGCCCATGATCTCTTAGAAACTGGGTGATTAATACCCTTTAGAGTGTTTAAGCATTAGACTTTCATATCTCTATGCAAATGCTTTTCATTACTGGATTTGTACTAGAGCTGTGATAGCTGGTTTCCCAGACGAGGGATGTGAGGGTGGTTAATGTGCCTGCGGTGGCTTTTGTGGGGTACATGATCAGAGCTGCTGATTACACATTCTTGACTCAGAGGGAAATGAAAAGCTGTGTTGTCACAAAGGCCCCCACCTCGTACCTGGCGGAGAGCCTGGAAATAGTACAACAGCATCCACGTAACAGCACTATTTTTTTTTAGTTTAGGGACATCTTTATACGTTACAGAGCAATGTTTGTATTATGTAACACCCCTTTCTGATTAAATAGATGGCCTATTACATAAACACAAAAATACAACACAGCACGCTTTATTACGACAGTGGTACAGTCCTTGGGTTAAATTTGGTACATCAAATTGCAAATGCAAATCCATTAATTGCATTACTGCATGCCTCATGTTTAATCCTGCCTCCTGATTTGTTTTACCAAGAGTTCTGAATTCCCAAGCCTACCTAAATTGCTTCTGTGCAGAGAAATCTGAAAACAAAAGATTATCTTCATTTACTGTCCATCCACCACTTCAGAACTTGAAATTACGAGTCCTTGATTTGAAGTGTGTTTCCAAGTACAAGCTGCACAGTGTTGAGATTACTGAGGGTAAATCTGTTCACAGGTAATTACTGCAAGGAAGAGGTGGGCAATAAAAGGCTCCAAGGGTGTTTTGCCAAAAAGAAGAGTAAGTTCAGGCTCACTTTAAGAGAGGAGTGTTTCATGAAGAGGGGCTTTGGTCTTAAAGGCTGAAGACAGGAGTGACACTTAGGCTTTGTGAAGTGAAACAATAACAATGATTCAGATGAAGTCTGAACTAATTAGGTGCAGACTCTTGATTTCAGTTGATGGTTCTTAACTGCTGATAGGCACCAAAGACATCCATCCTCAGATCTTGCCCTCTCCCACACCTCGAATGTCACCGTGTGTCTCCAGTAGCCATTTTGCACAGCTGTTCAGACTTTAATTCCCCATCCAGTTTTCTCTTGTCTCTCTTTTTTTGCCTCATAGTTTCTTAGAGATGTTGATCCTGATAGTGGTGGTGAAAATCAGGACTGCAGTGACTTGTAGCATCAGCCCCTTGCATGGTGGGAGCTCCTGCCTGCTGGCACTGCTGTAGCTCTAGGTCTGTCTGCAGTGCTTGGGCAGTCTTGGAACCAGATTTTTCTCTGGGATCTCAGAGGTGATGGCAGAACTGGAAAGGGTACAGATACCTCTGCCTCACCCTTTCCATCATAAATACACTGCATAAAAATGCAGCTTTGTAAGTTTTTCATTGTTTCATTTCAAACTGGGGATGGTCAAGGTCTACAAGGTTGGTCAGAAATTCCCTGTCTTTCACAGAGGTGGAGGTGAAACCATGCCTTAGTTCCCCAAGCAAGTTCTTTTAAAAAAATCATACTCATCCTCTGTTTCTCCTGAATACAGGATTTTATGTGACCTCTTACCTTGACAAAACTAGCAATTAGGTAAAGACATTTAGCATGCCAAGTGTTAGCAGCCCCTGTCAGCTCCCTCTGTAGCTGGAGAAGAAAGTTGTTCCTGGAATAGATGAGGTGAAGCAGCAAATATGGGGAATTTAATTTTTCTGGCAAGCGAGTAAAGAGTCTCAATCTCTCTGGTGCCTGCTGAAGAGGAGCTCTCTTGCCGGCCCCACAAGCCCTTGGGAATACTCGCCACCATGCAGTGAGTACTATAGAAACACTGTTAAACACCCGCAGAGCTGAAGGAGTCCTGAGACGACCCTCGCAGCTGTATGCTAATGGCAGAGGAAGCACTCTGTTCCTTAACGTGCTCATTCCAAATCACACTTGGATGCTTTTCCCAGCGTGTGCTCGAGGAGCTTTCAGCCACACACACCACCGACACTCACACAAAACTCAGCTAAGGTGTAATGCAAACCCCTAATGAAACGAGTGCTAATAGCCCTCGCTGCCTTTCCTCATCACAGGAAATAACTGTTTAGGCTGATTCCCCCAGCTGCCCCTTTTCACCGCTGCGATTGCCAGCCCGCCCAGCACAATGGTTCCTTTGGGGTGGGCTGTTTCGGTTAGTGCAGCTTCTGAAGGAGGAGAGGCACTGCAATTGCTACCCGACTGCTCCTATAACATGGGGATGTGGGTAATAGCAGGTGTGCATGGGCAGGAGGTTTGTAGTTGCTCTGCCTTGCCTACAGCTTCTTGTGCTCCTGTGAATGTGTAAGTCTAAAGAAGCGTTCATTTCTTTGGATCTTTGAATGTTTGTTTGTGCTTAGATGTTAATTTGAGTTAAGTTGGTGAATTTGAGTAGCTGGAAGTGTTTCTGGTTTGGTGCATGAGTGCTTATTTTAAACACCAGCAACCCTTCCTCCTGTTGCTTTAAGCCCTCTCCCCTGTTACATCGGGTAGTACCTGGTTATGATGTCTGTGTTAATACAGAGCGGTCTCAAGTCTGTCAAGTTTATTCTCTGGCTTTGTAGTTCAGTTCCAGCTTACCCCCAACATGCATCCTTGAAATTGTAGTGGTTATACCAGTAACATGTGGGAAGTAGTGTGCTGGTTATTACACCTCGTGCAGTGAGTGAGGTCTGCTCTCTGTATTTTGATTTTTTTTCTAGAATGTTCACCTGAATCAGCAATAGATACAGAACAAACCAAAGCTGCCTCGGTTAGGCTCAGAGGTGAATACTGGCTGTGTTTATTACCAGTGGAAGCAGTTTGAGCAGAAGAATTGTGGATTTATGGATTTTCTAAGTAAATCACACTTCAGTGGTGCTTTCTTTGTTTGCAATCACAGGAGAGGAATAGCCTCAGATAAAAGCCGTATGCTTTTTCATAAACAAAGAAATTAAAAGTGTAGCACAAGACAAAAACCCCTTGGAAATTTTTAACTGCTCAGGGCAGGTACTTAGCTGTGGCACTGCGAACCCTCCTACCAGCAAACCGGCAGATAAATATGTTTCTATCACTGTCCCAGAAGAAGGAGGTATGTCCTCTCCTCACGCACAGTATTTAAACAGGTGAGAACAGCGAGTGGATCTACTTTTGTCATTAGTGTCTTCAGAATGCTGTGAATATTATATAAACTTAACTCTGAAAAGCCCTTGTTGAAGTCTCCCTGATGAAGTATTTACTTCTGGCCTGCTGCTCCACTGACCGACGCAGCGTTGCACAGGCTGCTTCTGCTGTGCTGTGTTCTGGTCTTCATGGCATCTCTTGCAGAGATGTTTCTAAATCCCCTGTGATGCACCAGCCACGCTGTATCAGGCAGGTGTAGGGGTACTTTGCAGAGCACAGGATCGTCGAGCCTGATGGAAATGGGATTTTGCTCAAGTCAACCCTGGTGCCATGTATGGGGCTCCTGTGTTGGTGCCTCACAGGGTGATTTTTGGGTAGGCTCTAACAGGTCTGTGTTGAGTGATGGATGAGTGTGGTTCTGTGCTACAGTTAATGCTGCTTAATGGAATATATAACGACTGTGTGATGATAAGGTGGTGGATGCTTATGGACAGTGGATTTGGAGCAAGCTTCCCTATGCTTGTTATTTCTGGAAAAAAATAATTTAGGACAAGAATAACAATAATAACAAAAAAGCCTGTTTCCCAAGCAGATTTAAAGCACCGAATCTGATGGAGTTCATTCATCAGTGTAAAGGCTGACCTGAGCTGTGACTGGCAGCCTAGGAGAGAACACAGTGAGACGTGCAGCTGTGATGCTGTGCTGCTCCCTGTGCAGTGAGCTTCTCCTTGGCCTCAGGAGTCTGCTTTATCTTCCTTCCTTGATGCCTCCATCCACTGAATGTACGTTATTAATTGAACCACTTCAATCCAAGGCTGTATTTTAATCCTTTCAGTTTTAACCTCATAAACTAAGCAGAACAGCACCATCTGAATGTTCTTCAGAGCTTTATATGGACAGAGATTTATTAGCCTTCCTTGTGTTGTCTGAAAGCTGTTTCTTTCCTCTGCCTTCTGCCTGAAAGCCCATTGAACTCGGGTGTTGCATTAAGGCTGTGATGAACAGTTAGACCTGTGCCTGTACCAAGGTGCTTCCAAAGAGGGGACACCAGAGAGCCCTGCTCTGGTAGCAGCGCTGCCAGCGATACCTGGAGCTGACCTTCAGATTGCTGATCCAACCTGTGTGAGCCCTCCTGCAGCCCAGCAAATGCTGTCCAAATTTTATGCCTATAACCCGTATCAATCAGCCTGCGTCCAGCTTGTCTCTGCTCCTGGATGGCACAGACAGGAAGGAACAAGCGGTCCTGGAGCTGTTGCATCGGCTGTGCCCAGGCTGGGGGTCTCAGTGCCCAGGTTACCTGGCTTCTCTCCTACTATCTCAGAGGATTGGGATTGTGGTTGGGCTGGAATGCCTAACACGGGGGTTTCCCAGCAGCGTTCCTTCATAGGCAAGCTTCAAAATCACCTTAATTGTTTGGGTGTAGCTATCAGACAGCTAACCCTGGTCCCAAACTAGGCTTCAACAAAGAGAAGCATCTTATTTCAGCAAAGAGGTAATTGAAGTATTTGAGCTAATGGCCCTAATGATGACCTTGGTTGCTGCAGAATTCTGCACCTGGAGTTTTTTATTTATCCATTAGGCCAAATGCTTCCAATTATAAAATATTTAGACACTTACTGATAGGAAAATTGCATGTGTAGTGCTGGATTTCCTATGAAAGAGGCAAACCTGGCTGCAATTTGCAGAGTATGTGTGTTGAGTTGACTTAGCGGGATAACTCATGCTCCTGCCAATTCCAATATTTGCCTGAATATATGAGTTCTCTAACAAGTCGTTGAGCAGATGATGATCCTACAATGCTCGTGAACTGCCTGATTTTCTTGCAGAAAAAACCCTGATCAATAAATCCATATAAACAGCACCTTTAGATGAAAAGGATATTATCTGTCTGCCTTTTCTCATGCTATCTGGGGGGGAAACTGTGTGGATTGTGTTCAGCCTGGCACTCTTACGGAGGAAGAAACAGATTTATGAACAGATTATGCCTTAGCTTGACAGTGACAACTCTGATTCACTGCACACGGAGCAGACTGGCAGCAGATCAAGGGGCTGCTCTGGTCACTAGTGTGTGTTAAATGCTGCTGCCCTGTGCCAGCACGTGTTGCCATGATGTCATTGTTCTGCTGTACGTACACATCTATAGGGTGTGCTGCTGGGAAATGATACTGCTCTGGGGGGGCTTCTGCTGGAGTTCCAGTCCTTGTGTGTCTCTTGGGTGAGTCCTGACTTGAGCCTCAGCTGTCCCTGAGTCTGGAACTGGGGCTGGACAAACCCACCGTCCACCTCTGTGGATAACCCGTGGGGAGGAACAGCACCTTCACTGGTGTCAGAAGGACAGAGATACCTTTGAGGGATTTTATGGATTCTCCTTACATCATGTTTGCATGTGGGGTGAAGAAATCTGGCTGCTTTTTTTTTTTTCTCCTATTTTTGTGGAGCTCTGCAGACAGTGTGCAGAGTTAGGAGGTGTTTGCCCAGTGTTAGACTCCGTTTCTAGTTTTGTGAGGCTGTGGTTGGACGTGGCATGGTGCTCTGATAGAAGCAAACACGATTTCAAGTGACGTCTTCAGATTGTTTTATTCAACAGCCGCATGTTTTGGTTAAAGGCAAAGCACAGTATGAGTCAGTCTCGTCTAAAATCACTTTTAAAAAGAGAAGTAGGACATCAGGTGCAATAAAAGCTAAATACACAGTAACCTGAGGCAGAGTATCATGGCAATCCACGCTCCAGGGTAAAAAGGTACATAACACCGACAGCAGGCAGTTTTTTTACAATGAGTAGGTATGGTCCTCCTACACCATGAAAGGCCATTTGTGTGGTTTCCTACACTGGTTTCAGTTCATCTTAACGGGGTGCTGCAGGAGTGAGACAGGCTGAGCTAACAGAGCAGAGCTTGGTGCTGCTGGGCTGTGAGTTGTGAGGCCAATAAGGCTGAAGGCACCCGGGTTTAGTTTACTTCCTGGTTGTTGGGACTTTTTCTCATCTCTACCTGAAATGTGGGAGACTTTTCATCTGTGCCTGTTCTGCCACGTGCTCCACAGTGACCTTGGTGGGTGTTTAGTTTGTTTAGTTTTTTATTTTTTTAAATTAATGGTTGTGAGATTAGGTGAGAGGAAGGTGGAGGTCTGGAGGATGGGGCTGTAGGAGAAAGGAGAACTCAATTAGGGAATTCGGGATGCAGTCAGAGGACAAGGGAAATAGGGAGCATGCAGGTGGTTCGGGATGATGTGCAGGGTCGGGGGAGAGATGGCTCTTGCCCCCAGGAACATTATACACTCTGTAGGACTGGGAAGCTGGCTTGCTCCCTACGTGGGCTGTGGGATGCTGAGAATAAAACACAGTCACACATAGGTCAGTGGTTGCAAACTATGGGATGTATCTTCCCACAGACAGTCAGAGCTGGGTCCTGGAGCCAGTAACAGCTGAACACCATCAGCCTGGGCTGTACTGGGACTTGTGTGAATGCGGAACTGGAGGCAGAGTGGACCAAGAACCTCTGGATAACAGTTCCTAAAGAGAGGGGAGCCCCAGGAACCTAGCAACTCCACTCAAATAAGGGGGAGATTTCTTAAGTCAAAGGAGGGGTTTGGGTTTCTGTCCCCCCTACAGTGAGATAGCAGGGAAGTGCTAAGTAGGCTTTGGAGTGGCTCCGGGTTGTTTAGGTCTGGCACTGCCTGTGATACTTACTCCCTGTGGGTTGTGTTAACACAGCTCTGTCAGCCTTTGCTCACAATATGCTCTTTGAAGGCCACTTGCGTGGTTGAGTCCCATAAAAAGCAGAGACAGAAACTAAAATCTCGTAGCTGAAGTTGGTGCTTTACATGGTGCCAACTTGCACGCAGAGTTTGAAAACAACTGTGAACAGCGTGTTGCTTTCCTGCTTCGATGCAGGAGCATCCCTCCCCCAGCTCGGTGTAGAGCTCTGTGCGTAGGAGACACTGACCTCTGGCATGTGCTTCTCTGGGCACAGGAGCCGTGTCTGCCGTACAAATCTTATTTCTAGCTTAGCCAGACTGGTATCTCTGTAGACCACATGCAGCTTGCACACAAAGCGAAATTCAAACTAGTTTGTATTTGAGCTATTCCTTGTGTTCAGGTCTGTGTAGCCCTCAAACTCTTTGAGGGATGGGTGTCATTGGTGACAAATTATCAACAGTTTTCTGGCTTAATTCACTGATCAGTGCTGCACTGTTCGGTGCTTTTCAGTTAAAAAAATAAATTGAGGCTATAATACTCCTGTGTCACAATAAGCAATGTAAAAGGCTTCTCCATACGAGTCCCTGCTCCCGGGCAGCTGTTCAAGTCAGGCTCTCCCCAATACACTACCTGTTCCTCTCCACTTAACTATTCTCTCCTGAAGGAGTATTTCTGTGTAAGAGGAATATTTACTTCCACCCTCCAAAGCCTTTTCTTGGGTTGCTTTATAGCAAGCAGCATGAATGTCAATCTGTTCTTTTATTAAAATGTGGAGGCACAAGAGTAAGTGTAGAGCAGTGCTGTTACCTGCTGGTGGTCTTTGCCTGCCAGGGGAACAGCTTTGAATAGAGGCTGCTGATGGAACCTTTCAGAAAGCACCAGCTTGTTGATAGTGGCACAGAGATAAAGCAATGGGCACAAACAGATGGCAGAGAGAATATTATTCCAGTCTCTACAGGGTAGTATTCCCTTTCAGCACCCCTTTTCCCAGTAAGCTTCTTAAGCTATTTTGCTAAGAAGTTACACCCTAGTTTTCCTGCTGTTTTAACAATTTAAATAATTTCATATAATTTAGCTGAGCCTGGTTTTCACTATGAAAAGTACAAATCAAGGCATCAAATAGGTTATTTGTTTTTTCTTTCCTGTGTCCTTCCTTCAAGCACTGCTTTAAAGTGGAGCTGCTGTGTATCTACATACATATATATATTTATACACCTATCGGGTATATCCTCCCTCTACTCTCACCACAAAGCCGGGTGTTTACAGCATGCACTGCCCCACACTCATGCCATAACAGCAACACACTATTTCTTTGAAAGTCTTTCTCATCTCCAGGCTCCGGAAAGCGTAAATGAGCGGGTCAATCACAGAGTTGCACATTATCAAGACCAGATAGGTGTTGAAGTGTGAAGTGTAGCAGACACAGTATGGATTCATTGGGCAGGTAATGATGAGAATGAGGTGAAGGAAGAAAGGTGCCCAGCAAACAATGAAGACCCCCAGTAATATGGTGATGGTGACAGCTCCCTTCATGCAGGTGCGCTGGTAGGGCACCCCGTCCACGGGGAGGGCTGCGATCCGCTTAACATGCAGGCGTGCAAACAAGAACATGTGAACGTAAAGGGAGGCCATGAGAAAGAGCATGGTAAAGAACATGGTGATGAGACAGACAATGACAGTTTTGCTTTCTGAGTAGGCAATGAATATGATGCCACAGATGATACAGGCAATCCAAATGACCACAATCAGGGTTAAAGCTTTCTTCACGGTCATGATGCTGTGGTAACGGAGAGCATAGAAAATAGTTATGTACCTGTCAATGGCTATAACCAAGAGGTTGCAAATTGAGGCTACCAAGGAAATACAAATCATTGAGTCAAAAATATTGTCCATGTGCTGAATAAAGTGGTCATCAATGATCAGGTAGCCGTTGCTCAGGATTGCGATCATGATAGTCTCCAAGGCATTTGACATGCTTACTAACATATCTGCCACAGCCAAGCTACAAAGGAAGAAATACATGGGAGAGTGTAGGTTTCCATTCTTCAGCACTGCAAGAATGACAAGGATGTTTTCCAAGAGGCTGATGATCCCTAAAGTCAAGAAGACCTCGGCTTTTATGAAGACCTGCTCACAAAATCCCTCGCTGCTTCTGTTGCTCAGAATCGAGTCATTGAAGTCTTCAGTGACATTAAGCAGCACAGGCTGAAATGAGAATGCAAAGTGTGTGGAATTCATTGTCAGCAGAGGAGTCTCCAAGTGATAATGGACCTGATGGAGCGCAGGTTAAAGAGAAGGAAAGGGGGGGGGGGAGAGAAAAAAAGGAAAAGAAGTCCTCCTAGGTTGCTGCTGTGCACGTGGGATGGACTCAAGCAGGACTTTTCTACTTGTAGAAGTGACTAAAGAAACATAAAAAACCAATCTGCATTTATAGTGAGGTTTGTGTCAGTCACAGGCTGCTGTTCTCCTCTGTGAGAAGTGAGCTAGAAATCTTGCAGGCATCGAACAGTTTCCTCTGAAGGGAAGCAGCAGCAGCAGCACGCTGCTGGGTCCAGCTCTCCTGATGGTTAAAAGCTGTGAGTCTTCTCATCTGCTGTCATCCTGGGGCCAGTGCAGGTTTTCCTGCCAGTATGTTGCAGCTCGGCGAAGTATCTCTGTTTCAGTGGCAAGAAAGGAAAAGAGAACTAAGGGATTTATACGTGCATGAAAGAAAAAGAACAACTCCTACTTAATCCTCCGTGCAGAGCATTGGCCATTGGAGAGCTGGCACCTTCCTGACTGACAGCCGCAGCACAGGTACAGCAGCCCCGCCGGCGGCAGATCCGAAACCGCCTGGCGCCCTCTGCGGACAGCGGAGGGGATGGCTTTCCCTTAAATCCGCCAAAACGGGGTGTGCGTCCCGCCGAACTTTGTATCTCCGCTTGTCCTGCCCGTGGGAGTGAGCAGGGGCAGGCAGCCGGGGGTGCGGGGATACCTGCACACTGCCCTGGTCACCCCTCCGCTCCAGCCCGGAGCCAGAGCCCCTCTTGTCTGGATCGAATGAGCGGGCAGAGCCCTGAGCTCGGACTTTGAGGTTAAAGACAACGAGCTGAGGGTGGGCTGAAGCACAGATGGGACGTGGGTGAGACAGTGGTGCCCGTGAGACAGCTGCTGAGGTGCTCCGAAGGTGGTCGTTGGCTTGATAACGGTGGGTTCATCGGAGACAAGCTCCCAGGGATTTCATTCCTTGCCCACAAATGGTTTGGTTGTTTATTTTGGGTCCTAAACCCCTTGCTCCCAAGTGAAGCACAGTGAGGTGTGAGTCCCCACAGCGTGCTGGCTCTGTCGTGGGTTCTCTCCAGGCTCTTGGGCAGCCCGAAGCTCCAGCCAGCTCTTGCAAGGTGATTTATTGTTTTTTTTCTCCCTTCTCCCTGCCTGCAGAAGTTGTACTGGCAGACAAGGGTACTCCTGGGGAAGGGGGACAGAGGCTCAGCTGGTTATTAAACTAGTTCTGTAGAAGTTTAATTTGTAGCTGAATTTAACTTCCAAACCATCTCTGGCAGCACTGGCTTCACGGACAGAGTCCTTCAAGGTCAGTTGTCTCAGTTATTTATTGTTTTTTAAAAATACTGTTGTCCAGTCCATGACAATGGACACAATGTTGGTGTGGTTTCCTCGGTAACTTCTCCAACAACCTAAAGCCTTCTGACCTAACTGCTCTTGAACTTTTTCATCATCCTGCAAATCTCTGAAAACCCTTTTATTCCTAAGAGTAAATGCTGGGCACGTGGGACTGAACTGATACCAGACCTATTTTGACAAAGGTTCTCCTAGTAACCTTCTTGGGCAGTTTGTGTGAGTGTGGAGCTGTGGGAAGAGGTGGTCTGACCCAGACCCTGGTCTGAATCTCCTCTCCTTCAGCTCAAGGTTGTTCTTTGCAAGTTGCTTCTTGCAAACTTTCTCAAGCTGGTGGGCTGCACTCAGGGCAGTGGTTTTGGGACAAAATGACTATCACTGCTCTTGTACAAGCTTCTCCAACCAAGGAGCCCATCTTTGCAAGGCAGGACGGATGTCCCTCCCTGCCAGTTCCTTGGGTACCATCTTATGAAGTGGCAAGTAGATGTTGTATCCTCCCAGGGTGAGGCCAGAATCCGAGCCTGAGCTCCCATCCATGGAGGAGAGACCACCCTGGAGGAACAGCATCCTTCTGGGCTTGGCTCTGGGTCACCTGCTGATGGAGGGATGCACGTGTTTTAGGTACCCATGTGTAAACCACTCCATGGGAATGCTTTGCCATTTATATTCCAGTCTTGCCTTCCCCATCCAGTTAGTCTTGGCCCCAATCTGCATTAGTCCTGTAAATACCAACTCCAGAATGCTCCATCCCTTGCTGCTGCTCAAAGGACCGCTGCAGATTTCCCCACCTTTCAGCTGAATCTGAGGAGAAGTCACTAAATATGTCTCATTGTGAATTTCTGAATGCATCTGACAGCAGGAATCAAGCTGCCATTTGCACTGGGATGCAATTTGAAGTGGAAATTGAATGTTATATACCAAAGTGGATTAATGGCACTATTAGCTTTGCCATTAAGTGCTAAAAATAGTGGGCTAGAGCCTCGTGTATTTGACTGCAAGCTCAAACTCTACAGTCTTTGCAAAAATGTGAACAAGCTGTTGGCACAAGAGGCAGCACTACATTAGGCCTTACTTTGAGGAGCTGAGAGGGGATTTCTGGGCTTGGCATGGGAAAGCCCATACAGCCTGAAACTTTGCAGTGTGTTTTGCAGCAGCGTATGAGAAGTTGCTGCCTCTCAGCTCTTGGGTTCTGCTTCGTCTCCAGAGATGCTGTCAGTGATTGTGGCTGTTGCAGTGCAAAACGGGCAGGTTGCTCTGACACTGCCCATCGTGTTGCAGTGGATTTGTGTCCTGATGATTGCTACGTTATGTCTGGCAGCTTATTAAAATGTACTGAGGTGAGGGTAGGCATTCGTATCCTCAGTGTCCTAGGTAGTGAAGTTCATGGGCTTGGGTAGGAGAGCAGAGCCAGGGCAATTGTTGCAGCCCAAGGCATATAAAATGAAATAATACTTGTCTTAGGTCCTCCCTCCACCATGACCTGGTGAAGAAAAGAGTGGAAAGTTAGAGATGTGTGAGATCTGTGTGTGCCACTCACGTTTTGCCCGTTCTTGCTGCTGGTACCCAAGGCCTCAAGGGAAAACTTTAAATTGCTGCCTGGGGCGTGCTCAGGGCTGATATCAGAGATCCCTGATGGAAGTCATGCTGGCCAGGTGGAATCAGGCAAGGTTTTGGATCTTTGGGCTGTGCTGCGTTGTGGTGAGCCAGTAAGCTCATGGCACACCCAAACATCTCACTGCAACTCTGTTAATGTACAGAAAGTGTCTTCTTCTGTGGTAAATTGGTAAGTAAAAGACCCTTCTCACCTCTTGTCACGGGCTCTGCAGCCCGTGATTGTTGTTCCGATTCATAGCGTTCTCTCCAGCCCTTGTGACGGTATGTTTGATGCCCAGGAGCCATGTCTTCTTTCTGCTGTGTTCTTGTTTATTCCCTGGGCTCAAAACCCAAACTCGCTGTTGAAATTACCAACATTGTTTTTTAATCTTGCGGTGCGCCGAATGAGAGGAGTCCTTGGTTTCTGTCCCTGTAGTTGCTATGCAACTGTCACCTACTCCCTGTAGTTCCTGATGCCATGTTTAAGTCAGACAGAAGCTGGGGCCATAGGTCAGAGGAGAACAGGTGCAGGGGAAGGAAAAGCATCTCTTGCAGCATGAAGTTCAGTCCCTGGCTGTATCAGCTATTATTGATAATTACACTGCCGCCTTCTCATACTCTATTCTTTCAGCTTCCAGTCCAAAATCCCAGAGCTGTGGTGCTCCTCATAGTTGAAGAGGGATCTGTGTGTTTCACCAGTTTGGCAGGACTGTGATTCAGTTAGACTATTGTATTGGTAGCGACCAAATAGGTGGTAAGAAATCTCTGTGGGTTTGGGCTCCAGAATTACCCTTCTATCTTTCTGACTTTTTTTTTTTTTTGTTGTTAATACATTTCTTATGATGATTCTTCACACCCCCAAAAGTTTACAGAGACAAGGGGTAATTTTTATGCTTGTTTGTCTTGTGTTTCTCTCTGAGAATTTAACCTCCTACGCTCTGATTCTGCATACAGCAGAGCTCTTCAGCCCCCGGAGCGATTTACTGGAGGTGGATTGCAGGGGTGGTTTTCAGGGTTCCGCTTAGCTGAGCAATGGGAATCTTTTCAAAAGCACCTAGAGTTCAAATGATGTGTTGGTTCTGTGTACAGATACCAGCCCTTGGGTTCCTACATCTAAAACCAGGTCTTTAAACAAGTGTGACCTAATGAAGAAAGTTTTTGCTGAGGGAATTGCCCTTCTGTGCTTCTATAAACAATAATTTAAAAACGCATAAAAGTGAAAAGTTTCAGCAGTTTGAAGGCCACGTTGCACAAATGAACACTGAATTCCACTATGGAAATGTCTCCCTAACCATGGAGGCATTTGAACTCCATCAGCACCAGCCTTCCAATCCTAAAGATTTCCAGATACTAAAGACTCCTGTGCCTCAGCCTGTGCACGTCTCGGATTGGACCGATTATCTCCTTGTGCCTGACTCTGACCAGGATCCGTATGCCAGCTGGACAGACACTCTCCTCACTGTGCTCTGTACCTCTGACCAGATTTGGCAATATCTAGCAGTGGCCACCACCTTTTAGAAGGGTGTCTGGGGAAAATGCACCTTTGCTGTTTCATATTCTGGGCTGCTGACTAGAGCTTTTGCCCAGGATGCACAAGCCCTAATTGCCATTCCTTCCTCTGCCTGAAAAGATGAGACAGTTTGTTTTCAGGTTCATGTTTTCCTGTATCACCAGCACATGCCTGGATTTGTCAGGGTTTTTCCCTGTGCTTTCAGGGCAGCCCACATCTCCATGAACTAGCAGACCTTTTCTTCGACAGCATCCTCTAGGACACGCCTGCCATCGTCTTTGCTTATCTGCCAATGCCAGGGCCATCTCACTAGCTGAGGCTTCCAAACTTAGAATTACTACCTAGTCCATGAGCCTGTGGTACTGGTAGTGACTGCTATGGATGCTTCGTTTCAAGCAGATGGATCCTTCGAAGGTTCATGTGTAGCTCTTGTAAAATGTCAGGGCAACCCACCTCAAGCCTGCAAAGATGAAATGGGTGAAATGTGGAAATTAGATCTAATCAGGATGCCTTTTACCAAGGAAGCTTTCATTCGTGTTCATATCTCATAATTTTGCCCTAGAAGATCTCCCTTTCTCAGAAGAAAAAGCTGCAAATAAGAGGATGTCAGCACAATTAATATAATATTGGCTGTGCTGAACTCTAACTACCAGCTGAAATGAACCAGTTTCTTTGGTAAAAACCTCAGTCATAGTTTACAAAGCAGTTAATATTATATGATTTCTTCACTAGTTAAACTATTTAATCTTCAGGGAAAGGTAAAGAGAAACCAACCTCTACTGCTAAGTGTGGATAATGGAGTTTTCAAAGACAATTCCCTCATAAGGTTGTTGAATGAAAACTCCTTTTTAACGCTTGTCATGAGATTTGAGCTGATAAATTAATATCGTTTTGCTTTATTTTCACTTGTCTACAGCAATAATCTCTTCTAGAAAAAACCGGAAACTTTAAAGGAAGTTAAAGAACAATAAACAGATGGTTGCTCCCACGCAGCAGGTTAATGGCTGCTCTCCTGCAGTTCCAGGTAGCTGAAACAGTGAGTGAAATACTCTTGAAGACCTCTCCTTAGTTTTATTCTTTATAGAAAAGGACTTAACAGGGAAAAAAATATTTTAGCAAAGTGAAGTACGTGGTTTTTGAATTCTGTGCACATTTCTGGAGTGCCCATTACTTTTTGGGCTTTGGTTTGGAAATATCTGTAAACATGTGTTTGAATTCATCATCTGGGCACTTCATGGTGATTACTCGGCTCTCTACTGACATACAGAGCTGTTTGATGCAGATGAGCTGCCTTAGTAGAGTTTTAGGTTCTGATAATAGAATACGTGACAAAAGCAATAAATTAAGCTTCAGATCTCATTCAGCAAAGGACTTGTAGCTCGTGAACCTCCTGAGCCTTGACTTAATTCAAGAAAAAAACACCAGTTAGTATTTTTCACTGGAATCATGAGGGTATCACTGGTTATAATAAATGGTGGAAAGGTGGTTTGGGCTAGGGACAGGGGGGGAAGGTGTGGTTGTTTATTTTTTACTTGGAGATTATCAAACTCCAACAAAACTGCCTCACAAGAATCTGGCAAAGATAGCATAGGATGACTGTGCTGTAACCACTCAAATGGTTAAGTGCTGCCTACCAAACTGCTGTGCTTTTCTTGAATGTCTTGGGGCAATGGCTTTTAGTGCTGTGAGAGTCACAGGCTGCAGAATCACTGGCAGTGTTAGATATTGGATGTGATGTTGGAATGATTTTGGTTACGTTCTTCCACAGAGCTGTAGTTCCTACGCTTCACAGAGGTGTCCGTAGCTAATATCAAGTGTTATTCTACCCATCTGAGGGCAAGAGTGAGTCTGACACCAGCTCAGGGCAGTGGAAGTTACGTCTGTCCGTACCAGGTTACAGGAAGAGATCTTCACATCGGAAGAGTAGATCCTCACCTGATGCAACCATTTGAAACCCTGTTGAAGCAGAGCACTAGCAGTTTTGCATCGTTTAGGATTGTGACCCATGGGATCTTCTTTCCACCCTGGCCGGAGCAAAAAGCCAATGAAGAGGCGGCCTGCCAACCTTTGTGATTAGCGAGGGGAAGGAGCCTGTAGTGGTGATTGCAACGAGGTGGCTGCTGGATGAGTGTTTCTGTCATTTCAGCCAGTTAGCAGGTTAATTTAAGCAGACTCAAGTTTTGGACATTATATACAATTTTCCTTCTCATCTGAGGGTAAAGAGAGACAAAACAGACCTGATTGCAAAACGCTTACCAACACCTGCAGGTGCTTTGTCATATTCAAAGGATTTTAAGTGCTTCAGATTAATAATACTCAGCATCAGTTTTGTCCTTTCATTTACAGTGAAAGACAAGCAGCCGTGATTGAGCCAGCTGCATTCTGCTCTTTGGCTCCATCAGTGCCAGGAATCCCTGGAATATCTTTCACATCTCCCTGGAAGCTCTTGTCTTCATAAATCTCATTGTCCTGCAGTGCTGGGGCCAAGCACTGGACGTGTTTGGCCATTTAAAGCCTAATAGCCTAATGACTGACCTCATCGCTGGTGAGGACTGTAAGAGGTGAGGGACTGGCAAGCTTTCGAGATAGTTTTAGTGAGCTGTCTGATGCTGTGGGTGGATGGCTGTTGGGACAGATTGTTCTGCTGATGCTCAGAGTGCCTCATTTATTGCTGTACTCAGAGCCCAGTGTTGCTCCCTTGCAGACAAAGTACTCATATGAGGACAGAAAGCAAGCCCACAACCAAAAATCAAAGCATTTTTTTCCCCCTGATGCTGCTGGTCCTTATGTGCTGGAGATGGACTGTATGCTGAGCCTGTCCCACCCACTCCTAAAAGTGATGCCTCCATGTGAGGTCCTGTGTGAAGACTGGCAAAGAAACATCCTTGGCTGCATAAGCTGGCTGGCAAAACCTGGGGAAGGGGGAAGGGAGGAAAAAGAGAGTGGGGACAAAAGTTCCACCAGTGCTTACTTGGTGAGTTCACATTTGAGCGTACAGGATCTTCCTGGAGTCAGTGGAAAGGGCCATGGGATGAGGGGTTTCCTCTTTTGGCCGCAGCAGAATGCTCCCCTAAGACTGCTGCTCTCAGACAGCAATGAGTGTGATCCCAGTCACTTCGAGTGTGGCCTCCGTTATTCCTTTGCCTTCTGGACTGGTTGTTATTAATTAATATGCACGCACAAATGTGTCTAAATGTGATATATTAACAATATATAGTCTTAATATTGCTGAGGGTTTCCCTTGTGAGCCAGTGCTGCCTTTCCTTCTCTAAGTGAAGATGGACTGAAAGGTTTGTGTGGGCTGTCTGGGGAGCTGAGCCATCATGGATATAAACACCCCTCCAGCCTGTGGGTTACTGCTCCTGCCAGAGCAGGAAGGGGAATAAAATAAATAAAATCCTACTTTTACTGTTCTGCAGCGGAGATGGGAGATCCCATGCCAAGGTACCTCATTCCTGTATCCAAACAGCAAAATACTTTTTTCCTCCTTTCTTTCTCCCTCTTCCCCCCCCCTCCCTCCTTCTTTCTTCTTCCTGTCCCTGGAAGTAGCTCTTCCTTCCTCTCCCTCCCCAAAAAGCAGAGAAGCCAACTCATTGAGTCTGTGCCCAGCTACAAAGGAGGAAGTTCAGGTATTTTTCCTGAAATCTCTTCCTTCATTTCCCACATTAAGTGGAGGCTGACCAGCCAAGCTCCACAGACTTCCCCTCACTCTTCCCACTGCCTGGCAGACAGCCTGATGCTGAATAACTGCCTGACACAGAGGTTGGAATTTCAAAAAGCTCTTAGTGATAACCTGCCACCAGCAAACATCGGTGGCTGAGGTCTCTAAATAACAGCCGTGGCTGGAAATACAGAGGAGAGTGCAGCTGAGTGCTCCCTCCATTGTAAAAGAGAGGATAATGATGAATGCTTCCTGGAGGGAAAATTGGCAGGGCAGTGTCTCGATTTAGCCCATGTTGGTTTTCTATAGCTGCTGCTGCCCAGGACTGCGCCTGCTGGCCTGTTCTGCTGGGGATGTGCTCTCAGAGCCCATGCTGAAAGAGGCTGCCCAAAGGCGAGCTTGGCTTCAGTGAAACTCCTCGTTTGAACAGCAGTTGTGTGTGTCCTTCCTAAAGCTAGCACTGAGGGATGGGGCTTGCTCTTGCAGAGTATGGTGAGGTGTAGGGGCCCTCTCTTGGGAAAAGCAGGGCTTGCCGAAGTTTGCACCTTGCTTGGGCTCAATGTGATACCGCTGTGTGCATAAAGAAGGGTGGGGATTTGAGGGAACGCTTGGTCATGGTGTTTGCAGTTGTCCTGCAGCAAGCTGGCAGAGGGGTTAGCTCTGTGTGCAGCATGGATGGATGGCTGGACGTGGAGTGTCAGTCAGCAGTGCTGCTTATACTGGAGGTAGCAGTTGTGTGGGAATGCCTTTCCTTTATTTTACTTTATTCTCACCTTGTCATTCGCTGAGTGAGACTGAAAACAGAGGAGGTGGCTGTGTTAGTGCTGTCCCTGTACCTGGCGCAATGGCCAGAGTGGAAGGAGGAGAAGGCAGGGAGCCAGCATCAACCTCCTGTCATATTCTTTTTGTTTAAATATTTGCTTTTCCCAAATCAAAACATCTTTTCTGACTGCTGTAAGGACTGAAGCTTCAAACGGAGGTTGCAGGAGCAGCAGCAGCAGCAGCATCCTTTTGCCAGAGCTCTTCTCAGGATGCAAAGCCCAAGCCCATCCTGGAGCGTGGAGGATCCTGGCTCCTACAGCCCCCCTGCACCTTGCTGACGTGGGGTGCAGCTGTGTTGTGCAGCTCTCAGAGGAGCGACCTGTCTGTTGCCCTTGCTCTCAAGACCCAGAATTGCTTTATCTCTCCCTTTGATTCCACAGGCAGCCTCTTGTTCCAAACCCTGACTGCTCAGCCCTGCCGTACCTCAGCTGGTCCCACAAGCAGGGGGACACTCTGGGTATGGACACGGGGATCCATCCTGCTCTGACCCGGCTCACTTAAAGCCATGCATACGGACCTTAAGGAGTTTTAAACTGCTTTGATGGTCCACGTTTGATGCCAGAAATTGAGGTAGTGTGTGGTGCCATCTTGTGTCACAGAGGAGTAAATATATAGAGCTGCCACAGATTTTTTTTTTTCCCAAAAAACTTGTAATAATGTGATTTTTAAAGTTGCTTCGCTTAAGGGTGCATCACTGGATGCAGGATCATTTAACAAGGTGAGACCGCCAGTGACGTTCAGAGATAGAGAATTTCGCATAAAATATGCGGTAGGTAGTTGAACGATGAGGTATGGTAGGAATTGGTGCAGCATCCTCAACTTCAGCATGTTTGTGACTCCACAGCACAGGCTGTGGGCCAAGCAGGAGTGAGCTGTGCTGGCTAAGGGCCGCCAAGCTGAACTGAGCTTGAGAGGAGCTTCTCAGGGTGAGTCCTGCTACTTGATCAAAGTTTTCCAAACTTGTCCTTGTGGGGGGTTAGATCACCCCTTTCAGGCAAGGGATTTTGCCTCCCTCTGGGCTGTGGGAGGCATAGAGGATGGCAGGGACAGCTGCGAGCCTCTTCCTCGCCTCTGTCAGTGTCCTCATTCCCTGGAGCTGCGCAGGTCCTCTCCTCCGCAACCAGCAGAGCCTCAGAAGGACTGGGGCATGGCAGGGATGTCTCAGGAGCACTGTGCTGACATTTCCTTTATTAATGTTTGTTGCACACAGTGGGGAAGCTCAAAGGAGATTGCTCGAGTAGATGAAGAACTGTTATTTTTAGAAACACGTGGGTTGTTTCTTTTCTTTTCTGGATGGTGACAACCAAAGACTATCAAAGGCAGAAGACTGCTGGAAACATTTTGTTGTTCAAAAAATTCAGCAACTAAGTAGTTTGTGCATCACCAATTCACAAAAGAACAGCTAATAGCTCTGCTGCTAATTACTGATTTGCTTTATTTATGTATCAAACTGCCACTATGTTTTGCAAAATGTATTGTACAAAAAAAGTGAAGAATGAGAGAAGAATATTTGCTTTTGTAAGGAAGCAAAAAACCCGACACCTCCATCAATTAGGCACCATGTACCTACTTCATTTTAATGAATAGATGTATTATCTCTGTCTTCTAGCTCATGGCTCTGGTTTTTCCTTTTCTTTTCTGGATTCTCCCACTATTGGGTCAAAATGTGCACCTTGAATTAATTACTAAACTAACTCCTGTTACCTGGAACATTTTTAAACTCAAATGTCATGGGAAAGTATTTCTTTTATGGTATTTCTGGTGAAACATTTGGGAAGTGTTTAAATTTGCCACATGTCTGTGATGTGGGCTTCTGCTGCACGAGGCCAGTGCTTCCTTGCAGGCTGATGGTCCTTGAGCATCTGAGTGTCCTGCTGGGTTAGATATTGTGCTGTGCTGACTGTCCCATCTGGGCCACCTCATCCCACCCAGCTCTCTCCTCTCTCTCCCTTGGGCTTTATTTCAAAATTCACTCCTATGGATCCAATAATAATGAGATGCAGTTGGTACGTTCTCAGCTCTGAAGCATGCTCTCTTGACTTTGCCAGGAAAGGCTGTACCAGGCTTTGGATGTAAGACTCTTCCTTCAACAGAAATAGTCAAACAGAAACAGTTCATTTGTCACATTAAAATACATTATTTCTGTTTACAGGTTAAGAAGAAATTTCTTAAGACATCAAAGATGCCAGGCTGTATGAAGCCATGTGCCTTGGGAAGGATTTACAGGTGAGAATACTCCAAAAACTGGCAAATTTATGTGAGGATCGTGTAGTGAGCATCACTAGATGTCACTCTCGACATGAATTTAGTTTTGCAGACTCGCTTGTCAGAAGTTTTAATTTTAAATTATTTTCCATCCATTCCTCCTCCCCTTTTTCCCTTTGCATTTAATGCACAGAGGACCTTCCAGTTCACTGCAGCATAATCTGTTTGTGCACAAATATTCTTCTTGCTTAAGCCAAGATCAAAATTAGGTCAAATAGAAATACCTAAAATTTGCAATGCCATCGATTTCCATGCTCTCTTATGGGACTTGGGAAGTCAAGTGAGGAAGAATGAGCCATTCATAAAGGCAAGGCATAAGGACCCCTTCTTGGCTTTCTTTTTTGAGCTGTAAAGATGGGAGTAGAACATAGGAAACGTTCATCCATGACTTTCTGCTGTTCTCAGGCATCGTGTTGGGGAGAGGAAAAGAAGGGGCTCTCTTCAGCCTGGAAATCTAAATACTCCTTGCAGTGTAGTCACAATGGTTTTCTGTGGCTCTCAAAAGAAAGGTGTGTGTAAGACAGTGACTGCTCTCAGGTGGGAGAAGGACCAGGCTGACTGTTCCTTCCTGTCACCCCCCTGTGACTCCCAGCTCAGCTGATTGGCACTGCTGACTTTGAGGGGGCACAGGGGATGGGGCTGAGGGGGTCTTGGCATGGGCTGGAGCACCCTGGCAGGGCAGCTTACGTGGGAAATGGGAGGTATTGGCCTCCCAGGGTTGGCAAACTAGAAGCTTTAAAATAGCAACTAAAATAAAATTATTAAAAGCCCCCAGGCTGTGGAATTCCCATGGCAGGAGGAGCGAGTGAGTGGGTGGGAAGATGGACAGATGGACAGATGTCCGTCTGCAAACATCTATTTCAAAGCACAAGCCCAGCATCCTGCAGGTTGGTTATTTTCCTGCTGCTCTCCTTTGTGCCTAGGAGCATCTCCCAGCGTGTGGAGACCCATCTATGTGGAAGGCACTGTTCTTCTCTTCTGAGTTTGCAGTTCAAGGCTCATTCTCTCCTCTGGTCCCTGAGCAGTACATGTAACCTTTATCGTGCCAACCTTTAACATCAGGATGGTTTGTTAGGAGGTATCTCAGTTAGTTCCTTGATGTACCCATTAACCTCATCATTTCTTAATGACACTTACCAATATGCTTCCTTTGGAGTAGATGCTCTACTCCTTCTGGTCCTTCCAGCCCTTTCTTCTTTTCTTCCTCTCTCTATTAGAAAAATGAACCGTTCTCTCTTCAATTACTCTTCTTTTCCCTTGGTTTACCTCCAGGATGTTTCCCCACATCACTTTCTGCTGATTGCCTCCCTTGTTATGCTCGTTGTCGTCCTAGGTCAACACCCCACGCTACATGATGGAGCCATTAGGAGCTCTGGCTCCTTCTCTTTTCAGCACCATTCTGCAGGCAAAAAACCCAGAGAGCCCACTTAACAAACCAGCTTTAGACAGTTATTTTGCAGTGAAACAAATTTCCAGTGAAAGGCTTTGTTTTGCAACTCTCAAATGTTTTCTGAGAGCATTCCAGCCCTACTGAAACATTCGTGCTTGAATGAGAGGAAAGATGTTCCAATTAAGTCAATGCTTTTCCCTTTTTTAAAAGAATTTCATTCAGACTCTCAGTTTTTCACCTGAAACATTCTTCTCCTGGGTATGAAAATGTTTAAGAAAATTCCTTAATGAAATGAAAAAGGGGGAGACAACCTTTTTTTCCTCTCTTTTTCTTTTTTTTTTTTTTTTTAACTTTTAGCTATTAAATAAGTATTTGATTGCAAACATTCTTGTCATGGGATTTTATAACTTCCACAAAATGAGTTCACACAGGGTTATCCACTCTGTGCTATTGAAAAGCTCCTGGGGGGAAAAAAAAGCAGGCAGGGAAATCTCTGGTTTTGGGCATGCAAACTCCCTCCCAGGGCTGTGAGGGTATGGGGGGTGAGAAGCAAGGTGAGGCAAAGCAGGAGGCTGACAGGGAGCTTCTTGCCTGTGGCTGGATCCAGAAGAGAAAGAAGTTTGGGAAAAGCAGTTCAGAACTCTGTCAGTAAATCCGAGAACCCCCCGGTTGTGTTTTCAGCCTAGGGAAGCATGGCAGAGGTGTGCTGTGCATCAGCTGGACCCAGCACACTGTGTTCTTGTTCTTCCACCTCGGTTCAAGCCTTTCCCCATCGTACCCGGCCCCACTCGACAGCAGTTAGTTGATGTACTGGGTCTTCCCACTCGCTTGCTGCAGCACAGGCTTCTGGAGTATATTTGGATCAACTGAGGATGAAAGAAAATCACACCAGAGCCTTTATTAAGGGAAGGTGTAATTAACAGCTTCAGATTAATTGGAGATGTTTGCTCTCCAAGTAGCAATTGAGCTCCATTCCACTTACCTGCTCCCCCATGGAGTTTGTAACTGTGGGGGATGTGCTGGTCAGTGGGCACTGGAGGGGAAAAGACCATCCCATAGAAGCCACTATGTATAGGTAGGGGAACTGAGGTACATTTTCACAGTAGCTGCTGAACAAGTTTGTCAGAGCCGGGGTTAGACTTGAGGAATGCCACACTGCTAATGCCTCTTCTCATCACCAGACTCTCCTCCAGTGCATACAGCAAGGTTTAAAATGTTGCTTATTTTTCCAGGGATCTTGTGCATTAACCTGCAGCTGCCTTTGTGCTTTTATCCCATCCGCACCTACTCACGCTGGACATTAAAGGTGTGTGTTAAAGACTGCTGCTGCACATAAAAATATCCCTGTGAATATTGAGCACTGTGTGTGTAATTTCTCAGGCAAACTTTGTTGCCTTCAGTGTGAAACTGAGGGGTGCAAATACAGCCAGTGTAAGGTAATAACTCATAATCTTGGTTTCGTGGTTTTGGGAGGTTGCTGGAATGTAAATATCACTTTAGGAAAAGCAAACAAATAACTTCTACCTTGTTTTCTTTTCTCAGAGCTGCCATAAGGAAGCAAAGCATCGTCACTGTTTCTTTCGGTTCTCAGCACAAGAGGAAGTAATACTTAATAAAAGCCATTGGCTGCCCAAATTTGTGTGAGAGAGAGAGAAGCTGAGTGAAAGAACAAGAACTGTGCTGAGAAAAGCAGGTGTGATTCATGGATAAACGGTAGTTTGCGGCCTTATGGGATGCTGAGGAGGCAAAGAGAAGTTTCACAGAGATGGATAATACAAGACCACAAGACACTTTTTCACAGGTAAAGACATGGGCTGTTAGAGCTGGTGCAGAAGTGCTGTTTGCTGTGTGGAACCGAAGAGAGGGCAAAGCAGAAATTGGAAACAGCTTTGTGTTTCGTTGGCAAGGAATTTGCAGCAGCTTGTTTGATGTGATTGATTATTATGTGATAGGAGCTCAGACTGGACTAATATATCAGAAGGCTTTTGCTGGGGATGTGTGTGAAACAATATTTTTCCGTGCTTTATTCCTGAGAAAGTTGAAATGTGTGAGTTTTTCCTGATACAGAGAGGGACAAAGAGAGAAAATCAGTCTTGCCATGTTAGAGAGGATTTATTAATACTGTGTATTTGCACTAAAAATTTCCATAAGGTAATTGGAGCAGGGAAAAAAAAAAAGTGGTTTATGTTATAGGCAAATACAGTCTTTTGATAATCATACAGGAATTTGAAGTGAGCAATATGCCAGAATCGAATATACATCAGCTCGCAGCACTGCTGAACTTGTCGGAGTGCCTGCTGGGTATACAGTTGTCACAGTATTTTGCTGGTTTCGATGCCTGTGCGCTTGGAAGTCTGTTACCTGGGGAATGAAACTCCCCTCGACCTAGGACAGCTGACGGCCTGGGTTGGTGGAAAAGTGCTGGTGTGTGACCTGGAGAAGAGAGCACTTAGGAGAAGGATTGAGGAATGGTTGTTTAACCTGTAGGCTGAGAAGGTGTGGTGCAGTGCCCTGAGTAGCTGCCCCAGGCAGCTTAACGGGAAACTACTGTGTGCTTTGGGCAGGGCATGAGAGCTGGGCAGAGCCCAGCCCTGCGTGCCTCATGTCCTTTTTTCACTGAGAAGTACAAGATGTTATTGGAAAAGATTTTCTAGGCTAGGCTTTAGACCACTGGTGTTGGTTTGGGCTGGGGTAGGGTTAATTCTCTTCATAGCCTCTAGTGTGGGACCGTGTTTTGGATCTGCACTGGAAGCAGCACTGATCCCACAGGGATGTTCTCATTCTGTTGAGCAGGACTTACGGAGCTCCTGCTCCTCACCCCCACCAGCGAGTAGCTGGGGGTGCACCAGGAGTTGGGGGGGACACGGCCGGGACAGCTCTGCCCCATGAGCCAGGGGATATCCCACAGCATATGATGTCACACCTGGTATATACAGCCAGGGAAGGGGCAGGGGGGCATTGGGAGTGATGGTGTTTGCCTTCCCTGGCCCCGCTGTGGTGACAGAGCTCGACTGCCTGGGGATGGCTGAGCACCAGCTGTGGGCAGCGGGGATGAATCCCTCACTATGCTTCGTGTGGGTGACATTCTCTTTACCTGCTGAACTGCCTTTATCTCAGCCCAGGAGTGTTCTCACTTCCACCCTTCCCATCCTACCCATCCTGCCGGGGAGGAGCGAGCGAATGAGGGGCTGCATGGGGCTTGGCTGCTGGACGGGGTTAAACAACTGCAACAAACCCAGAATAATTTAATAAACCAGGGTGACACTTTCTAACTGCTCTTTGAGGCACTGGACAGACCTTTGGATGCCTCCAGCCATCATCTTCTTCCTCCTTGGCCCCTGAAGACTTTGTGCAGGGCAGTGTACAGGTGGTCCAAAGACAGAGTCATTTAGCTTGACAGTTACTAATTGCTTTACCTGAAGTAACAGCACCTAAATTGTAATAAACTTGCAGGTCCCATCTGGCGCTATTCAGTGTAATGACATGCTGAGGTGCTGGGATCTATTTGGAGAAGCTGTTGAGGACAGTGGTGTTGAAGAGGCACAGATCTGTCCTGGAAGTGTTTTTCCTTTCTCTGCTGTCTGCAGCTCATGTTTATTGCTTGGTGCTGACGCACAGGCCTGAACTGCAGCTGATGAATCATTGCTCTTATTTCTTACTCCAGGTACTGCTGTGGGAGGTCAGGGGCAGCACAGATGTGGAAATAACCAAATGTTTGCGCCCAGAAAGGGTATATGTGAGTGAGAATCAGCAGACAGGAAGGGTAACCAGATGGTGCCACTTTCCCCGCTCTCTTGCTCCCCAAGGCCTGCAATAAAGCATATGCACAAGGCTTGGCTTGTGCCATTGCCGAAATGTTTGTGGAGCTAAATGGCACCTGAGAAAAATGTGTGTCTTAAACTTTTTATGAACCCCTTTTCAAACTTGCCTGTGTGTCTTCCTGGGGCTTGTCATCCAAGCCTCCCGACAGCAGATGAGATCACACTGTGTGGTGGAACGGTTGGCAGCCCTCGTGCTTTTCCACGCTGCTTTACTTTAATCGGTGACTTTTAAGCACTTAGTCCCCATGGCTTTCCAGTACAATTACCATTAGACATTTTGTTAAAGGCCACCTCTCTTAAGTGATGATTTTCTCTTAATTTTTTTTTTTTTTTTACCCCTCCCAGTTTTTTGCAAAGTAGCTTAAAGTGGATTTCCACTGTATATTTACCAAGGGATCAATTCAGTTTAAATAAGGCCAGGTGATTCCATATCCCTGTTATGTATATTCATGAAGATACGCTCAGCCTCGGGAACAGCTCTTGTAGCCCATGAGATGGGCTGTTGTTAGGCTGTAAACCCGAAATAATATGTTCTCCTTATCTACTGGGGCTTCCAATGACTTGATGTCATAGGTGATCATTCCAGCACAGACGTGGATTCCCAACAATCTGCTCCTCGTGGTTAATATCAAATGCCAACCAGTGCAGAGGGCTTGTGAGACAGTTGAGCTTCTTTGGTCTTGGTGGTGGTTTAAACCCAGGTGTTAGTGGGTTCTGTAGAACCGCTGGATGAGATGATGTGCTATGTGTCTGTATCTGCTGGATGAGAGGTGCTGTTACTTTGAGACTGCACCTGTACTTCAAGCCAGGTCAGGTTAAAGCATCAGTATGGAAAGAGCCAGTGTGGGAATGAGAGATGACATTTCGTTGATCCATCTAAAACCACCTCAAAGCTTGGGAATCAAAAGCCCCAGGGAGGCCACACTGAATTTTCATATCTTCCTTATATAGTGGGAGGTATTCCATTAGGCAGAGAGGGTAAGAAATGCCTGTGGGATGGGGATGAAGTACAACCTAAGGTGTGTCTTCCTCAGCGCCCATACAAAGGTGAAATCCCTCAGATAAATTTGCAGCTGCTGAGCCGTTCAGAGCTCCATCTGCCCTGTTTCATTCTCAGTATTGTCCAGGTTCCTGAAACTGGGAGCACAATGGATGCTGCCAAGCCTCTTTTGGAAGTGAAATTATTTAAGAGAGGCCTGAAGCACCCAGCACCAATAGATGTCCAGCTAACCCATCCTGAGAAGGTTGATCAGGGCTGGAAAATGTAGTGGAGAACTAATGTACTAAGAACATAGCAAAAACATTTATACAGGCAAGGATGATGGGCTGCTGAATCTGTCAGAGTTTGGGAGGAGAGTGGCAATGAGAAATAGCTCCTTTTCACCTAAATATTTTGCTAGGATGATTTATTAAACCAAAAAAATCATTTATTAAACCAAAATCCTGGGGGGTTGAAGGAAAAGTTAGGTCAGATACACTACCAGATGGATGTGCATTGGTGTTTTTCCTTAAGCTCTCCGACCATGCTTTGATTAGAACATAACCAGGAGTTTGTTCTTTAAATGTTCAGTTGGGTTAATGTAGGATTCATGGAGACCCAGGATTTGCAGTTAAACATGAGTGAAATCAGTGTCGTGCTCTCTGGAAAGCACTTCATACTTTTTGCTTAGCAGGTGTTAACTAATGCGATCTAATAAACCTCACATCTAATGAAGTGAGTCTTGTTCAGCGTTTAATAATTTTCACAGCCCAATTCTTGCCTGATCTGTATCTTTCTTGTACAAGCTGTCAGGGCGCTGGGGGAGACTGTAAGCCTGCGGATAGAAAGATCCATCCTTTTCCTCAAAATAATTAGACATCACTGTTAAATAGTCATAATCTTTGTTTCTTTGCAAGATTAGTTGGGTCTTCACATTAATAAGCAAATATGATAATCCTTGATAGTTCTTATCGCTGTGGGTTATTTTAATTACTGTTACTAAAGGCATGGGATGTTATTATTTTAGTAAGAATCTGAAATACTTCTGTATGAACCACATTTCTTTTTTTCTATTTCGGTCCTTTTTGTAGTATAGTATTTAAATTATACCTCAATACACTGAGAAATTGCTAGGTAAATTTACACTTAAGTATTGTTTTGAATTCAAGTGTCATTTAATACATTCAGGACACATACTGCGTGCTTCTGTGGGGGCAGGGCATTGAAATCCTTGGGAGTTTTACTCCTGTTTGGAACGTGCTTGGTGTAGAACTACCCACAAAAGGTGTTTGAAAGTCTTCCCATAGGAGCTACCTCAGAGGCAGCCTGGCTCCGTGGGGTGATTCATGTTGCACCCCTCCACTCATTTCACCTGATGATGATGTTCAGTGAGAAACAGGCGTCTTGTTGCATAAAAACCTTGGAGTTTTTTAAAGAAAGGATTCACTTGATTTATATTTTTAATGTAGTTTGTCTTCGGAGAGGCCAGTGTTTGGAGGCAAGCAAAGTGAGAGTGGAAGAGGGTGTAAAGCTTGTTGAATAATAGCACCAGAACCAAAAACTGAATGTGTTGGCAGTTCATTACATGAGCATTCATTAGTACGAGCAGGGGACTGGTTCACAGGGGAACTCCTGCATCTCTGTTGTGGTGCCTGCCTCCAGCCTTTGCAACATAAAGCTTCCTGTACACGTGTTCCCTGCCCATTCGCTGTAGGGTTCTAATTGGATGTACTTCCAGCAGGAATGGGGTGGTTGGCATCTTAATCGTTGCAGTTTTTTACTGAAAGAGTTGTCAGGGCCTGGAACAGGCTGCCCAGGGAGGTGGTTGAGTCACCTACACTGGATGTGTTCAAAAAAAGGGTAGATGAAGTACTTAGAGATATGATTTAGTTTAGGATGCGAATGGTTGAACTTGATGATCTTAAAGGTCTTTTCCAACCTTGTGATTCCGTGATCCATAGGAGAAAGGGAAAGGTTTTGCTGGAGGTCTGTCCATGTGTACACACAGGAATAACTCGTGGTGGGTTGGGGTATAGCTGCAGCTATGCCAGCACCTCACTCCTGTACCTTTCAGGCATGGAAGACGTAGTCTGGTATTTAAAATCTGCGTTCTCAATTTGTGTTTTGAGCACTGCCTGCAAGGATGTTCCTGTAGATGTTCAAAGGAAAAAGCTAGCAGGTAATTGCCCAAAATTCCATGTTACGATTACTTAATTCAATATTGCATCTGCTTTATGTGGAGCAAGTGATGCAGCAAACTCACAGGATCCCCGACTTTTAGCAACATGTCGTGCTCCTAAATAGCTTAACATTCTCCCTCATGTTTGTAAGCAACCGGACTGAGGTGTAAAGGAAGCGTGAGCAGAAAACCCATACAAATTACTGTTCAGAGACCGCTGTGAACTTCTGTTTGAAGATGGAGAAGTGTACAACTGTGTCTTTGTGCTCCAGGATATGAAATATCGGTAATGTCAATATTAAAGAAGCTCAGTGGACAGTTGGCACCTAACGAGTGTGGGGTGGGAAAACGAATGGTCATGAATGTACTGATCACAGCTGGTCTCAATGGCTATTGAAGAACCCAAGCGCTCTAGGCTTGGCACGGCACAGTTGCAGCCATCCGTCCCCTTCCCAGCCTTGTCACTCAGGCTGTTAGTACAAGCTTGGCCAAAACAGGACCTAAGTTGTGTGAATTAGGGGTTGGAAGGCATTTCTGTCTTTCATACAAGATGAGGCTTGCTGCAAAAGGTTTCTCTGTAGGTCTTGCTCTTTGGTACTTCATCACAACCGTGGTGCTGACGCTGCGTGACAGCCAGGGAAGCACTGTTGGTTCTGATGAAGTAGCACGTGGTTCTCGAAAGGAGGAATTTTCAGGGAGCAGCTCTGCACTGGGAGCTCATTCTCATCGGCTGGATGCCGTTTGCTAGAAGTCTTTTAAATCTCTGACTACCACTTTCCCTGAAAGCGATGCTTTGATAAGCAATGAAACCATCTGCTCTTTGCACTTAGGCTTGGGCTTAATTAAAATGCAAAAGAAATGTGCAAAATATGGGTCAAATAAGGATGCGGTTGGTTATGGCACAAATCTAGAAAGAAATCTATCAAAGCACCCTCCAAGGTGTCCGTAAAGCCTTTTCTGTACTACTCATTAAAGATGTTGTAATGTGAGATTCCATCATCTTCCCTGGGCAGCTCAGTGGTTGGAGTTATCCTTGCTGTTTTCTCAGCGCCTAAGCCAAACCTCTTCTGTTCTATTTCAAATCATAATTCTTCTAACCCTACCACACCAGGAGCAGTCTGCTCCTATCCTCTTGCAGCTCGTGTTTTATCCCTGAAGCCTGTGACCCACAGCCTTCCCCAGGCTGTGAAATCCCAGCCCTTCCTCTCTTGCCTCCTAAACCGTGGTTTTTTTTTTTTTTTTTTTCCCAAAGCTCCCATTATTCTTATTGTTCCTATCTGGGCTCCTTCAACCCTTTCCTGGAGACATGGCAAGCTTCACGTGGCAAACTTCTCACGCTGTTTCAGCTGAACCCTGTGTCAGTGCTGAGTACCAGGAGGGTTACTTGTGTTTGCAGACTGAGCCACTGCCTGCAACCTCCCAGCAGGACGTTCACTTTTATTGCAGCAGCGTGACGCCGTTAGCTTGTGGCCATGTGTAACCTGCTGCAGCTTCTGGGGCTTTTTCTGAAGAAAATACATTGCTCAGCTGGTCCTTGTGAAGTTGGTAATTCCTGCTGAACTTTTAAAAGATATTTTCCCCCCTTGCTGAATTGTGTGTTATTACTTCTTTCATTTGTCAGGCTTCTTTTGAAGGTGGATCCCCCTTTGCAACCCACTTGAAGTTCTTTCCAACTTCCTGTCAAAGTCTGCGTGTTTATTAAACAAAATCTCTGGTCTGTCACCAGATCATTAATGGAAACACTGAATAGTACAAAGCAAGGGCAGTCCCTTGTGCAGCACCACTCTGTTTATCCTTTGAGTTCACAGAATCACAATCACAAGGTTGGAAAAGACCTTTAAGACCATCAAGTCCAACCATTCCCATCTCAGTTCTCACAGTGAAGCTCCCATAATTACTTTCTCAGTGTTATTTCCTGGCCAATTCCAAGTGCTGTAGGAGCAGGAGGGGCCTGCTGAGGACATGCTGCTCTGGTGAGTGGTGATCAAGGGGAAACTCCAAGTGTTTCCTTCATGTGAGATCTAGAAACCATTGGTTGTTCAGAGGGAGCTTTAAGGAGTGTTTAGGCAGTGAGATGCCTCACCATGACGGTATCTTCAGAACTGGAGGTAGGTGAAGTGGTTTGTACTGTGTGCTGTGCTACAGTACATCCATGTCAGCAGTTGATATGTTGGGTTCCTAGATGAGATTTTTTTGTTTGCTGTGCTTAATCACTATATACCTTTATAGTAATATAAAATTAATTATAATAAAATATCTCTGGGCTCCTCCAGCTCCTACTGCTAGTGGCAGAATTTCCAGGGGTTTCAAGGAAACCAAGCTGCTGTTTGATGAATACCTTCTTCTTGGAATAAATGTTGACAGATACTATTCTGCCAGATATAGATCTGAGCAAGTAATGCAAAACATTATTACAGATGGATAATTTATTTGAAGAATAGCAGCTCTGTTTGACAAATAATATTAGTCTATCTCCCCATGTCTGGCTACAAAAGATGGTATTGCCACGTAAAATATCACATCAGTCATCTGTATTGGTATTTCATGCAGATTACAAGGGAAGGCTTTTATGATGCCCCAGACATGGGCAGCAGCCCCTCCCCTCTAAAGGCATTGGAGCCCCCTCTGTGCTTTGGGGCAGAGCTGGAACCTGGGGGAACTGAGCACGTGAGGAGATGTATGTGTGGAACACCAGACCGGTGTCTTAACAACCCAGATTGTGTCTGCTGCCTTTAAAAGAGCTTAAATGACATGTTCAACATGCAGGCAGAGTGGAGGTGTGGAAGATAAATATCCGTAATAAACTAAGCCAGTGCCTCTGATTTAAAAAGAAAAAGAATAAAATTCCTTAAAAAGCACAGATTGGGAAAGGAAGTTGCTCCTTGAAATTTCTCGCAGGCCAGTCTGTGTTATATCCTGGCACTTATTTATGAGCCTCGACACTGCACTTGCTTTGCAGAAAGTGCTGCACACTGTAGCTGGAAGGCACTGAGTCAACAGAAAATCCCAGGCGGCTTTACCTCAAAGTCGCTTTATCCTGTTGTTCAGGGTAGAAAACAAATTCTTTCATTAAAAAGTGTATTTAAAAACCTGGGTTGAGAAATGAATGAAATTATAACCCTATACTGGTTAAAAAATGTTGGGCACGTATGTTAAATCAGCATGCTCCTTTTCTTACGGGCAGCACTAGCATTCAGTATTTATGCCCAGCAGTGTGTGAGATCTCTCTGAAGCTGCATGTAGGGACTACTTGGCTGATCCCCTTGGAGCATTGCAACTGCTGTGGGGTGTGGAAAAGGAGGAGGAGGAAGCCCTCTCTATCCCTCTTGGGTCCCACGGCAGCAGGACCTGGTTTGTTTCAGCAGGCAGATGGGGATGTTTAACACTGTTAATGTTTAATAGGGACAAGTGTAAGGAATGCTTAACAGTGAAAAGCTTGACTAGGTTTGAATAGAAATTTCTCCTCGTTTGCACGGGGAGCAGGATTTCTGCATGACTTGGTTTTGTTGTCACAGGAAATGATAGAGCTTGGTGTGTGTTAGCAGTGATCTTCACCCACATAAACCCGAAATCATGTCTTGCTGAGTCGTGCTGGTGTTTGTAATAACTGTGATCCCGTGTACGGCTGACTGTCAGCCAGTTCTTGCTCTGCATCTCCATGGGTGTACGTGCCTGTGGTCCCAGAGTCTCTTTGCATTAGGTAGCTGTCATATTATTATGATTCAGGTAGGATTGTCTGCAGAATAAGAATAAGCTGAGCAAAAGCCACCTAGCTCAAATTCCTCTGCAGGCAATGGAGAGAAGGAGGCTCTGGGGAAATGAGCCAGGCCTCACACCCAGTGAATTGCCACCTGGAGAAGTCCAGGTGTCTCCATCAGCTGGAAAGGAGCCACAACAATACTCTGACTCTCTGGGGAATGTGAATTAGAGGATGAGTGTTAGAAAGAAAGAGACACAGGAAGACATCGGCCTGTCTTATCCTTGAAGGGTCACCTGTGCTCTGTGTGTCTTTCGCCGCTTCGCTCAACCAACCGCCAATGCCCGGGATGACGTGGCTTCAACCCCTCTTTCTTGGTCGATGCTCAGAAGGGCTAGGGACACTTCTGGAGTCATTAGAGTAATATTTTCAGAGCATGAGCCCACGTGCATAACCTTCCACGCCTCTTAGGGCCTCCTGGGAGGCTGTGCTGGGTAAACAGCGAGCAGCAGGCAGCCCTGGAAGGGGTCATGCAGAGCACTGCCTTGGCAGCAGCCCAGGAACAATCCAGAAATCTCGTGTCTTACCGCCAAACACATCTTGTGCCATGTCTAGGCCAAGCATCTAAAAATCTCACCCTGCAGAGTAAGGGGGGTGCAGAGAGTGCCTGGAGCCCTGCGCTCTTCCTCCAATTGTGAGGGCTGGTTTTTCTTCCAAATCAGTTAAGTGGCTGTACTGAATCTTGGGTGGGTGATGAAAATTTAATCTCTATTAAACAAGATTCTTTAACCTGGTAGGTACAGGAAAGCATTATTAACGCATTCCCATGTATTTCCTTAATGTGCATGCTTTATAATGGAAGCATTTAATTTTTTTTCTGAGTTTTCTTACCCAACCTCATATAAAAACATCCTGTTTGGTTACACCGGTCACATTCTGTTAGGCAATATAACAATCTGATTGGCATCCAGTGGATAATGTGATAAAAATTGTTGCTTTTTAAGAAAAAAAATAGAACCAAAGCAAACACAAGAATGAGCATTACAAAAATTGTGATGTGTGGAGAGAAAAGCCCCACAGATACACAGCTATAAAGGTCAGGACATGTTACTCAAGTCTTGTTTGCAAGTAAAAATACCATGCTAACGCGTGGCTGTCAAAACGCCAAGCAAGCCAGACAGACTTCTGACAAATAAATTTGAGAGTTCTCATGAGCTGAAAAGTGCCTTTTTTCTGGGGCCTCTTTTGTCTTTTGAAATGTTTCCCGCCCGCTCACAGATGTGCAGAGAGACAGAGCTAACAGAGACATTGAAACAACAAGGTGCTGTTAAAAATAACCTGTACCAAGCACCCTCTTTGGTGTGCTCTCTGGGGAATACACAAGCTGTCCGTACACTCACTTATTTACTAACCTTTCTGGATTTGTTATATATATAAAACGATTTGCTTCTCTTTTGCAAGTGTTTTTTGTCATGCGTTATTAAGCAAATTAGGAGACGTTGCCTGTTTTTGTGTCTTGGGCAGAATTTCATTCTAGTCTTCAGGCCTTTGGTGAAGGTAAGCAGAATGAAGAGCTGAATTCTCCACAGACCCAAAAATTGCATCACTTCTGCAATTATTTTTTTGGTAAAAAGTAAAAAAAATAGACCCTTACCAAAACCAAACAAAAAGCTGGTGAAAATTTTTCAGCAATGCAAATGAGAAACACAGTGATTTACAAGAAAATGTCTGGTTTTGGTGAAGATGTTGTGGCATGGATGCTTGGTCCTAGATACAACGTTTGGCTACAAGACAGACCTTAAAACACCCAGTGCTTGGGGCACTGCAGAGTATGGAGCCTGCTTGAACAGGGATGGTGACCCAAATCACCTATGTCTTAGGAAAATAGTATAAAAATAATCAGAGCCTCATATTTTCTGAGTTGAAACTCGTGTTTTCTCGGCCGCTTAGGAAGAATCCCTGCAGGTATGCACTGTATATGGTGTAGCGGGGCCACACCGTGAGACTCAAATGAGGAATGAGCTTGTTCAGTGAATTACTTGTGCACCAAAGTGAGGGATATAAATACTGTTCTTGTTTATGTTAACGAGACTGCACCTTTTGACACAAGGTGATGATGTTATTGCTGTCATTCTGCTGCAACAATCTTTGAACCCTTCTCCATACAAAAGGGCCTCGCAGCCCCTTTGCAACAGCATTGCAAAAATACTGTTCACCTCCCAATCAAGAATTGCTAACTGCTATAAATAGGACCCTGCCCTGTAAAGCTGGCAGAGCCTAGCCTTAAGGAAACCGTATTTTTCTATTCAAATAGATCCATATTCTTGCTTGCTTACACAGAGCCTGTTCAGCAGGGAATTATCTTGTTAAAATCTAATCGTATACAGTGTATGTGTGGTGTAAATATATGGCCATTTAAAATTCAAATGCAGGATGTGGAGGTCATTGTAGGAAGCTTTGGTAACTCAGCAAGTGTGAATGAATTATCGGTCTGCTTTCATTCCTTCCTCACTGTTCGCATTACTCTTTGTGGCTGGGAGCTATGCTGTAAGTTACCTTTTATATTAGTGTTGAAAATTCCCAGGCTTTAAAAACAAAATATTTCTTCTTCTTTTACTCTCAGTTTTATTTGCAGGCTGTAAAAACGTACAGTGTTTCTGGTGATCGGAAACTGGTTGGGATGTTTAGGGATTTGGTAAGCTGCAGTGCGTTTGGTGTTGTGTGGCTGGGAAAAAGAGAGACCCCATGGATTTACTGGTCCCTAAACTCTGTGGTGTGACTGGTGGATTTTTATGCTGCCCATCAGATGGGTGGATGGGAGAAGAGGATCTTGTTCTGGTGCTATGCTGCCTTGCTGGGGTTAGATAAAGCAGAGGTGCTGCTACATCTGTGGGGAGCTGTAGGCATGGGGAAAGCAAGACAGGAAGGTGCTGGGGGTGGCGAAGCAGCTGCAGCCCTGCCTGCCTCGGAGGTCTGGGATGCAGCTGTGGGCTGGAGCCATCGGGAGTCTCCAGGCAGCAAAACTGGCAACTCTCAGGAACCCGAATTTCTACCCATCCCTCCTGGGCACCGACCCGGCTGTCTAGAGACTAAAGCTGCTGTTAGCTCTCTGTCTGCTTTTTCCTGTGGCAGCAAAAGCAGAACCTGCTCCAGGTCTTGGTGCATCATCCTCGGGGTACCAAGTTCAGGTTTGCTTGCGATGCTGAGACACTTTGAGCTGCTTTGCTCTGAACAGTCCCTGCAGCAGCTCTGCTGGAGGAGTGCAGGGATCTCCCTCCCTTCCCGCTCCCCGAGATATCTCCCCTGCCCCTTCCCCTTGCTCCTGCACTGCCTGGGCAGCGCTCCGGGAGAGGGCTCTTCACCTGGATGTCCACCTTGGAAGGGTTTTAAAACTCTTTGGAAAGATTTGAAAGAAAGGTTTTATTGTAGGGAGCTGGCACTGAGGTCATTATCCAGGGGGTAGAGCATGCTGTATATCGTTGCTAATTGAATACTGCAGCTAAGCTGCCGGATAAAATAATACAAGTTCCTGAGCTCCCCTTGTAAGACCTACCCACTCCTTCCAAATTCCCAGCTCCGCTGCTGTTGAGGAATGGATGTCACACAAGGGACCTCTGCGGTCTATCTCACTAGGAGGTTGTTTATTCCTTCTACAAAGTCTGTGAAAGAGCTTTAGCAGCAGCATAAGCAGCTGAAGTCCTGCATCCTGGGTTATCCCACTCTCCTTCTTCCTTTGCTTGATCCCTGCTCAACACTGCAATCCCCCTCTGGTTCACTTCGGAGAGGCATATATTCCTGTGTAAGCTTATTTAGAGTGCAGCCTCTTCTTTCAGTAAAGGAAGGGGGAGTGCGATGCCGACCGGTTAACGTGTTGGGCTAAGTCCAGGTGACAGCTGTACCTGCCGGTGCCAACCTCAGTTTCCCCCCCCCCCCCCTTCACCCTGAAAATTTCGAACAGTCCTGATTTTGCTTTCAGGTTGCCTGTGTGCAGTACTTTGCACTGAGGGGAAGACACAGGCAAGCATGCAAAATTGATGTTTTCATTCCTTGCCAGATTTTTCTAACTAAAAAAGGTTTCTTCCTGGCAGTTCCGTCTCCAGATATTACCACCCCATCTTCTAAAATTGTAAAAGCCCCTGTATGTTTGCTATCGTGTGGACACTCACCAGGTTTCAAAGGGAGATTATATTTGCTGGGCAGGTTGTCGATAGAACATAAAATATGAATGAAATTGTAATTTTATGGCAGATACCGTAGCTGTAACTGTCACAAGTGCTCTGTATCCAGATGAAAAATCAGTCTCTGAAAACATTTGATTGACTCTTTTTTTTCAGTTAAGCCAGGAAAAAATCCTCAAAATTATGAACATGGTGAAAAATAAAGAAGTGAGCATCGAAGGAGCTTTGCATCTGGCACAGAGACAGGTGTATGCTGAAAAGGTAAGGGGACTCTTTGATCTGTTTTGCAAGACATTCAGATGTGTGAGCACGTTCTGGAAAGCCTGGCTCGGAGTTAGGAGTGTGTCTGTGTGGCTTTCAAACTGGCCCCGACTCGTACAAACATACACACTGGAGTTTATAACCAGATCTGTCGGGTACCAGTGGCTAATGCTGTCCCCTGTGTAAGGGATAACCCATGCGGATGCTGCAGCTGCACTGAGGTCATTGTCTGGGTGAAGCAGTTCAGATCAGATGTAGCTGTACATGTGCAGCACCAGGTACTGCAACAAGAAATGTAGGGCAAAATCTTTGGGCTGACACCATGAAGCACCTCAGGGAAATGATGGATCTCATCCCTGAGGGGTGTCCAAGCGTTGGGTTGCCCTTGAGGCATGACTGGTCACCATAAGAGGGTCTGATGAGTCAATGTTATGCATGGCGACAAGAACGGCTGGCTACAAAGTGCAAAGCCTTGGCCAGTGTGACTTCAGATCCAACATTTCCTATGGCTGGCTATGACCTTCTGCCAGGCAAAGTAGAATTGGTGTAAAGATGGATTAAAACTGATTTTGGGCCTTGCAAGACAGCTTTGCTGACTGTAGGTGAACGAGAGTGAGATGTCCGTGCCAGAGATTTCTTCAGGGTCACATTGAGACAGAAGACTTTCATTTTTCTGCTGTTAAAACCTTCCTCTCTTCGCTGTCAATCAGAAGTGGATCGTTAGCATCTTTCCATTTTATAGAAAGCATGGAGGTTCTTTCCTGAGGAAAGTAGAACTTGATAATGGTGAGTGGAAATGCTTTGAGAATGAGGAGCACATTAAACGTGTACATTAGTACATCAGCCTTGCACTCCTCTCCACAATCCCCGTCCCTCTCTCATTGCAATCTCTGTCCATCATCACCACAGAAATGCCAGCAGAGAAATCTTCGGAGAAATTTTCCCTATTTCCCCCTCTGCTCTGGTGTTCTGAACCAGAATGGGAGTAGCTCCAGGAGACACAGAAATCTAATGATGTGCTAATGACAAAATCTGATTTTTTTTTTTTTTTTTTTGGCACTACAGGAGCTGATAGTGATTTTGAGATAAACCTGGTGCTTTTTGGAATTTTTAAAAATAACTTCCTTCCAGCCAAGAAGTTAATAAGCAGTTGAGGAAGTAGAAGGAGAAGCAAAAATAGGTAGCAATAAAAAAGTTTTGCAGAAGGGCTGCTGTCAATAAAAATATTAAACTCAGCAGTGTAAGGCTATGAAAATACATTCTCAGAGCAGGCTCCTTTTCTACTTCCACTGCACTGAAGTTTTTGTGATAGCGAATTATTAGAACTGAATAACATTTAGTACAGCAGGATCACTTCCCTTCCCTGTGTTTTTCTGAAGATTATAGAATCAGTCATTTTCCATGCAGGCGGTAAAGCTGCTATAAGGGACCTAGTAACAAGTGGTGTAACCTCCTATCACATCAAAGAACAAGGGCCTTTCACCAGGGAACACGACTGGATTTGAGTGGGCAAAAATTAGCACAAAGTTGGACACGTTGCTGATTTCTGTTCTGTTTTTCAGGATTCACAGGACTTGCTCACTGGCTCACATTTTAACTTTGTTATCTACAAATACAAACACTATCGGTGGCAGAAACGAATTTTGCAGGTAACTTTAAAAATTCTCACTTTTGAAGCAATATATTAAAAAATACAGGCTGCTTGGGTGGCTTGTAAATCTTGTGCGATGGTTTAAAATGTCTCAAGAGTCAGTGACCGGTCAGAGATTGAACCACCTTTCTACCTTGCACGTCAAAAGTACTCTGGGGGTAATATCTGAAACTCCCTCTGCTGAGTCCCTGGGAGGACTGTGGATGATCTCATGAGTCTTCACTGAGATGATGGATTATAATAGGTTCTGCCTGGGAGTTGTTATTGGTTAGGACCAGTAAATACATACAAGTGAAGAGGACGCACCTAAAGATCTTGTCCCTTTGAGCCTTGGAAAAAAATGTTCCTGGGGATACTTGGAAGGCTCATTTGGCAAATGATGTTTCTCCTTTGGTTGCTCTGTCCTGTGAATTCTATTTTTTTTATGTATGAACCCTTAAGGCTTTATTGACTTTACATGATAATAAAGCAAACTTCTGTCAATAGCACCTGACAGTGGTTTCCCAATGTAGTGAAGTAAGTGGCAAAGCTTTCCTGGAAACCTGGATTCCACTGCATTTTCCCTGAAGTTTGGATAATATTTGCTGATAAGCAAGTCCAAGTCATAGATGCTGGAGGGTGTGATATTTTGCTTACTACATCTTAACTGTAGAAAATATAATCTCTTTATTTCCCTCAAAATCTAATCTTTTGGAATTAAAAGATTTTTTGTTTAGGCATAAAGCTGGCAGAAGAATCCGTATTAGATGTGGAAGTTAGGAGTCTGGGAATGCGGTGTGGTTTAATTCCAGCCCTCTGGTTACCAGCAACCCTCAAAAGTTAGGGGTCACAGTGAGAGTGGTGCTGCTTTGGAGATTTCCTGCTCCAAGCAGAACACAGGGAAAGGCCGTGGTGACCATTTGGTCAGCATGGCTCACGCTATAGGTATGAAAAGTGCCAGGAATCATTATGCCCAGATGTAAATGTCCAAGTTGGGTGAGATATGAGACTCAGAACTCTGAGTTTCTCCTCTCCATAGGCTGCTCTGAGTGATGCTGGGTGGTCAGATGTATTCACATCTTGTTGCATTGGCAAAGCTGATTCTGCTTGGCAGGGTCTGGCACATTTGACAGGTACTGGAGCCTGGCTGTGCCAAGCTTCAACACTGCAAGTACAGGTTGTGTGGTGGAAAAAGAATAATCTTTTTTTGAAGCAAAGGATTTTTAATTGTCATGGTGATGAAGCAGTAATTAAATAACACTATTAGCTATTAGCATCACTCCCTTCATCTACATGTACACATATATGTATATGTAGACATATATGTCTATATATACATACAGACAGAAAGTCCCTCTGATAAGATCTAAAACCCCTGTGCTATTTGTATCAGACAGTAAACTCTCAATAGTTTCCTCAGAGAAGTGGCTGTTATAAAAATAACCACCTTTGCTTCATTTTAGTCCTGGGGCGTAGGTTGAACTGGCCAGCGACTGGAACGGCTGAGCCGTTAGTGCCGCCGCTGCCGGGAAGTTTTTGCACTGGGCTGTGTGTGACAGGGAGGGTGTAAACAGGAGATATTTCGGGGTGATGGATTGATGTGTGTTCATCAAAAGCAGTAGGGAAACATGGTTAGCAGTGAGTATCAGTTTTTGTAACTAAAACAAACTCAGTTCGGTATCTTGATGATGGAATGTGACTTTTTATTCTGCAAGACAGATACATATTCTAAACTGGTCCTTTATCTAAGTGCCCTTGCATGGTAATATCAGAGCTGCTGTCTTTCTCTTTCAATGACGAGAAGCGGTAGAGTCAAGTAATGAAGAACTTTCTATTCCAGATTGATTTCAACACAAAGACCATTTTTAACATTGAAAAAGGAATTATTAAGAAACAGTTCCCTTTCTCACAAGTCAAAGCCTGTGAAGATACTGAAAGGAGGCGCTTCAGCATTGTGTTTCATGGGCGACAAGATTATGAGCTGGAAGCAGTGTCTCTTGATGATAAAAGGAAGGTAAGTTTTTACAATGTCATAGGCAGATTGCTATAAATAACAGCTAATGTTATGGTAGTACCCAGCAGGTCCCAATCATAAATGGGAATTGTTATGCTGCGCATTGTGCAAGCAAAGAAGTAGATATGTCTTTATTCTCTGGATGTTTGTAGGTAGAACAAAGGGAATGCGAGTCCAGGATAAAGTTTGGCCTTAGGATTTTGCCACAGTTCACTAGGACTGCAGATGTAAAGCCAGCTCAAGACGTGATGTGAAAATGGATGTGTTTCTTCAACTGCATCTTGAGTGTAACTGGTCTGAGATCGTGTTAAAACAAGCAAGCAAAACCAACAAAGTGCACAATTGAGTCTTAATTTACATTTTCCAAGCAGTTTTTTTAAAAAATATATATTTCAAAATGCTGCACAGCTGCACAGTTTAGGGTGAGGTACAAACTTGGAAGGGTGTTTGCATCTAAACTTCAGCTGTGACCCATTTTTAAGGGGCTTTTTGCAGAGGGATTCATCCCTTGTGAAACTCAACCTTTCACTCCCCATGCAGAAACTTTTATTCCAGGTGAACAGTACCTCAGGGTTGGTTAAGCTGCATTTTCAAATAGATTATGTTTAGCCAAAGAGCTCAAAAAAGCACATGCTTTCTGTAGTAAGAACATCCAAATGGGGCCCTGCCTAACAAAAACGCTTTAAATTTACACCTACCTTATCCATGCTATTTTCAGCTGAAGGCAAGCCTTCATTTTTCTGCTGGGCTGGTTTGAGATTTCCAGCTAAATCAATCGAGCACTACTTGGGCCTGAATGGAGTGGAATGGAAACACTGTCCTAGTCTGCTCTGTATGTCAATTAAAAAAGCGAAACTGGGTTTTACAGAAACCCCTTCAGAATAAAATTATATTCTCCTTACAGTGATGGATTTAGAACTGGGGGCATAAAAGTGAATTGCCCATAAGTAGTTTTAGCATCATAGAAACACCCTATTTATTTTCTGTTAATTTATTTTACCTGTATGGCTGCTGCTTATAGTGTTGTCTATCATTTCTGTACCTGAAAAACGCGCCTATTAATGTCTTATTCAAGGGAATTAACGTAGAAAATATACTCTCTCTGCTGCTGCTTATGCTATAGATAACATACCTTCTGAGCAGAGTTATCCAGAGCAATATGTGCAGGAGGCCAGCTGAGTCCTGCTCTGGAAGACCTGCGGAATGTGACGTGATACACGAAGGACTGCTGGATCTGTGGCAAAACACTCTGCCGTCTGCTGAATGGGTGAAGTACGAACTGGGCTGTGGATTTTGTTAAATATATAATGGTGATGGTGCTCAGAGTGATTTTAATGGTGGAATTTCTTTATGCTTCCCTCTTTACTCCATTTTCAGTCCTAAGGAGGAGACTGGTGAAGCAGAGGAGGAGTTTGGGAGTCCAGCTAGATAACATTGACTCACCCTGGCCAAACAGCTGCCCTAAAACTTGTAATTCATCCTCACGGTGTTTGGAATTTCCCTCCTGTGGGCTGGCCAACTGTGGTGGCCTAATGGGCTGGTGGTTTCAGAGACAGGAATAATTATCCATCAGGAAATGGGTTCCATCTCATTCATCCCCTGAGCCATCAAAGATGAGCATGACTTCTGCTCCTGCTTATTCAATTCCTGAACTGAGGAAGCAGCCACGATGAATTTGCCGTTTGCCACCCATCCTACAGACAACCTGCTCCTAAAGTACCTGGGAATTGCTTATCCTATCAAGGGGAGAAAGAGAGACAAACAAAATCTGTCTAACAAAAGCTACTGAAAAAAATTAACATTGTAATTATCTGTGCAGAGCAATTATCTCAAAGGCTTCACAGTTCACAGAAGATGATTTTAATTGTTTTAAAAAGGCTACCATTGTATGTCTTGCAAATACTATCCTCAAGTGTGGTCCCAGGATTTGTTACCTTGCAACATTTAACAAGTTTGTTAACAGACAAAAACTGATTTTTATTTATCTTGTGAAGCAAAGCCCTTGTTGCTTTCTTCTTGATATTAATCCTCCCTTTTTTTTTGGCAAAGTAAATAATGGTGGAAGCATCTGGAGATCCAATTAAACTATAAGTCCCTGCTTTAAAGAAAGGAGAGATCAATATAACTGCCAGCTCCATTAAACAATTCTTATCACTTTTGACTGTTTACGTGGGAATAGATGCAATTTATATTTTATGTTTAATTCTTCTGGAGCAGCTAAACTTATTTAAATTCCTCATAGAACACCTTAATCAACTAGCCACACCTTGAAGAGAGAGTAGAGGAAAAGGAAGGTCTGATAGAACTGTCAGAATGATAAAGAAATGCAGTAACCCTCCAGAAAAAGGAGAATGCAAATGCATAAATAAAGTTAGAGCCCACATACAGTAAAGACCCACTTGTTCTTCAGTGTGGGGCCTTTGTTAGGAGCAACAGAGCAGAGTCCTCGAACTGAGGCTCAAGCAGAACATTTTGCTCTAACAGAAGCTGCATTTGTGCAGGCAATTTGTGCCAGGGTTAATTTATCATTTAAAGAGGTAATACCCACAGTTTGGCACAGTCTTTTCTGATAGAAGCCCTTAGGAGCAGAATGCTTTGACTCCTTCTAGTCAAGTGGGCATGATGGGGACCAGGATCTGTCCTCATGGAGTAAGAGCTTGTGCAGGAGCATTCCCAAGAGAGGGAGAGTTACTGGACCATAGCATTGGGCCCTAACTTCCATTATGACGACTTGTTTATAGCTTGAGGGCAGTAAAATCTGAAGACACAGACACTCTGAAGCCTCACTATGTTATGTGCTGCTCAGTCACATAGTGAATTCCTTTAAAAGCTCACGGGCCATAAATAGAGTGGGAGGGACAGAGTGTAGCTAACAAATTAACAGGACCTGTCTGATTTTTTTGTTTGCTGATAGTCAGATCTCCTTGGTTTTAGATCCCTCATTAGCCATAGCAGGCTGGAAGTTCATATTTTATGTCATGGTATACTTCAATGTCATAATAAGAAGCTCTCATCTCAAAGGTGTTATGCTTTAGTGTTGCTACTTTTTGACTCTTCTATGGAAGATGCTATAGAAATGTGGAGACTGATTTGCATTAAAATGTTTTAACAAAGGCGAGGTTTGTGTAAATAAGTAGTCAGTGAAGAATGAACTGTGTCTCCATTCCTTGTCCTTCAGGTACTTGGTGCAACTACGTGAAGGAGAATTGACTTTATATTGCATAGGTCTGGGAGGAAAGAACAAGACTGCAGACCCTGCCACCAACACAATTAATTTGTCAGATGGTAATGTGAGTGTCAGCAAGGAGAATGGATGCAGTACCTTTTCAGTCCAGACCAAAGAACACAATTATTTGTAAGTATAGATGGTAATTAATAAATTGTTTAAGCAGAACTACTGAAAACAAGGTCAAGCAACTGAGAATCTCAATGTCCTAGAACAAAACACAGCAATGGAGAGCTGAGGCCATCAGAATTACACAGATTATCCCTCCTGTTGCTCTGCAGTGATTTGATGACTATTTTAAGGTGGAATCAAAACAGTACCCCTCTGTGGAATTGAGAAGATGCACTGAAATACTGCCCACAGAGACTTGTCTGGTTGTCATGTCAAGAGCCAGGGAAGAGCTGTTATCACTCAGGTTGACGGGACGGGTGTGTGAACAGGTTCTGAATATCTTGTGCAACAGGCACGTAGCGTATTGTTCACCTTCCCCCAAGGTGAAGAAGAGGAATTATGAGGTAACTGCGTCACAAAGTCAATATATGGCAAAACTTCAGCTCTCTAACCTTAGACACATAAGCAATTAACTCTGTCTGAAAAGGTCAGAGTCAGCAGTGCTGGGCTCCTTTGACAGGTAAAGCTGCCGAACATCATTCTGCTTAAATAAGAAATATCTGTGGCTATATTACTTGGCATGTTATTTACACTTCCTTGCGTTTATATATGACATTCTTATATTTCAGGTTTCGGATACCCTTTACTGTCCGAAACAGCAGGCCAGAGGAAGTTAGCAAGCTCCAGAGTGAATGGGTTTCCCTTCTGGAAAGGTACTCTCAGCTGTGCAAGGGTGCCCCAGTGCCGCAGGAGGGATCCCAGGGATGCACCTCCTCCGAAGCTGATTATGAGGATTTCACTGTACCTCTGAATGAACAGGAAGAGGAGGCCCTCTACTTTGGTGTGAGTTCAGCAACAGCCAGTCTGAACAAGCCTTCAAGTGTCCAGACAAAGCCTGCAGAGGGGGAAGCAGCCCCAGCATCACCATCTCTTCCACCACCCATAAGTAAGGCAGAGGTACCGCCAGCCCCACCTGTGTTCCCGCAGCCTTGCAGCCTCTCTCCATCGACAAAGAGAACCAAAGCCTTCCACTGGGATGTTGTTCCTTGCGATAAGGTGGGGATGAAACTGATGGTAGCTGTTAAAGTAAAAAAGAAAGTATTGTAGCCTAACATGTGTAGTAATCATAAAAGTACAGTTGTGTCACAAAACCACCTGTCTCTCTATGTCTGGATAGAACAAAGCGCCTCTGTTCTCTTGGCTTTTTGTTTACCCTGTCACTCCTGCATTTTTAGATTCAGAAATCTGTCTGGGCATCCTGTGACCCATGCAAGAAAAAAATAGATGTATCTAGACTCTGTGATCAGTTCCAGATCCAGGATGTGGCGGTTTTTCTGGGCAGTGAATCTTCAGTGAATCAGCAGATCATGTTAGATCAAAAAGTGGCACATAACTTCAGTAAGTACACTAATGAGAAGGGGGTACACCTATAGGGAAGATGGGGTGAGTGTTTTCTATTTGTATTTCTGCCATTCAATGGGGAAGGAGACAAGCTTGTGTCTAAATCATCTTCTCATTCAGTGCCCCTCTACTCATTTATAAAAATCCACCTCACTGCGCAATTGCTCTGAATGTGGTCCTTAATTATGTAGAGTAGAAGGACCTCATCTTCTTGTACGAGCCATGTGGCACTGCCACTGAGCTGTCATGCTGTTTACATGCAGACATGTAAAATCATGTATGGTGCCTGGGCAGTCAATGCGAAGCTTCTGACTTCAAAGGTGTTTCAAACTTTTTTGGGTTGTCCAGGTGAAGCAAGCCCACAGAAGCAGCTGGGTAGCTAGACCTCTTAGTACTGTACACTGCCTCTCTCTTATGTGGAGTTCAAGAATATTCCTGTAGATGGAGATGGGTTGGTGTATGAAGCCTTTGAGGCAGCTTCCAGCCAGGTGGCAGGAATTCTCTTGGCCTTTCGCTGGCCCATACCTTAGTCTGTGACTGGCTGCCTTGAATGATCATGAGCAGGATCCTTCTCCCTCATATCCCAGGTATTTTTCTGCCAAAGCCATGACCTAGAACAGTCTTTCACAACTAATGAAGCAGTTCAGCACATAGCTCTGGTCTTACAAATAGAACGATGTGAGGTTCTTTCAATTACTTTGATGAGAAGTGGCAGATGTTAAAGGAGCAAGGGTAATTGTTCTTCAAAGACTACTCTGATTTCCATTACAGAGACCGCTTTCCAGAAAAGTTCTATAACCTAGTGATGTTTTAAGAAATGTTACATGTGTAAAGGATTTGGGGCAGTTAATTTTGAAGTTTTAATGATTTCTTCTTTATGAATATTGATAAGAAAGAACATATTTTGGAGATTGTGTAAAGTTTTAATTGGGAACTGTAAATGGAGATAACTTGTTGGAATTATTGCATCCATTGACTAACAATTTGAAGGGTTAAAAGGAAGTGAGTGATACGAAAGTGCTGTTGCAGATAAAAAGAATCCTGTAATAGCTCTTTTATCTACTAAATTATTGCAGTTTCTTTGAGGAAATTTCTTTCTTTTGGTTTGCAAATAGCACCATTCTTCCTTTTGATCCTATTCCTCTTACAACTTTTTTTCATTGAGACATTCTACATCCATTTCTTAATCTTATCCTTAAAGTCCCATCAGTGAGATTTTTGGCATATACTTATTATAATGGACATTACTTAGATCAAAAGTTAATTTGATCCTGAGAATTCTGATTAATCTTCCTGCAAGCGCTGCAAACCACAGTTCTTAAATTAACGAATAAAAAGATGAAGCTGCAAAATGTCAGTAGGTTAAAATTTCTTGAGAGTTTGAGCAGGTATCTGAACACGAGAAAAAACGAGAGTTCTGAGAGATCATCTACATGATAAATTCAAGTCCAAGGTATGAGAAAATGCAAATGAAAACTCTGTTATCTGGTGGATTCTCTTAGAGGAATTTCTGCCATACAGAGAACAGGTACCAGAGAGAAACAGGAAAAACATCCTCAGATTTCCAACAAAAAAGTTTTGGAAGACACTGTAATGTTATCTGTTAGTCCAAGAATGTGGGATCTAGTGGGTGAAAAACTGATCGAGGAGTCAAAATACCAGTTTCTGTGACCTGATTGGCATCTGTAGGACTCCCAGTTTCCCAGACACACAACCTTGATTTTGCCTAGGAAAATACTTTGGCAAAGTTTGATGACTACAACTTACTCCATGACTAATTTCAACTACTGAAACTGTTCAAGGAAATATCAAATGCTTTGTAGACAGGTTGTGAAAAATTTAAAATCAACATTTTACTATGAGTTATTCGCTCTCTTAGTGTCTGCAGCCATCACCCCACCTGAAGAGCTACATGGTTTAAGAGGTGCAGGGAAGCAGAAGATAGAAGGCATAAAAAGCATGAGAAATAAAAAGGGAAGGTTCTGCCAGGCTTAGCACTAAAGCTAGATCATATAAGAAAATTAAAAGGGTGGAAAGTGTGTCAGAGGAAGAATAAATGGCATATACTCCATTAGCCAGCAGTCTCCTGAGAACCATCAATAGCTGACTTGGGCTGCAGCAAGTTCCTGTAACCTGAAAAACTCTGTTCCTTTGTAGGACTGGAAGGCAAAAAAGGTAAATCATACACATCCTTCCTGAATTCCCCTTCCAGGTCCCCTTGTTCTGCTCAGAGGAGTTCTGTCATAGCAGAGACTGTACGACAAGTTTCATGCCAACACTCCGAAGCATTTCAAACATTGCACTTTCTCTGCTGATGCCCTCTGATTGCTTCTTTGTGTCTCTTTTTTAACCTTCATCCTTTGGTGATGGTGATGGAGACAGCCAGTAATTAAAGAATATCCGGCAAGGCCAAATAGTCCTTTTGGGAGCAAGAGCCTTGCAAATAGTTCTTTGGCTGTTTGGGAGAGAAACGTCTTTATTTCCATTTTCCTGTCATAGTGCCCATTGTGTGCCAGCCCCATGGCAACACACAAGTCTTAAACATTATGAAAACTCCTAAAAACTCTTAATCAAATTGTCAAATATCAGGCGGCATGGAAGAAGTGAGCACTTCTGCTCCCCAGGGTGCTTTCACTTTGGGAGCAATTTTTTCTGCGTGGGCTCTACCTTCTCTTGAGCCCTGGAAATTAAACAAAGCAAGCACGTAAAATCAAAACAAGTGGCAAATTTAATTTCTTTAACCTTGAAATACTATAATATGCCAATGTATTATATGGTTGTTTTGAAAAAACTTACTTTGACCACTGAGATGAGTGCAAGAGCGATACATACAAGCAATCACTTGAGTACCTTATGGTAGCAGTGTCTTGGTAGTTCTGTCTTAAGCATTGACTGTCTCCTGACAGAAACATGTTTTGCCTTGATCACTATGTATATTTAAATAAAATACAAAGACTGAGTTTTTGACTTGGCATTAGCAGGTACTGAGGGTTTGGGGTTTTTTCCCCCCTGGGTTTTTTTTGTTGTTGGTTTGGGGGTTTTTTTTCCCTTTTTCTTTTTTATAATCTGGAAAGTAAATATGAAATGTTTTTAGTGCCTTTCTTTCCCTTGAGTGCTTTCTATGAGTAATCTAAGAATCCTTTTCCTCCAGACATTTTTCTTAAAAGCTTCCGTGTAAAACCAAGTGAACTGAAAGAAAAGTTATACATTATACATGAAGAGAGCGGTGGATTTACAGATGAGCAGATTACAGCACTAAGAAGGTAATCTTTGGGGTTCAATTGTTTGTTTGCTGCTTTTTGGAGAAGGCATAATCTTCTACAAATAATGGGAAGTTCAGGAAAGATGCTCCAGAGGCATTGGATCTATCTTGGCTGCGAAGATATTTGGGTTGCACATGGAAAACTCAGTCCTTGCAATTGAGGTTTGAAGGTATGTCCCCAAAATATCACTTTTCCCCGTGTTGTGTAGGAAGGGGGTTTGCAAGAAATGACAGCAAATCTGGCATGCTTTTGTAAGCTGGTTACACGGAGCAGAGTTAGTAAAGAACAGGCTGTGCCAGTGAGAAGGTGTAACTTGGGGAGAAAACTTTACATTATCTCTTACTACAGCCTTACTGCCTGTTGTGGGATCAGACTTGAAAGAAATAAAAGGAATCCTGTTCCCTATTTAAAATTGCTTTGGAGAAGAGGAAGCCAGAGAAGTGTTAAGGGAGCTTCATGGGAAGATGGGATATGAAGAATGTCAGTAGTTCTGCATGGCAGAGATTTGTGGGTTTAAGGAGAATGCAAATTTTGGTATCTTTGAAAGAACTGAGTTAGTACATTGAGAAAAATAGCTTTCAGGAGTGTAAGCAACCTATCAGCATGTGAAATTTGTAGGAACTCGGTTGTGTCTCTTTGAATGGTTTAAGGCAGAAGGAAAGGAATGAAGTGGGATCATAGAATAGTGTCTGTTACACATCCTGTGTGATACCTGCACCGTTTAGTCTGCAGAATCATGTCTGTACTTAGAAAGGGATGTGAACAGGAAGAATGGACAGGTGATGTATAGAATTAGTGTCATTAGGCGAGATTGCTGGTACGAAGCTTGCCTGAAGTACAAAGGGACATGGACCAAACACTGAGTATTTCAGCATCTCAGATGTGCCAGTGTTCTGGAGGAAGTGTCCGTGCCGCCCCGGTGCTTTCCCAGTTAATACCCCACACTGGTGCACAGCAGGCTGTGAGCTGGTGAGGGTCTTGGAGCTCTGTTACCTTCCAAAAGCTGGCTTTAAGGGCTTCATTCACAAAAGAAAGATCTCACTGCAGTACTGTGGTTTCTGATTGCAGGGGTGGAATTGGTCAGGACATAATTGCAATGAAATATCTCAGACATCAAGCGTGCTCTCTGTTCAAGCCCTAACACAGCACTGCAGATTCAATCCGGGATCTCCATGCTGTTGAAATTAGAGTAACACCACTGAGATCACTGATTTACAGCAGCTGGGCTCTCTGCAATAATCATAATAATAATAATGATGGCAATGAAGCTTGCAATATTTTATTTTTTCCTTGAAGATTTGAGAGTTTTCCTTTGGTAGCAGTAATGCTGAGGAAGAATTTCTAGCAACAGAATGTGTAGGAGATACTGGGTGCTTCACTGCTATGTGTTATAGTGGATCAAGGACTCTGTTTCATTCCATATACATAACACATTTAAGGAATTTGATGGGATATCAAACTTCTGATTAAATGAAGAAGTTTGCCATCAGCTTTAAAAAAAAGTTCATTGAATTTGCTTAGAAAGCTAAACTATTTTTAATGATAAATAAGCCCTCTTTCATTTACCAACAGATAACTCCTATTTTTGAATGAGAATTCATTATTTTCTTCTTGATGATGAAGGGTGATGAATGAAATATTTTGTAATCTGCTTTAATATAGATTTAATAATTCAAACCACAGCAATTGTTCAATTAAAGTGTCATTAAATTATTGACAGCAGTAAAAATAACCTTATTGTTTGTCCTATATTTAACATACTAAAATCTTTGCCTAATTTTTTTCCTTCTTTGAATGAATTTCCTTACTTTTAATGAAAATGGGATTCTATCTCTATGAATGTTTAAACACACTTGCTACAAATTTAGTAGTTTTTCTGCAAAGAGATAAAGTGGTAGACCTGAAAACTTATTTCAGATTCTTAACACTCCCTAGCACATGTTAGCTCTACCATTGATTTAATTTTAATTCTTTAAGAGATGCTGTGAATTCCCATAGCGTATTGCTCAGGCAGGAAGAACTCCAAGGAGAACTGTGGTGGTGTGAGTTTGTTTTTCCAAGCGGAGGCGTGTTTAAAGACATCAGTCTTCTAAAAATCTGCAGCTCTGGAGTACTGTGGGAGAATATTCTGTTACCTGAAGGGAGAAAGTTGTGGCTCTGAGTTACAAGCTACCAGCAAATATGAAAATCAGAGCTTGGCCGTGGTGCAACAGTTGGAGGGACAGAAATGTCATTGCCCGTTCTTGTTTCCTGGGTAATTAAAGCAGTTTTGGACATGGGAGTCGCTCAGGCCATGGGCCCACTGCTGAGCATCCATCACATCAGTCTGCTCCACTTTTGCGCTAGTTTTCCAAAGAAGTACTTGCTGAGTCAGCACGGCCACAACTGCCCAAGCAGCGTGTATTGTTCCTAGCTGCTTTTGAAAGGTTGCTCCAATTAATGAAAACAAGGCAGATATGTATCAAGCACAGAATTAACAAACCTCTTTAGAAACTATGGCCTTAACTCCTTCGTCACAGGCTTGGAACAGCCTGAGACATTGTTAAGTGTCAGTAGATCTGCAGGTGAACGCTGCTGACTGTTATTCTCAAGGTATAGGTATATACAAGTATTTCTGGATATGCTGATGTATCTGCAGAATGTTTTTCCTTTCCACTGCATAGTCAGCTCAAATGTCTATAAAATTAAGGAATAAACACACAGTACATAAACCACACTAACCACTGAGAAGTCCTGATGTGTGGAATGGAGGGATTGCTTTGCATCACACCAGTATAACCTCCATCTGCGGTTTCACAGATACATGCCAACACCAAAGGACATAGAAAGGTACCAGTCCTTCAAAGGGTCTCCTTCAGAGCTTCATGTGGTCGACCAGTTTATGTTAGAGGTAAGAAGGCACAGACATACTACACGCTATTCCCAGGTCACTCACTTCTAGACAAAACCACTACCAGAAGCTGTTGTTTGAAACTTAAATTTACTATCTCAGCCAGAATTAGGATAAGAGGATTTATCTGAATTGTATTATGGTATGATGAAGAGAAGTGTATGGATTCCTTTGTGTCTACAAGTCACTTGCCCTCCCCTTCCTCCAAGGAAGGAGCTGATTTATTCTAAGCTTGACTGCCAAAATCTGTAAGCAAGGACTTGTATGCAATTAACTGTTCTTGTTCACAAGAAATGGGTGTCATTGATTTCAGTAGTGTGTAGCCCTACTAGCATACAGTATTTTATTGAATTTGCATATGAAAAATGATGTGTATTTAGGTATATGATTTTTCTATTTGCTGCAGTATATCTACAGGCTTAAGGCCAGGAATAACATTAATAAAGGAGCACAGACATTAGGAAAACTATGGTACAGCTGAATTAATAAATTGGGAAAGAGATGTGTGCATGCTTTGGTACAAACACACGGCTTGATTTCTTGTCATTTCAATTTTATGCAGATGTGCAAGATCCCCCACTTAGGCCAGAGGCTGGACCTCCTGCTTACCATACGTGAGCTCCCTGTGAGCATGCGAGATTTGGAGCCTGTAAGTAACATGTCTCCTTCAGGGCGTGTTTGCAGCCAAAACCCAGCAGTTAGATAGCAGAGGGCCCAGTGGCCTCAATGCAGGTTTCAAAGCGGAGTGGTTGGGGAGGTTTTGAGTTAATTTTGACTTTTTTCTCCTATAGCAAAACATCTTGCAGCCCATGATGTGAGCAATTCATAGTCTAACCATCCTGGTGGCCTAGTGTATAAAAACCTGTTTCATGGCACTGTTAAAGAGTAACCAGCAAAAAGGGTAAATAAAATAAATTTAAAAATTAATAAACCAGCAAAAAGGCTACATAATTTTTTTAAAAAATATCTATAGGTCATGGCTTTGCTAGCCAGGGAAATGTGAATGACATGAAACTCATGTTTGGAATACACTGGCACTATAGGCTGGTGCATTTGGAATACTCTTGGGAATCCAATTAATTTTATATTGCTTTGTTAATGATTGTATGTCACAGTACTGGTCCAAAACAAAACACAGCAAAAACCCAAAACAACTCCCCCTCAGATGACAAATGAGGGCTATGATCTATCCGCATGTATATACGTGTATGTGTGTTTAATATCATCCTTATTCCACCAAGGTTCAAGAAGCAGTTGCTGGTGGTCTGGCAGTGCAATAGGCTTCCACAAAGGAGGGAGAAAATTTGTACTTAAGGTTGTTACTTACCTCTTCCTTTGGCCAGTGATAAGAGAGAAGTGAATTTCACCACTGAAATTCAATTCCTTCTGTGGGGAGGTTCTTGCCCCATAAGCTGACAGAATTACTCAGAGCAAGTGTATTCAACCAGCGTCTCACAGACATTTGCTATTTTCAGAAGACTGCAGGAGACTCTTCACCCCAAGGATTACAGCTGTGCCTTGAAATGCTGCAAGCCAGAGTTCAGGTCCCTCCCTGCCTTTTTCAGGATGACCCAGGGCTGGGGGGGGGGGGAAGAAAATAAACACCATTCCAGCCTCATGGGCTGGATTTTCCTGTTCCAAAGCACTGCCTTACCTTCCAGGGATTGTATATGCTTTGATTCAAAACAAAGTATTTCGACACGGTTCTGTTTCTATGAAAATGTTTCAAAGGTTTTGCTTTTATTCTGTGTGGAATGAAAACAAAATCTGAAAGTTCTGCAAGTCTGAGCTGTTATCCTTTGTCTGGCTGTGATTAAAACCATAGTAACAGTGAACAAAACTCTGAAGAGGAGCAGATGGAACACGCTGGGGAGACGCACAGATTTCTGACCTGCCTGGTGCAATGCTTCACCTCTGCTGTCCTCCACTGCAACCAGATATTTGAATGTTTGGAAGCTGTTTGCTTTCAAGGACAATTAATGTTGAGATGATTAGTTGTCTAAGTATTTTCTTGCTTATGCAAACGTGCTTGTAAACCCTAGATTGTACACCTGAAAATCCCAGGGACAATGTGGATATTGGCTCTCAGCACCCTCCAGCCCTGCAATGCGCTCTGTATGTTTTAACAGTGGCTTTCAGCTCCATGTTGCACCCTGAAGTTTGTGTGTTGGTGACTGATGGTGAGAGGTGTGGTGCCAAAAAATACACTTAAAACAAACCCACCTCTTGTGTCTGTAGCCCTGGAAGGGAGGTGGCTTCCCTGGGAAAATAGAAATTGATACTGAGTTTGATTACAGGAAATTTTTCTTCTTCCTTTTGGGGAAACTGTGCTGAGGATTTTGATAAGTCTTCAGCTGGTATAAACAGAAGGGAGGTGAAGGATGGAGAGCCTTACACTGTGCTCCAGGCTATCTGCTTCCCCTGATGCCTGACATTTGGTGCAATCTGGTGCACTCACAGAGCGAAATACTTTTTCTTTGGAAGCATTTGTAGGAGATGAGGTTGAAGTTGTTTTGGCAGGGCTGGCTTGGCAGCCTTAATGGCTGTTACCTCCATTGGGGCAGGATAACTGTGTCCACACCACCTTCATCTTGGTGGGACAGTTTTAACTGGTCCTTCCTCGGCACCCCCCCTCTTCTGGCTGGTTCCCCAGGGAAATTGAAGGGGAAGGAATCCATCACCTAAAGTGGGACTTGCTCAGGTAGGGCCAGAGAGGCTTTTGGCAAAGGGAAAGTATAGCACCACTGACTCACTCAGAGTTTCAATTTGAACTGAAGGAAGATTTTTGTTTTTCAGCTAATAAACCAGAAAATTCAAGCAACTAAGCAGCTGCAATCCAGCCAGAAATTTGTTGCTGTCTTGGAGTACATTTTAGCTATTGGGAACCATTTAAATGAAAAGTCTGGAAAAGAGAAGGCTAAAGGATTTCGCTTGTCATCTTTGACCAAAGTGAGTAAATACTTTTCTTGTCTTTAAAATCATCATTTTATAAGGTATGTCAGCCATTAATATTAACTCAGTTCTGCCCTGATTGTGGCGAAAGGCAATAATTTTTAATCAGCACCTAACATTTTAACATCTGCTCTTGGTTACACCAGAAAGAAAATCCCATTTAACAACATATTCTTTAATGTGTGCTGTAACAGGATGCATTTCCCCATTTCAGACAGTGGCACTGGTTAGATGGGGCTGGATGGGGACACTGACGTGTGGAACACCCTCTTTCTAGTGAGGTAGAGCATCAAAATGCTGATTGCCCTCGTGTTAAGATCCCCTGGCTAGGAGAGGATCCCAGCTGCAGGCCCCTGGTTAGCTGCAGGTTTAGATGAATTGTATTTTGTGGGGTTGTGCTGAGTGCTGTTGTAGGGATCCTCTTCATTTCGCTGTGGTCAGAGGCGGTAGCTGCAGCATTTCTTCCCTGGTAGTTACACTTTGGTGGCACTGGAGTAATTTCTTAGCGCTTCATTTTACTCCAGTGCCAAGGTCTTTTGCAACAAGTGGTGCAATGATTTTAAGGTAAAGTTTTCAAAGAAGAGTGTAAAAAAATGAGTAAATTCAATGGGAGGGAAATTTGCCTACAGAGGTTTTAAGCCCCCCACCATCGCTCTGCTGAACAGGGGATGAAGTTGCGATCTTTCCTCTTCCCTGACAGATATGCTGTACAAGAAGCATCACCTGGCTCTTAGCCCTCTGATTGTCTCTCCACTGACATGTGTGGCATTAGGCTGTGTTTTCCATTAGTTTTAAGGAAACTGCTTTCCCCTCTTTGTTGGAATTTGCCATCAGAAAATGCTGCTGCTGAGCACATAGTCTTTTCCCCTCCCTGCAGTCCTCAGTGGCAGAGCATCATATTCTTATCCTAAAAACTGAGGAACAGACCCGAGTTTCCTCAGCTGCTTCATGGTTCTAACATTTGTTAGATTGTGCCTGATCTGTAAATAGAGGAGAGAAGGACTTTTATTTTGTTTTTGGTAAGGTATCTTTCCCATCTGGAGACTTTAATAAATGAGTGAGTGATTTATAACTCCAGTGACAGTTCTGACACACAACTTGCATTCTTTTTTTATATATAATATATATTATTTATATATATATATATCTCATGGATGTAATACCACATCTATCATAATGAAAAATGCCAACAAAATAATTTTCTGCCACAGAGCATCTTCCCAGATTCAATTAAGGAACTTTACTATCTTTGTGTACACAACACGCTGCTTTGAAGTGGGAAGAAATAACAGCTGTGTTTGGAGATCCAAAACCAGTTGCAATCAATTAGAATAACTTAAGTTAGAAAAGATCTGTGTGAATAAGGTGGCGTAAAAGAACAAGGAAGGTCAAGGGATATGAAAGTGTGAAGCTGATCTTAATCAAGAATGTCTGTGAAATGGCAGATTGAAAAGAAGTTTAATTTCATTGTGTTTTCTATTCTTGTCAGTTTTACCTGGGAGCATCAACATTCCTGCTGTTCCTTTCTATTTTATTTTTATTTTTAAGATGTGATAGCTCAGTCTGTCAATTATTGCTCCATTCTACTTGCAGTTACCTCTGTTGCGGGGTAAGGAGAGGACATTCACCTTGCTTCATGCCCTTGTGGAGCAGATCTTCTTACATGAGCCTGATTTGGCCAAATTTTCTCAGGAGTTGACAGAATTTGAAGCTGTTCCTGACGGTAAGAGGAGGGAGGAGGGGGGAAAGAAATAATCAACAAATAAGAAATGAAGTCTTTCAACTTCTGTGGAAACTCCTCACCACATGAATGATACTTATCAGCATGTTTTGCCCTCTCTCTTCCTTTCCAGCTTCCATGAAGGGCCTCAGCGCTGAAGTTGATGGTATGTAAATGTGGTTTCTAAATTCAAAGAAAGATTTCTCATACGTTGTGCAGTCATTTGGAACAGGTTTTCATTGCACTTCTGTAGTTTGCAGAGAGGTAAAGGTTCAAAACGTTGAGGTAAAGTGTTGCTATGGTGATACTTAACCTGCCCACGTTACTGTGAAGGATTTAAAAAAAGGCATATTAAAGTGTGTCCAGGTGGTTTAGAAATATAAAGAATATACTGCCTGTGGTAAATAGAGTTGTTCATAAACTACAGATGTTATGTGATATGAGTGCTCCATCACAGTGGAGTCTCCAGGAGCAGGAAACGCAGCAGGAGAAAACTTCCTATGGCTTGGTCCTGAAGTTCAAGGACTTCTTTGAACCAAACAGATCTCCTCTGGAAAGGAGTCCAACCCTAGTGAAGCTGACAGGAGGGAGCAGAATGAGGTTGTTCGAATGCAAGATAGACTTTGGGAGATATTGACAACTTACCTTGGGAAGGTATCGTAAGGTAACCAGTGAATTCAATGGGTTTTAGATTGAACCCTTTGAGAGCTGATAGAGAGGTGTGTGAGTGGATGAAAATTACTTGTATTGTGGAGAAAGTTTATAAAATTCTGTCTTTTGAAAATGCAACATGGGTGTTGACTGTAACTACAGACCAATATATCCTATTTCAGCCTTTGATAACACACTGAATGACAGTCGCTCTCAGCTTTTGGCTTGAAAAGCCCTTGAGCCTATTCTGCTGGGCTTTGGGAGTCAGCCAGGCATGTAGCTCGAGACAACTAATGTGTGTGTTATTCTGTTCCAAGAAATTCCAATCAACTTTTTAGGAGACATAAGTAACTAAAAATAGCACTATTTACCTTCAGTCGCTTGCATTCTTCCAGGGCAATGTTGGTAGCGCTTCGACATCGCTTAACCTTTTAAAGACAGTTTTGAAAAGTCACAGTGAAGTGATACAATGGACACAGCACCAGAAACTGTGGGGAGCTGTCAGAGGAGGTGAATCATGGGTAGTGGAGGAGGTTGACTGCCCTCTTCCCTCCATAGGTTCCTAACCTTCTGAGTCCTGTTCTCTGGGGCAGAGAGGGAAAGAGATGGGCCAAATGCCACTGAACCAGCTGTTCTCACTGTGTAGTTCAAGGCACATCCTGAGGCTCCCCTGCTGCAAGTATTGCATGAGGAAGGAAGATGCTAGACTGCAGCCTGCGTCAGACCGAGCCCCTGGAGCCAAGGCCATGTCTTCCTCTCCCCCCGTTTCACAGCATGAGAGCTCCCACAGTACCCCCTGACATAGTGCTTAGTTCCAACTGCCAAGATTTCTTACTGTTACATCGAGTAGAATTTTTGTTCTTTTATCTTTAAAGGAACCCTGAACTCTCTACACAAAAATGTAGGTTTGAAGAATGTTATTTTCATTGCTAATCCCAGCGCTCTAAGCTGGGAAAGGTCAGATTTACGGCTGCTGCATAACCATACTATCGACCTCCTCATTATTCTGCTGTTGCTGCGATGTGATCATGTACTATTTTTTTCCATAAACCCATGCCTCTTTCAGGGCTTCTGTTTCAAAACAGAATATTAATATTCCTAGATGAAGGTATTATAAACCCATGCTCTCCTAAATATTCCATGTGTGCTGAATTAGATGTTTGCAGTCCTTTGGACACATGTGCCTGTGAAATTTCTCATTTTCTTTCTCTTTTGATAGTTTTAAAAAAAGAATTGGAAAACGTTATTCAGTGCAGGCGGCTTATTAAACCCAAAACAAGCAAGGCAACACCCCAAGAGTCACAGTTCTGCAAAGAACTAAAGGTAACGTTATCAAAACCTTATTGTGGGCTGGAGGTAACAGATGAGTAATGCGTTTAGTTTGTGCCAAGTCCTGCCCTGACGGGGTTTGGGAGCATGGGAGGGAAAGGGGCCTTTTATTCCTCCCGGTAGTGTCTTGTACTATAGGCTGCAGCTTGGGAAGGGCTTTTTAGAGCTTCTTCATCTCCTGCTTTTGCTTCACAGGCTGGAGTCAACGAAGAACAGGTAGCTCCACGGCTGCCCATGATAAGCACTTTGGAATAATAACAATTTTAGAGCATATCTGGATTTGTAATAGTTTCTTCTGCCTTAAGACTGAAGGGAAATATCATATAGAATCAGAGAGTCATTTAGGTTGGAGAAAATTGAGTCCAGCCGTTAACTGAGCACTGCCAAGCCCACCACTGGACCATGTCCCTGAGCACCACATCTCCATGTCTTGTAAATCCCTCCAGGGATGGTGACTTCACCACTTCCCTGGACAGCCTGTTGTGCTGCTTGTCAACCCTTCCAGTGAAGAAAGTTGTGATAATATCTGATCTAAACTGCCCCTGGTGCAACTTGAGGCTGTTTCCTCTCATCCTATCACTTGTTAACTTGGGAAAAGCCACCATCCAAGAAACACCATCCAAGGGCATGCCTAAATTGTGAGTAGAGGTTAATCTGAGGTGATTCTGCCCATGCTAGTGGAGAACAAGCTTGGTCAAAGGACGCAATACAGAGGCAGCTGAGCAGGCTGCTGGAAGCCCAGTTCTGGCCAGGAGTCAGCAGAGCCAAACACAGGGCTTATTAGCTCAGATACAGAGGGGTTAATTAACCCTCAAGAGTTGTGAACAGGGCTGTTTGCAGGGAAGGTGTCCCTCACTCTGCAGTGTGGCCATGCTCCTCTCTGATGTCCCAGATACCTCCATGCTGTGCTTCACTGCGCAGTGGCAGCATCACCTCAAGCCACGCATTTCCCTCTCCCGCAGCACAGCTCAACACTGTGCTACCTCAATGCATATTAAGTTCCCAAAACGTGTGTGGTACAAAGAACCGACAGTTCAGGAAATTTCCTTCAAAAGTGAAGTTTGTGAAGTCCCATTTCTGCCTCCTTGAGAACTAGGGATGGGGGTATTTGCTTTGTAGGGAAGAAGGCCAGACCAGACCAAATGCAGGTGGAAATCAGGACCTTATGATGCATATCTGCTTCTGTCAGTTTTGATAGATTTAGGTACTGTCATTGGATGATGCAGTAAAAAATTCTTTAACATTGATGGGGTTTTTTTTGTCTTAATACTTGCCAGGAAATGTGTGCTCTTGATGTCTGCTTATCTTTTGTGAAATGTGAAATTTTTGTGACATGAAAATTTTGACTTGAATTATCTTGTTTTCACTGCTGTTTAATTCCTGCTTTAATACTATGCTTCGACATCAAATTAAGAAGTTTTATTTTATTACAGGATTTAATTCAGAAATATGAAGGGGATCTATCGCAGCTGTCAAAAAGATGTGATGAAATGAAGAAGCTTTATAGCAACATACTGGTATGTATCATATTAAAGTGCAATGAAAATAAATCTACATTTTTTTTAACTAAAAAAAAGGGGGGCGAGGGAAGAAGTGCAAGAGGTTCCCATACTTCCACGTGCTCTGTAGTTATACTGTCCACAGAAACTGAAAAAAAATTTTTTAAAAATCACATCCAACAGTGGTGGAATGTTCTCAGTAAAAACTGAGTTTTATTTTTCTTGAGGTCTTGTGGCCCAATTTTTAGAAGGTCCATGGCCCAGATATAAAAAAGGAAAGTAGATGTCTGGCAACTTTATAAATTTAAGTTTAATCGTGGAATATTCTCACCATGTTACAGAAAACACATTACAGAAAAGGGATGTTTTCTGGTTCCTACCAGCTATCGTGCCTTCGGCAGGTGGGCAGCTGCAAATCTTCTGTTACTTGGCTGAGGGTTTTTTCCTAGTGACAAGCTTATAGTCCAGGGCATTGATTTACCTACTGTTATTCAAGTGAGAGGGAGACCAAGATAGAGATGTTAGGAGTAGCACAGATCTAAAAATGAGCCGAGCAGGAAGGAAGCTCCATGGGCAGAAGATTTCTGATAAAGAAACTGTCTGTTCTTGTTTATTCCCATTATATTCACCCACACTTGCACAGGTGAAACACCTCATTTTCTCTTCTGAACAGAAGCAACCCATCTATGTCCAATACACTAGTAAAGTTGGTTTGGGGGGGGTCAGAGAGTTGCACCAGAAGGAACGATTAAAGCTCCATGTTGCAGTTTTTATCAATATTGCATGTAGATTTCTCATTTACTAATTTACTATGATCTTGGAGTGTGGTAGAAAATCATGAGGCCTCTGCTATGGTAACAGTATCCAGTGGAATGGATGGTCACATGGGGAGATTTAAGGAAAGGGCCAGGTTTGCTGAAATGCAGTGCTAATCCCTGAGACTGGAATAACTGCCTGCTCCTGGGATTAGGGGGCAGCTTTAAGTGTGGTGGGTTTTTTGTTTGGTTGGTTTTGGGTTTGTTTTGTTGGTTTTTTTTAATGAAGGGGAAGTAGATAGGTTTAATGATAGGCAAATGTTACACAGAAGATGTAGCCAGAAAGACAGTGAAGACCTGTCTGAACAAACATTGAATATTAGCAAGATATTTGACCAAGGAATTTTAATTAGTGAAGTTTTACTGAAAATAACCCTGTAATGATGTGCAAGGGTTTCTTTGTGTCTCTTGCAGCCTTACGCAAACAGGAAAGATGATCCAGCATAGGATAACAAGCCAAATCTGGATGGTAGCTAAGGATCTAGACAAAGAACCAAGCCCCAAACCTACAGAAATGTTGAAGGATTGGGATAAAGCAAGAGGAAAAAGAGGGTGGGAAAATAGTGTAAGTGATGGAATTAACACTGGACTTACACGAGTGGAAATGGTTGAGAAGTGTTCATCAAATTCCAGAAGTGGGGAGAGTTTTGCGGTAAAACCTTTGGGGAATGCTTCTTGCACGTGGCATGGAAGAATCTGACCTGCTTACCTAAAAGTCATCTTCCAAAGGAGTGAGTGCCAAGAGGCCAGTCCTGCTCGGAGCTGTGCTGTGCCTGGTGAGGGCTGGCTGTGCCCTCCTGCCTGTGGTGTCCTCCGGCTGTGCATTCGGCTGGGGGGCACTGCACATATATCTCTGCAGTGCAGCATCACATGTGAGGATCTTAGTTTTCCTTTCCTGGATTGAAAATGCTCATCTCAGACTCTTTATTTGCCTCTGAAGATGATTTCATTTTCCACATAGCTGGAAGTTTCCTCAAGTTTCAACCCAGCTGCTTTTTGCATCCTTCCCCCCAATTCTCTAAGGTTAGGCATTAGATATATTTCTCTCACTTAGAACGGATTTTTTTTCCTTCTGAATAATGGTTTGCTAGGCAGATCTTTTTGCATATTTATAAAGCAGCAAAGATATAAAGTAAATATAAAATAGGGTAGGTGATCAAAAACAGGTCTGTCATCTCAACAGCACGAGGAAGGAGTAGTCCAACTTACCTGGGGGGATATCTGATCTGGAAATGTGGTGTAGGTAGCCATGGAAATCAGCTTGCACATAAAACAAAAATCCACAGGCCTACCTTTATGATTTTATATTCTGCTTATAAAATCAATAGTGACCTCGGCATGCGACACTTCTGTGGGATGAGCAATAAATTGGGGATAAGTGCCTGTGGTATAGCTGTGGGTTATCCACTTCTCACAGATGGTCATTAGCTCCAGGAGAGGCCTCTCTCATTACTGTTTAACTGATGGCACGCCATGGGTGAGTGGCAAGGCATGCCAAGGATCAAGGGCTTGGAGCACCCAGGGGGTGCAATTAGGAACACAACAGGCAAAACTATTAATCAGGTGTCACTGGTTGATGTTAAAGTTTTTGTGACTGGGATATACGTGAGCAGTTTCTTTGACTGTGTTTCTCATTTCCATGCACAGGGTTTGCTCCTCAGAGCACGTTAGATGGTGTCCAGGTGAACATGTGTAGTTGATGGGTACCTGTCCAAGCCTTTCCCTGTGTTTCAGTTGAATATATTTCTGCAGTATCTTGTATACTCAGCCTGAAATCCTGAAATAGAGCCACATTGCTGCTCAGCCTCAGGAGTGCTGCACCCCCAGTTAGAGAGCAACTCTCCCGGCCATGAGAAGAACTTGTAACAACACAAGATGCTTTCTTTAATGCTTTGATACGAAGCCTTTGGAGCACGTTGTCTATATTCTGCTCAGTTAGAAAGCTGTTGCAGGCACAGTTTTGTTCTTTAACTCATTGTTCCCATTAAGGAGAAACCTTTGAATATGATGACAAATCTCTTGAATTAAACTTTATCCTTCCCCATCCTAGAACTGGAGAATGTATGTGGAAATGACTTTAAATACTGCAGGAATTGCTCTCCTAGTACTGATCGTTGCAGTATGACTGCCTTTCACTTCTTGTTCCATAACAGAACAGCCACGATGCTGATACTGTTCACATCATCTTCAAAAACTTCCCATCTGTTCAGCTTTTTCAGGTGAAGGGAAGAAGGGAGCAGGGAAAGGTGGCTCTTTGATAAATTATGTTTTCTCCCGAAGATGTCTGCTTCCCCCTGAATATTTGTATTTGTTTGCGAAGCAAAATGACAGAAGAGGAAAACTTTTGGCTTGAACAAGCTGCTACCTTGCTCACTGTGGGATGTAAACCATTTCCTTTTATGAATGGGTTCATCTAACGAACTGCAGAGCCAGGAAGCTTCATGATTTACTGATTTTTCTCCTCTTCAGCTGGAGATTGATAGCCCAGGCAGAGAGACTGGGTTGTACAGAAACCCAGGTTGCTGAGGAGATGCAGTGATAATTTCTAGGGCTGCTTTTACTAAGGAAGTTTTAGATCTCAGCTTGTTGGAGATTTTATCCAGCTCTAAGTTTTCTAATTATTATTATTGGTAATAATGCAGGTATTTAACTTCTTTCTTGATTTAAGATCCTGGCACACTTTAACATTAACATATCCAAATAATCTAAATATTCTTCTCTTTTGAATTGACAGGTAAAATTTGGGGAGCAGCAAGACCTAGACTCTCAGGAGCTGTTTGGATGGATATCTTCGTTCCTTAGTGAGTTTAGGAAGGCCTGTGCCGAAGTTGGGCCATAAGGACAGCACAAACCTTACAAAGAAGTGAGGGAAAGAGAAGCCCAGGAAATGATGTTGAAGTGGTTTGAAAGCTTCCCTGCTAATAAGTAGACGGTATGTAGTTGGAAAAGCAGCATACCTTGATCTTGAGAAATATTCCTTTCACAGTATGTCACTTGTACTGGTATTCCACTTGTAGGATCACAGATTGCTTCTGAGCCACTCCCTCATTTTTTCTGATGTTCATGCTTTTGTACCATGAGATGCTTGTACATTTAGAAAGGAGACACTTCTGCCTTTTTATAATTTCTGCTTTTCCTCTTTTCCTTTTATACCCAGTGTTCTGGCTGAGTTTTAACTATTACTTTCAGTGGATAAGTTCCTTTATGTGATCAAATTTTAATTTTTTTTTTGTAGCTTTCTAAATAGTACTTTAAAAGTTTTATAATGAAATGGGGAACTGTTACCCACAGAGGAGAATATTTAGCAAAATTTCCTGTCTGTCTTTCTGCTATTAAAGCATTGCAGCCTTAGTGTGTAATGCAGAAAGTGTCTGGCTGTGTCTTGTCGGTTTTGTGAGGGGTTGTTTTTGTCCCAAAGTAGTACAATAAAATAGTGCTTTTTCTGGCTAATGTCATGCATTCAGGTGAAATGCTATAGAATTCAATAAATATGTGAGATTTTCATTGTTGGGAGAGAAAAATATCAAAGAAGCAAAATAAAAATATGTCATGAGGCATCTTAGTAATGGATATTGGAGGTAATTATCCAGGGGTTTCAAAAGAGAAAATACTTCCTTTGCTTTTGTTGGCTTTTACATATTTTTAATTAAAATAATTACCTGGAGCTCAAATAGGTGAGAAGAAAAGGAGGCTTATAAATGCAAAGACAAAATGGATGTGTTTAACATTGAAAGCTGAAAATAGTTCTAAAAGGTCTTTGATAACATTTGGCATTTTCTCTACTGGCTTTGCAAACAGTGTTGCTTGAGAAAAAGTGTTACCTGAGTTGTTTTAGGTCTGACTGCCTGGGTCTCACAGCGTTTGGGCTTTGAGAGAAGTGCTGAGCACTCTCCACGCCTTCGTAGGGTGAAGCCCTCTGAAAGCCTTCCATGCACTTACATGGAAAAAATACATTATCCCAGCCCTCCCTCTGCTGGCATCTAAAATTCTCGATGTGACCACTGCTGAAAATCTAGGCAGTGAGGGAAAGTTCCAGCAAAGAGCCTGAGCACTTACCAGCAAGGTGCTGCAGTATGTAGTTTTACTGCTGGCCATGTCAGACAACAAAGGACAATCACTGGCAACGTGGAGATGCTTGGGTACTGTCTGGGAAGCAGAGATAAAAGAAGCCCAAGGATATTTTTTCTTGCCTTGGTCTCAGTACTTTGAAGATCATCACAGGCTGCTGTTCCTGGGAGCTTGTGGCTTCTGATGTGCCATGACTGGCAGCACACCCTGATGTGAAAGGCAGAAAAGCATTCCTGCAGCTGATGTGCCTGTCACCAAAGGCAGGGGCTTCATTTCACATCAGCCTTGATAAATCTGCTTAGGGAAGGAGGTGCAGCCGAGCCCCCAGCCCCCATGGGTGCTTCTTTTGGGAAGCTGAATCTGGTCCCTAAGGTCCACAACTTCTGTTCCTGAGAACTGAGAAGGGGTTGTAAGTGCTCTCTTAAAACAATAGTTTTCTTCCAAGGAAGAGGAATCCTGCCCTGAAGGATTCATATCCCTACAATCCTGTTCTTGAAGGAGCTCAGCACGCCACTCCTGAGCAGAGGACAAGATCTCCAGGGTCACGTGGTGCTGAGCAAATGGGCTGATGGGCAATGAAGCAACTGCTCTTCCAGCTCTGTGAGAATCAAATCAAGACAGGTTAGTAGATTGAGAGGGGATTCTCCCCCTTTGCTCTGGTGAGACCCCCCGGCAGAGCTGCATCCAGCTCTGGAGCCCTCAGCACAAGATGGACATATGGACCTCTTGGAGCTGATCCAGAGGAGCTCATGAGGATGATCTCAGGGCTGGAGCATCTCTGCTACAAAGCCAGGCTGAGAGAGTTGGGCTGGTTCAGCCTGGAGAAGAGAAGGCTGTGGGGAGACCTTGGAGCCCCTTCCAGTCTCTGGAGGGACCCACAGGAAAGCTGGGAAGGACTGTTTGTATGGGCATGGAGCAATAGAATGAGTGGTGATGGTTTTAAACTAGAGCGGGGTGGGTTTAGATGAGACAGTAAGAAGTTCTTCAATATGAGGGTGGTGGAACAGGTTGCCCAGAGAGGTGGTGGAGGCCCCATCCCTGAAGATATTCAAGGTCAGGCTTGATGAAGCTCTGAGAAACCTGTGCTTGCATCGCTGTGCTGACACACTGCAGCATTTTGGCTTCTCAGCAATCTCATTAGGACTGTGCTTCCAGTTAAGAACATGCAGTCATGTTTCTCAGAGGCAAAAGGAATAACTAAAATGCAAATAGCAAAATTAGTACCCCCAACGCTTATTTTACAGAGAATTATTTACAGAAGCAAATAAAGGGATTTAATTTTATGGAAAACATATTGGGTGTATTTGCCTCAAGTCAGCATCAGAGTGGTGACATCTGGTTGACACTGAAGTCAGTGGCATCGATCTATGTATCAGGAACTACACTTCTCATCACTCGTTTCTGACGGAAAGAGGAAAATTAAATTCCTTTTTAATTTCTTGTGGCTCTGTACCACAGTGCCCTGCACAGTGCACGCATGTGCACTGTAAACAACACTTGCAGGTTTTGATGTGTGTTGTTACTGCTCCAGAATCTGAACCATCTTCATTTATATGTGAATCATGTAAGATAATCCTGAGTACAAGTGCCATTTCCATGGTATCAAGATCCCTGCATCCCTGAACAGCATTCGTGATGGTCATGATAAGTTTCATGTTTTTCTACCATTACCTTAGCTCAGGAGTCCTGGGAAGTCTCTTTTAATGAAATACTTCTTTCTCTCTTTTTTTTTTTTTTCCATGACTCACTTTTCTCCCCCTAGTGTTTTTTCTCTATTATTATACCTAACAGCTTGTACTTGTTTTATAGCTCAGCTGGCATGGCCTCTTCCAATTAAAAATATATTCTACACAGTAGTCGATATCTGTGTCTTTGTGTGAATATCCTGGAGCATTAATTTAAAAAATTAATGTCCAAATACCTTCTTGGCAAGAAGTTCTAGCCCCTTCTGAGAGCACAAAGCTCTCCTATGGCGGGGGATGCTTCTTGAGGAGACGTGTTTCAGTTTTCTCAAACAAGCTGCTACTCCAGTGCCTGAGAGTTCCAGGGACGTCCTGCTTTGTATGTAAAAATAAACAATTAGATCTCATTCCCTACCTTGTTATTTCCTCTCACGTGTTATTTTGTATAACACTGGGTTTTTCAAAACTGGGTTTTTCAGTCTCAAAGAAGTCAATGCTTTTCAAGTCAACTGTATCACTAAGTTTTAGTGATATGCCTCGATGTCTATTTGGAATTATATAGGCAAGGTCTAAGTATCCCTGTGGATAATGTCTGTGAGTCCTTCCTCAGCTGCTGACAACACTATCCTGCCAACCTGTAGTTGCAAACGTCAAAGCGTCGGGTGAGCCCTCAGTGTTTGGGAACGAATATGATTGTGAGCACTCCGGTGAGTTGTAACCTGCAAGTATGTGTAATACTTCAGCAAGAAAGGAAAGGTAATTTCTGGATCTCAGTATTAAATGTTGGTTGTCTCCAGTAACAATGTGGCTGAGCAGCCCTGCACTCTGGGATCGCAGCTCCCCGTAGCAAGCTCTGACTCCTCCTGACTGCCCTGTGTCTCTCTGTATTCAAATCTGCCTGAGAAATGCTGTAAGAGGTGGAGGTCATAGAGGTACAGGTCATGGATTTGACTTGAGCTCCCAGAGGGACCAGTGGTACATGTGCACCAGCACTTACAAGGGGTTTCTAAGAATTCCCAGTTTGAAAGGCAAATATCTTCCTCTGGATGCAGAGATCTCCCCTAAATTCTTCAAACCACAAATGTAAAAAGCTGAGATTATCCAACACCAGACTTAGTGGGGAAAAATTTAACACCCATAAATGCACCATTATATCCTGGGTCAGCAGCTGAGCTCTGCTTTCCAGTTTTCCTTTTTCCCTTTTCCTATCAGAGCTGCCAGAGGAGCAGAGTGTTCCTGCTAATTTGGATAAATGATCAGTAAAGCAAAACTAAATGCCATGGTCACTCGGAAAGTGTTCTGTGCATGAAAGCTTTGAAGTCTCTTATGTATGCTGGCCTTCTAGCTTGAATTAATTCCTTTCACATGCAAACGCCAATTGTAGAAGAAAAAAATTTCTTTAAGAGAAAGTGAATAAAGCCATGGGGTCTGTAAAAGGGAACCTGTTGGGCACTCACTGTACAGCAACCAAAGCCTGAACGTATTCTTAGAAAATACTTGCTCCTGTGCTTAAGAAGTCGCTGTTAATGATGACTCAGAAGAACCACAAACAAATTTCAAGCTGCTCACCTTAAAGAAGAGCGTGTTAAAAAATCCAAACTGAGGGGCTGCTTTGACGAAGCGCTGAGGTGTTCTGACTCAAGCAGGGGCTCAAAAAGCTCTTGGTGAGATGCTTCCCTGCATCACTTGCAGAAGTTTTGTGGTGGATATTCACAGAGCCAAGATTTCACTCCCGCATCGGAAAAGCATTTTCTGACTGCCAAAATGCTCAGCTATGAAGTTTTCTCACTGAACTAACCATGAATATTCATTTCACTGTTGCTGCTGGCTGTCCACGTTGAGGGTGCCCCCAGCAGCTTCATTCCCAGTGTACCAAAGAGCAGGTGAGCCCCTTTTAACGAAAGCTCTAACTCAGGCTTGTGCAGGTATGGATACTTCATGCAAATGTGATTTTTTTTTTAGTGTGAACTCAAGTATTTCAGGTCACAGTGACACGATTGCAGGGCTGCTAAATGTGCTTAAGCCTTACACTTGCTGCTTGTTTACCCAGGGATGAATTTTGCCCATTGAGAATAGTTTAGTCAAGGACAGTCAGCAGTAATTAAACAACAGAAAACTACAAATAGGTAAATATTGCTTTAAGCCTCTTTTACAGTGAAGACATTTGAAACAAAAGGTTTCAGATGCAGATTTTAAGTCTCTGGATGCAATTTAGAAATGCCGCGATGTGTTTTGAAGCATAAATAACTGACACTCTTTTGCTTGCACAAGGATAACTAACTGGTGATGTATGCTAGGGTGATATCATTTGCCCATGAGCACTGAACTAAAAAAAGCAAATGACCCCAAAGGTTATTTTTTGTAAAGATCAAGTACTGATGAGCATATTTATACCAAAACTCTTGTGGCTCCCAGAAATTTTCCTGAACAAGCTCTACAGGACTTGTCCTGAAATGATGTAATTATAAATAGAAATTTGCTCAACTCAGTTTCAAAACAGGAACTTTTCTCAGCCAGTAAATTATTCTCTGACAATATCCTATGTTGCTGCCACTGCTGCTTAAACTGACATTTGCTATTTGGAGTCCTGCTGTTTAAAACAATCTGATGTCTCACTTTGTCGTCAGGAATTAAGCTGATTAGGAAAATTAACATCGACCCAAATCCTTCTGATTATGTTTTTACTGAACTTGCCTTGCGAAAGGACGACCGGGCTGTGATGACTCTGCTCTCCGAGTTAAAGCACAGCTCGGGCTGCCTTTGATGAAAGAGCCGAGCTGGTGGGCGCTCCTCTGCTCCCTCAATGCCTCCTTCAGAGGCACAGCTGTGCAGGTGGGCTATGTAAAACATTTTGGGTAATGAAACTGAGAGGATGGTTGTGATTCATTTTGGTCGCTCTCCCCTGTTCCCTTTGCTGCTGTGCAAAAGCTGTCAGGTGTTATTGGGTGGCGTGTAGAGTTATCAATAGTCTCAAGATCGGGACAGACAGCTGGGAGGAGGAATCATAGAATCACAAGGTTGGAAAAGACCTTTAAGATCATCAAGTTTAACCGTTCCTGTCCTATGCTAAACCTTATCCCTAGGTACCTCATCTACCCTTTTTTAAACACATCCAGGGAAGGTGACTCAAGCCCCTCCCTGAGCAGCCTGTTCCAGGTCCCGACAACTTTGGACACCAAAGTCCCAGCCACTGTTTCAAGATGTGTATATTTTTATATCGAAGAGCCATTGGCTAAAACAAGTTTTCATGTCATCAGCACAGAGGCCAGAGCTCCCATCTACCTCTCTTCTAGATGAGGCCATGGGCTGTAGACTGAGGAGGTAGAACCCCTAAAGCCCTATTTCTGTGGACGCTGTTACTCTACATGGGATTTGGATCAGTTCTGGGGACCGAACACACAGAAGTTATGCAGAGCCTGAGTTTTAGGTGTGTAAATCCTTTCTATCAAGGAAAGTTGTGTGGTACACAAAGGGAAATGCCCAGCCTCTTCTCAGTGGTCTGTGGGGACAGGACAAGGGGCGATGGCTTCAAGTTGGAGCACAGGCTGTTCCACACCAATCTGGGGAAGAACTTGTTCCCAGTGAGGGTGACAGAGCCCTGGGACAGGCTGCCCAGGGGTATTGTGGAGTCTCCTTCTCTGGAGCTATTCCAGACCCATCTGGACGCCAAGCTGTGCAACCTGTCCTAGGGAACCTGCTATGGCAGGGGGCTTGGACCCGATGATCTCTGGAGGTCCCTCCCAACTCCTACAATTCTGTGATTATTACACCAGCTAATGACATCAGAGACAAATTAAAAGACAAACCCAAGCATCCCTTTTTCTAACACTGTCTATTAAGCGTTACTTCCAGACCGCTTTAGGTAATGGTACAAATACAAGGGAAGGTGATATCTGATCCTGAGTCCTCAAGCAGGCAACCAAGAGACACTGGTACAGTATAAGTCTTACTTTTCAGCTGTCCGAATAGTTGGGTAAGTCACACAGTATCATTCCCTTTCTCTGATTGAAAGACTCATTTACTAATTTTCTAAACCAATACTAATCATGAACTGCAAATATTAGAACTGAATTGACACTTGCTGTTGAATGTTTTGCAGATTTGTTACACAAACTGCATGTTCCCTATGTTAGCCCCACATTTTGAAGATGAAAGTGTTTGTTGAGATAACAATATTTGCTATCCAAATAATCTGGTAGCTAAAATGTTAAGTGGGGAAAACTGCATGCTGATTTTAAAAGATGTCAACTTTTTTGGGAAAACAGTAGAAACATGGTCTGAGATGCTGTGTTGTGCCTCTGAAAGACTGAAGTAAAACTTTGAGGGTTTTTTGTACATTTCTGGAAAAGTCTGAAAAAAAGCCTGAAAAAATTTAGAGGAAATTTCTAGAAAAGTTGGGGTGAAACTTTCTCCTGTCCCTCTGGCCCCGCTGATCCCCAGCAAAAAAACTGGAAAAGAAAGAAATAAAAAAAGTAAGAAGGTTGAAACTTCCACAACAAAACAAATGTCAGGATTTTCCTGGGGAAGTTTGTTCTTTGGAAATGACTCAGTATTTAATTATGAAAAGTCTGTGGACAAAACCAACCTCTACTTTTCTCAGAGAAGGGATTCATTTGGACAAAGACTACTTCTTTTGTTGAAGTGGAAAGTACATTTTTGGGGGCTGATCCACAGATAGTTTTGTTCATTTAAACCTTTTTCTTGGTTAATTAATTTTAAAGTGCTAATTTATTCTCTCAGCTTTGCTCACTTCTGCGTCTCCATATGGAGCTCTCCCGAGGATGCTGAACTACTAGGTCATCCCAACTTGCCTTGACACCAGCCCCTGCAAGCAGCTTGGCTGCTGCAAAAAGCTTAAAAAAAACTGTTGTAAAAGGAGAGAATAGTTGTTGGAAGTGATACACTGTGGAGAAGCAGCAAAACAAATGCCCAGGAATGTTTCTGTCCCAGTTGCCAAGTTGTTTCTTAGAGATTTGTAGGGCTGTGCCCAGCTTCAGAGATTTGCTTTTATGATATTTGTTCTAAAATTAGAGGAGAGAAACCAGCTTCCTGAAGGTACCACACTGTCATTTTTATGTGTTTCCCCATAGTGTGTGGATGTTGTAGATCCATCTGACGTGACCCACGCTGCAAGGAGCCTGGGAAGGGGTCTGAGCAGCAAACGGATGCATTGAAAGTTGGTGAGTTAAAAACTGAAAGCTGCAATATATAAAAAAATAATGTGGGTTTTGGGTTGGGTTTTTTGATTTTTTTTTTCCTTATGTTAAAGTTGGCACATCTCAACAGATGGCACTAAAAATCTGAATGCGAAGCCATTCCCTGTGGCTTCCTCCCTGAATATCATCACAAGTCTTCCACTCAATCCACTCCCTTTAAATATCAAGTAAGCAATCCAACCAATGGACAGTCTCTTAATTCACTCTCTTAGACACTTCTTTTAACTCAAATTATTCCCTCAGCAACGCTATTTTTAGTTTTTCATTGGCCCTTGCTATGAAAACCACTCAGTGAGAAATTTATCAGGGACAGGTTCTCCTGAGGGGAGGTAATCTGTGTACCTCAATTGATGTCGAAGGAGATGCGCTAAATTACACCACTTCAGGATCTAATTTTTCTGTGGTTTCCTTGACACTAAATTAGCAAATTATATTCAACAGTTTAAGCTAAATTGGCTGCCAGCAGATTGATGAAGCCTTTGCAAACTCCATCCTGAGTTCACCATTACCATCTTGCTCGGTGAAATGGGATTTGAAGCTCAGGGCAAGTAACAAACCGTATTCCTTTCCATTCCCTCCTGCTAAAAGGGAAAGATTTTCCTGCACGGCTATTTTTCTGGTTTTCTGGCTGTATCATCTGACTTTATTCCATTTGGGCAAAAATAACACTTCTTGCCTCGTTAAAATGCAATTGAAAAATCTAAGATCGTTGCATAGGTCAGCACAGGGCTTCCCAAAATTATTTATTTCCTAAAATCGAACAAATGCATCGGGTAAATTAGTTAAAAAGACAAAAAACAACGGAGGGTGTATTTTCTAGACAGGAACTGAAATACAATCGTCAACCAAGAATTAAATTTTACTTTATAGCAAGTAATACAGCTGCAAATAGCTGCAATAAAGGCAGTTAATGTATGCAAGTTGATTTTACAGTCATAGCCCTCCAAAGCCCTGTTTTTACATGAGGGATAAACATGTAAATTAGAAAGAGATTTACTGGAAATATCTTGAAAAAACCCAAACCCGCAAGAAATATTAAACTTTTTATGGCTAGCCCAGCCAAGGTTAATGACTCAACTTACTGGCCTATTGGTGTTGCAAACAATTGACTCCTACCTAGGATCTATGGAGGAGTAAAAAGAACCCATGGGGTCAAGTTTTGCTCTGATTTTTGCAGGATGTAAACCCAGACTAAGTCCACTGGACTGCATAATGATGCTGCTGTAAGGAGTGGCAGGATCTGGCCATGAGCATTTCCAACCCCAACCTGCACTTTGTTCTTGGGCCTGATGTGTGCTCAGGTTCACAGTAGAGGCCAAATAAAAGGTTTGGCTGCATAGGAAATGCTGAGTGGAGACCTCAAATGCCAATGCTGGCAGCGTATCTGAATGGCTTTACCTTTACACACGTGCAGACATCCTGCTGACTTAATTTTCTTAATCACCTCTAAAATTCACAGAGAATTTTAAAATTCTTTCCTAAGATGGCTATCAAAACACAAATTTCTTATAGCAGGGTGTCAGGGAAATTAAAGCAGCCCAAGAAATACAATTAGACAGTGTTTTTTCATTGGTTTCTCTGTTCTCCTGCTGCATAAAGTTTAAAAAACATACTTGACGACAGCATGGAGCAAAGAGAGGTACATCAAAAATGGGCAAACATGCAGAAAAAGCTTCCCTGGAAAGCCAAGCAAGGTTGGCTTTTGGATTAAAATAGAGCAAGGAAAATCTAGGCTTGATTCTGCATTTTTCTGAATTAAATAGCAAAAACCTTTCTTCATTTTAGCCATTCCAGCCGTGTGCATGCTTTTGACTGAAGATTTTCTTATATTCCTGTAGGATCTCTTTACATGTGATGCCTAAGTAAATGAAGTGAAATTTACTTTATGAAATATTTACAGAATCTTCTTAAGAACCATTAAGCTCATTAGCCAGGTGAATTCATTTTTGGATTCGGCCAACAAACTGTGTAACTAGCTGAGAGCCACAGGGCCAGCTGTCTAGAAGACAAGTTGGTCTGTACGGGAGCCAACAGCCAGATGGAGACGACAGCCAACTCAGGCAATGTGATGTGCAGCCTGAAAGAATGTCAAAAGATGGTTAAAAAGCCTGACCACTCTGTAAACACAGGTCTGAATTGTCACAGGCATATTGCCCTTGCATCATGCAGCCTCTCTGCTCCCCCTCCTGCCCCATTCCACCTCCTGTGCATCCTCATCCGGGTGAGCTGGGCAAAAGCCAAGGGGAGTGGCACGGGCGCTGGGGGTTTCCTTCTGGGAGGAGGCTGATTTGGGCTCGACCTGCTTACTACAAATCCACACTACTCATCCAGCAAGCAGCTCTGCTTGACAGAAGGGAAGTGTAATTAGGATAAAGGGAAAAAAGAGATGGAGAGGAAGGAGTGCTCCTGTTACCCAGAGGTTAGGAGATTTCATAAGGCCTCTAGACACAAGCAGGAAGCTCAGAAGCAGGAGAGGAAGTCTGAGGCAGATTATTTCTCCCTTTTGTGAGGCAAATGACTACCTATACAAAGCAAGATGTTCGGGTGGGTTTTTTTTTTCCAAAGAGATTTGAAATGTATCATGCAATATTGATATGAAAATTGGATTTAATGGAGGTTTACAAGCCAAGAGGTAAAAGAAAATGTAAATGTAAACATGGTGTTTTCTCCTTATTCTCCTGACGACTCTTCCCTTTGTCAGAAAGACGCCTGGTACACCCGCAGAAGGTCCCTGCAGGAGGGCAAATCGCTTCCAACAAGAGACAGTATCAGACCTTCCATGGGGAAAGAACCCACGAGCTTAATCTAACTGAATCTGAGCACTGCTGTTATTTATTTACTTGTTTTTCTTTCAAAGGCAAAAAAAAATATAATAATGCCTGTTAGAGGGAGCTGGATCAATACTAAGAAATTCTTCGTTGGATAAAATAAGAATGACCATTAACCTCACTGATTATGAACTAAACCCAAACTTCACTTTCCAACGCCTCTTTCCCACAGCATCCCCAAGGAATTCAAGTCAGAGAAGTGGAAGAGGAAAATGGTACTGCCAGGCCAGACGTAGCAGGTGCCCACTCCTGTATGCAAGGAACTAAGAAAGACAACTTTTCCAACAGCTGATTCAGCTTATTCCCTGTCTGGCTGACCGCCTAGGGTCCTGGCATTACTTTCCCTTTTATTTTTTCAGTTTCTTCACCTAAGGTTGGGCTATTTTCTTGTTTTCCCATAATTTTTCCCCCTCCCCAGATGCAGTTGTTGTCATTGTCCACAGTGAAATGGCATTAAAACCAACCTGTCCAAAATGACTGCAGAATTTTAAAGCTCTGACAAATGATTGATCTTTCAAAATTGTCAGCAGCTTCAAATCTCAACCAAGATTTATGTGCATGTTATAAATATATTTGCTGTTAGTTATGCCCTGTTAAAAGGCAACTCGGCAGCACAGGGTACTGAAGAATTTTTAAGCACAAGATGTTGAAATAATGTGGAATTATTTATGCATTTGTATTTATTTGCAAAATATTGTGTCCCAAAATCTGTTCCTGTTTTCTCACAGCTCAGCTTTGCAAGAATCCTCCAGACAGGTGTTCCTGCCTGTTGGCATACATCTTTTAATCCGCAGAGCCAGGTTCTACCAAAGGGACAAAGTTGTGCAGTAAGTCTTTGCTTTATTTCTTGTTTCCTTGACTTGTTTGCAGCCAGTGACACCTCTCAGCCTGTCTCTTCTACCCCTCAGGCAGAAGGTACTGACACATTCCTAGAAAACTCTAAAATTTCTTTTTACCTCTTGTCTGGCCAATAGGATTCCTTAAAATTTGTGCCTGGCTGGCTGAATTGTGGGGTGTTGTGGTCTTTGCCAGCTAAGAGGACTTTGGGCTGCTTTATGACTTCTGGAGGACTTTGTTGAGTTCTGCCGACTTTGTTCTTCACCCCCATTTCTCCACATGATCTGAAAACCAGTCCCAGCTCCTGTTTGCCTGCAGAAAGCCTCGGTGTTCAGTAGAGAGTAGGTCTCAGTGCTTTTCTTTCCCCCTCCTAGATTCCTGATGCTTCTTTAATTTCTTTTGACTCTCAGGGGCTGTGTGAGCCATCCGTATCCCAAACCTCTCCCTCTACAGAACCAGAGGCATCAGGATGTGCTGGCACTCGCAGCTCTGAAACAGGTCAGCACCTTTCCCAGCTAGGTTTGAAAGGTAGAAAAACTGCAACTGGACAGAGATGCCTCTGGGCAAGAAGAGGATGAAGGCTGCTGGTGGTTTGGTGTTGACACAGGACATATTTGTTGCAAAGGTATTTATAGGCACAAAAAATGGTGGCATTGAAAGGTATCTACTTAAAAATCATATGCTCCATTTCTTACAAAGTATTGGCACTTTGTTGTTGTTTTGGATGGAAATCTGGCCAGTTCTGCTTCTGGGAGCACTTTCTCCTTTCTACTGGTCCCTGAAGAGGGTTTAGGTTTCACCATGAGACTTTTTCAGTGGGACCAGGGGATGTTTCAGTGGGACCAGGGGATGTTTCAGTGGGAGCAGGAGTGACCTGCTCTAGAAGCCATCAGAAGCACCAAACCAGTCACCTTTTTAATAATTTTAAAATCCATGGGAGTACTAAGCAAAGGTACGTGCTTAGTCTTCCAATCCTTTGTACACACATCAGAAAAAGGAGCTAACATTAGACAGGGGTGTCTAACCAAACCATTACCAGCAGCTGCTATTTGGCAGCACCATGAGTTGGTACCTGGCAATATTAAACCTCCACGAGCAGTCAGGGAAGTCCTCCCAGTGATCCAACTGCCTGAGTGATTGCAGAGGGCTGGTTCCCTCCTCGCCATGTAACCAGGAATCACCAGCAGCGTGCTCGGGGTCGGGGTGTCATGCCCAAATCCAAGCTGCGAGTACAGGCACAGCAGGTCTGTGCCCTGGGAGACTCCCTCCGGCTTCGATGCTGCCCCTCAGCCAGGCTGCAGCTCTTTCCTCCTTTTGAAAACAGGGGATGCTGCAATGTTTTGTTGCTTTCCCTTTGGCTTTGTAGATGCTCAGAAAGTCGCCTGGGAAGCCAAGCCTGTGTGTCTGTATAAGGGGCAATTCCAAGAGGAGGGTTGCTGGTAATGAACCGTCGCATCTGCCCAGCTAGGTGAGAACAGCTGGGCAGGTTTGTTATGACATAACTCTTTGGAGGGGGGTGTGAGGCAGAGAGAGGGGGGGAAGAGAGAGTGAAGTGGTGTCTGCAGCACCCCGGCAGTGATATCAGATGCAGGATCTGGCAGCTTTGGGGTAAGCTACCACCTCTCCACTCCACCACTCAGAGAGCGCACCCTGGATCTCCAGCTCGAAGGGGAGAGCGAGCCAGCAACTGCAATCATGGCAACGTCAAATGATTTTATTTCTTCGTGACCTCTCTCTTCTCCTCTCTCACATCAATAATTCACCTGAGGGTTTTTTCTTTCCCACCCAGCCCCCTCCTTCTCACTCTCTTTTTTTTTTTTTGATGTGGAGAGAAGGGAGAAAAGGGGCCACCGGAAAGTATTTATTTTGTTCGGCAGCTTTTTGCAGCGTGTTCTAAAGAGCTGGCAAAAGGACCCGGGGAAAGAAGAAAGAAAAAAAGAGGAAAAAAACCCACCCCAAACCCCACAAAGTGGTGGCGGGAGGGAGGAGGAGAAGAGAAGAGAAGAAGAAGGAGAGGAGAGAAGAGCCAGAGGCAAGGAGCCGGAGGAAAGAAGACTTTCGGCGCGGCGTTGCCGGGGTGCGTGTGCGTGTGCCTGTGCGTGTGTGTGTGCGGGGAGCGGCTGCCGCTGCTGCCGCCGGTACCTCCCGCTGCTGCGCGGTGGCCGGAGCGGGGCGCGGAGCGGCGGCGCGGGCGGCCGCGGGTGCCGACCATGGGCTGGCGGCTGCTGCCCGCCGTGCTGCTGGCCCTGGCGCTGGGCGGCCCCGCGGCGCGGGCGCAGAACGACACGGAGCCCATCGTCCTGGAGGGCAAGTGCCTGGTGGTCTGCGACTCCAACCCGGCCACCGATGCCAAGGGCTCGTCCTCTTCCCCGCTGGGCATCTCCGTGCGGGCGGCCAACTCCAAGGTCGCCTTCTCGGCCGTGAGGAGCACCAACCACGAGCCCTCCGAGATGAGCAACAAGACGCGCATCATCTACTTCGACCAGGTAAGCGGCGGGGACGGGGCGGGGGGATCCCCGCGGGAAGGGGTGCCGGTTCCCCCTTACCTCCTTCCTAACCCCCTCGCCGGGACGTGATCAACTGGTGCCGCCGCCCGCTCACCTCGCGGGGTCCCCTCCGCGTCCCCGTCCCCTCCGCCCTCCTCCTCCACCCATTGCCTTAATCCCGGCAAAAAGTTGGGGTGCGGGGGGCGGCTGCCTGCGGGGAGCCCCCGCACCCCACAGCTGGAGGAACGGAGGGGCCGGGCGGGTCGCAGCTGGATGCTCGGGGGGAGCCGGGGCGGCCGCCCCCGCGGCGGGCATCTCACGCCCCGCAGTACTTTCCCCGGGGGATGAAGCCGACGGCGGGGGAGGGCGGAGCGGGGCGCCGCGGTGGATGGGTCCAAGGAAGTCATCGGGGCGAAGCGGAGGCCAGCGGCCCCCGCGGGGCTGCGCGGCGGTGGCAGCGGCCGGGGCTGTGCGAGCACCCGAGACGCAGCCCTGCCGAGTCCCGGGGAGCGTGGGGACGGGGTGTTCTCAGGTGCGAGCAGCCCACGCAGGTCTTAGACGGCTTGTGCAGGCTTTGAGAGGGGAAAGAAGAACTGATTTTAGGGAAAAACCGTTTAACTTTTCCATAACCATCAGACGTTGGTAGCACAGCCCCTCTCCCTCAGTCACAGATGCCAGCACACATTTCATACACCGGCTCCTGTCCTAGTGCAAGTCCGAGGTAATTGAGACTGATGGTTATTTTTCTTCTTGTACGTGTCATATCAAACAGGAGATTATCGTGACAGCTGAAGCCGGGTATGTCACATAGCTCAGTGCTGGCAGTGTAGCTGGCCCTAACTTCGTGGCTTTCCAGGGCTGCGTCTGGCATAAAGGAGCCTGAAAGTATCAATTAAAAAAGAAAGGAGAACTAAGTGTAAAGAGAGAAAGAAAAAAAAACCCAGGCATTAAAGAAGATGCTTAGCATATGGACAACACATATAATATGTTCCCCTCTGGTGCTTGTCTCTGTTTAATCAAACCTAAATTGTTATTAGTGCTTACAAAGCCATGGAAGGCAGCGACGGCTCCCAGCCAGTCTTTGCTCAGATGTGCCAGGTATTTCAGTAACTCGGTCTGACTGTGAGCTGGTGAGTGAATGATATCATTCATGTACGTCCTCCCTCTTGCAGCTTGAGTGTCTATGGAAGATCATGTTGACCTGGCCATTGCTTTTTAGCCAAAACCAGTATGCCACTCCCCAAATAGGGATTTTGATTTTATTTCGGAGGGATGATGAACAAGAACGCCTTTTCTTAATCTCCTCTAAACATCTATTAGAAGAAAGGACTTGAAGGTGTGATGTGGTAGCAAAGTAAGAAGTATTTTCCACCCAAGTTTATTCATAGTAAAGTTGTACTAGAAATATAATTAAATATCCATTTTTATGAGTAATAGTCCAACTTAATTGAGAGAACAATGAATAAAAGAGCATAGATGTAGATTAAAATATTTCCCTGGCTGAATGGTTTCTAAAATTAATAGTTTGTATTTTTTTATTTAGCACTGAATTCCTGTACTAATTCCCATGCTATATTTTTTGCTTGTAGATCCTAGTAAATGTGGGCAATTTTTTCACGTTGGAGTCTGTCTTTGTAGCACCAAGAAAAGGAATTTACAGTTTCAGTTTTCACGTAATTAAAGTCTATCAGAGCCAAACAATTCAGGTACGTTGATCAAGTATGACTATAAACTCTTTTACTTCGACTGTTTGTTTAGAATAGGATCTTGGCTGAACATAGGAGTATTTAAGACACTTTCAAGAAAAAATAGCTTAGTGTAAAGCAACCTGTGGTGTGGAGTTCCCAGCAGTAGGGTGAATACATTTAAACTGAACAGCTTTAGTAAGGCAAGATCCTCAGCCCAGATGAATTGCCATGGCTTCACTACCTTACCACAGGAACTGGATATCCGGGATGATAGAAAATATTGAATAGAATGAAATCACCAGAGAGTAAAACAGAGCTTTAAATTTCACTCCATTGCATAAATACTATTGGAAAATCTTATTTTGCTATCAGTTCTGGGGCTACCAACCAGATTCTATTACTTCTGTGACATGTTGTAGCCTGGCTGACAGCTTGAGATGCCAGCTATTTGTCTGTGACCCCAGTCTGCTCTGCACCCAGGCAGTTAAGGTGGTCTCCTTCTGTGACTGCACTGAAATGTTCTGCCTCTGCAGTGATGTCCGTCTTCTGAGGAACCTTTTATAGCAGGGTTTTTCCACCATGTAATATATAAAAGATCCACCACATATGAAGAGAGTGTGATTCTGCACTTTCTTCTGTAGCTTAATGGCAGCTGAACTACCTAATTAAATACAAGTATGTACTAGCTTAGCGGAGAAGCCTCTGAGTTCCTGAACATCCTCTCGCTGAGCCAACAGTAAATTCCTTGATGTACATTCCTTAATCTTTGTGCCAGGCTGTATGATTGCTGTGACACACAGAGTGCCTTTCTGGAACAGGACTAGCATCTCTGGCTTCCCTAGCTTCCACCCAGGAGACCACCAGGTTCACGGAAGCGTCTGAGGCTTTTCCCCTGACCCGCCTTGCCCCTGACTGGGGTTTTCAGGGCACGAGGCTGAGCTGAAACCGATTTCTGCAGAAGAGGGCTCAGCCTTTTCCTGGCAGCAGCTATGGCATTGGGTTGCCAGTAAAGCTCCTGAGAAAAGATGGCAGAGAAAGCTGGCATGAGGCACATCCCCATCCCTGGTGAAATTCGCCTTCAGTTTACAATGGGACATCTTGGTTCCCATCAGGTCAACGACAGAAGTCTTAGATGAAATATTGACCTCATGAAGATCTCTATAATGAGCTTATAAGCTATTTAATATGCTCAAACTTTGTTCCTTTCACTCTCTTAAATGCTGAAGGTTGAAATGGCCTAGAATAACTGTCAGCCAGCTTCGTTGGATTTAAAATACCTATTGCCAAGGAGGATGTCAAGGCTCAGATTGTGGCAGTCCAGCACAGGCCTTGATGTGTCACGTGCCAGGTATCCAAACCTGGGAGTTTGAGGCTCCTGGTGGGGAATGTTACAACCTGCCACGTGACCTAAAATCTTTCATAGATCGAGTTTCTGAAGTGATGGATGGGTTGTGTTGGCTCCCGTTCAGCACTGTTAGCATGAGACCATCTGGTGCAAACCTGTGATGTGTCTTCTGCTGTGATTGAAATAGCCATAGGATGATCTGCAGGGAAACCTGACCCAGAGAGATGGTGCAGGTAAACCAAAACCAAGCAATAAAGTAAACTCTCAGTGCCCTTTTTTTTTTTGCACCTATGGTAACTACAGGGGGTGGTCCGAAAGCCCTTGCAGTGGTGCAAACCAGCTTGAGTCTCAGCTACACTCAGACTTAAACACCACTAAATCACCTGAAGGCTTCCTGCTTAAGTGATTTTTACCGTGCCCCTGGAACATCTGTTAGTGCCATTAAATATCATTAAACTGAAATTGGTTCCCTGGGGACATCTGATTAAGTGGATTTCCCAGATAGGCGAATCCCAAATCAGGGCCAGATTCTGCTGCCCTGACTTGGGCTGAGCACTAATTTATTCCATGGCAGCTCCCATTAAAATTGATGGGAGCCTATGCAAGGGCCAGCAGACTTGATATGAATAAGCGTTTCATAATTCACCCCTCCATGACTGCATTATAGCTGCTTAAAAAGGAAAAGCAGAAGAAAGCAAATAGTTTGCCACTGGGGAAATGAAAAATGCCGTGATCTGTCCGTTCCCCCAGCCCCTGCCCATCTTTATGTACAGTGTCTGTGGGATGGTGCTTTCAGAGCAGAGGCTATGCTCACTTTCAGGAGTGTTTTAAAGAAAAATGGGTTTGGTACCAAAACACAGAGCTGTGGTTCATAAAGCTACAGGTCTGTTCTAGACTTGAAGCTGCCATCAATAAGGGAAGGGACATATATTTGTCTCTCAATGAAGTGTAAGCTCCCAGCTTTGACATCTCATTAGGTGCCTATATCACATCCCTGGGTGCCCAAGTTCCTTGAAAATGCCTTTTTTGCTAGAGTGTCTCTAAATCACCCCTGAAGCTGGGAAAGTGAAGCAAAACTGGGGTGTAATAGCTCCACAGTCCAGTGAGCATGGACAGGGCTGCAGACAATGAATGTGCACAAGTGATGGCGTGTGAATTTCCATGCTGGCTGTGCTGGACCGTGGCACACAGTGGACAGCATCCCAGTGACTTGAAACAGCTGCGGGTCGAGGCCATCAAGCACTTACACCAAAAAATGTCCTTATTAGGTTAAAATCAAAGAAAGAAAGAAAAAGCTTGGGACCTTAGCAGACCTCTTACACCGTAGCTAATGCTCAGTGATGCTTCTCGATGTTTTTTCTGTTTAATTAGGGCTTTTCAGTGGTTTTTCTCTTGTAGGTTAATTTGATGCTAAACGGAAAGCCAGTCATTTCTGCTTTTGCTGGGGACAAGGACGTCACACGTGAAGCTGCCACTAATGGAGTCCTGCTCTATTTAGACAAGGAGGATAAGGTTTACCTGAAGTTGGAGAAAGGTAATCTGGTCGGAGGATGGCAGTATTCTACGTTTTCTGGCTTTCTGGTCTTTCCCCTGTAAAGTCAATTTTCCTGTGACATTCATCCAGGTGTGGACTCATCATTGCCCCTGTTAGATGAAGAGCATTTTGTCATCATGGGATTGATGTTTCTTTATTGGTTTTTCATGGGTGAATATGGAGTCTCTTTATGGATTTTGGCCCCATCTGAACTGCTCAGAAGTTTCACAGAATTTTGTGTGTTTAAATACAATATATTTGGATCGAGACTAAAGTGGACAATAAGTATCTATGCTTAATGTTACAGTCTAAAGCTGCCTGCAAGATTTATTCAGATTTCATTTACTGGACTTACCGGATTCATGGGAGAAGTGGATTTTCTTTAAATATGAAAAGACTGGCAACTAGGTCTATAATTTAGGAGAGTTTGAGTTCAGACTTCAATCAAGAGTTAGTGTGTTGCTGCCAAAGAACTGTATATTGATATATTGCTCATACATGTTTTTGTCATGGGGACTTAAGTGACATGACCTATTCCATTGTCTTGAGAAAGGTAATTATTATTATTGATAAGTGGTTGACTTTAATTCTCCTCTGCGTGTTGTGTGTTGGATGGTTCACCCACATGTTTACGCGCTGTTACTGGTCACAATCAAGTCTGGCTTACATAAGAGGTTATGGGTGTGTTTTAGTTGGATATGTAAGGTATTCCTCTTTTCCACGTGCTTTTTTCGAAAAAGGAGAGCAGATTATAACCATCAAGAAAAATATCCTTACCAGGGTTAAAGGTGATCATTCAGGCACAACTTTGCAAATCAGCTTCACCCTGCAGGAAATCTCACGCTTGTTCTTCAAGTTTAATTAACGTGATTGGTAATAACTGCTTTACTAAAAACCTAAGGGATTCCTTCCTTAGACACAACCACTTTATTAGCTGGAGATGAGATCCCCTTGTTTGTAATTGCGTCTGTTTTTCAAACCTTCTCTTGTGTTATAGGTATCATCTGGTTTTGCCTTAACTCCACAACTGTACATAATTTTAGACCATGTGTTTAATGAATATGAAATCCAAATAGCTGGTACCTAACCTGGTGCAATATCTTTTTGGCTTTTTTGTACAGGTCATATGAATTCATAAACTTATTTATTACATCGTTGCTACATAATAAAGATGAATATATGTTAGCTGAATTTTTGACCTTTGGATTTTGGAAGTCACTTCATGCTATTTTTTTATTGGATATAATTATTATATGCAAAGTGGAAGCTTTTAGGATTCACAGGAATGGTCCTGGGAGGCAGGCAAACCAGTGTACTTTAGTCTGGCAGGATCCTGGAGCTGATCACAATGGCCTAGAAATAACCTATGCATTTTATTTAAAAAAAGCATTTAGGCAGAAATCCTGGCTTCACTGAAGTTTGCATTAAGAATCACATTGATTCCAAAGGATTTGGGGCGAGACCTGTGCTTTAGGCTTTGCCATCAGCATTAAACTGCAGCGCAATCAAATTGACTATCAATTAAGAACGATTTTCACATGAACGACTAATGAAACCTCCATCCCTCCCGCCCAAAATGTACACTGAATTCAATGGATGTTTGTGCCTTGCAATACCATGAGGGATATGGTTCTCGATTAAAACACTTGAGAAACATTTTGGATAGAAGAATAGAATACCCAGCAGTCAGGACCTTCTCTAAAAGCCATCTTGGGCTTGGATTTTCAGTTTTAGCTAATCTAGTTCCAATTCTTTCCCTTGTTAGCAAAGTGCAGCATTCCATATTGCCCTAACCCCTCTAAATGCATATTTTGCTGATTTAAAGCCTAATGCACAGCTGGTTGATGCTCCCGATAAAAATGTCAGGGCATCAGCAGCACAGAACCATGCCCAAATTCCTTATTTTTCTGGACCCAACATAGGGGATTTTTGGCTGAATTTCAGGGAGATAGGTGGGCGTGTTTGCTCCCACAACTGGGATAAGTCAAAAACGGAGGTAATTTGTTAGACACAGTATTGTTTCACTGTGGTTTTGGAGGAAGCAGAAGGACACAGCAAGAAGGCAAAGGATTTACATCCCTGAAAAATAATAAGAATAAAAAACCCCTTTCCATTATGACTAATGAAAATGTACCTCAAAAATATATGTGTGTGTCTATATATATGTGTATATGTAAAAACCCCTGGGATTGCAGCACATAATATGCATGATACTACTAAGAGGGTCCGAAGGGTTTATTTCGGAGAGGAACATGGGTATTTTGTATAAAATTGGTAAAAATCTGAAGCTCACCTTGCCCACTGATACATATGTAAAGGAAATATTGTTCCTACACAGAAGAAAAATGGCATTAAAGGTGTCGGTATGTTTTTCAGAATGACTGAATGTATCTAACTTCTTTAGTTTGTAAAGTACGTTCTTTAAATCTGCCCTTAGTGTTCATCAGTAATACTGAACTATCTTCATATACGGTTGATTTCCTCTTGGCAAAACATTCTGAGTGCCTCAGAGTCATTAACAGTTATTTAAACTTTAACTAGAGAGCCTAGGAAGTTATTCAATTAAGGAGATGTGTTCTGATGGAAGTGTCCTGAATTATTCTTCTCGGTCTCTAAATATCATAATTATCAATGAATTATTTTCCTAGTTAAAGGGAAAAAAAGCCTGAGAAGAGTCCCTGTAGATTAGCTTGTGTTATCTCCTCCCAATGCTGAGCAGTGACTCCACTCGGAGCAGCCTCTGGAGATGTGCAATGCACATCCCTTCTCTTAGCTCACATTTAGACATGTTAATAAGAACGAACTACGGAGGTTTTATCCCACAACTTGAACTCCTTTCTAGCTCTTCAGTTCCTTTTTGTTGGATGTGCCCCTCTTCACTGCTGTTGGTGGAGTCTCTCCTGGCAGAGATGTTCCAAGCAGATCAGCTAGCCTAGCTGGCGAGGGGACTGGGACTGACCATTCATCTCCTCTCTCTTTCCTCATTGCTTTTCCATCTTCCCGTGTTACAGGCACAGTAGTTTTCTTCTTCAGAACCAACAGCCTAGGAGACACTTCAGATTTCAAAGGGTATTTATGATTAGAGGTTTGACTTTTTCCTCTTAGAGAACTTTAAACTCCATTGAGCTGTTCTGTAAAGGTTAGAGCCGAATTTCTGATCCCGCTGAATTCGATGATGCTGGTCTTACTGATTTTTAGGAGCAGAGAATTTCCCACTCTGTGCATATCCCTGCTACAGGACACACCGAGGATCTATACCAACGTCCTTCAGCTCACAGCCACTTTGCAGTCAGCTTTAGAGCTTACAGGGACGGCTGAATGTGTGAGAAAACTTTCTGGCCACGCATGGTAGAAGTTAAAAAGCAGCTGCTTTCTGAGAATAACTTGTATATTGTTATTATCACTTGCCTCTTTAAAAGGAGATCAGTATTTTAACCATCTAATTTATATTTTCTTCATATTTATATTTTTTTCATATTATACTATAAAACTAAGGAAAGAAAAAAGAAGTCTATTGTGCTCCTGGGGTGATGTGAATGTTTTTGGTGGGGCTGGGGATATCCTGCTCTCCTGGATTCATTCTGTGAAGAAAGCTGCTTGGTTCTGTGGAATCCAATTTGCCACGGAGAGTTCAGGTTATGTAGCCCGAAAGACTGAGGAGTCAGAAAGGATCTCATTCAAAAGAGCCTGGGTAGCAGGAGAGGATTTGGAAAAGGCACAGGGGTGGCTTTGGAAATCCCAAGAGCAGTTTTGTCTCTGCATGAGAAGGAAAGGCTAACTTTGAAGCACGGAGAAGGAAAACATCACATTTCTCCTTTTTAAAGAAACTTTTGGGTTGTGTTATGTCATTTTCTAGTAGCATCTGAACATCTTCTGAATGCTAATTGCTGAGCCAAGGCAGAGTAAATAGTGAAACGTTGGTGTTACTACTGAGAAAATAGAGACAGGGATGGAAACAACCAGTGCTGACTTACCTGTTATTGGTGCTTGGTCCTGTTTGTTTTGCTGGATTGTTCCTTTTACTGATACAAGACTTTTTTGAAAAACAAAGGCTGGTTGTGGAGTGGATGGCATGTTGCTGTACTTGTTCTTCCGTGAGATTTAGGTGTCTATTTCTAGAAAGATGAATGCAGCGAAGCAGGACAGTTTTAAGTGACTTAAGATACAATTGGCAATCAACTCTGGGTTTTTTGGTGGGATTTTTTTTTGGCAAGCCCCCCCCAGGAACACAGCTGCAGCATGTATAGTATTTTTTTTAAAGCAGGTTTTAGGCTAGAGAAGATAAATGCAAAAAGCAGTATATCATAATCACAAGGAAGCTGAGCCATTAACATGAAATACGGGCTGAAGCAGAGAAGCAGATATATGTTCTTCTCCTTTTATAAGGGTTTCTGAATCGGTAGCAGCATGTTTTACCTTAGCAATTCATTAGAGTTGCCCTTCATATTGTAAGAGCTTTTTATAATGTTCAAACTCTTTGTCTTTGTGAAGCCAACGTTAACCAGATGACTCGATGTAAATAAATGAAGATCCCCAGTGACAGAATTTATTGGCTGGCACATGCCACAACAACATATTTTTTGTACTATTGCTGTCTGGACAGAAAAAGCTCCTTTGAGGAAAGGCACTGTCTGAGAGACTGAGCTGAAGTTATTTATCTGTTGCTGGTTGTGAATGAGGGGAGGATGGACACCCTTTCCTACCCTAGAGCACTAAGGGGAATGCATGCGAAGAATAATGATAAAATCAGTCACTGTTATATAAGTGATGATGAGAATAATGGAAATGTGGCTTGAATAGCCTGTTTAGTGAAAGCTGTGATCTAAGGCGTTTGATGGAAACAATCACTATTTTAATCTTTGCAGTTTGGGGGAAGGGAAAAAGCCAGTTGCATCATTTTTAACAAGTTCTTTTCCATTTCTCCCCTCTTTTTCCTTCTGCCTTATGGTTCGGCTTAGCTGAACCCACCCCCCCCCCCCCCCCCCGTAATCAGAAATGCTGTAAGAAAAGTTAATTTCTGAAGAGGGATGGGGGGAGGTTTATTTCTTGGGGGTTTTTGTTTTTTTCTCCTATGGTATCTCATATTGTGGGGAACCAACAAGTGGGAGAGGGGGTAAAAATAACAAATTTGACTTAACCTAAATACATCTTTGACCTATTGTCTGGTTCAGTGAATTCCTTAAAGACGGTCTGCGTATTCACATAATACTTTTCCACAGTGCATGATATAACCCATCCTGTTGAGGCCACCCTGTTGTAATCTGATGGTTTTTAATCCTGCTGGAGGAAAAAGAGATGTAGAAGTGTAGCGCAGAGCACTGGAGGTTGGCAAATAAACCAGCTTTATCTCTGTACCCACACGTGTGCCTGGATTTACTCCGACGAAGCAGGTCTGTGGTCCCCAGGGCATTGTGGTGCAAAGGGCAGATGTGTGTGTGAACATCGACACGCTGCAGAACAAGCTGAGAGCACAGATATGTCTGAGTTACTGCTGACACAGGGGAAAACCTTACCCTGACCTCATTGTGGGGTCCTAATGCTGAAAGGAGGTGGATCTCCGTGGCAGGGTAGCCAAAGCTCTGCGTGGGGGACAAGACGTGCCTGGGGATGGAGGGTCTGTATTGACCCAAGCACTGGAGCCTTGGTGGAAGCCTTAGAGCAGTGTTACAGCAGGCAGGCATGCTGTTTGCCATCCTGGAGTTTTACTCAATTTAAAAATCAATGTTTGGGGGTTTTTATTTTATCCCTTTCTTTGCAAACAAAGGTCTATTTACAGTGAACATATGGGATTCCCAGACAAAGGCAGTCTTTAGCACTGTCTGAAAATAAATTTAAGAGAAATTTCTTCTAAGTATACAGCAAGGCTAAATTTCTCTTAAGTTGAAGGCATGCAATTAAGTAGCAAAGCAAATAAAAATAAAGATGCATCTGTGCTCTGCCACACAACTACACATAAAGGAGCTAAATTGATTCTGGCATCTATCCCACATACCTGCAAAACAGCTCAGAATCTCCATACAACGTTATTCCAGCTATTCCCATTGAGCGGTAGCAGGAACAGCCGGTGGGCAGCCTCGCCTGGCAGTGGTGGTACAGCTCCTGCTAGTGAGAGGCATTTCCACAGGAGGAAGGTTAGTGCTGGTTTTGGAGCATCTTCCCGGAACAACTGGGCTCGATGCAGCTCTTCCCAAGCCTCTGCACCCTGGCAGACCTGACCTGCAATGCTCCAACCTACAGTAGGTTGCAAAATTTCATTTGAAAAAATTCCCTTTTGGGCATGGAAATGCCATTTGAATTCAATTACTGTTTGCACAAAGCAGATGCGTTAGAAGAAAGGATTTTTTTTCCCTCCCAAATAAAAGGAGAGAATTGTTTTGGATCAAAACCCCTTTTTGTATTTAATTGTAAACTCACTTTTTATTTGTGAGATTACAGTGGTTCAAATAGAACAGGGGAAGAATTAAACCTGAAATAAAACATTTGAACGGTTGAAATAAATATTTGGAAATGAAACATTTAGACTGCTTGAAAATTATTTTTATCACCAGGATTTGATTATGGTAAAATGATATAATTTTGGGCATTCACTCAGGTGTTTTGATGACTTTATTACCAAATCTCTCTTATTTTTTCAACAAAAAGGAAACATTTTCCCATGAACTTAATTTTCATTCAATTAATTTATTTCCTAAACCGTACTAAACTGTCTATTGAGAGGTCTGCACAAAGATTTCACAAACCGTGCTTTTATTTTTTATTATTTTTTTATTTCAGAATGTACCTTTAATGCTGGGGGGATGCTGTTTTCATCTGCAGAGAGGATCAGGCACTGCAGATAGGATCAGGCACTGCAGATTTCCTCTGCTGAGCAAACCTGGATCATGTTAAGCACATCTGGCTTAAAGATTTCACGAAAGGCTCATACCAGTATTCAAGTTCAGTGAAATTCTTACAAAGACCTTCGACACTTTAGGCTCAGGGAGCAGAAGAAAGAGTCCAGCTTTCACATAAAAGACGATTTTCTTTGTGCCTACAACCCAACTCCACCTTCACCCTCAGCTACTGCTTCCTACCAGGGTGTTGGTGGCCAGTCTATTTTATTTGTTTATTTGGGCTTTTTTTTCCATAGGTTCAAATTCTGATAGTCTCACTAGGTGCTCAGAACTGGCCAAGCACTGAGTGTGTGCCCAAGAAATGCACTCAGGCCAGTCAAAGCTGACAAAGAGGGTCATTTGTCCTTTCACCCTTTGCATGTCCGGCAATAAACATATTGGCTCAGTTCAGCAGTACATCGGGACAGGTGTTAGTTCAGTTAACCAACCGCTACCTGATTTGTCCTCTTGGGCAATTTTTAAATTTTATTTTTATGTAAGGCAACCAGAATCCTCTGTGAGCACTGAAGAAATGCAGTAACCAACTGCCTGAGAAGACATTCAACAGCACAGAGCAGTTGCAGTCACCAGTGGGCAGCTGGAACTATTCAGTGGAGTGAAGATATATAGCTAGAACAGCCCAAGAGGGCCTGATGTACATGGAACCTGGTTAAAGACACCTCATTTCTCATTTCTTTGGAGAAACAAGCTGTGGTTCATTTCTAGAAAGCAAAACCGTGGTCCACATAATGAAAAGACTTGAAGAATGAATACCCAAACCACAGAAATATCAAGGACTATCACTGCTGTATAAAATAAATTAATTCTGCATTGGTATAATGTGTCTTAGTTTTTGTGGACTTTTTAAACCCCTGGCAGGGTTCAAGGGCAGGTTGGATGGGGCTTCGGGCAACATGGGCTAGCAGAGGGTGTCCCTGCCGAGGGTAGGAGGGTGGAACTAGATGGGTTCCGAGGTCCCTTCCATCCCAACCCACTTGATGGTTCTATGATTAAATGGGTTCCTACAAAAATAATAGTATTCTAAAGAAGGTAACTGTCTCTCTTAGTTGCCTGGAATTCAGTAGAGGTTAAGTAAGCTAGTCTAGATTTCCTCTGCTGTAAACAGTGATTCACTGGGCAGGCCTCAGCTGTCATGGACTTTTTGCACAGGAATTACCTAACTGAATGAGTATGGAAGATATTTCTCTTCAGGTCGCTGAGAGACAGCTGAGGGTATATAACTTTGATTGAATAACAATGTTAGAAACAGAAAATATGTTGAGTTTAAACTTCTGGCTTGCAGACTGCAATCCAAGGCCCCTATTTATTGCATATTATGCACATACATTTGGTGGAAAAGGCTGTGAGGGGTTTTTTTTTGGTCTTGTCAGTGTCAATCCTGGCTAGGACATAGAGCTGGCTTAAAAGGGGTTTCCAGTAATGATGGCATACAAGATAACAATTGCGAACATTTCTAAACCCTGATGATTTGTCAAAAACTCACCCTGAGATGAGAAATTTTACTGAGTACATAGTCTAAAGGTTTCAAGATGAAAGACTGCTCAGAGGAGCTGGACAAATTGTAGCAAGTACATTTTTATGGAGGAAAAAAAAATTGATGGCTCACAATATTGTTTTCCTTTAGACACAGGAATAAAAAAACCCTGATGTGCAACAAAACCTGGAAAACTTGAAATATAACATTCAAAGAGCCTTTTAAGGAACACCTCTGCCTCTCAGAACACCGTGATATTGCCAGAAGTTAGGGCCCCCCACCTGATATATGAAAGGAGTCAGGTGAAAATTTCTGCTTTGCCCTGAATTTGTGTCTACCAGACCTCAAATACACCCTTCAAGCTACGAGGTTATTTGGTGGTAGGTAACAGGGGGAAAATCTTCATAGAAGTAATGTCCGTCCAGATCAGTGGAGCACTGACCCCAGCATGGCATGAAATAAAGTCAGAGCCTTCCTTGGTGCTCCTCTCAGCTATTAGGGCAGATGCTTTGCTGCAGGTTTCCACTGAAGGCAAGAAAGCTGACTGCCTTCCCCTGGTATGGATAAGCGTCAATGGAAACGCTTTCATCTCATACATTGTTAGTGGCAATGGGGAAATATTGTTTAAGCAGTAAATAAATCAGTAACCGTTTAAGCACTGTAGAGTCATGCGACTGCAGGGGCAAGCTCAGGATGCCTGTGAGCTTGGTCTTTTTCTCTATAGTAAATCTGAGTTTAAGGTGTTGAAAAGGCATTGTTAGAATTTCCCCCCCCCCCCCCCCCCCCCCCCCCCCCCCCCGTTTTCTTCTGGAAAGCTCAGCTAAGAAATTTGGTTTTCATGATGCCCCTTAGGGTCCCCACAAAGTAATAAGTCAGCATCATTTTCTAGCTGCAGTTGATAACATTTATTGCTAATTCTTTAAGCCCTTCTTTAAAAGAAAACAAGTCTGCAACCTGCACTGCACCCAGAGGAATAATCTTTCTTTTCCTCAGTTTGGTAATTCAATTGTGACTTGTAAACTTGTGCAGTTGTAGCAAAAAAAGTATACAGTCAATTCTAATCTATCTTGAGGAAAGTAAAAAGTGCTTACCACTACTGGTGTAGTAAATCCTGGCTGCTTTATTTAATAAATGTAGAATTTCACCCAGAAGCCTTAAGGAAGAAGAGTTTTAGAATATCTGAACAATTTAACACATTTTCAAGCTGAATAAAGATTGATTCAATTTTGGAGTGAGATTTAAACTGATGGCATACTGAATCCAACTTAAATTAACTTGGAAAGCATAGGCACCATTTATGCCTTTTGAACAGTGCAAGGCAAACCAGTCTGCTGCAGAAATTCTTGAGAGTCGTAATCTTTCTGGTACTGAAAAATAAAGACTCTAAAAAAGATCCCACAGCTATTTATAATTGTTAGTCAGATCTTGAATAGGCTTTACATAATGCTACACATGGTAGCAGGAGGAGATCCAGCAGACAGTTAAGCACTCATATAAAGCCAAAAGCTGAAGTGATTTCAGGGATTCTGATACACCCGCTGCCTTCTCTGAAGTTATGCACCTGCTTAATTCTTCGTTGTGCCCACAGAAAAGACTTTACAAGGACAGGCAGTTCTGTGAGAAGTAATTTGACATGCAATCAGCCAACTGGATTTCTCTTGCTCTGCTAAACTAGGGACACTGCTCAGAGATGAAAGCCCCTCCCCTCTTTCCGGAGCCTGTTGCTGAACTGTAATAGTGTGGGTGGGCTCTGACTTCAGAGAAGGACAAAGTCAAGATGACTCACATCAGTATTCATAAAAAATCCACTGTCTTCTAGCAAAGGAAGGGATATGACAAGATAAGAAACTTTTAAATCACCCCCTGTTCCCTGGGTGGGGCGATGGGAGCAGACGTTGCTCTAGCTGCTGGGCCACAGCCACCCACCTCCCAGCCCCACTTTGGCTGGGAAGAGGCACCATGCCAGGATGAGACTTGCGGTAGTTTCCTGCCCTTTTGTGGGACTAAAGACAGTGTCAGGTCTCCCAAAGCTCATGGCACGGGGTAGTGTTTCTTTCGAACACCAGAGCATCCACTCTCCAGAGCCACGGTCCTTCAGCCAGCTCTGGTGACTCCCTCCCTCATTTGGGAATACTCCTCACTGCCCACCCATTGGAAGATGTGCCCCACAGAACTTCTCTTTGCTTTATCTTGAGGCCATTCAATCATTCTTCCAGTTTTCAAGAAGAGTGCAGTGGGAATTTTTTTCCAGACCACTTGGTTTCAGATGTACCACGCCCAGAGACTTTTCCTGGGATGCTCCTAAATCACTTTGGATGGTCCTGAAAAGACTGGTTTCTAAGTGGTCTAAGAGCTGGGTTTGATCCTGGTGCATGTTCCTGCAGCAACAGGATCCATTGGCCTGGGTAGGCAGAGAACTCCAGCTCATGGCTGTCACCCTGCTTTTCTCTGTGATAAGAAAGCGTGCTCTGGCAAAGCATTATGGAATGGACCCCTAACGATTTCTAAAAGCCAAATTATTTTGTTCAAAGAAAGAAAGAAAGGGTGAAAGCAAAGATTCAGAAAGATTTCCTACAAGTGGAATTTACTATTATTTCTTCCTTCGTATTATTGCAAAAAGGTGGAGAAGTTTTACAAAAGAGTCTTCCTATTCTTTGAATGAGTCATGGTAATAATACGACGTTTTATACTGCTTTCTCCATCTGTGGAACCTCTCTTATCTCAAAATAGTATAACACAGCAGAGAGATCCTTACTGCAGCTGTAGAGACACAGAGACTGAGTAATAGACAATTTATGTGCTTTAATTGTCTCAAATCACCCAGGGATCCACTATCAGAAAGGGTCATAGAATTCAGTTTCCCAAAATCTGCCCCCAGCTCTAACCAACTCCTTTGTTTCCAGTAATTATAATTGTTTTAAGTGATCATCTTCACAAAGCTTGGCATAAAGAAGGGAAAGTTCAACTTACATCAAGAGTTACGTAGTCCCATAGGTGCCAAAATGCAGCTGAGAGCTGATCAGGGTCATGGCCTAGGGGGAAAAGAAAGCATTTCCATCACAGAGAAGCATGGGGAAAACATCCAGAGACATAGGAGCACAAGGTCTGCCTGGTCACCTGAATCTGACCTGTGAATTCACCGAGATGCGTTTTTAATATCATTTGTGGATGGATCATGATCCAGGTGATGAAGCAGAGTGTGGTCATGTACATACTGGGACTGGAGGCTCTGCAAGGGTGTGAGTCTACAATCCGATCCTTCCTACAGCCTAGTCCTGTATTTTGTATAGAGACAGGCTAGATTTGATACATCTGAGACACTACATAGGTTTTGGAAATCTGGCCTTGTTTTATCATCTCTAAGCGTTTCACACACTTTCATTCTTCCAAATAACCAGGGTTATTGTCAGGGCAGCATGGAATGGGTTACAAAATACACTATCCTTTAATGCATTAATGATGCTTTCTCAATATACTATCCTTTAATGCATTAATGATGCTTTCTCAAAACTCATCCTGGCATCGGGAATACACAAATTCCCTCTGGCATTCTGTCTGATGTTGTCTACACAGATTGAGGCGAGTGTTTGGCATTTATCTTTGAAATGGTTAGGAACCAGATTATTTATGTATTTATGCAGCATGGTCTCTAGATGCTTTTTTTTTTTAACCAACCAATAAGGACTCCCCGTTTAGACATATAAATGTAAGCCTGGGTGAAGCTGTGATGAGAATGGCTACCATGCTAGGAACTCTTCTGTAAGCAAGATGAATTTACCTGAGCTGCCAGGTCACTGGCCTTGAACATCGCAGTGGTTGAAAGGTAGTTAAAACAGTACTTTAGAAACAATTCCAGCTGGCCTTCAGCATTGGTCATATGCCTGCATTTAATTCTCCTGCAACACGAGTTTTCGATGGGAGGAGGCTGGATATCCTTGCTAAGTACAAACTGGAACTAAGGACCTGAAATGAAACAGGATTAAGTCATCTTAAAGTATGTCCAGACTGTAAATTCAAATCTCCACATCTATAGGAGTTGTAGTAAAACAATGTCTGCCTCTTAAGCACTGAGTAATGTGGTTAAAGGCAATGCAAAAAGCAGTACACCAACGTTGAGGGTTTTTTTTTTCCTCTTTGAAGTTGGGGAATTTTGGAATTGGTCACAGAGAGACAGGAACCAGACAGCACAGGGACATTTCTTTGCTCCCAGCTTTCTTCCCAGCTACTGTTTTACAAAACCATTACAGAATTTAAGGTTGCGCTTCAGCAAAGTTTTTCTCAGCTCCGTGCTCATTACTGCTGTTCTGTAGGCTACTGAAATGCCCATAAGCCACATAAAGAAATTAATACACTAAGTGAGGGTCAGAGCTCAAAGTACTTATAACCTGGTTCAGGTATTCAGCTCCTTTCCAGACCCACAGCTAGTGTGCTCATGATAGCTGCTCAGCCCTCTTAAATGCAAGATGTAGTTGCAAATACAGAGGCTGGTTCTCACAAGTCAAACTTGCTGATCTGTGAACAGGGCGAGCTCGGCTTATTTCTGCTTTCCATTTGACATGGCTAAAATCGCCTTATTTGCTCTCATGAGACTTTGGCAAAAGCCTTTACTGGGTCTGCAATTTCTCAGCAAGAGCATGAGATACGTTCTATTGAATTTGGATCTGAAACCTATATACACTCAGCCTATTCCTAACCTGGAACTGAACTGGATTTACTTTTTCCAACCCTAGATTTGATGACATTTCACCATCACAGCTAATACTTTTCCTTAATGAGAAGGAATGCAGAGATCTATATAACAGAAGTCAAATTAACAGACTTGAAAACAAGGCCATGGAGAGGTATCTTCTAATGGGGCATTTCTGTCTGGTGGGATTGACACTTGCTTTCCTTATGTGGTGATAAAGTTTTTTGCCTTGTCCTTTTTTGGATAATGGAGGCATTCAGTGTGGGGGCACAGCTTAGAAAAGCCACACTTTGAGGGACTTGATTGGTAATTCTTCATTCTCCAACATGAAGGAAACACCAGAATAAAATTAGTCATGATTGTTAACAATGATATATCAAGTCACTAACAAAGATATATCAAGTCACTGATGAGCTCAGCATCCCCCTTGCATCCTGCTGACTGCTTTCATAAAGTTCTACTCACTGCCATCTGCCAAGGTTTTCTCAATGTGCTGTGTGTGCTCAGATGAGTCAGTCTTAAATAAATAGCAGATTGCTGTGATAATCTTCAGCCTATCTGCTAAGAGCTGCACACTGAAGGAAGGAGCTGGGGTGAAAAGTAGGAGAAGGCAAAGGGCGTGCTGTACAGGACGGGAAAGGGCTTGTGGAAAATCGTCTCCAATTAGGAATCCAGCTTATTTACCTGTTCTCATCAGCTCATCACCCAGTGTCTTCAACGGCCAAAGCAAAATGTGGGTAAACACATCAGTATATATTGGACTTCAGAACCATAGCTACTACCACATGCTGGATAGTAAGTAACCCAAGTTAAGGTAGTTTACAAATGACTCTACTTACTTATGGGATGTTTTCTTATTTGAGAGGGGTGGTATGGGCTATAAGACAGAGAGATACCTCATGTGACAAGGAAAGTTGATACTAATCTAATAATACTAGGAAAAATCCTGCTGTTAAAGGAAATCGTGATGTTACATCACAACCTGTGTGTAGTCGGGATCTAAACAGACAGATTAAAGGTTGAAACAGAAGAGTAAAAGTAGAAAAATAACATTTCAGGGTTGTGCAGCTAAACCCCTTAACTAAGAGCAGCCCAACGCTACAGGGAGTTTCTCTAAAAACCTCTGGTGAAACCCAGGTTGCCAGAAATCCTCCAGCCTGTGTTTGAGAAATACCAGACAGGGAGAATCAGTAAACCTGAGTCCCATGGAAGTCATTTGTCCAGTTAAATGCCCAAATTCCCACCCGTCTTCTTCCTGTCCTCACCAATACCTACGGATTCAGCTGCGCTATTCAAAGCCCCTATTCAAAGCCGCAGCCTCTCTCGATCTGGGTAAAAATAAACCACATCCTATTGTCTTTTATGTAGCAGAGCAGGAGCAGCAACATCTGGCACCGCAGACACCGGTGGGTGTTAGGTTGCAGCTTGTTCCCGTGGTGCCATCTCACCCCTCTGCGAGATGCAGAGGGAAGTTCGTTAACACATGAAGTCTCCCACAAAAACCCAACGAGGTCTCTGCTGCCTGGCAGTGCCCTAACCAAGTCCATCTCCACTGCTGCCTAATAACATTTAATTACTTTACAACTGAGAAGCAAATCGTGTTGATTTAACTGTGTTCTAAAAGAAGGCTCTGCTATTATTCCTTGCAAAGTGCAAAGCCCTGGCTTGCTTTTTTGGAGCATTTACTGTCTTTTTTTTTTTTAAATTTCAAGTTAATAGCTCTTCTGACAAATGTGGAAGGAAGGTATTTATGACACTATCATCTCTGTTCTTATATACCTCAGTTGTGGAATGTGTCATCACTTTTATTCAAGTGTTAGCTTTTGTTGTAAGTTTTCCTTATTCTAGTTTTAATGAAAAATTTAAGAATGTAATGAAAATATAATCCTGATGCTTAATTATGGCATAAGCCTGGTAGAGTTTATGCATAACAAAAATGTCAAGGCCCATATATTCTGCTAGAAGCCCTTACTTTTAAGCAATGCAATTAATTATAGTTGAACATCCTGGAGGTTTATTGCTTCAGATAAAAGCATTCAGAGCACCTTCTTTACTAGTATTTCTAGAAGGAAAACAATGTAAAATAAAGATAATTGAAGTATCTTTGACAGAAAGGTTGTTTTTTTCAGGAACTGTGTTGCTTTAATGAAGAAACTCCTTAAACAAATTTATGAGAAACTACTTTGCATACAGAATTTTGGTTTATGTCAGCCTAGGCCATAATTTACTTTACTCTGTGCCTTTAAATACACCATTGTACATTTACATTGGTGATCTGGATGCCAGTTTAATTATCTAATGTCAGCTTCTGTAAGACTGATAAAACTATTAAAGCAGAAATTCGGTGCTGGGCTGGAATGGCACTACTAAAATTGACAAATAGCCCTTTAGCTCTGTCAGTGATCCTGGCAGCACTACATTTCCTACCAAGAGAAAAGGTGCTTGGTGTAAGTATCACTGAAAGGAAGCCCACGACCACAGTACGAAGAGCTAAATCTGAGGGCTGTGCCTTCAAGACTCATACTAAGCTGGCTATTTCATTGCTGTTAGGATTTTGATGCTAATGTGATTGACTGCTGTGTGCATCTTCTGGAAGAGGGGGGAAAAAATCCATTAAAATGTTACACTTTAATAAAAGCCCCCAGCAAACCACAGAGAGCTGTTTGCATGAGACAGAAGCAAGGATGTAAGCAGCTTTTTCAAACTCATGGCATATGTTTTCTTGTTAAAATGTGTAATTCCCTGCTTCTCGTTGTGCATTTTAGTCATCATGTCCAGCTATAAGACACTCATGCTGATTTTTATCAGTTTGATTTAAAAACAATGTGTTTTTCCAACAGCCAGATTTATTAATAGTTTCTTATGGAGTGGCTTTTATTTTGTTTAATCAATGATATTGATTTCCCTTTAAATATAAAGATTGCACAGTTCAACACTGGATGCAACAGCAGTATTTTAAAGATGAAGCGCCTGCCTGGTTTGTTACGATCTCTTCTCAATAGATCACCCTTTGTTTAACAGTTTTGTTTAGAATAAATCTTCGTGAATTACTGCCTTTTGATACTTAATAGCAGAAGCTTCATTAAATGTTAAACCAAAGGTTTTATCAGTTTTTTAAGCCTCCCCATATATATTGTGGATTATTTTTAATAATTAATTTTTATTTAAGTAAAATACCACCAGAATGATGTAATTCCATATGCTAAACCTTAATATTCACTTCTTTACACTGAGGAGCATTTGCCACCTTCTCAGAGGGGTGAAGGGTGTTGGAATCCATCCTGGGATCAGTCAGTGAGATGAGAGAGCGTGGCCAGGCTGGACCCAGCTCTGGGCACCAGCATCTTCCTCCCCGGGAGCAACTCTCAGTGTGGGAATGCAGGCTACTGAGGGCACAGGGTTGTGATAACAGGTAGACCACAAGATAATGCTCTTAAAAAACCTACTTTTTGACAATGAACAATGAGTTTGAAGCTTTTGCTCTGATCCTGCCTTTTCCTGGTCATTCAAAAAAGATGCACTGCATTCTCTCATGGGGGTTTCAGGGGTTTTCTTGGGGTTATTTTACAAAAGTTGTCATCTATGCTGGGCTTCTTAGGATTTGCTTCCTCTATTCTTTTAAAATATTCCCTTCTTTCTATTCTTGGTGGAATCATGAACAATTAACAGCCTACAAACAAGTAAGAACAATTATGAGCTCCTCCTTGCCTCTCTTTTTTAAGCCTTTTCACAGAAAATATTGGAGAAGATCTAAAGCAAAAAACTCCAAAGCCATTCTCTTACTATCTGTTAAGTGTTTTCATTCAAAGTATTAAAAAATATTAATAAGAATGCATTCTTACCCAGCCCCAGCTCCTCATCCCGTTTTTGCTTTCTTCCAAGTTTTTCCTGCCATAAAAGAAGGGTAAAAAAATTAAAAATCCTTACACTCACCTTGTTTGACTTTGTTAGAACTTTCTTTAAAGGGACATAAGAAATGTTTGATAGCGGCAGTGGTGAGGGGAGGCTGTTCCCCCCCTCGCTCCCATTTTCCAATGTAAGAAATTGAAAGGACCCGAGTTTTTAATTCAAATTATTAGACTGGAATCCAGCTGAAAGAAGACGGCCTATTTCCTTCTGGATTGAAACTTTTGAGAAACCTTTAATGGAAAATTTCTGAATGGATTTCTCAACACCAAATAAGCATTATAGGAAAAAAAGAAACTGAAGCATTTGACCATCTGCAGCACAGAACGTTGAAGCCTGATCTTATCCCCTCTGCAAAGGAAGGCTGGCATCTCCTGAGAGAAGTGTTTCTGCTGCTCGCTGCTTCCCTGTGCTGCTTGTACCTGAGCACAGAAAGCTGAGCCTCATTCTTTAAACATTAATATTTATTAAATTCAATTAATGCTTTCACACATTGTTTACACCTAACAGAAGAGAGCCACGAGGTTGCCACAAAGTGTGAAATGCATTTATTTACAGTATCCAAAAATATCCTAATTTGTTTCTCAGCTACTCTCCAGAGTCAGTGCCAGAAGAAAGCTGTTAGGAACCAAGAAGCCCCTTCCCAAACATGTGAATGGAGCTCACTCCTGTAAGGGGGGAGCTGGGTCAGTGGGGATGCAGGCACACGAAATTCTGGCCCTGGTGCGATGTGAAGGAGTGGAATTCGATACAGGAGAAATAAGAGTAAAACTAAAGCATGAGGTGAACTAAAATATAGGAGATCACACTTACATGTCATGGAATTTTAAACTCCAAATGCTACTTCTAAAATAAAAAAATCCCCAAATGAACCAAAACTACTGATAGAGTAAGATACTAGCAAATTATCATGGCAAGGTGAATTGCTGAATATTTTTGCTGGAAATAAAACAGGAGAAGTACAGAGGCTGGTCCACATCCTTTCCCTAGTCTCTATTTCACAGAATCACAAGGTTGGAAAAGACCTTTGAAGATCATCAAGTCCAACCATTCTCATCCTAAACTAAACTATATCTCTAAGTACCTCCTTTACTCTTCTTTTGAACACATACAGGGAAGGTGACTCAACCACCTCCCTGGGCAGCCTGTTTAAGGCCCTGACAACTCTTTCAGTAAAAAATTTTTTTCTAATGTCCAATCTAAACCTGCCCTGGTGCAGCTTCATGCCATTCCCCCTTGTCCTATCTCCTGTCACCTGGCTGAAGAGACCATCACCTACCTCTCTACAACCTCCCTTCAGGTAGTTGTAGGTGGTGTCTTTGCTCAATACATTCTTCCCAGTCCCTTTGCTCCATGGTTTCCTACACAGAGCTGAGCTGATTATATTAATTTGAGAATCACTAAAAAAAGCTGCTGGGAAGAGATGAAGTGGGAGCTGGAAATGTTAGCTCTCCGTGCTCCTTGATGTGAGAATATCTTCAGGAGGATGACCATGAGCGAGGGCTGTGCTTTTGGCCCTAGTGATCATGAAACACATAGAGTGATGCTGGTAGACTTACAGGATAAATGGCATATCCTTATTAGAACAATTAAGCGTGTCTCCTTTCAGCGTTCTGCCCATTTTTTATGAATTCAGTGGAGCTGCACAGATTTATACAACCTGGAGACCTGGGACCATATGCAGTCTCAGAAAAGAGCAAGATGCTGTAGTTGGGAGTTTCTCTAGCTCTCAATTTATGTCTTTCCACTTTGTCCTGACACCCTCAAAATTGCCTTTGCAACACCATCAAACCCTATTAGCATTGCCTCTATCGCATAACAAGTTTGATATCCTATAGTGTGATGAAAGTCAGCCGGTCTACGTTTGACATCTGAATTGTATTAAGAAAGGAAAATCATTAGAAAATGAATATGGTGAGATCCCAGCTGGCTGGATGATGCCCTACTTGAAAGCTGCTCATGTGCCACTGAAGCCAAGGAGAACGGAAGGGCAGCATAAAGGCCACAAAAGGTTGGGCTTGGTTTTGGTTCTGTTCTTCCACAGTCACAGTGCTGGAATATGAGCAAATTCTTACTTACTTTGTTCAGTGCCACAATTAGAGAAAATCAAAGCATCTGCAGCTGCATTTTATACTGTAAATTATTAGGTAGTTAACCTTAATGCACCCTGCTCAGAATCTCCAGCTTTCCAACATAGCTGAGAGCATCTTTCAAATGCAACTATACATATGACTGCATCACTGCTTAATTATAAATAAAACGAGTCTCTAATGCAACGTGAGGGATTTGGATGGGGCTAATGGAGGGTGTGCAGGAGGAAGAGGGAAGAAGAGAGAGAGAGAAAATGAAATTGTCTTTCATCAGAGCAGAAAAAGATTCATAGCACAGGAATGCAAATCAAAGAGCATCTCAGCAAAAATGTTTTACTTGCACACTGATTCGTTTTATTACATTTATTGTCTTCTACAAGGGATTGTGCTTGTACTCTTTCGCAACCAAAAATGTTTTAACAGGGATAATAAATGAATAAACCAGATTATCTATAAATAAAACAGAGAGAATTAATACCTATAGCAGGGCTAACCATTCCTGGGTTTGTGGCAGAAGTGGGCCATGGCAATGTTAAAGCCAAACTGGTGCCTTCACTCATATTTTCAGGGCAACAGCTGATGCGATCAGCTGGTGAGGGTCCATAGAGGATCCTGCCTCCCAAAGACAGAGTTTGCACAAAGCAACTGGGACCACTTGGACTTCCCCCAGTAATGGAGAACTGATGCACTCCTGGAGCTCTCGGTACTTCCCACCCAAGTACATCCACTGTGACCACAGGTGAAAACTGATATTAATTCTAGCTACTGGAATCCGTGATACATGTATTAGGCAAAATATTATCCTCTGTGTTTGAGGACATGTAGGGAAGGGAGCTTTCACATCACTGCTGGCTACAGACACCTGATTTAGGCCTTGAAATTACAGAACTGATGTTTTACCTCCACACAAGGAATTTCTGCTTTAAGGCAGTTTTTCTGGCAGCAAATCCTTGTTCTGGACAAGGTGAGGTTTGTCCTCTAGACCTGTTCCCTTGACATTCCCCATCTGTGGTACCCAGAGACCTACAAAGACAGAGTACCCCAGAAGGGATGCATGACATTAGCAGGGTAGAAGCGTTAGTGATGAGGCCAGATGAGCTCTAGATGAGGCAGCAAACCACCGGCAGCATCAGCAGGAGAGCAGACCCCCCGTCCCTTACTTACCCCGTGTTAGACATGTACTCCTCCCTGCCTATGGAAAGTCTCCCCCCGTTTTGTCAAAGCCAAGGGTGTTGCCTCCTGCCGTGTGGCTGCAGCAGTTATCAGAAAGTACCTAAATTACAACTTACTTCCCAATACTATTACTATGAGACATGCATTATTTTCCTAGTGAGTGAAAATGCCGTGACATTGTATCTGTGGGAAAAAAAAGAAGGAAAAAGGAGAAGGACACATCCACACATCCAGTGCTATGTTGCTGGCTACACAGCTGTTTCAAAAAGCAGCTATGGGTTGGGGTTTGTATCACCTGAAAGGGGAGGAAGGAGGACCAAGTCTGATAATGCAGATGAGATCTGTCTTCAGATTGCAGCATTACAATAATACTTTTAGATTTCTGTGTGCATGAAAGGAACCGAAAGGGCTATTTGTCTCTTCATGGGTGTGACTAATTCCTATTGACATTAATGTGGTAGGTTTGATTTATGTTGAGCACAGCTCAAGGGATGAGGTTTGTTTCTGCTGAGTAAAAGTGGCGAAGCTTATTGGAGGATGTCCTGGTTTCAGCTATGATGGAGTTAAACTTTTTTTTTAGCAGTGGATGGAATGCCATGCTTGGGTGTTAGCATGAGAATAGTGCTGATAGCACCCTGATGTTTTCCGATTTGTTGCCGGGCAATCAAGGACCTTTCTCAGCTCTGCATACTTCCTTACTAGTGAGAAAGGAGGGGACGCAGCCAGGACAGGTGACCCGAATTGGCCAAAGAGGATATTCCATACCAGTTACGTCATGTTCGGTATAAGGGGGGACTGGGGGGAAGAGGGGGAGACAACGCCAGGACGTGCAGTTTTTCTGGGGCGGTCGGGTTGTCCGGGACGGGCTCTAAGCTGTGCGGCCTGAGTTGTGTGGTTTGGTGAGAAATTCCATTGTGTATCACCAGTTTCATCTATTTTGTGCTTTAAACTTATGTTATTGTTATATCTAGTTTTCTGTTATTGTTTAGTAAACTATCCTTATCCCAACCTGCGTGGTTCTGGTTTCTAGGTTGTGGTTTATTTTCCTCCTTTCTTCCTTCCCTTTTCCCCTTCCCCCAACTTCCCTTCCCCCTTCCTTTTAAAAGTACAAGCGACTGTGTGGGGTGCGGCCCCCGGCTGGGGCAAAACCACGACAGTTATTTTGGCGCCCAACGTGGGGCACGAACGGTTGGGATAACGGTAGATCTGACCCTAACTATCGCAATTAAGATAAGCACTGTTGTTTAAGCAATCTCTGGTCACGATGTTGTGGTATTTATTTACAAGGCTGTGGCAGCAAAACCACCAAATAACTGTCGTTATTTGTCCGGCAACAAATCGGAAAACATCAGGGTGCTATCAGCACTATTCTCATGCTAACACCCAAGCATGGCATTCCATCCACTGCTAAAAAAAAAGTTTAACTCCATCATAGCTGAAACCAGGACATAGGAATATAAATAATCTGAGAGAAGCTTTTAGGTTCAGCACAAACCTTCAGCTCCTGTGTGGCTAGCAATGATGTGCTGTAGTAGCTCTCCAAAGGCAGGTGAGGACTGCAGACTGCTTATAACAAGGGAGTTCTAGCTGCAGTTGTCCCACTGTGAGAGCACGTAGGTATGCAAGCGTCAATAGAGAGTCCGGGGCTGCGAGAGAGGAGAGGGAAACAAGCCCTTACACAGTGGTCTGTTCCTCTCCTCTATTGCAGCTTTCCACCGTTACTGGCATGTAACACCACCCCAGACATTGTGGAAGTACACTGGATAACGTTCATAAACAGGAAGCAGAAAGGGCTGGGGATAAAGCTCAGGGCTGTTGGACCTGGATCTGCTGTGCACATGGATGAGGTGGGAGATGTTGGTGCTCGATGTGGCAAGAGAAGGAAAGCTCTTCTGGTACTGGTGCCACAGTTCCAAATAACGGAAGGCATGAAGGCTCCCATTTTCAGTGGCCATTTTCTTTGAGCTTCCAGGAATGCTTTGGCCCCAAACAAGCACTGTTGAAAGGGGAAAAGGAAAAGTGGGGCAGGGGAATTTTTCAGGTTCAGACAGGGAAGCAGAACTACTGCAGCCTGGCTGTAAGTCTCTTACAGCTCACTTCGAAGTGATCACTTTCCTCTGGCATTTCAGTCATCACAAAAAAGCCAAACCCAACAAGCAGGAGCTCCTTGTGAGTCACAGTTCTAAAACAGGCTTGTTACAAAGCAGCTCCTTCTGTAAAAGCTGAGCAGCGTAGGTCAGATCCAGACACTGTCCAGGGCTTTTCATCAGAAGTCAAGGAAGAAGGAAAGAGGATTTTCCTTGTGATCTTGATCCTGAGTCAGCTGGATTTTTGCTCTGCATAAAAGAAGGTACCAGACATGCCGTCTTTCCCCTCTCATGGATCTTCCTCTGAGGCTCAGCATCATCCTCATTATCAAACAGCATCCTCCCACCTCTGAGGGGAGCAACTTTGCCACCTATCCCCTCCATGCAGAGCAGGTATATTTCTGGAATTGCTGCCCTGAGACCAACAGCTAATATTTCATTTGGAGGTAAATGGGCAGAGGTATACCATTGCCAGGCTGCACAGCTCCAAGTCACCTCATTTTACGTTTGTGGAATATCTGAACTTGATTTTCCTTAATCAGAGGTCATTGACTTTTTGCACATCTAAAGGGAATAGATTTTTTCCATCCTTTTTTTTTTTTTCCTTTTCTTTCTTGCAAATTAGATGCAGCTAAAAATGTCCATATTCATGAAATATAATTCAGCAGAAACTTATAATATGTTATAGAACCACTAGATTACACATAGATATAAGAGGTAGCATCCTCTGTGCAAGACAAGGAGCACAGGAACCCACACCAAGATGAGTCACACAGAAAAAAGAAGCTAGAGAACTTTGAAAATAAACCATTCAGATTTCTGAGAATAAGCACCATTTCGTGTTTGCTTATAATTATAATTTAATTATGAGCCCAATTTTGCAACAATTTTTAAAGTAGGTAGTTAGCATTAAAGTACTTTATATGCAATTACTGCTATTGAGCCTCCTCATTATACAGCAATTGCTACATAAATTTCCCTGTTGTTTAAGCATATTTTTTGCCATTTGCTGATTTTACTGGTAATCTAATAATACAAACCATTTGATCCAAGATCAACGGTTCTGTTTTACATGCCAGTTTCCAAGAAAAGGTTATTAAATACGTGATAAAATACACATTAACAAAGAAAGTCTTCTTATTCTTTCCTCTTGCAGGCAAACTGACAAGTAGGAAAGTTTTGGGTATTGGAATAGTCTTGTCCACCCCATAATCATACACCTGAAAAATAAATACATGATTCTCAGCTTAATAAATTAGAGGTTCACTCATCCTGAGGTCCCCTACTCTTGAGTCAAAACTTCTATCCTGGCTGAGCAGAGGGGCATCCTGGATTAAGGACAGAGGCAGATTGGAATAAATTATTTCGATTTGAACTGTTGAACTGACTTCAGCACAACCAGGGTAGTTCTGTCACCCGAGAATCTGTCACCCAGCTTCTAGAAAGGAAATAAATTTCTGCCTCTCATGATCATTTCTCACAGGGATCAACAGAGGCTCCAAGGCCAGCATCAGGAATCCCTTCATGAGGAACGTTGCCTTCTTGCTGCAGAGAGACTGTTCTGGTAGGTAACGTAGCGGATGCGATACATTGAACAGACTTCACTTTTCATGTGAGCTCTGTGAGAATAATATTGCATGAAGGAATCCCTGTGATTACACATTGACACCATCACAACACGAGAGAGGAAGCCCTTTCATTTGTGCTCACCGAAAGGTAGAAAGCGGATTTTCTCATCAGCTTTCCCAAGAAGTCTCTGGTTTTTTTATTGTGTTTATGGTAATAGCTTTGGACAGGGCATGGGGGGCAACTGCTGGGGATGAGGAGGAAGACATGCTTTCGTAAGGAAAATCAGACACACCCGGGGATAGCTGTGAGCACATTTTAAAATTGGGTGACTTTTGCCTAACCCCATCGCATTGTAGTCTAACAGTTGTGGAAGCTGTGTAGGTCCCTGAGCCATGCCAGCCTGCACAGGGCTGTTGAGAGGTGCCTGAGCTACACTAGACTATGAAGAAATTCCTCACGCTTTGCCATACACTGAGCAGTGGTGGGAGAGGCATTTGGCGAGGCTCCCAGACATGTCTTCAGTTCTGTGGGAAGACCCAGGTAACCTGCACCAACAAGCGTTGCCAAATCAATTATATTTGCAAGCAGAGAGTGCCGGGGAGAAGGGGAAGGACTAGGTTTCCATGTGGGCATATGCTCTTCAGGTTTCCTTCTCTAGGCTGTCGTGCAGAGTGATCTAGGAGTATTGCAAAGACTCAAAGAAATTGATTTAGCCCTTAAAAGAAAATAAGAAGAGCTCTTGGTGCGGTATCATCTGTAGCTGGAAGGACAGTTCAGGCTGGCACCAGAAAATTTATTAAACTGCTAGAGTCCAGAGAGAAGATGAACCTACAAAATCTCAGCCACTGATCTATTTTAGTATTTTTGGAGGGCAGATGAACTCTCATCTCCTGAAGTACCAGCAAAGTATTCAGAGAGGTTCTTATACAACCATCGTTCTGCTCTGGCAAGAAGATTAATACTGATGATATGGTTCTATAACTTTACCCAACCCAGGAAAGACGTGATGATCCTGGCCCCAAACTGAGTCCTTTGACTTCCTACAGTGGAGCTGTAGAATTGCTCCTAAATTCCACTGGGATAAATCAGAGAACAGATCTTTATGTTTTGAATGAAAATGCTCCCCATTCATTCAATATATTTGCACTTAATAGAAGTAAAATGAACTCACTCATACTAAACAAGGGTGAATCAAGCTCAGTGAATAACATAAATCTTTGAAGTGTGGTTCCCACTCAGTGTTTATATCTGTTTACACTGATACATTCATTAATACTGTTATTTATAATCATGATTTGCTGGCAATACATTTTGAGAAAAGGCAAAAATAGTAAATAGAAAGATGAACACTTTCCAGTAGCCTGACTTATTTTCTATTAATAATTTTGCTTGAATATAAACCGTTGCCCAAATCTACCTAGCTAAGTAACTAACGGTAAACAGACATACATTCCTTTTCCGTCAGAAAAAATTATGTAGCTGTTGGATAGCATCTATATTCTCAAAACCATAGTGATACACAAATATGCATCACTGCCCTATTAGTAAACATAGAAATGTAATTCCAACAGTATTACCAAGTATTCCTAGATGGAATTTGAACAGGTAGGATGCATGGGGGTCTGAGTCTATAGGTCCCTAATTCCATAGGTACTTGAGTCAAACGTGAAAGTGGAATGTAAAGATTGTCCTGTGTCTTCAGACAGTTTAATGCTTTCCACCCCAAAAAAGCCTCAAAGCAAAAAAGCTCTGTCTTTTGTATTTCCCATGGTGGACAGAAATGGTCCTCCCTTGGATGGGTAACTCACTGACACCATTACCTTGCTATATTGTGAAGCTGAGTCGGTTTGAACATGCCGTTCACTGAACACCTCTGATCTCAGAGAGAAAACAGGGCTTGAAAAAATTAGAAAGTAGCAAAAATATTCAAATTAGAGTGAGCAGCTGATCTATGGATGACAAATGTCTACTCCTCCACCCTGAGCAATGCAAGGCACAGACTTGGCTCTGATTGTTTGAATAAGTGACCACCACGGGGCTTTTGCTTCAGGAATAGCTCCAGCCATTTTCTAATCACGTATTTCAGATTTACAAGACAGAATAATGTGGTTGATACGATCACCTGCCCACAGATTTGCTCTTTCATATTTAAAAGCAGAGCTGGAATCTTTCTGGGGATGAAAGATATAAGATACATAGAACGAAATACAAGAATCTTAAAGGCATGAACTAATATTGCATATATCACAGCGCAGTCACTGGGCCCAGCCTCGATAACGCAGGAGACTGATGTCTGTGAAGTTAAGCTATGCAGTTCATAAAATGCATGTGTAACTGAACCAAACTGATTAAGCAATTCCCATGTCTGTGCATCCCAATCAGGTAATTGCAGACCTAAATACCCATTTGCATATTTTCTGTCACCCAGTTGGCATATACAATTACTGTGCACAGGAACTAAGAGTGTGTTATTTTACATCCTAACAGGTTGGGAATCAGACCTTCTGGGCCTTTTCTTTATCTAACTTTGGTAATACATTTTGTGGTGCTGTATTCTAAGGGGGTGTTGGCCGTTCCTCATTCCAAACTAATAATAGAAATTTTTTCACTGTAAACTGAGATAATGAATCAGTTTCTGGAGGGATTTTAGATAAGTATCTCATATAATTAATAAAGCTAAAAGAACACACTGTTCCAGTTACTTCTCATCCACCACTGATAACAGTAAAATATAAAGTTTCTGTGGAAAATTGAATATTTATGTAGGAAATCGATAGAAAAATAATAGGATACAACTTTCCTTGTTGCTCATTCTTCTCATGTCTCTCAGCTTCTCTTCCTCTACTGCACTCTTTTATTGGATTTGTCAGATTCCTTTTTTTGTGTTTTTTTTTTTTTTTAACTGAATTAATTATTAATTATCTGTTTCCTTTACCACCGAAGGCCTCAACCACACCTGCCCCAAAGTGCTCACAGACAAAAAAGAGAAGGTGGTTTTGGAACATGATTTGGAAGCAGAACTCTTCTCCTCAAGGTAAGATTTTTTTCCATCCCTTGTAAAGCATTAAATCTTTATCTTATTTTGAACCATGAATAGCTTCAGCAGGGTGAGGGGAGCGCTGGCCTGGGAACTGCTGAGGGCTCTGGCTTGGCTCCCCAGGCAGAGGGTGGGAAGGCTCCATCCAAAATGAACTGTGGCCCTGCTCCCCTCGTTCACTACAGCACAAAAAGTGACCCTCACTTAATTTTAAGGAAAAAAGAAAAAAAAAAAAGAAAGGGACTTTTGTGGGACTATCCCTCAGCTGATGACAAAGCAACATCAAGATGTGCAAGTGCCGGTCACTCCCTTCCCAGCCGGCGCTGTCACCTCCTCGCTAACATACTGCACCTTCTGAGAGGTACTGCGTCTCTTGGTATCTCCCCTGCTTTGCAGAGGGATGTACAGCGGTCAGCCTCTGGCAGCTCAGATGCTGAGATGCTGTGTGCTGGCAGTGCCCAGTGTGGATGTACGTGGGTTCTGCCTTTTCAAAAGCTTTTCTCTGAAATTATTTAGGGAGGTCAAGATGCAGATAAAAATGACTCCGTGTTTTCCGGCCTCTAGGAAAAGATCCAGATTTGAGATCCTGATCCAAAAGTGTTGTTAAAGTGCTGTGGGTGTTACTGAGCTTTAGCATCACCCTTCATACACATAGGCAGGAATCAGGTCCCCACCCTTTCTATCATCAGCCTGATGCACAAGCCTGAACTAACATCAGTCAAAGCTGCAGGAGATTTTTATACATTCCTAATTGTACCACGTCAGACTTTATGGATTGGAAAAAACAACTAGCATTATCTTTGAAAGGGAGGGGTCTGTATCTCCAAGATAGGAAAGACATAAGCTACATTAGTGTTAATGGAAGTAGCATGAATGCATGCATAGCAGAATAAACACATTAAATGCTGTTAATCATCACTTAAACATAGAAATCTCTTTGAATAAGAACAGCGCTGGCAGCTCCCCTGACTGCAATGGTTTGCAGAGCCAGAAATGTTTTTTCAGTTTTTAATGATCTCAGAAAAGATGCTATATTTTTATGGATTAAACTCTGAGAAGTTATGAACTGACAAAAGCTGCATTAACTTCTATGGAGTGGTGCCAATTCATTCCTTAAGGCAATCTGTCTCTATATAAGAGCAGAGGTAAGATTAAATATAGTCAATATGAGAGTATAACTTTTTTCCATATTTGTTAAAAATGCATGTATTTCCTCACCATTTTCACAAGAAAGTAACCTTTTGGGGTAAAGAACTTAGAATTTTATACCACAAAAGAGACTTTTTTATCATTGGAATTAAGACTGCTCGAAACAAGCTTTATATCTTTGGAAGTCGCTGCTGTCTGGAGTGTTCTTTGGACAGAAAAGCTCATATGGACAATATTTACAGCTTTCCAAAGGTCATTTTCATTGAAAATAGCTTATTTCATCCAAAATTAACACAAAATCAAGAAGAATTAAAGACCTAGCAATTATAACATCTGGGAGCTGCATGTGAGGAGGAAACCTGTCAAGCCAGGGCAAGAGGAGCAGGGACTTCATAATTGATAGCAGCCTCGAACTGTCTCCAAAGCCGTATCCCATGGTATGAATCTATGATCTTATGAGTCCTTTTGAACCACAGAGAGTCCCTTACGTGGACAACTGACAACATGCTTCAGATCCAGTGACCAGCAACAGACACCAGAGCACACACTGGTCCAAACAGGTTGCTGAGATCCCACCCCCCATTAATGTCTGTTGAAAAGCTGGAGTTTTCAGTATGCCTACAGCAATGGTTAGTAAAAATTCAGAACTGATAGGTCCAGTCAAAGGTTCTGCATGGATTCATACATCAAACATTATTTGCCACCAAGGCCTAGAGCATGGAGACAGAGTAAACCTCAGCGTCTCGCCCGTGTCCATAATGCAATTTGGTTCACACAGCCTGGTAGAAGAGACACTCTGGGAAGACCATGGAAACATTTTTTAAAAATAGTTTTTCATAGCTTGCTTAGCCACTGGACCTGCACTTTCTCCTGGTTTCCCAGCAGTTGCTGGGAAAAGTCGCACAGAAGTATTCATCCAGCTCAGCCTGCAGCTTGCAAGCTCTTAGAATCATAGAATGTGAAAGGTTGGAAGGGATCTTTAGAGGCCATCTAGTCCAACCCCCTGCAGTGAGCAGGGACATCTCCAGTAGAGCAGGTCGCTCAGAGCCCCATCAAGCCTGACCTCGAATGTCTCCAGGGACGGGGCCTCCCCCACCTCTCTGGGCAACGTGTGCCAGTGATCCGCCACCCTCTAGAACTATTTCTGGGTGGCATATTGAAATGTCTGTTAGCAAAATAACTCTGGTGTCCAGCCTATGTTTTCAAACCGAAGAAATGACACCATTTTGCTATATTAATTAGAGTCTTCAGGGTGAAAAGGTCCTGTTATAATTAATTTATTCATACCAAACTGCAAAACTCCATGTTATGCAGACCCTTCAGAGGTATCACTCCTTGTTCAGAGTTCTACAAACTTAAAATCAGTAATATGGCCTGTGTTAATTGGTTCAGACGCTGCTGAATGAGAGTAACAATTTTGCTCTTCTGAAACACTGATGTCATCTGGACGCATCAATTTCCACTGAAGAAAATACATTCCCCACTAAAGCATTTGATTCAGCCTTGCCACAGCCTGCCAAGCCCAGAGCTAGCTCCTTCCAGATGAAATATTTCTGTATTCTGTGACATGTTATCAACCTCCAGCTCTTTGAATGAGGTTCAAATCAGACCGAGACTTTGTCAAACGTGGAGAAATAAATGGAATTTCAAACTCTGCCTTTCTAATGCAGCCCTGGACTTGTCACTGCCGGTGCTGAATGCTGCCACTTCTTCCTGCAAGCCAAATTGTCTCTTCTCTAGCCTCAGAGGCTGCTTTTCTTTGAGGTCAATCCATATTCAGAGTACAGCTGGGCATCTTAGAGGGTTTAACAGTCATCGAATGTTTTTGAGGGAAAAATACAGCCTTAACGACCTCTTGAGTTTTTTGGTCTGGGTTTTTTTTTCTGGTTTTTTTCCCCACTAGAACTAGATAAGTTTAGCTACAAGATTTTATATGCAGAGATAGGAAATAATTTCTACATTCCTCCTCCTCCGGTGCCGCTGGCGATGCTCAGGAGCAGAGCCCTGCCAGGACCGCTGTTGGGATTCTGTGGCTCCAGCAACACGAGATGAACATGCCTTTGATACACTCACTGTTTGGAGCATGCTTTATTGCCGGCCTGTACTGTGGATATGCTTGTCAGAGAAGTTATAACACAACTGGGAGTACCAGACCGACTGTTTTATGAGCAACCAGAATTCAAATGTGGTTCATTCTGTGGGGCTACTAAAGAAAGAAAGAGAAACAAATGCCTGCTGGAGTGGAGAACCGGCATTTCTTGTTGTATACAACCCATTTATTTCTGTATCATTTGTAGAAGGTATTTTAAAAGGACAAATATTTTTAAAGCCACAGTCAGTATTTTATTGCGTTCTCGTAACTTATTTAGTGCCTCAAATCAAATGCTTTACCCTACCGCTTTACAAAAGCTACACAGAACACAGCTATATATCAACTGCAGAAATGTCACCCACTATTAGTTTCTTCTATTAATATGCATCTTTATTACCTACTGTAATTATGAGAAATTTATGCCACTTCATATATTTTCTGAGGTATGGAAATCCACAGCATCTTATTTTTCCAGGAGACAGCACTGCACTCAAAGCTAAGTCTATCATTACATACTACAACTAACCAGTGATGGCAAAGTTGGAATATAATTTTAATGAGATTCTTCTAATTTTATTATTAATAGCTTGAGCAATCACAGCAAATTCCAGATGACGTGTGGTCATAACTGCTTTTCGGGTTCAGATATGAGCCAGCCTGAGAATCCCTTGCAGCTCAGCTGTCATTAGATAGACAGAGGCAGAGAAAATAGTACTTCTATTAGAATTAGCGACAAGCTGACATAAGTCATTGGGACACAGGAGTGAAGATCACTCATATGAGTAAAGGCTTTCTGAATCGAGTCCTAAATCTTCAGGATGAAATTCTGGCCCCACTGAAGTGAAGAGCCGATCCAAATTGTACCTACGTAGTATAAAGCAGCTTCTCACAAAGATATTTATATGAAATCTACTTGGGGTCAACTCCATGGAACAGATTGAAGGGAAAGAAAAGATTTTTAAAAATTAAACTACTAAACTTTAAAACTTCCCTGAACCTCATACAAAGAAAAGTAAATATAAACAAAACAAGACCTCAGTAACTCTGAATTATATTATAATAAAATGACTTTCACAGTGCTCACAAGCCTGAGGCAAAATGCTGCTCTCAGTGATGTAAATGGGAAGCCTTTCAATATGCACAAAGGATACTGATCAGGACCGAAACAGATATTTTTCATCGGACAAATCTGATCAAAAAAGCTCTTTTTAAACCTCATAAGATTAGACACAACCACCATGGAGCTGTCACCTGATGAGCTAAAACTATTTATGAGAGTTCTGCCTCCTGTGCTAATACTACAGAATTACTGCCCCCCCCCCCCCCCCCCCAAAAGAAAAGTTCACAAACTTTTTAATTATTAAAAAAATATTGAAAAAAGATCCTTTTTCTTGACTTTGACATTGTGTCTTTGCTTGCTGTGGCTTTGGCAGCAGCAACCTCCCTGAGCGGGTGTTCAGAGTCTCACACACTTGTGCAAACATTGCCCGCATCCCTGGTGGGTCTGACTGCTTCACGAACATTTCAGGTAGGAGGAGAGGACAGGACATGTCTGCATCGCTTCATCTAAGCCCAAATAAAGTCATGGAGTGTGACTGAAGCAGGGAGATAGAATAGCATTATATGGCCTTGATTGCACCTGTGTAGCCCTACAATGCCTAGTTCATATTTCATGAGTTATAGGTACACTGGGGGTCCCACTGCCAATGCCTCAGTAGGTGTTCTTATTGCCAGGCATCCCAGGGATAAACTGGAGCTCCCAGCGGGCTCGATGGGTGAGGAACGGGAGTGCAGTGGGATGAAGGCTGCTGTTCTGGGCGTGCTGGGCAGGGTCTGTCTCCAGGACATGAGCCAGAGAGACAGGAGAGGCAAAGCCCCTCAGACCAGCAGATGTTTAAATGGACAAGGGGCCAGATCGCGTAACCAGCCAGCACCACCTGCTTAGCATCCAGAGAGGAATCCAACTGCAGCTCTGACAATTCACTAGAACTTTAATTACTTCAAGAATTATTTGGTGATTAATTCGAATAATTCAGTCCATCTGAAATCAAGGTGACCTGTAATGGATTTTTCTGCTTTGCATTTCTAACACACAGCACTAGGTTTAACAGGGAGAGGCAGAAGTTGTGCTGAAGAGAGTCAGTGACAGCCCTGATGCCCTGTTCCACTTTTTCAGCTACAGAGAAAAAAACCCAAACATGTTGCTAATCAACAGAAAATGCAATTTTGACTGTGTGAAAACTGCCTTTTGCAACTCCAGGCAATTATAACAAATCTATTGAAACTTTTGCACTCCAGTGGTACTGTCGAAGCGCTGATATTTTTCAAATTACACACTAGATACAAACACTGTATTGAGCAGCCTTTTCCCCGTACCTTGGGATGGGCTCATACCCTTATCCTTGCTGAATAGGTATTTTCTCCAGCAGCAATGCTATTGACTTCAGATGTGCTATTTACAGTATCAAGTTTTAAGACATTAAAAAAGATCACCCTGAAACTATTTTCTCTCCTTGGTTTCAGCAGACTATTGGGCAGAACTTGGAAAGGGCCTGGGATCATAACACCCAGAGGAGCATCCAGCGCTCCCACAGCTTCTGCCTCTGCTAATTCAGAAAGTATTTCAGTCAGCAAAACTCAATTTTTTTGCACTTTTCTAAAGTCAGTATGAAAGTTTCATGCTGGCTTAGAGATTCAACTTCCTCAGCTGTGATTCAGTAGGTAGCAGAGCCAGGGTCTGCGGGTTTTCAGTGCTGGGGTAGTAGCTCAGGCCATGCTGTAGGCAATAAGAAGCAGGAGGAAGCCCACTGTGCTCTGATATGCCAGCACTGAGAGATAGGAACCAAACTTTCTCCTGCTTTGCCCACAAACCAGCCTCTTTAGGTCCAAAACAGAGGGAGAAAAGCTGAACCCTGTGACTAACTCCCTGATTTTAAAAAAGCTCATTTCCAATATGAATAATTTTAAGAATACTCTCGACTTTGCATCCCATGGGTGCTAAGCGCATATGCATGGCTTTCTGGATAAAGATGGACTTTAGCACCACCTAAGAGGTGCGATTCAGAGCTTTGCTGAATTAGAGGGCTTCCCACAGTCTCCATGCCAAACTCACTCCGAGTTCACCGAGCACCGAGCTCAGCAGTACACTTACACGCAAGGTGCACACGCTGCTCGGTGAGCACGCATGGGATGCTGCTGCTATCCTGCTGCTATCCCAGCTCTACATCGCAGGTGTTAGAGTGGATGCCTGGTTCATCATACTGGCCGGCCTGGTAGGCTACTGGTGCTGGAATAGGAGAGTACTTCTTATAGGTGATTAAAATTCTGATGAGGCTGAGAACGAGCTCGAAGAACCAGAAAGAGGACTGGGAGGTAAAGTCCTGTACGCAAAGTTTAAGGGATTTAGTTTATTGGGTCATATCTCCCTGAAGACAAGGACTCTTCAGAGCCTGTCCCTGATGTTCTCTGTCTGAAAATACTATTTGTCTTTTTACTGACCAAACTTTCTGTTCAAAGAAACTGTATGCAAGCTGTCCCAGCTTCTCATGCAGATGTTCAAGTGTAATGCAGACCTGGGCTGGGTAGTAAAACCACAGATTATTTTTCCCCAGTAGGTAAAGAGTGGTACTTGATTTCAGAATATCCTTTCAATTAAAGGAATACTTGGATATAACCCAGAATCTTATAATTCAATTCAAGACACCTTAATCCTCCCCAAGTTCTTTTTTTCTGGCTTCTTCCAAAAATTGTTTTAGCCTCTTTTCTTATATTTTTCCTTTAATTTTCAGTCCTATTCACTTCTATTCTGATTAAGCTCTGAAAAGCCTTTCTTCATATCATATTCAGATTGATAATTAGTTTGAAGTTATTCGTCAGCCTACAATAGCTTTTGTTATTGTGCAGTTTTTATAAAAAAATAATTGAAACATTGCTACCTCCTCACTACTCCCAAGAAGCCTGGAATCTAGCTTCCACAAGTAGTGAGGAACATAACAGGGTAAGAGGTCTGCTTCTGTGCCTTGGACTCCAGAAAAAAAGATAGATAGATTTAAATGTAAGTAACTGTTACAATTTAAATATAAATTTAAGCATCTGATACATTTACAGAAAACAAGGGTAATTCTGAACACATTCAATGACTCTACGGTGGTTAATATCAACTTCCATTCTTACTGCTATTTCCAGGTCACAAATGGGTAACCCAAGAAGGATACGATGAGTTTACTCCCAATGTGCTGGTGTCGGTTATCTGACCTTCCCTCAGTCTCCAGGCAGAGGTTCCCCTCAGAGTTAATGTGGACAGGAGTGGACTCTTGATGACTAAATCCAGTAATCCTGCCTCAGATACTCTTTCCTATGTGTTTACTACCTCACAGGGCCAAAGGCTCTTACAGATGGAGATACTGAAGCTGTTCGGACAGCGTGAGGAAGCTGCTGTGAGCACGGATTCAGTAGGGTTAGATGAAGCCCTGGGTAGCATCAATCGATGCCGACCACCTTCTAAATCCCTTTATATGCTGCCATGCACGCAGTTCCAATTGACTCTCTTGTAAGTGAAACTCCTCACAGACACAGGAGGAGGGCTTGGTGTTTTCCCTGAGAGAAAGTACTAACACTGAAGCAGATGGGAGAGGAGGGGGGGAAGTATCAAGAGAGGTTATTGAGTTTTTATCTTGCAAACTGCCAATAATCAGGGATTGGTGCCCTGGGATGAAGGCAATGAGAGACACCAGGAAAAGAAATCAGAATCACGGGTGAAGTCAGACCTGTGAAAGCAGAAGGGATAAAAGGAAATAATAAAAATACACTTTCCTTTCCTCTTCCTGACACTTTAGGAATTCATTTTTTGCTCTGTTTCATTAGGGAAAAGACACAGAAAAACAATGATTTGCAATTAATTGTCCTAAAAAACTCCTATAAAAGCTCCTACTAGCCATTTGTCTCATCAGCTTTAGGAATACAGAGTGAAGTGATGCTTCACCCATGTTTCACACAGCTCCTGTAGTTAGCGCTGAGGACACAGCACTGCTCCCGAGAAGATGCTCAATGCCACATGCCAAGAGCATTGTACTCCTGCCCTGCCATCCAAGTGCTGGTGGACACTGAAGGGCCCTCCCTGCCCTTTGATTTTGTGCTGAGGGGAGGAAGGGCTGCACAATGTGGGGCTCCCTCTGGACCGCAGGCTGAAGCTTAGCTGCCAGTGGATGCACTTGTAAGTATTAATGAAAGACTCTCACTCCTGTGATGGTAAGGAAAAAAAAAAATCCACCTGCAGATTTCATCCTGCCTGATGCTGGCACAGAAGCTCAGAGCCTGCTACGATCGTGACGTAAGGGAACTTGTTTGAAGGTAATTATTGCCTGGCCTCTCGAAAGATCAGGGAATAAGTCAGAGAAATAGGCTGTGGCTCTGAACGTACATTTTATAAGAGCCAAACAAAATTCTAACTTCAAAGGATTTGGGATGTGCTCAACATCTAGAATAGGGGGTCTGAATTTTTTCCCTTCATGAGAAGCAGCTTCTTAAATCCCACCTGAATGAGAGAAAATGAGAAAAACAGGCAGGTTACTGAGCACGAGCACTAATGAATTCTGATTCCTATGGTTTTGTGTTGCCTGGTTAATTAATTCTGCCTGAATTCTGCTAAGGTTTCCTGTCATCTGCATCTACCAGTTTCTGCGTGTAGTTACCATCTCCCGAGTTAGCTATATTGATATATATCGATTCCCTACAATATTTTCTGGCATAGAGAAACCCCAGGAGCCGGGTGTTGCTAAGCTTACAGAGGAGCCCTGAGCAGCCTGGCTTTAGGCAGCCTCTCCCAGTGGTTTCTGAATGCTAAGGACTACAGCAACTTGCCATCTCTTCTTTCCCTCCAATCCCACCAGCTCCACGCAGCAAACAGTCCCCAGTCTCCCCAGTGCAGGACCTTACACAGCCTCCGGTGTGACTCCTCATAGATGCCTTCTGTGCTTATTGCTGGGGAGCTGTTTTCTCCCAGGTTGCACATTCCCCAATGTGGATTTTCGGAGCTCACGCTGTTGCCTGCCCCCGCAAAACAAAGCTTTTCCAGCATTTGGGTTCCTTAAGCATTTAGAGTCCTGCTAGCTGGTGGAGATTCTGTGGTGCCTAATAAGCTGCAAACTCCCACTGCAGCTTTTCTTACTTGCTTGTTTGCCTGAGAAAACTGAAATCAAACAATGGGAATTTTTAGAAGGCGACACAGAAGGACAGATGTATATGCTCAAACCTCCTACTCACCCCCAAGACATGAGGATTTCCTTTGGGAACCAGGCTAAAAATGAGAGAAAACACCCTTAAAAAAAACTCCCAGTGTTTGTACATCTCTGCAAGAGACTGTTCTGCCTTGAATACAAAATGGATGTCTCCCTCGAAAGCCAGAGGATTCCTTAGAGATTTAAAGGTATAACGTACAGTGAAGGAATTTGTAGTAGTTATCCGGCTCAATACAACATTCAAGCATTTCTGGCAGAATGAGCTTTTCTATTTCTGCTGTAAAAGCCATTGGAGAGCAGAACAATCCTTTAGCAAATGTCAGCAGCAGCAAAAAATATATATACATCTTCCAGTTTTTATTAAGCTAGCCTGTGCTAATCTGCTTTAGACACTGGTTTCAAATTGTGCAGCCAGTCTTTCTTTTTTTTCATGTTGAGAAGGGGCTGATTCGATGTGCCAGGTGCAGCGATGCCTTTTGCATACTCAGACACAGCCTGAATCTCTGCCAGCACTTAAAGAAGGTCCTGCTGAGACCACGCTACAGAAACCTGCTTCTGAAGCTGGAGAGTTTCTCCTCCCCAGCTCACACAGAATGTTGGGGCTCACCTACCTGAGTACCATTGGTTCTGTGCTCACCTGGCATTTCCCAAGCATCAGTAAAGGTTGATTGACTCTCATGGCCAAATGTACAAGGAAAACTCCTGACAATATTACCGCTCTACCATCTCATTCCCTCTCTTGATGTGTGTGCATTTTTTCAGGGAAAAGGGTTTTCATGCCAGCAGGAACAGTTGGCAGTGGGCAAGAAGCCTCCTCTCTACAGCACTGGCAGCAAATTAGCTGGAGATCACAGCCTCTGCAGAGTCGGTTCAGAAGGACCGTGGCTGCACTCCCTGGGATGCTGGCATTGATAAAGATGGCACAGGGTGCCTGTGCTGTAGAGCTTAATAATTAATCCTGGGAGGTCTTCATGAACAAGTTTGGGATGCTTCCTTTTCAGATCAGGGAAGAGGATGGTGGGGGAGCTCAGAGGCATTCTTTTTGCTCTCTATGTGACACCAGGCAAACCATGTGGGACCAGACCTTTGCGCAGCTCTGAGGCTTAGCATCTGTGGCTCTTCACATAGATCACATAGCTTGGCACATTGCTACAGCTGCCTGTCCAACAGTCTCACCTGCTGTGGGTACACTAGACTTCACTAAAAGAGTCACAGAAAGAACTGTATGGTTTCACAGCTTCATACATGAAACAAGCATTCCCAGTAGTCAGTGCCCAGGGTGTTTTTTTAAAAAAAGTACCAGCCCAAAGCAATGGTTTTGGAAAGAAATTTGAAAAACCTTTGCCTTCTGTCAAATTAAAGGGGTTTACACTGTGGTACCAGCCATTTCTCAAAAGCACCAAAAAAAAAATGCCAACTGTGACACAACCTGGCAAACTACAATTAACTTTCCATGTTTTGCAAAAGCAGAGAGGACACATCACATCTAAAAAAAGAAAGCAAATCCCTTTGCTGGATGCAGTATTCCCCAAGTACTGATTGTAAAAGACTGAGGAGAGGCCCCAGGCATGAACCAATCAGCCAGGAACAGACAGCTGGAACCCTCACCCATCACCCTAGCTTTTAAAAATGATTTAGTTGCATAAAGTCTTCATTTCAATTCTAACACCTGTGTTTGGGAGACCACGATGGACTGCCTGGAGTCCACTTGCCAGGCAGAGTGAGAGGCAGTGTGGCAGGCTCACACCACCGAGCCTGCGTTGTGTTCTGTGATACACTTACTGCATGCGTGTAGATAAAAACTCTTATAATTAGTGCTCTATATACTTGAGCTGTAGCCCAACTGAGGGGAGTTCTGCATGCCCAACAACAGGGTTATTTCACACTTTTGGTCATGCTGAGTGCTTATTTTGGGATAGAGGAGCAGGACATCAATGTATCTGTGTGTGTAAGCACCTTGTGCAGGGATGCTGCAACACATCAATGACTTGCAGGTTCTCAGCAGCTCAAAAGCTGTTCCCATGTTTGGCTTACAATGTGTGACAGCATATGCAGAACGGAGTGTGCAAGAGTCTGTAAGCACCCTGAGCTGCTGGCTGGGATAGGAACTTGCAGTAGGGGCTGCTGCTGCTGACATTGTCTGGGACCCAACTATCACTCTGCCCCAGTCTCATCCCTTGGGGCATCACAAGAAACTCTCGTTCCCTGCCTGTGAGCCACTTGTGCTTCCCTTAAGCTGTCTCAAGCACAGGGGCTGTATTTTGCTAGCTGTTACCTATTGCTATAGGTAAGTCCACAGCACCACAGAGCAGGAACCCTCATCAGCAGGCTTTTAGAAATGCCAGGGTCTGTCATCCAGGGCACTTCACTGGGAATTAGCTTCCTACTCTGCTAGCAGCCAATGTTTGCCCATCCCAATATGTGTATCCTTAGTTACGTAAATGCCCTTGTGCCTCTCGATTCTGTTCTCTCTTCAAAGTCAGTCACTTTTTCCTGCCTAGGGACTAGATAGAGGGATCTGGACTTTATGTTACGAGCATCCAACAGTCAAATACTTGAAAGGACTCAAGTCCTGTGCAAAACCACACATGATACAGACAGATTTTCAAAGACTTTGATTTTAGGCCATTTCCAAAATCCCAGGGTCACATACATTGGGTTTGAATTTATTTTATTTCCTCCTGGATAAATCAGAAATGATGCTGCTGGGGTCAGTGAAATAGCAATGGTTTAGAAGCAGACTAAGGACTGTGAGGTTGCATGCAAGCCCGTTCTTGATGGCAAATGCAACATCAATTTGAGACAAACGCCTCCATAAAACACACTGTGTGAGTCAAACTACTGTGTCAGCAACCAAAGCCCCACGCAGCTGCTCACTTGCTCCCCCCTTGGGCTTGGGGTATCAGCTAACTCCCCAGGTGACACCAACAGTATATTCTTAAAGGCCCCTTGGAGGTTAGTTCACTCCTGGTAATCTTTTTTCTATAGATCTGAGAGGGGTAGGTTCAAAAAATATTAGGTAAATCTAATGCTCTAAAAGGATCCTAAAGAATGCAGCCAGTATCTCATTCCAGGGAAGTTTATGGAAGCAGATGGAGCAAGAAGATGAAGGCAGACAGGAATTTTCCATGACAGTGATCGTTTAAAACCCAGAATTTTCTCTGAGAAAATATCATTTTCATCAAAAGACTTCAATGATGCATCTGGCATCCGAATCTCTTCCAGGCAAATGGGAAAACCAGAAGCCGAAATGTGCATTTGAAGTCTCTTGAAATGCTTTTTTTTTTTTTAAGCTGGAAAATTGGAGAGATTTCTGTTTGTTTGGGAAGGGGTTACTTTGTGTTTTGTTTTTGTGCTTGGTTGTTTTCAATCCCATGTTTAAAATGAGAGAAAAGTTATGTTTTCTGGCCATCAGTACTGGCTGACTTTCTTATGTATCTTATTTATTTTTCTGATTCTACATTCTTTCTTTTATTGCCAATATAGACACTTCCATTACTGTTGAATACAAACTAAATGAAAATCTGTGGTCCATTGTACATTCCCTTTTCATTGCCTAGGAAACCATGAAAGATTAGCAAGGCAAACTTGTGAAGACACATAATATCCATCATCCGTATGGCTGTATGAAAATGTATCTCAGGTATTAATACTGATCTGCCAATAAGGCAGTAGACTTTTATACCTAGCACACAAAGGTGTCAGCAAATCCCTTCTGAACCTGAGAAAGTGGGTGGTTCAGAGCATGGGGCCTTGGATCTGGTCTTTGTTCCCAGCCACACTCCTACCGTGTTTGCCATGGCAAGCTGCTACATCATCCTTATACATGAGATTATATATATATATATATACACACACCCCCCTCTCATGCCTACTGATTCCCTTCAGCCTTCCCCCACACACAGCATAGGCATAATTTCACATCCATGACAGCCCGTCTCTCCCCGCACAGCCTCCCAGCCTCACTGAGCTCCTTCGCTACGCAGACAGACTGGGGTCCATCCCAAAACGCCAGTTCCTCTGCCTCATCCTAGATCTGCCTACACTGAACCACACCATAGGAGCTATTAAAATCTCCCAAATTGCTGTATCTCCTTTTTTAAGTATAGGAATGTGTTACAATTACCATGAGTGCCTCAGGCAGTGAATCCTGAGCTCATAGTGGTGCCCATTGTATTCACTTCTTATAGTCCTTTTTTGCAAGCCAAATATTTGATGGAATTATAGTTCTGGCATCATGAAAGGGAATGGTTGTCTTTTACTTTTTCAGTGTTTCCCGGCCTGGGGCGCCTGTCTTTGCAGATGACAGAAATAACACAAAGCACTCTTATCCCAGTAACCTGAAGTGCTCTGGATCTCAGACACAGTACAGATTTATATTTACACTTTGTTGGTACACTGGATGAAAAGAACTGCAAACTCATCATTATAAGGAGATATGCAAATCCCTCTTTTGTTTTCAAAGAAACCATTTAATTGTCTATTTTTCATCCTCAGATTTTTCCCAGCAGTTTCATTAGCTGACATGACAAAATGCCAGCTCATTTATATTTAAATATAGGACCAATTTGAAATAATATATCTTTACTGTGGGAGCAAGTTCATCTGTTATTATTCTGTGAATAATGTCCAAAAGAAAGAACTTAAGCCCTTTTCTTCTATTTGCAAGGTTGACAGAAAATTTGTACTTTCTGTGATAAAATAAGGTCCTTTTCATTGGGTTTTTTATTTTCTGTAACTCTAGATGCTGAAAAAACGATACATTGGTTGACTGCTTCAATGATCTGTTTGAAAAACAGACATGTCTTCAACCTTAAACTTTGGAGCACAGTCCCCTGCTGAGGGATGTTGGTAGGTATCTTCCTCCATCTCCTTTGCTCCTTAGCCAAAAATCCCTCTCAGAGGTTCTTGCTACAGTGAAAGCAGGTCTCAACTGTCTGTTTTGGAGAACTGTTTCTAATGGATCACATTGACCTTGACCCAGACTCCTGCACAAAAATATCAATTTCTATGAAATGCAGTACATCTAAATTAGCCTGGTCACTCTTCTAGCACTCACTTTTGTCCATGCAGCTGCAAAAATGTCCCCAGGAAGTGGGACTGATACTACTTGGGCTTGAAAACAGATGTTGGCAACTGGTTCTTCACCAGTGCAGAAGAGCAAGTGGACACACACCATCACCCAGGGAGCCTGCAGTGCCCAGAAGCTGCTTTTTCCCAGCCTTTTCCCCCATGGCTTCCCCTTCCAGGCTCATAAAAACATCAGTGAGAGCCCTGCTACAGTTTAGAAAGGTTTTGGATCCTCTGTTGTTGGAAATGTTTAATCCACTTGTTCTCCCAGCTTTAAATGTTGAGGGTGTTTTTTCTTTTTAACAGCTCCCACAAATTTAGGGGGTGTGGATCCTTGGGCTTCTCCCTGCAGAATCACCTTCCCTTCCTATTTGCCGATTTCGCTGTTTAACATAAGTCTCTCCCTTTCATGCATGCAAAAAAAGGAGAAAAGAAATGTAATTACATACATCGCTGCTGATATTTCCATTGAAGTAATGGATTTTTTTGCTAATAATAGACAACAAATGAACAGGGTAACAATGGATCCCATCTGAGTTCTCACTTACACTAAACCGATAAAAGCAAATTCCAATTCCTTTACTATTTTTATCAGATACTGTCAGTGTAAGTGACTCATATGGTAGATAATGGTTTCCCATCCCTGCCAGAAGATTAATGCCATAGCAAAGACCATGGATTTATAGAGAACATATTTGTAATGTCTGAAGCCTGGTTTTATTCTTTAGAGGGGACAGAGAGATACACTTCTAGGCTTATTCACAGTTCTACTATTACACAAGTGCTTAATGATTTATTTCAAAAGTTAAAAAGGAACGTGGCAAGCAAACAAGAAACCCGTGTCCTCTCTGTCTTACTGCAAAATTCATCTCAAGACAGAAAATCTGCAAAAACCATTCCAGGACTCATTTAAGCTCTGCTTTAAGTACTTGGAGTAATGGGATTGAGGGTCTCTGTGTGGCAGCATTGCTGTTCCTATCAAAAAAACCTGGGGTTCCAGCTTACACCCTATGCAAGTCCCTGAAAACCTCATGTGATGCCTACAAGGAGCAGAGCACAGATTTAGTACTAAGCCATTTTTTCCAGGAAAACTTAGGTCAAACAGACACATAGCAAGTATAACAAGCATGGAAAAATGGTGCCTTGGTTCTGGAAAATCGCACTTGATGTTGTTAGGCTAGTTCACCCAGGAGCTAAAGATGAGAAAGGGAAATAGTCTCTTTCTCTCTCCATCAGAACATATTGATTCATTGAAACAGGAACATTGTTCCAAGCTCAAAGCAAAATTTCTAATCAAAGCACAAGAGGGAAGGAACTTACGTAAGACATGGAAAATCTGAGGTCGTGTCCCACCCTGACTGATGGTGTCCAGATGAATGTCCTAATTGCACAGCTCTAGGTATCTGGGGCAGGTCTCACATTCTTCCCTGAACAATTGCAAAAGATCTGAGTTTCATTCTCCCACAGAACAATAAAAAGTCGACTTCAGAACTCCTGGTATTTTACAAAATACGTATTCCTAGGCAAGTATTATGTCTGAAATTGGGGAGCTTCAATTTATCCTGCTTCAAGGAGGGCTTTAAAATACCAACCACTCCATACAATCTCCTCAGCTGCAGAGACGAACTGGATCAACCTCATGGACATCCCTCCATTGCTGGGTACATAACACAGCATGGGCTTCTTTGGTCTTTGTTTCCAGTACCAAATTCTCACAGAAAGGCAAGATTTCATGCTGGAAAGCCCTAAACTTAGACAAGACAGACCTGGTGACAACGCTATTAAAGGATACATCAGACAGTAGTTCTCCTGGTACTCTTACTCACTGACCTCACTCTAACACCTTGGGGGGTTTTAATGCCTTCAGTAAATTTCTGGAAATGTCTTTCTAGACCAGTCTTTGCTGGTCATTGGGGAATAACTAAGAGTGGAAAAGTTCTTATGGGAGCTGCAGAGTCACGGACGGTGACACTTGAGGAGAAATCAAATAAAAATGCAGATAAAAATACAATGGCTGTAGTACTGAGGCATCAAACAGTAGTAATTCACTGGAAGGAGTTGAGGGAAAGCCCTGCCTCTATGGGAGGCCAGTGTGTGGCACCTGGTTTTGCACAGCTAGACACAGTTAAACATCCTTCTTGCTGTCCATGGTACATCAGGCCTTGCTTTAGCAGGTCACCAAAGAACAGGCTCAGGCCGATCATATAACCACATACTTCCCCTAGTGACAGAAAGACCTTCCCTGAACCTGCAGTTTTGTACCTAAAGGGTTTTTTCCTGCTTTACCCAGAAATGGTGTGTGGTTGTGATGCAGTCCCAAGCATTTCAATTGTTCTCTTTGGGTTTTGTTCTGCGTCTAATCCCAAAGTTTGTACCTCAAGTGTCTTTGAGGATGCCCTTAACCTTGGGTACATATCGCTGTCAAAAATCGGTATTTCTGTAAAACTGCTTTGTCAGCAAAAAATATTAGGTACAGCTGTTTTCCTAAATATCTGCATCAGGCCACTCCTGACAAGGACTGACAAAAACTCCTCTCACTGAGTCCAGAGCAGGAAAACATAATTTTTTATGAATTACAGAGAGTAACATTATCCTGCAGTTTGACCCAAATTATCTGGTATTTGACCAAACATCTTTCTAACGTATCCCCTTTATTTTTGGGGCGAGGGAGGTCTGTCAGGATTGGCATATATTGAAATTCACAGTTCATCTTTGGTAATGTAATCACAGCCTTGCATTAATTGATCTTATTCAAGATGACTGCCTCATGTCATGCAGGCTATCCTAGAGCTGAAGCAGACAGAAGGATGTTCCTTGATATATTATTTAGGGGAGAAGAATACACTTCTGACAATACAAGTTTTTATTCTACTTGAGTTTCAGAAGCTCATGTTTGGGAGATATGCAACAATAAGACAAAGCTTTGATCTCTTTTCTCATGAATGATGGAAGAATTCTTAGATTTATTGCGTAAAATTTCCACTTTATTAAGCTGTCAAGTTTTGCTTGGTGGCCTACTGCAGAATGAAATACTAAATTTGATTTAAAGGTCAGAGGAGATGTGTGGCACCTACAATCTGCCTTTGAATTGTTTTTGTAACACTAAATAGAGTTTACAAGGAGAGAAAATTGGAACTGGTCAGCATAAGTCATTCCAAATCACAGTGTCTTTGAAAAGACAGCTCTACTTTTAACTACACTAAAAGATAAAGGAAACAGGTACATTATTGTGTTACTCTGGGATTTATGAAACTCCAGACAGAGTTCTGGGACTGTAATTGTAACAGCTAAACAAGGGGAAAGTGTCAGGAAAGTGTCTAACGTTAATGCAGCAGTCACAATTGTAAGTAAACTTAATTTGGGGAGACATTTTAATCTGAATTTACTAGAGGTCTAAACAAACTCGCAACAATAGGTTCTGACCACTCTCCCAACAGACCTTGTTATTATTTCTGCATCTCTACATCTTTTAATTCACAACCCAAACAAGGCCCCAGAAGAAATGACTTTCTTTTAAAATAATTTTACAACTGCAGCCAAATATATTATCATTTTAATTAAATATGTGAAGTATAACAAGGGCCAAGATATAAATTTCTAGGAGACTGAAGCCTAATTTAATTTCCACGTTTAATATATATAACTCATGACACATAAAACCTCCTAATATCCCCATTTGCCTCTTAGTACAGTCCTTTATCATGCACATTTCATTAGTCACATAGATAAAAGCAAACGATTGCAAACTAACTGTTAAGTCTATGTGAGACATTACTTGGTAACAAAATTTGGTACTATGATAAGTGGAAATTTCTGTTTCAGGAAAAAAGAGGCAATCTCCCAGTGCCTCGTTAAAGAAAATAGTTCACTCATAATCACCATCTAATTCTCTAACGGTGTCTGACTTTGGTTTCTGATTTTCCTGCTTGGAAATTCAAAGAGCAGCTCTTCCCTGAAGAATCCTGAAAAAAGAACAAAACCTTCAAGAAATCATTTGGTCATGTTGTTCCTCTCTGAGCCAAACCCAACACCAGACAAGGCGGAAACAACTGAAAACATTGACATTCTGATGAGAAAGGGGCTGGGAAGGAAACTTGTCCCAGGCTTGCTAATTCCCCTTCCTGACAGCAAAGCACAAAACAGCCTGGGCTGACTGCCTGCTAGCACGTTGCTCAGATTCAGCACAATCCAAGAGTAGAGTAAGCAGAAATTCTCTAGTTTTTGACCTGCCAGTTGCCATTTGGGCTGCGTAGGTAATACTGCATTTTGGAAAGCTCATGTATACCCTCTCCCCAACTGTTTCCCACAGCTTTCAATAAAAAAGCCTGACTCTCGATTTATTTTTTGGCCTTTCCTCTTACATTAAGGGTCACTGAGAATTAAAAATACAGTTTGAAGGGAGGAAACGGCCATGGTTTCCAAGTTTCAGCTTCTGACTTCCTCTTTGAGGTTTCACATAAAACCCTTACACTGAAAGCAAACCTGAGCCTTTGATCCAAAAAAGATCCAAGTATAGTTCTGGTTCAGGTCTGTGTGAGAAATATGACATTTCAGAGATAAAGTCAGATAAAATTTATGAATTCCTTAAACCCAATGCATTCTGCATTTTTTCCCTGCTCTGTTTTCTGAGGGTCCTTTATCAACTGCTTGGTGGGTTAAGACAAGGAGTGAAATATCTGAAGGAATTCAGAACTTCTGCAAAGATGGCTTGGTCTGGAAATACAGCTTTTGCATTGACTCATTTCTGGATTTGCCCTAGGTCCTATCCAGGACATGGGTAAGAGACTGAAATCCTTTCTGACCCAGCTCTCAGCAGACACGCTGCCCACAGACACCTGGTTCTACCGGTTCAGTCAGCCAGCCTGAGCTTGAGCTTTCCTTCTGTATTTTCTCCAAATTAATATTTAGGATTCTGCCCACACAAGGTAGGTGAGGGACAGGTTCAGGTCTGAATGCAGGGTTTGCACACTCAAAATACATGTGTCTAAGACGGGGTGTTGCCTGTGGAAGTAGTGTCTAGGAAAGGAGGAATCCCTGCTGCCAACTGCATGAGAATGGGAAGTCATTCCTGGTTTTCTGCACAGCATTATAATGTAGGAAACCCACTAAAATACAGCTTTTCTGAAGGTGGTATTGGAGGTGACAGAGGTCAGCCTGCTCAGCCTGTGTCACCAAAGAGGCTTTTCCCCAAATTCCTTGTGTTACAGCCAAGGGACCTTTCAACTGGGTTAAAACATCTCCAGTTCAGCCCTGTTTGTAAAGATGACCTGTTGACCATTACCTATCGGCATAAGTATTTTATATCCCTACTTAATGTGGAAGCTACAGAGAAATGAACCACTTGGGACTGGTAGAGATCTCTCAGGAAAAAAAATAATATTCAGATGAAGGGTGGGAAAACCTGGACATGACTAGTGGCATATACTGGTGGGGCCTGAGCTTTAAACAGCAAAGTGTCTGACTGACAAGTAGTGCAAATTGCTCAGAGAGACAAAAAATACCAATATACCCTTTTGCTTGATCACTTGACGACTTGGGATTCTCCTCTGAAGCAGAAAATTCTGTACACAGTATATAGAGGGTCTATGAGCATTTAAAAGATACTGAGTGCTCTCGATTTCTATTGATCGCAGTTCTGCATCTTCGGAGAATATAAATGATGAATTACCTGATTCAGTAGCTTTAAACAAAGGAAGAGCCTAGACAGAAAATGTTTAGAAGGACCCGTTTAGTAAGGGAGCATAGAAAAGATGGCAAGGCTTTCTTCCTACAAATCCTTTCAGCTGTAATCATAGAAGCATACCCAAGGATTTATGAACGCTCATTATATTGATGCATTGCTGCATTTCTGCCTAAAAATAAACCAAAATGTGTTAAGTTTGGCCCAAGATGAAATACTGAGTTTCCAGTACTAAAATGTTTCAATTATTCATATTGAAAGATCAGGAAACTAGCAAGGAGATAAACATTGTTGTTCATATACCGACAAAGCATGCCAATGGTTAGAAACTTGTGCTTCTATTTCAGAATAAGCTAATTAACATTAGCATGAGTGTTAAGTCATTAACATACTCCCCTGAACAAAGTTATCAGGCTCTGATTTTAAACTTCACTTTCACTCAATTAAATGTATAGTCACTTTTTCCTGTCAGTCAAGTAATATTTCCTTTAAAAAAAAATTAAAATAAGGATATAGCGATAGTCACCCAGTAACTAGGTGACAACTTCAGCTATCTCTGATTAATCTTTGGATAGGCAGGAAAACTGGCAGTGTGTGTAGATTGCAAGACCGAGCTAATGGATAGATTTTTACTGCACAAAAGTGAGCTTCAATGAATTGGAGAATGTTTAATAGATTTGGATTTACCAAGACAAACCCAACAAAATGGGTAGAGACTTCTTGAATGCATGTTTTCTAGGGCTTAAACATGGATTTGGGAGTTGATCCCATTCTTAAAGAGGAGGAAAATCATACACCTATGACCGAAGATTTTGAACTTCTGTACTCTTTCAAGTGCAATTTTGAAGATTTGAAAGATTTCCAACTATTTGCACGTTGCTGTCAGGAGTTTTTGCCTGGAGCTTTGGTTTACAAGCATCTCCACATGGGAGCAAGCGCATGGGAAACAGCGGGGTTAGAGATAACCCTGCGAACCCACTCCAGGCAAACACTTCAAAAAGATCTCCGCAGGGAATAGCTGGATAACAGATAAAACATGTTGGGTTCTTGTTTAAAGAAACTTTGGGCTTCTCTGATTTCTGGGGTCTGCCTGGGTTTTTACGCTCTCATTAAACTTGGTGAGAAGAGGCCCTTCATTTGGGCAGAGCCACAGGAATTTCAGCAGCTGGTTGTGGTCATTATTCCTAAATTTAAAGACGGGGGAAAAAAAAAGATCTAGCCAGGTGTCAAGTAGGCACTATTTATTCTAGAAGACAGTCTTCTCAAAACTTTTGAAGGCTGATATTCTTACGGCATGAAGGTATAAAATAAGACTGTGAGGGAGCTACAGTTAATGATTAGTAAGCAAACTTCCCCAATCAACAACCCAAACTAGTTGAAAAACCATTTACCTGTCTATATTTATTTATTATCGATTATCATTAATTGAAAAGACTCTGACTGCTGCAATATCTGACTGATGATTTTTCATTTTTCATGAAAGTCATTAGCTTCTTCGTCCAGATATAGCAAACACTTTCAAGTGCCATAACTCAGATTATCTAATTACACAGCATTCACCTATGAAGAAAAATGCCTTGGACACGAGAACTGTGCTCTACCAATAAAAGCAACGACTCACACTTCGGTAGGAACATTATAAGCTGCAGAGATGGAGCTTAACACCCAAACTCAAGTTAGAAATGCAGAAGCAAAGCCCCTTGCCAACAGCACCAGCAGTTCAAGGAACTAGCGCCCTTTCTGTCACCCAGGGGTTGGTACAAGTAATGAGCAGAAGGTGGTTTTCCTCAGAGCCTGAGTATTGATGTTTCTTTAAGTCAGGGTTTGCACGGAGTTTATATGATAGATCTCAAGAAAAAACAAAACAGTGGGGAAACAGGAGTTTTTTCAATTAGCTCATCGATGCCATTGATCAGTTCTAGTCATGACTGAGGAGCAACTTGAACTGCAAGACAGGTCCCACACAGGGCTTGGATTTGGGGCCAGTGTGAGACGCTCAGACCCTCAGCAATCGCACTCAAGCTGCAGGTACTTGCGCAGCAGCTACAGCACTGGTGTGAGTTTCCTTGACATCATCTATGATGCTAAAGTATGTCAGTACACCCTGCAACCGTACTCTCTGCACCCTGAGAACCCTCCTTGTGGGTAGCCAGCAGTGCTGCTCTCATGGTGCAGTCACGTTGCCTGGGCCAGTCTGCATCTGGAAATCAGCTCTGCATTTTGCCCTTGCACTTGGCAAGATGCTCAGGTAACTTTGTCATCACGTGCCTTGCTCGGTGTTCAGATGAGACCTCCTGAAACCACACAGTGGCTTCAGGATCTGAATTAAAATTCTGCTGCACCAAATGTATCTCCCAACTCAACCAGATAGCAGCTGGGTAATGCCTGAAATGCAGAATGGTTTATTCAAGGGAGGGAGCTCAACCCCTCTACCCTCACTGGCTTGTTTCTGCTAAAAATACCCATTATGTCCAATATTTTATGGTTTTACTTGTAGTTTAAAAACAAGTGACTGCTATGAAGCTCAGCCAGAATAGCAACCGTAAACCATCAAGATCCCTATCAAACTACTGAGACAATGAAATAATATATATATATATCAGATTCCCAAATGACCTCCATAAATCCTTGTTCACCAACAATGATATTTGCTAACAACAAAATTAACTTTATTATTTTCTTCCTCTGACTGTATTTGCCAACACTCATTTTTGAAGCTACTCAGATCAACCAGAGCAGATAAATTAGATTAAATTAGGTTTACTGGCCAAGATGTGAAGACACAAGCATAACTCTGAGGCTTATATTAAGCCACGATTTGAGGATCTTCATAAAATGCACTGTACACTGGAGGCTAATAAAGAAAAAGAAGAGAGCTGCTATCTCTGATGCTCCCACAACATCCTCTGGATATCGCATACATAAAGGGTTACCGCCTGGCCTGACATGCAGCATCCAATAATTTGTGTGGAGGGAGCACAAACCCAAATACAATCTGGTCTTCCACTCAAGGGGTGGCAAATAGGCCTGTGCTCCAAGCAGATGCTATGGATTAACTTTTGAAATGGAGACACAGTGAGGGGGAGTGGGGGTGAGGGGTGGGCAGCTCTGAGGTGCCAAGCCAGCAGCAGGAATACCATTCTCTTTGCTCAGGTGAGCACAAAAATATGCCTGAGGTGCACAAAAGCATTCACTGCTTCAAACAGGAGGGTAAACAAGGGTAAAGAAGTAATCTAAATATGGGAACAGCAACCTCAATCTGTCATTAATTATGGATCCAAATTTTGTAAAATGCTGTCTTTTCTTTTACGTTTCTGTCAATGTCACGTAGGTGGCAACAGGAACAAATAATTCTCTTTGGAAGCTTTTATTATACTGGACACTGACAGATGCCCCAAGAGCCAATTGCACCCCTGCAAGGCGCCCATCGAAGTGAAAGGTACGGCTTCATCTGAGTGCTCTGGGGTCACTGAGGGCAGGAGCCTCCTGGACTTTACTGCACTGGGCTTGATTACTTGTTCTCTGTCTGTCCCTGTACCAGGGAGATAGACTGTAATACAGGGCCAGCAACCACTAACCTTGGCTCTCGCTGTGAAAAACTTGCTAAGTAAGATATAACAGGGAGATATGGTTCATTTTTATCCCATCCAGATTGTCTATAGGCAGCAGGTAATATGTCTTTTAACAGACTGCCTTTGTTCTGGAGTTTTCCTTGACATGTTCCTGCTGTTTATGAAGGGGGGGGGGTTAGGATCCTTGGCAGAAATGTAAATGACACTAATATTTTTCTTAAAAATTCTTGGCTCAAGTTTATGTGCGAAACCAGATGTGGGGATTTATGAAGGACACTTGTGACAGGTCTGGCTGCAAAAAACTGAAGAGGGGAAAAAAAAAAATAAAAAAAATCAATAAACAGCATTAAAATAAATAAAGAAATTAAAAAATCAAAACTTGAAAGTATCTCAAAACTCCTTTGAACTATCCCTGCAATGCACCAGTATCTTCCAGTGCAAATGGTCTGGAGTGAAAGAAGAGACATATCTAAACTGCAGAGATAACAAAAGAGGGAAAATAAATCTTGCCCCAACTTGAGTTGCTACAATTGTGCAGCAGCTCCTGTATTTTGTGAAGTTCCTATGGCTTGCTCTGTAACTGCAATACCTGTGGGTAAGCATCATCCCTAAGGCAAAGCCCAGCATGAGGCTTTATCCTGCTCTCTCTGAAGGTGTAAATGCCACATGGATTCTTGTTTTGATCCAATAAGGGGGAAGGTCACTGCAGTCTGACCTGGAGATGTGTTCACTGTCTTAACTGAGAATGCGAGAGTGCAAAGCTTCTCAAAGAAGCTCATTCCTAACGCACAGCTTCCCAACATGCAAAGGCAAATTATAGCTGAGTCCTTAATTTTACTAATGGGTAGCATTTTGGCATGAGACCTGTGACCTTTGAGAAGGGAAGGATATTCTTTAAGGAGTCAGTGACTAGATGTCATATGCTTTTGTGAGCATCTCATTCAGGAAAGGGAAATAGGTAAGATCTTGGAGTAAATCTGAAAGGCAGACCTGGGGGAAGCTGTGCTTCATTTATATCAGAAACCTTTGTCTGAAATGACTGATGCTTGCAAATATTTGTACTGTACCAGTGCAGGGTGCTTACAGAGCTGGGTCAAGACTCTTGGTGGGTATTCCCAGGCCCAACAGGCTAGTTCTAAAATTTCCACCTCAGAGTAACTCCTTATTCTTACTCCAAAATTTATTTGGGAAACTGTCCCCATATGCCTTCCCAAACCTGTTGAAAGCTGAAGCATTTTCACAGAATCACAGACTTGTAAGGGTTGGAAGGGACCTCCAGAGATCAAGTCCAACCCCCCTACCAAAGCAGATTCCCTAGGACAGGTCACACAGGTTGGCATCCAGATAGGCCTTGAATTTCTGCTTACCCAGTAAAACACTATAACCTGCTCATGCAGAGGGATTTGACTCAAATTCACTCAGAAAGAGTTAGATTAAGAAACCAACTCTGCTTCTGCTAAATACTGAATTGGTGAGTTTACAGCACTGTCTGGCTTTGCCTTGGCCTAACAGTCAGGACTTTCACACCACAACTGGAAAACCCCCCTCCGAACCCCACTCCAGCTCTGGATGCAGAATTCCCAGTGTAGGCAATGCAGCGAGGACCCTGTCCCATGCTGGCTGTGGCAGAGCACTGGGACCTGGGGAGCCTGCAAGGGTGCTCATCCTTCCCTCAGCATCAAGGGAGAAGCACGCAGCGGCAGCCCTGTCCTGGATCCCTGGACCAGAGCTTGGATCAGCCTTGTATTTCATTGTGAAGTTCTATGGCAACCCCAGACACAGAGGTGTTCTCAAACATGAAACGCTGGACCCTGACAGCAGTTGTTTGGAAGGGAGAAATGTGTGCTCTATGCCCAGACTGCAAAGCAGCAGCTGCACTTTTAATTAAAACTTATGTCCTATATATCTTTGTGTGTTTGACTGTTTCTTTGTTTTTAATGAAATTTTTAGATAAAGGGAGCTTTTTTAATTATACTTCTGCCTCCTGGTGCATTCCTGCCTTATTCATTTTTGCTATCATGACTTTTTTCAATTTACGTTAACAGATTAGGCCGTATCAGAGCTTCTGAGTATATTAAAGGTGACAGCAGTGAAACACAGCTCTGTTTCTTGATCTATTCAGTAACGGTCTCCTTAGTCACCCTTCTTTATCCCCCCTCCCCACCATACACGCTTTAATTACTGTGACACATATGGATCTTAAGCATATTTGACAAAGAGTAATGAATGAAGTCTCAAGACTCATCAAGCAAATGCCTCAGCATTTGCATAAGTTAACTTTACTATCATTCTGTGGATCTGCAGGTTAAAATTAGGGATTTTTTGACTTGGGGAATTCAACTGGAACAGCAATTCCCAAAGAGCTAGTGTTCAGTGGATTTCTTCATACGGACCAGTTTGGATTTAGGAAGTGCTGGACTCACACCAAAGTCCAGCAGAAGTTGGGGGAGAATTTTTTGTTGGTAGGAATGAAACCCTTAGATCTTCAGGAATGTGAAAATATGAGGAACAAGGAAGCTAGAAGAAAAGTTTAACAGGCTGTGGAGAGAAAGAAGGAGGAAACCAAAAGTTCTATAAAAGTAAATCATTAACTAGAGGAATGAAGGGTTTACTGTAACAAAGTTACAAAATTAGGATGCAAATCACAGAGGAATTGAAAAAGCTGGCATAAACACAACCCACACGTCACAGCCCAGGTAGTCAGATTCACGGCTTTGTGTTCATTATTTGGATGGTGCAAGAGAGAGGGAATTCAAGTAGCAATTGGAACTTCCCTGCTTGACTATTAATACATAGAGGAAAACATGTGAACTATGCTAAAATGCCAGCAGTTCATTATCCTGTTTGCTTCTTCTCACTTATGCAGAAAACTCCGTTAGTTTTCTTTTCCCAGGCTAAGGCACAGGACAAATTTTCCTTCACGTGTAGAAGGCAGAATAGTTTTAGTAATGCTTTAGAAAGCAAGAAAATTTGGTGCAAATTTGGTTCCAAGGAACCAGGCAGGAAAAAGGAGGATTTGGATGAAGGAGGTCTACCTCTGATTTGGATGAAGGAGGTCTACCTCCAAGTTCCCAGTTCTGCTGCAGAATTCTGTCCCCTGGGCTCCTGCTCTAACAAACTGCTTGCTACACTTTAAATCTTCATGCAAAATAACTGCTGAGCATAAAGTATGTTTATATCAATCATCCCAGAAATGTAAACAAAATAGAAGCAGTAGAATTATGAATGAAGAGTTGATTAAGAAGTGACAGCAAAGATTTGTGATAATGAAGGGATGAATAGTGCTTGTCTGGAAATGTGCCAGTTACTCGCAATTAATTTTGCAAGCTAGTCAGCAGGATACCTGCTGGCTTGCAAACAGTGTGGGCATTTGCTACCCAGGTCGGTACATGTCTACAGACTATTCTGTACCAAGATATTTGTGATGTTTTATGACTATGGACTGGAATAACAAAAGCATGGTAGACCTAACAGCCATGACAGCATCTGATGTTGAGATGCTCTAACCGTGGACTGTTGCTCCCAGTCCTTAGAGCCCTGGCTTTCTCCAGAACTGCTCCTGCCTGCCGATGGATGTGCCCAGAGCCACCTCTTTGTGAGGCCGGCAAAGTGAGACCTCACTTCACAAGCTAGTTGGAGGATGTTCACCCAGCTAAAAAGATAAGAGGGCATCCTAGGTTGATCACAAGATATTTGCTTGAGAAAGGGGAGATGTGGGTGCCAGATCCTGCTCCAGAAAACAGCTAGCCAGCAGCAAGAAGCCCCTTTTCTTGCCAGTGGGCATATTTGCATACAGAAGAACTGTTCTATGGTGCACTCATCAGCTCTCCTTTATAGGGATGGATTAACCCGAATAGATTAGCAGAGACAATGTCAGATCTAGTATGTTTTCTGCAATCCTACAGCAAACAAGTGACAGACTCGGACAGCAAGGCCTTGGTGTAATGACACTCTAGTCTCCTATTCTGATCACAAGCCCATCTTGTCATCTGCTTAAATAAAACCAAATAACTCTGGATCAAACCTCTAGTAAAAACATACCACAGTGTATCCACAGGGTCAATGAAACAATTCCCTTATGCTCCTTAAACTCTACAAAATGCACATTTTTATCTACTAGCTGAAGTATTTAACTATTCCCAAGTGGAGGCTGATGAGTAATCAATCCCCAGCCAGTCAATCTATTGAATTCAGGCATAACCAGCATCTCATACTCTGTAATAGCTACTGTATGAGAAGAATTTCAAAATAAAGTGCAAGTCTGAACGAGGCAAATGTTTCCTTCCATTACAGAGACATTACATCAACACATTCCAAAGAAAGTTTGAGGGTAGGATTATTAAAATGCAAAGATTTGCTGGTTATATGATTAGGAGAATGAAGAAAAACTAGGAGGTGAGAGTGTGAAGGTAAAGTAATAAAAGAAAACCAAATGATTCATTTAATTAAAGAGTTGATTAAACTTGAAGACTTGTTATACCTCACATTTTTCATTAGCAAACATTTCTATTTAGGGGATTTTTTTTCATTTTTTAAATTGAAGTTCTTCCCAATACAGTGTATGATTTACGAGGTGATTTATGGGGCCAGCCCCACTTCTTTCAAAATCCACAGGAATCTTTGCATTGATTAGAAGAATTGGTTATTGTAGAAGCTAAAACACCTTTTTTGATGAATTCTCATGTCAGTCAGTTTTGTGAATCCCAGGTGATTTTACGTGAAAAGACTGATGTCACACAACTTGAGGAATGCAATTAGTTTTTCCATTTGTGATATTACTCAGATGTAAATAATCTTGGGACCTACAGGCTGACATCATAAATTACCTTCCCCGTTATTTGTCCAGGTTCTGTGTCGCTGCAAACACTGGACATAGTCTCGTTATTGAGATGTCTTTCAGAGGGCCAGTTAATATAACGATATCTGCTGGCTTATCAGAAAAATATTAGAAATTAATGAGGTTGCATTTAGTTGGTGCCAAGTAATTAAATACAACGTAATGAAGTGCTAAATATATCTAAAACTTTAAGCTTTGGTCTTTTAATATAGAACTTGTGTGTGTGAGAGAGAGCAAGAAAGAGAAAGAAAGAGTCAATATCATTTAATCTTTTATGCTTCTGTCATTTAATTTTCAGCCATCCATCCACTGAAACAGGCTAATTTCAGATTGCACCGTGTAACTCGAAACTAGAGAAATGAAATCTTTTTAAAAATGAGTACTTAATGTGTAGTGAAACTCCCCCAGAACCTGAGACACCTTGCTCACCTCAAGTTTTAGTCAATTAAAACTGTTAAAACATCGTTAAAACTGTGCGCACACACTCATGCACACACCCCGACAACATAATTGCCTGTTGAGAAATTAACCTTTCCTCAGAGCCACCTCTCCATACAAAATTTGAAACATCAAGGTCCAGATTACTAAAGAAAAATCTTCCCCAGAATGTTTGGTTTGTAAGAATTAGCAGAAAATCTGCGTGATCGTGAAGCTATTTGTCTGTTACCTCTTTTTTTCCCACAGATACAGCCCAAAGGCAAACTCTTTCTTGGTCCTCACAGCTCAGGATGGAGCTAGAGACACCATGATCCCTGAGGTGGTCTAAGTCCAGATCCGTGCCTGGCCTTTGCTGGGCAGAAACTGAAAATCCAAATACTTAACATGGCCCCTGCCCCAACCAGTTGCACTTTGTCTGCCAGATCCTGATTCAAGGTCTCCCAGGCAGATGTCATCTGCTCCTCCCAGTCAAACACCACTAGTTAATGTATGTGAGCCATACAGAATTTGGGTGAATTTGTGGCTAACTGCAGCCATGAAGAAATTTCAATCCCAACATTTCTGCATTGATTTCCAAGAGGATTAATGCTGCTCAGAACACTGCTTCAAAATCCCAGTTCCAGTACTTGGAAATAAAAGGACTATCATTCACCGCCTGTTACAACAAATGTTTCAGGAAAAATTCAACAGTAAATAAAAATTCTCAGGTTCTCTGTACAAAAATGCATGCACACCAGAAGATATATGCTATATTTTAAAAGTGTTAAAAAGCACACCGTTTTATTGATAAAAACACTTAAACTCTCCCTCTGTCTCTTTCTGTGCTTCTCTTGGGAGCTTTAAACTCAAACGACTCTGATAAAATATGAAAGCTTCCAGTGATTTATTATTAATAGCAAATAAATAAATTTAGGGGAGAAAATGTACTTTGAGATATTATTGTCATTGAGGGACCAACAGTATCTTCAGCTTTCATCTATTTCTACGGAAATCTGTTGAAAATCTCTTTTGCATATTCATGGTCACGGTCATTCTAGTGGGGAATATCTGTAAGCAAAATTTTTCATTCTCTTACCATCCTGTCTAGTTTACAGGAAAAAATGTCATTATCACTACTTAGTTGAAAGATTAATAATAAAAATATTCTTCCTGGATGAAGCACAAAGGATGTTTATACAAATAGAAAATACCAAAGAAAACCCAGCAGAAGCCTCAAGATTCTCTAGAATATTCACACAATTCAAACCCCACAGAAGTCACACGATATCAGGAAGAGCCAGAGGAGCCTTAGGTGGGCATTTCTGGTAAAGGCTAACCAGTTTTCCTGGGAATTGTTTTTTCCTACCAATTTACTGATCATGTTGTATGGCAAGAGAATTCATTTGCAGCAGGTGAACCTTCAGATGGCAGATGTTCCTCAAGACCTTTTGGCAAAGGAAGATGACCAGCCCCTGCTGATTACTGAGCAGCACATGCCTGAGACCTCATCTAGAAATGAAGTTTGCCTTTGCCTAGGTCTGATGAGGAATGAAATTAAAGAAAGGTGTAGCCAGGGCATGCTATCGAAGCCAGGATCCCACAAAACCAACTGGATACGGGCGCTCCTTTAATGTTTTAATTAGGAGCCACAGTATCTCAGTATAACACCAGAGAAGAGCAACAGCCTATGTCAGGTAGGTCTCAGGTTGTCTTTGGTCTTCTCTGGCTTTGGCATCTTTAAAAATGACATTTGGTATTTATGTGAGTTTGAGAGGATTGAAATATCTTGGAACCTTCGGCCTTTGTCAATGACATGAATGACATGCCCCCATTTACCTGTCTGTGTATTGATAATGACTGCCTTTACTTTGAAGCCTACAGATCAAAGAGAGGTTTTGAAATGATTCGTAAGAAGAAGTCCCTACTAACTCTAAAAGTTAAAGCTTACACAACCCATAGCCAGCTTCACACAAAGTGTGATATTTTTATGGTTTATGCAACTGTGGTTTCTTTAAGAATTTCCTGGAAGGGACCTATTGTGTATATGGAAGACACCTACACACATTTACCTCCATAAACACCAGTACAACCACACGTGCCCTAATTCAGCTGTGTTATGCCACGTAAAGTGCATCAGACTATTTAATTTGCCTTATTCGCAGGGATACTCTGCCCACAGGATACACCAAGCCAGGCTGACAACTCACAACAGGAGACAGTCACTCAGGAGCTGGCAAACAAGAATCTCCCAAATGCCTCCAGAAATCACTATTTCTTGCTAAAATGCCATTAAAAAAGGATCTCATTTGCTTTTTTTTTTGGTGTGGATCTCGGTGCTTCCCAAAGAGCTGCACCACCAGGTGCTGTAGCTGGAGCTCTACAAGATTTTCCTCTGCTTATTCTAATGTTAATCAAGAAGGAACAAGGAATAGTTTGAACTGCTTTGTTAAGAGTGTTTCTGGCAATGTATTTGCCTTGATGACAAAACCCCAATACACTACCACAGGCTTTTGTTTTCCTTTTTTCTTCTGTTGCTTTGTTTACTGCTAGAGCATTTAAAAATATTTTTATTGCAGATTCTGTGCTCAATTTAGGGCTTAAAGTAAATATTATGCTCTACACTGCTACTAAAATAAAGCTTGCAGTGCAGAACCTACTTGCAGCAAAGTGTGACTTATATTTCATATTTCACAAGTGTTATGAAGTCTTATTTAACAGAAAAACATGGTTTCACAGCCTGAAGCTTGTTATTTAAAATCAACTTTTTTTTGGGGGGGGGGGGGGGGGCGTGGTGTGGGGTGTGTGTGCGTGTGTAAATCAAGCTCAGCACTACATAGCAGTGAAAGTTTACCTCCAGTACCTCCATAATTCCCTATGGTCTCTGTGTTCTCCAAGTGCTGAATAACAACATGCTTTTGAAATGCCACCCAGCTTTGCCAAACAGGAGGAAAATACCTCAAAAAGCACTCTCCCTTTCTAGTTTCTCAGCCTATAAACACAAAACACTGTCGAGATTTATGAGTGAAAAAGCAAAAAATACCCACAAAACAAACCCAAACCCCACTCTAACACATTGCTGCAGCTGAAGGCTTTGTTTCTACAAAGTGGTGTTTGCCTTAGATTATAATTCACTCTAAGCAGAACTATTTCACAGCTTTTCCATGCAGATTCCCTGCTGCACCTTTTGCCATAACCCATGAAACAAGACAATCGCTCCCCAAGTCTAGATGCTTTGGTTGGAATTTCAGCCCTGGGGGAAAAAATAATCCAAAAAATAATCTGGGTGCCTTGGCTTCCTCCAGAGCTGGGAGAGCATAAACCTCTCAGTAGCAACTCTACAGCCTTCAAGTGAGTCTAATGTCGATGGAGAACCTTGCTTTCACCTCCTCATGCCTTGAGCAGGACCTGACACGATGAATCACAGAATCATGTGTTGGAAGGGACCTCCAGAGATCATCAGGTCCAACCCCCTGCCAAAGCAGATTCCCTAGGACAGGTCGGTGTCCAGACCGGTCTGGAATATCTCCAGAGAAGGATACTCCACACCCCCCTGGGCAGCCTGTCCCAGGGCTCCCTCACCCTCACTGTGAAGAAGTTCTTCTGTATATTGGTGCAGAACTTCCCTTGCTCCAATTTGAAGCCATTTCCCCTTGTCCTGTCCCCACAGACCATTGAAAAGAGCCTGGCTATTTCCCCTTGTGTCCCACACTTGAGATATTTATAAATATGAGTTGAGCTTCAGACCCTCCCACAGCAAGCATGGATCACAGAGGAGCCCAAACCCTCTCACCACTACCCTGCACAGGCATCCTCGCTAGCGGCATGCTGGTGCCTTCCTCCCCTTCATCACCTGAAGGGCCTCATGCAACCACACTGTCATAAGTCACTGACAGAAGGCAAGAGGAAATCATTTCAGTAAATGATCAACAAGAAGCGGAGGTGAGGATGGCTTCTAGAGTCCCTTCCACTGCTAACCTGGAGCAAAGCTCTTAAAATATTAAATCCTTGGGCAGAAATTTCGACCTGTTTGCAGTGCAGTTATTGCAGCAGGGGAGCTGATGACCCTGGATGAGGTGGTTGGGTACAAGTTCAGTTAAATATCAAGTGGAACAATAAACTTAACGGCTCTTTTGAAAAACGCAGCGTGGGTCAGACTCTAATCTGGTTTGTTTAACAGTGAAAAACATTTTCCCTCGTAAGCTTCATATTTTTTTCTCTTACACAGACTTAGTTCAATCGAAGACTTCTCACTCTGCTGCTGAAATAAACTGACTTAATGTGTACCTTTAAACCGGGTCATTAATCTTCCATCATTCACCTCCTGTATTACGCCCTAGCTTACAGTTAATGGAATATTTAACTGCCTTAAGAGGAACAATAAATTGAAGTCAATGCTTCCTTTCAAGTTTTATCCATATTTTCACCCAAATAAAAAGAAAAATTGTTCACGGGGAACTATTGTGATGTTTCCTTAGTAGCATTTTATTTGTGAGTATACAGTGAAACTCCATTTCAAAATGTGCTAGTGAAAAAAGGATGGCTTATAAATCCCTCTGCTTCAAATGCTGCACAGAGTATAATACACAGAAGGGTATTTCCTTGATTACCCTGGGATACACCACATGGCTTTGAGAGCTATCTACAGGGTTCGAAAACCAAAAGCTTTTCTCACTTGATTCTAAATGATATAGTTTAAGGAAAGGATACCTTTGAGGACAGGACTCCTCAGAACAGTGACTAACAATAATGAAATCTGAAATTCCCTTCCCAAAGCTCACCCCCAAGTTTCTTTCCCCACGGAGAATTTGGATAATGGCAAACCTTTCCTGGCCATAACCTCAGCCTCATTTCTGAAGTCTGCAGCATAGTCTCAAGATGACAAGACAATGGGTAAAAAACAGACTCTAACAATTTTATACAGAAATTCCAGATTTAAGGGCTCTTTCTTCAACACCAGCTGTCACGGACATCACACAACCTCCATGGAGTTTGCTCCCATGAGGCAGAGAGAGACCCTCTGGTCCACCAGAACATACACATCAACAGTGCCACCAAACTACAGGTTAGGGGAGACACAGGGTGAGGCTGTCACACAAAGCAGCTAATTCCCCTCTGTAATAGCTGCAGGCAGGGAACCTCTCTGTCACTGGAACTGCCCTGAAGACCCACCCAGGCTGCAGCTGTCCTGATGCTGAGCACAAAACAAAACCAACCACAGAGTGCTTCCATCCCATCTGCCAAAAGTGTGCTTCTCTTGGTCTACCCTGCCTGCCCTGCCAATGTGACACAGCTCTTAGAAAACCAAACCCATCCCAACAGTCTTCCATGCTGCTGCTGCAAACACAGGAGCAGCTCTGAGGCCAGCTTTGCAATGTGCAAACTGCTAAGGAGAAATTGAAATGAAATGTAAGTGAAAATGCTTCTGCTGTGACATGAAGCAAAGAGAAAGGTTTCTCTTGCCCCCCCACTGCATAAGGGTGCTAGGCTTGGGTTAAGAGGTGGCTTGCCCTACCAGCACTCTGCTCACGGCTCCTTCTCAGCAACTTCAGCAACGTGCTGAGAGCCTCACAGGTGCCTCTCCTTTCCTCTCACCCTCTGCTGCTATTTCTTACTTTACCTGCTGCTGTATGGGAGGTTCCCAGCAAAGTTACAGGCACTGTCACAGAGTTCTTAAACACCATCTACCACCACTTCCACCTCTCCTTCAATGGAACATTCCTGAGTGTCCCAAAATAAAGCTGTCAATGAAATGATACCAGGATTAACATGCTCATTATGGATGCCTTTCTAAAAGCACGGTATTTTAGTAAGTGAATTGTTGGTAAGATCTTTTTCTTCTTCTTCTGACATGGATAGAAGAAGAGAAAAAGATGGAAAAAACCAAACAGCTTTGACCAGCTGAGTTGTGAGCTGCCTGCCTCACCTGGTGGCATGATGCCCAGCAACATGATCTGTGGACTGGTTTACCCATAACCATCGCAGTCTCTTACTGCTTGTATTTCAAGAGCAGGAGAAAATGATCCTCTCTGTTGAGCTGAGCCTTTCCAATGGGGGTAAATCACCCTGAGAATTCATTGGCAGTTTCCAGGGAGCCTTGATCTGGCTGGAAACATTTAAACATATGCCTGATTCAAAGGGAAAGCTGGGCAGCAGCAATACTGTGCTGGCCAAGCAGCACCATGTCCAGCTGGATCAGGATGCATGCCGGCCAGCTTCCCATGGCTCCGGGGCCAGCAGACCTTCTCCCTGCCTCTCTGCAGAAGCCTTTTCATGGCTAAAATGTGGCAGGTGTGTGGGAGAGAAAGTGGCATATACCCTAGTGACCAGTAAGAGACCATGCCCAAACAGTTTGGATCTGACCTCTGCGGGCAGATACTAAGCCTGTGCCCTGCCTGCAGTGCTGCCTGCTTGCTAGCAAGGTTTTTTGCTGCATGAGACTCTCCCTTCCTTGATCATGTGCCAGCAGCAGCTTCCTGCTAAGTGTGCCTTGACCATACCCAGACGACCTTCACAAGTTTCAAATCCTTTCCTTGTTCCTCCAGCAAGACAATTCCTGGTGGCATCGAAGTGCCAAGAAGTACGATCAAACTGATGGGTGCATATGGCACAGCGTGGCTCTCGGACCTCACAAGGGCAGATTTCCTATGTAGACAGCCAGGGCAGTTGGACCATTATGCATGATTCGCATATAAATCACAATTACTGGTATTTACCCTCTAAGGAGGGAATCTGGCAAAGTTAGAAGTGGGCTCCATGCCTCTGAACCAGATGGCCTTTGAAGAAGTCATCCAGGAAACCATGTGTTTGATCAGGAATGTTTGAAAGCATAAATACAAACCAGAAATCTCAAGTGCCTCTCCATCCTTTGTTTGCTCACCCATCCCATGGGATATCTTCCCTTTCAGTCTTACTCAAGAATGAATTAACTTTGAAAATTGCTTTAACGTCAACTGGATGTAAGCCGCAGGGTTTTGTAGGCTTCAAGCAATAGAAAGCAGCGTTACGAGTGGGGCTGTGTTTGTGTGGGTTCTCCTCTCCTCTTTTCTTTAGGAGATTGTGACATAGAAACCTCCAGTAGATTTCTCTTCAGTATATGAAACACACACCTAGTCCTTGGTATAGAAATGGTGCAAATGGTAATGCAAAAAGCAGTGCAGCCTCTGTTTGTGCCAGGGACCAGGTTACCTGGCTCTGAAGCAGCATATGCTCCTGCTCCTGGCAAGGTCGGGGGCTGGAGCAGACCCAGAGCATTAGTGGCCCCTGCGCTGCCGTCGGGATGTGCCAGCTGCTCAGCCAGGCTCTGCAGCCAGCTGTGGTGATGCCAGAGCAATTTGTGCCGACACATGCAAAGATCACAGAAACACTCATCACTTCTGCTGGCAGCCTTTGTAGCCACAGATGTGCAGGAAAGGATGGAGCAGGGTGGGAGACTATCAGGATTCAGAAAAAAGTCAAGACGGATCAGTAGAAACCACTTTCCTCCACCTAGCTTCTGTACATGAAAACACTTCATCTTTTAACACTAAACTCTTATCAGGGAGTCTCTGGCCTCTTTAAGGATTTACCAGGGAAAGATTTCCAGGATAGGCATGGCCATTATACTCTTTTAGATGTGGGAAATCATAAGCACATACTACAGGGATGCAGCCAGATTTCACACTGTGCGCTGCATTCCTGTGTGAGCAGCTGGAGTCACACACACAGTCTGATCGGAAACAGTTAGAGATCAAATTATGCTCATCAGCTTGCACATGGTGTGATGGCACATGGTCTGAAGAGCTACTTTTGTACAAATATCCTGTTTACAACGGCAGAGAAAGCGACTAAGCCAAAAGCCTATGTAAACTGTGGGTCAACATACTGCCTTCATCAAAAGTAAAGAGCAGAGCCACTGTGTAAGGTACCATGCCTGTGGATGCACTGGCATGGGTGGAAGCACCCAGCAAGCGCTGAGGAGTGCACACATGATGCCTCACCACGTGTAGGGCTCAGCTCTCTTCCTGTCAGCATAGTCTGGTACTCCAGAGAGTTGGGATTTGTCCCTTGAGAATGTCTTCTCCAGGACTTTGCTACTGCTATACTGTAGACTTTAAGCCAAGTTATGAGTAAGCCCAGTTAGGAAAGTATCATTATTTTATTAAATCATATTAAATATTAAGGGAGCATAATTTACGCTTAGTCAGCATGCATAATCTTCTTCCTAGGGGAAAACAGCATAACCCTAACTTGATATTAAAACTGGAGAGGAAATTAATCTGCATAATATTGTATTATTTAACGTCTGGATCACAATAAGACTTTGCAGGTAGCAAAAGTTATTCGGGCATCAGGCAATAGCAAGGTACTTTTAAAATGGTTTATAATAATCCTTGAAAATGAGTGATTCTATCTGAAGTGATATTTTCTCCTCACAGCTTCACAACAAATTAAAAAAAGGAAAACAGAGAGAACGAAGGCTTGGATCTCTTTTACGGAATTACAGGGATCTCAACAAAAATATTCTCCCTTTCACCAGCTGTTGAAAGTGTTTTGGATTAAAAGCTTATCTAACATCCTCCTATTCTTCCTCTAGATCTTGAAGGTTGTAAATGTTTGAGTATCAGTTGGTTGTTTCCAGTGCTGATCCAAAACACAGCCCCGCACTAGAGGCTAAGAAGAGAATTCACTCTACCCCAGCCCAAACCAGCACAATGCTGCCTTGGAAAACTTTATTTTTAACTTCTCTTGCCCCTGTGACATTTAGAGAAAAGGATTCACCTTTCCTCCAGACCTTAATGAGATAGTAAATGGTGGCAGTGGAAGATGGTATATGCCATGGGATAAATAAGCAAGGAAAATATCAATAGTAGCTCGATATACACAGCAGTGACTGGTCAAATGGGCTAATACACATTGGCATGAAGTATCAGCACTTCCAGTGTGTACACGGCACTTTTCAGAAGCAGAAGGCACAGGCTGCAGAGCATCGTGGCTGCATTGTCATTCTGAGCTCTGAGTGCAATCACACAAGCCCTGACAGCATTTTGGTAGGCATGGCCTGTTGTGATCCGTTGTAATCAGCATTTACTCCACGGATAAAAAGAGCTCTAAAGTCAATGACAACAGAAACACAATTTTTCCCATTGATTTCTTGCCTTTTGTGCTCCTAAAGTGGCTTCTTTTCATTTCAGCCCAGGGAGAGCCCAGCTATGGTTCACTTCCATCATGACACAGCTAGGAAAGAGCAGCTCCTTTCAGCCAAATTCTGCTCCTCCTGGGGGCTTTGACACTTAACCCTGGCAGTCCCTGTTTGATGGATAAATCACCGTTATGCCAGTAGATACTGCTCAGGAAAAAAACATGTAGGTTCTACATGCCAAAACTCCTGCTTCTGATCTTTTCTTATTGTAATGTACTAAGTCTGTTAGTCCCAAGCATGCTGCAGATGCGCTTTGTGTTTTGGAAACTCCAACCTTCTCTCCTGCTCACCTGGGAGGGAACAGCCACATGTTGAATTTGGGACTGGGCATCTGATTTCTGTCAGTCCAATTCTGAGCCCGCTGCTATTTGTTCTGTAGGTAGAACACAGTTATTGTAAAGATCCACAAAAGCACTTTCAATATACAACATTGGGCAGTTCTATACAAGTACTGACACTCAGCAGGAGCCTGGATTCTGACCTTTCCATTCACACCACCAATGATACAACCAGGAAAGCTCCTACGCCCATTAAGATCGATGTGGTTTTACTTAGGCCACGAACTCTTCTTCTAGCATCAGGCAGATGTGATGGCATGGCACCAGCTTAGGAACTAGCTTAAAGATATAAATATCCTCACTGAACCCAGGGAGAGCTAAGCGTGTGCTAAAATTAAACATTCTTAGGTGGTTTGCTCAGTTAGGGTTATGGCTGTGAAAGTGGACTGTGAGTTAAGGCTTCAGCTGTTCCCAGCACAGCTGTGCAAGAGACATGAGATGGACACAAGTGAGAAACAAAGGGGGTGCTTGGGGCTACATGCTCACTCTGAGGGCAGAGAGTGAACATGGTGCAATGCCAGAGGGTATCCTCAAAGTACCATTTCACAACCTAGCAGAGCGTGCAATACAAAGTCATCTGGAGATCAGGTGAAGATGCTGCTCTTACATAAGACAGGCAGTGTCGAGGACCCTGTTCCACTGTGTGGATGCTGGAATTGTGCTTCTGGGAATTGTGCTCCATTACAACCACTTCATCACAACATCCTGGACACCTGAGGAGCTGCAATTGGATCAATTCCTGCACTGATATTAATGGACTCACAGCCTGAGACACAAACGGTGGCTGAGACGGGAGAAGAGTCCAGAGGCTTTTGCTGTAAGGGTTATAATAGTTTTATTTCTCCTGCACAGATTATAGAGCAATTTCATCATCTCAGGTTTATATGGTGAATAGAAAATTCAGTTTCAAGTGATTGGGTTTAGATTCCTGAGTAGCTGTTAAAATAGAGCCCAAATATAATGGAACATTGCTGTCATCTGAGGGCTCTTTGGTGTTCTTCATGAAAGGAGCTCAGTTCAAAAAGGAACAAGTATCTACAACCTAAAATATCCTGATGCATTCGACAACCTCATTGAAAACCTCAGTGGAGAGGCCTGTTCTCGATTTTGCAGGTGACAATTGAGGCAGAAGCTGTAGGGTTGGGAGGATGCTTCTTCTACTGATGTTCACAAGTTACTTTGAAGAAGGCTTTGCCCAGCAGTTTTTGCTCATGCCTCATATTGGCAAAACTTTTGGGCTTATGCTGAACATTAGTGGTGGGAGTTTTCCTGATTAATTCTTTGCCAGTTCCCTCTGCCATAAAAGTCTTTGAAGATTCAGGGCTTGGATTCCCACAGAATGTGGCACATGAGGAAGAAAGAAAAAGGACATGATGGTTTCCTATTTATTTCTGTTTTGGTGGCGTTTTCTACTGCCTTAGTAAAGCGCCCATTAGGACAGCCACATCTGCTTTGTCATCTACTGGGGTAAATAAACCGAGTACTTTCATATATCATGGAAAAGGTAAGTAAATCACCACCCCCTAGGTTCTGCACAGAAAACCCCAGAGTAAACCTGCTCTCGTTGCCCCTCCGTGGTTGTTTTATGCAAAGGTTCAGCCACAGATACCAGAAATGATGTGTGGGAATGAGGAATTAATCAAGAGTGAGCTGCCAGGGACAGCACAATACACACAGTACCTAAATGATACCAAGTACCTGAGACTCACAGCATAGATGGAGGTATCTCATTAAAAAGACAGTGTGCTGAACCCTTTTTATCAATTGCCTCTTCTACTTTTCTCCACCCCCCCTCCAGTGTTTTGGTTTGTGATCTGCTTCCAAAAAGCTCGAATTCTCTAGCTGGGAAAGCACAAAATCAAATTTCAAAGTTAATACCTGATTCTCACCTTCGTGTATATTTTATTTTGCCGTTTTCATTTTTAGCTGCAGTGTAATTTTTCCTCTCTCCCTTGAGAAATTTTGCTTGGAAACAGACCTGAAACTTCACAGCTTTTATTCCCTTTTCCCCAACTGTCCTAATCCTTATAATACATAATTCTGAATTCTTTGTGGTTATTGAACTGCTTTTATCTTCATCTTTGAACTGTCTTGCCGGCTAAGAAATAGACTGCAATGTGATACTGAATAACAGTAAGAAAGGTAGTAAAACGGTTATTACCCAAAAACTTGCCAAAACAAATCTCTGTATGGTTAACAACAGAGGAAATTTGTATGGTGAAACACAGTGGCATGAAGGAAAAGCTGAATGGAACAAGTACAAGGAGAACAGCTTCAGTTCTAAGACAAAGACAATACCAAAATATTTAAATTCAGTCTCTATAAAGAACAAGGAAGGACTTTGCTACCTATCCCACGAGGCTACTGCTAGGGCTGGTGGGATTTGGGGCTGTTGGCTGAATTCACACGACAGTGAGCAGCTCCCCAGATGCTCTGGTACCTCTGCCCCCCTCGCAGCTTCCTCTGGAGGGAAGGGATTTCAGAAACCATGTGAAGCCCAGACCCCACACTGCCTAGCTGACTCTTTTGATGTTTGAGGAATAACCACCTTGAATGTGCCATAAAAAACCAGCATTCACCACCTCCCAGCATCTTGCCCTATACCACGCATGGATTTTTTTCCATGATCCTCCTGCCAGTTGTGGAAACACAAACCTAATATTATTTTGTTCTCTTACAAAGACCAACCAATATTATATTTTGTTTAAAGAATCTTTATTGCTATTAGCTGAACATCTTCACTTTTGTCTGACCCCTACCTATAAACTGTTCATAGCAAAGAAAACCGAGGGATAAATTATATCCTTCTGCTTCTGATGTAGATAAATATGATCATATAAAACTACTCCTTCATTTACGAAAATTGCCTTTCAGTCTTAAGAGAGATATGTGGGTCCATTGTACCTCTTTTTGATCAGATATCATTATTTGAATCATCATCTCCGTGATTCACAGTATACACCCTTATAATTTTTCCTGCTACATCTCTTACTAATATCTCCAGAGAGAGCTAATTATGCATGCAAAGACAACTCAGAAAAACTGCTGCTAACAAATCATCCAAAATCCCAGTTCTTAGTGAGTTTTTCTTTACCTTCCTGCACTGTTATGGATATTTTATTCATTTAAAACCTCTAAATTTTAATTCCTCTACCTCCAGTCCCTGTCTCCTCAGCCTCTTTCTAAAGGAATGATGATCATAACAGCAGATCATTTATTTATTTTTGGCTAAACTGAAAGAAAGAAGCATATGATTTCTAACCCTGTCCAGTAAGGGCACCTTTGACTTCCTTCCCCAGCCCCTCCAAGGAATCAAGTTAAGGAATGTATAATGAGAGAGACAAAATTAGAGAATATAGAAAGCTTGGATGAGATTTTGTGTTCAGTTTGAAAGGGTGAAAACCTTCATCATCATTCAAAAGAGACTGGATGCCATCACAGAACCTTAGCATGACTTTATGTCTGGTCCCTAGATTGCTCAGAGACGATATATTAGTGGAAAACACAGAATACTATCGAGCTGCATAGGGAGAAATTAATCTTGCTTGGATATCAGTCTTCCAATTTCCTGAATGTTACATTTGATAATTTAAGGAATGGGAGAAGATTATCCATTGGTTTTATTCTACACAGCTCCTAGTTTGAGCCATAAGCCTAAGAGTCAAGTTTTAGTTGGCAGCTGCTAAAACGTACAAGGTTAAGACCATCCCTTGCTCCTGCTCTCTGCCTGGACAGTGACCCCGGGTCCCGCAGGCTCACAAGGCTGCCAGCTCCGAGACCAAGCTCCCAGGACCCACAACTGTCAGAATCTCCTCTTCTGCCTCGCATTTATCCAACATTTCCAGATGATGAGGGTTGTTCAGATGGTGCAATGGGTCCTTAGACAGATGAATCCTCACTGCTGATATTTGCAAGTCATATTTAACAGCACTGGGTAACAATAATTCAAAAATGTGTTCACATTCTTCCTTTCCTAATCAATAGCTAAAGCAATTGGCCATAAAAGTCAAATAGGAAATTATGAGAGTATAAAAGGTAAAATTGCCACAGAATGCCACTCTCAAAAGTCTGTAAGAGCCTGATTTCATTACAACTTATTTCCCTAGGTTTGGGCTCTTCTCAGTTGCTGATGATTGATGCGGCAAATTTTATTTTCACATTTAACAGATTTTAATCTGCCAAACATTTCTGTATCAAAATGAATCTGGAGATGCTTCTTACAAGGTTTACCTCCCAGTAAACTGGTGTAGACTTCTCCCAAGCTGGCAGTGAGCCTGTCATTTCAAGTTTAGCAGCAGATTCTCAGTAACAGAAATGCTGTATCCCTGTGAGAGCTTTACAGTGCAGTAATTTCCCTTTGACTGTAACCTTGAAGAAGCTGCAATCCAGGTTACTGCTGTCACATTGGAATGCATGGGCTTTCCTTCCTGTATTAAGTCTATAGAGTCACAAATGAGAATTATTAAACACAAAGTTAAGGTTTGGGAAGTCAGCTCAACACCCCAAGTCAATAGAGTTCACTCGACACACGCAGGTCTATGTTGCTTCTCACATGCCAAAGAAGTTGCCCTTAGTACATGAAAACCTGCACACCAAAGTGTGGCAATTTGTACATAAAGCCAATCTGTAAACTAAAATATCACTTAAACCACCCCCTCCCAAAACTCCAGCACTTCCCACTCCACTTTCAGCTCCCAACAGATCTTGACTACTGAAACCACCATTCAACAAAGCCTTTGAACACCATAAACAAAGCTAAAGGTACAAAACCATTGGACCAGCTCCAAGATTTTTTTTTTTTTTTTTTAAATCACTGAGTCTGGAGATTTCCACAGTGAAAGTTGGTGTTTTACCCTAGAAGCAGGTGTCTTATTAAAAAAAAAACCAAAACAAAATAAACCCAAAAATATGGAAACTGAACTACCTTTTGAAAAAATTTGAAGTCAGCAAAAACTAGAAATCCTGACCACAGCCAGTTCTTCCAGTTGCACACCTCTTTCCACAGAACAACGGAACTGAATGACAGCAAGAATAATTAGAATATTAGAGATCAGATGATTCATCTAATCTGAGCTTTTCTAGCCCATGCAGAGCCGTCTAGAAAGGGACAAGAATAATCTCAAACAAGCAGTTTCCTCTTGTTTTGTGACACCAGCCCCAGCCTTAGCTCATGACAATGTCAGCCTGCAACCACCTTGACCCTCTTCACAACCCCCCCTCACACCCTGCTGAGATCTTCTCGGAAAGGCAGGAAAGCTGTTGCACCAAAATCTTACGGGCTGCTGCATGCTCTGTCCCTGAACATTGCTGTGCAGAAAGAAACCTGGTTGAAATAGCACCAAGCGATTGCAACACATCCAAGTGTTTCCTTGGATAGTTTGTAAAACTGCAACTAAAGACCCAGCGTTGTGAGAGCACTGAGAACATCACTTGCAGCTCCAGCATCAACCCTTAGAAAGCCCAGGCAAATTCCCACTATGCAAGCAGTTGTTACACTGTTACAGATAAATACAACTAACTTAAACTTGTCATTGTAAAATGATATTTTGAAAGCCCCAAATTTACAACCTGCATTATTTGACCTACCCTTGGCAGCCCACACACCAAGTAGTGGAGTGTTGCCCATATGCACCTTTGAAGGCTGCATTGCTCATCTCATGAAGATAAAGGCAAACCCCTGCCTTCATAAAGTTGGCAACGTAACTGAACATGGGGGAGAAGTGGCATTTTAAATCAGATGTGCTACAGTTTCCATGGTTAATGCAAGTCTTTAAACTTGATTTAGGTAATGCATGCCTGTGTTACTGCGGCAGGCTTTGCTCTAAGATAGAAAGAGCCCTGGTTGATTGAGGGCTTGCAGCTTTAAATAAGAACAATTAAAACGTATTTGATGCTTGAGCACACACACACATTCATTCTCTATATTGACTTTTAAAATCTGCCAAGCTGAGACTGCTGAACCTGTCAATGGGCTCATGCGATGGTTATAGACAGGAACACAGTGACTTTATTTTGAAAATATACAGGAAATGCTCTTGTTCTGGTTACTCAATTTTAAGATCAATACTGTTCAATTATTTAGTGTTTTATCCTTACTGGTGGTACAGACAGTACTATTGTGTGCAGCAAAGGAGTGAGGCTCTAGGTGCATTTATCAGACACTGCATGCCATAAGGCAGACTGGAGCTCATGCTGGTCAGGCAGCTTTGAATACGTTTTAGAGAGATCACCCTGGCTGAGACCTGGGGAGATGTGCTTCCCTCTTACTAGTGGCAGAACCAGCTCTTGGGCATTCTCACCAGGCACAACAGAGATGTCTGCTCTGGGGGAGCAAGGGGACCCCAGAATCTTTGTGACAAGAAGATGCTATCTCAGGCACAGAGCAGTCTCTTAGATACCAGTCTCAACAGCATTTCATTAGCATGACCTCATCTGGGCAAACGTGCTGGGGAACTGGAGAGACAACTAGGACAGGGGACTAGCAGAGAGGTGATCCAACAGTCAGAGACAGGGAATGAGCTTAGTCGATTTTTTGGGGAGGCAGTAGGAGCTGATCCTTCTCCTCCACATTGAGATGGGAGCTGTCATGGACAGGTCTCTGCAAGAAGAGTTTCACAGACATTTTATGTCCCAGGGATTATCTGTGGGACAGCATTATCACTTGTTACTAAATATTTCACAGAATCGTAGGGGTTGGAAGGGACATAGCAGCCACCATCAATATTTCACAGGCAGTCTTGGCATAATATAGAGCTCAAGGATTACTTGATTACTAGACAGTTTTGGGCATTTTTTTCTTTTTTTTTGTTTTTACATTGGCTTGCTGTTCATCATCAATTAATTATAACTCATAACTTGGAACTGAGCCTTGTTAAGGACACCCAGCAGGCCATGGCAGCAGCCATGTCATAGCTGTGTACCTTTCCTCCAGCTGTACAGTTTCCAGGAGACTACTAGGATGCATGGGAGATGCAAGCTGAGATTTTACTACTATTGGGAGTAGGATTATTTTCTATACATTAACTACATCTTTTATCTGGAGCAGCACAGAACACTATGAAGGGCAGAAGTTTGCTCTCAATGCTGTAAAAAGCAGCACTTCATTTTAAAAACACGTTGTTGATCCCACCACTAAAAAGACAAGAGTGAGCTGAAAATGCATGCTCTGGATTAAAAGTCTCCAGAGAGAAGTTAGCTGTAACATGGGAAGATAGAATAGATGGGAATATATTGCATCACCTGCCCTGTTTGCTTCAGGCCACGAACCATATCGTGACCTCAAACACCACAGCCCACCTCAACCCCAGGAGGAAGCAGCTGAAGGGATACACAGCCCCACCACTGCCCTCAGGGCCCGCTGATGTGCCCTAGCACTGCAACCCACATCACCCCTGTGAAGGAGAGGGGTACATCAGCTGAGTGCCCAGGTACTGGCCATCTGTCGCACAACATTATGGTGGGGCAGCACAGGCTGCCCTGCCCCAGGACCTTCCCAGTCACACTGCTGGAAATCCCCTGGGTTTATTTAGACTTAAATCAGTTTAACATCTGTGTAGATCAAAGTCAAAAACTCCACAAAAGCAGAGGAGCCAGATCTCAACCTTCTGTGACACTGCTGGTACAGTGCATTCTCCTTACTGCTGACACATGTGTTCGCACACTAAGGGTCCTCACCACTCCAAGACTGCTGGAGACTGACTTTGCATATAACAAATCTACAATGAAGGCCTTGCAGCATTTTCTAGAAGTGACTGGACCGAATTAGCGTAATTCACCCTGGGAATTCATTCCCTTGTAAAACCTTTGTTACTGCAAACACTTCAAAGATTATTGCCATTTCCCTGTTGATTTTATGGATGATGGAATCTGAAATTTTATGGCTGAGGTCTGAGATGGACTTTCTCTCTCCTTTGGTTTTCAGCAGCTACAAATTGTATAATTCATGCCTGAGCAGTGAATAACTTTGTGTTGAACAGTAAATTGCAGTTAGGAATCAATATGTGATATCTAAGAGTGCTTATAGAAAAGGTTTCCATCCCCTCTGAGATGAGGTAATACAGCTGCATCTCCCCCCCAGTCTCAGATTTACTGTTGTTTGTGGGCAGTTAGTTACTGTGCAACAGTTAGTTATGTGTATTGTTAAGGTAAATGATCAGGACATTCATTTGTCTGTTTCTATTGCACTGAACATCCCTCAGTGAAATCCCAGGGCTGACAAATTGAATACATTTATAGATGTCAGTAATCTCTGTCTAGAGATTGCTGATCTCCTGCCTATTAATTAACTGATCAATTAATTGTGTGGCCTCAATACCCACACAATTAATTGATCAGTTAAGGACAAAAAAAAAAAATTCAGCCTTTCAGTTCACTCAATCCAACTTTTCTGTGAAGCACTTATGGAGACTTAAAATAGAAGGAAATAATTTTCTAGTTAAAAACCTTTCCATGCCAATACATTATTCTGGCAGCTATTATAAGGATTAGTAACTTTTTTTGTTTAAAAAGAGAACACCACATTAAAAGCACAGTGTAAATTGGTATTACAGGGTAGATCTAGATTATACAGTTATGAGATGAAAATAAGTAGTATTTTGTCATACCACTTGACCTCAGCAAACAGGAACCTATTTTCTATTTGTAATAGCCTTCTGAATACTGTTTCATATGAAATGATTATACAGAAACTTACAATATGTTAAAATGGAGTCATGAAACCCTGTCCCACTGACACCATGGTGAATTCTGCAGTTTGTTTCAGTGAAACCAGGACTACATGAGCCAGGAAAAAGCATTCCTACTAGCTTCAGTTGGGCTGAATCACCTGCCTTTTGAAAGGGAAAGAAATCCAGTTTTGACAGAGCCAAAAAAAAGAAATTGGAGAAGACATTTTGACAAATAATGATAGTAAGTTGGGAAAGAGATGATGAATGCAGCGCTTTGTGTCTAATTGTATGCCTGGAGTACAAAATCTTTTTTTCAGGAATAAAATGCTATGATAGCTGCCAAGTATGAAAATCTGTGCAGAGCATCCCCCAGAAACTTCCATTTTAAGTCATCCAAATCTTCTGACATAACTGCCAGGTTAAATGAATTATTAGCCCTAAGACAATAACGTTCTTGGTCTTTATTGCTCAAAAAGAACTATTTTGTCTTGTTTAAAGTTATGTTTGTTTTATGTGGGTATGTGGATACCTACTTTATATCTGCCACACTGAATTATTAATATAAACACTTCCTTTTGGTAACTGTATTTTTCCCATCACAGAATTTTCACTGAAAATGATTATCAGCTGCATCTTGAGTTCAAACAGCTTAGGTGAAGTAAGAGCAAGATTAACTATTAGTTCTGCTTTTTTAATCCTAAGGTTTACATTTGTAATGCTAATACACTAATGGATTTGGATGCTTCTTGTCACAGCAGTCTCTGCTTCAGGTCAGTAATTAATTATCATATCTTCCTTGACATTCAGGACAAAACATAACTCAAGATCACTGGGGTACAACTAGCGCAGTGCCTAGTGTTTGAAAGATTGCATAGGAATCTGATTCCTTGAAACTGCTGCCCAAGAACTAAGGCACCACAGCGTGCCTGAAACCTCCCCATGTAGCCCACAGGCAGCCCCTCTGACCTGGGGCTAAGGGCTTTCCTTTCCAAGGGAATGGTTCTAATACTTCCCTACAGACTTTAATAGGCCCTACCAGCATTCACTTTCAACCATGTTAAATGTCCAGTAGTAGCTCCCAAACCAAAGGAGAAAGGACTGAAAGACATAAGAAGGTACTTTGACTCTTGAAGAGTCAAACAGCCAGAAGTACTGATAGAATTCAGTGCCTGCTGCCAGGATACTGTTGGACCTAACACCCGAGATGACTCCAAACACAAGCAAGACTCCTAGACCTCATGCATGGCAAGAGAAGAAGAGAAGTTCTTCCAAAGGGGACTCCAAGAGCCCAGCTTGCCAAGCCAAGAGCTGCCTACAACTGGTCAACAGCAAACACCCAGGTCCCCAGACAGATTAATTATTGGATAGATTTACATCCTAAGTGTGTCCGGATCAAAGATACAGTGATGGGTTTCTGCTAAACCTGTCCTAGTAAAAAAGGATGTGTGCCTCAACCAAATCCTGCAGCATGCAAGTTTTTTGTTCATCCACAGCTATCTGAACAGCATCAACATGTTGTACATACCAGAGACAAGAGGTATTATGCAGGAAACTGTCACTTATCTGTTGCACATATGTCCAGTCCTGCTTTTCCTTGCAAAGAACTGGGTAGAAATTGCTCTGTACATTAAAAAGAGATTGGAGCCACACAGAGTACTCTTCCGGACAGCTTCCTTCACCACCTCAGTGACAACCCCCTGGCAGTTTCTTTCTATTCGTTTTCAAACCCAAAATTTGCTTCCCCCCTTTCTGCTAAGCTTGCAAGCCTTCTAAGCAATACCATTTTCAATAATTCACTAAATAATATCTAATGCCTTAAAACTTTTATAGCACTTCAGGTTTGCAAGCTGGAAGAGTTTTTACAGCCTCTGAGGCTGCCACAAATCAGAGAATTCATTATACAGCAAAAGACACTCTCAAATTGAGACTGTTCCTGAAAACAAGCCTATATTTTTCTGCAAAGATAGATGCAAAATAACTGGCAGTTTTAAGCAATAATGGACTCCTTTACCTATGAAATAAGAAATGTGTGTGTTGAACCACTTTCCAGGCAGACATAGGAGTGAAGAATGAGCGCCCATCACCCTCCTTTGCCAGTGTTACCTACCCAAAGATTCATTTTTAATCAGTTAGGGAGTAGCTGAAGGGGGTCAGGTCCCAGCAGATCAGCTGGTTTTGACATGGCTGCACCTCAGTCCTGAGCGACCCTCACTATTCTGCTGGTAAACCATTCGGTAGAGAAAGACGTTTGGATTTAGTTTAGGGCGGGAGAGATGCATTCGTGCTGTGAAATATCAAAAGCAGAGTTTAATCACAAAAAAACTAAAGAAATATAAATGGAAATGAAAAATAACCCTGGACTTAATGCTCTTGGCTGCTCCCTCTTATCTTGTGCAATATCAGGAAGTGTGAAATGCATTGCTGTGCTCCAGCCGAGCTGCTTCTGTAGAAAGCGATGGCAGCCAGCGTAAGGCACTGGGGATGTCAGTTCTTTTGGGCAGAAGCAGAATGATGAGCAGATGCCTTGTGGCAAGGCAAATTGATAACATTTCATTATTTTACTGTACTTTTTAATTGAAAATGAAATAAGTTTTTGTTGTCTAGAAAGCAAACCCAAAAAGTGTGGCAGCTTTATACAGGATACTCTGGACTTCTCTGTTGCTGTTCTTCTCCTTGGTAATTTGTAATCCCTATTCCAAAAAAATCCAAGATTTGGATTTGGTCAGGAGAAATGCAGACCTTCTCTGTGAAGCTGCCAGGTTCTGTCCACGTCCCACTTGAAGGCAGAAGATGACAGTTTCACAGAGGTTGTACCTGGCAAGGATTGCTAAAGGCTTCTCAATTGAAGGTACCACTGAATTGGAGTGACATGGTGTGTCACACACACACTTGCATCAAGGTAAAGGCTGGATCCATCTAACATTTACAGATGGGAAAGTTTATGCTCTGATGGAACAGTAGTTGGGAGCTCCTGTCAGCCTTGGATTTGAGAAACACTATTGCTGCAGGAGACTTCCCTGACTCTCCACCCAGCATCCCTGTGCTCTCCACCACACCTCTTCCATTTTGTTAATGTTCATGTTCTTTTGTTTTTTCCTTCAAAACAGAAATGAGTGTTCATTACTTATGTAATGAAGGGGTCATTTTTTCCCCCCTCTTGATTTTGTGGCTGCTGTAAAGGAAACAATTTTGTGTCTTCTCCTTTCCAATATCCCTAACATATACTGATCACTTTTGGCAAAGTCATGTTAACACAATCTCACTACTTTGCTGAGTGTCTCTACATTACAGAAGATCTACTGCCATTATGAGAGAGTGGAAAAAAACCCAACAACCCACGGTAATTTGGTTTAAAATAGGGTAGGAGATGAAAACACTTCACATTGTGCTCTCAGACTTAATTCTGGTTCCCTGGGAACCTTTCCTTTCACTTCTGCTGAAGATAGATTAGGCTTTCTTACTCTTTTACTAAGTCCTCAACAATCAAAAGTCTAAATAACAGAACTGCTAAGTAACACATGATGAACTAAATAATTTACTTGCTGGAGGGCTTCCTAAGCAGAGCTTTTTCTGTCTGAAGACTAACGGCTGTCAGGGTACTTCAAATTCTGCTGCTTTTCAAGTTTTCCCTTGCCAGGAATACATCTGGTTCATCTAACTAACTGTAAATGTTGAGCTTTAATTGCTTGCTGGAAAGTCTGCATGACAAATCTACAAACCAGATTCCTTATTTAAAGAGCTTCCTGAATATCTTTATTAAGAAAAAACCCCACAACAACAAAACAGCTTTTAGCTGGTCTCATGGCTTCACTCTTTTACATATTGCATCAAAAGGATAACAACAAAAAGATCAGTTGTCTCTGTCTTCCATTCTTCTTCATTATTCTACATTGCAGTGCTTATAAAAATTGGATGTACAGGCATAATTTTAAACATACAAATATATACTGTCAAGAAAATTATTTTGTCACTGTGACACACTTCTTTGGTACCAGCTCTGGAAGTGGGAGAGGGAATTGAAACATGGAACGGCTCTGTGGGGCAGGAAGTTCAAACTATTTTCTAACAGATGCACTTAGAAACAAAATATTTGTACTGGGGAGAAATCTCCATTGCAGAACTCTGAAGGAACTGCTCCAGAACTGACACCACAGTACCCAAATAAAAGAAAGTGGAATAAAAAGTCATTCAGGCAACTAAGGGGCTGCAAGTCCAGTTTCAGCTGTAGACAAGGTTTTAGAACAAAGTTTGAAGGGGAAGATAAAAATAAATATCCCATGACTGACCTTGTTTAGTATTGGTAAATACATGAGGTGTGTTAATGAGATGAGTAAGAGGAACTCAGGAGGCAGTGCTCAGAGCACAGTCCAAATCACACACAAAGAAAAGCCTGGCCTGGAAGGTAGAGACATGGGGAGATGTAATGATGGACCGGCGAGGTCAGACACTCAGGGGCAAAGCATCCTTTTGCCACGTGGTGGTACCATGGCAGCTCATAGTCACGAGAAGACAGACCTGCAGGTTCAGACACACTTAGACCCACGGACACTGGCTGTGACTCAACTCTTGGGATGCAAGTTGAAACCACAGAATTATCTATCTGTTGTATTTCTCCTTCCCTAAGAGGGCAGAGTGGTAGAAAGCGTGCGGGACTGCTTTTTTATATCGTCACTCGGTTTTTATTTAGACAACTTGTTTCACTGAGCAGAAAAACAGTCTTGGGTAAAAACCTGGCCTATAATTTGCAGTGCTGTCTGCAGTCACATTCAGTTTTCCATGCTGTAGCCCTCCCTCCAAGTGTACACACATCTTAGTACTCAAAGTTATGGAAGAATTGCTTGAAATTTGCCCTCATCATGACCAGATATCTTCAGAGATTTAATTCATGCATTTTAGCACAAGATGGATTACAGCAATATGCTTTTGGCTCATGTCTCAGAGGTAGGTCTTAGACTACAAGCAAAGTGTTGCTGTCAAACACCTGACACATACAAAGTACCAAGAGCCCGATTTTGTCAGCTTTATGTTGGCCACTTGTTAAAGAATGAAAAGAGTACAAATACACAACAACCAACAACACAAAAACCAGAGCTATAGATTAGAAGGCTAAAGGATCAAACAGGTCTCAGTGCTTTTTCCTCCTTAGCCATCTGCCCTTTTACTGTTACATCCTGCAAGTAACTCTGCCAACTGCACCACACACGAGGTCCTGGGGAACTCTCCTATCTGCATCAGTGACAGAATTTGGCCAAGGGCAATTTGTCACTTGGAGACATCGCATTTGATTCTTGTCTCAGTTACACAGGTAATTCCCTTGTAGTAATACAAAAGGACATGGAAGTGCCTGAAAATTTTCATCTTTTCTATAATTTGCTCATTACAATTCACAAGTTACATTTCCAGAGATGTGCTATTGTTTCCTATCACCTTTTCCTAAAGCCAGCTTTCTGTCTGATGAAGCTAGTTTTTAAGAGACTTCTCATACAAAAGATGTTCATAGAGGGTTTGCAGCCCAGAGAAATTGTTATTTGCTAAATTAGTTGTTTCTCAACCTTGGGAAGTAAGAAGTAAAACAATGCTGCTGGATAATTCTGTAAACTGAAATTAGCATAACATATTTTATTTAATGCAGACCAAAAGAAAAGTTTGGTGGAATATGTATGAAGTATTCCAAATAATTGCTTGATTGTGATGCTAATGTGAAAGAAGGCTTACATTTCTCTCTCTCTCTCTCTCCCTCTTTTGTGTGCATGTGTGTGAATTTCAAGACCTTTTCTGAAAGCATTTCCAGTTTCTAGTCACCTTTAATTTACTGGTATTCAGAAACACAAGGAGGAAGGAAAGGGAGAAAAAGAAAGGTATGTTTTAGCTTCAAAAAAACTCACCAGAAGATGATGAATGCCCAATTTAACTCCAAAATGCAATACCATTTGATGTCAGATAAAAGGCTGGATTTTCATTTACTTTGTTAATCATAAATACAATGAAGAGAGGAGAATATCTTTTTTAATTATTTCATTTCACCACGAGTATGATTTCAGTGATGCAGATCATAAAAACGCATTCACTGAGGTGAATTAAAACCCTTTTACTTACATACTCCAATGAAATCACCAGAGCAAATTGTTTTATTGAGCTTTCAGAGCCAGCCACTCATCCCCTCTTCCAGGGACAGATCTGCATTTGTGTCAGACACTGATCTCCAAGTGCAGTTAGAAGTATCAAGGGCAGCTGGAAGAGGAGCTTGGTAAATAAAATGTAGTGATAATCAGCATAAATGAGTACTGATACATAATCACAGAAGATTGTGAACAGTGAGGTCTGGTGTTGTGCTGGACCATTAAGAGAGGACATCACTGAGAGGTGATGGATGCTGACCCACATCCCTGTGCCCTTGCACCATATGTTGCTGTTGGCAACACGGGGCAGGTGTGATGATGGCAAGTCTGTCATTGGAGAGTGGAATTCCTAAAGTTTGGGGAATTCTGTCACCAAACACCTGCAAGAAGCCACAACTCCCCACCTACAAGAAATGAGACTGAGAATTGGGAGAAGCTTTAATCGAGGAGAAAAAAGGACAGGTCATTCATTCAGTAAGCACAGAAAAGTGAGTCAAACACCTGAGCTTGGTATTGCAGTCTCCACATGCCTTTGTCCTTTCCCCATGTGCTGAACACCACTTGCATGTTGCTGGCAGTGGGAATGCGGTCCTGGGGCATCTCAGGACCGGTCTGCCTCGGATCTTTCCTGAAACATTGTGTCCTCCAGTTCTAGGAGCCCATTCTCCAAAGCTGTTTTTCTCTCAGTGACTACACAGAGACAGCTTACATGAATTCACCCTCCTCTGCTGCAGCTCTCTTCAACCGTGGGGGAAGGTTCCTTAGTGACAGACCCTCCACAGAGCCCCACATTATTGCTTCTGTTTCTCCTTGTAGTGCAGAAACACTGAATGAAAGGACAGAGTAACATACAGAAACATCGCTGTGCCCTCGTTATTAGAAACTATGTAATCCCCATCCGAGCCCCAAACTGCTTTCTCAGTTTAAATCAATTGCTTAACCAGTTTCACATCATCTTTACAGATACACTGGCTCACAAAGCGTCACAGGAGGAATTTGGAGTTTAAGAGAAAGAAGCTGCTTCACCCCAAACTCACAGTGCTTGAAGCATGGGAAATGGCTCCTTCACCTCAGAGGTCATTTGCCTGCTAGTTGTGGGCATTGGCAGCTGTTCATCTGGTAAAACAGGTGAATAGCTTTTGGGACCATTCATCAGTGCAGAGGGGCAGAGACCTCCTTACCAGCTGCAGCTTTGCTCCACAGGGCTTGTAGGTATTTGCTCGAATGGAAGGCAACAGCAGAGGATCAATGTATGGAGCTACAACTCCAAGAAATCGATCTGCAAAATGTCTGAGGGAATCTGCTGCTTTTGCTGCACGTTTGTGTTCCGATATTCATCCAGAGGACGGTCAAAAATCGCATTTAGAAATAACATCTCTGTGGAAAGGCTGATTAATATTCTGTTTATATCTAAAGCAAGGTATGGATCACTGAATGAATAGCAGAATTTTGAGCGAGAACAAACAGAAAGTTTTTCCTCCTGTAACTCTCTCTCACTCCATTCCTAGTGTTAACACTGAGTTTAATCCCACTAAATCCTCACTTACATGATTGTCTTTAGTTATGCTGTTAAGTAACACGATGCAAATCTCTCTTTCAATAAGAGAGATCTGAAAGCCACCAAAAGCAAGTGCTGGCAAACTGAGGAGCTGCTGTCAGCATTTTCTTATGGCACGTCTATGGCTTTCCTCTCCAAAGAGCACAACAGTGTGTTAATAAAAACATCAACGTGATAACAACCTCCGCATTTACTTTGGAAACTGGAGTGACCTGAGGACCAAAGCATCTCACCATGGTTTTCAGCTGCTGCTCTTCAACCTGCCCTCGGGGTCTGTAAGCTGGGTTGTGCCTTTCCCTGGGCTCAGGTGTCAGAATTTACCTGTCCATGTGACATCACAGCATGCAAGTCCAGCAGCCATACTTTACTTTTTTCCCTTCTGACTTTATGTGCAAAGACTTCTAAACTCAATGCTTAAACTACATTGGCAAGTGGTCACATCCCTTAGCCAGTGCCTGGTTGAGTTGCATGGCATCTGCATGAGCCATCACATCCCTGCCACCTGCACAGGGTAATGAGCTGCCTGTGTTCCCTCCAACAACAGTGCTGTACAAGGTGCTTGCCTTAAGTTTCATTTATTCCAAAAGCAAATTTCACCTACAACAGAGGGGGTTTGGATTTTTTTTTTCCTTTTTGCTCTGTTGGAGTGTCCAAACTCAGAACACATCCCCCACAAACATCACTCCCATTCTCCAAATTTCATTAGTTCACTTAAATCACAAATTGGATAAGCCCACAGAATGTTTCCTCTCCCTAACATACAGCTTAGCAGAGATTTGCAAAATCAATATGGAAAGAAATCCTGAATCTACTAGCTGTTTCTATAAGTCCAGGCTGGATCCAAGCAGGAAAGGCAGGTATGAAAGGCTTCCCAGGGCCTGCTGATGGATTTTCAGGGGCGATGCTGTATAGAGGCCACATTGGCACAACAAAACCTGCTCCCACAGCCACAGAGGCTCACCGAGCCTTTGTTTCCCTGTACAGGCACCAGGGATGATGCCTTTCATGGATCAATCACTATGGTTGACGCTCATCCATAAAGCGGATTACCTCTGTGTTGCCAAAGCAGAAACAGGTGGAAACTTGTGGGCTTTTTTTCCCTCCCCTTTCTTTTTAAAGCACAGATCCAGACAGGCTGAGCAGGGGTTTGATTTCAGTATGTCACATTGGAGTACAAAGTCACATCTCTCTCAGGACGACATGCTGGGGATTGTTTTAACGGGCTGATCTGGCTTCCTGAACACTGGGCGCATGTTGCTGCTGCATTACAAGCTTGACTAATGCTGGGGAGACATGTCCTGAAATTATCACTGAGCAAATACAAATGAAGAGATGTGTGCTCTTGCTCTCTGAAGACTCAAAATAAGGCACATTTTGAACACTTAATTTGGCGGAAAGCATTGCAAATAAAGAGAAGCAGGAAAAGTAAATGAAACATAACTCTCTGCTACTGGAGTTTGGAAGGAAATGTGTCAGGGATGGATGCTGCAGAAGGACCCAGTAAAGATGACTGGGGAAACTGAGCAATTTGAGGGGGAAATGATAAAAAACCCAAACAAAAAAATCCTCAAGCTATGAATATTTGCTGATAATCAACCGAGGTGAAGCAGGACCTGCCTCTGGAAACTCTGCCAAGGTGTTGCCCTGCTGTGTGTTGCCCTGGCTGCACTGTAAGTACAGTGGAGGTGAATTGGGCCATTCCAGAGTGATGAAGAGTTTTGGGTGGGCTAAACCCTCCCCTGGAGAAATGTCACTATGTATGGGGCTGCCATCCTTAGGGACAAGGCTGTAGCATGGGACCTCAGGTAATTGTCTGAAGCTTTGTAGAAGGATGAGGGCCAAGCATATGGAACCTGTGATTGAGGGAGATTTATCTAAGTACTTATTAACAGATCTTTGGAAATGGTCCTGGGAAGGACTGGCTACAACAGCAGGCAACTGGGATGCCCAGGCGGGTAGGCTGGGGCAGTAACTCAAGTGCTTTGACTTTAGGAAGAAATACAGAACATACTAAGGATTTTTTTTTTGTTTGAACTGTCACAGGAGTGAACATGGAAATTCTGCTGCATTTATAAAACATGGCAAAAATCTCCTTGCCATTAAACATAAGCAGGTAAAATTATTACCTGTGCCAGCTGAGGGGTCCGTTCATCTCCCAGAGCAGGGCCTGGTGCTGACAGCAGCAAAATGTTCCCTCACTGTAGCTGCACAAACTTGGACTTTATTGTAATCTATTTTCAGGCAAACTATAAATAGATGTATAACATCTCAGCAGACACAGCCTCCAAAGGAAAGGGTAACATATGTTAAAAGGAAAGCATGTAAAATACAGTCAGTCTGGACTGCAGAGAGCAGCAATGGCTCATAATTTTTGTATTAATATTGCCCCCCCCCAAAAAAAAATTACAAACACACTTAGTGGGTTTTCTAATTACCTTATTCATTAAAAATTATTTTCTAGACAGTTTGTGCTAGTGTAGTTCAGCCTGTGAATTGACTGTGACTACTATAACTTTAGGCACTCGTTAGTTCCTCTGTGCAGTGGGTAAACCGTATCCCACAGCATCACTGCTGCTCTGTAATGAGCCATCTCTGAGGCTCCCCAAGAGCTCTTGGGTAGACAGCAGGCCCTCACAGGGGGAATATTTGCCCAGAAACCCACTTCTGGTTCCTCAAAATCCTCAGTAGAAAAAAAGATGCTTGTATAAATATTTACAGGAAACAAGTAAAAGGGATGATGACTCATGAATACAAAGTGGATTCTCTGTTTTCATCAAATAGTATCCACAAATATTTTCTTTCCATCTTTCCCACAGAGACTACTTTTGCTAAGAAAATGCCTTTCTGTTTGTTATCAGAGCAAAGATACTACAAAAGCTAATAGGAAAATTATCAGGAGATTTCAGGAAAAGTAAATAAATTTAATTTGCCTTCATAGTTGCTTGTTCTATCTCCATCCATTAATAATAAAAAATAGCGATGGAAATAAACTCTGTGAACATGTAGAATATTCCCAGCCAGCCCAAGATTGGTTTTTTTTACCCCTCATTTGATTTTCACCAAGAGACCTCCTACCACTTCCCCTCATCTTTATATCTGTTAATTAAGAAATTCACCTGATATTCACTTACTGGATTAATTTATTTTATTTTTTTTTAAGAGGTAGAGTACCTGTTTGCTGCATGGGCAATGGCTGCTTGGCTGGGGCTGCTCTGCCAGTCAGGTACCAAGCTCTCTGGTTACCATCTGGTCACAGAAGCCCATTCTTGCATCTAAGAATGACTCTGCTCTGTACGGTTGCAACCATCTCTTACTGAAGAAGCCAGCACGTAAAACCAGAAAGCAAACCAAGGGTGACTGAAAAATACAACCCTTAGTATTCTTTTATGCACTCTTTGGGGAGAAGCGAAGCCTCTTACTTTTCCACTTGCTGAGCAGGAGTCCTAAGGCAGCTTCTCCCAAGTTCCTAATTCAAAAGCCCCTTTCTCTGCCCAGCTATTGTCAGTGCAGGCAGGGACCATCCTTCTCTTCCTGCTCCTACCCTGCAGCAAACGAGGCCAGATGGACACATGGGGACACATCAAGTGCCCCCATACCAGGACGGTCCCTGCGACCCACGAGCACCGCTTGGCAAGCCACACTGGTTCCCACTGTCCCCTCTGCTGCTGTCAGGTGCCAGCTCTGCAGTCCCAGCACACCAAAGTTTCTCAGTTTAAATTTTTTAATCCCTTCTGTGTTAATTTTTAGTCCCGAGTTCAGCTAAGTGAACCATTAAAAGTGAAACAAACTGAGCCGAACGACAAATTAAGATGTGCCTCAGGCAGTCAACACGTTTCTTTTTTAACTTCCATCTGTTGAGTGCTGGCTGCCGAGGTACGTGACAAAAATGTGCCTTTGCTGATGAACAGTTTTTCTCTCCTGTGGATGGGTGGCAGAGTGAGGAAGAGGAAGAAGGAGAGACCATACAGGCAGTGGGTCTTGAATCTCATACTCTGGCCTTTTGAGCCTGCTGGTTGAGTTTGGAACCACGTGGAAGGGGTAATAATAAATTGAAGTGGAGAGAAAATATCTGGAAAGCTGGCTTGGATGGGGGCATTCATTTTCCCTTTAAAGAAAGCTAATGAGGGGCTGGGCCAGAATACCTGAGCTTAGCTTTCATCTTTAGGCAGAAGAGAGAGATTCTGCAAAATGGTGTGTCCAATATAGATGTTAAACCATTAGGCAGCATGGATACACTCCTAATACCTAACAAGAGCAAGGACGCTTGTGCACTGCTATTATTTACCAAGTTGCAGTCCCAGTTCAAAAAAGAAGGCTGGAAATATCTATAGTACCTTCCCTGAAGGGTTTAGAGTAAGCGTGGTTTTTTAGCAGTATGGAAATCAATGCATCCCTCCCTTTACTCATGGCATAGATGCATTAAAAAAAATTACTGACTGACAATCTAAAAAACATTGAAAGTGTTTCACCTACAGCACAAGAGAAACACCACTTCGGTTTTTAGAGCGTCACACAGGGCTCATGGGTTTTGGGTTGTTTTTTGATTTGTTTTTTTTTTTTTGCTTTCCAGCAGCTTGGGAAACTAAAAGCCTCCAACAGCAACAAATGAAGGAGTCTAAGGGCGTTGCGGGAATCGAGGGACAGCTGATTAATTCTCAGAAAAAAATGTTCATTGAGATCATCAGCAATAATTCCTCCTGAAGTTTACCAGCAGAAGCACTGTCAGGAGGTATGCAAATGGTGGAGTGACTGGTGGCATCTCAGGGGTGTTTCTCCCCAGGAATGCCGCTCGCAAGGCGATGCCAGTTCCGAGACCCTGACCTGGAGGGTGCACTGCAGTCTGTAGGCAATGCTCAGCACGCCATGGCATAGGTCTTGGAGGAGAAAGAAACAGTACCAGGGGAAGCATCAGCGTGCAACCTGATTGTGATGTAGCATTTGTGCCTGAGCTTTGTTTAAAAAGGCCTTGGAAAGAAACTGCAGAGTGAATGAGATTCAGCTCTCCAGTACAGGGCACGACTCCAAACACAGCCCCCTGCAAGGGTTACGTGGTGACTGATGAATACACCTCTTAGGCAGACAGTAGCAGGATTACTTTGCAGGCTGGTTCACCCCCTTCTCAACAAAACAAACTCCTGGCACCCAAACTCACTTTTATTACACACATTTGCATCTAGAAGTGAACACTTGCCAGCATACGCTGTCTACCATGACCTTTCCTTGCCCCTGCTTTTTAACTGAATCTTTTAATCTTTAATCAATTCCCCCACCCTTTTAAAGTGTTGTGTTTTAAAAGCTCCTTGTGTGTGTGCAAGACCCCTACGTACGAACTGGAGAGCTGTTCACAGGGGAGTGAGGGGATACACGTGGTGAAAAGGATATGACAAAGCAGATAAAAAAAATAAAATACTTTTCACAAATGCACGAAGACTAAACCATCATAGCTGCCAACAGATTCTCAAGTCTATGGCTAAAGGTCCTGGATTAGCCAGTTCTGAGAGCTGGCAAGTATACCAAGGAAGGACCACTCCATGGGTCCTGTTTCTCATGCCCTCTCAGCAAGTGTTTTCCCTAGCAAGTTCCAGAATGAGTTGGAAATAGATAGAAGATGGTCAGAAATTTATGCACAACATCAAGGACAGGAATACTACTTGCTGTCATTGTTTAAGCCTATAAATGGAAACAAACAAAAAGTGCAACAATTTTATTTTTTAAAGAGAGTTCTGCAGAGCTGAATTTTACATTGATAAGTGGAAATAAAATAATCCAGGGTTGTGCTTCATTTGAGGTTAAAGTTACAGAAGTCAAAAGCTTTCTTAGTAGCCAAAAGATTATTCTTGTATATAGACAAGATGTGAGTTTAAGGAGTTCTCCGCATGAAATAATGAAATGTGATTGCAAATGCTTCTCTCAACTTATTTCATAACCTCAGAAAGAGACAAAGATTGATAGCAAATAGGAGGATCTTTGTGTCAGACTTTCCTTTGAGACTTACTCCTCAAGTAGAATTTGGTTTTGCAGATTTGTCTGCTAAGAGATCAAAACCTAACTTCTGTGGCACCTGGATTTTCTGAATTCATATACCCCTTCCTTTTCATTGCCTTTAATCAGCACATTCTGAAAAAAATAATGTATTTTTACACATACTCCTTGAGCTATAAATTAGAGTTCAGGTACTTGACCACAGCAACACAGAGTATTTCCAGCATCAGTGGTAGGACTGGCAACACTAAAGCTACTAGAGCTATAGCAAGAAGCCAAAGCACCATAAAGGACATAAATACACCTGAGAGATGTGAGCTGAGAACAATTTATTAAGAAAGAAAAAGAGCACCAGTCTGCAATAATGCCTGTACAATACTAACTGCTGGAAAATATCTGGACATTCACTGTGGAATTAGTTCTTTTGGCTTGTTTTCTAATGTGTTACCAACTTTTTTCTTCAGTAGCTTGCAGTAGTTACTCACTGACTAGGCAAAAATCACTCATCTGAGAATAGCACTATGTAGAAATTATTTTTTATTGTTTTCAACATAACCAGTATTATATGCAATTATTAAAACCCTTTCCATATGTTGAATTGAGGCACATTTTGTTGCTTGGATAAGAAAAAAAATGTTCAGAGCAACATCAGCTCTACTGGTTGTGCTGAAATATTAAAAAGTATAAATTATTTATATACAGGCTGAGACACAGAAGAGACGAGTTGTTCAGAACATTACATATATAAATTATATACAATGCTTGATTCAAGGAGAAGTTTAATTTGTTCGAAAACATCCACCTGAACTTAATTTCATTTCTTTCTTTAAAAAAAATAAAATCAATGTTAGCTGATGTTTAGAACAATAATATTGGAATTTTAGCTCAACATTTTGAAAATGGGGAAAAAAGTCCCATCAAATATAAACATTGTTTGCCTCTTGCTATAACAAAACCAATTACATTTATTGAAGATGAAGATGTGCCTTGAACAAAAGGGAACACCAGATTTTTATTGTAGCAATAAAGACCTTCAACAAATAATTTCAGAGATATTATTTCAATATTTGAGTTCTGAGCAGACTCTGCAGGACAGCTGCAGAGTAAAACGTCACCAGAGTGAAGTCCCAGCTCTTGGTGGCTCTAAGTGAAGTTTGTGTGTAATTATGTTCAAGCAGAACAAGCACTGCTTCAACAGCAGAATTGCTTAATATTAACAAAAAAAAATAGAGAAAAATCTACAAAAGCTTCTGTAACAGCATGGTTTGTTCTACGTAGAGTGGTCTCTTTTGTGCTGCTTACTTTATTCCACGTGTCTGCTGAGATTTCTTTGAGGTCTCGATCAAAGCTGCAGTTTAATTTTATTTTGCATGGGGCAGTATAACTTATCAAGCATAAACTTGCAGCAGGGAAATAAATATCCCCTCACCTTAAGTGCTCATTTATTGTTCTCGATCTGTCACACTTGATTAAAATACAGAGCTTGCCTCACAGGCTGAAATTAGCTTTTCATTTTAAGTGACTAGCATTCAGGGCTGAAGAATAACAGCTCATTTGTTTCAATATTTACCACATCCATTCAGAAGGGGCTTACATTATGGTCAATTAGTGGTTAATTGTGATCCATAATTCACACATTTGCTTGCTATTTGGAAACACAGAAATTGGACTGTGCACTCCCCTCCCCATGCAGCTCAGTGTTTTCCATTCAGAGACAAGTTGTGACAGACTGGGGATGGTGCTGCAACAAGAACTGCAGGAACCTGACATACATCACTCTTGGGAAGAGATGGGACAGACAGACAGCACACCAGTCCTTTATGCATGGAAATGTATTTGAAAGAGTGATGGGAGCCTTGCTGTGATTGCATGCTCTGGGGCTGTGAAGGTGTCACTGCAGAGTTCCAGATCAAGGCAACGCACATCTATTCTTGCTTGATCCAGACTCCTTGAGGTTGGGCCTACACAAGCCATTCATGCTTTTGCTTGCTTTCTTTTCTTTCTCCAAGTATGTGTATGGGCCACAAAATTTCACTGTAGAAATATAACCAAGAAAGAGCCCGATGCATGGATCCTACATAGGAGGAATCAGTATCTCCCTCAGCCATACGTGCTCCTACAGGCAAAGGTGTTTAATGCCTGGTTAGGGCTAGCTGAAAGGCAGAAAGCCAGCCCAGGAAGTCATCCATAGTCTGAACTGGAGACCTGACAAGTATCCACAGAGCCCACCTGAGCGATTGGGATAACAGGGCATGCACAGAGCTGGAAACCCACTTAGAGAGGAACACCAGGCTTTCTTTAAAGAGACACACATAGTACTTTGAGGGGGGATGTGGAGGGCGGTGTGGGGTGGGGGAGGAGAACCTAAATTAGAAACTTATAGTTGATTTGCAGAGGTATAGTTCTTAGCAAGAGCATTCTGCACCATGAAGGGTACAAGTGTCCAGCAAACCAGGAAAAGACACTCCTGCCCATCTCAGCAACAGCTCAGAAAACAAGTACCTACAGGCAAATTGGGTGCAACAACACTTGACCTTCTCCACTGCAGCGTGGCCAGTGCTGCCACCAGAAGGAAGCAGGTTTTGTCAGTGACTGTCCAGAGAAGTCTCCTGAGCTCCACATACCGGCTCAGCTGCCGCAGAGGTTGGAATGCCCTCAGTGCCACTCAGCAGCCACACAAAGCAGTGCCAAGCCTACAGGGCCACTTGCCAGGACTTCAATCTTATGCTGACACTTTACTGCTTTCCATTTAAAAACGTGATTCTCCTGGATTATTGTCATTGCTACAGGCAGTGCTTTGTGCTGGAAGGCAAGGGGAATAACATCTCTCAAACAACTTTAAAAAACCTCTTCTAGTGGACTGCAGTTGTGAAGACAATTTTGATAAGGAAGCACGTAACAGGATTGAAGTCTCAGAGCAATCAGTCTCCCAAATGGAAGAAAATAGGAATAACGAGAGACTGAAGTACACCCAAGTTGTTTTCCCCATGCTGTCTTACTCATCTCCTAGCTTCTGTTCCTCTCTCCCTGTCCCTGTTTATTATTTTCAGAGTTGTTTCATATGAAAAACAGGACTCCCAAAAACATGCCCCTCAGTTCCAGGCTCTCAACAGTTCCAGCAAGGACCTACAGCATAATTGGTGCTCAAACTTTGAGGTACTCTTAATGAAGGCCTGTTCCAAACAGCTCATGGCACAGAGTTGTAGAATAGTGTAAGCACTTAAAAAAAGAAACCCAAAAACGGCATCACCTGGCAAAGTAGCCACTGAGACATCATCAATTTAATCACACAATTAAAGAGGCAATGCTGAGAAGCAGAATTTGTCACAGAGCTTTGTGTGCCTATAGCAGAGGATTATTCAGGGATGATGGTTTTACCCTTAAACAGTGAAGAAATTTATTGATATCCACTGTGACAACTGCCAAGTTACAGCTACGGAAGTGTTTGTGTGAAATATCCAGCCAGAGACGCTTTTCTAATCAGCAATCTATCTTCTTTCTTTATTAGCACTGCACCCGTGATGCCTATGAAATGATAATGCTGTATTACAGGCAAGCGATGCTTTTAAAAGCATCGAATATGTAGGATCTCACAATGTTTTACAATACATTAGTATTTTAGTGGGCTTTCCTGCCCTTCCCTCCTGCTTTTGGTGATAAATTGCAGGCTGGGCAGTGTGTGGAAACAGGAATTTAAGACAAAGCTACTGAAAAAAAATTAAAAGATGGAAAAATGTCTCTGCAAAGCAGGTATTGGTGCCTTAAAGATCCTAAATGTTAGTGGCATCAGCACGAGTTATGGGGTTTCTTAAAATTTTGTTTACATGATGCAATGTTGGTCCACTGTTATTGGCATCATAATCCCCTCCACTCCCCCTTTAAAAAAAATAAAATATTTACAACAGAAAGTGACATAAAGGATGAGAGATTAAATGATTTATCCCTGGAAGCACATTAGACCAACAGGAAAGTAAGGCAGAAATGGGGTACCAGCTTCTGAAACAGGGAGGGAACAACACAGAGTAAATGATAATCGGAGCATATTGCCTGGGATATGGGACAGGAGACATCCAGAGCCACTGGACTAAAGAGACTGGTGCTTGGCAGGTGAATGCCCAGAGCAACGGGAAAGGAGTCCGAGCCTGGAGGCATTTAGCAGGGAACAGCCTGTCGAAGTTCACAGGGTTACAACGACCCATCGATGAATTTTAAGGAGCTGTGGAGGTGGCAGCTTCCCCGTGCTCTCCCAGAGAGCTGCCTCATCAGCTGGAGACATGGACAGGTCCACGTATATACTGCCCCAGTGCCTGCCTCTCCTGCTGGACCAGGGAGATGGGTTCATGCTGCAAAGCCCTCTCGTGAATTTTTAAGTCTTACACAGAAGGGAGTGAGACGTGCTCAGTTTGTACATGAAGGAAAAGATTCATCCTCTGCTACAGTTATGTGGAAACTCCCTTAAAACAAACCAACCCCCTCTGCAAAAACCTACCACACCTGGCATGAGAGAAGGCCCAAGCACCTCTCATCACCACCATGCTTTTCACTAAATAGCTCAGACATACAGGTAGTGTATTTAGTTTCAGAATTACTTGAAGGAACCAAATTAAAACAGACAACCATTGAGGCAATGGAAAATACCTAGAAAAGATGCTGCCCAGCTGTCTTCCAAGGCTGACAACAAACCAGGGAATCATGCTTTCTGATGCTCTTGCCTTAAACATTTTACGCTCTCTAAAGGCTGGTTACCAGTTGAAATGGGTTAAGTGATTACATTTTATGACTTCATAGACTGCAGTTTATGAAAGAGTGAATTTCCTGCTTTCTGAATCAAAGATGCTCATCACTCCAGAACATCAGATATCAAACTCCACCACACCCTACTCCACCTGGGTAGGATCACCCACTTCGCTTCTGTTTCCAACAGCAATTTCACAGACAACAGTCACATGCAAGCATTTGATTCCTTGACCTGTATGAACACCATATTTCATCCCTCTTTCCAGGAAACCTCTCCAACGAGCACAGGCAGCTCACCTTATCCTGAAGCAGTTTTAGTTTGCAGAACCGAGCTCTGCACTAGCTGTGCCTGTGCCAGAGGAGAAAACAACAGAGCAGTGCTCACCTTCTGCCACACAGCCAGATCTCCTTTCCTTGCAACACCAGGAATACAGGGAATGCCACCCAGGCATTACACACTCAACTAGGGTGAACAGACTGCAAAGCAAGTCACACATTTTCCCATAATATCGAGGACAACAAGCTCTGATACAGCTAAATAGATTTAAAACTAAGGGGAACTTCCCCAGCAAAAATCCAACTGCATCACAACACACCAGGCCAACAGCAGCTCCCTTGGCAGGGCAGGCAAGGGAACAAAGCTTATTTCCCACTAACAGCTGAGATTTCCTTTCTTTCTCAAAACACAAAATCCACTTGAACATCCCTGCAAGCAAGATAGAAGCCACCTACCAGAACTCCCAGGTCCTGTCGCGCTTGGGGCACTCACTGATGAGATGCTAGTCTTCTCCTGGGCTCTGCAGCACCTTCTCCATCCACTTGTCCAGACAGAGCAGCCAGTGGCTACTAAGGAAGGAGACAGCCAGCTCACTCCTCTCCAGTCACTGGGGAATTGTGATCAACACCCCCACCCCCTCCCAAAAAAAAACAAACCCCAAACAACCCCCACAACTCTTCACTGAAATGAGGAAGCTCCTTGTCGAGAGGAGCAAGCCAACTCCAACTACTCCAGACTCATGCTCTGAGCAGGTTTGCTCTATGGAGATTCGAGCCTTTAACTGAAGTGTTTAGAAGGAATGCCTCCCAGGTGGCTTCTCTGATTGCCTGAGAAGGTGTTAATTGATCCCACAGCTAGATCAGTTAATGAATTGGTCCCCCAGCGGGGCATTGACGGGGTGTCTTTCATTGGCAGAGCTGCTGCTGAATGTGATCTCATTGAGTCCATATTTCCTTTTGCAAAAACATTTCCTCAAAAGGTTTCTAAACGGTTTCTCAAAGAAAAAAAAATGGAGATGACACTTAGGCAGTTCCCACAGAACGACTAGTATTTAAAGAGAACAAAATTCCACTCCCTCCCCGAACCCTTTTGTGTCCTTTCTTTAGAGTTAGTTTAGGGCACATTAGCGGGACAATAGAGACAAAAAATCTGAGACGTCTTTCCTCTGGCTGCTCTGTGGGCCAGAGCTGGCCCCAACATGTTTAACAAGCGAGTGGAAATTAGTAAACCTTAAAAAAAAATTAGGAAACAAACAGGAATACTTGGATTTCCATAAAACAAATCCATTCATGTGAAATCATGACGCCAGCATTCCACATCTTGAGATGGGCAAAGCACAAAAAAGATTGGCAAAGGAGGCAATAAAGCACTGCGGTGAGATGTGGTACCTTCTTAGGAGGAATCCATCAGGATCCTGACAGCCGGCGCTTTAATTTACTTGACTTAATTGAGGATGCATGCAGGATGAAAGATTTTGGAGTTTTACTGCTGAGTATAAAGCATCATCTTTCAAAATGAACACTGAGGTTTATGGAGACAAGTAAAGAAACATTGGAACAAAGAACCAAAGGGTTCTTTGGGTTAGTGAGGCAAGGTGAGCACCAGCACAAGGTACAATTTGTCCGCTGAACTCTGATACTTGCATAACAGGAACACACAACACCCCTCCTCACTGCGAGTCTGTTTTCTCTAATTCTCTTATTTTTATTTTTTCTGTGGTTTCCTTCTCAGTTTTAGAAAATTAGGAGGGAAGAGAGGACCATGAAACTGTCGCTAAATGGCCAAATGCTTGATTTAATGCCATTTCCTTTGCAGAACAAATGACTTCTGTTCTGCCCATACATGGAAATAATTTAATTTAACAACATAATAAACATTTAGAAAAGCATTAATATTTGATTACTAAGTGGTGTTATTATACCAGTGCCGCTTCTTTTTAAAAATATTTGCTCTAAGAAAGTATAGATTAAACATCCAGAGGATAAAGTGTAAGATCTGGTTGAAACTCCCTAGAATGGCTTGCAGAGAGTGATGGCTTATTGGCCCTTAAATTAGTCCATATCCTGGGTTTTAACAGCCCACAAAGAAGGATTTCAAATGAATCAGAGGGCCTCCTGGTAGTAGTTCGGTTTTGGTCTGTAAAGAGGAATGATTAGGATGTGAAAAACAAGCCAGAACGTTGAATTCAAAACATGGAGTGGAACAGCTCCAGGAGGTTCCACAGAGATGGTGTTTTCTGGGAGAGCTGATGGCTGCACTCTGGCCTTTCTGTCTGTGGCTGTGCTATGGGAAAAGGCAGAGTAGAGACTGGGATGCAGGAGCATGAATTTCAGCTGATGGATTACTAGCTGTTCTGGGTTAGGTCACAAACTCATATTCTGCGAAGAAACGCCAACAATTTAGGTGCCACCTTCTGTTCCTCATCTTCCTCAGAAAAGTCCATTGACAGGGACAAACACATAGAACTGGTAAAAACAATTCTCTGAAGCCTTTGATCCAGGCAAGCTCATTTCGCCCCATACTGTACTCTGAAGCCAGATTATTTGCCAAACATCACTTTATAGAAAGACCTTTAAGGAAACACAATGAATGATCTCACTTGAATGTAATGGATGGAGCTGCTGGGGTAAAGTCCTGCCCTGGAGGCACCATCTGTGGCTCCCAGCACAGCACCAGCTTTCTGTCACCCACAGACCTCTGATGCCACAGCTCTGCTGTGCCCCCTTTGTCTCTATCCAAGTGGTAGTTTACAGTTTTTCCCTGATTTGAAGTGTCCCAGTAAAACACTGCAGGCAGGAGGAGGGTGAGGAGTTGGCGTCTGGGGTACAGAGAGATCCCAGTTTTTGTTTGGAAGAGGCATTTTAGGATCTCTGCACAGTTATTAACATCACATTTCGGCTTTCTTCTCACCGGGGAACATCAAGAAATGTTCTGATGGGGTCAAGGACATTACACCTGAGGGAAAAAATGAAAGATACAAGCAAAGTGGAATTAAACAAAGGTGTGTGCCAGCGGTTGCAGTGTGGAATGATTAATGCCACTTTTGTGGGTCTTGGCTAATGATGATACCCCTGTAACTATTATGGTCCATTTTCTCTATCTTGCAGCTCTTTCCTGTTACTCCTGACCTTGGTTTTGGTAGCACAGTCTTTCATCCCACCTTGAAAATGCATCTACTTAGGGTCGGCATAGGCTAACATAAGTAATGGGAGTTTTCCTATTAAACTCCATTTAGTTTCACACCTCTCGTCCAAACCAGAAGTAGCACAGAGAAGACAAAAGGACAAGTAGAACTGTCCTCAGTAACGTGGTGGCAAACTCAGCCTTTCCCCTTCAGGGAAGTTCCTAACATTAAATTCTCCCCATCCATTGCCTTGTTGAATACTTTTTCCTTAAAAAAAGAAAAAGTTCTTTCTAGGCAGCAAAATATTGTACACTGCTTAGATCTGAGGAATGCTAAGGAAAAATAACCCCAAACACCACCTCCACCACAATAACCCAACTTTTCTCCAGGGATCCATCAAGAATAATTACCTCCCCAGCCGGGGTTCAGCTGGGGATCCTCCCAACATAGCCACATGCTTTTTCCTGCAGAAAACAAACACTTCATCTGGCTGCGATCCCGACACCGTGCAGGCTCAGGCGTGAGGCGTGGGAGCAGCAGGGAAGTGATGCTCTGTCTCGCTAAAGCAGCCGATTCCTGTTCTGCACCTGCAGTCATCATCGGGGATAGGACAAGGGGCAATGGCTGCAAGTTGGAGCATAGGAAGTTCCGCACCAACATGCAGAAGAACTTTTTCACAGTGAGGGTGACTGAGCACTGGAATAGGCTGCCCAGGGAGGTGGTGGAGTCTCCTTCACTGGAGATATTCAAGACCCGCCTTGACGCCTATCTGAGCAATATGAGCTAGGGAGCCTGCTTTGGCAGGGGGGTTGGACCCGATGATCTCTCGAGGTCCCTTCCAACCCCTACAATTCTGTGATTCTGTGATTCTGTGATCCCTTGGGCAGCCCCGCTGCGGGAGGAGGCGGCTGCTGGTCTGTCAGCAGCAGTGAGACAGACAGACTTTCGAAAGTATCTTAGTCACAGAAGTTCTGTTGATGGCATATCTGAAGTCAGGGTTATTTATTTTCTCACATTCTCTCACTCTCTCTCTTTTTCCATTAGCCCTGGACACATTTTCAAATAGACAGTCGAGGGAAAAGATATTTTCAGTAGCTTTATTGTGAAGCACTTGGCATTCTTTGTTCGTCTCTCTCTAAGGGTAATGTGCCTTTTTATAATAGAGGGGGTCTTATGAGTCTCCTGAAATGATAAAATCAGATCATTTACATATGGGAATTGCCAGCTGGAGAGGAGAAGACATACGTTTGTGTTCAAGAAAAGTTTCACATGACGTTAAAAGAAACCATCTGCTTTTTCTTTTCTGTTCTTGTTTAAGAACAGCTTGTGTTTGCAGATCACAATTTAACACATGGTAATAACCTACAGGACTTTGTGAAGCATGGATCTTGTTTTCCCGCATGCATAAAGAACCATAAAAGGTTGTGAAGAAGACATTACTTCTGATCACTGTCTTTTTGCGCTTGGTTATGTTTTCATGATGACTGTAACTCTGCAGTGAAATCCCACTGATGGCTATGAAATGTAAGGCATAGATACTAATTTATACTCTGTGCTCAAGTAGACCTGAGCTTTTCTTTCTTCAGCGCATATGCAGCCAGATTCTGATTACGATAGGCAAACAAATTATTCACCTGCTCCTACTGTAGGCTAAGGTTTGTTCTGATAGCGTTCGGAGCTTCAATTGTACTAGTGATAAAAACATCCCCACCAGCCACCGAACAGCTTTGAGGAATTCCCTCCAGCCCTTCCTAATGACCGTTTCATTAGCTGTCTCTCTTAGTGAGTGATTCTCCTCTCACACTGGCAGTAACTAGTGGGAAGGTATATATGATACTGCATGAGTGATGGCAGGTCCCTCCGGGGCCAGTTTTGCGTAACCTTCCCACTCGCTGGCCCATTCATTTCTTTTGCTCATCTGCTCTGTGGCATTTCTTTCTGAGCCAGGGCAGATAGATGATCGTAAACAAAATGCCAGATTTCCAGGTGGATTTTCATTTCCTTGGCTGGAAAGAATTCCCTTTTGTTTCATTTGTTAGCAGAGATCTGGTTCCCAGTCTTATCTTTTCTTACGCCCCTTCGTGATTCCCGAAGTCAGAGATGAGTTCACTGCACACAGTGCAAGGCAGGACTTCTGTGTGCTGATCTCCAACAGAATACCCTGCAGTAATACGTGAAAGCCTGACCTAAGGGTCATGGCTTTGGCTCCCTGTGTGGCCTGGTTTAGAGTCTACCTTTTTACCGTGATTTACATTTATATATCTTTTTAGTTCCTGTGACTGTCTGACCAAACAACGGCAGAACACTGTGCTAGCAGAGGTTAGTAAACTTGGAGGATGGATTTTTCCTCTGGATTGCAAAGTCTGGCTGAATCTCTGCTTGAAATAAAGCACCTTAGTGAGCCTTAAGAAAGATAGAAAATTATTGAGGGTACCTCCCCTCCCTGCGCTGTTCCTTTTCTCTTTTCTGGACCCCTTGGAACATCTGATGATTTGGTCTGGCACATGAATGATCCCATATGGACCACGGTGATATCAGACATCTGCTACCCATCAAGATGTCAGCTTAATTTGAAAAGAAAGCAACTATAAACACACGCACAAGCAGCAGCCAGAATGCTGTGTGACCTTTGGATGTTTACTTTAAGAAATTAAATGCACATCGGATAAAATGAGAATTGTGCTAAGTGTGAAGAGACATGGTGTGAGTTTGTTCCCTTAAGTGGAACTGTGAATTTGGGAACATTTTATTTTTATTCTTCTGCCTCAAAAGGTGAAGTGACCTTCTACTTACATCAAGAGTGACCACAGAATCTGAGTGCCACACATTTACCCCGCGTTGCTTGGGTGGAAGGGACAAACGTCTGTAGCTCTGCTAGGTTTCATCTGCCATCTGCTAGGTGTCTAGTAGATCTGAACGTAGAAAAATGAAAAACTTCCATCTCATCTCTCTGGCCTCTTCCACTTTACCAGAAATCAGATGAATTCTCCGTGTTCACTCCAGTGAGAGGGAAACACAGTGATGGACCATCACTGTGTGTATTCTTATCAAAGCAAAGAATATCACAAAAAATATAACTTTAGGTATGTGAGGGAAACCATAGGGAAAAATCAGTGTAAGGTAGGTTGGTGGAGCAAGATCCTGTTTTGGCAGGATTAGGAATTTGGAGAGGGTCTCCTAAAGTTCAAGTTGGATATGCATAGTGATTTAGATAATTATTTGACAGAAAAAGACCTGTCCAGAAATTGCACTGGTATTTAGAGTCATCAGCAACTGTCACACAATAAGAAGAGGCAAGGGTATTTTACAGTGGCTTTTGATTGCTGTCAAAAAGATGGTAATAGAAAATAAGACCAGTCAAAACACCAGAGTCCTTTAAACAGCAAGAGAAAAAACAGGTGAAGCCGTAAGACTTTTCAATCTAAAAGAGCTGAGTCTGAGAAGAGAGGGAACCGGTCAGTGTAATCAAGTTTGAGTGACAGTCTCAGGAATGTAAATGCAGTATGGGATGAGCTGCTTTAAACCAAAGGTGGAAAATCAATGTGGAATCTTTAGCCCAGCCTGGGGGAGCATGAGGGAAGGGTTCCAACCTAAAGGGTTGAAAAAAGGATATTGTAAGTAAGTGGAAAACTGCTTGGAAGTCAAGCTGAGTTAGGCTTTGCCAAAGGGTATTAAGGTGTAAAAGGCTTTTTAGCAATATAAATAAAAGGAGGACAAGAATAAAAGTGTCCTGCTATGCACTGAGAATGGGGTCGAGAGCAAAGATAATCTAGATATTACCCAGAAAATAGTACTGACTTAGATTTCAGGGTAGGGACAATAGCAGAATGGCTGATGTGGATGAATGTACTGCAATTCATTACCACAGTCCCCGTGGCGGCAAAGCTTGGAGTGTTTCAGGTACTTTGGGTGAGAAAGGCCATTAATCTCCATCCCAGGTATCTGAAAGGAGCAATATAGGAAGTCTAGTGGCAAGCCCTCATGAAACCTCATCAGGTGTGGTTGCTGGAAAGGTGAATTTTTTCATGGAGGGACGATTAGGGAGGGAGAAATGCTCATAAAACAAAGGAAAATGGGACCAAATAAAGTACAAGACAAATTTACACACAGTGACTGGGCATAAATTTGGTTGGACAGTTGGGAACCTCCAATACCACACGGAGACTGGTCCCTGGTTGAACACTGTGAACACATCAGATACACAACCAGACAGAAATCCACAAGCACTATAGTTAAGCCTCTGAGGTTTATGAGTGCATTTCTGTGATGGAAGGGGTTTGGATTAGGTGATTTAGTGAGTCCTTAATCCCTGTGCTCTGAATTCTTCCAGAGGAGAAGTCACTAAGGAGTGCCAATGAGACGTACATGCAATCTCAGTCAGTCTCTACAGACCCACGTAAAACTCTCAGGTAGGGGAATACCAAAGTGTAAAAGATCGCCTAACATTCCTGTCACGGCATCTTTGAGGCCTAGCTCAGGCTGCATTGTGTTTTCCCAGTACCTCTGCAGCCTCATCTCCCCCCACCAGCATGAGGTGGCTATTGGCTGTTCAGCACTGGTGGAGCACAGAAGAGCCATTCTCCGTTTGCTGGTGACAGATAACACCACCACTTTCTTCGCAAAAATGCACTTTGTAATGTGCAGTGGGAATTACAACATCCTAATCATCTTCTTACAGAGGTATCTGACAAATGGCCTCATGACGACATCGGGTCCCCAAACTCTGGCAGTAAAGCACCTTCTCTCCTAAAATGTTACACTGTCCTGTGCTCCATTTCTCATGCACGATGGATAGCCCCTAGGAGAGAAGGTATGCCTCACACCAGAAAATGTAGGGATAGAGGTTTTCACAGCTTTCCAGTCTGGAGAGACTTCAGGAACTGGCCATGGCACATCAAATGGGCCGTACGGATTCAGCACTGCAGGTGAAGTGGTGAGCAGGTTCTGCAGGCTGTGTTGTTCCTACACAAACACCATCCATCCAGCGTGCCATGTGAAGTGGGTGGCCAGCTAAGGACCGCCCTGAGCAGGGAGATGATTCACCTGCTTTTTCCATGGTTATATCAATATTTGTGTGGTGATATCTTATTCCTTTCATTTATGACAAATACATCGAAGTCTGGAATTTGTCAAGCCTTTTCATCAATAGCAGAAAGTTTCTCTGGCATTCTGTTCCCTTAGCATGCATTTAAAAACAAACTAATCGTTGGTATAAAAGTCCTAATGATCAGAACAAAAACCCTAACCCTTGCTTAGAATCCGAGTTAGCTTTTTATAAGTGCTTCTGGTTTTTAAAGCCTGTCAAAACCCCACCATTACAAAAGCATCTCTTTTTAAGAAGTTTGCAAGAACCAAATCCACGCTAGTGAACCTGACCAGATCAACCAACAACATAAAAGCCTTCATGAGTAAGTAACTACCCACAGCAGCCGGAGGCACCTAATCCTTTACAACTCAGAGATACCTGAAGATGTTTGAAGTGCCTCCCCTCCCCATGAGCTACAGAAATAGATAAGCTCTCGGTTAAACAAACTTCTCTGAAAAATGCTCAGGTTTTAATGGATCAGATGTAAGTTAATTTCACAGGGCTACGAAGACCCTGAAGGTCTGTCACAATAAATAACATACTCTCTGGCCAGCTAACATCCAGCCTCCCGTTCCTCTGAGCAGCAGTGACAATGCTGACCTCCCCGCAGTCACTTTCTTCACAAATCTCGTGGTTCAGAGTGGTTTGTTCTCATTGAGTTTGAGAGGTCCACAAATTTCTTTCCCATATATTATGATGCACTGGAAATAACGTGAATTAATTTAACTTGGTGACCTTTTATAACTGTCAGACTGCAGTAATTTCAGTGTTCTCGATGGTCTGTGAGCCTGTTGGAAAGTGGTAGGGAAGGAGACTTAGTGGGGCTGATGCTTTGCATTGTGTCATGGATACATGTGGGGACTTGAGCAGTTACCTGGTGACCTGCGGTGCCAAGAAGAGGGCCAGCTGACAGCGAAAGGACATATTTTGATTTTGAGATGTCTGCTAGGCCCTTTCAAAATGAACAGTCGTGACTCTGAAATGCCTTGCACATAAACTGATGTTAGAAACCTGCTGCATTACACTTAATAGAAAAATACACACAGGGATTAGAATAAGAAAGCAGATAAAATATTACTTCAATAGTTTCATACTTTTTGCCACATAGATGATGCTATTAAAATCTGACAAGTCAGTGATCAAAATAAAACACTGGCTTTGTTCAAAAGTAATAAAGAATCAGACTCTGCAACTGTGTTAAGCAGCTCCAGAAGAAACAGTCTGGGTATTTTTTTCTTCCTATTATAGTTTTTGTGGTCTCTAGGCATAGATGATAGTGAGAACGCTCTGATTTTTGTTTTGACTGAGACAGTGAATATAACCCAGTGTGTACGTGTGAGTTAGCCCATTTAATTTTGTTATCCATGGTAAAATGTATCTGTCCAGACAGATCTGCTCAAGTTCATAAAAGCAGAATTTTCAGCAAGTGCTCACTGGCAAATGGCTTCAGAGCTGATCTGCTTACCAGAAAGAGCCTCATAAATGTCAGAAAAACTCTCCAAAATGAACTCACCAGAAAACAGGAGAAGCTCTTTAGAAACTTCAGCCATACAGTAATATATATGAACTGATTGGCAATTTGGTGCCCCGTTTTCACCTTTAATTCCCACTGCACATGTTCAACACAGCTAACTGTATTTGCAAGTAACTCCTACTGTTTATTTATACTTATTTCTGCTCAGCTTCTGTGTTGTCATGGTTACTTTGCACTAGTCTATCCATGCAGTTGATATCTGAAAATACTGGGTACATAAATATTTTAGAATTGGAAAAGATACTCAGTCTTGTCTTCTCTTTCATATAGTGTCTATCCCACCACCTGCAAATTAGCTCTTCCAGGCCTGAGCTGCACTTGCCCTTCCCTTAGGCACATGATGGGGATGAGTGTGAACCATCTTGGAACACATGCATAGCTGCTTCCATTATTTAGGTCACTGTTGGTGAGAAATTTTGGATAACGTTACTCACGAAGCTGAGATCCCACTACAAACCAGACCTTTGGAAGCAGGAGCCTCATTTTAAACCATTTGTTGGAAAATACAGTGCAGTGACAAGTGTCAATTGATCTATTACCATCTGCGGTGCTGCGTGACTACCCAGGTCCCGAGGAGCTGTTAGAGAAAAGATTTGTTCCCACTACGTGCTCACAAGCTGGTGAAGATTTCTCCTATGGCTTCATTATATCACCCAGCAACCAGAGCAGTTACTCCATCTGAAAACAGACACATTCACACACAGACACATTTGTGCAACAACAACCCAAAGACAAGGATGAGCCAGAAATGGTACTTCCTTAGTGATCAGAAATAACAGACACAGCCTGGCCACCAGGTCCAGGGAAGGGGTTGTGCCCCTGTACTTGTTGTTGGTGAGGCAGTACCTCGGATGCTGGGTTCAGGTTTGGGCCCCCCCACTACAAGAAGGACATCAAGGTCCTAGAGCGTGTCCAGAGAAGGGCAATCAGGCTGGGGAAGGGGCTGGAGGGCAAATCCTATGAGGAGCGGCTGAGGGAGCTGGGGATGTTCAGCCTGGAGAAGAGGAGGCTGAGGGGAGACCTTACCACCACCTACACTGACCTGACAGGAGGGTGCAGAGAGGTGGGCGATGGTCTCTTCAGCCAGGTGATAGGTGATGGGACAAGGGGAAATGGCCTCAAGCTCTGCCAGGACAGGGTCAGCTCAGATGTTAGGGAAAAATTCTTCCTCAAAAGGGTTATTTGGAACTAGAAGAGGCTGCCCAGGGAGGTGATTGAGTCACCGACCCTGGATGTGTTTAAAAGATGGGTCAATGAGGAGATCAGGGATATGGGTTAGTGGAGGATGGGTATGGTTGGACTCAGTGATCTGAAATGTGTTTTCCAGCCTTGTGACTCTGTGATTCGCAATAGTATAAAAGAACAAAACAATCCCCACTGTATTAAAAAATTACCTTTTGCTGCAGTGAGAAGGATTTTGAGATGAACTGCTTGCTTTCCCTCATGCCAACTAATAAGAGGGAAGAGAGTCATCCTCCTATACTTGGAGGGTATATACTATGCTCCTATACTAAAATGAGACATCCTCCTATACTTGGAAAAAATAAAATCCAAGTTTTGCAGTGTGTGTCTTGGTGATGAGTCCTCCAGCGAGGTGTTCCCGGCTAGGAAAGCCCCACTTTGCCAGCACATCCAAGCTGAGACCCAAGTGCAACGCTTTGTGGCCAAAATGACTTCCACTCAGAGAACTGCAAACACAACTCACACTCTCTGCTAACTGGTGAGCAGATTTATAACAGATTTATAAATAAAGCATGTGAAAACACCTGTATATCCCTTTTCTTGGTGCACTGGGGAGTTCCCAGTCTCCTCACAGATGCTTTCCTTATCTTGGCATCTGGGGGAATGATGCCAATGCCCAGTGCACATGGGGTGCTAGCACTGTCCAGCGCTTGTAACCACCTGGCACATCTTCACAGCTGCCCTGAGGACACCCAGAGCAGCATCAAAGGGCGATTCACACACTGATTGAACGCTAAAGATGCCAGCCTTTAAAACAGACAGCCCAGCCAAACTAGCAGGGATGTTCCTTTAAAAGAAAAAATATTATTTTTGTCACTGCTTAACAGCTTCAGCATGCTCAGTGGTGTCTGGTTGTCACCTTGAAAGGAGACACTAACACAAACCAAACCGGTGTTTTCAGCTGCTGTGGAACTCCAGATCGGTTTTCTCTGGAAGTGTTGTGATTCTCTTCCCACTGTGGTGACAGACGGTGCCTTATACTTTTTAATTGAATTTAATCTTTTACATACCTACAGAAATAGAGAGAATTTTTAAGTGCATCCGCATGCAAAACAAGAGGGAAATGGCATAAGAGGAAAGACTCAAGGAAAGAATCTAACAGGCTTTGTTTTCTTGTGCGACACAGGGAGTGCCATAGCTTATTGTGCCCTTTGCTTGGTGTTCTTGTGCAGAATTTTCCCTTTCATCCTGTGATGATAAAGAAAAAGCAGAAAATACAAATTAAAACCCAGAATGCTGAGTTTTCATGAGCAGCAAGGTGTGATTTGGCAAGCATATGCCTGATTTTCTTTTTATGGTTTTTTTTTCCTTTTATTTTTCCATGAGCCCTTCTCAATTTGCAGATATTGGCTTCCCTGGGTTACAGGTTGCTTATTTGCAGCCTCATTATTACTACACTTAATGAGATTACCTATAATCAAGAGGAGTCCATCAGGCAAATACTAAAACACATTTTAAAACGTCCTTGCCTCTGCACCTTCCTTTTTATTGACAAGGGCCCTGATTGGCATTAAAACACCCGGGAGCAGGCGCAGCCCTGATGTAACTGGGGGATGTGACACTGTGTGAGCTGCTGTGACACCAGCCCTATGACCATGGGGTCACTTACCTCTGTTCCCGGCCAGGAGGAAGCATCAAAGGGTGCTTCGGATCACTGTGCACCCCAGGAGCCCTGGCTGGAGTGGAGCTGGGTGGGCAGGAGCGCTGGGTCTTTGCTTCTCATGTGCCTGGAAGCAGTGTTGGGCCACAGTACTTTCAACGGGTCCCTCAGTGGCTTTGGAAGTGTTTTATCTTCATGATGGTTTGATTCCCTTTCAGTTTCTGTCCTTTTACAGACTTATAACTCCTAGTATTTAGGCAGATTTACATTGAACAAATAACCCAAGACCAGGTCCACAACATTACTACCCATAATTTTTATTTTACACAATTAGCAGAATGCAATGAATTAGCCACCTTGTTAAAAATAAATAAATAAATGGATAATTAAACAAATTCCCAAGCCCCAGAAAGAACCAAACCCAGGAATAATCCCTGAAGATGGGAAACCAGCAGTATGAGCTACACCACGGACTCATTGCCTTGTCAACAGTGTTAGAAGGAAGGTTTGAGGAGAAGCTTACACACCTAAATCACCCAGAAAATGATGCTTTAAAAGGATCCTGAACTGGATAGAGGTCACCAAAGAGCCATAAACAGTCTTATATGAGGGGAATACATTAAATGCTCCCTACTCCCAAGAGATAGAGATACAGAAATAAGCTGGACTTGCTCTTACTGTGTAGAAGTTAAAAGCAACGGATCATCTTTCATTATGGCTGCGTGAAAAGAGGATTTTTTTTTCTAGGCTGCTCTGTGCCAAGCTGGATGGGTCACTCTGTTAAGTGCTCATCTGTCAGGCGAAGGAACTGTAAATGAACTGAGCACAAAACGGAACAAAACACGTATGAAAAATCACACAGCCGAAAAATGTCGATTCTTGGGCCATTAAAACAAAAAAAATGAATGTTTTGAAACGGTACATAAATGTTTGGCAGACAGATTGCTGACAAGAAGGTTTAGAAAGGTAACAACACTCTCTTTTGCTTGTTGATATAAAATATTCGTGGTTGCAAGTCCATCATAGGCTCAAACCTTGTTTTCAAGAAGCTCGCTTCTTCTACCACCACGCCCTTCGCATGGGTGATGTTTGGTCAGGATGACCAGGGCTCATTCTTGTCACACCTTTGTCGTGATGGGGGAAACCTGGACTGCTCCTCTCATCTGGTGGCTTCTTCTGCCCTGAGAAAACAGTTCAAACAAAGAAGGTGGGTTATTTTTTCCCTCAAATCGTGTTCTGTTCGGCTTCTGGTGGCTTGTTACCCTCACTGTCACTTCAGCAAGTCCCCTCTTCAGTTTTAAAGGCCTTCTTTCATGTGGGAAGATATCAGCAGAGCATCCTTAATCTGCCCTGTCAGCTGCCAGCTGAAGAGCGTGATTGATGCTCCCCACTTTCTGAAAATCACAGCCAAGCTGTCTGTCACTGCAGCTTTGCTGCTACAGGTGCTCTTGACCCAGGCAGTTTTCTTTGTTACACATAGCTGCTCTATTTTACTTTAATTTCTTTGCATAAAATAAAGGCATCAGAACTGTGCTGATTTAGGAGCATTTCAGATGACATCCCTTCCAGGTCAGGATCCAGAAAATGTATTGCAATCAGAGTATGCTCATTTGCTTACCTTAACTGAATTTTAAAAAGAAAGTGTAAATGAATTATAGATTTGAATTTTAGCTCCTATGCACAAGGTAAAGCTTTTGGGACCCATTTTTTATGGTTGCCATCACGCACAGGAAGCTCCAGAAGAACAGTACTTCAGTTTCAGAGAGAGAGATCTCCCCAAGAGGGATACCAGCCTCTGGAATAAATTCCTGACGATTTTCTAGTGAGGAGCCAAGGAAGCCAAACACATAAATACCTTTGGAAGACCCTTGAATAAAATTGCAGATAAGAGTTAGCAGATTTTAAAGATTAAACGGACTTTTGCTGCAAAATAAGCATCTCCCTCCCCTCAAAAGCAGTTGCAGTTTTAGTGATGGTTTGGTTTTTTTTTTTTATCAAGTTTCCCCCACCTTATTCATTATTAGTAGACTGGGGAAAAAAGGGAGGCAATGCATCCTTTGCCTTTCAGTAACTGTAATGGCAAAAGATCTGTAGCGGATCATTGCTGCAAAACGCTGAGTTCAAATCCAACAATACAGGACTAATAGAAACTGGAAGTATCTGTTCAGTGGAAAAGTGCTGTAAAATACTGACCGGGGAAGAGATTTATAAGTGATTACAGAAAAATCCCTAAAGCTGTCTGCTCATTGTAGAGGCTCAGTGGAGGAAAGCAAACAAGATTCTCAGATACAGTGAAGTGCTTGAAGAATATAAATGACAGTAGGTAGCACCACTGCACTCTGTACTGAGCAGCCCTCCCCAAAAAAGCTGCATCCAGCGACGATCAAATGGTCACCGTGCTTTCAAGAGCACATGAGAACAAGGAATGGATAAAGCAGCCTGATAAAGGGCCCAAAGGAGCTAAGCCAGGAAAAGTAACAGGGAAAAAGATGTCCCTTTCTGCTTGGGAAGGAGTCAAGACGAGAGCAAGGAGAGCAGCTGAAATGATAAAGACAACAGGAGGGAAGACAATGGTGCAGACACTTCTTTAAATGTAGTAGCTCGGCTTGATTGATCTACCTAGAGATTCACTGCCTCCCTGGCTGCCAGAATAAAGGGAGGCAGGGAATAAGCATCACTGGCTATAAGCTCAAGCCTGGCAATACAGACAACAAATCAGTTGGTTTCTGCTCCTCCTAGGTGAGAATCCAGACTCACTATGACTGCTCCTTTCTTTGCCTTGTAATTCATATTTGATTTTCAAAGTAACCAAAGGATTTTAAAAGTTCAAAAGTACTTCTCAGGACTAAGATAGCAGAAGTTGAAAGAAAAAGATTATATTTAATTTATACATTGATAAAAGTGATACTTAAAAAGTCCCCACCAGGTAACACAATATAGAGAGAAACTGGTTGGAGAGAGGAGTTAGCTCCCACTTCAGCCGATCATCATTTATAAATTTGAAGGCATGCAGCCATACATAAGCCAGACTTATATTACATTTTTTATGATAAGATTTACATTAGTCTTAACTCGTGGTTGGGGCTCTCGAGCCCTCAGGCTGTTTCCTCAATGCAGTGTGGAAGTAGCATTGTTATTCACTTCTGATACAACACAAGGAACAATCTGCAAGCATATTCAGAAGTCAAATTAGCACCAGTAGCCAGTGTCCCTGTGAGCAGAAGCAGACCTAAGGGTTGGCTCTCCAAGGGCCCAGGGGCAAAATTGTTTAAATCAGTATGACAGGCATGGCTAAGCCTAGAAATGAATAATCAGGAATGACCTTAACCTACACAATGTGCTTATGACCTCATTAGAATTATTAGTCTTGAAATGTGCAGGAAGAGCAGGAAGTGAATTTTCTTTGCCATGGTTGTTGGCAAGGAGCCTGCTGCATTTCCCTCTCTGTCTATATGTATATATATGTCCATATATCCTGTATATATACATCTATATATGCTACCATTTATCCAACCACATATAGCTGCACTCTCTCACTCAAACCTGCGTGGCCCCTTTACAGCTGAGCTAGCCCCCCAAAGGCTGCACAGATGGTTTAACCAGCCAGCAGGAGATTCTTGATGTCCCTTGTTGGGGGTTGAGATAGCAATAAGCCATGTTAGGCCACCAGCTAGATCCCAAAAGTTGGGTCTGTGCCTGTAATACCCATTGACTTCCCCAAGAAGTGCAGGAGCTCAGCGAGGTTTCTATCACCCATAAGGGAGAAGCGGTGGCACATTGAGATGCCCGAGATTGTCTGTGAAGTATCCAGATAAAACAATAAACTCTGGTGAGCCTCCTAAAGAGTGAAGAGGGGTTGAACTCACAAATTATGTGAGATCCCAAGGGAAGTAGATTACACCAAGCAATAAAAAGGTGCATTCGCACAAACTTAGATAGTGTCAAAGAAAGCAGGGCCTGTAAAGCAGTGTAGAGATAGCAGAGACAATCGCTCCAGTGCTGTGATGGAACATACATGAGATAAGTGAGAGGGGGCTGCTGACAGAGCAGCTTGACAGGCTTTGGCCAGGCCCAAGAAGTCCCACCATCATGGCATCCCCGAGTGCAAGACATCTGGGAAAAGAAGTTGAAAGCAAGATTTAAAGCACTTCCACACAAAGCATTTCTCCTTTTTTAAAAAAAGCCATGATATCACAAAACTAATGCTGTTCTTTTAGTGAGTTTTGCCACTGAATGCACAGTATTTAATATCTGCAGTTACAGGTGAATGCAACCATTACTCATGGGATGTGGTACCCTGAAATTAATTACTTTCCCTGTCTGTAACTATTACCACTAAGGCAGCCCATGGATGTAGACTCAAAATAGGATAGTGTGGAGCAGACAATCCCCAGTGGGATAGGGCCAGTGATGTGAACATGTAGAGGAAACGGAGATTCCAGCACAGTCCTGGAGATCTCTGCTTTAAGGCAGGATCACACTCTATATTTCCTACTACTGTTTGGCACCTAACAACCTTATATTAAAGAGTTTCATGACCACACTGAAAAAGAGGAGTAACACAGGCCTCCATACCATGTCACTCTGGTGGGTGCTATGCAGGGTTGCATGCAAGTGACAAGAATCCACATTTAATGCCAAAGGTGGTCACAGGCTGGTTTCTCTTCTCCATCACTGGGGCTGCCACAGTGGACTGAGCTGTCCGCAGAGCACAGACCCAGCAGAGCCATTCAAAACTCCTGTCTCCTTTCTGTGAAGGAAGGAAAGTCACCAAATTAGGGGACTCCATACCTCTGGTCCTTGTGTGCTTTTGTTTGAGCCACAGAGAGATGTTTTTCCTTCAGTACTTACTGAACATTACTGCGATGTTGTTTTGGATATAAGATATGAATGTGTGAGGTGACTCAGAAATTCCTACATGTAACTACATTCCTACTCCAATCCCAATTTATCTGAGGAACGGTCTTATCTTTCCATTCCATCACTTTCTGGTGCATGAAACCAAGCCAATTTCATCTGCTGCTATGTGTCTGAACAGAACTGGGCATGTGAAATATATTGTCACCTGAGCATTCCAGGTATACCAGCAGAAGCTGGAATGTAAATCAGATAGGGCTTCTTCCTATAGGGAATCTTGATTTCAGATTTATTACACCGCTGCTTAGAGTTTGGAAGGTCAGCACATTATGTCAATTGATTTTGGGACAGGCAGAAAAAGGCCCTTGTTATTCAGAAAGTAGTTTTTTCCTGCAGGGTGAAAAGGAGAGTCTTCTACAGGAGGCAAATGTAATAAAAATTAATTGGTACAACTAAATTTAAAAAGACAGGTATGAGGAAGTCTGATACTGCTGAATCCTTTAACACCAGTCAAATGTGGAATTAATCAGCTGCATATTCTCATGTCTGGGCACTCAGTAGCCCAGGTTCTGGAAATGGTGGATTAAAAGATAGATTAAAGCCTGCTGAAATTTATATTAAAAAACCCACCCAAACCACCTCATCTTACATTTTGGCTAGGGATCAAGCAAAGAAAAATTCTTGTTGGGCTGAAGAACTGACCCAGGTCTTGCAGGAGTTAGGTGAATCTCCTCTGATTAAAGAGACCAAGCCAATAAACACTTTCCTTTCAAAAGAGGAAACCAAAGACTTCCTTAGAAGACCACCAAGCTGGATTTTTTTCACCAGTGCCTAGCAAACCAAAGGACGAATCCACCGTTCACTTTTAAAAGTTCAACCTCCTCTCCTTTCAGATGATTCATGCCAAGAAAAGGCCAGCTGCCGAAACTGTTTGGAGTAGAGATCTGTAGGTTGCTCAGCCAGACGTTTTTCACTAAAGACAAGAAAACTGATCTTGTTGGCCTGCACACAGAACTGATGTTAATCTCCAAACTTGCTTTGAATCCTCCGCAGAGATCTCAAATGTCTTTGTTGAACCATTTCTTCTCTTTGCAGAGTGCATCTCAGAGAGCTGTAAAGTCTGGTTTTCTTGCCTGTTTCATGCTTTTTTCTGCTTGTGGCAGAATTCTCTTCAGATTATTGGGTTCTAAATAAACCAGGTCAATACTAAACACTCTGTTCTAACACACAGCAATGTTTTATACTAAATCAGTCCAGATCTCATGAAAGTACCTCCTTAATTAGAAGGTGGAAAAGAGAGGAAAAATATTGAAAAGGCTTGGTTAAGACTAATACAAACCAAGCAAACAAAACCCGCCTCTTCTGCAGTTTCTTTATATGGTAATTGGTAGTTTTAAACCCTTAAAATATAGATAACTAACAGATACGCTGCAGACTTACTCTCTGCCATAACATTAGCATGGATGTTGGAAGCCAGGCGTTCTATGGCATCTTGGAGAGTTTAATAGCACTCCAAGTTTCTTTGGTTCTTTAGGAATTAGTCATTTTTTGTAAGCTGGGAATTGTTAGCACAGCATCGGCTGTAGCAATTTTACTGGTATTGAGTGACACATTTGAAAATAATTGTTTGCCAATAATCTCTCCTAGGTCACTGCAAACTGTTAGATAGCACCCTAAAGAAATATTTTCCAGCAATGAAACTTGCATCTTTCATCTACACACGCGTGACAACAATAGTAATCAAAGCAGGATTTTACTTTAAGCAATATTCTCTATTTTCCCTTATTTTACAGCTGTCTGAAACATGTGCTGTAAAAATTGGTTAGTGAAGAAATAGAGCCTGGGATAAGCAATGCCAAAAAATAAGAGCAAAATGACAGTTTTCTTTGAAGTAGAATAATGAAATAAACAACAGTGGAGCTCATAAGCCAAAATGTCTGCATATTATGTCTTTTGGCATACGGAATGCCATTAGAAGCCAGAATAAAATTATACCCCTGTAAGAATTAGAGAGGAGACAGAAGGTTTGAAGGAAAACTAGGAACGTTGTGATGTCTGGTGACACAACAAAGGCCATTCCTTCTTATTTCCAATGCAAACCAAGGCACATGTGAAAAGAGAGGACCTTACATTTGAGGAGCTGCAATGCCCATCTCAGTTTCCTCCATACCTGGTGTAAAACCATGCTCTTGCTGCTCTCCGCAGCCTCATACCCCAGTCTGCCCAAACCTCAGGCTCTGCAAGCACCGTAACACACTCACACGAGGATCCTCAGTCTTCCAGCACAATATTCCCAGGATACCACAAACATTTCTTTTGCGTCCTTTTTGCTATTAAATGAGCACCAGAGCACTAGAAGGGCTTTTTTTTTTGTTTGTTTGTTTTAAAGCAATGAAAGCCAAAATTAGTTCCTGAGCAGTGCTCAGTAATTTCACTCAGATGCTTGAAAAATCTGATCCGCAACCAATAATCAGCCCAAAATGAAGGGTCTATACTATCTCCTGCTTCATCCTTTTTATTTCGCAAATTAACACATGCAAACAGAACATAGAGTAGTTTGTTCATATAAGAATATAGAGGGAAATAACACAGTAGAAAATAATTTGATAGCTCTGGAGTTGGAGGCTGTTGTGACTGCATGGTTTTCATAGAGGCATTTAGAAATAGAGAAGGTGACAGCGTGTAAGACAACTCTATTTCGAGAGCATGCAGGAGGAAAAATAAACATGTCAAATAACGGCTCACCAAGTTAGGGACAGAGGGAAGATCTACAGGAAAACACTGAGGGCAGTTAATGCTACTGCGAGTGCACTCATTTCTCATCAGGGAGTATATATGTACTATATATATAGATTATACACGTTATCTATCTATATCTATGTGTTTTATATATATATACACACACTATACAAAACAGTCCAGCAAAATTATGGCAGGTTCAGGTTTGGATCTCAACTACAAGGATCAAATAAAACCCCACATGGCTTTGGGCGTATTTTTGCACCACTAGAAACACTGAACAGCATCTCCTGCCTTGCTCAGTGTGAGTGGTACAGCTGCTGCCTGAGCCATACCTAACAGAAGCAGGATGGAAACACATCAGGGAACAGAGATTATTACTGCTTCTGCTCTGAACTCATCCGAATAAAGAAGGAATATGGGTTTTTTAAAATCAGAGACTATGGGCATACTAAGATACAGTTCTATGAGGGAGACACTGTGACAATATTCCAAACACAGTTATATAGTAAGCTCACAAGCGATAACAACTCCTACAATCCATTCTGAGCCTGCTCATTGCAAAGGTGCAGCCCTCCTCTTTTGCCTGCTGGTACTCTGTCTGGGTTCTGTATCAGCGACATCACACATTTCCTTCATGCAGCTAAACAAACTCAGCACAAAGTCAAGAGCAAAGGGATTGTAGGATCACACCCAAAATCCCCAGCATGGAGCTAGAGCATCTGCATTTTGGAGAGAAATTAGTGTTCTAAACTGTCTTGGAATAAATTACCCAGACTGGGGTCACCTTAGCTGAAGTGAACACTGAAACATGAAATATTCTTTAAAAAATGCTGGACAGAGAGTGAGCGGCGAAGGGTAAAGTAGTATATTTTGTAGTGCCTCACGAGAAAAATATATCTAATCTGGGTATCAGTTCAGCCACGGTGAATAATTTAATCATACTTGTAAATGACGTTGTAATAAAAGGTCACCAGATCTGTCAGACCTTGACTGCTTCAGTAAAATTAGATCTGCTTCACTGGTGTTAAAAAAAAATATTGATGTTTATCAAAAGTTAGTCCATTAAAAGCAAAACAACAAAAGTAATGAATTTTGGAAGGAAGGGCTTGGAACCCTTCCTGCCAGGAATAGGGATAAGAATTATAGATCTCAAATTAGCAGCAGACAAGGGACTAGACTTCAGCCAAGCCATTTTCTACTGCTGCAGCAATATAAAACAACTTTAAAATGACCTCAGAGGGTTTTTTTCCAAATTGTGCTGGCCATTTCCACCATGATTCACCCAGGAGAAGGAAGCAACACCATAAGCTCCAGTAACAGAAGTTCTCTCTGGGAGCGTTACAAATATGGTCTGAAGCAGCCTGAAATGATTATTATACCTGCATGAAGTGTGTATTTGGCCCCTCAGCAGCCCCAAACCCTCAAGAGGTAATGAAAACAAGGCTGATGTCAGAGCACACTTACCAATCCACTACCCGGCCATTACATTTCCAACAACGTCTGCGTTGAATGCTACTGCAGCTGAATGAGCCTTTGGCTTGTCCTTCTTGTTCAGTGACCAAGGGAAAGCAGATTCCTGAGAACTTGGTGTCTGTCAGGGAGTAGAGACTGACCAGGAAAGGAGAGTTCATGCACCCGACCTGGAGTTTTTGGTTAGTCACATTTGATGTAGACATTTTCAAATAATGGAGCATCCCCAAAATTTTATTTACCAGCAATAATTCTTAATAAGATCTTTGTCATCACTCACAGCTTGTTGTTTACCCATGTGATAAATTGGAGAACCCTATGATAAATGAACACATCAATTTATCAAGCACCTTTGATCACTTCATCTGTACTCTGACTAGGAATCCATCATCATAAGGCTCACACTCACTGTCCATGTCTTAGCATCCAAACTGCAACAAGGACAGCAGCTGGTCCATGAGTAGCAGAACTGCCTTTGCCCAGCACCCAGGGATTCACCCTACACACCCCACAATTCCCCAGCACAGCCAACCCAGGTCTTCTTGCCATACTTTGCAGAATCAGACACCAGATACGTCACCATCTCTAGTTCTGCCTCATGAGCTCTGCTTCCCCAAAATTGTTATCCCTGGCTTTCTCTTGAAACCCTCAGCAATGGCTGGGCAAGAGGCATTGTATATACAATGGATGAGCCCAAGGTATGCACAGGTCTTTGCTATAATTAAAAGTACTGCAAGTTTTTGTACCTGTTAAAGAGGGACAGACCAACATCCAGTTGAAACCAACATCTTTCCTTGTGGTGGGTGGTCCTGAGAGGGCAGATTTGAACAGCTTCACATTCTGCAGTGTAAATTAGGTCTTTTTTAAAATCATCTTCTTCAGGGTTTTGGTTTTTTTTATATAACTTGAAGAGTTAGAAACACTAACAAAGGTGTTAGGCTTTACAGGAAAGGCAACAATTATTATTAATCACTTCTTTACAAAGTGTTTAATTAAAATTAACCTCTAAACCACATTTCAAGTATTTCTGTAATATATATATAACGACTGGTATTTGAGATGCTGGGCTAATGGAATGGCTGAAACCCATTTGTATTGATCTGCATCGCTGCTGTCACTTTTGAGTAAAAGGGTCAGGATAAACCCTCGCTGCCTGTGCACACACACAGAGGCACATGCCAGTAGTAGTTATCACAATGAAGCTGCCTAATCGAGTCTTGCAGTTATACCCAAACATGCAAAATTTAATCTAAGGGCTGCAAAATTTACCAATGCCAATGCAATAATGCTATGTCCCCTCTCCTCCTAGTCTACTCCCTCAAAAACTTTCCCTTACCCTCACCAAACACAAACCCAAGATGGAGAAGTGCATCTTTTCCCTTTCAACTCCTTGAATTATTGGGGAAAAAAAAGGTCCACGCACAGATGTATTCGGATTCCTCATTTGACATAATCTTCAGGACTTTAGGATTACAAAATAATGATCTAAAAGCTCTTAACTGGACAATAGATTTCTCTGCTCTGTATAATGCTGCTTGCTGTAAAGGGGAGGTGTTGCAGGAGAAACGGGGTGCAGAAAATGAAATTAAGGATGATTTCAAGGAAAGAAGGAGGAAGTCACGCTGAGGAGCTGCTGCTCCAGATCACAGATGCAGACAAATAAGGGCACAGAAACTACCATAGGGGTAGATTACGACTGACACAAGTGCTGAACCGTAGAAGGATGACACACAGAGTTAAAAAATGACGCTGTCATGAAAGTCCTAACTGAAAATTAGGTAGTATTTAAGATAGACTGTGGTCTTGTTCTGTGACCTGAGCTGGAACAAAAATGCTGCCTTTAGGTCAGCTTTACATTGTTTATTTTTTTGTATTTAATTCAAGGAAGGGCATTTACCCAAGGGTCCAGATATTCCCGATCCGAGTTTCAAGAATGAAAACAAAATTAAATTCAGTTACCTCCATGACAGTTGGCATTAAACTTTCCTCCCTCAATATGTACTTAAACATCTCACCTTCAATGCTTCCGATATTAAGTTGATGAAGACAGACTGGGACACAACTGCTCCTTTTTTTTATTTGTTAGTGGGTTTGCAATTATTCCTGGTCTCCAAGGACACAGCCTGATAGATGATGTTTCAGGGAAACAAAACATGAGTTTTGTTATTCTCAGCAACTTTTTGCATAATAACAAGGCTGGGCAGGGGGAAGGTTATGCTCCAGTGGAAGTACACAAGGTTTACCTCCAGACTGCTCAGCGGGAACGCTAAGCCGGAACAATTACAGTGTTTGTTACTGGGAAAAGGAGAGCGAGTAATTAGAATGATGCTCTTAAAAACACCAGCTCTTTGTAATACACGCTTTCTAATTTAGTTTGGCAAAAGTGGCTTGTAGCAGTGTGAGTACATATTAAAGAAGCAGCAATTAGGCAACTAAACAACCATGATGACAGGTTTTTAGTAAATGGTTTAGCTTTTAATTTTGAAATGGCAGGTCCCACTGAGAACAATATTCCAGAACTGTAATTTTGTAGAATGGGACGATGTGTTGTTGGCAATTAATTAAGAATTTCTTTTTTTCTTTTTTTTTTTTTTTAACCTGAGGAGACAGGGAGCAGCAGCCGGCTTGCAGAGTTCACTGGGTGATTAACATGGCCAGATGATTAACACCGAATTCTCCAAAGCAGTTTTTACAACATACCAAGTACAAACGGCAAGTTCTGTTTGGCTTTTTGCTGGGAAGAGGGAACGCGAGGCATCCTCTGGCTGCCAGGGCAAAGCCCTTGAGCTGGGCTGGCCAGCACTGCTCTATGGAAGTCGCTGGCTCCATCCCCCTCCTGGCTCGTGTCCCTGGGCACATCATTTAGTGTCTCTCTCCCTTCAGTTTACTCTGCTTCTTTCTTCCTCCCCACAGGGTGCAAAAAGCATCCCCACGGTAGCTGGGAGTGCAAGTGTGGGACAGAATCGGTGGTAATTGGGGGTTTTAAGCTCACCGCTGGGTTCTGTGGATGGTCTGTAGGAGAAATGTGAATCCAAATTTTACCCCCAGGGACTTGAGAGACTTAACTTCAAAAATCAAACTTGCATTAAAATGTTTCAATTCTTCCCCCCCGACTCCCCTTTCCAAACCACCAGTAAGGTTTCTAACCATCTGTTTAACAGAAACCCATTAACACACTTTTGTCATATCAAACCAGAAATGCCAGAGGCACAGATACACGCCGGGTCATGGTGCATAAACATCCCTGTCCTTGCAGCATGCTCTTGACTCACTGAAGAGGCACATCTAGTGCCGCTGCCGTGACATCAGGGAGGTCTATGTGCAGGTGACTGACCTAGAGAAACCACGTGAAACATCAGATGACCCTTCTTTAACTAGAAGGCCTCCACTTCACAAAACAACAGGATTTCCAGAAAACAGCAACAAGTTCTCATTTTTTTCCTCCCCCCCCCTCCGTTTGCTGGTACATCAGTTGCTCTTCCTGGCACAGCACCAGCACAGCACTTAATACGGATAAATTCAAGTGCTTGAGTGGTCCCATTAACCTTGATGGGGGCACTCATGTGCCTCAAGCTGCTCGAGTAGGTAGAGTCCGTGCTGGATCAGGCCCATGGAAAGGAGGAGCAGGCCAGTAGGACATTGTGTTGGACACATGTAGTGAGTACCTGCAGTGTGGGAAGAAACACCTCAACATTCAGAAACCTCTCCAGAAGAGACACAGAGATTATTAAGTTAAAGAAGAGATGTGAAGGGGGGAAACTCAGCTGGATGTTGGGATACATCCCAGCGTTTTCAGCCTTCCTATCCTGAAACATGGTCCAGGATGGAGAAAACTCCAGAGCAGAGATATCCATCTCAGGAACCACCAGGGAGCTTGTTTGCTAAAAATACATATCAGTCAGACACGGCTCTTATCGCTCAGCTCTGTTATCATGAACAGTTGATGGTAAATATACTTACCTCTAATGTTTCTTACCACCTAACTGAGCTGAAGTGCTACTGCCGCTCTCACTTGGCTTCCTCGAGAAATGTAATGGAGCAAATCTCATAATTGCTTTCTGATCTAACCTACTTAGAGATTATTTCCCATTCTGCTTTTAAAATTCAGGTGCTTGGATGCTCTGAATTGATGCAAATTATCAGAGATGTCATTCCTCTACCGTCGTTCTCCACAATTACCTATGATCCTGATAAATAAACTGTGTAGTACTGGAAAAATGAGATCAAAACCTAGACACATTAATCTAATTTGACTATTTCCTTCGCATGTTATGCTTGGAAACAGCTTATTGCAGTACTAGAGCTGAAAGTTCAGCTTTAAATATAAAAACAATCCAGTGCTGAATTTCCCAGCAATAACTCGGTGCATTTTGTGGTCGAAGCATGCCAGTCCACGCTGCAGCAGTGCTCCTTTCCTTTCTCATCTTACTGATGGGAATTCACCTAGCAATCCATCTGGGATTGCTGACAAGACCTATTTCATCACCCAATTACCCAAAACCATTATTAAACAGTATGTAGTAACATATATGAAACATGTTGTAACCTATATGAAACATATTGTAACAGAAGGAGAAATAAAACCTTGGAAAATACAATAAAGTGAAACCTGGTAAAATGAGTAATAATAACATAAACTGAATATTAAATGAGTTACAGTAAAAGAACCCCAGTCTCTTGCAAACTTAGTCATCATTAGCATGCATCTGTTGATTGTCCTATTACAGATTTAAGTGTTAATTTGGAAGAAATGATCTCTATGTGTGGGTAAGATTAAACACATTTTTTCATAAAGAAAAAGCCACTAAGCGATACAAACAACAAAATATAACTGATTCCTAGAAAACTCTCTGTTATTTACAGCTACAGACCAATAAAACTTGCACATGCAAAAACTTCATCTACTCTAGAAGTAAATTGGAATTAAGTTTGACTTTTTGTTTTTAATATCTCCTCCAGGCGATGCTGGAGAAGCGTTCTGATAACGTACTGCAAAACTGGCTTGAATTTTCCCAACTTGATAAACACTTAAACACCCAATTCAGAAGTAACACTTAAAGATGGAAAAGGTAGCTGGAGCTGGAAAGAAGAAGAGGAAAGGAAGTGTCTCCCCCCACCCCAGCAGTGACTGATGGACTGCAATTACATCAGTTTGTGGAGCCCGTAAATTGTGTTATGTGGCTTTTATTGCTGCCAGGAAAGGAACTGGAAACCCACCGAATCCTTTGGCACAATCTCTTTGGAATAGATTGTTCTTGTAGTCTTTGTTCTCTATTTCTGCTGTACAGGTTTATGATCAGAGTTTTCTCTCACTGATAGAAGCATTTATTCTAAATCCTCTCTTCTCTTCAAAGGAAAACAAATCAAGTAGAAATCAGAACAATCTGACTGATCAGAATTTGATGTTTACTGTGATAAAACAATTGTTGTTCACTGTGGCAGTGCATTTCCAAGAGCAATTCAGGGAACCTGGCCAGCTCTGTTCAGGAAGCACACTGGATCCCGTGCAGAGAGTTGCAGGTTCAGAAAGTAGTTGAGAAGGAAAGACACCCTTGTGGCTTGTGGTACCTGAAATTGCACATGTAAACTGGGAATTAAAGATGAGATTTCTCTTTCAGGATAGATCGCATACAAAGCTCCAGTTGGTCCTCAATTTGTCCCAGGTACAAATTTCCGGGCATGAAGAGTTGCTTGCAGCTCAGGGACCAGCTGCTTGGCATGTAACCGCTCTCAGCCACAGCTCAGCAGCATGTTACCCACCGCAAGGCACAGGCTTGGATGAGCCATCTTGGCCATTCTTCTACGAGGGTAAAACTCTCACGGGGAAAAAACTTCCAGTGAAAGGTGAAGCCAGACATTTGCAGCAGGGAGTTCAAGCAAATCCATATTCCTTTATGTTGTGACAATTCAGGGATGCTTACCTGTCTGGTATGGCTTTTCATCAGGGAAGACTGAGGGACACTAAATTCTTTATGTCCTGCAGCTCTTTTGCAAGTGAAAATCTAGCTCTGTCCCAAAGAGCTTACATGGGAAAAAAGGAGCTGCAAACCATCAATGTTTACCTTTTCTTAAACAAACAAACAAACAAACAAACAAACAAACAACCCCCCCCCCAAAGCCCACCCCCCCACCCCCCCCTTTTTTTTTTTTCTTGAAAAGATGAATAGTTTTAGTCCTGGTGCACCAACTTTTCTGGTATGCAACACTCATGCAAGCTATGTTGACAGAACAGCATCCTTATAGCAAAGCCCAGTGGGGTGAAGCCAGGCTGTGTGTACAAATAGTATTGGGCCCACGAGATGTGGTATTGTCCAGCAACCACCTCAGTGCTCACTTTGATTTCTATAACAGGAGTGAAACAGCAGCACATCTGCAAGACAAGGTCCAGAAAATAAGGCACGATTAGTGATGGGCTGCCTACACCCAAGGGGCTGTGGCAGGAGCACAGGCACACCTGGACACACCAGGCAGTTGAACTGGGCAAACCAGACACTTATTTTTCATCCTTCTACCACCCTCTTCTTGCTTCATACTGCACTTGAGAAATTTCACGCAAGTGTGACAACAGTTCCAATGGGAAACAGATTTCTTTGCTGCAAAGCCCATATACTACTCAGGCTTGAACATCAACCTGGGTATAGAAAAAGTCAGACACCCTGTGAAAAAAAGGAGCATAATTAATTGGGGCATTTTTCTACAAGATGGAGAAAGACCAAATTGAGATCGTATCGGCATTTTTCTGCTGGCACTCGCGAAGTTGAGCAAAATTATTCTTGGCACTCTTCATGATGCTATTCTAACATAAGATACAGTTTTGAGGTAATGCCACTGGTTTAGAAAATACATAATCCAGGGAGAAATAAGCATCTCAGCACGTAGGACTGACACCCGTATGATTCATCATTACCTTTGGATCTGCTTTCAAAACCTCAGAAACCTTACATTTTTGCTGTCTTCTATTGCAGCTTAGCATCACCATCTCAACAGCATGCTCTCCCTGGGCCAAAAGCTTTGTCAGGCTTTTATGAAGCACGGAAAGGTTCAGGCAACCTCTTATTAACCTGTTTTCCTGGCCTCTCTGCCTCCTCACAGAAGTCTCTCGGGACAAAGCAGTTGCAAGAAATATTCAAAATAAAGCAGTTAGGCAACTAAAGGCTACTGCTCACGATAATTAATACCAAAAATGGTAAAACACTCTGACTTGAAAATCAGGCAATTAATAAAAGTCCACTTGGGAAATTTTTTACCAAGTTAAAAGTTCACACTTGGAAGCAGAAAACATTCTAGCTCAACTTTTCCTTTAGCCTTTCATAAACTCATTAAGGATAACAAGTCAGGACAATGATCTGGCCACTGATGTCTTGTCAAAGTTTTGACTGTTGAAGTCAGTGGAGGCTTTTCACAACTATTTCTGTGTTCAAAGCTCCAATATCAACGTGAGTCTGCTTACTGGAACAATTTCTTGCCCCTTTTCCCCCACAATATGCTATTTGGTGAATATTTTAGCTACAATCTGCCCAAGCTATACTTTAAAAGGGAAACCTATCCTCTAATGAAGCTTCACACCTTGAACATTCTGAAATGTATAAGGTCTGGGTTTGTACAAGAATATGATGTGTTTGAGGTTTCCCTGAAGTATTTCACAGGCCTCCAAGTTACACCTCTGGAATCCATCAATACCTTGGTACAACAACAGGACCCTTGGAAAGTGATTTGTGCAACTGCCGAGAGCAGAGACCCTGAGACCCAAACTGTAATTCTGAATTTTTGAAAAGGTCACAACTTCTTTATCAGAAAATTAAGTTAACCCTGAAGCAAGGACCTTCTGATGGCTTTTAAAACTGGGTTCTCCCTCAACTACTTCCTCAAGGACTCAGTGATGCTACCCTTATCCACACCTTCTTCTAAGCACAGTTTCACTCTGGGTGCTACTTGGGGTGAGGGAAGATGACAGAACAGAGCATCACAAGCTGTTAGTACCTCGCTGGCCGCATTTTCAAGATGGCTTTGCTCACCCTACCACATCCCAAACTGCACAGAAATCTGCAGCTTTGTGTTTTTGCGTAATTTGTATGGAGAAGATCAATTTTATACTGGGCCCCCATTGTCACTTGCCAGAAAATCATTGCCTAGAGAAAGGAAAACCACAAAACCACGGTTTCAGAGGTGTGTGTTAAGATGCTGATGTAGATGGAAGAAGCAACACTGGTTATTTCTTTTCTGAGGATACCAAATGCTGAAAAGCTGCACAGAATATTCTGAAGCTCAGGGAGCTCAGTCTTTTTAAGCCTTTACACACTGTAAGACAAGCTGTGTTTGGTGATAGGGAAAGGCTTACCTTAAAAACATACAGGATGGAACATAGGCTCCAGAATCCATATTGCTCAACCCACGACACTTGCACTGCAGGCACAGAGATGACCGGGGCTCCTGAAAGCACTCACTGTACAAACAGATAACCTGAACTTCACGTAGGAAAAGAATAGAGAAGATGCAAATCACTGAGGCTAGGAACATTAGTTAGTAGCTGGTTGCCAGGGGCTAGGAAAATGCTCTCCAAAGCAACAGACAGTTTCCCTTTGTGGAGCTGTTGCATCTCTCTGTGAGATGTTATCATTGGCCTGAATAGAAAATCTTGAATTAAATGAGTGCCTGGCAGGACACAGGATTTCTCATTATTGTAGCTGTGTATATGTTTGACCAAGGGATACTGGAAGCTGAAAATCAACCACTTAAGCGGGAGCCCTTGCTGTGTGCATTGTGAATGCGGTGTAATTAATACCATCTATTCATTGTGGCTAAGCTTTCCTTAGTTTGGCCCTAAGCATTGCTGTTGCTTATGAATAAAGTCCAGACTCTCTGCTGTAAAAGCTAATCCAAGGTTGGATGGACGCTTGCAAATAAATCTAGATGCTGCCACCACTCAGAGAGGATACAGCTTGTTACGATGTTTGTTATTTAAGAGACTACTAGGGATTAAAAAAAGAAAAAAGATTGGAAGTTTTGTTGTGTTTGATATAAAAAAAACATAATCACAAACAAATCCCACTGAGCCTGTTTTGCAAACATGCTGAATTTATGAGGATGAAAGGCAAGTGAGAAAAAGGTCATGCCTATTAATTCCGATCCTCGTGCAAAACCAGCATATTCTATACATGCCTAGTAAGATTTGTGGCATTTGGGTAAATACATTTGTACTCCTTTAATACTATTAATAGTATCTATGCTCTGCATTGCTAAGTGTATTTCAAATGGCATTTTTTGCAATTCTGATACACTCCAGCTAAGTGCAAGTGTGGTAGTACAGGCCTATAATTTACCATCACATTAGCACCTTTGCACTTGGTGAGATACTTTACACTTTGAAAGGTCTGTTAATAGGATTGTGCAGCTTTGTGCTTTCTGCTATGAACTTCTGCCTTGACATCATAATAATCTGGCAATGTCTTGTGGTGTTTGGAGGCTCACAATTAGAACTGACTGGGCAAGGTTTGAGAAGAGCAGGACTTCCCCATTCCACTAGCACCGCTCTTTGTGGCTCATGTCCTCAGCCACACGATGGAAAGATGTTCTCCTCATCCCACTGACATCCCTTTTCACATCATCTCTATATTCAGTCCTGCAATGAAAAACATTTCCTTTTTGTACAGGAAGAAAAGAAGTCTTTTTTCATCTTAGAATCAAACCAAGGCCCTTTATGCTTCTCTATGAATGCAAAAAGAAGAGAAAGCCCAGCACAGGACAGTCTACTATTGGCATGTTCATCTAAAGAGTGTAGAAACCAGGGTTCAACTTTCATGTCAGTCACAAAGAGACGAGAGTGTCTGGCCACCAAATGCAGCATATTTTTTCCTCTGCATTTCCTCACTGGTTTTGACAAGAAATCAGTCCTGTATGTAAGGTGATTTGTTGGACAGAGATAAAGGGAGTTTCATGTTTGTGGTGGTGAGGAAGCTGTGGAAGAAGGAAGCAAGAAAAGATGCTTGTGGGATAAGTGTGGGGACTCCTGAACCTGTAAGGCAACAGAGTTCGGCAAATATCTTGAGGGCATGTAACCCCGTTGTGATTAGTAAAGGCACCACAACAAGGTTCTGCTGGCAACAGAGTGTGGGGATGTGAGAAGCATAAATAATTTATAAGGTCTGTGTAGCAGCTCTGTGCCATGAGAAGCTCTTTGACTTCTGTTGTGTATAGCAAGGCACAGATTTGTCATCTCACTTCCACTAAGGAGTTCACTGCTGATGAGGTAAGTGTCTGGTTGCTCAGCAGAAACGGAAGAGTTTGTGTTGCAGGATGGAAGACGTGGGATATGGGCAGGTTGGGAAGGATTCAGAGATAAGGGTAAAAGGTAATTAAGAATGGTTGTCCAACACTAATCTTTTAAGTGGGCACGGATGAGTCAGTTTCCATCAGTTCTGTTTGCACTATATGTGAAACATTGATGAGGCCTGGATTTCTGCTTTGCATCAGTATTCGATAGTGAGGAGTATATTAGTAAGTGAAGGTGAAATAGGAGCTTATACAGCAGCTGATGGGGCTGTATATCAGTGCTGCAGACAGCACACACAATGTAATGGATGTTTTGTGGCCAGGGAACTTAATCGTTAGCATGGGAAGGAGGAGCGGAACGAAGTACTAAAATGAAAATTTGAACACTACTTGCACAACTCCCTGACATAATAGTATCAACAGCAATCTTCTGTTCAGTTTTAATTTACTAAACACCAACACCACATTCATTAATTAGGAATCTGATCTTACTGGCAGTACAATCAGAGAGCAATTTTACTTCACTTGTGTAAGTACATCCACTGATTTCAAAGTCATATGCTTCTGCGTTTGCAGAATTGGATACTGGTGGCAGTGTATCAATGCCAGAGTCCCTACCAACACCCTGAAGACAGCTTCCCAAGATCAAAACCAGCTTAGTTCTGCTGAGGAAAAGATCTATTCGTATCTGGATCTAGAAGTGTTTATGTTAGTTAAAATTAATTTGGATTTCTCAGAATGAGTTTGCAAGAATTTACTGGTTCTTCGTTCAGGTCTGGAGGCAGTGATGGGTCTTGGGAAGATTGTGACTGGTGTAGATCTACTTTATAAATCTAAAGTGATGATGAATTAATCATTAATATGAGCTACTAGCCGATTAATTAACACCACACAGACCTACTCAATGGTGCACATACTTGCACCATATTCTGAAGTAAATGCACATACAGACAGGAAGGTATAATCTAATAGCTCATTTGCAAATGAGTAAATCTGTTGCCAGCATCTCATCAAGAGAAGCAGGAGTGTGCCCTAAACATAGTTGTGATTGATGCTGATTAGGAACTACAGCTGGGGTCAAGTTTTCAAGAGGAAAAGTTCTCTCATTGCGGATACGATACATGGAGCTTCAGAACAGGTGCTTTGATTTGTGCCTCTGCTTCACTTTGTGGTGATGCGGTTTGTTTATGAAGACACGAAGTTTGGTTTTTTAAGAGACAGCAGAAGACCTGCTGAGGAGAACAACTCAGAGGAGCATTCCGAGGAAAGCAGACCTAGGTGCCACCGTTGCTGCTGCAGCCCCAGCGTGTTCACTCCGTGGGGCAGGCACAGGGCTGTCACTGGAGCGCAGAGTCCATCGGATGGATGGATGGATGGATGGATGGATAGTATCACCCTGGATTGTCTAAGCAACAAGATGTTAAAGATGTGGGGAGCTATCACTCCGCTGAAGACTTCATACAGATGTTTTAAGAGTGAAAGGAAGGACCAGATAGTGAGGACTCCTTCCTGGAGAGTGCTCTGCCTGCATCTCTGCCCCAGAGGCAGCCTGCCTGGCTTCAGCACGAACTGTGAGCAGACCAAAAGAAAGAGAGGTTGGGGGGAAATTATCAAATCATACAACAACTAGATACCATTTCCAAAAGAGAGATTTATTGTCATAGACTTCCAGTGAGATGTATGTCTCCGTCCACCTATTTGTACTTTTCCAAAACACCAGAATCCATTAACTGTCAATTTAACATAGGCTTCTAAATCACTGTGATAGTTTAAAAAAATATAATTTATTTTCTCTCTGCTCCCCTCACCATTCTCCAATTTCAGCCCAAAATGCAGGTATGAGAATGACTGACAACTTTACAAGTCAGCTAGTAATATCCAAATTAACACTTATCCACTCAGCACCTCTAATTTACTATTTCATTAGAAATGGTGGTAATTTGATACACAATAATCCTGAGAATAGCTTGCTCAAAACCCCCTGAGAAAACCCAGGAGAGACGGGTCTGTCAGGTAAATTAAATGCCAGGAAGTAAAGGGATGTTATTTTACCTATTGCGAATCAATCACAGGTGCTGTTTAAAAGGTCATTTGTATGTAAGTGGAAATTTTTTAATGTCCCTGTTTAAAGGCACTAACTGTTATATGCAGAGGCATAAATCCACAGAACTCTTGGATACTAGAGAAAATGCTCAGAGGCTTGTCTGTACAAACCAATTACCTGCCGATTCACGAAATTTCATGAATTATTAAAGAAAAAGAAAGATTGATGTGATCTACTTTCACCCATTTGTATAAGCAATAAAAATCTAGAGTTTCTCTTTCCAGGAATATTTCAGAACTTGAATTTTTGGGAGTGTTTTTGCTCCTGAGTAAGATATGCCTGGAAGAATGATGCCCTCAGTCCCATGCTCTGACTTGGCTGGCCCTGTGAGGAGTAAGGAGCTGGATTTGATCCTTACGGGTCGCTTCCAACCCAGGAGGTTCCAGGATTCTATTCGCTGTAACATGGTTTAGTTGCAGTAATACACAGAGTAAATGTTATTTGCTGTAAATAAAAATAATGTTTTTTCATGAAGAAAAGGACAACATTGTGTATTATCAGTGATGCACATGTTTAATGAAAAGTGGTCTCTATCATGTTAATTGTGCAATAAAAGATTAATTAGTACGAAGCACAAACTTTGACCACAACAGTAATGTGGGGTTGCCACATGCAAGTTCATAGCCTGGATAATGAATATGGACTAGTAGAATGTATTGTCTTTCTCATGGACTGATGAGATGGTGAATTCCTTCAAGACCAGATGGAGACAAGTCATAAACCCCTACAAATTTCCATCTGATTTTGAATATATCATGTACATATTTGCATATTCATGAAAACTGAAAGCTGGCCAAGGAGCAAGGACCTGCTAAGTTTCTGAACTCAGAAAGGTATAATTCTGTGCTCTATAATTCTTGTGGGCTCTTCCAGGGACATATTTCTGGAGAGTCTTCTGCCCTGCCTGTGTGTGTCCTCTGCTCCTCCTCCCAGCTGGCTGGTGTGGATCTGCCTGCAGTTCCTTCCCAGCCTTAATCCTATATGGATACTCACCGCAGGCTAAGAATAAACATTTTCTTTTCTCTGGTCCTTGACCAACCATCTGAAGTGGGCAGAGAATCGTTGTCTCATTTGTGCATAAAGATGCCTGCACAAAATAGTGCAATTTAGTTTTATCCAACCTGGTCAAAGAGCAAACCCAAGATGATACCGAGGCATCTCCAAACTATCACAGAATCACACAGAATTATTAAGTTTGGAAAAGACCTCCAAGGTCATCTAGTCCAATCGTCCCACTACCACCTATGATAGCATGAAAACTTGGAGTAGTTCCTCCTTTGCAGAAACATTGAGAAACATCTTTGCAGAAACCAGAAAAGAAAAGGAGACATTGAAAAGACAGTGAGGCTGCCAGCCTAGAGTGATCTGGGAACTGGAAGGGCAACCCCATGTTCATATAAGAGCCATCTGTGAGGGAAGCTACAGCATTCTGAGGTAACAAGATATTGATATTACCCGTAATGTAACCCGACATATTTCACTAGACAGACAAAGTCATACCTTCAGAAAATCCTAACAGAAGAAGCCTCATATACAGTATCAGGGCCCCAAATGAACCCAGATGTAGAGACCAACCACAAAATACAGACCTGCTAAAGAGTTAATACAATGAAATCTATTCCTATATTTCCCTTGCATTATAAACCATAGCGTTAAGTCATTTTCTGCCTGAGAGTGGGGAAGATGTGGCAGATAGGCTCTCAAGCAGCAAGAATTGTTTTAGATGGGTCTGAAAGACAAAAATGATGAATTCAGCCAGTGCTTACCTATGTTACTGAAAAACGGTTCCTTCACACCCCCTCCTGCTGATGGTCCTGTCTCAGCTCTGCATCATTGATTCAGTCTACATGTTAGGATGCCACAAAATAACACAGGGATTGAGTACCCACCTGGTGACAGAGAATCCTTGGGGACCACTGCAGCATAAGATTACAATCTATGACTTCCCAGGATTTCTTAGCTCTGCCTGTCTAAAACAAACTCACAGTGTTTTGCAAAATCTTGAAAGAAAATGTGCAAATACTTGTGAGACAATTTAATGAAGTATGAAAACCAGGAACTCAAGATGCCTGCAGGAAAGCTCTCAGCACTTCACACACAGTAACCAGCTAGCTAACCTGTCTGCCTTTTCTCCTTGAAGATAAAACACCCGGTGCATTCATCTCCTTGTTAAAACCATTAGTAAAACTTGAAAACATTACTAGAACTTCTGGTAACTTGCATGAAAGAAGATGTCTCACAGTCTGTGCAATAACTGTCATTACTCATTAATATCTGCAAGCTACTCCAAGGACTTTGATACTTTTCTTTCTATTGAACTCATTCAAAAACCTTAAATGGTTTCTTGAGATCAGCTAAATGTCCTTTCTATAGCAACTGCTTTTCTGTATTAAAATTCACTCCCATCTTATCTCGTGTCTGAATTAGATCCCACTGTTTTCTGCATCGCTGTGATCTAGATTTCCCATTCCACAGTTTGCTTTTATTTTTTTTTGCAGGAAGCCTTGCCTTAGCAGCATCCCAGTTTTCCCTTTGATTCTCTTCCTTGCTCTTTCCTGCAGGTAACCTTTTTTTTTTCCCCCTCTTCCCCCCTCTCTTACCAACTAAGCCTCTTTCTCTCCGAAGGGTCAGAGACACTGCCTCGCTCTGTGTGTGCGATTCTAGCTGACATTAATGTAAATCCCATGTGCAGGTGTCAGAGATACTCCAGGGGCTGAAACCCCTTAGTCACTTGCCAAATGTTGTGCTGAAATGAAATGCTTGCTAAAGGGGAGACAAACAGAACAGATTTAACTTGATTAAAAGAACAAGACAAAATAAAACATACACTTATCCCCACATACTTATCTGAGAAGAAAGCAGGAGTAAAGGCAAAATTAGCATCCCTTAATCCGAAACAGCTCCCTGTTCATCAGGGCAGAGAGACAACTTTCTCTCTTCCTAATACATAGTAATATTTGTCGTTGACTAAGAAACTTGTGCTTAAACCTCAACAATCTTTAAATTTAAATTAACATTGAAAATTTCAGCTACCCAAGATGAAGCGAGCTTTTGGCAGGGCCCCTGAATAGTAAAAGCATGCCAGGAGTAGCCCAGTGTACGGTATGACACAGCTCTGACAAGCATCCCTGGAAGCCGTTCTCAGGCCAAGAAGGCAGATTTCTTTCTGGCTCAGTTCTGGCTAGGGCAGTGTGGAAAAAAAGTGCAGTGGAGGTGTATGGCAACTGGTGTAAAGGTAGGGGAAGAACTACAGAAATCCTCCAGTGAACTCCAGTGTTGCTAGGAAATTACAGAAGTTCTGGGTATGCTGCAAACCAGCAGGCTCAGATACCACGTCAGGGACAGGTGAGAATTACCTGGAGGGTATTGGAAGGGTGTCTGGGGACTGGAAGGGTCAGCAGGAGGTGGAGAGGTGTATTTAAATCCTTTAGTCTTGCTCTATGAAAGAACCCCAATTGGAAAGCTGGTGATTTAGGTTATTGATTAGGTCCAGGATTGGATGCTTATTTTGGACACTCATTTAACAGAAACAGCAGGTGATACACCAGGACCCTCACAACAATCTTTCCTTATTAAAGAATGGACTGACAGCAAAAAATATATTGAGCAATTCTCCATAACTCCAAGCATCACATCTCACAGAGCTATCCTTCACCAAATATTCTGCATCTTATTAGAGTTTGTATGAGAAACAGGAACCAAACTTTCTCCTCTTATTGTACTCTCCTTACAGCATGCAAAATAATCAAGATACACAAAGACATGCTGTCACCGTAGTGCCTTAAAAGCATCGTTTAATGCAGTCATTTCCTTGCTACCTCCTTACTTTACTGAGTGCCAGGACAAGGAGCCTCTGTTGTGTCTAATTTCAGAGATAGCTCCAAGCTTCTTTTTCAGAGAATTATATTATTTTGGACTGTTAGCATTATTGTCAGCATAAAGCCCTATAATAAAGGCTGCTTAACCATCTATTTCAACAAAGATTCTGTAAATCAGACAACGAGATGTGAAACAGATTGAAACTTGAGATTGAAACTCAACACTTGATCCTACCATTTCTTGCACTTGGCAAGGCATATATTCTATCTGTTCCTCTACAGCAGAAAATTGGAAAGATGTTGAACAATGTGAAGCCATTTAGCTTGATCTGAACACTTCAGAAACACAGTGGGGCCAAAGCAACTGAACTCCGACCACAAAACAAGAAAGCTCTGATATTCTTTCAGTTAATGGAAAAGCTGGAGCCAGCTGCTCATGGGCATGTTCTTTATTGACATGTCCTTTGGATTTTTTGATAGCTATGTGAATTAAGAAATGCCTGTCAAATCTGATCAAAATTATTATAATTTCAGTTTTATTTTGTTTCACTTTTACATCTCTAATTACTTTGCACAGATTCTTTAACCAGGTGAGCATAGGGGAAGTTTTGTGGCCCTGGAGCATTGTGAACACTACCACATTCAAATTTCTTTGAATTAAATCTTTCTCTTTTTCTCTTCTGTTTTTATATGCAAGTTGCTTCCTATACAAGGAACTACAGAGAGTGACAAATATCAACTTAGATTTTAATCCTTCTTATTTTTAATTTCAACCTAGAGGTGGAAAAGTAACATGAAAAGGGACATTTCAGTAACAGCACCGAAAGGACTAATGAGCTACCTTTTAACTTTCTATAGTTATTCTTTTGTTTACTGAAAAGTCTTTGTACAGGGAACTTTCTTCTGTCTTGCACACAAGAATCACCAATGTAACATTCAACATTATGAAGTTATTCAGATCCTAAATTAATCAAATTCTGTTTGCATCGAAGGAAAAAAACTACTACGCTTACACCAGCAGCAGGTTCCATGTCACCCATCCCGATAAGAATCAGTGGCCATGCTAAATAAGCACTAACTTTGCCTGTATTACTGGCAGGGGACAGAAAAGCTGAAGGTGTTCATGGCTGACTCCTGTAGTGAAACAGTTTGATGTGGTTTCCAGTACAAAAGCAAAGATGCAAGCAGCTTGATGCAGATATATGTTTTGAATTTCAAAGGAAATTAAGCAGGCAAAAAGAGGTAAACACCTCTTTTTAGCAGGACCCACATCAGCTTTTGGCCACTCTGAAAATGTAAGGGTAAAGAGGTTGATGCATAGGTGTAATGTCTGCTAGAGCTTTCCAAACGTAGTGCTTGATGGAAAGGCAGCTAGAATGAGGGGTGTTGTCCACAAATTCAATCCTGCAAATGCTCCTGTGTGTGGGCACCAGAGGCATCTATGTTGATGGTTACTGGAGAAGCCCGGCATGTACATATTCATCAAACCACCGGCAGTTGTAATAAAGAGTTAATGAGTTTGTTAAGCCCTGTGCTGCTCTTCATACAGAACATTTCTGCAACAGGACACAGGAGCTGGGTCCTACTGTGAAATATCTAAGTCAGGAAATGTGTGATGTTAAGCAAGCAACAGTGAATTAATTACTGTAGAGGCTTTTGGTATGCAAGCAGTGGATGTGGGTATAGGTGTTTGCTCACAGCAGGTAAGAAGAGGGCTGTTGGCTGGAGGCTAAGGGATTGCTAAGGGATGCTTCACATCCTTCCCCATGTTGGAGATCAAACTACGTTTTAAAGATTATTTTAATGTTTGTTTGTTTGCATTTCCTTGGACTGTCTCTATGCGTTTTAGGACCCGGCTGTACCCTCACATTAATTAATGCAAAAAGAGAGTAACTCTGCAAAATGTCAAACCTGCAAGAGGAATAAAAAGGAATGCTATGAAGCAGAGAGCAAGGGTCCCTTCTTCCCTGGAGCAACACAGGTTCTGAGACAAAAATGAATCACGGGGTGAAGCTGTGGAGGTGTTCCTAAAGGAGCACGCTTCCGAGAGTGCACGTTGCTGAGAGAATTTGAGGCACTGGGACAGAGATTGAGTAAGGGCCAAGAACAGAACAAAGTTTCTCTCTGCTGCATGAATCAGAAAAGATCACAGAAAATTTCTAATCATGTTCTGCCATCTGGGAAAAGAAATCCTTCCACCTCATCTGAAGCCGATGCCTGTGCCGTACACCAACAACAAAGACTAAGGCCTAAGCGTAAACTGAAAGTATTAAGCATTTCTGTTCAAAGGCAATATTGCTCCTGCTGAGCATATTCTGCTGCTCCCACTTTTTTCATATTTATCCCTCAGAAAGAGTGAGTTGAAGCCTGAATCCTTCAGAGTCTAATAGAAGTTTTATCCACCTTCAAACTAGAGAAGACACAATTACTGGGAGCTTAAGATCACAAACAATTATAGCTTGATCACTGATGCTGCAACTGTGATGGGAAAATTTGCCCAAATATACAGTCACAGTATAGAAGAGTTCTGAAACCATTCAATTCTGTACTAAATAGAGGTGCAAGTTTATAGAGGCACTGGAAAGCTGAGGAAGGTGATAGGAAAATGAAACAACCATGGTGTTCCTTTACGGCTCAGCAGTATATTATTTGCATGATTTTATTCTTGTGCAAACCCAGCAAAATATAGGATTGACCCCGAATGAAATAAGTCTCTGCTGCAAATTCAGTGTAAAGTTTATTTTTGAAGGATGCAGCTTTTACCTGTGGAGAATTTTTAGCCCTGTTTAATATGAGATCTTAAATTTCTCCCACAGATTGACTAGTCCTTTCAGAGGGGTTGGAACAGGCAATTTAGTTGACATTTAGACCAAATTTCAACTTCACTTGGTATAAATGCTTAAGTATCATAGAGGAGGAAAAAAAAAAGACTTTTTTTCATCTCTTTACTAACCAACCTAAGCCCTCTAATGGCAAAATCAATTTTGACAGACTTGTCTGTTGAACTCTTCTGAGCCTAAACAATGCAAAGTGTACCTAAAGTAGCCTTTATTTTCAGTGAGTACAGATAGACTCAAGAGATGGTGATAAATTACCTGTGACATTTTCCATTGACATTCCAAACCCAGAAGTTTCGACACACAAGTTGAGTCCAACTGCTGTCTTTAGGAACAGCCTCAGACTGACTGTTGCCCTCTTCTGCAAGACGCTTGAGCTGTGTATATGTGTATCAGCACACTGGCCATGCCAACTGGCATGCTGTCTCCTGTTTCACTGTATACCCACTGGTCACATTCATTTCAATGACTGGCACAGTAAATGACTATTTTTGCTATCAGAAACCCATGACTAATATTTTATTAAGCTAAAACAACCCCAAAAAATGAAAGGTGGAGTTACCACTCTATGATTCAGCTAGTTAAAAAAGCCTGTTGGTTTGGGGACTCACCACTCAAAGGAAACAACTTCTCAGTTCTACCTCCAGCCAGGCATCAGATCTCATGGGAACTTAGCAATGCCTTGTGAGTCCAAAAGCTGAAGATCCTTCTTGTTTAAAGGGGCTCTGTAGTATTAAAAGTATAAAAATAAAACAAAGATTAGGAAAAAAATGAATTCTTCCTCAAGAGCAATTAAATGGTTAACTATACCATCTATATCATCCAAAGAAGGAAAACCTCAAAGTTAAACATTAAATATATCTTTCAGGCAACAAACTCAAACAAGGTGATAAGCATGTATTAGATATTAGACGTGTAAGTATTGATCTTAAATTGGTGTGATACAGGAAGAGATCGTGGGCTCACCATTACTTGGAGATAAATTAGAACTCTTACTAAAGATAAAGTGCATAATCCATCTTCTGGAGAAAATCCTTCAGCTTGTTTACAAAGGACCATGGAAACAGTGGGAAGTACGTGGCTATGCCAATCAGTTAGAGCTGAAATACCAACCAGAGGATGTGTCGGACTCTGAGAGCTTAGCAAGGTAAATACCAGACCTATAGAGAAGTATGAGAATACCCCAGTGAAAAAAAAAAAGGGGGGAGAAAAAACCGTGACAGCTGAAATTCTCCAGAAAGGTGGAAGAAAGCTACAGAAGGCTTAAATAATGTAGCTTTTCAAATCAGCAAGGAGTGGTGCCAGCAAAAAGAAAGATAGTCAGAGGGTTTTTCCTCTTTCTTTTTTTTCCTCCTCTTTCTTCTCTCTGACAATAGCTTATTCTCAAACACTTGATGTTTTTAAATAGTTTTCTTTTAAGTTGGGTAAAGGAGACTAGGCATGAACTGTATTACAGAAATTAGAGGGACAGTGCTTGAAAACGAAATACAAGGGATATAAAGAATGGAAAACAGAAGAGATTGCAGAAAAACAAAGTCATCTTGCTATTCCAAAAAAATATCATGAGCACATCTGCCACCAACTTTCCTACCCTTCCTCCCCCTCCTTCCCCAACAGAGAGGTTACTTTTTCAGTTGGGGGTTGCAAATCATTCCAGTTTATGCTTTGAATCTGGAGAACCACTCTCACATTGCCTGGTAAAACTGCAGAGCATTCACAAAACAATCAAAAACCAGTCAACAACAAAGTCTGCCTTGCCCCAGAGTGTGACTGCATGAGCTAGTGGATGAGTTAATGGATGAAACTCAGGAAAGCAGGTTGGGTCATGTATACCAGAGAGATCGAACAGTCCATTTATCTCAAATAATTCAATGCAAGTCCAGTTAGATATAAGTCTGCACGGCCCCATAACCAGAATCCAAAACTTGGTGGAAAGCAGCATCCAAGCAATAAAATATTTTTTGGAATCTGGGTTGTGATGTGCTGATATTTTGCATGGCAGGAAATCAAACCCAGCAATACCCCTCTTGTCTAGTGCAGATGCTCTGGGCGAGGCAAAGGAATTAGTTGTGCAGCTGTGGCTCCACGGTTCTGCCTGTGTCTTTGCTTGTGTCCATTTGCATTGCAACCATTTCCCCCAACAGTGAAGCCAAACAATGAATTATGAAAAAACACCTTATTAGAGAGTGGTTTTAATCTACCAGCTTACTCCCTGGTGGAGCTCTGGAGTGGCTGACCTGTATGGCAGGTCTTCTTTCTTTGAGAAAAACAAACCAATGCTTTGCAGTGCCTTTGAAGAAGCTCTAATGTTTCATCCAAGTTGGCATGGCCTGAAGTGATAGAGAAATCTTAGAGGACTTCAGTGAATACTAAGTTGGAGGAGAAAGCACCTAAAAATACTGCAGCTTGACAAAAGAATACTTTTTCTTTAGTTAGAAAAATGTCCTTAAACTAGAACATAACTCAGCATGGAACAAGGTAAAGATATGCATTGCTGAATAGCTTGACCACATGTTCAGGGAACAAAAGAGTTACAGAGCTGCATTAGGTTGTGTAACAGCAAGTGCTTCATTGGGGCATGGTGGTACTGGTTTGGGATATTTAAGAATAAAGTCTGAGGATTCCAAAGAAGTGATGGCTGGAAACTCATCAAAACTACAAAGGCATTTTCACATAGAAAAATAAAAGGCAACTTCAGAGTGATGCAGATACTAATCAGAACCAAGAAGAACATCTGCAACTTTCTTTTTTTAATCTTCTCAAGAAGAAATTATTTGCCATCCTGGCACAATGTGTCTCTATAAGAAACTGTGATGGAAAAAACATAACTGATGTTTCTCATGTAACAGACTAACTAGAAGAAGAATTCTAATCAATTCAGACCAACTGTAATATTGGACTGTATGTAGCACACCTCTTAATGGAATAAAAGGGGGAAAAAAACCCCGCCAGAATTTAACAAAATGAGTTTGAGTAATCTAAACTAAGTTATACAGCAATATAGGCAAGCCACTGATAAAGTACAGAGACGTATGAATGATGAAATTACAGGAAACTTTCCATTGTGTATTAGCAGTCACAGTGGGGTATGTGATAAGCTACAATTTGTTATGCTTCCGAAATGCAGCATCTCAACTGTTTTGCTCCAAATGATGTGTTGAGTTTTGGAGAAAACCCCAGTGTCTATTGAACTTCCAGGAAATGGCATAAAATTAAATATTGAGTTCTTCTGAAACTGTCTGTTTCCAAATGCGAATTGCTCTTTTGCTTTCAGATAATTAAATTCATCATTTTAACCCTGAATCCATATGACTAGGCAGTTTTTTCACACATAAGCAGATGGTATTTTAGTTGCACATAACTGTGGCTTCTCTTCAGGCCATTTTATTTGTAAATACAAAAGAAGGTGCGAGAAAAATTCTTCTCCAGAGTTTAGGGCACCTTTACCTTGAAATTGGGCAGGGTGAAAGTGGGCAGAAGAAAAGTTTGTGTTTAAATGCACATAACTGTCAGGTTTTGCACACTCGCAGAGGGCCACACATGCCAGACAGGTCCCATATTGCCACCCTGAAAAACCCCACTGCTACCTACATACAGCCGAGGGGTGCTCACTCCACTTTCCCACCTCAAGCTTTAAGGCCCTCATGGTCCTGGCAAGGTGGTTTGTGCCACTTCCAAGAGCCACTGCATCCTTCCATGGATGCATCACGTCCCTGACTAGTTGGGATCTGCACAGAGTCTGATGCTCACCACTGGTTCTTTAGTCCTCTGGATCAAGTGGGACCTGTAAGAGCAGCTGGAGGAAGGAACCTGAGTTTCCACATCTTCTTTCCAGCCTCCGCATTTCTTCCTGTTCCACATTTTCTTTTAACAGTCAATATGTCCTTTGATTGAAATCCATTGAAAGTATTCAACCTTTAAATCCAAGCTTCATTCAGGCTGCATGTAAACATTAAGCTAATCAGAGTCACTGGCAACAAACAGCTACCTGCTTGGTTTTGTATGGATATATTATAAATAAATAGATTTTATATAAAACTGGATACATACACACACTCCCCTAGCTATGACTGTAGATACACTGAAATTGGCACCTACTACTTTTCAAATTCTTCCTGTTTTGAAAAAAGTTAGAGAAAACCCCACAACTAGGCTTTGTTTTACTTTTGGATGTTTTTATCCTGTTGGAGCTGTTTGCTGCAATGTACTTATATTATTTTTCAGATAATAGGATGGGTAGCATCTATCTTCCCCACTCCTACTGAAATACAAGCTGCACAAAGCCATCTATCTGCTTAGTGAAAACAACAGTGTTGCCGGTTTTATTTATTTTTAAAAATTCATTCCGTCTCTCAATTTCAGTCTCCCTGTGAAAGAAAGCTACCGAGGAAAAATACTGTGTTCAGGGAGACGAGGACAATTTTACACTGCACATTTACACAGATGTCATTTTTCATCAGTTAATTGGAGACAGTTATGCCTCAGTGTTAAGATGGGTTTGTATTGATGGTAAAAATAATGACAGCATAACAAAAAGGTATGACAAACTGCATTATGTACCAATTAGCAAGTGTTACTCTGCTACTATTATGTGGGAAATGAAAGACAGATCCAGATAGACCTGATCCACTTTGTTTTGGGGAAGCTGCTGTAAAGATGCCTTTCCCACCCTCTGAAGCAGTAACTTCCCCTTAGAAACGGCTGTAATGAGGCCTCACAGGGACCACTTTCTTCATAAGTCTTATTACTGTGCATCCGTGGGCCCTGGACATCCTGTGCTCGATTTACCATCGGAGACCTAGTTAGGCTGTTTGGGAGATGGAGAGCAGAGCATCTACGGCAGGGTCTGTTTGCCAGGTGCTTCATCACTAATGAAATCAGGATTTATAAGAGCGGTGGTCTCTGTCCATCCTAAATCTCGGGCTAAACAAATTGGGAAGGCAAAGTATAGCTACCAACAGGCTGAGGAAGTGCTGCTGAGGATGAGAGTGATAAATAGTCTGGTTCAGTGTGGGCAGTAATTTATAAAATCAACTGAGGAGAAAGTAAGACGTTTCTGTACAAAGAGAGCCATCAGTCTCTTCCTCCAAAAATACCTACTTTGTGCGTGGGGTGTATTTTTTTGTTTCAGCTTAAAAAGCCAATAAACATAGAATTGGAGGCAATGGAACAAATCTCAGCAAGGCAACTGAGTGGGTGTTCAGGGTTATAAATGAAACTGAATAGCTCATATATGGTATTTATATCATGTCACTGAAGTGAATCACAAAATCACTGTCTGGACTTGATTGCTTTAGTAATCAACAGTGTACTTCTCAAAATACCCAGACACATACACAAATCTGTTCTGAAAAATAGCCGTGATCACAATTGCACAAACTGATTTCAGCTCAAGGAGATCTAATCCATGAATTCCTTGATGATGCTCTATGGCTTTGGGAGAAAGCAATTTCAAGCAGAACTGAAAACAGAACTAAATGAGTACGAGCAATACAGCAAACAGACTTTTCCTTAAGTAACTTAGAGTAAGCAACAGAGTTAACAGGAAGGTAGTGAACCAAGTTCTCATCCCTGCTCCCAATTAAATCAATAATTTCTACTCTTTTATCAAGGATGAAAGATTGTAACCACTCTGGTTGTTGAATGATAAATAGAATATTGACTGAGGGACGCTGAACAATGGATCTAGCTGCGGCTGTAAGGATAACTGGAAACAGGCTGCTTGAAGCAAGCAGAGAAGCATTTTATCATTTGGCTTCACAGCTCATTTCCATTTCCTTTGCTTGCTTTGGTGGGTGCTAGATATAAACAGGGCAAACTTCTGTATTTATGCTCACCGACTCCACTTCCACTTCAGTCACCTGATCCCTCCTTCATCCTACAGGTAAAGGTCTCCTCTGTTTTTTTTACCACTTTGTGATCTGGATGATAAAGTGTGCAATTAGTTAGAGATACACTGGGACATCATGACATAACATGCATCAAAAAAAAAAAAGTTTTCTGAGAAAAATCTGGGGTAAAAAAAGGCCAAAATCATTTCTATAACTATGCAGGGATCCTCAAATTCCTACCTGCAAAGTGGAGGTGGCTTAAAAGCCAGGTAAGCAAGGCAGGAAAAACACAGGGAATGAAATGCTCTTCTCTGAGTACAAAAAGGCCATTTTTGTCCCCTGGATCAATTTTAAACTAAAAGGTCTTCCATATTCTGATGTAACATCAGATTTTAAACACTTTTTTTCTTGGGAACTGCACCAATTGGGTAACTTGCAACTGCAGGTAAATTTATTCAGATTATTCATGTACCTAAAGGCTATGGACTATGTAGAAAGGTCCAGCACAAACTTGTCAATAATTTCTGTATGAAAAAAAACAAGGACACACCTTAGTCTTTCTTTTTTCTATTTCTACCCTTTGCTTCCTGCTTTCCTAGCTGATGTTAAAGGATACTTAACATCTTTGCTTAAAAGAACTTCAGTCATCAAACTAGAAAAACTCACGGTGGATTCTTTTCCTTTTTGTGATGAAGGCAAGCCCAGTGAGCAAGAACAGTAGCACGAAAAAGAAGACTTGCTATTAAATTCTTGTCTTTGAATATCACGTTAAGAAAATTTATTGCTCCTTTCTTTCTATTGTGTGCTATCACTGCAAATGCAGTTGAGGTGGCTCAAGTGTTTATGTAGCCATTTGGTTTCTGTTCTTTTCTCTTAACTTAGATTTTACCTTTATTACCCTCTTGATTCTACCCTGATGGGATGCTCAGCCGTTCTGTCCCGGGAAGAGAGGAAGAACAAGAGAAAATGAGTCTTTTAGGGGACTAACAGAGTCACAGCTTTTCAGCTGTAGCCCCGGCAAACAGCTCCCATCCCACTGGCATTTGCACAGCAGGAAATTTTCATTTGGCTCTTTGGGATGCTCTGTCCTGCAGACGAGACTCGGACCAGTTTACAGGGCTCTCACTGTCACCATGGCATATTTTGCTCTTGGGGAGCACATTGTAAAGGGGAGCTCTGTACCTAATCACTCTTTCCAACTTATTTTAGAGTATCCAAAAATCAAGAAACCTGTATTCAGCAACACAAACCAGTGAGCTGAGGGCTGGGGATGGCAGTACTTTACCTGGCCAGGCTTCCCCTCTTTCGAGTCATCCCTTTAGGAAAGGCATCCTTGTGCTTCCACTTCCCAGAAGAATGATCTTACCCTCAGCAATTTATTTTAAAACCTGCTTACTGGAGTGTTGCAGTGCTCACTGGAATCTTTTGTCTCTCCCAGAATACCTGAAATTCATTACAGAGAGGCCATAAATCAGTAGAAATCCTCATGCTGAGACACCTCAGAAATATCCTAAGCCATCCTGAGCCCTGACTACCACTCTCTGCACTGAAAAGCAGTTGCGGGTCTGGTGGCACTGATGGACGGTTAATGTGTGGGGGTTGAGCACCTTTTAATGGAAACGGGATTAATAGACTCAGAGGTTTAGCTGTGAGGCGTGGATTAACTGGCTAATTATCAACCTGACTTGAGTTGTCTGTGCTGGGGACTGCCAGGAGAATGGGAGACAGTTTTTTCTGATGGGATAATATCGTATTCAGATCCAGGGGATAACAGAGGTGGGGAGAAGCAGCCGCCTCTGTGCCTCCCATGCTGGTCCTCTGACCCTGCCCATCACAGTGATGCTTGCCACTATCTCATCCTGGGCTGTTTTATTACAATACCACTGCTCCTATTAAGCAGAGCTTAATATATGGGGCTTATGGAAGATTTCCAGACTATGTTTAATGGAAATTGGGTCAGTAAACTTTTTGTGCAGTCACCTGGGAATGCAAAGGGTTCACGTGTCCCAGGAGGATCAGGGCAGTGGCTCAGGTCCAGCAGTGTGAGGAGGCCTTGGGAATGAAAACCACCGACTTGGAGAAGCTTCCCCACAGAGCTTAAAGTAGGATGGGTGCTCACACCTGCCCTGTCTTCAAATCCATCACAGTAAGTAGGTAAATAAATATATATAAACCAACTGACCAACCCTAAACAACCGTGCAGCTGCATTTCAGTTCAGTTTCCTGCTCTCACTGCCATAAAACGATGCACAGCACCTTTCCTCCTGCACCAGGTTCAGCTAAACCTTCCAAACTGGGCTTGATTCCACCTTCCAAACAGGAGAACAGCTACAGATGGTTCATTTTTGCCAATTATTTAATCCCTTTTTACAAACATTAATTGACTACATCAGACATTCTTCTTTCCTGGATTTGATCCCACAATACTTTCTAAAAACAGTGACAATTTTATTGTTATCTCCATCCACACCCTGTCTAGGTGCCCATCCTTACTGTGCAGACCAACATTGTCCTAAAAGATGACTTTCTTCTCATATATCCCTCTTCCATTCCTCTTTGTAGAGCTGCACATCACAATCTGGGAGTTATATAAGTTAATTTATCCTAACTTTTTATTTTTTGCTATTTTCTTTCTTGCACTCCAAAAAAACCCAAAGCAAACAAAAAAGAATTTCTTATCAAAAGGCTTTTCTATCTAAAATTGATTTTAGTGAAATCAGGTCTTTGAGAGAGTTTTGTGCTTGTGTAATCCTTGCTAAATGTCTTTACAGGTTGGTGAGCTAAATCTCATGACCCAGATCCTGAGCTTCTTAATTCTGTCTTCATTCAAGCAAACACCATTGGTATCAAAGAGAGTTTGCCTGAGTGAAGGACCTTGGGGTTTATCCCAGGAGGGTAAATAGTGCTTGAGCTTCAGAGTAAGTGCTGAACTCTTTAACATTTTGTTTGCTGATATTGATTTCTTGGTACCCAAAGAAATTTTTCTGCTCTGCATTAGAGAGTGAATCATTGCTTAAGTAATGCTCTAGTGGAAATACACAATCACAGTTTCTACCAAGTACATGGTTACCCTGTGACAGCAGTAAAAAAAGTTTTACATACTCCTTTGTGCCAAACTGTAGTAGCAACAAAACACTACAGCATCTCACATTCCACCTATGACATACTCATCAGTACCTGCAGTCATCTTCCACTAATTTTTTTCCTTCCACAAGGGGAGATTCATATTTAATCTGCAAATTCTGATCTTTCTAACTGTAGCTAAAATCATGGAAACTCCCATCTCCTCTTGAACATGTTACTTGCATATTGATTTTAATTGAGTTACTGAGTTTGCAGTGATGGGAGGAGAAAAGGCAGGTTGGCAGAAGCCAGGCACTTTATGAGCAGTGTATGCATAAAAATAATATGGAATAGTCTGATCACCCCATCTCAAAACACTTTATAAAAGAAGAAAAGTATTTTTTCATAAATAAAGGTTGCATTCTGCATACATGTCTAAATTCTGCCTCTCTCCCTACAGCTGTTTCATAGATACACGAATATTTTTTCTGCCTTGCTTTGATCATTTTTAAACCAGAATTTTTTCTGTCACTGGAAATGGGCTGACTATTTCTCTACCTGTCGGATGAAGCAGACTTTCACACAACCAATTTGTTGCCCTTGTTGCTAACAGAAGGGACCACGACTTAGATTACCAAATTAAACACAGCCTTGCAGATGCTAAAGCATCTGAGGTGTTGGGCAGCAATTCATTCCCACCATCTCCTCCTCTTCCCCTCTGTTGTCAATGAAGGCCTCCAATTCTCCACCCTTCAGAATTAGAGACAAATACAAATAACAGCTGCTGCTTCTGGTGCTCTGAATAATTCATGGCAGCTCAGTTTCAGTTTGGCAATGCTATTTGCATCCTGGAACACTTGGGGGAGGACAGTTCTAACAGAGGATTCCTCGAGTTTCAAGATATGGAATAGAAAGACTTGTTTGGAAGGTAAGTATCTTTAATATTTAATTTTTTCTTAAGACTATCCTCTGAACTGATGCTGAGATATATAGCCAGGAAACATTCCCTGAATAGAGTTCAGCTAACAGAGGATTTGTAATGCATATTTTAAAATATTAAAAAAAAAAAAAAATCAACCCCAAGCCCAGCAAAGTGATTTACTGCTTGTTTGAATGTCCCTAAATTGAAAGCCTGGAGATGGTAACCTTGGACTTCACTGCGGGGCTGGGATGGCTTGTCTGGGCTGTGATTTCTCTATCCAATTTTGGAGCTGATGAAAAAACTATCACAATTACAGACAGCTGAAAATTTTTCAATTAACTATTTTTAGCTAACATGATAGTGTATGAAAATTGAAACTGCTCATAAAACTGTGACAGTTTTGACAAATCCTCCACATTTCAATATTGTCAAACTGAAGCTAATGTGATTCCAGACAAAAGACCTTTCCAATTTTTTTTAAAGTAGGTTAAAAAAATAAAAGAAAAACTAAAATACAATGCACTGAGGTTTTTCTTAACTTCTCAAAGATATCGAGTCTTGAATTTTCATATTGATCCTGAGTGATGTTTCTTTTTTTCCTCTGAGAGCTCCAAAAACTTCTGGTATTATGGCAAAACAATTCTCTGCAGTGATATAAAAGCTGAAAACACTGAGACACTTCCAGAAATGCACAGGGGCTGATAAAATTGGAATCAGTAACATTAGCAGTACAGAAACGGCTTGTTCTTGCAAAGTGCTGTCCCTGGGGAAGCCCTACAGAAGGGGAAGGGTGTGGTTACTTCAATAAATTATTTCAATAAGAGTTGCAAGGAGATATATGTTTTTTCAGATGGAAATGATCTCACTTCTAAATACCATGCACAGAAAAACCCAATCCAACCTGCTCTAAGTCACTCCTAATTTTCCTATCAAGCATCGTGTTCAGATGGCAAAATATTTTAGAGCAAGTTCTGGCCCCTGCTAAGTGTGTCACAGAGAGGGAAGTTACTCACAGAACGGATTTGGAGGTCTCCTACCCAAGGCATCCCTTCTGTAAGCTGCAGAAGTAACCTGAAAGAGCTGAAAACAAGAAATAACTGATTAGGTCACTGGGTGTCTCTGAGAGCCAACAGGATGTTTCATCCAGCCTGGCCTGTTTTCCAAGGCACTGACAGACACCAGCCTGCTCCCACCTCACGTCCTCAGCTGGTGGACCTCACAGGATGGACCTCGACGAGGACCTCAGCCTTTGCCATTTTTCCAGACCACTCTTGATTCCACAGCTGTTTTCTCTGGAACCACCACAAATGATCCCCCAGTTGCATTCTCAAATAATTTTTGAGGAAAATCTTTAGTGAACCAATTAACTAATGAACAAGACTGCACCAGCAACCATGGATATCATGGAGATATTTGGTGCTTGACTGTTAATAGAGACACCTAATGCATTTCCCCCGCACGGTGTTTCTTCTGCCAACAGCAGAAGCCTACTTGTCAGAAAAGGAGAAAACATTCAGACACAGGAAACTTCACGAGTCACTGTAGAAGGTCAAGATTGTCTCTTCAGGCTGATACGAATTGGTGCAGTGATAGGGCAATGAGGTGGGACAGGGGCCACACTCAACAACTCTCTCCAGGAGGACAAGCAGAGACACTCCACATGTGGTCCCATGAGTGTCACCCACCAACAAGCCTATGACCGGATCTGCCCTGCATCAGTGCTTGGGAACAAGGCTCAGACTTGGTAAACCAAAAATGTCTTCATGGCTTTCATTCCTGAGTGAAAGATGACTACAGAGCTTTTCCAGCCAGAAGTACTCTTGACTATGGAACAGCCATCAGAACAGATGATCAGAAAGTGAGAGGAGATGGGGAAGATAACATGATTTTTATGACATGCACCAAAAACATCCCATGTCAGCTTGCAACTTCATGCCTCTGCATTCAGCAAGAGACTGGGTATGGATCACCTGAGGAAACATGGTGTTTCCCATCTTTGATGTTAGCATCAAAACATAGACTTGTGCCAGTCTGGCCTGTCTGCAGATCAGGGCCCTGACTTCAGAGCTGGTTATATCCCTTTTTTTTCCCTGGCATCTGGTGTATTGGATAGCAACTGACTCCAGCATAAATAAAATTTCAAATTAAAAATAATGAGCTGCATGTGTGTAGCTCATTTTGGTTTTTAGTTAATTGTCCCTAATTTATGCAGCTGAAGTGCCTTGCAGTTTCCAATGATTAAAGGCTACCGTGTTTAACTTGTCAGGGAATTCATTTGATACCAGTATAAAAGAGCTATAAAGCATGCCTATGATTGCTTTCTGAATAATATTAATGCATTTCTCCTTAAATTGTTCAATAAAGAATGAAATACACCTGATCTGGAGATTCTGTGATGACAGTTTTAGAGCTTTGACATGAATGAAAAATTAATCATGTTAGAATGCATTTTCTGCAAAACATATATAAATATATATACACACACATATAAAGCTGTTGTGCTAGTGGCTTTTATTCAGACAGCCACTGCTTTATTCAAAATGGAAGTCTGTCTCTTCAAATTTAGCAGAAAATCCAAGGAATAAATCTCAATCAAAACACAGTTAGTGTAAAATATGGGAGAGAGAAATCTAAAAGAGCAACCCATGCATAATTTTACAGTGATTCCTCATTCATCAACATAAATCCTTGATTTGGAACACCACTTTAAGCAGACACTTAACTTTCAGCATGTGCTTATAATCCTTTCTTGCCTTACGTTTTTTTACTGAGTCTATAGAGTTAACGAACCCCATGATGCAGGGTGCAAAGCTAAGGTAATCAGGGAAAGATTTGAATTGGCATGTTCTATTTTTAGCTCAGGTCCTTAACCACAACTAGTGACTACCAATTACATGCCTAAGGTGTTCTTTCTAACCCCTTGACTTTACAATCTCTTGGCTAATTACAACCAGATTTGACCATATTAATTTGCTCAATTAATTAGTTACAACCAAATATCTCTGAGCATCTTCAAGGTTATTATGGTCACACTAGTCCCAGTGGGCAGGTTAGCAAATGAGAAGTTCCCCTCACAGTACTGCCACAGCAAGAAGGTTTCCACCAGAGCTCAAGTCTTGTCACACCCCAGAGAGTTCAACTGTGAAGCACAAACCCACAGGAAGTAAAACTTCCTGCTTTAACTTTTGTAGGGTGCCTACAGGAGAGCTGGAGAGGGGCTGGTACCCAGGGCAGGGAGGGCCAGGCCCAGGGGAACAGCCTTCAGCTGGGGGAGGGCAGCTGGAGAGGGACTGGGAGGCAAAAATCCTTCCTGGGGAGGTGGGGAGGCCCTGGCACAGGGTGCCCAGAGAAGCTGGAGCTGCTCCGGGATCCCTGGCAGGGTTCAAGGCCAGGTTGGATGGGGCTTGGGGCACCTGTGCTGGGGAGGGGGGCCCCTGCCTGCAGCAGCGGTGGCACTGTGGGGTTCTGAGGTCCTTTCCAACCCCAACCAGTCTTGGATGCTGCTGCTCCATGAACTCCAAGCAGTGACAGAACTATCCCTTACCTTTGGAGCTTGGGGTGGATGGGCAGAGGTAACACTGCTGCTTCTACTCAGTTGGTAAAAGGCAAATACTTCCTAATTACAGCATGAAACAAAGCACCTGTGTAGCGTTGCCAAGGAAAGCCAGTTTTGTATAATCAATGCACTGTTACGAGCCTGAGGGCAAAATGTTCTTAAAACTGCACAGATGATCCTGACAGAGACAGGCAGCTTTACTGGTGTGTGCAGGAAGCTACTGAGATCATTCACATGTGCAGGGAAGACTTTTGATCAAGGGTAGGTGGATGATAATAAAATTACCACCAATCAACCAACAATGAACCACCTCACCTGACAGCACTGTTTGTTTGTTTTATATAAATAAGTTATGTGCTGGTGCCGGGATAAAACACCCATAAACATCTCTCATTTCCTATTAGCTATTAGTTTGCTATTTTTACTTTCTGTTAACTCTGTTTCCAGGTTGGGATAACTCCTACTCTGTTCCAAAAAAGGAAAATGTCCAAAACAAAACTCAGAAAAAAAGAAATTAAAATAATTGATTTTCCCATTCAATTTCTACCAGTTCACAATCTCTCCCTCTTTTTTTTTTTTTCTTTTTCCCCAGGAGCTTTAGTTTCTGCAAAACCAGGAAACTTTGTGTTTCCACATTTGAAAGTAGCTCATATGAGTCTGTTTTCTAATAAAAAAAAAGTGCACCTTGAACTCAAAACAATTTGAATATAGATTCATAAAGAAGAAAAATAATTGTAGGATATTAATTTCAATCGTTAAAGAGGAAGGAGAATGCAAGATATTACCTTAGCAGGATTATATACATGAGAAGCACACCTACTGTGAGGCATTGGGATTAGTTACAGTAGCAAACTCTTCTCCAGTATTGATTATCACTTCTAGGCTTCCAGTATTTGTTAAAAAGGGGAAAAACAAAAGCACAAAACTTTGCCTCACGTTCTATTATTACAGAAAAACTCCAGATGTAATTGGTCTTGGTCCAGCCTGAATGAGAAGGGCAGTGGTTCTCTAAGCATCCCATTACTCCAGCATTAAGCCCATCATAAAACCTCAAAATTTTATTGCACGTTCTTCTGTTGCTTCTGCTGTTAAATGATGTTTTCTATTAGTCAACTTGCACATACATTCTGCCAGAGTAGGGCAAGCGGAACTACTGCTCCCCCCACTTCATTTCAGCAAAACCCTCTTGGCTACTGTTAATGCATCAGAAAACACATTTTAAGGCAGATGAGGAATGACGAATGGAAATTATTTCCAGCTTTTAACAAGAGCCATCAGTAAAGCTTTTATATCTTGAAATATGTTTAGTTTATTTGGGAGAGAGAGATAAATTACACATAATGTCATATTTCCAATTCACCAGTGAAAAAAATATGTCGTTTTCTTTCTCTTTCTCCCCCAACAAAATCATCTTGGTGTGTAATTTAATGAGGAATCAGTACATAAAAAGAGTAAAAGCCTTCACTAGCTTAATATGCCAGCCATTCATGCTCATGGATGCTGTATTGCCTATGACATGATGCTTATTCTGCTGGTCATGCACTTCCGAGCAAAGCTGCACAGTATTGTGGGGGAAAATATTTGATAAAAAAAAAAAAGTCCTGAAGTTGCAGTCAGAATATCTAAAACAACTTGACAAATTTCACGGATGTTCTGTGTTTCTTCTGCTCAGGAACAGCCTTTTTCTAAACTAAGTGGAATAAAGCCCTTAATTACGCAGTTTGGGGAGTGGGAAAACCCCCACACAACCTGACCCTTGCTCTGTCCTTCTGTTTTACCGTTCAAAATTCATGGTTTCGTAATCTGTCTTTAACTGACACTCTGCTTCTGAAGGGGCCTTGCTAAAATCTCTGACAATGAAATATGATGTGATTAACCTCTTGCTAGGCCTGCCCCCTCAAAGAACAGTGGTTTGGGGAAAGAGCATTGTTGGAGCTTGCATCAATTACTCACTGCAGGGTCAGGGAGGATGCTCTGGGGAGATGCTGAATTCTGCACTTTCTGTTTATCTGCATGGGAATGGATGGTGCTCAGTGCCTTAGGACCACGGGTGCAATTAGTAAATGCTCATGTCCTAGGTGCCAGAATCACGAGGTTGGACAAGACCTTTGAGACCCTGTGTCTGGTCAGAGTAATGTGTTTTGGGGTGACACGTGTCACAAAAAGGGAAAATTTGCATGAAAAGTACAAGTCTGAGAAAAGTCTCGCTAGAAGAGTGGAGTGTACATATAATTTATAAACCTATACTATGGATTTACTACATCATTTTCTATAGGCTAATGCTGTCTTTGTATCAAATGACACTACTGAGGTAGGAGGAGAGCAGAAAGCAATCAGCTCAGCTAAAGAAGCAGCAGCTGCCCAAATTCCAAACCAAGAATCTGGCCCTTAGAGCTTTCTTGGGTTTCTAGTTTCAAGAAATGGAGGTGGGATCAAGGCTGGAAGGACATCACCCAGCCCCAGGATGGGTGGGTCCTGGGCTGGTGGCAGGGAAGCAGGGGGACAGGGCAGTCCCCCGGTCAGCAGCTCCCTGGCAGTTCCTGGCTCTCAGTAGTTTTGCACAAGACATTCAGTCTGTCTGTTCCTCCTTTCTTTTCCCTTCATGCTAAGTTACCTCCAACTAAAATGTTATCTGGGACAATCCAGTGCGTTTCACAGGACTAGGTGCCAAGTATAAAACTGAGAAGGGTCACAGTTTTACAAACAATAGTGCCTGGCTGAGCGGGGAGAAATGCCAAAGAGAAATACAAAGTGTCCATGGTTACAGCCTCCTTTCTCTTTCACAAGGAAAATCTCCCTAATGCTTTCCCTACAAAGTATTTTATTTTTTTTTTTTAATCATCTCTTTTCTCTTGGAGTGGTGAGAAATGCCAGCTAATTTGCAGGGTTTGGTCACATCTACATCTGCCCAACTTGCTTGTCGGATAAGATCATGTATCTGCTGTCAGCCACCGCTGACACCACCATGCTCTTAAAAGAGCCCACAGTGATAAGCTCATTGCCATTTGTGTCTCTGGTGAGGAAGGAAGAGCATCATCCCCCCATCTTGTCTCTGAGCAGATAAAAATGACCCAAACTCCCTTCAAGTGCAGAAGTCAGGCGAACTACCAAAATCATCCTGTCATACAAACAATCTGAACATGACATTTTGTTGTGTGTGTTTGTGAGTCACCAATTAGCCATCAGAGAAAGGAAGGTGAACATTATTTCCCTTATTTGACAGACCGCATGCCTCACATCAGTGAGAGCTGGCATTTTCTGTGGGGCTTCGTTCATACGTTAACTTCCATCCTCAGTTTCCCTTCACCCCAAACTACTCCAGTCAGCTACACATAAGCTGTCATACTTCAATGTATAAAACCTCATTTTAAAATGTTCTTTTTCCTGATGAAATCTCACTTTCCTCTGTTTGCTTATTTTGTCTGTATAATGCACTGATACAAAGACACGTGACATAAAATAATTAGAGTTTAGCTTCCGCCAAAAATAGTGCTGGGAGAGGAAAGAAAAAACAGAACGTATTCCTTTCTTAACCACTTCAGTGAGAAAACTACTGTGTAGGTTCTTTTCTTTCCTCATAAGTGAACAAATAAACTAGCTCAAGTTTATATTGATGAAGAAAACATGTTATTGCATGAATCCTTTTCAGACTCCTGGTTGTGAAAAGGTTGCTTTCGTGCACAATCACAGCAAGTATTAATGTCCTCATTTATTAGTTAACCTGTTTTGTAGGAACACTTATTTATAATTGAAAAAAAAGAAATAAAATCTAACATAATAATGCCACCTATTAAGGAAACAGAAGCAGCTATAAAGAGAGAAACCCCACTGCTTATAATTAAAGACTTAGTGAGGGATGTTCAGCTGTATCTATTCAGTGCTAAGCCATGTGCAAGAAAACAACTGGAAGAATTCAGAACAAGTTTGGTGCGTGACCAGTGCAATATGTTGAGCTATAACGAGCTTGAAAGATGAAGTTCACAAAGCTGAACAGAAAATTCAGGGAAGAGACTTTAAAACTCCTACTCTTCTTGAGAAAAAGGCTATTCCATGCACAGACCTGTGAAAGCCCAAAGGGGTACTTTTGTCTTGTACTCATCAATATGAAAAAGCCTATCAGAATATGGCCTGAGGCTGATCATTTCCTACGGTGCTGCTCTGGGACTGCCTGGGTCTTAGGTTTTCTTTATGGGGGGTGGGCAGGGAAGCTACTCAGTGCCCACAAGGCAGATCCACCCCAGGAAACTCTCAGAAACTCTCCCCAGCACTTACCTTCCTACTCATGTCGGCAAAGCTTGAGGGGGACCCCACACACCCTGCTTTGGCTCCATGTTCTGTCCCTGTGAAGAGATAAGCATCTAGAGCTCAGTGTCTCAACTCAATCTCACTGTCAAACACAGTTTATGTTACATCAGAGAAGAGTCATTACAATTAGGTGTTTAGGCACAAAATTAGAAATAGGAGGCTACAAGTCCATGGAATATAAATCCTTAATTCCAGGTAATGCCATGCTAAAGAAATAAAGCCTTTCCAGCTGTTTTGTTTTCTTAATATTGGAAAACTGACTGACAACAAATTTTTGGAATTTTCTTGATTAAATCATCTAATTATAGTTCTGTTAATTACTGGATATAGTACTGGACCTAACCTTGGACTCCAGCAATGAGCAATGAAAAGACTAAACATAATTAATTCTTGGGACTCAGGTCTTGTTAAAAATACGGAATTTCTGTTTGATGGGATTACAGCTAAATGTAAATTACAGATAAAATGGAGCATTTTAAAATCACAATTTTTATCGATAAGAGAAATGTCAAGTAAAAGAAAGGGGATGCTGACAGTACTTGGGTTTGTAAATGTTGGCAGTTCTAAGAGCTGGAATAGTTTATCCTGTTCAGAAGTCCACAACTGAAGAGCATGTGAGTGCTGCAAAGAGTTCAATGAAGGCCACAACAGATCAACAAATTAAATAAATTAGTCATGTGATTGACAGTATTAGAAGCTGAACTTATGAGAAAGACAAGACAAGATGTGAAGTGGTCACTGATATGCACTAACTTATGAAAATAAATTTGAGTGGAGATCTTTTAGCTTTACTGACAAAGACTTAAGTAGATCTATGGAGATCAAAGACAAATTTAACCTGGAGTTGAGTATGTTTATAAAAGTATCCTTGAAAGCAATTTTGAATTCTGAAGTATTTTGCTAGATGAGATAATGGGTTGACTAATCATTGAAAATGGTACAAATAACGATAATAAATATTTAGAAAACACAAGCTCAGAGCAATCAAAATCACTCAAATCTCATTTGAATACGGCAAGTGATTTTGACAGGAAAATTAATTTTCAGGGGGATGTTTCATTATGGCTTCTAACTGAACTGGTTTGACTTTTTGTTGCAAAATTCCCCGTGCTTTTCTGTGAACTACACAACTTTTCTAAGAGAAGTAACACAATAGCAAACACGTCACGTTGCACAAACTTTTTCAGCTACCCTGGAACAACGCTTTTCCAGGTTATTTTGCCAGAAATAAACAAACAAACCAACTAAATAAATAAATAATCAAGTCAACATGAAATCAGTTTGCTCCTTCCCCACTTTGCCAGAGTCTCTGGCACAGTCACATACCTAAGAACCCAAAATGTGTTAAATGTGTTCCTTAAAAATACCATTCTATCCATTTTTTTACCAATGGTACTAGAGGAGAGGTGAGAATGGAGGATTTGCTAGTCGTCTGCAGCCTTCTCATGAGTTCCTGGGTCACCCCATCTTGGCACCTCATCCTTGGGGAGGATCAGATAGTCTTCATGAGCTCTAACATGCTCATTACACCTGTAGTACTGCAATAAGACATTTTAATGAAATCTCCTGATCAAGGTTTAATGAAAGTTATCTAGGTGAAATCTCATTTTTCAGTTAGAAAGGCTGGGCATACTAGGAGGTTAAGGGAGGTATTTCTCATGCTTCTAACCCTTTTAAGCATGAAGCATAAAGAAGATAACCCTTGTTGCCTTTAGTCTTCTGAAGTGCCAAGATACTCCAAACAGCTAATGAAGTAATTATAACCTGAGGTACTCAGTGCTCCACAAAAATTACTAACAGTTTTCAGGACCGAGCCCTGGTATAACTGACACTATTAACGCTTCACCAACAAAAAGGTTATTTAGCTGAGAAACCCACACAATGATTTGGGGTTTTTTGCTTTCATTGTCCTAATGCCTGGGAAAGTGGCAAGTTCAAAGGTCTGGGACAGAAGACTGGTTCATCCCTATAATAAAATAAAGATGACAAAGATGTCAATCATTGACAATAAACCTTACATAGCTTGTTTTTTGGGGGGATTATTTGGTTTTGTGAAAGCCTTATCCAGAAAGAACTAGACCCTATACATGGAACTATATCTCTTTAGGTCACAACTACTAGCCCCTGTAGGTTTGGACTCGCTACAGCTGCTGAGACAGAGGTAAAAATCTACCTCACTTCTACCTTGCAACCTGACAGTCATCACCATGCCAAAGACAAATCTCCTCCTTGTAAACAAGAAGAAAAACTTTAACTCCAGGCTCTTCTAGTCTATGAAATCTTGATTGTTTCTTCTACAATTTCTTTCAAACCGTTCTGCACATCTGCAGCACATAATCAAATTGACTTTTCATTATGCAGTTCCACCACAGCACAGCCCTTGCACAGAGCAGAAATATTTGGGTTTAAAGAAAAAATAAAAAAAGGGCAAAGAAACCTGTGTTCTTTGAGAGACCGTACAGTAAAGATTTTGTTTATTAGCTTTAAGCTCCACGTAAATTACAGAGGGATTACATCCAAGAGTCTTAAAATCCTGAATTCTAATGAAGGCCACCCATACTTCATGGGAAAATTAAGACATCAAAAGTTGCCATTTTAGAAGCAGATTTGTAAACATTTTTGATGGTTCCATTAAAATTTGCATAAAACGGCATGTAGCATAAGCAAGGAAATATTTACCAAAACATCTAATATACAATATTTACATGAGTATTAATCCATGTCAGACAGAGCCCTTTATTACATATATATACTGCACTCAGGCAACCTCTCCATCAGAAATATTTCAAATATTAACCTAATACCATTATACTGAAAGTGTGGCAGGGAAAGTACATGCCACATTATTACAGATAAAGTTAAAATAATTTCATTTTTGTGCATCTTTAGCACTTCTAAGGAAGCCGCTAGCACTTGAAATAATTCAATAAATTCCCCTAGCTCTAATTTTCTTCTCGACCTCCCTTCTCGCTTTTGATTACATGTTGATAGGGAATTTCCAAAATAGCACTGAAGCCAAGTGTGCTGGATCAAATGAGATGCATAGAGAAAGAAACCAGGGAAACTCCAGAAAATCCAGACCTCAATCCCTCAGCACTGGGTGTTGCCGAGTTTCTTTTCTCTAGTGAAAGGGAAAAAGCCTCCCATGGAACCCCCCCAGCTGATTTCCTTACAGTTATTTATACAGTGTGCCAGGAGCACTGATGCAGCTGAGCTGGGTCTGGCAGAGAACCAGGAGGCTGGAAGGAGCCCTCTGCTCCCAAGCTGCTTTAAATAGCACCTCTGTGAGGGGGGAAATTCAGCTTAGGGACTGCCAGAATGGATATAAAACCCTCACTGAGCTCCTTCTGCCAGTTTTCTGGTTGTTTTGCCAGAGGAAGCTCTAGGATGGATCCAGTAGCTCTTGTATGAACCAGTTTGTTTTCTTTCATCGTCATTAAAGATGCTCATACAGAGCGAGTGGTGAACAAGCAGAAATGATTAGAATGAATCGTGCTTTGCTATCCTTCCAAATAGGCTGTCTTGTCAGGAGATACCTGGGAAATTTCTACCTGGCTGTTTTCATTTTCCTTTATGTTAAATGCTGAGCTGCCCCCCGCCCAAAAGAGAATTCAGAGCAGAAGAATAAAGGGGTTATTTTAAGAAGCTGTTTCAGGCATGAGCTGTTTCCCTAACATCATTCTCAGGGTGTGCTTGGCTTCAGATTTCTCCCCAAATCCTTCACAGGTGAAAACTTTCCTTTTATACTTGCAGGCCCAGAGCAATTCTGTGAGGAAGCCTGTAAAATCCTGATTTCAGTGACTTCAGCAAACATTTTGCCATCGACTTCACCCAGGCCAGGATTTCAAACTCCAAGTAAGTATTGGGCAGACCTTGAATTCCTCAGTTTTTCTCAGCAGTAGTCATTTATTTATGTACAGTCTGACTTAAGTCTGAATAAAAGTGATTTCAGATGGTCTATTCATCAGAAAAATCTATAAAAGCTTCCAGAATCTGGCTTAAATCCTTAGAATATGATAATGCAAAATATAAAATACTTTTGAATAAACCTTCAGTAATACGAATACTGCTTCTTGGGAATGAATTCAATTCCAAAATGAAATGCTGCTCTTCTGGGGAGGAAAAGATAAAGGAAAAAATAATAGCCTTAGCCTTCACTGGTAGTTTCAGGTTGCTCATATCTTTTCATGCTTTGAAAAGGAGAACACTTGGCATTGACAATAACACAGCGAGGAGGACTTCTCCTGGTCAAGCGTGCCAGACACCTTTTGAAAGCACAGCTCCTATGAAGTTCACAGCAGGCAGTCTGTCCAGGCTTGTCTGGTGAGATAAACCACAGTCGAATACATGATGATCCAGGCTGGACCCCAACTTTGAAAAGAGAACCCCAAAATTGCTGTTAACCAACAAACACATCCCATGAGCAGAGTCTATCTCTGAAAATGTTTGCTGGTTCTGGTCTGAGCAAGCTCCTGTTCTCCAGAGCTCAGACCAGCTGAACTGCACTGCCCAACTGTGCCCGGTATGAACAATGAAGGTGCTGTTGGTACCAAGCGCAGTGCGATTGCCTCTGGAGACCTTGAGCTTTACTCTGAGGTTTACTTGTTTGTCTTTAATTCGAAACTATTAATCCTCAGAAGAGATTTGTAATGCAGCTATGTCATTATAGCTTAGAGCCTAGATTTTATTGCTCTGTGTGATCTTTCATTAGAGGAATAACTAAATCAGGATTATTTGGTAAGGCACAGGCATCCATCCCTTTGGCCTCTCAAAGCGCTGTCTCCAGAGCCTATCTGAACAGCTGAGTGTGAGGGGGGACATGCTGCTGCACGGGAGGCTGGGGGTCTCAATCGTGGCTTTACTGGGCATCTGTTGGCAGTGGGTACCTCCAGCCTGGCAACCAGAAGAGACAGGCTTCCTTCTTATCGGCCACCTGCCGGCTTGTCACTTACACCAGGCTAATCTGTGTAACCCCTGAGCATGCAAGGGGAAAAGAATATTAAGAGTACAACAGAGCTGTATGGTTATCTTCTCTTGTTACTGCAGAAAAATGATTGCAATCAGTTATGGCCAGGACTAGACACTCCCAGAGCTCATCCCCTCCATGCAATTTGTTCCCTTACCTGCATGTAAGGCTGGGGGGAGGTGGCATTTCAAGGGGAATTATTGTCCTGTTTTTGCTTTATTCCACATCATTTCCCCCATAAAGGTGAGCACCAGGGTTGCCACAGTCATCTTTCCACTGCTGCTGCTGCACCAGCTACAATTTGCTGGTTTCTGAACCAGATGCCATGTTGTGTCCAGACACTCTCGGAGCTGCGAACAGACAGCTTTCCTCACAGTTTCATTCCTTCCCATCTCGGGAAGGCAGTGGTACAAACACTGATCAGATTCTTCAGCTGACAATGAGTTCTGCAGCTATCTGTGGATGTACACACGCGTTCACGTACATACAGCCCACCTGCTCAACAGCAAAGCTAATGCACAGCTTCCAAAGCAAAACTTTGTGAGACAATGAGGCTGTTAATAACACACAGAGAAATAAAAGAATACTCTCTTTGTCAGAGTTCAAACTGTTGCCAAATCCCAAGATCCTCATAGCATTAAAATCTGCTACCCAAATGGGGCCAGGGCAGATCTCAGCGATCAGAACCCCATCCACGAACAAAGCTAAAGTTAAAAAATATTTATTTATTTATTTTTACTCTAGCTGCTGTGATTTTCACTCCTCTTCCTTTTACCAGAAGGCTATTTGTAATTTTTTTCTCCTCAGCCCCACAAACAATGGAATTTTGACCTTGCTGCTACACAACTTTACATTCCCGTGTGCTTGCTCAAGCAGCGTGTTCACCAAATTTCCCCTCTGACACTTGTCTGAACATTGCACAAAATGTAAAGAATAACTCTGTCTTTGTTTTCATGGCAGGCAGGGGTATAAATGAGAGCCTTCAAAAACTAAAGCTGAACAACAAAACCTGGAAACTAGCATTGTGTTTACTGCTGACCCATCAAATAGTGACTTTTAGAGGACAGGCATGAAGAACAGCAGGCTCCTCATTGCTGAGTGAAAGCATTACATATTTTGCTTTTTGTTATCTAACTGCTCTTCAATAGCCATTTAGCTTTCCACATTGCTCTCTTGTGCTGGCCGAAGAAAACACGTAAGACAGTGAAATATTGCTTTATGTTAGTAATAAAGAAAAAGCTTATTTTTTTACATGATTATAATCCATATTATACCTTAAAACTCTGCCCTGCAAAGCCTTACGCAGGTATCTAAATTTAAGCACCTGCTCAGCTCCACTGACTTCAAGCTTACAGTTGCAGACAAGAATCTCACTGCCATTCATGTCAGGGGAATGGCCCTTGGACACAAGTATGCAAAACAGAGTCTTAAATAAGCCGTAAATTCTGCATAAGCCCAGAACATACCTTAAATGTAAAAAAACCCCAAATAGACAGAAAGCTATTTTCCAAACAGTACTTCCCCCCCACCCTTCCCCAGATTAATTTAGCACTAGCAGAGGATTGCCTCAGTTTTCTTCCACCAAGTACAAACACCTCCACATACTTGAGGAAATGGTGTTATTTCCTCAGACCACTTAGCTCTGTGAGTCCTGGCACTGAGATTTCAGCTTTGATTGAGTACTTAACACCAGGTATGATACTCACAGCAATCTCTGGGCGAAGAAGTGAAGTTTATTTGGTTTGGGTTTCCCCCCCACCCAGTCATTCTCACTTATTTTCCACATTAAGATCTTCCTGCCCTGCCCAGAGCCTCTTCAGGCACTGCAGCAGCAGGCTGGGCTCAGCCTTGTGTCTCTGAAGTTATTGATTAGTTTCTGGTCCTATAAAGGGACACATTGCAGGCACAGCATGGTCTGTGGCTTCCCTACCCATGAGCTGTGTCAGGAAAGAAATGGGCCATTCTCCTTCCCCATCATATCAACACTGGACAGTGTCTCCATACCACGCCTCCTGAAGACAAAAGCCCTAGGTGGTGAGGGCACTAGGTGTTAGGCCAAGCTCTGCCATTGCCAAAATTTATTGTACAGATGCATATACTGCAGAGCTTAATGAAATAATAAACAGGTATGAAAAATTAACCATGGAGTATTACATGATCTTGCAGCTCTGGCCATGGGTTCATGAAAGAAAACATGTTTTCTTCCCTCCTCACAGAGAGAAAACAGAGAATACATGAAGTTTTTCCTTAACTATTTTAGTGAGATTTTTCTCAAGATGCAAAGTCATTGTTTAAAGAAGAAAAAAAGAAAAGGGGGGGGGGGAAAGGAACAGGGGGGAACACACACAGCATGATAAACACAGTATCATCTCCTAAGAATTTTGGTGATATTATTACTCTAAAAATGTTTCTTGTTGCATACTTTGCTAGAGAAAGAAAATAATACCCTTCATTATATCAAACAGACTGTAGAATCTTCCTAAAGCAAGCTTTTCTGCTGCTCCTTTTAACAATGAAATGTCATTTTGGCAAGGGACTTGCAAGTCTCCTGCAATGACAAACACAACCAAGGCTTCCAGAATAATGAAAGAGCAAAGGCTTGTTTGAATCTCACTGCATCATGCTGGACCCACACAGAACAAAATAGAGGAGCCACCGCTGCATTCCAGAAGTATTTTTGGTTTAATATAGTTCCTTCCTTTTTTGCACCAAAGCCTTGTAAGGAATCTACACATCGCCCCAAGAACCAAGTGGACCAAGGAAATTTGACTGTATTTGGGTGAATATACCACATGAACACCCATCTAACCTCCAGTGCTGTTGGCTTCTACAACACTTCTGCCACTTAGTCATAAAGAACAGCTCTCCTCTGGTGTATGTTGAGAGGTAGAGGAGGGGAAGTAAGTATTTAACGAGCTCCAGTTCTTTAAAAGGTACTGCTTAAATATTCAAATGCAAAACAACGCAACATCCTTATGAGATAAAGCAAATCACAATCACTTCCTTAGGCTGGTTAATTGCATGTGTGTGATACTGTAAAAGAGAAAAGCAAAATTAAGTTTTAATTAAAGATATGAGGCGGGTGATGACATTTAATGATAAAAACTGATAATTAAATAATGCTGTAATTATTATTAATTGCTTCCCTGACTGTTCTCTATCCGATCATTTTATTGAACTCTTCAGAATTTGTTTTTCTCTTTTGTCTGTCTGTTTGGCATGGTCTTTGAAGCCTTTCTGATGCTGTCTGTTTCTTCAGTAAAACTCAGCAGCAAAACTTGTCCTTCATAAAAATCCAATGAAGAAAATTTTAATTAAATTTCCCTGGTGCCAATGGCATTAAAATGGAGATGGAATTTCACATTCAAATCACCAATTTAACAAAGCCCGAGTACAAGTTGTTGGAGCTTATGCACCTGAGGTCCTTCAGCCTGTTGCTGCAGTAATTAGCAAGGAAAGGGTGTAATATATCAAGGCGTGGGTGAGAGCAGGAGACAAACAAGTTTGTTGGTGTTTTCCCTTTAGAGATAAAAAGGGCTTCTTTCCATGTTGTCAGTGGGTTTCTGAAGATTTTGATTCTATGTGCTGAGAATATAATTTCTGAATCATATGAACCTGCAGTTCACCCTGGTATATCCATTATTGCATGGAACCATATCGATTAAAAGATCAATTGATAAATGTAGCCTAATTAAACACTTGTGCTGCCCCATTTACTACACCAGTACAGATGAGTCAACGACATCTATGAAGAAGGAAAAAGGAAGCCAAGAGGAGACTAAGAATTATTGCAGGAAATATATTCTTGGATCCAAATCAAATCCAGAACCAAACAGCACTGAACACACACACACACAAGAATTTGGAGAACCTGGATGGCTAGTTTGGGCTAAACTTTGTAATTATGTACAGAAACAGTAATTCCTCACACCCCGTTTTTCTGTTCTTTTATAAAGGAACAATCCCACCTACTGCTGGCCACTCTGTGTAAGCAAGAAGTCTGCTTATCGTAGCTCGCTCATCAGTGCCAAGCTTTGGTTGGAGTTTGCACCCTCTCTCCTCCTGAAGACAGAACCAAAACCAATCAAACAAACAAAAAGAGCTTTTAGCCACGAGCTACTGATCTATTTTTCACTTCATGAAATACTTTCCTGAGGTTACAAGGCAGAAAGAGCTTGAGGAAAAACCACACTGTTGGGGTTTTTTTTTTATTTGGAGAACTTTTCTGCTTAACAAGATTAGAAGCAGGTTTCATGTCATTTTGTAGCAGGGGAAAACAAACTACATTTGGTACTGTTAAAGCATTGCCCAGTTGTAAACCAGAAAACAGTCTGGCAATCTGTATTTAATCAGTTTTATTGAATTTGCTCTACATTGAAATCAGTTCATTATTGTCATTATCCTAGAAGATTGCTCTGTTCATGAAAAGTATTTAACCATCCATAACCTCCCGGCACTGCTTATTGCCAGGAATATTAAGCGATGCCAAGAGTCATATTGGTCATGCAAAGCATGAGCAATATGTTATTATATTTGATTTTATCTTAGGATGTGCCATCACCAGCCACAGCAGTGCTAGTGTTTTTTACGATGGGTATAAAGTAGCTTGTTCCCACTATTTTTGCTAGAACACTACCGTTCCTCGTCTGCTCTGAGTTAGTCTATGCCAGCTAAAGGTTTTCTGGACAGAGAGCACTCAACAAACAAAGAAAATCTCTGAAATGAAAAAGGCAAAGCAGCAGAATCAGGTTGGTAGTACCAGTGGCAGGGAAGTAGGTGGGAATCTGCCTGTTTAGGCAGATAATTAATTATTAGTTTGATGATTAGTTTGTTTGAGAGTGTTCAGGGAAGAGCAGTGTGGTCCAAGTCGGTGGTTTCCAGGTTCTGCAGGGAGGACGGAGCTGGCACCAGGACAGGCCTGATGGCCAAAGGCTGGGATGGCTCCTCGCAGGGAGCTCCTCAGCTTTTTCCACAATGTTTGTTAAGCTGTCCAGAGAGGCGACACTGGGCCTAGAGAGAAAGCCAAAGGTCTGAAGGGAATCGGGAGAGGAGAAGATTCTTATCCTGGGCTACATCAAACTGGGCTGGGTCTCCAGCACGACTGTTTAATTTTATGTGATCTGGCTTATTAAGTCCCTTCTCTGTTTTACCATGTTCTCAGCCAAGCACTGATGCAGTTCACTGGACCAAAACCACTGCACAAAGCATCCTTCCCAATTACCCGTCTTTAGAAGAAATACATGGAGGCATTATATTCAGAGCTCTGGGTTAGCTTTAAGAAGAAGATAATTACCATCTGAGGCAATTTTTTAACAATTAAAGTTAGGAGTAGGGTGGGTTTTTTTCTCCCAAGTTCTTCCCCTGTATCTTCAGAGCACTGAGAATTATTAACCCAAAGCACATGTTACATTTTACCATTATTTTCTAATGCACACACACAAATGTTCCCCCCAGAGTAACAGATTTTCTGCTTGTAGCACAAACAGTTCAAATTCCAGCAGCATTATAGCATCAGAGGTCACCTACACTTGAGCTATTAAACCTGATGACAAGTTTCTTATGAGCTGTTGGACTTGACAGTACTTTTGTAAACTATTTTGCACAAAGCTGGATCTGCCTGACAACTTACCACCTGCCCTCCCCACCTAAAGCCTGATCTAAATACTTGGCTTTGCCTTATTTTAGCAAACGACTCATTTTGGTCCTGGTTCACAAAGGGTCCATGTAACTTCTATATGCATGCTGTATCTTATTGGAATCACTGGGATTTAGGGACACGCATACACAGTTTGCTGTAACAATGCCTTTTGTGATTTCTGAGCATGAGCAGACATAAACCCACCCCATTTTAGCACATTTGAAACAGCTACAAGGAAAACCTAAACATTTCTTTTGAGCATGACTTCTGAACAGCTCTAAACATCACATAGGTGGCAAGTCTCCTCCTAGAGCTGGCTTAGCTCTTCACGTTTTTTAATGAAATTTCTAATTATCTTTACTACACTGCTAAAAAAATTGAGACTGTTGGTGCCATTTAGAAGGGGACCCACTTCCAAATGGATCTGCTTGTGTTTCGATGCTATCAGGGAGCCAGTGTCACAGGCAGCATTGCTGCACACCCCTCTGCTGTCACAAAAGCCACAGTCAGCGTTTCCCACCCATCAGCTAATGGAACACTGCTTGATCTCGCCCATGATTTAGGCAATGTAAACAGCAACCAGAAGCAGTTGAAAGGTAGCAAAAATATTGCAAAACCAAGATCCTGCTTTTGTTTTCATCTCTGAATGCTACACAACACTGTGAGGAATGCAAAGTGGAAAGGAACAGATTCTCATCAATTAAAAAGTAAATCTTTAAAACCTTTTTTTTTTAATATATTGTCCCAAAGTCAAAATGGCTACAGCTGGGATGTGTCTCAAAATTTCAAGCATGAAAATAACAAAAGGAGACAATTCCTTCACACCCTCTCTCTCTAACCACACCAGGTGTTCTCACTTCACACAGCCCTAAGAAAATCTACACAGAACATATGTTTTCCATTGTTCGCTGCATAAACTGGTGATAGAGACATTCAGAGAGACGGCATTCTTGGTGAAAGTGAGGCAGCATGAAATATTCATAAGCTAAAGTATTTGTGATTATTAAGTAAATCTGAACTGTGTGGATTATCTGGTCTGTTCTCTGGTGGGTGGGAGAACAGTCTAACTGGTGCTAGTTACATGAATGGTATGAACGTACAAGTGGGATAAGAGTTTGCTTACTAAAGCTATTAAAAACCATATCAAAATTCTGATGTTAGGAAAACAGCCAAAACAATGGGCAGAGTATAAGAGATTAAAATTCTAAATTAGGTGGAATGGGAGTAACAGTAATCAAGTGTTAATCCTGACCAGAGAACATTAAGAGCTATGTTGCATTATTTGGAAGATCATGTATAGCTTTAAAATGCTAAATCAGGCCACAAAATCTGTATCAGAAGTACATTTTACTGTGTGCATCATTTTTTATAGACAGCCACCTGCAGTGAATTACCCAAAGTCAAACACTTCAGGACTTCACTGATGCTGTGTGTCATACACTGGCACTGGGGGTTTCAGTGCTCTGCGGGATGACACTTGCTGCTACATCATTGCATTTTAGAAGGTTGGGGTTTTTTAATTGGTAATTATTTTCAAAGAACAACTCGCAATGGTTTTGGGCAAGAATGTGCCTGCACTTCACCAACTGCTCTAACTGACAATTCAGTGGGCACACGTGGGATTGCTTTAAGAGAAAACCAGTATGACCTCTGCTAACGGGGTGCCCCCAGCAGCAACCAGTGTACAGGGGTGCCCCAGTCACACACGGAGCCCGGGCTTCACAGCTACACATTAGATTACACCGCGTGTAATCTAGAAATCAGCACCTACAATGTGGCTGTTGGACTTTGCAACAGGTGCTATGATACCTCCCATGTAGTGCAGCAGCATCCGGGTATCATCCCTACAGCCCAAGGTCTCTGCTGAGGGGTGGGAGGAGATAGCCACCGACTCAATTCAGAGAGTTAAGGGACCAGATCGTCCTTGAAATTGTGCAGAGTTAAACAGAAAAGGAAATTACAAAGGACCAAAACCAAATCTGCTCTGAAAAATAGTTCAAAAAACACTGTGTGTAGCACCCTTTACTTACACCAAGACATAAATCTAATGGAAGTGTGCCAAAGTTGGAAACCTGACTGAATAATTCTTTCTGTGCAAGTATTTGCAGGGCAGTCACATTGACACACAGAAATCCTGCCCTGCTATTTAAAGAACATTAAATTAAACAGCAGAGGGCTCTCTTTGGTACACACTCCTCTTCTGGGCTAAGTAACAATCTGTTACAGTATATATTTTCCAGTTATTAAAACACAGGCACATAACTGCAACTCCCATTTTCATCTCCGTGCACAGGGTGGAATGAGTGGATTTTAAATTTGAGGAAATCAGGAAGTTACCTTTCATCAGTATAAATGCCTTTTTCTAATTTGGCACAAAGGCAAATATCTCTTTGTATCCCATCTGTGCCGAGAGGACCATATTCACACGTATGAATAGCTGTAAGTACAGTCATCATTTTTAACTTCATACAATATAGCATCTCCCACAAGCACTTAGCTTAATGGTAATAATTACTGAGGCTCTGTTCAATTAAATTAGTTAAGTTTGAATATGGACTTTTGCCCATTTTTAGACATTCTTTTGCTTCCACTTGTAGAAATACTTCCTCTGTCTGAGCAATATCTGCAAATTTCCATGGTCCCCATTTACAGTACCCTAATCAGACTTTAGGATGACTTTGAAATGTAGGAGGTAAAACCGTGGAAGCTGGGAGTTTCCCATAGAGGAGCTGGGGAGGGTCTGAAACAGAAGTCCTGATAATTAAACAGGTGATTACAATAGTAATTTTTTAATCTTATCAGCAGAACAGATAAAATACCTAAAATAATCCCTGTGTTCTTTAATGTTCTTTGCTTCCCAGCACTAAATTAATCTTCTCCAGAGATTCTTTTGCTGTTAACAGCAGCACGAGAGCAGTTTTGACTTTCCTGGAGACTTGAGAACTTTCCTCACATGAATACAGATGGGACTTTCACCAAAGTAGAAGGTCAAATCAAACCTGTATGGGCTCCAAACGTCAAAACTAATAAGGTCCCAATAAATGTAGGCTGCAGTAGCAAGTAACTAACTCCTTCTTCTGGGAGAGTTTCAGACTTCCCTTTCCAAACAGGTATAGCTTAATTACTTATCAAAACCTTTCTGCTTTATTAGAGCATCTCTAATGAGTAACACCTACAAGATAATTCTTCATTTTCCTGCTCCCTGGTAAGTCATTTTCACTGGAAGGAAAGTAGTTCAACATGGCCCATACACGCAAGAATAAATGGGCAAGTACTGTTCTGAGCTGGGTGCATTTTCTAGTCAGACTTAGAGTGTGTATGGGGATAAAGACAACCGTGCATCGGTTTTAGGGGCTTCAGGCCATTTTGTTTTGAAAGGATTTACATTTTAAAATTAACCAAGTTCTGCTGCCCGCAGCGTAAACAGGATTGCCAGGCCTGGCAGGATACATAACCAAACCGATCCCCCCGCTTACCCAATAAAGAACTTGAACTCTTGCACCTAGCTGAGAGGGGAACATGTCTTTTTCATCTGTGACAATGCTCTTCATAGGCTCATTTTAATTTCTTTTCTTTAAAATGTGGGGTTTCACATCTCTCATGTGTGTGTATATTCATAACCATATTCCGGAAAAGTTGGATTTGGCAGCTACACTTTTAGTTTTACTGTAGTACTGATTAAAAACTAAATAAATAAAAATTAACTCAAGACCTTAAAAAGTCCTAGTTGAAGCAGAAAATTTCCCCCTGACACCATCAATAAATATCTCCTTCCTCTTTTCAATATAGCTCTTCTACCTGGCAGGTGCAGCGGCTGCACAATGGATTCAGCAATAATTACCATGGCAAGACCAAGCCACATACTGTTCCAGCACCTGGGAGAGCCTGTACTGAAATGCCCATGTTAGCTTGCATTTCAAAAGGAAACACCTGCTTTTGACATTTTAAAGAGACTGGTGCAACTCCTGGGCAGAAACGCATCTGCAAGTGTCAGTGTCTCTCCCTGACTTCCCATACCATGCTATTTGCCTTTCAATCGCGTGGGTTTTCTCTCCTCCCTGCAGTCTTCTTTTCCACAAATACACCTTTGATATCACTTTGTGACATATCAGTTTGTCCTCCCACTCCCAGTTCAAGGGTTTTTTTCCCCAAACACTGATTTTTGTTTCCAGACAAGCAACAACATCACACTTTACTTTCCTGAACAACATGCACACTCCTATTAGCAATGCTCGCCTCTTCATTTAGGGACAGAGTGGACTTTTTTGGCTTTGGCTTGATTTCCAAAAATACCCTTTTATGTATTTTAATAGATTGATTCTGTGATTCTGTGATTTCCTTTCTCCTGGCAATGACAAAACTGTTGGGACTGCCTTTGGTTTTCTCTTGGGTGCAGTTATTTGCTGTTGTTTTTAACGTGTAGCTTTGGATGATGCAAAGAACACAAGCAGAATTTGGACAGAGACAGCACAGGCAACAATGTCCTTACTGTTTGTCCTCCTGTGTTTTCACTGCTAAACCAAAAGGCAGGCCAAAAAGTATCTTTAAATGAGCACCAGCAAAATTATGGTGGACTGTTGTAAACTATTCCCAGTGTGTGCCCACCCTCTGCTCTGGCTTAGGATCTCTTGCTTTACGTCTGCTTGTATCTCTACTCTGGTTACAGTGATCAGGGCTTCAAAAGGCCTCAGCAGTCTTCTCAAGGGTGAGGGTTCTCCACTGAGGTCAAAAGAAAGGAGCCCTCCCAAACCCAGCCATGGTATCTGGATCTGCAAAGAGCAGCTGAACATTTCTACAGACCTCCCCCATAGCCCTGACCAGCTCTTCACTTCTCTGCAACACTCAAACTGTCAACAGGTCCCTGCCATAGCTCGTCCTGAGGCACTGTGCCTGCCAGCAACGAAATTAGTTTCTTAATGTTTAAATACAGGAGGAGCACAGGGTATTTCTTTGGGCAGCAATCAAATGCTGAAATCCAAGCTGCTGAGCCTTTGTGCTTCTGGGCATCCAAGCTAGCTAGCTCCACCAAGGCTGACTGAAATACCCACTCCGTGTGCTGCAACAGTTTGTCCTAACCAGCCAGAAAAGAAGAATACATGGGGTTAATGCTAAAGCTTGTTTAAATCTCTCCACCTCTCCCCTTTGCTGTGCAAGAACCACTGCTTTTATTAAGCATGTGGGTATGGAGTGAGCAGATGTTTCAGTGACACAGCCACGAAGCAAAACTACAGCAGTGGCTCAGGTTCAATTGCTGGCTGGGATACGGGGAAGCTGTTGGTGCCAATGGCTTCATTTTTCTTTCTGTGCTCTGGCCCTGAGTAATTCCAATTGAGATGGTGAGGAAATACACTATCAGGCTCCTGCATGCCAGATAGCACCACTAACGATCCATCTGCAAAATATGTTACTCGCTTCATTTAAGGTTAATTTGAAGAGGAGGGGGATTCATTAGGGAAGAGTCTGCAGCACAGTGACATTAATTAGTTTTGCCTCTGACTTGTGTGCTTGGCAAAGTTAGAAATCAGTCCGCCCAGACGGGAGCTCTCGGGTTCATTACAGACTTGAGATGTATTTAGGCACTGCTGGCAGGAGGGGCAGAGGGATGGCACCTTATGGAGGAGCTCGTTCTTCCCCACAAAGCCCCTACACACAGAAAGTGGAGAAGCAAGAATGTGACACCTTTTCCTGCTGGCTGCTTCTGCCCATCTCTTCAGTTCCCAAAGATCAAGCAACAGTGGGTTCCTCCTGACTTTTCCTCTGGGGAAGGGATTCCCACTTCGGTCCTCTCGTGAGGGATGATGCCATCCTAAACAGCCAGGGCTTGGTCCATCAGCACGCACACACAGAATCACAGAATTTCAGGGGTTGGAAGGGACCTCCAGAACTCAGCAAGTCCAACCCCCTGCCAAAGCAGGGTCCCTAGAACAGGTTGCAAAGGTTGGCGTCCAGATGGTTCTGGAATATCTCCAGAGAAGGAGACTCCACACCCCCCTGGGCAGCCTGTCCCAGGGCTCTGTCACCCTCACTGTGAAGTTCTTCTGCATATTGGTGTGGAACATCCTGTGCTCCAACTTGTGGCCATTGCCCAGTTTCTCAAAGCCCTGAACAATGCAACTTTGTTTATCACAGCTCTTGGAAATCTGCTGACCTTCTCCTAACCAAGGCAAATATTATTTGGCCTCACTGGATATTAAAAAAATGAATTAAATAATCGCCAGCAAATATAAGCAACAAGGAGAGAAATCAGAAGGGTGTGTAATACAAATCATTTCTTCCAAAGAAGTAGGTGACTTTCTTTGTACAAAAAATTTCTGTACCATAAATTAGCTGGAGATTGGCAGCTGAAGCCTCGTTCAGCAGCAAGCGTACATGACAACTACAGCTAATGGCCTGAAAGAAATGACTGAGCTCAGCAGAATTTTCTGAGAAACTCAATCAAACTGAACATTTGCTACCCCACATTTTTAGACAGGTGAAGTTAAAAAAACCCAAAAACAACCCCCACCGACTCACTTCAGCATTTTCCCATGGTTCGAACACAGTGGAGAAAACACACAGCAATCCATAGCAGGTGCTGAGGTCTCACCACAGCCGAGTTACAGCACAAATTTAGTTACCCAAAGAGGAAGAAAGGGACTGTAACTAAACTGATCCCTATGTAGGTAAAGTGGCTGCAGAGCAATGATTCTGATAAGGAATGAAATGTCTTGATAAGCATCTCTCTTCTGCCTCTATGCCTCTTCTTTTCCTGCTCCCTATCTGTCTCTAGCTAATTCTTTCTCTCAGCCAGTCTGGCAAAGCTGATCAATTTTTGATAGGTGCTCAATTTCCCATCAAACTGGTTTTCTTTCCCCAATAAGTAATTGCTTTTCAGCAGAATAGGCATTTTCACTGAGGAAAATAATGACAGTTTCTGATTTTTCTTATAAAAAACTTTATATATATATATAAAAAACCCCTGCCTGCTCCACATCTTCAAGGTTTTCAAAGATGAAAATGAACATCTCATATTAATATTAATTTCTTCAGTGGAAAGATTAGGCTCATCTTCTACACCAGCTGCCTTGCAATATATATACATTTCTCAGTAAACCTGAAATCTGTTCTTGGCACTGCCATAGAAGATTTTCTAAGAGAGGAAGACCAAACATATCTGTTGTTTAATCACTGTTATCATTTAGTAGCATGGAAGTAGCTCTGACAACCCAACACTCGCTGAAAAGCAGTGCTCGTATCTCATCATGTTCCTTACCCTGGAGGGTTTTCAATTAAAAAATTATGCCTGATGTCTCAACAAGACAAAAAAAAAATGGCTTGATTAAAAAGCTGTGGAATAACCTGACCTAATACAATTTCCCTTGACTTCAGGAAGCCCAAGACCATCACGCTTTAGTTGGTTGGTATCACCAATTTTGGATAGAACCAAACCCCCCAAGCACCAGGCCTGACAAAAGAAACTCCAAACTAATAAACAAAATCACAGCTCAATATTTACCATGTGTTCACTTCAAAAAGCAAAACCAAAGGGAAGTTTAAGAATACCTGCTAGTCAGTAAGACATCAGGAAGCACAGGTCGTGCTCTGTTTGCGGCTCATCACGCTTCAGGGCAGCACCCTGCAGATGAAGGGCCTCCAAAAGTGTACCTTCACACTGCGCTGCTCTTGGTGCAGGAGCCATCCAGCTATGCTTATCCACAAAGGGCTGACCTAAAGCATCCCTCACTTGGTTATTAATACACTGAAGGAACAGGAAAGAAATGGTCCTGCATTGCCTTCTGCTACTCTGGAAAAAACCAAAAAAGACTTTCTCCCCCTCCCCTGGACAAAGCCTATGGGTAGTGATGGCCCGTAAGAAATGGTGTGAGAACAGAAGAGAAAAATGACACGGCACTCGGGACGAGCATGGGCAAAATGTCACACGTGTCACTTGCTGAATCTTGTGTCTCTTCACAATTAATTTGTTTTTCTGTACAGGATCAGGAACACGACAGCCACCCAGCTCCTGCCTGTGGCTGCGCTGGGCAGCCCAGCAGGTACAGCTCCAAACTGACCCCAGCACGCTGATCTGCAGCCTGTGTTTGTCTGTCAGTCTGAAATCATAATATTCCCAGGCTGGAGGTAAAAGCTTAAGTCTTAAAGGGGTTTAACAACTCGCCTCCCAAATTCTGTTTGTAGGTAATGATATGCACCACGGTTCTAACCAGCACAGACCTCATCAGTGCTGCTCTACTTGTCTGGACTGGACTTGGCATAACTGAATTCAGTTGCTGCACATTCCTCTGTGTAATTCATAAGGCACACATGATGCACCTGCCATGCTGGTTGATGGGAAACAAAAATAATTCAGGACTTTTGGGTCCTGAACCTGGAATACTTAGAACAAATATTCACCATTCAGAACACCCCAATATTTTGATACTGCCAAAATAATTATATAGAAAGCATGAAATTTTGAAAGAAGATTGCTGAGCTCTATGTACAGACTTTTGACAGTGCCAAACTTTAAAACCAGACTGGCATGTTGACACTCCTCACATTTCGTGAGGCTGCTTTTTCTTTCTCTACACTATATGTGCCAATATGAAGTAATATCCTAAAGTCAATTTGTTGGAAAAAATCTATGAAGAACTGACAAAATCTGACTTTTAGACCAAGATTAAATTTTTTAATTACCGTGTCTGATTTTTAGGCATGCGAAACACTCATCTGATACAAATTCACCAGCAGATATCTAAGTGTGTTTTTGAAAATGTGCCCAGTTATTTCAGTTTGCAAAGGTCTAGCAGCCTAGCTCAAGGCTTGTGCTTTAAAATCTACACTTCTTCGTTATTGAACTGGAAGGAGGAAGTGGTGTAAATAAGGCAGGATTCCTAAGCAAAAGCAAGTGCAGAACACACACCTGGAACACCAGCTCTGGACTTATTAATGAAGATGACATGTGCTACTTACTAAGGGAATCACAAGCCTTTTTCATCACCAATTAACTCCTCTTTTTCTCTCTCAGTTTCTTCTCATAACAGTCCCCAGCTCCGCAGCTCAGCATCATCTGTGGTACTGTACAGTAACCCAAAACCTATCAGTTTGGAAGCAATATTGTTGCCAATTGAGTCACTCTGACAATAACAGATATAATAACTCCTTCTCCCTTATATCTTCTGCTGCAGGCAACTAAGAATGTTATTCTTATTTTCAGCCTGGGCTCCTGCAACGTTGCAAAATGAGAAGAGTTTATACTCTGTAGCTATGAGAGTGCAGGGGGAAATCTCCTCATAAGTTAGGGAAAAAGAGAAAGGATATTGTGCCTAGGACCGGCCTTGATAAATGGCCTGCTGTCCAAGTGGATGGGAACCACCTCTAGTTATGCACAGGGGTTGTTCACTGGAGGATACGTGACAATCCTTTGACCATCCCCATCTCCAGTAGTGGTCAGAGCACAGACCTCAGCAAGAGATAGGTGCCTGCTTGCCTGCCCCATGTGTCACATCTCCAGTTGTGAAGGGCAAGGCTTAATTCTTGAACCAAAATATTTAGCATTCCTTCTAAAATCTTTCAGTTATAATTCCTGGCAGGCCCATTATCAATTTATTTGCCCCAATTTTTGCCTTCAATGAATTTCTCTGCCAGTTAGTTCCACAGTTTAATTACTCTCTGTATAGAATATTCCTCTAAGGCACTCCTAGATGCATTTTAGACAACTATTGCTGGCAGGTAACTTTATACACTCCCAGATAATCAATAACATGCAAGGGTTCATGTTTGAGTATGCAAAACTGTACACAGAAAATCAAAGGCCGTCCTATAAATATTTGGCCTATGATATTTTCTGTTACCCATCTGTCTTAGACTGCAGGATTTTGGTTAACCTTCGATTTCACCATTTTCTCTACATGTTTATGGCATTCCTTGGAATGTTATTTTGTGCTCCCCCCAATGTTCCACTGCCATGTAACACCTGCTATTTAAATGACTAGATGTTCAACTGCTTATCCTTTCTAGACAAGGGGTTAATTGAGGAGGTCTGTACGCAACATTTTCCTCAGTCTGTTCTACATTACCGTAATTAACCTTGGGTCCAGTACAACAGACATGAGCAATTTGTTTTCACATGATCCTTCAACTGAAAGTCTTATTCCTGAGTGTCTCTGACACGCTTTGAGAATTGTTCCTTAAATCCTAGAAGTGTGAATAGTTGCATCTTATAAATCAGTTGGACACGTTTGTTTATTGGGTTTAAGATAAATGCTACTTAAACATTTAAATACCACTATATGAATGACTAGAGAACAAACAGAAAACTCTGATTGGCAAAGCACGTGGCAGCCTTATATTAAAAGGGCTCTGTGAAATTTCCATCTATATTCCAATCCAGTTATGAGAGTCCAGAGTGAGATAATGGGTTCTAAAAAGCTCTATGATCATTCAGCTAGATGACTCTACTGACGCAGACACATGCAGTTTTCTTCCCAAGGGTCTTTGGCAACTGCTGGTGTTGGGAAGAGACGCAGGAGTGAGAAGGGGGTGTATCAAATATTGAGGATAAAATGAGGATTTGTAGGAGAGGTGTGCTGCTGCAAGGCACAAATATGGCTCAGTCAAGTAAACTGAGGAAATTATCATCCTCCTATAAGCAGGGTTATACACACAGACAGAATGTAACATTGGAGAAGACTGCTTCACTTCTTTTACAGTTTTAAATTAATTTGGGATTGCATTTTGCAGCCAATAGTTCAGCTGAAACAAAAGGAGACAGGCTTATTATAGCATTCCTTGCACAAACTCTGCAGGAAGCTATTAGACTAAAATGTTTACCATCCTGTCCTATGCATCCTGGCAGTATAGCTGCTTGAGTTATTTGGATGAGTCAGGCCAGTACTCAAAAAAACCCCATACAAATAAAAGCCACCTGCTTGAATAATAACATTATTCAGGAGCACAATTGATAAATTTTCAATTCATCCCTGTAACAAAATTAATAACTTTAAAATGCTTGTTCAACCACATATTTAAAAGTTCCACAAAAGTCCAGCTAAACCATTATTTGATGATAATTATTCTACTAGCTGTAGATGAAAGCAACAAAAGAAAGAAAAATTTCCTTTGACAGCTCAATTCCCGCATCTCGGTATCATCCTCCATCCAGTGTGCTCAGGTACCAGAGTAAGGTGTTAATCCTTATCATACTCAAAATTTCTTTCGAAAAACAGTTATCATCAGTTCCCTCCCCAGAAAAGCTTCCCAACGGCTGTTTCCACTTTGCAGTGCTAAAATCCCAGGGCAGATTTGAAAAGGAATTAGTAGTTAGGGTTAGAAAAAATTCAATTTGTTTTTGTTAGGGAAGTCGTTACCTTCACCCGAGATTTCTTGTCAGATGAGACTAATTCAAAGAGGTGTGCCTTGATTAATCAGTCTGTGCTTCAACCTCTGGCTGCTTGGATTTTGTTTGGAGGAAACCAAAATAAGATGGTAGGAAATAAGTATTAAGGGCAGCTTATGGTGTGAGCAAATGGAGCACATTTCAAAGAAACATTCTGCACCTGCATTTATAACCGGGTGTTTTAAGAGTAGTCTTCATATTATTAAAAATGTCTTCATACTCTTTTCCCCCATATTAATTTGAAATATATGGTTGATATTTCCAATCAGAAACATTAAATCAAGGCCCTGGCCCTAGAAGCCTTTTATGGCCTTGATTCCAAAGGCCACTTAAGCATTTATGTAAAGAAATAGAAAATAAAATACACAAACCTGAAACCATGAACTGAATTAGACTGATCATGGGAATGAACACTCATGAGCCAAAAGCTTCAGCAGAACAGCATAAAGGACAAACTTCTCATTGTCCTATTTTCCTCTGACCAGGGTTGACTTTAACAATCATATCTGGAGAAGTAGCCCATTTATTCCATTTTTGCATCTGCTTAACAAGCCAAGACTTGTCTTTTCTAAGAACTTCAGTAATATTTCCTGCTTATTTTGTATTCTATTCTTTCTGATTTTTAAAAGAAAATTTGGGTGTTGGACTCAATCTCTTGAGGTCCCTTCCAACCCCTACAACTCTGTGATTCTGTGAATTTAAGCAGTAAGATTTGCTGGTTTGCCCAAGACCATACGTGAAGCCCGTGCCAGAGAGCCAAAAAGAGCCATGAGATCCAATTCCCAGACCCAACTTTCTCTATCTCTCTGTAACCCTCAATTCTGCTGCCTTTGTCACGCTGAACAGAAACTGGAATAGTTTCAAGGAGTATCCAAGGCACCTGCAGTCATCTAAAATTTTTTATTAGAAACCAAAGGAAGGTGCTCTGACTACACTTTGAAGCTTTAACATTGTATTTTCCCCCTGGGGTGTTGGTTGTAGTATCCAGAAAGTGATTCACAATGAATAATTTATCCATTGTATTTAATTTGGTTTCTTACTTCTGCAATATCTATAATCAGATTGTGATTTTCTCCCATCTATTTGTTACTTAAAACTGGTTCACAAATTAATTTAGCAATTGCTGCCAGTTTACTATAATCTCAATTATCCGATTACCACTGGAGAGTCTGAATTGTTTTGACAATAGGAGTTCTGTAGAGTGGATGGAATTTGCAATGGGAAGGCAGAGTCACCTGCAGCCACCTCAGCAGAATGTAGTGTGGAACACTACTGTCAGTGTACACACAGCACCAAGGCTTTGGGTTTTAGATTAGAATTAATCCTTATAAAAGTAGTGGAAAATATAATTTGATGCTAAATAAGTCCTTTTCTACATTTTCTCCAAAATATTTTCCTCTAATTATAAAAACATTCTGCTTCATAGAACCAACCTTGGGAGTCCTAAATTTGGGAACTCCAGGTTACTGTTCACTTCAGCAGCTTGCTACCAATTCCTTTCTTTACATCATTGATGCTTTGGCCTTTTACGCCCGGGTCCAATGGCATGTGAAATAGAAGAAATTCAAATGTGCAAAATAACACAAGTAATTTGTACTACAGTACCTCTGCAGAAGCACAATCATCCCCAAGGTAGCAAGTTTAAATAACAATTCTTTCAACACAGCATTTGAAGAGTGGCTCTAGATACTAGAGACAGCTCTAGAAACTCTTCTCTGTTTTATGAGAAGAAAATATCAAAAAACTATTCCAAGACTTTGTTCCAGCATCAGCTTCTCAAAGTGGCTCTGAGAGGGGCTTTCCTGGATTGGCCCCAGCGATGCTTTCTGTGTTTGAGCTCTTCCAGCATCAATCCTAGAGGAATCAGTGCTGGAGACTCCGGAGCAAACGCTGGAAACCTCCAGAAGCATCTAGAGGAAGCATCAGCAGGGTGGTTCATCCCTGTTTACACCCTCTACTTGGCCTTTTTTAAATTGCCTGTTTTCCACAAGCTTTGCTTTTTGATAATTTTTATCCAGGAACTACATTTTGCTGAAATTGTTTTGAATTCAATAACTCAGCAGAGCTATTTTCAAAGCTTGAAACAAGGGAGATGAGAAACACTTCAAGTAGCTTAAACAAATAGGAAAGGTAGGATTAGGACACTAACCAGGCAATAATGTTTTGTACAGAGGATGGGGAAGTGGCAGGACTGTCCATTAGTTTGGTTTTGCCTCCAGGAGTAGACACCTAAGATCTACTGTGTCTCTGCTAACATATTGTTGTTTGCTTTTTATATCCCTTCTTTATGAGCTCTGAGAAATCATTCTCTTCACATTTCAGCAACGCTTATAAAAAGCATTCATCACACAGCGGTGGCTCGCTGAATGTTACTCCAGGTTTGGGGATTTTAAAGTAGGAAGTGATTTCAAGAATTAACTTTATTAATATATTGGCCACTGTCTGATCAGCTACAGCAATTCTAAATTTTTGTCTTGAGATTTCAGTTTTATTCCTGTTTCCCTGATTTCTACATAACTGACACCTCCACACTCACACACCCCAACTTTATTTTCAAAGATTTATTATTTCTGGGGGGCAGGAAAAAAGCAGCTAAGGTACAACCAAAAATTGTTATCAGCAACTAAGACCAGAGCATTAATTTTACCTGTAATCACCAAAGATAGTGGGACAAGCTCTATAATTCTGACTAGAAACCCTTCCCAGAACTAACAGTTTAAGCTGTTTTGTTCAAGAGTAGTGAATTCCCCTGTTTGTACTTTTGCTCTCTTTTAGTCCCAGTTATCCCATTTCTTACCCCATTGAACTACTAGTCACACATTGTAATATCTGGTGTGGAAAATAAATTTCTACAGAAGACTGATTTGTTATTAACATGGAAATATTGTTCATGTTCTCAGTGGACCAACAAGTGGCTGCTGCCTCCCGGGTATATAACACTTCTCTGCTCTATAGATTTATCAAAATGATTTTTTATTATTTGTTTTAGGTGTAGAGATAAGCTTTATTCCTCCAAAACAAACTTACATACGTCATTCTTATGTCAAAAGCTTCTGTTTCAAAATACTTTGACGTGCTGTTGAAGAAGGGAACTTGAGCACCCAAATTCATTAGTAGTCAAGAGAGATGCAGCCCTTGCAATGGAGACTAGAGAGACATGACTCTCCTAATTATTAGATGTTTGAGTTTGATATGTAATAAGAACAGAGGGACCTTTTAGGAATAATACTGTGGATTTTAGGCATTTGAGAGACCTGAGCTAGGGTGGAGAATGTCAGGCTGGTGAATAAGTACATTGTTCCACGCAAAACAAAAGCAGATGCTTCTCCATTAAGCTGACAGTTTTGAAGAGAAGTCAGACTGAATGGAACAAAAAAAGATACACTGCAAAGTCTAATGGAAGGAAGACAAAAAACCCCACAAACCTGTTATTCTCTTCTATTAGTCATTTTCCTATCACTATGTTTGGGGGCTCTGGAGGAAATAGCTCTTTACAAGAGACTTCAATTTAACAAAAAATAAAAAAAGCAGAAAAGAGAGAAGTTGTAAGAGAAATGATTGGGAGGTCTTTTCTATCTGTAAAAGGCTGCATAAAAGATAACAGATCCATCAATAGATGCAAAAAGCATCATTAAATAATCAGATATCATCATAAAACAATACGCTTAACACAAATTTAGACATTTTCTGCCCATTTCAAAAAGAATTGTTGGTCTCTGAACCCATTTATTTTTGGACAGCTTCCTATAAACAATTCAAACCAAGAAATACATCCCTTAGAAATGCCACTGCCAAGCTACCTGTCTGATGGTAAACCCAGAATCGTGATTTCATTTGGAAGAGATCCTGGGGGGCCCTGGGTCCAACCCCACCACAAATTGAGGCCAACTTCAAACCCAAATAGTAACACACAGCAGCTTGGAACTTCTAAAGCTGAAACAGTGATCCTTCAAACTCTTCCTAGCCCTGAGCCAGCACTTTAAATTTGTTATCCTGCCCTGGTGACTCTCATCCTAGTATTTGTCCAGTTTTGAAAAACTCCTGGCTTTCTTTCTGTCTTACGTCTCGTTTGGCAGCTTGTTCTGTTTTTTAAAATACAATCACTGTCAATCCAAATTCTTCCCATGCAAAAAAACCTCTGACCATCAGTCAGAACATGCCACTGTTGGACTACGATATATTCTGTATGTCAGATATTGTCAGATATTGTTTTAAACATCTGTAACTTTGTTCTCTCACAATTTAGCAGAAAACTTTAGCTGTTTAATATCTCAAAAATTAACTCAGGTATTGATGCTCTATCTGAACAGCACCTTTTGTGCTTTGATAGTTTAATTTTCTACCTCTGGAAGGAACGCAGAAGGTCTCGACAGCAGCTTGTAACAGAACACAGTAAAGTGTTTGTACTGCTATTGCCAGTTATTACAGGGCACATTCAAAAAAGAGACTGAGAAGTAGTTTCAAATGTAATATACTAGAAATGTAATTAAATTATTATTATTGTACTCCATAGGCAAGCACACACTTTCTCTATGAATTGTTAAATGCAGTTTTAGAGCAGCATTGGTAGTTCCCATGATCTATCTCAGGCAATCGAGGTAGTTTCAGTAATTCATAGCTCTTAAGATTAACCTTTTGTGCTAATTCTAGTCTATAGATACCCATGTTAATCAGGCTGCGAACGCTTCAGAGGTTTTGTAATTTTGCCCTGATTACAAAATCAATAGCAATATTGTCTGTCTGTCAAAACTAGGACATGGTCAATATCAAAGTCAATGACATTTTATAATATAGAAATACTGCAATGAAGTATTTTTTCAGCAAGTCACTGCCTCCACCAGACATGCAGATGAATGTATGTCTCCTTTAGGGCTCAGAATTCCCCCCCAGAAAGCAAAACAATACATAATCTCTGAGCATATCTACGCAGACCACAGGAAACAGAAGAGTAACCAAAGACAGCATTTACACCATGGAGACAAGGGGGCTGAATCCTTGGTGAAAACCAAAGAAAAGAGCAAGCAAAGTTTTAATACTCCTGTGTGATGAAGGGCTGCTTCTAACCTTCTAGTACTTGATTACGTCTGATCTGTTATGGACTGGGTGGCATCAGATCCGACCATCATGCGCTCTTTCACAGGTATATAGGGAAACAATAGAAAATTCCATCACCATGACAACCCAGTTTAGTTTCGTTTGAGGTTATTTCATACCATTTGTGGAATCTCAGAACAATCTAATTTGGAAGGGATTTCTGAAGGTCATCTCATCCAACCCACTGCTCAAAGTGGGGCCACCTTCAGGTCAGGTTGGGAGTATCTCCAAAGAGACAGACTCTACAGTGTCCCCAGGGAACTCGTTCCACTGGTAAATCACCCATACAGTGAAAAAAACATCCTTTCTTCCATTTCTGTCCTCGTTTCAGTAGCTTCCAACATAGCACACTGCAGCTTGGGGGTCTTCTATGCATGTTATCTCTTCACACTGTCAAGTACTGGATGCATTTGGGCTCCCTGTTTGGCACACTCCACAGCTTTTATCCCACCCAGACCCAAACCCAGTCATGGTATTTGGTCAGTGGAGGGTGGCACTGGGCATCTGGGCACGGGATCAGACCTGTGTTTTCACTGACAGCACATGCTGGATGTTAGACTCTGGAAACAGCCCACAGTTTCATTCCCTACGTTGCATTTTTGCTTTTGCTCTTACTGGAACACACTGTGTGCATGCTGATTTTTCATCATCAAATGTATTACAAAGGCTTGTTGGGCTCTTCCGTGGGATGAAAAGAACCAACAAACCAAACAAACAATAATCAGAAACAAAAAAAGCCCTTTTCAATTCTGGCTTAGCTACAGGAAAAGTCTGACTGGTCTGAGATGAAGCAAGGTGTTAGCTTTGCACGGCTCCTGGATCTCCAGATACGTGAGCGGTCTCCGGCAGGTTCTACAACACAGCTAAATGACTGAATACCATAACACCACTGTATGGGTCAGGGTTACAATTATACCACTTATCCTTCTTGATGATTGTGCCTGTTACATACCAAACCAATTTGCTCTCGGTAGCAAATTCTGCCCTTAACATCTGAGCAAAGTGAAAGCCTTTGTTAGAGCCACTGATGTGTGCTTGAAAGTGGGATTCAGTCCAATGTCTAAAATGGATCTAGAATAGAGTGTACATAATGCTTTAAGTAGTTTTTAAGTGGTTTTGTGGTTCTTGGGGCTTCCCCTCCTCTCCCTTTATTCCTTTTTGTCTTCTGGTACAACAGAAACATTTGTCTACATAATTGTAACATTGAAAGGCGGAATGTTTTAAAAGGGAAAGTAAATAGAAGCATTTCTGAGATAATTGTTTTAAGTGTTCCCCTTTATATGATGAAGTATTGTAGTAATTTCTTTGGAAGGTCAGAGAGCAAAAGAAAGAAAGACTAGCAGAAATAGAAAACCAGCAACTTTTTTTTTTAAACTGCTACTAATTGAATATTGGGGAAAGGAAAGGGAAAGAGAGAAGGAAAGAGAAAAAAGGGTCCCTTAAATTCAGGTTCTGGTAGAGACTGGAAAACAAAAAGAATAAAGCTGTCTCCATCTTTGTGTGATTACTACTACACTGTCATGCAATCACATGCAAAGTCGGCTTGTCACACTTGCAAATTTGCTGCAGGAGTTGCACATGCACACAGAATCCTGACAGTACAGACACATCCTGCCTTGCACATTTGTCTTCCCTAACCACTGGAACACAAGTCCTGGTGTATCGTGTTAACGCACGGAAGCATTTGGCTAAGCACAGACCTCCAATCCTCACCCCTTTGCCTGGGAGCATTAAGTGCTTTGCTGGTAGGGAATGGTGTCTCCTGCAGCCAGCCAGCCCTGTAGAGCTGCAGTGCAATGCTGCAGGAAGTCTCAATGCAACCCCAGTGCAGATCTGGCACCCCCTCAGCATTTCCTAGCAGAGCTCGGACAAATGTGGGCCAGAGATGCTCAGGATGAAGACAAGCTACTAGCTCAACTGGGTGGACAGAGCTCCATCTCCTCCCTTCTGGATGCAGATACAGATGCAGCACTGTGATCAGGAGCCAAGTGAAAGCTGGTTTGCGGTAGGGAACAGGTGCACTTTCAGTCTCCAGAAGGCAGATAAGAAACTACCTGCAGCTGTCAGAGGCAAACCAGTTCTGTTGCTGCTCGCCACAGCTTCCTATCCCTGAGCGAATCCCAAGGTGTTTCTGCAGAGATTGACAGGGTTTTTAAGTTGAGGAAAACATCTTTTAAAACCCATATAGCCATGTCACCTGGCACCTTTCATCACATAAACAAAATCTTTACATTGTTGTGTCAATTCCTCTCAAAATAGGTGTTTATTTCAGTTGATGACACACGTTTGCACATCATCAAGGTTTTATCTTTTTCTACCATCAATGCCAAAATAAAAGTTATCAGCAATTGCTTACAAAAAGAAGACTTCAGAAACTATTAATTTATGCTTCTTTAGCTGTCAGAAACAGAAAGACCTCAAACAAGTTCTCCCACAAGAAGAAATACTTGATTTTCAGAAGTAATAGCAGCTTGTAATTCCAAACACTGAGAAGACCTACGAAAGCAGCTTGCAGTACAAAAATTATAACCTCAAATTGCTATTTAACCAAATTAAACTTCTGTACTTCAGGACATTGCAATTGTGTATTAATAAACCTATCAGTTGCATATGCTGTGGGAAGTGAGGATTTCGGGGGAAAATTGGAGCTTTTTAATGAATGGAAAGAAGATTGTGGGGTTGGTGGGGGTTTTTATTTGCATTTCCAGAATTCCCGCTGTCTGAGCAGATCTGAGAGATGTTATGGGGTAGGTCACCAGAAAGGAGTAAATCTGAACCCTGAACCATGTGATGTGGCCTCAGGTTTTTAGAGGGTAACTGCAAGTAGAAGTGTTCAAAGCCAAGAAGTTCAGTTATGGACAAAATAGTCCATAAATGGATAGGAAATAGGCAAGTTATTCAATTAAACACTTTGTTTGAAATATTAGCCTAAGCATTCAATTTTGATAGTTAATAGAATAAATGGAAAGCTTTTATCGATACCTATTAAGAGAACCGGACACTTTCTGGAAAGCAGATCTGTTGTTTCATTTTTCATTTGTTCCCCAGTGCTCTGTGTATTTACTGTCTGCACAAAATGCAGAAACCTCTTCAGCCTTCAGTAGGATACACGGGCTATATATATACACTTAAAAAAAAAAATCATGCCAACAGTCTTCAGATAAACACCTAATTGAGTGACAGTTAGTAGGTGTCACCTTCTAATTTAAAAACCAATTTAAATTTAACCGTCATATTGTTGAAGAAAAGTATTACCTTTCATTCAATAATTACACTTAATTGACTTGAAGATTTAAATGCTACATTTGCTACAAACATTTCAAGCTGTGCATAATGTCTAAGTCTCCTCAGAAGAGTACAGTTGCTGTAGAACTGGAGCCTCCTTCTAAGCTTATTATAGAAACAGAAAACAACAGCCTTTTCCTCCCCTTTGCCTTACTAGTTGATGCAAACAACTGCCTAGATCCCTAAAACGGGAGGGGAGAAGGAATATTTCAGCTTATTGTGATGAAACCACACCATGTCTGTCAATAGCGAGATGCTCAAAATTTTTAGCTGAATTTTGGTCTTGTGCCGGGTGGAGACTGCACCACGTTAGAGAGGCTTCTTTGCAGAGGAGAACCAGGAATACACACCAGAAACAGTTAATACAAAAGTGGCCCAAGGTATCATCTGCTGGTACACAGTGTCACAGGGTGGTCAGTCGCTCAGACAAAACCAACTCAACATTACAGATGTCTTCCAGAATTCCAGCCTTTGATGGTGATCATGGTACACACATTCAAACCAAGGGTCCAGTTCTCCTCTTTCTCCAAAAAAGTTTCACTTTCACCAACAGTGTCATCATTTAGTGTTCAACACTGCATGTTCCCTGCCCCACACTGCGGGCTGCCAAACTGCCAGCCTACAGTTAGCCCAAGGACATCCAGGATTTTGCACCAGCTATTCAGAGCTTTCCAGGTTTGAGTTCTCCCAAACAGGCAACCCAAATGTTAGTATCAACCCACTGCTGCAAGACCAAGAAAGGGAAAGGGTACCAAGGTCAGCTGGGCAGCAAAGAGCCTTCCAGTCCCTGTTCACCCCACCCGGGAATCCTCCTCCTGAGCACTAGGATTTGCCTTTCAAAGAAGCATCCTCTGTCTTTGCCTTCAGCCAGGGCAGAGTTTGAGGCCAGAAAGACTATTATTCCCTGCTCAGTTTTAGATGAGTTTCAGTAATCAGTTGAGCTAACCATAGCTGTTCAAAGCCTTTGAAGTCGGGGGCTGTTTGTATGATAACTAATCCGTTGGCTTTGTTCTTTCCTGTTCCAAGTCCAGCTTTCAACCCTTTTACTTGTATGATTTGGGTTCACAACTTTCTCCTTCAAAAGCTCTTTTATGTTATGGCTTTCTTCACTTTAGGTTTGGAATGGACCTTGCAGAATTCAGCCTCCATCATATAAACAAACAGAGATTTATGGCTCATAGTATTCTCTACAAGCCAGTGATTTTATAGCAATTTTACAAACCTCTGGCCTTTTATGGGGTCTGCCCATCATGAGCACCAATTCTGTCTTCCAGCTAGCAGCTGGGTACAGAGGAAACTTCCCAGAGATTTACCAGCATTCTGCAAAATAATGTTACCTCACAGCCAAATACTGCTGCTGTGATTTGTGGCTGCCGGCTCCGGTCGGTTTGCTCTGAACTATTGAAAGGAATTACTCATTAAATTCTGCAAAAAAGCTTTCTGCTTCTAGGCTACAATGCCATGGAACACGTTAACCTACAGACATCAGGTACCCCAAAACTGTGCTGACTTCTCCAGGCTTGACAGTACTTCCAAACATCTCTCAGATAAATTTTAAAGCTGTACAAACTCACTGCCCACAGCTACTTATGAAAAAACATTTATGAGACAAAAAAAAAAAAATTCACTTTCCTGCTTCATGTAACAGCAAGAAGCAAAGGAGGAATCCTTCCCCAGCAGAAGTGGGACCGGAACCACCAACACAAACTTACTACATGGGAAAGTCAGAGAGATCAGACCGATGCGGACAGCAAGTTCTTTCTACAACATAATCTCTCAATAATGATTACAAAAGGCACTGAGACCTGTTCCTCTTCCTAACTCCTGATACACAAATGCTTTCATACCATGTGAGAAATTCCCTCATGCCAGACAAATCTACAGGTGGCTGTGCAGACACAGCCTGCTTGGTGCCTAACGTGGCTTGGAGAGACTCAGATCTCCCTATTTTTCTTACCAAGCACAGTCCTCAGTGAACTAGAAGGAATTTGGATCTATAATCACATGTGAGCAAAACCACGGTTTAATTTGTACGCCTGCTCTTCCTTACCAAGGCATCAACCATCCCTTTGGTGACAAGGGGCAGCTTTTCACCACTGCTTGGAGGGAGCTGCTGGTGATGAGGCTGTAAATCTTCGCTTTGTTTCTAGGGATTCTGGCTCATGGGTGTGCCTGCTATGCCAGGAAACTCCTCTGCTCTTAATGATCAATTTTCTGGCCCTTTTCCTCTTCTCTGACATGCCAGAGCACAGCAAGCATCTTTCTGGTGGAACTCTCCTATGTATTTATATCACTGCACAATATGGATAAGGCGCACTTTTAATATTGCTTTCACATAATATCCTTGCAAAGGAAGAAAATGCTCTGGTCGCTACTTTCAAGCTGGGAGGCAAGGCACAGACACTAAGCTCCAGCGACCCACAAGGAATGGTGACTCTAGTAGCTTTTACAGAGGTTTGAGCTCAGTACTATCCGATGGAAAAGGCCAAGTCCTGCAAGACATCTTGGGGGAAAATAGGCAAAACTGCAAAAAAAATCCCCACCCAACTTTCCACATTTTATTTTACAGTTTCAGCCACTAAGTGTTTTGTAGATCACGGCATTCCAGAAGCAAGATATTTATGCCCGCTGTTAGTGTTAGATTCTGAGATCTGGGGTTCACCCTCAACATCCATTTGAGAATTTTAGATTATTTCCAACTTCTTTGGCCTCCGTTTTCTATATGGAAGATGGGGAATCAACTTGGTGAAGATTTGGTTTGCTCGGGATAGAGATGGGATCATACAAGAACAGAAAACAATCTCCTGGATTTTCTTTTACAGTAGCAAACGTTATAGTTACTCAGCAATTTCACCTCAGCTGCCACTTTCAGTGCAGCATCTGCGTGTGCTGAGCCCCCTCAGCACCCAGCAAAGCTAATGAAGGGGTCCAGGCTACCTAGGGAAGGTCACACAAATAATACAACTTATCACACAATCACTGCCTGCTGCTTTAGGGCCGTTTTATAAAACTCTCAGGGCTGGTAGTTAGCAGCTCTCCTGGCAACTCTGCTTGAGTTGGAGAGAGATGTGAGGATTAAGAACTGTTCCTGCACAGTGTGCATCTTGCTCAAAAGAATGGATAAAACCTCAGGAAATAAGTGGCTGCAGAAATCAATACAAACAGATGTTCCACCAAAATGAAGTATTTTTCATTAAAATAAGAGCAAGCATGTCAGGCCAGAGAGTAAAGACTTGAGCTGAAGTTAACAGAACCAATACGAATCTGGGGCTGCCTGACAGTTACTATCAGAGCGCCAGAGAAGACAAAGGTGGCAGCAATACAGAAGAAAAACACAGAAGAATGTAGACCAAAGAAAAGCTACTGCTATAGAGGAGGGTAAAATCTGTGCTGGTAAAAAAATAGATCTCGAGACTAGTGAGAACCTTTTTCAGGAACAGCCTGAAATCTAATGTTTTACCTACGTGTCTGTAACATAACCAAGTCAAAAGTGTGTTCTCCACCCAAAAAAAATAGTTTCTTGTTGGGGCTAACAAGCTCCATGGGATGAGGGTCAGCAAATGGGGGTTACCAGAGAAAAGAAATTACTCCAAAGGTCCATGGTCTCTTCCTTATCAACAAACACCCATTCACACGTTTCTTACAGGGTGTTGCAACAAAACCATGAGACAAAACCAAACGTAGCTTGAAGGCTGTGGTTGCGCAGATAGTGAGGCCACCCAAGTACCCCCCAGGGCCAGGGAGGAGGTCTGCTTCCCCTTTTCTTTCTTCCCCATCTCCCTCCCCCCCCCACCATCCTCCCTCCCGCTGCTCCTTGTTTCCCCTTCCGTGGGGTGACAGATCAGCAATATTTCAAATAAAATTAGGATCAGCTGAATAAGTTGGTGAGAAGGAGTTGGATTTCATGGGGCAAGAAGAGGAGTAGGATGGAAGGAAGCGCTACCTCTGGTTTGGGTGGCTGAACTGGGCTGGCACACTGGCTGATGGCAACCGAGAATGGAAAAGTGGGTCAGCATCTGTTCTCATTGCAGGGGGAAATGGTAAATGGAGTTTGGGTCAAGACAGGTATTTTGCAGGCTGAAAATACTGGCAGGAACAATGAGCTGAAGGAAAGGTGAGAACAGTCTGAAATTTTCATAAATTACTGGGATTTGTTTCTACCCTCCCTCTGTTCTAGCCAGAAAAATCAAATTGGTTGCTTGTTAATTAGGAGTGTGCTAACAGAGTATGCTGTTAAAGATGAACAGAGGTTTATTCATAAATCCTTAACTGGCAAGCATCATCTTCTTGCTTCCTTTTGTCCTGGGAGGGAGAAAGTCTTTTATAGCAGTGGAGAACCACTTTGTGCAAACCTGGACTCAATGCATTTGAAGTTAATGCCCCTGATTTTGTTACGGTTAGATTTCATCCAGAGGCTAAATATCAAACATAACTCAAAACTTCTGAAAACCTTCTGAGGTAAAAGGAGCCCAGCTTTTGACTAGAAAGAATTTTCATACCATTTCAGAATATTCAACCGTTTTTAGTTTAATATATTGGGTGCACAGGTATCATTAATTTGCTTTTGGGCAGGTATGAGGGGTAACAGGTGAAATTTGGTAATCCCATCAGGTCACTAAACCCCAAAGTTAACTAATGAGGGACATCAAATAGGGTCTTATCCATCCAGAGTGGTATTACTTTGAGCAGTATGTTGAAACAATTAGCAAATGCCCCTGGAGTTTCTTAAAAGGGTAACTGAGGAATGCATAAGTGCCAAACAAACCCATTAAATCACTGGGGGGAAACCTAATTTTGAAGGAAATCCTGTTTTCATCTAATACACTAAAAAAAGATATTGTTTGTCTATATGAAAAAAGGAGACACTCGATATTGCCAAAGGCAGCGAGTCCTTGCACAGTCTGTGCAAGTGCCGGCCATTCAAGCTAACGCATGTGGGAAATGGAATACCAGAGTGTGTCCAGACACTGCCAACTGAACTTTGGGCATGTAAAAGATTGTCCTGTCCTGAAACATAGCAGATTGCAAAGACATCCCCAGACAGATACTGCAATCTTAATTTGTCTAGGCCTACACAAATTTAACACTTTTCTTGTTTGCTTTTCTTGAAATCAAATAATTAGAAGGTTGGCTTGGATGTGGATAAGGCACTAGCACATCCTTTACCCATGTCTTAAAAGAGGTAACATTCACTTTTGCTTTGTGCTAACTCACGAGAATTTTCTTGCTTTTCTACAAGCCTGAGATTTTGTTTAGAACCCTTAAGAAACATGATTTCATGCTGAAGTCACTCAGATCAACACGTTTCATTTAGGTTTCCTGCAAAACCATCAAGCTGTTCCAGTTTCACTTAAAAGGCTTTAAGACCTAAGCCAGTAAGGAAATACCAAACCAGTTAAATTACTCAATTACCTTTTTTTTTTTTCTTCAGCTCTTCAAAACTGACGATCCAGACTAGGTTCAAACACTTTACGTAACAAAGGTAAATGTTTTCATTACAGATTTTGTAAGGATACAGGAGATCACATGCAACTCTCACAAGGGCTCTAACCATTCCGTCACCCTTCTGGCTGTCTCTAGCTCTGACTCAGCTGTTTGAGAAATCATAGAATTTCCCAAAAATATTTTTGCTTGAGGTATTCTATTGAGTCAGATGATTCCAGGAGATCTTCAATCTCGGAAAAACTTGCCACCTACAACATCCAGGATTCCAGTGCTCAGGCGGCACCACCTGCCCGAACCATCTGAAGAGGATCCAGCTACTAACAACAATCAGAACTCTAACATTTGTGCACCAAGCCAGGTAGGTATCAAAACTGAATGCTGTTTAAATTCCACCTTTTAAAAATGCCATCCCCCTTCCCTGTTCTCTGATGACCCACCAAACAGACATATCCTAAGGTTATTCCTAACAATGGTCTTCCATCACACACTCTTCTTCAAAATTAATAGTCAATATCTAGATATCATCCTCTCTTTTCCCCCTCCCAGGCTTAGCACGTACATCAGTAACTCCTACAAGTGCCTTGTGCTGCAGTCACGGGGCTGCTTTGCTTGTCGCCTGAGCAGAAAACCAAAATAAACGGCTGTTTTCACACAATTCTCCCCAAGGTCTTCAGTGCTTGTTATGCATTCAGGATTTGATTTGTGTAAGTAAAAACTTGTCCTTTTATTAGTCGACACAGCTTGCTTGACATACCTGTCCAATGTGGCTGTATTACATATTTTAACTTGCTGACACCTAACGATTGAGCAGAGGTCAGATTGGGAGCTCAAGGATTAACCAGCACTTGTTTCATATTTCATCTCTCAAAACCAATAGAAAATGGCATGCTCTCCCCAGTTGTCTGTCAGGGGAAGAAAAGATGCCTCATAAATAACAAACGGTGTTTTCAGTTAAATGAAACCTAGAAAGGAAAATATAGATTGAACAGTGCTAATTTAAACAAACGCAAAAATAAAAGTAACATCTATTCTTTCAGTAACCTGTATTTAGGGCAGTTATATTTTGAATTAATTTAATTGCTGGAAAACAGACAAGAAGGAAGCATCTGGGAGAAGAAAAAACACTACCAGGGATGACTGCTGGTTTATACATAGTGAAACCACAAGTACAACAGACTTGTTGGTGAATGGAACTTAAGGAACACCCTTTTCCCACGCCTGCTCACTCATAAAATGTAGCTCATCACAACACATCTGAAGTAAAATTCAGGGACTGCAACAAGACAAAACCCTTTTCTTGAGCGGAGCGTCATCCTACGTAAAGCTGAAAGGGACCCTGTACTGGTCAGTGTGGTAAAACAGCTTTTCTGATGGACGGATTAGTAGTGGGGATGGAGCAAATCCCTTGGCTCTTGCTTAAATACTGATGCCGTTGCCATCTTTCCTGTCTCTACTTTAAACATTCTCTGATTCCATTTAAAATTAAGGGACTGTTATCTCTGGGACCCCACTGGACTGAAAACTGTATTTTGTCTAGGAATTGTAGTTTTACAGCACATCCTGTAGCTGTTGCTTGGGTTTTTTTCTTCCAATATCCCCTATCTTTACAAAGCAGCAAACTATGAGCTCTTCATTGCATCCATCTGGCAGCTAAATCAAAATGCTTTCTTTACTTTACAACTTTTTGATGAAATAAATGTTGCTTGCCTAAAATGCTTTGTTACTGTATGAGGAACACATCACTTCTTCCAGATTAAACTGATTTCAAGCAGTTTCTCCTCTTTGTGTGAAAGTGAACTCTGCAATTACTGCAATTATCAGTCAGTGTGGAAAGGGTAAGTAATATCCTATTGTCACGTCCACCTTTCTGACCAGCTGTCTGCTACAATTTATTCAGAAATATTTCTCCCCACAGTGGGGTGGGTGAGTTTTTATGTTGTTTGTTGTGGGTTTATTTTTCCCCCCAATAATAATTTGTGTCTTTATATTTTTTCCTAATTACGTTCTGACTGCAATTGGCTAACTAGGAACAGTGCAGCCATTGCAAAATAATTGAATTTACAGTTACTCTCTTATTTCTCTGCTGATTTTAGAATGTTTTCACAATGTGTTCTCCATTAACAAAGTGATATCCCATTATACACATGAGCAGCTGAGGTGGAACCATTAGGAAATTAATTTCTATGATCAACAGATCAATCTTGACCTGACTTCATAGAGATTAAGACAGGCTTGAGAAGGCGAAGGGTTTGGTTAGAATGAGAACCAGATCTTGTAGCGAGCTCTAGGGACTAGAGGATGAACAGCTCTGCAGGAGAGCAAGGGAGAGGGGGAAAGGAGCTTGAACATTGCCACGATTACACATAGGTGAAGTTCTGCATTTCTCGAGTGCTTTACTCCCACCACCCACTAAATTGGTTGCAAACTTTAGTTGAATGCAGCCAGAAAGTATCCTGTGACTAGAGAAGCAGAGTTACTATTCCAGGTAGGACAAACCAGGTGAGCAGGAAAGCCGATAATGGGATTCCAGCGCTCAGGCATCACCGCCTGCCCAAGCCATCTGAAGAGGATCCATCTACCAGGGATACTCCACACTAACAGCCTCCATTCCCATCTAACAGACCCCTTATCTACAGAAGTGCCTTCTCACATGCACAGAGCAGTCAGAGCTCTCAGCAGGCACCTTTGCAGCAGCCCTTGGAAAATCACACCTATCCCTCGAAAGACTCAAACTGTCTTTAGCCAATCTCAATATTTCTAACAAGCACTTAGATTTGCCGATGCAGCCATGACACAGCTATCAACCTCCAGGACCAGAACTCTGAGTGCATCACTGCAATATCCTTGTGTCCTGCTGCGTTACCTTCCATCTTTTAAACATTACTATTTGTGCAGCATTCTATTGAATAGAGAAGGAAATGATCAAATTTAAACCAGAATAAATCCTTCATCTTTTCATGATTCTGCCATTGCATTTAAAAAACAAACACACACACCCCCTTCCAACGCCCAGAACATTCTGCTTTCAGTTGCAAATAAACAATATAAACACAAAAATTAATGGACTTGATTACAGTCATCGATTAATTAGGTCATTCACATTATATCAGTGAAAACCCACAATAACAATTACAATAATGAAGCAAATCACATTTATTGATTTCAATCAAGCTGCTGTGGATCTACAGGGATCTAAATGAGCATGAACCAGCCATCATTTCAGGCATGTGCTCTTGCACACAGGCCTCATGGACTAAGTATACAGGGAAATAGTATCTTCAAAGGTTATATGAAACATGTCTGGATTTTATTGCAAACTTTATCCTAATTCTAAATTCTCATAGAAAATAGATATATAGCTATTCTTATAGATCCTGATGGGGAAGAACTTTTATCCCCCAGTTCACAAAGGAATTCAAGGTCCAAATAGCACCACGCTGGGACACAACTCAGTTGAGCTTCCAGAAACAGGCTACTTGTTATCTGAGTACTTCGGTTTGGTACAGCCCAAGTGAGATGTAACCCAGACATTACAAAGTCATGAAATTACTACATTGCTCCGAAGTCTGAGCTAGCTTATTTAGAGCAAGTCTGGACTTATTCCTAAAGAGTTCAGGTAATTCAAGGTTAGAGAAGAATTACACAGTAGAGAAAAAACGCTAAGCTGATGACTTCTGTTTGTATAAAAAGAATTAAAAAACTAGATTTAATTTAGAAAACTATAAACCTAAGACACTTTACCTTAAGTGCCAAATTATGACACTAATGGGAAGTCCCGAGTAAAAGCAACCCCGTCTTTTTCCAAAGCACCATAGGGCATTTAAGCAGACTGTCATCTCCTTCTCACACATGATTACCTCCCCACCTCTTTCCTTTCCTCTCTGATCCCAGATTGCTAACTTAAACAAACCTTTGGTCTGTACTGTTAGAAAAGATAGTAAAGATTTGGTAAGACTTAATATTTCAACTCCGTACACTATCTAGTAACAGGGTGTTTCTTCATACTCCTTCGTTCTCAGTAACGCTGAGAAGAAAAGCTTAGAAGAGCTTCTTTTAAATGCTCATCCAAAGTTTACAGTGAGTTTCGAGCAAGCAAAGATGAATCTATATTTACTCTGCTCTTGACATTTGTCCATTAGCATAAAGTAGGAACTGTCAGTAACCTAAATGCAAGTAGACTATCAGGCATATACCTAGCTTTTATGCTTCACTGTATGCATGTCATCTACCCATTAGATACGGTCATGACATCCTTCAGCTAAGTTATACAAATGATTGAGTCATCCTCCCTGCACAGAGCAGAGAAATTGTTTAAAATTCACATAAAATATGCAGCACTCTTCAGCTGCTGATCTTTTCAGAGTCCCTTTGAAATAATGTATCTTAGTTCAAAAGGAAAAAAAACAAAAATCCCAGGGGAAAAATTCCCTATAAATATTTATTTGGCTTTTTAGACAAACTACAGGAAACCTAAGCAAGAGGCATAAGGTGGCAGCAGGTGAAGGCTCAAAGAAAGGGGAGGTGTGGTAGGCAGAGCAGCTCTTTCAGAGAGTGAGGCAGGTGAGGAGAAAGAGGCCTTGAAGAGGAAAAGGTGCTGCACAGGAAGTGGTGAATGCATTAAATGGTATAAAGTCCTGGACAAAACTACCATGTGACATCAGAAGACGTGAGGTGTTAAGACTGAGAGCAAACACGACAAGAAAACCGTATCTCGGAGGAGCCTAGATCCAGCAGCCAAGGGAATAATCAGAGGCTGGCTTCTGGTAGGAAACCTTGGAGGCTAGAAGAACTGACACCAGCACTTGTGTGCCCACAGCCTGGCAGAGTAGGGCCATGCCGAAGTGTCCCCATCCTGCTGCATGGCCATACCGATGTATCCCTGTTCCGCTGCGTAGGAGCACTGGATATCCCAATGCCTTTAAGCAAGGCAGTTTTGCTACATACACGTGGTTTAATCTGAGTCCTGCCACGGGACATGTCCCCTGCACACATGCCCACTCGCAGACCTCAGGAAAAGTTACAGAGCATCCCCACAACTCCACAGATCAACATGAAAATTCCTAAAATTTCTGCTGAGTGTGAAGAGACAAATTATACTTCTGCTGGTACAGTGCACAGAAGAGCTTTATTGTGCAGGAACTTGTTGATACACGTTTTGTTTTGAGTTTTTGCAGAATAAGTCTGATGCCAGTAGAGTGCCTCCAGCACCGTGACAGCGTGCATAACATCAGAGAAACAGTGTCCAGCAAGATTATAGGAAGCATTTCTGTTCTAAGGTGTGCATTCATCTGTTCCCCATCAGAAAGACATTATTTAAAGCATCATTGCCATATTTATCTCAGCATGACATAAGAAATAAAAAGGCTGGGAAACCAATTGGTGTTGTTCCTTAGATCAAAAAACTTCTTTCAGTATCAACATCTGCTGGTTTGTTTATTAGCCAACATCACAGCCAGTGACAGCCCTTCGATCAGACACGGATGTGATCAGCATCTCATCTGCTTGGAGTGAGATTCAGCCACATGCAGAAATAAAAAAGCATCGCAACACTATGAAACATAAAGTCCCATATAAATCCCACTTTGAAGGTTTAAGCGGTTATCGTCTTTGCAGCGGCTCTGCGTTACTAAACGGATGTTTGCCTCAAATTACAGATTTAAATCAAGTCTGGTTCCTTTCTGGGATTTTATTAACGTGGTTCAGAGGATAATACTCTGCACATGCATGTGAATGAGTAGCTTTGCCCAGATGTGTGTAGCATAATGCAAACACTGCAGCCTTATCGCAAAGCAGGAGAGAAATGTGCTCACCAGTATTCCCGCTAGTATAACTCGGCACAGTTTCACCAGCAGGAATTGTGGATTTTTTTTCCACTGCAATCATTTTAGAATGTAATTACAGACACATACAGGTAAAAATAGCTCCCTCGGTCACAGGAAAGCAAATAAACTGCACTATAATAATTTTAATCATAATTAGAGACTTCATAGATCAGCTCTGTAAGGATCACATCCAAATGAAGATGTACAAGATAGTATAGTCATCTAATTGCTCCTGCTCAAGATAAAAGGAAAAACAGAAAAAAACCCACCCAAAATATTCAACTTCAATAATCACGAGTCAGAGTTTGAAGCAAAACACTGACAGCAGTGAGAACAATCATGGGACTCGCATAGAGAAAACAACAATACACACACAAAAAGACACTTTACTGCAACCCTATGTAGAGCAAAAAGCCATTTGCTGTTTTACTTTAACCCCAAGGGAGTGCGGGTTTAGGTTCCTGGGTGTTTTGAAGCACTGTCCTCAATGCTTAAAAATGGCTGTGTCCTTGCTGCTGAAATGGAAACTTTCTGTGCCCCAAAACCCACTGAAACTCCTGGCCCAAAGCTGAGAGCTGTGGTGTCTAACATCAACACACACACTCTGCGGCTGTTGTACACGTATGGGGATTTTTACACGCAGTTTTGTGGGTGTTTTTAGCCTTTAGATTGGACACCTGAGGTGTTTTGCCCTTCTCTTCCAGAGTTTTGAACTTCCACAAATTATTAAAGTTGTATTGAAAAATCTGGAAGAGGAAAAAGATGGGAAATATCCTGGGATACTATTGTACATATATGAGCTGAGTTCTGTCATTTTTAGGCTTGTGCTCACATTGGTCTTATGGAAATCATTTTGTGAAATGATCTATCCTGAGGAAATCTGGGCATGGAAATCAAAAGGATAACTGAAGCTTTGTAAGGGAAAACAGGAAAGGGGAACAAGCGCACTGGCTTGGCAGGGAGCCTATATGGGTGCTGTAGCCAGAACTGCTGGCAGAGCTGTAATTAGGATAGCTTCCCAGTTGAAAAAGACACACAGCCAACGAGGACAAATAAACCTTCAAGCTGAGAGATTCATAAGGTAGAAAATTTACGTACCTCTGACACATCTGAGGTTAAAGACGAAAGAGAAGGGCAAAAGGGGATTCAGGTTTTCAGGAGCCTATAGCACGTGCATATAGCTCTTCTGAATCACACAAAATCACAGAATGGTAGGGGTTGGAAGGGATCTCCAGAGCTCATCAAGTCCAACCACCTGCCAAAGCAGGGTCCCTAGGACAGGTCGCACAGGTTGGCATGCAGACAGGTTTGGAACATCTCCAGAGAAGGTAGACTCCACACTCCCCTGGGCATCCAAAGCACTCAGCATAAATTATTATATTCCTGTGCCTGAAACTCACTAAATTCAGAGCAGTTGGGACACAAGGGCTGAAACTTTCTACCTCACTTTGATCTCCCTTAGGGACCCAAGCCCAGAATTCACAGCACAAAGCCCATGGGGAAACACATGCACTCGATTACAGCCTCAAATTTGCTGCTGTAGACAGAGTTATACACACGCTAAAGCCTAACATAGGCACAGCATCATGGGACTCACTGAAATACACAGGTAAAAATTATATGCTATATAAACAAAACACAGACTGAAGAGACTTGCATCCAGGCTTTAGTGTTGTTTAGGGAAGAGATAAGACTAAAGAACCTAAAAACTACATACAGCATTTAAATAAAATCAGCATCAAGACAATGTGCGTGACTTCAGTTCTTACACAAACTGGTTTTAAATGAACAAACACAAGAGCATAGGAGAATGAAAAATCCTCCATTATTCATTAAAGACTTTTAGTGCTTCATTAGTTTTGTTGCTATAATCCACTTCTGATTAGCTGGGTTGTTAAACAGCCATTGTCAAGTGCTGCTAAAGTGCATGAATTTCTTTTCAAACTACAGCAGTGTCATTTGAATGTAGTTAGCAACATCTCATCAGGTGTTACAGCCATGCCTGCAGAGTATAAATTAACCATGATTTCTTTAGCGCTCTCTTTTTAAATCATGTGTTCATAGGAATTTTCATTTAGACATAACACAGTAAGAAAAAAAGAAAAAAAAAAGCTGTTGGAATTGTAGATTGCAAAAAGTACCATGTCAGGTCAGGCCGACAGTGTAGGCCCAGGTGGGTGATGGGGGAGTAAGAAGAAAGGGGAGGGACAGATGTACATTTTGACCCAGCAGCACCTGCTGCTGACCCCGTGGGCCAAGCAGTAATGAAGCATTTGCATGCAAAACTCCAGATCCCAAAATTTAAATTCCATGAGCTTCCTCAGGCTTAATATCTCCCGGTGGGACAGAAACCTTCAGCAACCACAACAGAAACTGCAAATACTAGAAGCCAGCTCCACTGACCTTGAAGAGGCATTCACTTACAATTTACCTCCTCATTTAGTCTTCTTGAATGTCCCAACTGCCCTGGAGTTCTGCCCTCTCACCAAGAGCTATGACTTCAAAAAGTTAAACCCTCACATTTTAGACATATTCTGTTTGCCAGATAAACCAAATTTTTCCAAAATACTGAAAATTTGCTGCTTAACCCCAAAAACCACCAGAACCAACAACATTTATCTTCAACTTCAGAGAAGTTGTCTGTATGAGGTGTGGCTGTGGCTGGAAATGGGAGAGAAAACATGGAATACTTGGCTGATATTTAAATCAAGGCTGACACTCTGGGTGCACTATTAACAGTTCAGAAATCTATGTCAGCTATAAAGAAGCTAGTGAAAGTCCACAATGCTTATTAATAATTTAACATATTCTCAAGTTAAATATGTTTTAGTGGAAAGACTCCTGATTTGTTCATCTGGCTGCACCGTTTTCAACTACTCTGCTTCAAAAACTGTCTCCGTGAAATCTTCGGAATGATTTCCCAGAGAAAAGCGACTGAGGACAATTGCTCAGAACTGCATCCACCCTGATAGGGCAACAGACACCGCAGGACTTTGTGAGACATAAGCTTCCCCGCAGCCTCTGAATCAGATGGTACTTTTTTATTATGATGATTCTTTAAAAGCTGATTTTACAAGAAGCAGTCATCAGCGTTAATATATTCAGTTACAAAAGGCAGGTGATAGTATCAGCAAGTCTTTGGGTGAAACGATTACCTTCGGAGCAGCATCTTGGAATCTATTACCCAAAAAGTCTCACAATTAGGGAGGCAGATATGTAACACTAGCTTGGATAGAAAGGGAAAAATTTAAGCTGGAGACTTATACCTTATTTAAACTATTTTTCTTTGTGTTCAGCAGAGGCTTCATTTTGGAACCGGTATATTTTAGCTGATGAACAAAAGCAGCATAAACCTTTTCATGAATGATTGAAGGACATACTATAAACGCTGTGAGCTTTTATTCTTCTGACATGATTTCTTTAATTACCTTTAAAGGAAATCGTGTGTGCAGGAAAGAATCTACTGGTGAGGAATAAAGGTAGATACAAGCCTCATATAAACGTCAGTCTGAAGGAAGCACATTAAGCAGTAAAAGGAAAGATTTTATTCTTAATTGAGAGTAAAGGAATGAAACAAATAACAAAACAACTAGGGGCAAATTTACATTTTCTTTTACGGTTTCTTGGAAAATGTAATTTTGGGGTTTTTAAAAATTTATTTTTGAACCAATCTATAGATCTGTCAGTCCTTTAGCAGATCAGACACGTACACTGTGCGGACAAGGACTGGCATATCTTGTTATTTCTGCCCCACATCTCACCATGCACATGGCTTTTGTCTTACAAAATAGAGACACGTGGCTTGTGTTATGAGATCCCAGGGAACATTCCATGTCATTCCTCATGCATGGCGGCACCCCGACATAGAGCACTGCCTGCGTATATGCAAGCTTGGTTGCTTTCAGTACAGTCTTGCTAAACAGAAAAAGTGAAAAACTTTTGTTTTCTCATTGAGCATTCTCCCACAATTTCCATATACACACAAGGCAGTGCCAATTAAGCACCTCATGCTAGAATCTGCCTGTTATTCTCCCGTGCAGAATAGTTTATTTACGGAAAACTTTGATTTCATCATGTGTTCAAGTTGCATGGGACATGCTTTCAGAATCACTTCTGTGTAATCTAAAGGTTTGGAAATAAAAATATTGCTGTATCATATTTTACTTAATACTGAAAATCCCACGATCCCATTTTCTCTGTCACCATGGCAGGATAAAAGATTTCTTATTGTGAAACATGCTTTCCTGAGGAACCCATTAAAGTTAAAACTCTCTCTACATCAACAAATAAGTTCTGTGTTCATCTCCCTGGAGCGGATCACAACTTCTTTGTGTCACTTTGAGTTTCATGAAACAGCATTTGCAGGGAAAACGTTCATAAAGGCTCTTCTTAGCGTTCCCTGACTAATGGCAGCATTAAAGCTGAGGGACAATCAATGTTATTTGAGCACAATTTACTAATTGGGATGAGCAACAAGAACGAACAAAGTGAGACAGAATACTATTGTAGAAGATTTAGAGTAGGTTTAGGCTTTGGTTAAAATATGGGAGAGTTCAGAGTGAGTTTGGAAAACTGCTCCGAGGAACCAAAGCAAGCATTTAAAAAATCTGCAGCTATTTCCAGTGCTGTACGAGATATAATTTTCTGAATAGAAGCACACTCAAAGCAAGCTTCAAAATCAAGCCCCCAAGTAAAGAGAGATGGCATCTGAGCATATTAAATCTGGCAGATGGGGAAGGTCACATATGGAAAGTGATGACGCCCCAGCCATTATCTCCCATCAGTTTGGCTACAGCTACTGAGCACAGATTTCAGGCCCATCCTCAATTGAAATCGGGGAATTTGTTTTTAAATTGGTGAATTTTACTTTGCAGGTCTATTAGATCTGCATTAGGGGTATCCAGGAGCCTGAGTCTGTAGCTCTAAAAACCCAGTTCAAACTGTATCGCAAAGCCTGCTAAAAGATATTAAATCCTAAACAATTCTGGAGAACAGATAAAATAGCATCTTCAGATGTAGTGTTTTCCTTGGAAGGCATGAGGAAAAAAGTGTCATTGAACTCATGCAAATAAACATGGAGTTTTAAAATAAGAAAGGCGACTTTTCTACATTGGTGCAACCTTCTGAAGCCTACTTAACGGGCTGCATTGCAAGCACAAAGCAGCAAACCACAGTAAATACGTCTAACAAGATTTGCAGTGATGTGCGATTATCTGTTCAAGTCTATGCAACCTACTTGAGGTGTACGGAGATTAATTCCTCCACTTTACTTTGGCCACTTAAAAGAGAGGCATATAGTAGGAGGGAAGACACTCCACAGTCAATGGAGAAAGGAAAAACATTTCTAGAGGGTGATTTGCCTGGGTTCTTTTAGTATGGAAGTAATTGCCTCCTGGAGATGGCTGTCCCTCTTCATACACCAAAGAACTGACAACTTGTTTAAGGAAGACACCCAACTTGCAAGTGTATGAAGTCTACTTCATACTGCTTCAGAACCTGTCTGAGCAGATTATATTTCCCAGCTTCTTGGGATGAGGAAAACTCAGATAAAGCGTTTACTGTCCTTAAAACAAAATGTAACAGCATGGAAAACTGTGGACACGTTTAAGTGTCTAAGAGTAAGGAATTATATTTTTCCCATTGAATTGTATTTCTAAGTAGAATACAAGACTACTAGGAACCGAGTCTGCAATCTCTACTACACCCTGCTTTCCCCTTCAGCCATGTCCAAACAAAGTGCTTACTGCACAGACAGCACAGACCATGCTCGTAATTCTGGCAAAAGTAAAAAAAAGAAAAAGAAAAAAAAGGACTTTACGAATCTGGCAAAAGATATATTTCCGAAGGTCTCCAGTGTTTGCACGTGTATGCTCATTAGCAGCAGCTCCAACAGATCAATGGCTCATCTCTAGCTTGAGGAAGAGAGATAGTATCCTAATTTTTCCACTTAGGAACAAGGAATTCTTCACCAGAAGACACCTACTACAGTTGCATCATTGAAACCGGGTTCCCCTATACACTGTGTATTTGTTGGTAAAGTGACAGATGTCAAGATAGTGGCACAAAAAGTAATTAAAAATCATGTGAGGTTACAGGAACACTCATAACCTAGTTCAGGAAATACCTATTAGCCCTTAAAATATCAACTTTTCATTAAAAGCTGAAAGAGAGAATAACGAGAACTCCAGAGATTTACTGTTCAACTAGGAAACCAATATAGTTTTGGCTTAACATTTTCTTTTCATATTTCTGTTGTCTGATGAAAATAGTTATGGAGAGAACAAATGTTTGAACTAAACCTTTTAATGTTAAAATAACATGAAGAAGGCCACTGCTTCAGAAGTCCTGCCTCATTTTTTCCAGTAGCACCACTATACATCTTAAAACATACCAATTACGCTAAATGCACAAAGCAAACTTCACCCACACAGGTCAAGACAGTCAAAAAGCATTCCACCTAGAAAACAGGCAAAAATAGCCTGGAAAATATTCCCCAGGAATGTGTTTAACACACTCCAACCACTGATGGATGGCAGGGTTAGTCCAATACAAGCCCTCTGATACATGTATGGTGATGTTCCCAGGACTCAGGGCCTTGCATCCCTTTGGGATGTTGCAGCCATGGTTCACACCTACTGCTGCACGCTGCTTGCCAGTGGGAACAGCTCCGAGATTTGGAGCAAGGGCCCAAATGTGAGGCTATTCCTTTCTCAGGAGCATTTGTCTATTCACCACGTAGCACACTTAAATGGGTAAAGGAAAACACTTCACATAACTGGAACAGGAGGAATACAACAAATTTAGTTGATCAAATTCTCATTTCATTCACTTCATCTGTTTACAAGAACAAGACTTTTGAGGACGAACCTGTTTGCACAGCTTTAAGACCACGCCAAGATCCCATGCATCACTGACTGCTGCTTATTGTGGGCCAACGCAACCCTTTCCAAAGGATCAGGGAAGCTTCACACATTATGTTTGCTCCTGAGGAGCCTGAAACATGCTGTGCTTGGCAGCGAGCATGTTACCTGTGATATAACACAACATTGTGCCAGCACAAACACAGGGCTGTGACTGAGTAACAGCAGTTATATCACCCATGCGTAACCCCAGTAATAAACAGAGCTCTTCCTTGGTCCCAAGGGGAATCACAGAATTGTAGGGGTTGGAAGAGCCCTCAAGAGATCATTGGGTCCAACCCCCTAAAGTGCTAGTGAAATAGCTGGACTTTTTGGTTTTCCAATCAGAATTTGTTAAATTGACTTATTAGATTTAAAATACATAATAAATTAAGCCAGACTACTCTATCATGAATTTCTATGGGGGAAAAAAAATTGTTAAAAACACACAAAAGCAGAACCTAAAAGAAAGGAAAGTTTAGTCAGGTCTCTCAGAGAGAAGATTTTTTTTTTTTTCCTGAGGACGTTAGCAATATGCAGCACAAATGCTCTGTGTTCAAAGCACACATGCTCAGACTGTATAAACACCCGAAATCAAAATACTTCAATTGCCAATGATTTTTCCCTATAGAGCAGTAAAGATGAGCTGAATAGTCACTAATCTAGGAGTGTGAAACCAATAATACAAAAACTTTCATACAATATACTTTATTGCAAATCAAATGTTATTGCTTTTAGCGGGGTACCTATAGTGTGGTTTTTTTCCTCCCAAACTACATCACATCCAAAATTTCACCTCTTTCAGAATATAATCAGCATGAAAGAATACTGGCAAATCTTTGGCTTGGTTCTGAGCATATATCACAAGCTGAATGAAAGGAGTCCTAGGGAACATTAAGTGATAATCAACCTTTGAAATGAAATTTTAAATCCTCATATATAATTCCATTTCTGTGATCCAAGTCTCTGAATTTTTACAGGGCTTAAGAATGATTTTTATCAGAACCCCTTTAATTGCCAGAAGAACTTACTGGGTTCATTCCCACTATACGCCGTGGCTCTGTGCTCTTATAGGCACAGCTGCCATAGTCGGATGCAGTAGTACCACACAGTGATGTGTCCTGGTGCTAGGGAAACATAACTTCTCCCACAAACCTGAACCCAAAAGCACTGCAGTGGGGAGCATCATACTATCAGCATATGCATAGGAAGCATTAAGAACTCAAAGACATATTTACTGTTGAAACAAAGCTTCTTCATGGGGACTGTAAGTTAGCTATATTATTTCCCATGAGCAAAGCTCATTGGTTACTGCAAGCTAGATAACCAGGGTCCTGATTTCTACGTAAAGAGCCAAAAAACCCTCAAATGTGGTATTTGCTGGGGGAAAAAATGGAGGCTTCTGCTTTTTGCTCATTCCTCAACTAAAATCCTGTTTGAAATCATAGAATGCTTTGGGTTGGAAGGGACCTCAAAGATCATCTAGTTGGATTTCCACAGAATTAAAGGTTTATGTCCTCACATGGTAGAATGATTTCTGTAAGTGCACTGCTCTTTTCTGCAATATCTTTACAAATGAAATATGTACAAGTTATTACTTTTTTTTTTTAATGGTTCTGAAGCGAATAATCTTCCTTGTGCCATAAACTCCATCAGCCAGGCTGCAACTCCTTGACTCATTGCATATTTGCCATCCCATAATGCTTCCATTTCATGCCTGCATCTTGAACTCAATGGTAATTGCTGGGAAGACATCTCAAGTGCTTATCGTATTGTGGCCTGTGGCAACGTAACTCCTGCTGGGGCAGCTGGGGGCTGCTCCTTGCAGTCTCTTGGGGCAGGTCAGTGATGGTGCAGGGTTAGAAGGAAGAGAGGGTCCTGTTTCCCACCAGCCAGCAAGTCCAGCATCACAAATTCCAGAGGCTCTGTGCCCTGCTAGAGGACACCATGCTGGCTTTTCAACACTGAAGCCGAATTCAACCCTCAATATTAGCTATTTTGTAAGAAACACCATTTGTTTGCACTGTTCATGTCCTTAGCTGTTCCCACTGTTGCCTTGGCATGTCTTGACTGTAGAGAGATTCCACTAAGCCAATTGCAGGTTGTAATGCATTTATATACCATACTGTAGATCACAGGTAACAGCAGAGTTACAGCTGTAACATGGAGTGAATAGTTATCTATCCTGTTCCTCCCTCTGTCAAGACTTACCGCAAAACGCTCCCCAAGCAATCTAAAAATGATAATACATGTCCAGGTCTTAGTCTAAATCTCTCTGCTTTCTGCGATCATGATGCGCGACCACATCATGCTTCCCAGCTCTGGGAGAGGCCCTGTGCTTCAGGACCAGGTCACACTGGTGGACACAGGCATTTTGGATACAAGGCTGACATCACAGTAAGGACAAGGATGAAAGTCTCATGTGGAAGAGAAGGAACCACAGCTGGACATTCAGGATCATTCAGCCTTTCTCAGCTTGTTTGCCCAGGGCATTGCCCCACAGGTAGCATCCCCAGGCCACAAGCCTGGGACATGGCTCATTCCGTGCTCTTCCCTGTCACCTCTCCCAGCATAACAAAGGATCACCAAACCAGGATGCTTGTTGAAAGGGGTGAAGTCAGAGGTGCTTAAACTGAAAGAGAAGCAAACATACAAACCTGCAACTCTCCCTTTCCAGTTTTCTAGGTGTTCCTTCAATATACACACAATTTCCGACAGGACAGTTGCAAGTACAAGCTTTGCCACAGTGCCTGAGGCTAATATTGCATTGCTGATGAATGACTGATCAGCCATTCAGTGCTCTTCATCCAGGCAAATAGTATAATATTCATCCAGCAGTAAAGTTTTATCTGCATTGTGCAGGACTCTACACACTGCCTCTTCATAACTGACCACTTACCCTGAAATGACTTCTCTTAACAACCTCTGAGTGCCTGTCAAGGGACTTATAAACCACAATAACTTCTGCCTATACAAGCTGAGCAAATACAAATTTCACCAATTGCACGTTTGAGTCCATTACTTTTCCCCCAAAGACCTCAGAGCAGAACTTGCAGAGGTTTGGGGTTCGTGTTTGTTTATTTTAAATACAAACTAATGGAAACAAACAAAACCATCTACTCTTCTGAATGGATGGGCATTTAAAACCTCTTTCTTTCCATCCCAGATGAAGTCTTGCCCTTGCTGCAGGCACTTCTTCCCTGACTGGCTCCCACAGGTAGAGCTCAGTCAGAACAAGCCAACAAAACCCCCAAAGCCACCACAACAGAAACCTATAGCGATGCAAAGGTGACCCATGGGCGTTTTCAGAAAGAAGCACTCCTTAAAGATGACTCGTGTCCTCCATGGCTGTATCCTTTTTAATGCCTCTACCTTTCCAGTCCAGCCAAGCCCCAGGGTATTCACCAACCATCCCTCTGCTCACCCACAGCTCTCTGGGAAGGACATTCCCCCTCTGCTCAGACAGAACTCACTTTCCTTTACGCCCTGGAGACTACAAAACTCCCTCCTCTTTACTGGATCCATTTCATTGTGATTTTCTTCTCCCCTAAATAACAAGGGAAGTCTCTTCCCTACCTGCCACACTACATCCTGATGGGGCATTACCATCATCTGGCCCCTATCCCAGCTGCATCGGTCCTCCTAACCATTCTCTGTACTCCACTGAAACCTCTTGCTTCTCTTCCAGTCCAACATAAATTTTAGCACTTTTCTATCTCTTCTTTTGTTGCATTTTCACTACATCCTTCTATCACACTCCATTGCCAGACAAATTCTTCCTCCCACGCTTTTGCCTTCAGGAATCTCCCCCCATCCCACCTATGATGTTCCTATCCCAAGTCCCTGTTTCCCTCTCCACTCCTGTTGCCATTGGCTGCCCATTCATGTCTCATTCTAGAAAGTACCATGGGAAGTTAATTCACTCAGCTCCCACTGTCAGCAGAAAAAACCTCAGAGCCAAGTTAGCTCATCATCCGCCAGCAATATGCTAAGGAATGTAAATTCTTCTGCTGGCAGAGAGCACCATCCTTCCCCTTCCTTCCTGCCGTGCTCAGCCAGATGCTGGTGCTTTAGAAGAGGAACACAGCCCCATTAGAGGAAGTTTAGCAGCGTGGCCTGTAGCCATTTTTACATGCATCTAATATTAACAGGAATTTTCCCAGAGACAGGAATAGCATGGATCGTCTCTTAATGTAGATCTAAGGGAGCCCTGAGACCATGTTTTTCTTCTTGTTTGTTTTTATTAGCTGCAGAATTAATCCTCAGCAGGTTTAATATCAGCCACCATAAATCCTCCAGGGGTTTCAGATGGGTAAAGCATAACCCACTTTGTGGGTTGTGTGGCTTTGATTAGCAAAACACAAGCAGTTCTGATCAGCAGTACTGCATCCTAATTACACGGCAGCCCTGCTGAGCCATGTCCTGTAGTTACCAGTCAGACATGGGCGAGGTATGGGTGGAGCAGTAGGAAGCACAGTGAGTAGTGACAGATAGTAGATGTTCCTTCAGTTTGAACAGTGGCATGCCATTGAGATCAGAATGCTCTTTCCCTCCTCAGGTGACCATAAACACTAATGTTCACTCTGCAACATCCTGCTTAGAAATTTTGAGTCTCCCAATGCGCAGCACACAGGGCTCTACACAAAGGACAAACTATCTGATTATTTCAGCTGTCAGAATGGGCTGCAAGGAGTTCACATCTTCCACTCACGTTTCTTTAGAGCTTACAAATGCAGCTTGTTTTCTCCCAGTGCTCTGCTGTGCAGCTTTGGCTCAGAGCTGAACAAAGATGACATGGTCACATCCCGAGCTAAGACAGTGAAAACAGACTTATGACCATTTCCTTCATTTACCACTGCATTTGCTGAGTCAAGGGTCTTTCTTTTTCTGCAGGGTTGACTTATCTTTTCATAGGATAAATACAAATGAACATGCGAACATGGAGAGCTATCTCAATTAAACAAAGGAAAAAACTTCAGACAAGGTCACCTTGAATATATAAGAGGAGTTTTTTGTTAAAAAAAAAATCAATTCTGCACATCAATTTCATGTTGTATTTGAAGCAGATGTGTCTTCTGGCCTGCATGCATTTCAAACTGTTGTTCTAATGCTTCTGTTTCAAGAGAAAAATGTTATTAAGCTTGCTCTTTTTCATAGGATCTTTACACATGTCACAGGATCCCTGATTTTGTTTGGTACTGATTATGATTTTTATGTCTCCAGAATGACATAATCAAACCTGCCCTTGGGCCATCTGAGTAAAACCGAGGCATCACATGAATAAATCCCAAAGAGACTTTTTCTCCAACTCAAAGTCGTAACGTGGGAGTTCCCACTCTGAGATAATCTGACTTTATCCACAAAATTTCGAGAAGACTTTTAGGGACTACAGCTCGAATTCTCACACTGCTCCAGCCCTGAGCTCCCTTCACTGCTCAAAGCCTCTCTCCAAAGCCACGCACGGAGCTCTGTGGAATGCTTTCCAGGAATCACTGCTCTGCTCAAGTGTTTTGAGGCACTTGACCTTCAGCATTACAACAGCACCTGGACCAAGCCAAGGACCCTTTCCAGGAACCGTGATGCTCAGTCAGCCACGCTGCTCACAGCAAGCGAAGTATTTATTTTCTGAACAGCTAACGTTCTCAGGGGTGATAGTTACACTGCCAAGATTGTGTTCTGGTGTTAAATTGTGTATTGGCTTAATTAAAAAGATATACTATGATCTGAGCTCTTCTTCAAGCTGCACTGTAAGTAAAAGCCAGAATAAGATAACTCCCCTTGCCAAGGTAGTGTCAGTCTCAGGAAGGAAGGGCTGGATTGCTGTGAACACAGGTTGACTCTATGGTCTCACTGGGAAGCCACAGCTTAGATACTACACAGCGCAGAAGGAAAGAGGGACTATAAAAACACTGTCTATTAAATGCTCAGAAATCCTATTAACAGAAACCACAAGTCACAGAAGAACCGGGCTTAAGGAATAAGTAAGAAGACAGATATTTACACAGAGAATCTCTGCTTGTTCCTGTTATGACTGGTCGCAATTTCTTCAGTAACCTCCCTTTCAAAGTGATTTATTGTGGAGCAACAGCTGAAAGTATTATTGATGCTTCTTTTTGAAGAACAGATTGCAAATATTCAAATTATTTTGCTTTTGGATTAGTCATATTCTGCTTCTCTGACCCTCCATCCTAACAAACATCATACTGGGAATGTTTTCAAGGTAAAGTTCTCTGGACAGTAAAAAAAGTTATCTTTAAAATTATAGTGTTGAAGTGTGTACTCTGAAACCAGTGATATGCGAGAAGAACAATCATGACAAAAGACATAGCAGAATAATAAAATTTTTTAAAGGCCATCTGAAGAAAAATTAAACCTCAAATAACTCACATTAACAAAGGCCATATGGAAAGCACTGTTCATCCAATTGATTATTAAGAGAAATCAGGAACTCACACACTGCTCAGTACCATGGCTACCATGAATAATAAAACAGATTTCCCAAGTGCCTGTTTTTAGTCACCCCTTGCAGACCTCAAACTTTTTCCTATAGGCAGGGAGAGGAAAAGAACATGGGATTGAAACAAATTCTATGAATCCTTTTCAAGCAAACAGGCAATTTCAAACATCAGGATGACTTGGCATCATGCAGCGGTATTATCCCATACAGGAAACCCCAGACTCAAACAGAAGCCTATCCTGGCAGCTGAGCTCAGCCACAAAATAAACCTCTGATTTTTGACTCTCAGGACTGAGTTTCAATGTCTACTGGTGTCTGTTTGTCTCAGGAAGTTGTGTTACAGCCACATCCAATAGTTTTGTTCAACCTACACTTATTTAAGAGAGAAACCAACTACTTCATGTAGGTAACTTCCCCCCCATACAGTGTGGAGATAAAGTTTTAAAAGAGAAGGAAAGTTTGCATGAAAAAAAAAATTTCAAAACCTGTCGTTGGATGTATAGGGAAGCTCTTGGTTAACTGTAAAAAGGACTCTCCCTGGATCATATAGCAAAAAAATTATTATAGTTCAATAAAAACCTAGCAGATATGAAGAGACTTTAGTTAAAAGTCTGCCAATATCTTTCAAAATACATTAAACCCTGTTGGTGAAGAATCAATAACTGTTATTTCTCTTACCTTCTGTTTATGGACGTTTAAAGATTTTGTCACAATGATGACACCCTAAAGCAGCAACTTTTAATAAAGTAAATGTATTTTCCTAGCAGGCTTTGAACTACACTCTCCTGGTACTTAAACATGTTAGGGACTGTTTATTTATCATTTCTATGAATTCTTTTGATATTCAGTAATTGACACTTTATGATATTACACCTGAAGTACCAGGAAAGTCTGAAGGAGAAAGGGGGTGGGGGTTGGGCAATTGTTCTTCCTTAGATCTTCCAGTGTCTCAGACCAGGTGTGACTGGATAATAATGCAAAATATGGATATAATCAAATCATCCTCCCCAGCCACAGACAGATGATCAGGAAGGCACAGATCTGCTCCATCAGCTCGAGACCAAGGGGAACGCAGATGATGGGGGATGTTCCTTGTTTCAAGACAAAATGCCTTCACAGGCAACTCCCCTGCCACTTCAGGAGACCGGGAAATATATTTGTTGTTTCTGTGACTACCATATATCCATTCATGTCTGGTGTTATGGAGCAAAACAACTGGCCAGAGCTCAATAGCACAGAGATCAGTGTCCTGTAGCGCAGCAACAGTCTTGTGTGTATGAAAGGGAAAGGAATGGGAAAAGACTGCAAACACTATGGTGAGAGGAAAAAAAGCCCCAAATATAACCTCTAGCACAGCTTTTATTTGAAGCCTACTGAGTCCTGATCAAGGAAACATAAGCACTTGCCAGCATTTGCTATCCCACTTAACATGGGAGACATCTGTTCTAAGTATGTGGCGATGGCAGGCAAAACATCACTGTTCAACAGTTTCAGCTCTCTTCATCCATCATTCCATTCATCTGTCATACTGCATTATTCATTATCATTCTACCTAGCCCACATGCTGTAGCTCTGCTTATGCAGAGTTTAGCGTTTACCAAGATCCAGCCCAAAAAACATTAGCAGAGATAAAGAAAATAACATTTCCATACAGAAACAATAAGCCTTTACCTGTAATACCCAGGGAGGAAAATTCACTCTGACAAGCTACTGCTTGAACTTTATAAGCATCTTAAAACATGTTGTAATCAAGCCTATGGAGCACTGTCTGGCCATTAACAGGCTTTTGAAGGATAGTTTGTTGTTACTTTATTTCAAAGCCGTATTTCAGGACAGATTTGTCCTGTCCTGTTGATGATAATGAAGACTATCAGGATATGACCATTAGAGTTCTTTGAAATCCACCCTGAGCAGCTTCAGAAAGTTGTTTAGCATTTCACAGCAGCATTTTGGTTTAATTTCAGCACGGAACACAGACTTGCTGCTCCTTCCCCACTCCAGGCATGTTCCTGCAACACGGTGACATTAATGATGAACCACAATCTATGTTGCCATACAAGAAATCTCTTCAGCATGCCAAGTCACTACATGCAGCAAAGACTAGCATTAAATAGCACAGGTAAACAATCCATCTGTACAGCTTTTGAACCAGTTTACCCTCATTTCTTGCCAGTGACACCCTGTGCTTGAACTCCCCTCTAATACTGGCACTGAAAATGGGGAATTTGCTCCATCTCATCCCCAGGCAAGGGGTCATGTCCCCAAGGCAATAGACCCACAAGCAAGTGGGAGAGGTTGATCTGAGCAGTGACATAAAGATGGGTTCAGGAGTCTGGAACAAGAGAACCAACAGACTGTAAGTCCTTGTGTTGCAACAAGGATTTCCTCTTGCTGCATCCTTAGAAAACAGCTGCTTTTTACACAGCTGATGAGAGATCCTGCCTGCAGAACCACGCACACCATGGAACAGCAGACAAGCTTTAATTTTGCTTCCCGGTGCCTCAGCCTGACATGTCAGAAAGGAAGAATTGCATTAGATTCATGTTCTCTGAATCAGACTCAATTTGATCTCTACCAGCACGCCAATAAAGTGCTACTTTCACACATTTCATTAGAAGAGCTAACCTCCAAAGCTTATAGCTCCTGTGTATGTAAAACACTTCAGGATGCCGTTTATCTGAAAGGTAATCTATAGAGAGGGAGAAGTTCTTTCTAGCTCATGTTTTCCAGGAAGGCACTATTATTCCAGAGGCAGGATTGTTTTGGAGGCTAATTACACATTCCTGCTGCAGGTTTAATAAGAGCAGCGGTTCAGAATACAGCAGCAGCGACAGGCACAACTCAGGTGAAGGGTCTGTCAGGGTTTTATGATAAAACATTATCTGCAGAGGGTTACAGCATGGTCTGAGCAAAGCACTGTGATGTGAAAGAGGACAAGGCAGAGCTGGGAGAAAAAATAAATAATAATTTGACAGATACTAAAAAAAATAACATCTTTCAGAGAGATACCAGGATACTGAAAGCACTACTTTATGTTTGCTGTGCTGCTTTACTGGAGAAACAGACCCTCTAATCCTACATGGAATTTTTGCACTTAAATGATCTGGGTCCTCACTATGCAATTAAATTTGATTTCCCACCAGAATCAGAATTTGTAGGAGAAACTCATTTGAGCACACTAAAAAGAGTCCAAGGGAAAGGATGTGTTTTGTAATTAAGGTGCAGGGTGCCGATTTCTGACCGAGGCTGCACTGAAATCCTGGGCACCAGTTACTTGGTCCTTACAAAGAGGAGAAATGTCTTCTAACCCCAACAGCAGCTAAACATCCTTAACTGCAGAGGGGATGGAGATGGACTAAGAGCTGAGCAGTGCCACCATCAGAGGTGGGAATCAGCTCCTCTGCATTTCCCTCCACCTTACAAAGCCTGTTTCTGGAGAGAAGCTTGTGCCATGGCTCCAGAAGATGTTGGGACAAAGCTGAAACTATACAGCTACTTCATTTCTTTTAAACACAAATATTCAGAAATACCATAAATTGAAGGTTCTGAACACTCCTGCTGTTAAAGAGTAACTGCTCCCTGGCACCTTAAAACCTACCTTGTTCAGGCACTGCAAGAGGGAGAAGGAGCAATTTGATGTTTCAGAGCAAGTAGAATGCAAAATCTTCACATTTTTGTTGCACTCCATTACCCCCCACTCCCCAAAATATAAATACCCTTAGCTTAAAATGTCTTCTGGAATTTAGAAAGAACCCCCATCTCCTCTCAAAAGCAAAACATTCACTTTATTCTGCCATGCAGAGAGAAGAAAACTTCAGAAAACTCCTGTGGGTCAGATGTCAGCTCTCTTTGGCTTTTCTTCTCTTGCTTTAAGTTCTCCAAAGAGTGATCAATATTTGCTGTAAAACCCAGTCCAGAGTAGGTGAGTTAAGGATGGAGTTTCATTAATTGAATCCCTCTGTGTCCCTTCCTGCTTATTTGTTCAGATCAGAACTTTGAGGCTAGGGGAGCCTCAAGTTTTAGGTGTGTTTGTTTTAAGGATCACACATCTTTGCGTTCTCTACAGAAATGAGAATGACATTCCTAATTAGCACAGCAAGTAATCATATTAAGGCAGAAGATGCCTCTTACTCATCTGTTTACAGCTGATCTCCAATGACCCAAGCTTGAACAGCGGCAGAGACAATCAGGAAACTCGTCAAGGTACAGAGGGGGAAAAGTTTGGGACAGTGCACTTGATCAATGTCACCACGAGTGTCAAGAGTTGGTCATTACTGCTCTGTAGATTTATTGCTTAGGTCAAAGCAAATTACTTTCTCTCTTCTCAAGCTTTTTCCCAGCTACAGTTTTAATCTCTACCCTTCCCTCATCCTGCTGCCCCTTCTGCTGCTTTGTAGATTGATTGTGGGCTGACACAGGGGACAAGGGAGTCTCTTCGGTCAAAAAAAAAGCCTGAAATTTTGGCAAAACATCTACTAGAGATCAGGATAAAGGTATCTTCCAGTCTATGAAATTACCCTGCATTCTCCCTAGGCACACAATCTCACACCTAAAACTACAGGGAAGAGCCATTTGTTTTGCTCACGCTGGTTCAGTGGCACAGATGTGATAATTCTGAGGTGATAAAGCCTGTCTCTGACACAGCACCTTATCTTTGTTTATTCATATAAGTGCAGTGCCACATTACCCAGGAAAAAATAAATAAATAGAATCAGTAAAGATGCGAGACAAGAGGATTTTTATATGGCATTTGTACCAAACTATAACTAAAACACACAACTCTGAGTGCTTCACAGAACGAGATTGCTTAAACACCAGTCATCTCTTTGCAGAAGCCTGCTGCTACTACTGCACCGAAAATCCAGGCTGGACAAGAAAGTCTTTCTTGTCTTCAGGCTCAAAGAAACAACCCTCTTTATTTTTATAAAGGAACATGTAGATATTCACAGAAAGAAGGCATTAGGAGAGTATTATATTAGCAAAAGAGGGTGAGCCTTTCAAAACAAAGCTAGGTTCTGTTAAACCTGAGGAAGCAAAACACACAACACACATGTTCGAGCGCTGCTTTCATCTTATCCCTTTTGTGATTTTTCCACAGTTATTCAAATGAGGAAATCCTATTGCTTGTCACAGGGCAGGCTTTTTCTCTATCAGCACCCGGGAGCTTTCATACCCAGACAGTCCTGCCTATAAATCTCCAGCTTAACCTGCAACACTACTACTGCCAGGCTCCAGCCTCTCCTTGAGAGACCAGAGTGTGCAAAACCTCTATTGAATTTGGTGGGAGAGATAAAGTCCTATTAGAGGAAAAAAACCAAAAAAGGTGATATATCAAAACTGAGTGTCAGTTTAATGAACAGATTAAAGGAAGCCAGAGAAGAACTTAAAGGCATATGGTCTGTATTTCAAGTATAAACAGTAAGGTCATCAGTCAGGCTTTCGAAAATCACAGGGAATAGAATAACACACCTGTATTTCTGACTTTGCCGAGGATGTGTTGTAAATATACCATCAGAGATTTTTCACCTTGTAAGAAAGGCTTCATGGCCAGGCAGACAGCACAAAACATTGAGCAACCTCTTAAGGATATTCAAATCCTGTAACTGCCACCGTGAGAAAAAGATTAATCTGTGCTTCAGAGAGTTTTTCTACTACTTTATCATTAACACCAAAGATCTTCCTGACATTTTTCTTTTTCCAAAACACTGATGTTTACAACTCGTAACAGTTTATGGAGATATGATAAACACAGAAGAACTCTAAAACCCAACTTCTCGGAAGCACTACGAGGGCTTCTCTCCAAAGAGCAACTTTTACATGTACAATGGGAAATTTCTAGGCATTCGTTTGAGCTGGGCAGTAACAGAAAACCAAGCACTGGTGATGGTAGATGATAAACTCAAGTTATACAGGAGATATATATATATCTTACAATGTCCTCTGTAGGCTTATAGTATGAACGTGTTTTATAAACACAATGTTCATACTGAAAGGAGAAGAGATTTTGCCATCATTACACAGACAGCATATTCGTATCACTCACCTGCATCTTCCCTAGGGTGCGACCTCTCTAACCAGTGTATCTGGACGGTGGTGCAGAGCACCATACCTGACCTACCTGCTCCAAGTCCTCCCTGTGCATGGCTCTGACTCACCATGGACTTCAGAGCAGCCCAGCGGGGTGAGGGAAGAGCCTCCAGCTGCCACCCTGGATATCATGGTCATACTCTCAGACTAGTCACACAAACAAGATCAACTGGAATTGAAACACAAAGCATGCACAAATGGAAACAACACCCAGGTTGGATGGGGCTGTAGGTACCCTGGGCTGGGGTGGGGGGTGTCCCAAGAGGTTCTGAAGGCCCTGCCCACCCACACCAGTCTGGGGCTCCGTGATTTAATGGTAGAAGAGTACCGAACCTCTTACTTGGCCAAATGTTGGAGACAACATGCTGGTCTCGGGGATTACACAAAGAGCCAGCACCCCAAGTCTGCTTTATCATACAGACAAGGAGGTTTTAAAATCAAATAGTGGAACTAGATGGGACTTGCTGCCTGTACTGAATTGCCAGTATTTCATTTTTCACAAGTTGTTGTGCACCAGATTCAAAGTTTGCTGGTGACTCGCCTGGACTCCTCAGTCTGGCTAAACTGGCACACAGGCTGCTTGCTTTTGGGGGAGTTTGGCAGAAGTTTATAGCTTGCCACAGTAAAATTTAAGGCAAAAGCATAAGAAACGGATTTATTTAAAGTGTGAGTGAAGTATAAACTGGCATGAAACAGATCTAAGCCTTGAAATTTTAATAGTGTCCTGCTGATGTTGAGGAATAAACAGGTAGTGTATAATAATATGCATTTATTCTATAGGCAGGTTGGCTGTGCTACTAAATGCAAAATGCTAATTTTCAAGCACTTATATGTTGACAATCACAAAACTACCAAAAAGCACAGTAGGAATTCTCTGTTATTCTAATATATGGTAAAATATGATGGAGTTATTTGAATTGCACAGGAGGCCGGGGAGCAATAAAATGGGCTTGGAACTAGATTGTATAATGAAGTCCACGGAGGTTGGGTAGATGTTCAGAAAACTCCATTAGCATTAAAAAAAAATTAATTAGGAAAACCAGGCCTTAATTCTAGCAATAACTTTCAAATTTTAGAATATACATTATTTTGCATAATAAGAGTCAACTTTTCTAAAAGGCTTCAATAGAAAGGAGAAAAGAATGTCTAAGGGGAAAGTTTCTTTTTTAGCCATGTAGAAAAGGGAGGCATTGGAAATAAAAGAGGACTGTACTTCATAATGCCTTCTGCGATTATACAGCATCAGGAAAATATACTTTTGGTGATGGCAACATTTCTATTTTATAGCAGTGCTTGCAAAATGCCAATGAACAAATTGATTTCTAATCAGATTAGGAATATTCTGGAACAGCTTCCTGGCAGAATTGATGGGGATAGGAAACCTGATCAACTTCTTAAAACTGATGGTAATATTTTTATTAGCAAGATCACTTCATGCGATGGGGAAATCACTGACAATGCAGATTGTTGCTTTCGATACAATGTACCCGAGTTATTTTTCCCCACGCCTGAGTCCAGATTTCCAAAACATTCCAATGCCTACCCTGTTAATTTATCTGAGCAGATATCACAATGGAACAGGAAAAGAGAAAATGTAATAACTGATACACACACCTGCACACCCACCGACTCACAAGCTATCTCCATTCCAGAAACAGCAGCATCCTTATCAGAGATACCTGGGAACAGGAACCCAACAATGCAATTTGAATGGCTCAAGCAACCATATTCCCACCACAAACTGGAAAGTCTTAGAGCTTAATGCGCACAGTTGGAGTTTTGGTTTGGTATCAAGAGAAAGGCAAGTTTTACAGACCCATATGAAAAGCATCCCCAGGGCTCGCTGCAGGTTTTGGCTCCAGCCACATGAGGTATGGCATTTTTTTTCTTTAACTTATTATTCTATTGCAATACCACTCCCCACTCCACAGATAGATAGATATATAGATAGATAGATAAAAAGAGGACACTATTAGTGCCCTTTCCCTCTCTCAAGCTCCCAGTTTTGCCCCAGCCAGCAGAGCCCTGCTCCCTTCCTGGTACAGGCAGCAAAACAGGGGCCATGCCCCACTCCCAACCCCCCCCAAGTTTTGGCCAAGTTATCCAGGTTCCCCAAAATCCCTCCCAAAGCACCATAGCCCAGCACTCCCACACTAGCCCTGGCTATTGTGTTTCTCAGCCCATCCAGAATACTTCCAGGTGACTTCATTAAGCAGACATCATTAAGTAGCACTTTAATTACCAGCCTGATTAAGACAACAACATGCCTGGCTCTCAAGCCAGAGAATTGTAAATGAAAGCAAAGAAACACTTAGCACTGACAATAGTTGCAGCCTCTTTTGTTCTCAGCCCATTAATCACCGTCTCAGGTTAGGGAGTTTAAGAACAATTTAGCAAGACTATAACTTCAATAAAGCTTAAGGAAAAAATAACTGTTTCTTTTTTAAAATGTATAGAGATGCCTTCAGCTATACTTCAGAAATGGTTTAGAATTCATTTCTAAGCCAGAAACTGTAACAATACATCTTATTATTAAATGTGAAACACAGCGATGCTGCTGCCAAATAAATCTCCAGCAGTACAAAGTCCTCCAGGACTGTCTTCTGCTCCACCTCCGAGTTGTTTTCATCACATGCTGCCTAAGGCCCAATTCCTGCAGTAACTTTGCCCACTTCCAGAGCCTCTCTCCTCCGCCTCCTCCCTTCCACTCCTATTGTTCAGTTATTTGTTAAATCATTTTTGTCAAGATAATTGGACTTTCCAGAGCTGGATGTAGCGATTTAAGGTGAAAGGGACATATTTACTTTCTCACACAGAGCCAGTGAATCAATTTCCCTCCTGGCAGCCTCCCTCTAATAAAAATATTTTTCTCTCTTTTTACTTAAAAGCTCATAAATACCTCTTTGGTAGAGGAAATCTCTAACCTTTGTGCCTCACTGCTGCACCTGTGTGAATGACAAAATGAACCCACCAAAGGTATAGACTTTGGGAAGAGGAATTGTGTATTTAAACAAGCTTGCCTTCAGCACTCCCGTCCGTATTTTGTCTTCTGCAGAGCTCACCCGTTGCTCTTGGGTCTGCACCCTTTCCCTGAGCCTGGAGCATTTTTCAGTGGAGGTGAAAACACCAGAAGTAAAAGGCTTTTTCTTTTTCCTGACCACAGTCAAATATCTGCTAATGATAAAGTAGGTTGTTTTCTGCTTCTTGGCTGGTGTAAAGTTTGTGGTCAGTGTCAGGACTGGGTGGACATCTGGAAAAGCAAAGCCTTTCTCTCACACCAGTCCTGGTGAAGAGGCAGTGGATGGATTAAACGCTTCTTCCACCTTTGCTTCCTCAGCACCCTTTCACACATTTCAAAGTTGCAATGATGGAAGTATAAGAACATGTTTTCTATGATATTACAGCCACAGGAAGCTCCTTTAACATTATTTTGTCCTGTGACACCCAATCTCCCCCCAGAAAGAAATCTTTTTTTCAGATAACTAAAACTTGACATTCTTCATCAGAAGAAAGGAGAGCAAGAGGCGATGGAGGGCTGCGGATTACAGGGAGCTCACATCAGAGTCTGCGAAATCAGCCCCTCTGCAGGTGGATACATGCTTGCTGGGATATTTAATCTCCTCAGTGCCCCTGTCCCCATTTCACCCTTCCTCCTAAAAGCCCATATTTGTACCACAAGGCACACGCACCACCCATCTCGCCACACACCAACTATCCAGTGCCACGGGCTCCCCTGTAAAAGCATCACCTTGGGAGCGCAGCTACACATCATCCAATTTTAGCTTTAGGAAACCCTTGGAGACAACCAAACCTAAACTAGAAAAAGCCCAGAGAAACCTTTCCCTACCTTGAAGTTGGTCCTTCCCATGAGCAGGCGGGTGGACTGGGGACCTCCGGAGGCACCTCCTGAGCTGAATGCTTTTTTGTTCAGTCCTGCCCAGAGAGGTCCACAGGGACTCTGGCACAGAAGCACAAGCAGCAGCTGGCACTGACCGTATTTTCATCGATACTCCAAAATAAATGAGCATTGAATGATTGTAATCAGACCCAGGTACTGGGAAAGCTACTGGTGTTACCCTGGAATTGCTGGGGGTGAATTTCCTTTGGAAAGTAATACTACTTCTTGTAAAAGCTAAGGAAGGAAAATTCTCACTTCTACACGGAATCAAATAATTCTGGAAGTAACTATAGAATTTACCTATAAGAAATTACAGATCAACCTCTAATAAAACAAGTTTATCTCTCCTGGATAGTTGGTTTTTTACACACACACAAGCAGCCATATTTCCTTTTTTCAGCTTGTAAATATCCAGTGGATCATTTTTCTATGTGAGTGTCTCAGCATGTTGCTAGAACAATAAATACATAATTCAGAAGGCTTCTCCTTGAGGGTCTTTTTTATCCCCCCCTGCAATACACAGAGATGCATTCCCATATAAAAGAAAGTCATATTCATCCTGTTTCCATAGGAGGACATTGTTTGTAAGACACCTTGTCTTCAGCGCTAAGGCTACACTGGAAAGTCTGCACCCACATTTCCCTGATTAAAATCTAGTGCTGCAATTAAGTTCAGCATTCGCTTCCAAGAGGGTGTATACGATGACAGAAGGTTGTAGATCCCCAGGTTGTTTGAAGTTTTGGGGGTGGTTTTTGCACACGAGTGGAACACTTATAGAGCCCCTTTCTGCAGCACTTGAGAACTTTGGCACCTTGAACTTCAGCAGACTTGTTTCACTTTCTTGACTTCATAGATCAACATCAAGACAACCTCCTCGTGCAGGATACTTCTCCAAAAATGAAAGGAGGATGTAAAGCAGTTTCTGGCTTTGCATGCTACAGTCTTTCAGAAAATTGAATTTTTCTCTGCCAAAACATTTCTACTCTTTGATAGTTCTCACACAGAGATATCCTCTCAAGATAGCCTTCACCAAAATTATTTATTTTTATTCTCGACTGGGGGAAACAATCATTCTTTTTCTAGTTAAAGATTGATATCTTGATGGCAGGTAGCTCTAAAGTGGTCCTTGCTGGAACAGTACCACAAGTAGATGAGGGTAAGTGACATACAAGCTCAAAACCTAACTTGCTTAAACCAGAACAATTTGTACAGTTAGGAAGAAGAAGAGAGAATAGTTGCACAGCATCTCATGAGCTTTTCCCCAAAGAAACCCAAAGTGAAGAACAGGAAGCATACTTGGTGACAGGGACATACTGTGGAAATGAAGCTGAAAGAAGCGAGAATTAGGCCCCAAGTTAAACTAGTTACATTATGGGGTCCTCTGCCGTCCCCATCTCATGCCTTAAGGTACCTGCCCACTGGTTCTCCTGCAACAGGAAGACTGAGATGGTGGGGGAATGGCATGGGAAGTGATCAAAGGCTATGTGCCAAAAAATTCAGAAGTCCCAAATTAACTGTGATTAAGCTATTAACCCTGCAAAGATTCAGTTTTTATTTACACTACACAGAGGTCAAGGGTGTAATAACCATTTTATTAGTATAGATTTGCAGTCCTTTTGTAAGGCTGTGTCCTAGCCTTGACACTAAGTATAGGTACAAGTTGAGTGTCAATTATTCATCCAGCAGAAGCAGAAACAAAACCTAATTTGGAAGGCGGCACATCATTGCTGCCAGCGACCTTTTCTGGTTTAATTACAAGGCCCTGCCTCAGCTTCTTCAGAGAGCTCCTGTTTTAGTTTTCATATATTTAACTCCAAGCTCTTTAAAATGTTTGCTGTCATAGATAATTTATGCTAAAAAATAAACCCCCTAACATGCCTCACAAGGGGAGATTCCAGCTCCTATAGCTTCCTTGTTCTTTTCTATGCAGTGAACATAGAAAACAGCTTGTTGGCATTTTTACCTCTAAAGGTGCAATGCCATTCCTTCCCCAAGGCTTTCCTTTTCTGGAAGTGGAAATTTTAAAGCTTAAGGAGGGTAATTCCAAGAAGAAAAGGATCAAGATATTAATTCTACTTTAATTTTTTTTTTTCTGAATTCTGCCCTTTATTTTTCACATCCACTCAGAGCATCACTGAGGGAGCATAATGGTCAAATCCCCTTATTTTGCAGGAAAACTGTTTTTATCAATTATTTCTCAGTTCTTTGTAACTATTGAAGCAGATCAAAACACACATGAAACTGAAAGCACTGAAACACATCAGAAATTTTCCTCTAAGGTTTTTATAAAAGCAATCACATAAAGTTATCTTAAATATGAAGAAAGAATTGAAAGTGGTTTGATAAATGGTCCCAAATATACTCAAAAATATTTTTACTTCCACAATCTGCAAATTTATCATTTGTCATTAAAAAAAGTTTCATTTATCCAGCAGAAGAAAAATACCAACAGCTCTGAAAAACTAACCAGTTTTATAAAAAGCAAATAAGCATGACATGTCAAAAGTCTAAATGGCAAGCAATACTCTAGCCTGCCTGCCTAAATCTATGTTATTATGATTCTTTAAATGAATGCACAAAATTAGCTGTGATTATGCACTATAGAATGAGATTTTGATTTACAGAGTAGAATCAATTCTGCACAGGGCTAGGTCTTGAGAATAGGTTGGTACACAGACCCCTGCAGAAAGTTTGGAGCTTTACAGTAAATATTTGCCAAAAGAAGCCCTTGGATAATGTAACACATCCATTTTAATGTCTCCTTCTTCATAACAAACTGACTGCAGCACAATAGCCATTGGCCAAGAATACTGCTGTGAACCTGAAGTGATCAACATGTATATTATGATTAAGAATAAATACAAGAACAAATTATAAAAATAAAATCTAGCTTTAAAGCCAGCAATCTCACTTAAACAGCTTTTAGTCCTGTTCCAGGTCTGCACATTTGGAAATTATTATATGGATGATATACTAATGGGAATATGAAAAATATGATTTATTGGCACTTGTTATTAAGTAAAAAATTATTTCAGTTACTAAAGCCCTCAGGCTGAGTATTCACTGGAATGATGCATCTCATTTTCAGCCAATTTATGATACAAACAGAAGCTGTTTTTTCCTCTTTAAAGCAAAATATTCACAAACTCGAAACTGCACCATTTCTTTCAAAGCCTGAACTAAGTAAGCACTTAGTTCCAAAAATCCCATCTTTGGCATTCAGCCACCATTGTTGTACATTCTCTGCTGGCATTTCAAGACCTTCCTTCTGCAGATGGAAACAAACATGCTCATTTCCAACTTTGTAATTATTTTTTTAGCCGTTAGAGGGTTCTGAGTTTGAGAGAGCTGCTCAGTAACTGGCGACAGGCTTTCTGCCAGCTCCTGGACCCAGGCAGCGGTGGAAGGCTGGTTCTAAAGTTGTAACCATTAAGCCCAGTTTTGGAATAGTACTACGGTATGCCTGAGGGAGATTAGGGAAGCCTGAAACAAGTCACCAGCCTACTCGGAGGGAGGTCCCAAAAAAGAGATCTTACTCACACATGACATGGCCCAGAGATCTGCTTCATGGTCAGGCCTGTCCCACAGCACAGGGACTGCCAGAATAATAGAGACTCTAACCACAAAATACAACAAGCATACCAAAAAGCAGTTTCAGAGAAACCCAATCCTTCATCAGCGTGCTGCAGTAACCAGTCCCAGTCCCAGGAAGTCTCCCTGTGCTCCTGACTCATTAGGAGCCAAAAAGAGTAGGTGCACTTTTAACCTTGTTCACATATTTGCTGTTAGCAAAATCAAAACAGCTAAAAAAAAAAAAAGTAAAAATAACTACTTTCAAAACCAGAAGAGCAGAATACACATCTAGAGACTTGGGAGGAAGAAAGCCCGGCCTCCCACAAATATTTGCTAGTAACACCAATGGCTTCATGCTCCTTGGTGAGCTTAAAACCACAGGTAAACTCAGAACATCATCAGCTCAAGCCAGGCTAATCAATACTGGTAAATATTCACAGAAGGTTACTTTCCTGTTCCTGCCATGAGAAAGAAAGCATGCACTCAATGAAAAGGGGAGAAATATCAAACTAAACAGCATTTTAATCCAACTATATTCACAAATAAAATAGGGAGGATGAAATGTTTAGTGTTTCAGACACAGGAGGTAGAAGCACAAATATCAGCTGGTTCCAGCTTTGTTTCTTGCCTGGAGCAAGGTAACTGCTTCTCCAAACATGGAAACTGAGGCCCAGGGCAGGGATGCTTTCTAGCAGGGATTCAGCTGGCTTAATCCACCTGACTCAGGAAAGCTGAAGTGTCTGGATGGAGGTTTAACATCCAGGACTGGAAAGGGGACAGCGGCTAGAACCAGCTGCTGGCAAGTGAATTCGCCTGGCAGTTGCCTGGCAACTCACAGCAGGAAAGGATTTAAATCCAGCATTAGCAGCTCGGTTTAGAGGAGATGAAGCTATGCCAGGAGTTTTTATCTGCGGGAACAATGGGAAATAGCTTCTTTGTAAAAACAGTATGTGAAGAATAGCTCTAAAGCATGCCTCTGCCCAAAGGGAGCTGTAATAGGACTTCATGTATGCAACTGAATATGGAACTCAAACGTGAATGTGAACACCCTGACATTTGAGTACAGGTTGGGAATCCCTGAGTCAAGCAAATGAGGTGTTGTTCATATACCACATCGGCTTTTTTTTTTTTTTAATTAAAAAGACCAGTGTAACCAAAGGAGGAGAAAGGCTTTTGATGGGGAAAGGTGTGTTTTGGCAGGGCACGGGTCCTCTTCCACACCAATCCTACCCAGCAGCAGGTAAGTGCAAACCACTCTTCTTACACTCCAGAAGGCTATGCAGAATCATTAGCTTTAGATGGACTGAGCTAGAGATGGGAAATACATTCAGTGGTAATATTTTAAATAAGAATTCAATTTCTGAGGAAATAAAACCCAACCCTAAAAATATCAATTTCTTTTTTCCTCATCTGTATTTTCTAGCGGGGAAACAAAAAAATAAGTAACACACAGAAAGGAATAGAATAAATGAAAGGTTTCATTTCAGGCTATTTTAACCCAAGTCAGAATATTTCTTTTCCCTGAATTGATCTGGACAGCTTTGTTTTCAAACTGCTTTAATTGAAAGCACGAAAATGAAATATTACATTTTTCCTCATAAATAATTCCAAACTGTTGGTCCAAGAAAGATTGGAAGGTATCAGCTTTTCTTGTTCTGACTGTGCACAAAACAAATATTTCTATGATGTAAGTGTCAGGTTTCATTTGAATCAAAGTCGATCTTGAACAGCTGCAAAACCATTACAAAAATTTCTAAGTAGCAGTACCTTGGGTTTAGCTTTTTCCTAGCTCACCACTGATTTTCGGCATAGCTTTTAGCATATCACCGAGGGGCTGAGTTTTAAAATGCAACTTTCAGGTGGCTTTCATTCATCAGGAGCATAACATTTAAATTTTAACCAGGCTGGCTGGTTAGTCAAACTCTCAAACCAGAATATTTCCCCCCATAAAGTTTCATTAGTACTATACATCACTGAAACATGAGTAGCTCCTGTGTCCTGTACGCTGTGCTTTAGGTCACCCATTGGGATTCTCAGGTGTAATTAACTCTAAAATATCAGTGAACAAAAGATGCTATATAAATGCAAAATAATTCATAAAAGTAACTCCCCTGACCCTTCGTTGAACCAAGATGTGTCCTCCATGAAAAGCACCTTTCAAAAGCACAAGGCTTTAAGAAGACTTAGGCTGGAAGGGTGTAATTGCTGACATCGATGTGTCTGGCACAAGGATGAAACACCATGTCATCTACCATGTGCAAATGAGAGTTTAAGAAGTCTCATAGGGCCTATATAATATTCAGCCGTTCTCTGAAGGAGGGAAGCAAGGTAACGTCTATCTTAAATAAAACACAGGTTACATACCTGGGTCTGGTTGGCAGCAGGCAGGAAGATACTGCTGCTAGGAACAGTGATCCCCAAGACTGCAGAATTCCAGGGAAAATAGCTAAAAGGGAAGAGAGATCATAGTGTCACATTTATTTTTCAAATAAAGTGGGAAGACACAATACAAGACAAAAGAACAGCGAATGAGTAGACAAGTTCATATTTTCAATGCAATATGGAATAGTAACCTTTTCCTGAGCTCTGAAAAAAACATGCAATTATTATTTACTAATAATGTTCATAGGAAGAAATCAGGAGCATTACACCCCAAGAAAATGCCATGACTGCAAAAGCAGCTGGAAAACCTTCCTTCAACAGCCTCAAGAAAACATCACCCCACAGATCGCAGCACACCAACCTGGCCCTTCCTAACTTGTCAAAGCGTGTAGAGTGAGAAGCGTTGTGTTGTGGAACTCCTAACCTTGCTAGCATAGACACTCCTGGATTCTTGTTACTGAGGTGGATGTGGAACAAGAAGAGACTTTAACTTCTACCCTTAGATGTATTTGAAAATGGTCCTTCACACAAACAAACCTCAAAGTTACTCCAACCCCAGTAGTCTCAATTCCCACTTGGGTTGAAAAGGGAAAATTCATCTATCAAAAACCAAAAGCACTGGCTGCCTATGAGCAAAGAAAAGCAAAACCCATCTGGTAGTTTTCAAGCTCCTAATGAACCCACCAGTGTGAATACTCAACTAATCTGGCCCAAAATACCACTTTTTCTTCCCTTAAGATCTCCTCTGTTTGGGATTTGAGACTTCCAAGAGAGCTCTTTAACTGAAACAAGGTTAGTGTGGCATCCTTCACTTAAAATAGATGATAAATCATTAACTATGTGCCATTAAAGTGTTCATGCTTCTTTATGTTCATCTGTGTAATGCCAGTAGTGGTGCAGGGCTGGGATGTGCTGGCAGCGTGCAAGCAGAGCAGGACAGACCTGTGGCTGCCATGGCTCTGGGGCAAGGAACTGTCCACAGCAAAGGCAGCACATCTACACAGCAAACGGCCTCTCCCTGGTCTCCCCCAGCTGTCTTTGAATTCTTCGTTAAAATATTATGAAAATCTGGGGATATTCCAGACAACGGAGTAGCCCACAGGCAGCCTCCAGGAAGCTGCTGCAACCCTGAACGCTGTTTTAAATTAGAAAAGCTGCTGGGGGTTGCTGCTGCCTCTGAAAAAAACTCGTTTAACCTCTGGAGCATCACAGGATCTCCTCCAGATCCTTACCACCACACACTTCTAGGTATGTCTTTGGAACAACCTTTTGGCATAAACACAATTAATCGTGATCACATGCCTACATAAAGCTTAAGTTAAGAATAGTTGTCTAGGAGGAATGGTATCACTAGATTTGGGTCACTAATGATGCTAACATGGCAGAGGTGATTTTATTTTTGTTGCCTGTCCAAAAACATTCCAGACCTTGGCATTTTTGGCAGGCTGGTCTCAGGGAAAGCACCAAATAATTCGTTCCATGGCATTTGAAGAAATTGTGGGTTTTAAATACACAGTCCTTATCACTAGCATAAACTGGGTTAATTCATTTTGATGGCAACACTTGGAAAGGAGCTGTTTTCAAGAGAGCAAAAGAGCAACAGTTTACAACTTCCTATTTTAAGCTCAGTCTGCAAAAGGCTTGTTAAATACACCCATCTCCCCGGTCCTTGAAAACCTACTAAAGAAGAATCAAGACAGAATAAAAATCTAGGTTAATGCCAAGCAAAGGATGTGCCATTTTGACACCAGAGCCCAGGCAGGACTTGGTATTTTCTCAAACAGGACACTGAACATCCCAGGGAAAATAAAAAGCTACCAAAGTTCTTATTACAGCCTTGCAAACATACCAATAGCTCAGGAAATTAAGCTACTGATAGGTAGCAGATCGATTCCTGGAAGATAATTAAGAGAAGCGGCCACCTTAATCTTGTGCTTTTGCTGCTGGTTACCAAAATATTTGTTTGTAAATAGATGCTTTGTTCTCTAATTAATTTGGCTGCTCAGGCACACTGCATAATTTTATTAGAGAAGCCCACTGGCATTTATTTAGTAAATCCCTATTTTATGAATTTTACACCTATATTACGTATCTACCCTAGCTGAAACTTCTGGCCAGAGAGCAAACTTCTTGAGGAAACAAAATATGTTTAAGCACTGCAAAAAGGAAGGAAGCTTTTCCATTCATGGCTACATTTAGACAACACACAAGAAAGTACATCCTTCAGGGATTGTTGTTATTTAAGAGATATTTGGAAAAAGGGGATGGTTGGAAGAAGTCACCTTCCTCAGAAGAGACCCCATTATTTGTCAGGTCTGTATCAACTCCTGTTAATTCTTAGTTGCTTTTCTCCTGTTTAGAACCCTTGCTCATTTACGTCGCCAGCTCACTAGCATATAAAAAACTTCTTTTGCTTTAAAAAAAAAAATCCAGCATCCCCTGTTATTTTTCAAAGGTGCCTCTGTAACAGCTTTACAAGGACTCCAGAAAAAGTTCATTACACTGGATGGTGATTGAAATCCACAAACACAACTCTCAAGAAGGAAAAGATGCAGCACTCTACCAGATTGAGAAATTTTAACTTTTTTAGTTCTCACTACACAAAGATTTATGGTACAATCCAGTAACATTGGAAAGTAAAATCCGTAAGGTCAATAGCAAAGTCTGAAATGTATTTAGATAACATGGAAAATAGCTGCACTAGAAAGAGATTAGACAGGAATTTAAGCACCTAAGTACATACTTAGGTAGGCTCATGTATTATACAGTGTCTTTCTGCAGAAGTTCCATGTAAGTTTGGCTTTTACTTTTCCACTTTCTTCTCCACTGAAGGCTCACCAGCCATGCTGAGGGAGGAGACAGTGTCCTCCCTGGCTGCATCACTTTACCTTATGACAGCACTTTGCTTACATTATTGGGAATACGTGTCTGCAGGGAAAGTAAGGGCTACCCTACCCCAGGCAAGCTGCAGCCCCAGTAGAAAGAGGGCTGGAAACAGAATGGTATGCTCCGTGTTCTGGAAGGAGTAGTGTCAACAGAAGGAACAACCTAGATGGTGCAGACAAGAGCACGAGGTGGAGGGCTGGTGATAAGGGACACAGCAGTGCGGACATGCTGGGAGACTGCTCTCCCATTGCAGCCCAAAACCTTCAAAAGGGTTTCACTGCGGGTACCTCCGTTTGGGTACTTGTTAATTAAAGCTGCTTTTCAAACTAAAGGGCTAAACTTCAGCAAGAATGTCAGTAAGGACCCGTGGACTGAAGCCACCATTCCTGTGAAGCTGTCAGGGGTTCATCTGGAAGTTTGTGACTGCATTGTTGGCATTCATTTTCCTCATAACATCTTTGGGTACTGTTGCCTTACGGCCCAAATTTCAATGTCCAAAATGCCCCTAGGCAGCTCCAACCTGTCGTGAACTTGGATGGCAGACACATCACAGGTCCCAACACGAGGTCCATGACTCGGACATCACAGTATAAACCAGTGGATGGATTAGAATTGCCTAAATGCTGCTTTCAAGTTTCCAGGAAGCAGAAGAACAGAAACAGTTTCCTTTCCCTTAATTTTCAAGTGAAATAGAAGCACTTGACACACAGAGGGAGTATGTCAAGTCCCCAGACAGCTCGTTCTGAAATCCCCAAGTACATTGTCATTGTGTAACACCCAGCACATCCTTGCACAGCACTCAGCGTTCCTTAAGAACCGAGTGGTGTGGGTCAGGCACACAGCTTTGCTTTGTGCCAAAACAGGCTCCTGAGGCAATGTATTCAGCACACAGCACAGCTTTTTGCTGTGCCAAGAGGTGTACTGGCAGATTAATAACCTCCAACACTTTCACCCTACATATTCAAGAGGCCACAGTTTGGCTCAGCCTTCTAATTAGAAGACATGCAATACCCTCCTCCAACAGTCCCTCTATTATGCTCTAGCTGCACTTTGTTTTTCTTTGGGGCAAACAGGAACAGGGCAATGTGGGGGACTAAAAGTCAGAAAGTCATTAAAATAAAGTCTCACAGACTGAAGAATCTACCAGAAAGAATGGCTCAGGGTATCACAGTTAAATTAACTGCAGTGATGAGTAACATGAGCTAGAGAAGGCCTCAGCCAGTGAAGACCAGCGGGATTCCTATAGAAGGCTGCAGAAGGCAGAGGAATTCGCAGATGGACCCAAGGCCCCAGAGGTGCATCTGCAGTCTGGGTTCTGCTGCTGACACTTGGTTCCTTCAGACCCTCACTGCTGACTTATTCTTATGGAGAGGGTGAATAACGGGTGCAAAACTGTTTTCTCTAACAAGAAGCAACTCATTAAACATCTGCACTCCCAGTGTGTGAAAGCTCAATGCCTGCATTATGACCGACTTCACTATTCCATCCTGGAAATCCAAACCAAGGAGATTAAAACCCTACACTTTATGTGAGGGGTGGAGACAGGGGGCTAAACTGCTCATACCCTGGCATATTTTAGAAGACCTTTAATGAGAATGTGAGCAAAAAGCCAGAGGGGAAGATGAGTAAATCACAGATGACCATGTTCCTCATGAACATCTGCACTAGAGCCCTGTTTGTGGAACAAGGCAGCACAGCAACACAAAAAAACCCTATCCTAATTCCTCCATGCAATTTCACTTTGAAACTGGGGGAGTTCAAGGTAAAGAATATTCTAACAGAGACAATACACACATTATCTGACTGCTAATGAAGGGGAACAACAAAAGTGCATGTTTCAGGTGTCCCAACAAGGCCTGTTGCTGACCATGGAGCACCCCACAGTCCTTGAAAAGTCTCTTGACAACACATTTGTGGTTTCTTTAAAAGATTTTGTGAAGTTCTTGAAGCATATTAGCAACCAAGCGAGGCTTGTGCTAAACAAGTCACCATTTCATTAATCTCTTTCAAGAGGCTGACAAATGGACCCTGCAGGGACCTGAACTGCACGCTGTGGCCTCAAGTTCCAGCTCAGCTACAGGCAAGTTTCAACCACTGCCCACAGTAGAAGAACTGTTCTGGTTCAGAATTCAAGGTATAGGGTTCCTTTATACAGTATGAACACCAGAAGTGGGATTCGCTTTTCAGCCTCGTGTTGCACCAAGGGAAGTCACAGTATTTTAGCAAGAAGCTGTGGCAGTGTTTGCAGAACCTGCATGCAGTTTGGAATCGTCTGCAACATCCAACAGCATCACTGGTATGAGATTCATGAGAGCTCAGATACAAACTGCTCCTTTGCTGCCTTTCTTGCCTGCCACCCAAGAATGAGTATCCAGTGACACCCGATAGAATTGGTTGATGCATTGTGTGCACAGAAGCCAGAACAGGCATTACGCTCTAAACCAAGTGCTTAAAAAAAGGATTTCAGATGCTGAAAACACTAATCCTCTGATTTGCAGACCATACTGATAGTAAATAAAAGTTTTCCCCTAGCTCCAATTTACTTCTTAAACCCCAAGCAACAAAACCCCAATAATAATAATCTAGGAATTTGTTAATCTGATCACATAACATCCAATACAGCATGCAACAATTTGTTATAAACTGTATGTACTACAGCAAAACACATGACCACATCAAAATGGTCTGTCAAAGAAATAATGTATAGTAAAAAGAAGATAAGTGAAAATTACCAAACTGTTCTTTATTCTTTTTCTCTTTACACACAGTATCGCTAAGCAATAGTCTATCCAGGTCAGTAAACCATACTTTGTATGGTTTTCTGGCTCTTGCTGGAAATGCCACTTTTTCCTGCCTTCATTTGGAATAATTTCCCCCGTGCAGAGCAAAATGCGTATATACTAGTGAAGTTCCACTTAATCCTTTACAGAACGTGTTGCAGAAGCAGCAGCATTAATAGACACTGTGACCATTTAATAAAGCTTATATGACACAACCAATTTACACGTTTTCTTTCGAGGATTCCCCCACCACAACAGAAATTCAGTTACATATTAAAAACCCACTCAAAGACTGAAAGCTGTTGGCCCCAATAGACACTTAGGCATAAGAAGTTCTATCATATACATCTATACCAGCTTGCCTCCTCCTATGTGTAAGACAAGTGATTCTTTCAGGATTTGCATAATTTTTATGACTTTATTTTGATGATTGAGAATTACTGTCATTCCAGCTGGAGATGAAGTGTAGCAGAACTCAAAAGAAATGTGAGATGGGGACAAACACGTCACTTGAACAGCCTCAGGACAAAAGTTATGTCAAATGTGTTTTGATGCTTCTGCTTCAATTTTCCTTCCCCTTCCTAATCTTTTGGTTATCGTAAAAGCGATGGCAAAAGCAAGACCACATATTATATTGCTGAGCTGAGAGCAAAATCTTACCCTCGGGAGCTTACTCAGGAACAAAAGGGACTGCATTATTATATGAAACAGTTTTGATTATTTACTGTGTCACGGGGATACTAATGAGAATAAATTCCTTGGGTATGTTAAATACACAGAAGCTTGGTGTCCATCCAATTGGTGGAAAATCCAAGTCAGCACCTGGGATATTATCAGCAGGAACAGTGAAAATAAGAACACTTTATCGGGGGGGAAATCTGTGAAATTAGAAGTCCTCTCGTGATGCACTTAGTATAATCTGTGCTCATACACATTTAAAAAGGAACAGCCATCAACAGAGCTTCCATAGAACACACGTTAGGCATTACATCGTGCAAAGTTTATATATGGTGTTTTCATCACTTATTGTAAAAAGACCAACAAGGTGATGTGGTAAAAAGGAAGCTTTTTTTAAATCCCCTTTGTGTAGGTGTGAAAGTAAAAAGATGATTGCCTTAAGGGTCAGGAAAAGATATTACATCTCTGTTCACCCACGCCCTAAAATTAGATTCATCCCAACTCTGTCTCACCACAGTGGGTAACATCAAAGGGGCACAGTGCCTCAGAATTCCTGGAAATTACATAGAGATTTGAAGTTATTTTGTGGTCAAATACAATAGAGTTGACTACTCAATGAAATAATCCAAAATAATGGAAGAGATACAAAAGGAATGGATAAAGAGTTTGAGGAAAGCTGATTAATTTATGGATAATCTTTCTGTCTACACATCCTCCTTCTTGCAACAAATTCTGTGGCAGAGCAGAACCTGGCTGCAACCAGATACAATTCATGTTATTGTTCAGGAGAACTGTAGTAAAGGTACAAAATCACAACAAGCTCCTATAGAGTTGGCTAATTTAATTGAAATAAATAGCTTACCTTAACTGAGAAACTGAGGGAATTGATGAATAAAATATTTATGAAATAACAATCATGCTGAGGTTTGAGCCTCAAAGTACTTCCAAGCATAAGAAGCTTTAGCTGAGTTATGGGAAGGACAGACATATCCATCATTCCCTACATACTTACTGCCTAGAAAGCTAGTCTGGATACTAATATTAGAGATAGACACATTTCAACCAAGTTAGCAATCCTCCAGAAATCCTGGCTGTATGTCCTGCTCCCATATGGCAAATCCAGCCATTCAGGAGAAGCTGGGCTTACTGCAAAGGTGATGTATGGAGTGTACATACACACATAATTAAACAGCACACTTGGACTTAGAATCACACAATTAGAATCATACAATTGTCTGGGTTGAAAGGGACCCTTCAGGCTATCAAGTCCAACAATCACCCTAACCAGCCAAAACCACCACTAATCCACATCCCTAAGCACGGCATCTACCTGTCTTTTAAACCCCTCCAGGTCATGTCCCCGGGCACCCTGTTCTATGCCTGACAATCCTCTCTGTGAAGACGTTTTTCCTAACATCCAATCTAAACCTCCCCTGGGGCAATTTAAGGCCGTTTCCTCTCATCCCTGGAGAGAAGTCAGCCCCAACCTCTCTACACCTTCCTTTAGGCAGCTGTAGGGGGCTCACCCCCTTCTCTGGACACACTCGAGCACCTCAATGTCTTTTCTGCAGTGAGGGGTCCAAACCTGGACTTAGTTTTGTTGCACGAGTACAAAGCATTGTCCAGCAAAACATGAGAAGCATCAGATTTACCAAACAGCACAGATACTATTAATCCTGAAAACAACAGACCAGTGACATTCAGAGACATATTTCTGCACAGAAAGTATCAGACAGAGATCCAGCATCCTCATCAGGGCACGTGGAAGGGAGGGTCTATAATCCAAGAACTGCATCCACATTACAGCCACAGAAAATGCTGTAACAGTACACACATTGCAGAACAGTAATATCTTGTGTAATCAATGTTTTATAGACACCCTGTGTATTAAAAAAAAAGGAGGAAAAAAAAAGACCATCAGGCAAAGTAAAGCTCTCATTTCTTTATTCCCAGTGGTTTTGTTCCAGCACAGAGAGAGATGTGTCTGGAATGCAGATGTGGCTGGTTCTGCTGGGGTGAAGGCGGTTTGTCTCTCATTATTACTTGGAGGAGAGGACAGTGTTTCTGCTTTCCTAACATACAAAGCAATATAAGAAAAATAGTCTTTCAACAGAAAGAAATAAATACAATTAAGCACAGCTAGGATTATACCCCACTAACTACTTGGTTATACTTGTGAAAATGGTTTTTCAGACTGTTGCTCGTCTGCTCTCTGGGAAGATACCTAAAAGGGAACCTCACATTTTTTCTTTCAAGAAAAACATGGGGAAGTACCAACTTAGCTTGGACTCATTAAAAATCTCAGTTTAATAAAATTCTTTTTGTACACACGTAAAAAAAATAATTAAGAAGTTCTGTATATAGAGCAGACAGTCAGATAATACGATTTGCCTATTTCTGCAGGCTTGGTGAATCACTGGCTGCAGCTGAGTTTTTCAGTTCCTCCCTCCCTTGTTGAGATCTTTAGAAAAAACACATTTTCCCACAGGAAAGCAAGTGATCCCTTTTCATTTGAGGAAATGAAGTCAATTTAAACACAGCTATTTCTTACTCTGAAACACCTACTATTATAGGGCATTAAAGTTCAATAACACCCACCCCCTATATTTCGGTATAAATCTAAACTTATCTTAGAGAAGATTAACAAACTACATAATTTAAAGATGATTTTACTTTGAAGAGAAAAGCTAAAAATCTGTTATCTGCTATCTAGGCTGCTTAATGTATTCTATCAAACGTTCTCTTTCAAATGCATTTGGACCATTAGAGTTTTCATTCCCATATGAAGCTTTTCAGCTTTTGAGACCACAATAATTTTACTGACATATGATCACAAAGGACTTTACCTTGCCAGGTGCAGACTTGAGCACTTGTGACTTTACCAGGATTTATGGAATTCTAGGAGGAAGTATTGAATACCCATAGGAAGTCAATCAAGAGGATATTTAAGGCTAAAATCTCAAAGACAGCAAGGACAAGCTTTTGAGAAAAAAGCATTAAAGATGCACACTCAATATACTGGAGATAGTCTAGAACATACCAATTACTCTGCTCCTGCCCACTACCTCATGAGACAATGCTTGCCTAATACTCATCCTTCCCACTTCAAGCCTATACACCCTTGAGGGAGAGCTTTATTAATGCCCACACAAGGAAGTGTCCATCACTGCACGAAATAGCCAACTGCTTGGTGAATAAATGGATTGGCCCAAAACCAATGCCCATGATTCACATCACTGCTTCTTTTTATTTAATGTGTTGAGATAAATAAAGGACTTCTGGTTGTAAACACAGCTCTCATTTTTGAATAATGATAATGGACAGGAGATGGAGAAATTATCATTCTTTTAAGAGTTATTGGCTCATACTATTAATGGCAGGGGCCACAATTTTAGTTTAGGCTTCATATTACACAAGTTGCACATTTTAACTTAAGTTTATATTCATTCACCTATATATTTTTCTAATCCTATACCGATGATCACTGTAAATGCCGTTAGCTGTTTATGTATATAGTGTTTAGACACCAAATCAGCAGCTGCAAAGTCTGCAAACAGCATAACACTGTAAAATTTGGTTGTGGTTTTTTTAATTGCTAGTGTTTCAAGACACCCACAAAGCTTTTCCCCTTTTCAGTTCTGAAGGGATAACTAATCCTCAGCTCTAGTGCACTAAAATTAACAACAGCAGACCACTTGTTTAATAGGGTTAGCAATACAGACTCCCTCTAGATGTTCTCAAGTGCATCTTGATTCACTGACTGACAAAGGAAGAAACACTTTTAGTTTGTGTTCAGGTTCCTTTTAGCATAAAGCAATTGCAAATAACAGAAGGAGAAATCCTACAAAGGTTGTGTCGTTCATTTACCCCAACGTGACACCTAATGAATAGATTTTTTGCAGACAATACCCATACCTGACTGGAATTGATATAACTTCTCTATGCAAGCAATTTTGTATAGAATTGGATGGACAGGAGGGAGCCCAGGACTGAATTTTATATTGCATCAAGTGATTCGTGTAATCACTGCTGCACATGTGGTGGTGGTTACTCAGGGGAGGATTTTGTCTTGTTCATAGTGTAGAGACTCATTTTTCATTGGCTGTCTGTGCTAATTTCATTTGGTATCCTTCCTAGGAGAGCTTGATTTGTGTTTGAAAGTAGTACAGAAATACATCCTTCTTTTTTCCTCTGTATTAAAAATTATCTTTACTGTCTGTCTGCCATGAGAAGTACCAGAGTAACTCTGATGCTGTCTTACCCAATCTGACACTGCAGACCTCAGGCTTTATCAGAACATCAGATTCTCACTAACAGCAGGAACAAGCCCAGCCTCTGTTTATAAAACAGTGAGTGCCCACTGAAGCTAGTGTTGCAGATTACCTCTCTGAATCCAGTGGTATAATCTCGCTGTGCTTTCCCATCTTCCCTTTTTGGTGGATTGGGAAGGCAACAGGGCATCTCCTCCTTATTTCACTTTCCTCTCTACATTGCTGTTTTTATTGCACTTTTCTCTTTGGTCATTCTTTTGTTTTCTTTCAGTTAGTTATTTCTTTTTCAGTTGCCTGTGATTTCCTCTCACCATTCAGAGGTGCATACATTTGCGCCTCAGCCTGAAATTACATTATCATCCAGCAAAGCTGAGTTGCAAAAAACAGTCAAGAAGTCATCTCATTTGTCCCCTAGGAAGCACAGGAACCAGCCAGATTATCTGGTAAGAGTGCAAAAGGCAAAATACATCCTGACCCATCACAGCTTTCCAGAAGTAGTCTGTTCTATGACTGCTCCATGTAATTAGCCTTGAAGGAGACAAGCAAGGAAAGCCACAGGAACTGCATGAGGCCGATCACAAGTTAATTTACATAACATTCTCATTTATTACTTCTTGAACTAGACAACTTATTTGGCTTTTATTTTAGCTTTATATTCTTTGTGTACTCTGTGCATGAAATGAAAAAGTGGGAGTTTCAAACCGTAGTTTCCCTGACCAGTAGTAAGAATTCTAAAGGTCAGGGAAAATGCCATGAAACAGATGAACTATAACAACTTCTTTCTCTTTTTTTTCCCCCTAACAGAAGTGAATCAAGAAAGGTAGGAAAACGCTGGCATTTACTCCTTAGAGCAATTATTTGCACAGTTATTTTCCATCCATGAACCCTTTTCTGTTGTCACTGTTTGCTATTCCCTGCATCAAGGTGTGAAGACTATACCTAGAGTTATCATACCTTAACCTTTCCCACTTGTGATATGAAAAAGGAATCATCACATTTCTGCTCTCTACAAGATTTACAGATTTTATATAAATGACATTTCAATTATATTCCACCTGCCTGTCATAAGTCTGCAATAGCTGTACAACATTACTACAGTTTAACTACTACACACCATTTAGTATCTCGAGCTAGGGTGCCTTTTCTGAAATCAGTCTTGTTACATCAAAGAGCAAATATGGAAACATAAGCAGGAGATTTCAGAAAAATCAACATTTGAAAAAAATCCTGGTTTTTACAGCTGTATGGCCACTGCCTTATGCTCTTCATATGCTTGAAATGCTAGTGCAAAGATCTGGAACAGTGCAGGTCTATGTCCTGCACAGCCTGGCTACTACACAGGGAACTCACCCTCCTGTTTTATTGTCTCTTTGCTCTCTGAACTCCTGCAGATACCACACATAGGGAAGAGTATATTACAGTTAATCACTTTCTGGCACAGTGTTCCTTTAACCAACTTCGAGGTGCTAACGGGAAACACTTCTGGGCAGTATCTGTCTCCAAAAGCTGCACATACATATCTTCAGAGCAGGGGCATCTACTGATGTTTCCCTCACTTGGTTTACTGATGGAGGTGAAAATAAGACTTTGTTTCCTCTCTAAAAGGAACCCACCATCCTTAATAAATACCCTCTCTATTATCCATCTAAATAAGCTTCCTTTACCTCATGTAATCTCAAGCCTATGGCAAGAATGAGCAAACACAGACACTTAACTACATGAGAATAGCTCAAGAATACAGAAAAAGGCCAAGGAGGAAGAGGGAAGGGAGGAAAAATATTGTTTTTAGTGTTAGATATAGTTTTTCTTGCTTTGTATTCTGGGCTATGCTTAGATCAGCGAGTTGGAAGATTGCCACGCTGTCTTCTTCCACTGTGCACACATAGCTCCCATTCAAGCCAACTTCATCCCCACCCCCCCAAAGCAGCTGCAGTCATGCACTAGGGCTTCTATTCCTGGTACATGAAGTGCCGCAAGAGGAGAATGAGAAGGGTTGTTTGAACAAGTCTGCTGTTGCATCTGGTAAGATTCAGCAGTGCCCAAGTGTATTGTACATGAGGAAGTTCAGACAGATGCTCCCAGAAAGACAACAGACTGTTGCACAAATACTAACAGCAGGAACTTCAGGGGTTCCAGATCAGCTGTCTTTTGAGCACCCTGACATACTAGACAGCAGGAACAATCAGCTGGCCTCTTAACACCTCACTAAGGTTTGAAAAAATTTTTAAAGATATATTTTTTTCCCCCCATGACTAGAATCTCTCATCCAGATTTGGCACAGAAATCATGGATTGTTACCAAGGAGCAGAAATGCAGAGACTGGAATACACATTTGGGGAATGGACATTTTACTTGAGGAAAATAAAGCTTAGTAATAAATAGAAAAATTGCTTAGCTAGGCTCTACATGTTACTACTGTCAACAGTGAATTATGCAGTTTTCTATGTCTGGTCTTTTGACTCCCTTATTGATTTATTAGATTAGCTCTTGCTCCTGTCATAGCCCAGCTTCAAAAGTACAGTAGCTTAAACTGGCGCCGCTTCAAAGAAGTGCTTTGAGAAAATGAATAGGTACCAGAGATAATAAAATTAGATGTCAGTACATTAAACATTTTTTTCCCCATGACTGGTCATCACAAAATATCATAAAATCTGTCATAATAAAGGGCAGACTGTTACAAATAGGCTGATGAGGCATGAAAGATCATATGTGAATTATTTTACCATTACTAAACTAAGTGGATGAATAGTTCATCCAAAGGTCTGAAACTTTTTGTTGGTACAGATTTCTGTTTTCCTTATTTTCCATAACTGAGAAAGTCGGGATGACATTTTTATAGTCAGAAGTTCATTTCAATCCCAGTTGACTAGAAACTCATATTTCAGTAATTATAGGAATTTTGAAAGATAACCAAAGAAATATTACCTAAAAAACTTTATGCCATCTAATGAAGCAAGCTGGAAAGAGACTGTATTGTTTACTGTGCCCAGGACTTCCTGTGCTCTCTGGGAACAAGATGGAGAATGACCATGGTGACAGCACGTGACTGCAGCTGTACTTCAGTATAACTTGGACCTGCCTTTTGGTTTTGAAAATCATCAGTTTAAGGAACTTCTGAGCTGCAGTTTGTATTCAGGTCTTTGGTTTTAATTCCTACCAATGAAGATGTTGTTGTGAATCTCTGCCATTTGTTTTTTAATGATCTTCAAGCCATTGCCCAGCATAACAATAAACTCCAGAGATATCATAATGTGCTGATTTGGGGTCTGGGACAGAGTTGAGGAGGGTAACACACTTCTGATTGAGTTTAAATTTGCTACTTTTACATAGCAAAAAGTTAAAAAAACAAATTAAGAACTACTGAGTTTTATAATTTTCATGTTTAAGGAATATGTGATCTCTCTTTCTCCCCTCTTGGGCAAAGCACCTGGTAAGATTATTGATTGTCCTTTTGGAGAATGTAACTTTAATAAAACAAAGGGAACAGGTGAATTGTAACCCGAGGAAAGCCACACACTGCTCAATAGAGGCATTAATTGTATCCGGCTGCTTTGCAAAGCCATTTTGTCCATCTGTCAACAACATGGTATCAAGAGTGTAAATATTCATTTCTCTGTGTGGGGGATACAGGAAAATTTGTGTTCAAGCTTTAGACATTTTGAGAAAGAAATAAACTAGTCATATGCCTAAAATTAACTTAATTTGTTTTCTACTACAATGATTTAATATGCAGTTTGATGCTGGAGACAAATAACAAGCTGCAGCTGTTGGATCACTGTTGAGGGCATTTGGACAGTTTAAAGATGCATTAAATCTTCTAAACACCTGTAACCAAATGAGTGATGTAAATTAGACTCAATTTCATTTGCTTACATAGTAAAGTTTGGTATATTTTGAATTTTTTTTTTAATTAAGATACTAAACAGATTGTCCAAGATTTACTTAGTGATGCAGTGGTTTATGTTATTTTTCTAAAAATTTATTCACCACCTGTTTCATGGCTTTGTTACGTGTATGCCAGTGTCTGAAAGATCCTCAGCTGAAAAAACAGATCTGCCCATAAATAATACACAGTATTTTACCAATATTCATAAGGAAAAAAAAAATCTACTTTTAAAAGGGAGCTTTTTGTATCAGCTCTTCAATTCAGAAGTGTAAAACGCTGTATTGCCAAGAGTTGCAAAGAGTTCAGAAACGAATGTCAACCCAAAATATCTCTAATGAAGAGTTTATCTTGGTATTACTAGTAGCAACCTAAACCAAGATAGTGCAAATTTTTTCTGCTTCTTGATTAACTGAGGATTAGAGGGCACGGGGAGGAAGCACAGCAAGAACTTCCTCAGGAGTATTTGTCAGCTGAACAAGTTACAAAAAAGTATAAAGCCACTTTCACATCATGCTTCCCACAACAGGAAAGACAAAAATGTTGTCGTGTCCTTCACCCTTCTGTAGCTTGGAAAGCTGTAGCAATGCACTCAGGGTTTCAGAGAGGACATTCATAACTAACTCATGTCAGTATTACAGTTTTTATAAAGATGATTAATGAATCTATAAAATGCTGAGATATCATTTAACTGACTCGAGCATCAAAAATTATCACCATGCAGCATGTCACAGAGAGGCAAAACAGGCAACAGAATGAGATTTTTTTGAAACAGCTGATGAATAGTTTCCTTTGATGGAATTTCATTGACAAGGGAATAAATAATAGCTAGGAAAAACACCACCACAGGGGAAGTCTCACTCCTGGTCAGCTACGTGCTGAAAGTGATTACTCAAAATTTACTCTGTAGTTTCTCTCTCAGATGGACAGCTGCTATTTGAAAGATCGAATCCCTCTGTGATAAATGGTAATAAATAATTGCAGAACACTAAAGCAGAGAGTCCAACTTGCCACAATGGTGGAGACTACTGAATGGGCAGCAACATTTCCATGTGTAACAGTGACGTTAACAGAACATGTCTGATAGCAGCACTCGAGAAGATACTGACTAGGACATCCCAGACCTCTTGTCTTCTTTATAGAGGTGCTTTGAGGAAAAGCCTAATGGGTGAAAGAATCAGTGTAGAGACAAAACCATACTTCTGGCTTAGTGGATATAATGTACAAAAGTCATTAACTTCCATCCTAATGGACTGCATTTTCCTTATTGATGGATGAATACAACTAAAGCAGCTTATTTCTTCTCCCTTTCCTACTCTTCTGCCTTATACTAATTCCTTCCAACTACTGCTAGTACAAGCCAGCCTTTGGCAATACTCCCAACCTGCTGCTGTGGCTTCAGTAGACTAAAACACAATCCCATTAGACTCAACCCATGACTTGAAGGGAAACACTGCAGAATCTCAATATGCTAAACAGAATTCAAGTTTTACTTTTACAAGTTTGTTAGAATGAACTCCTTTAATCCAGGAAGAGACACACTTATATTGTACTTATTTAATCTACACCTAGAGTTGGGAAGGGAGAGATTGTTCCTGGGTGATTTATGAAATGCTGAACTAAGAATCTACATTAAAGTCAGGGCTATAGTAAATAATAAATATTGTTGTTATTGAGGTAGTGATGCAAGAAAGAAATGTGAGGAATCAAAAAGTTCAGCACAGTTTTTCATATAATCTAGTATATTCAATTGCAGAAGAGCTAAAAAATCCCACAGCTTTAAGACAGATAAGTTTATGAGGGTTTTGTTATAAAAGACACTGAAGCAAAGTGCTGATTTATCCACGTAGATATTTCATATTAAAAAACCAAACACAGACAAGAAATTTTCTAACCCTTTCCCTTTTTCTTGAATTTAACATCTTGCAGTTTGTGTGCTTCCCTGTGAACCGTACCTTGAGTGGTAGATAATTTGAAGAGGGTGATAAAATGTCTCCATATATCTGTCCTACTGAGTTTTAGATTGAATTTAAATTAAACTAAAAATATTTTTCATGGAAAAATTAAAACTGTTCTTTCTAGCCAGATGAATATGTGTTGAGGTTTTTTTTAAAAAAATTATTCTATGTCCCTTCAAACATTTCTTTTTCATTGAAATGCAATTCCAATAAATGCAGTGGAAAGCTTGAAGTGAAAGTACCAGGGGTATCATCTTCAGGAGGGGGTAAAAACCCTACTTCCACCCTGCACGAAGGGCTTCTCTCAGTGATGATCCTCAGAGTAAGGACTGAGTCAAGCCGTATATGAAATGCTAATTGGTTTTGATAACACTGCACATAAACTTCGACAAAAGGTATACTGATAAAGCCCCAATTAATCTGAGTGTACATCTATATTCTACTGAGAAGACACCAGATATTAGCTAATAGTATGTTAATGCACAGCTTTAGTACACATTAAAAGGTTCATGAAAAGTAAGAGAAGCCTGGCAATGATAAGTTTGTGCTTGATAGGAGCAAGAGTTAAAGCCTGAAGCTTTAACTTCATTTTAAACTCAGTTTCACAGAATCAAACTAGAAGGCTATGATATATAGGGATAAAATTACTGATTCTTTCTCTCCTCAAAAGATAAACACAGAAATAGCTTAAGTATTCCATGAGTAACTCCCTCATAGATTATACTATTTACCTTGTAGGAATGAATAGGAAATGTGCCTCAAAAATTCAGAAAGTTCTTTCAGATACAATCTCCAAATACAGAAAGTCAGCTGCAAAGAAAGAGAGTAATACATTGTTCTTCATATCCACTGTCATTGGAACATGAGGTAAGAGATTTCTGTTACTGTAATGGAGGCTTTTGTTAGACCTTAGGAAAACACTTTAAAAGGTCATGAGACACCGTGGTTCAGGTAGACTCGTCTGGGATCCCCCGTTTTTGTGGATGGATGGGTGGCCTGTTGGGTACCACGCAGGAATAGTTCTTTCTATGAGTGGAATAAAGTCATCTGTTAAGTCTGTTTCAGAGATTCTTTTCTGCATTTTTTTCTACAATTCTCAGTTAACCAGTGAGTGAGCAGTGCTCTCAATGAAAAACAAAATTCTTCTCCCCTTATCAATACTTTATCAGTGAAGTTACATACAAAAGTGATGCAGCAGATATCACTACATAAAAATCTCCTCACCAATTTCCCTAAAGCCCCAAATAAACTGAAACTAAAATCATGTAGATAAGGGAAGTCAGGATCCCCCCAACTCCAGTCACCACTCTGTCCATGTACTAAGTCTTGTTGCTAGAAAAAAGCCCCAAACTTTCCTTTTCTTTTTCCTTAGGATCAATGAAAAATCCCCAAGAAACTTTCACCTGAAATTCCAGTGGGAACAGCAGGTGCTTGTTACTTCTGGAAGTGATGGTATCTGCTTGTAATTTCCAGTGATTTGACTTTTTAGCTGGAGAACATTATTCAAATGGATTTTTTGCAAAACTAAACTATATTGTAGTTCATGTTTCAGCTGCTAACTAATGACAGTAGGTTAATTAGAGATTTCAGCCTTTGTGGAAGTGACTCGCAATCCTGATCTAAACATGGTTTCCACACTTGCTACTTTAGATGTTCTTTGTCGTATGTAAAACATTTTATTATGGCTAATAGAAAGTTGAATTAATTCAAGAAAAATGAAAGTTGTTTGAGGGAGCCAGGGAATATCGTAACCTTGATGCAGCCAAGTGTGGAGGACAGAATACCAATTAGCACATATACATACGCTTAGAAGCAAGGCTGTACAACAGAAAAATGAATGGATTGTTCAGCTTGTTCCAGCCATTCTTACAGATTTAAAGCTGAAAATTAAGGCTCAATATGCATCATTTCCCTCTGTGTAAATTGGAAGATTGTTTGATTCCCCACTTGGTTTTGAGATGATGAATAAGTAGTGTTTTGGAGGCCCTATTAAGGCAGGGAAACAAGAGGTTAGTCTCTAGCCAGTTGAAGAAATACTCTTTTCTAAGCTTCAGTAAGGAATATGCGACTGAGGGAGTTTTTACAAGCACCTCTATACCATCCAGTCGGATTTTTCATTTACCCTGACAAGTGGAGCAGTGGTCTTCAAATTAATGAATGCCACTGAAGTAATGTGATATTAAATATCACCCAGCACTATGCAAGTTATTTGAACTCAAACTGAGTCATTACTTAAAATATTTAAAATCCATGTTTTCATACCTAAGGATAAACAGCTCCGGAAATGCATTAAAGTATGACCTTCCAACCCTAGTGCATCCTGAAACACACAAAATATGCTTAAAGAAATAAAAATCAATGTAACTCTCACCTTTTGAATTTTCAAGCATGCGAATATTTTAGAGAAACAGCCAGAAAGTCATCACATCAAGACATAAAAGTCCAATTAACAGCCAACAACAATAGTAATAAATATCTCCCCCTCTTTCTGGTCCATACTTTTTACATATAATTCTCTATGTTTTGTTTTACAGCCTGTCAGCCCTGTTAGGATATAACACTGCTTTTTCCACTGCTGTGTCTCATCTCATTTTTGGGTTGGATTTTGTTTTTCATGTGAGCAATCCCTGCCAAGACAGTTCCTGTGTTAAGCTAATCCATTATTTTGATACTGAGTATTTCTGTCTAGAAAAGAGCCTTAAATTCTTAAAGAAGAAATGGTGCATAAGTTCAGCTAAAAAAGAACCTTTCATTTCCTATGCATCCCAGGAAGAGGTGAATGGGTGATCTGGGGAGTACTCAAAGATTTTGTACAGCTGAGGGAAAAATGACTTCTCCAAGGTCCTTGCATAAACCTAGAGCTTTGCTGTCCTGCACAGATGTGTTCCTGTGTCTTCATTCATGTCAGACTTCCCTCCCTCTCTTTTATTGGTACACACTGCCATTCTGTTCAAACTTGTGAAGAAGCTTTCTTTTAAAACCTGGAAGCATAAATCCCAGCTGTTACCGTTTTTCTCTCTCCCTCTCCCCAGTCCATCCCCGTGTTTTATCATCACAGTTGGAGTAAGTGTATCTCAGCAATTACACCACTTCCACAGGTGGTTCTCGGGCCACTTGAGCTGACACTTTGAAATATTAGCAGGGAAGTAATCCAGGTGCAGGCACTGGCAAGTGTCCAGCAGCAAGTTAACAACCAGTTCAGAATTGTAAAGGGGAGCTTGTATTATAATGCTATTAAACAGTTGAAGTTAGAGGTGGAAATCCAATTCATTTCATCTATGAACCACTTCACCTCCAAAGCACTGCAGTTCACTCAAGTGAGGGATCAGCATGTGCTGGGACTTCCATAACTCACAACATTTTTTTCCTAACATCTTGTTGCAGCAAGAGCTGATCATATGAGAGTTAAGGCTATAAAATATGAGCTATAGCTCTTTTCATAGAAATACTTAGATAGAGGAGAAAAATTATAGTCTATATTGATTCTGAAGACACTAGGGACAATGATGCAAGAAACAAGGCTCCTTCCAATAAAGAACTCTCTTACATACTCAGTGCCTTCTGGCTACAGTGTTCCTGCAAGTTAAAGGAGAAAAATTACCATTGCAAGGGAACATGTAGATTTAATATATTCCTCCTCCTCTTTTCTCTTTCATTCAGTGTGTGCAGTGTTACAGCAAAGACAGGCTGCTGTCAACAAACCAGAGCTTGAAACAATCACATTATGCCAGGCAAAACTGGGCTCTCTGAAAGCAAGCTCTCAGATTAGAAACTTCCTGAGATTGTGTGTGCATACGTGGAGGTGTGAGAGAGACACGGGCTGGACATGACAAAACTGCCTTGACACCGAGGGCTTAAATCAAGTAACTCTGAATACAAGAAAATACCGTGGCCGGTATTCCTGAGGGTAAAGTTTTCAGAAGCTCAGTGACACCAGAACCTGCCTTATTTATCAAGGCAGCAGAAGCCCCATGTATGTTAGTGCTTACACACAGATAAGCCCATGACACGTCAACAGTCAACTAGAACAGGAAAACAGTTCTTGAATACTCAAAGAATGCAGCCAATCATGCTCACTTCTAAAAATAAAATCATTTTACATTCTCGTCTGTGCAGGAATTTTTTGCAGGAATTTGTGTGCCCAGTGCTGGTGTTCAGGCAGGAAACACATTAAAGACACAGAGAACATTTCTCAAGTCTTGTTACACAGATTGACATGGTACATAATGTAGAGTGGCATCTCTGAAAACATCCTAAATTCTGTCTTATATTATGCATCCTTTTTTTAACTTCAGCTATCTTCAACGTTTCCACAGCATCTAAAGGCATCCACAAAACTGCATAATTAGCTATAATAAATTATATTACTGGAGTTAATAATCAGCACAGACTGAGTTTCATCTAAAAGTCCATTGAGAAGAGAGACTGTCCAAAAGGCAACACTTCAGAAGATGCAGAACTTGAGTATTTGTTAAAGACTAAACTGGTAATTTATAACTTGTTATTAAAAAAAGGGCTTTCTTCAAATGGCAGCAGAATAAAAGCATACAGGGAACAAACCAGATGCTGATAACAAGCTTATATATAACATACTTTAAAAAAATAAGTTCACAGCAAATTGGGAAAGTCATCTCTCCTCAGTATGAGAAATCTCACATGGGGAGAGAGCAGAAACACAACAATACTTTAACACCATTATTGCTTTGGACTAACAGATATTATAAATTGTTGCAGTCATTCAGACTTTATTTTCATGCTTCATTTGACAGTGTTGTACCTACTGAAGAAATAAAAAAAGCCCCAGGTAAATAGGGAAGGAATAAAACATAAGGCTTCCCACCTCCTGTGTGCCAGAGCAGATAATGGGAAGCTAATATTGTTTACGCTGTTTGTCTCATTATGTAAACTACTAATGAAATATTAAATATTTTCTCAGCTAGCAGCATAAAGGAGGTTGGGATGAACTCACTTTACTCCATGATAACTTCTCACCATGCTTCCTAACAAAGTCTCCTCTTAACAAAGAGACACAGTGACTTCTACATCTGCTAATCCTCAGCTATGTTCAGCTCTGGATCTAGTCAGCTTGACTTCACGAGCTCCAGCCTTGATCACCTTTTTTGCTGTGGATGGCCCACAGCATCCACTGATCTGATGTGCTTGTCCACTGGGGAGGTCTGTGGTGGTTTAGTACCCATCTGGAACATACAATTGGTTCATAACTTGCTTTAAAACTGGTAATACTAATGAGCATGGGATCGTGCTTCACTTTTAGAAGCTTTAACCACCTTGCAAGCAGTGGTATTTTCCCTTCTTTTTGAAAGTTCTTTCTCCTTGCTCACAGAAGGTGAATTCTGCAAGTATTTTGTACCAATAAAAAGGAAGAAACCTCCTGGCAACCCGAGGTAGCTAGCAAACCAAGCATACAAGGACAAGAAGGTCAAATTCCCTATTAGAAAGGAATTCAGCATCCTATCTCTTTCTGTCCAAGCCTCTTCCAAAAAACCTGGTGAAAAGGTACTGCGGAGAGATCAGCTAGCTGTCCCAGCAGGGCTAGGAGTACTGCAGAGCATCAAGCATCCTGCTTATCCAGAAGCTTCCAGGTTTTTCAGTCTTCTCTTCATCACTTGGTTTTCTAAAGGAGTATCAACTCAGGTTTACTGAAGTGCTCGCATGGTGACAGTCTTGCTGCTTAACACAGACAAGGGCAGCAAGCAGTTCCCACAGGCACCCCCATGCTGATGGGTTCTGGGTATAACGTCAGGAGTGACAAGGGTACCTCTGATGTAGTAACGTTTTGCTGATGTTCTTTAGGAAAAAAGAAAATTCATTTGCCTGAAGTTTTTTTCCCCCCACAAAGGAAAAGCCTGGGCAGTTTCCACCCTTTCCCAACACACTTTTTAAAGCACCTGAAAGAAATCTCTGCAATTGCTTCCAGGAGTGGAAAAAATTCTGGTGATATAATTTAAATATGTAAATACTATAAAACTGAGTGCAAGGAGTCAGTATCACCTCCAAGCAGGGATCATTTTGTTCAAGTTTGGAGAAAAAAAATACTCAATCCATACCAATTGAATTGCTGGAGCCACACAGTCCCAGGACATGCAGAGGTGGCTGATGCCTGATTTTGTGTGTATGAGCAGGGACCTCCCTGCTCTGCTGGCTTGCGAGTCTTCCTTGGTGAAACAAGGAAGAACTTGCAGGAGCTCACAGTCCTCAGGTGAGCCCCTTTCAAATTCACTCCGGATCCTTTTTGGAGCTGGGATGCAAGAACAGCACACCAACAGCAGTGCCTTTTGCACTCACATGAGCTCCCTTCATTTCTCAATGGTCCAAACAATAATTTCCATCATTTTTTGAGCAGCACAACCAGTACTGACACAGACATTCCTTGATAAATTAATACCCCCATATTTTCTTCTTGCAGAAGATTAGCAGCTGACAGGTTATTGTTTTAAGGTGGAAGTTTCTGCAATGAGCTCCCAAGTTAGTGAAACATTTTCCTTTATTCAAGGACATAGTAGTGTTGCTGATTTTAAGCACCCAGCTGCGGTTACTATGTGACATTATGTGATTCTCTATTGTGGAAGCTTACAACTGTGTTTAGTCACTTGACTTACAGTTTCTTCCTTTTTTAACATTCTTTCTGCAGCATAATTGGACAATACACTTAGCTCCCCCTTCACATCCCTGAACATCTCAACTCAGAATAACAAAGGCATCAGAACGCCATAACAAAGGAATATCATGTAACTTGAACCAGAAAGAGTTGAATGTTTTCTGATGGAATACTTTCCAAAGCCTTTTTTTAAAAAAAAATTCAAAATGGGTATTTTTGCCTGACAGAGTTCTCAAAATAGTTAAAGACCAAGGTATATTATTATACAATAACAATATTTTGTCTTCATCTCTCTATATAACACAGAAGTAGAGTCTCTTCAGTCAAAGGAAAAAATTAATGCAAAGCAACTATCCTCAATTTTTTAAAAACGATTCTTGAAATTTCCAATTACAAAGTTCTGAAGGATTGAATTTTTTATGTTAGTCTTTCAAGTGGTGTTGGTTTCTGCGTAGAATGATAATTTTTGGTTCACGTACTGGGAACAGCAAAATGAAACAATATTACCAGACACTTTGAATTGCATTGATCACTAAGACCAGGATCTTTTTAACGTAGTTCACCTACATTTTTGACTTATATGACATGACAGATAATCGTTTAAATGAAAGTCAATGTAACTCCACAGCATTAATTGACTGAACAGAACACTGTTTTAAAAGTATGCTGTGAAAAGAAGTTGAGACAGGAAGAAACTGATATATTTGTAGATAAAACTACCGAAATAAGTGAGGTATGGAAAACCAGGACAGTTTAAGATGTTCCACACAGATATTCCAAATTTTTCTCTGAAAAATACAGTCTACATAAGAACTTTGAAAGCTGGTGTGGCTAAACTCATTAAAACAAAGAAAGAGGCAAGGGATACTTCTAATATCAAGTTGTCCAACTTCAGTGGTCTGGACCAAGGTTTTTCTTTCATTGAGACTGACTTTTTAGATTAAATGGAAAGAAAAAATTCAAATCTTCACCCCCAAATTTTTATCTCATGAGATTTTTGTTTTCCTCATCAAGCTGCTAACAGTGATCCCCGTCTCCATCCCCCTGAAAATCTGGTATCTGCCCACCTACACAAAATTGCTCATTTGGTTTGATCAATTTTAGCAGCTTATTTTCTGCCCTTTGACAGACATTGTCTGTATTACTAATAACAGGGTCGGTTTGATATCTACCTTCAGTGTTTTATCACTGCTGCTTCTGTTAAGTAAGCAGAGACAAGAGTGCTTTTCTTGCTCTGGTCCCAGGCAGATTATGAACAAACCTGAATGAATAGTTACATGAAGACAGTCCTGACAAGTACATCCCAGCTCATAAGCTGTCTGCATCTGAGCCACTCACGCCACCTTTCACTCTGTATTTGTGTTGCAGAGCAAATGAATCTACAGAAGAGTTGCATTAGCAAAATGAAAGACTGAAGATGTGCAGAGATAATAAATGGAGATATCAATGATACATTCTGTGTTTGGGTGATATGGGACCAATTATTATTAAACTGGTTTCATAATTTAAAGTTTTCTAGAAGGGTACAAAAAAACCTGTGGTGAAGAAACTCACTTCAGGCACATAAAATAGCAACGTTAGATGTTCAAGGTTAGTCATCTTAAAGGGGATTAATTAGGGAGCAACATCGTCTAACCCACTGCTGAAATCAAGCACCAAACTGCAGCATCCAGATTCATACATTGTTTTTTTTAAATCAAATCTTGAACGACAGTTTCTTTTTAAATATTATCACATAAGAACCCCCCCGGTTTTAGGAGAATGAACCGACCTTCTGTTACACACTCCCTGACTGACCCAGCCAGAAGCTTTAAGTAAATCTGCATTTTCTCATGAGCAGGCAGAGGTATTTTGCAGAGCACCTGATATTTATTGCAATGAGAAGGAAACACCATCAATTATAACATGTCAACCCAATCCAGGGAAGTGTAATAATATTTCAGTACAGAGAGAGGGACTAGAAAATCTCCTGATTAATTGCAAGGAGATTGACAGTTAATATTTGGGGAAAAAAACTAAACAAAGCTCCACATTAAGCAAGAATATCTCACCATGGGAATTCTATCTCTAAATACAAGTTTCAAACATACTGGGAAGTGAGCAACCTGACTCTCCATTTAGGTTGCTTAAAATAAAGAACTGTCCTGACATCAGCATGTTTCATGACCTGAAGATACATCCTGTGCTACACACTTACACAGTTACACCTATGCTTTTCAAACCCACAGACGCAGGTTTAACCCTGATATACCAGCTAACAGGGCCTGCACAGCCTGGCTGGCACACACAGCTTTGCAAACCTGAAAAGATTAATTCATTTCTATCAAATAAAATTTAAAGGAAACCCAGGGAAAACAGATAAAACTAAATGCATGAAGGATTTATATCAAAATATATGGAACAATAGATGAAAAGTTTGTGGTTTATAAACTGACAGCATATTAGACAAGCAAGTTCAGGGAAAAAAAAAATCATGAAGCATCCAAAATATTTCCAAATCACAACTAGTTCTGTGTTTCTTACACATGCTATGCAAGTCTATTTTAATTAGTAAAGATGCTCACATTTCAGACTTTTTTCCTATAAATATATCCACAAAAAAATGGAAAGTTGGTGTCTCATCAACTCAAGAATACTCTAACCTTCAAGCAGCTTTCTGAGTCTCTTGGGACACACGAGAGAAATCCAGTCTCACAGCTGCTATCTGGATGAAGTTTCTCAAGATCATATTGAAAAGCTATACTCACCTCGTAATTAGATATATCATTAAACATACACAATTTTTAATGTAATCACTGGCCCATTACAAAAAAGTCCAGTCTCATAGCATCTACTCAACATGCCTCTTACACCACAGATGGTAAGGGACCTCTAATTGGAGGCATTCATTGACATTACAACCTCTTCATCAGTCCCAAGAGGGATTTGCTAAACTCACATTAACTAACTGAACACAATCCCTAATATTTAAACAAGTTAGCAGCAGTAAATCTCGTGTCACACTGTTTCCTACTGCTAAGCAGAGCATAAAATTACTGAGCACCTGTCAACCTCTGCAGCTATAAACTTCCTTTTCCTCAATGCTGCTGAGCAAAAGCCACATTTACTTTTAAAAATCCACTTCCCTCGTACTGCTCAGAACACAGCTGTTTGAGGAAGGAGTCTGAAGGTTTTATTGCTGTAATTTTCTCCATTTCATATTCATCCTATGGACTGTATCTTTGAAAAGCCTCTACAGACAATTTGATGCATTCACATTGCTTTTTTGGACCACTTGGAAGTGGCATAGGATTAGGCACTATTGCTCTTAAATTGTGTGTTCTGGAACGAAGAATGTGATTGCACAGCAGACACATCCATAGAAGCTGCCTGTTTCTTTTCAAAGGATACATGGAAATTTAGCGATAATATTAAAACCTCTGTTTAACAGAGCCAAATAAACAAGATATGCTTTCCTTATATTCAAATATAAATAAGATGCAAGCTTAAAATAACTGAGATTACATCTTTTCTCTACACAAGCTGAAGCACACCCCTCATTTTATAATTATTGTTCAATTCATACCCTAAGTCACCATCAGAAGTTCCGTAACCCTGCAGCACCCTACAGCAGGCACCAGAGCCACAGTTGGCCCCCACTGCCTCAAGCCCACCCCACAGCAAACCAGCATCTCTCCACCAAAGGAGTTCCACACAGAGCTGTCCTCCACACACTGCAGGGAATATAGTGTGGGCTTTCCCCACAGCCTCACTGGGACTAGTGAAATGCTTCAGTGTTAAGCTTTGATCTTGTGATTTATAAATTTAAGTAACAATTACATCTCCCCTTCCATCTTCCTAGACTGCCTGTTAAAGGAAATAAAAGCCCCCAGAGCTGTGGTGAGGTAAGCTTAGGATGTTCTCTCCTCCCTCAAAAATTAACTAGCCACCGTAAGACTCGGAGTCTCTAGTCCAAACAAATCAAATGAGTAACATTTTGTCTCTAAGGGTTTCTGAGGTATTTAGGGAAGCAACCTTCTGGGTTTTCTGAACTTGTTATACTGTCCTTAAAAAAACCTGAACCAAACAAGAAAAACTACAACAGAAAAAAGAAAATCCAAAACAAACACAAACACCCCATTAAAGGCTCTCCCTTCTCATTGCTTTTTTCTCTGGCTGTTAAACCTAAACCACTCCTAAGCTGAATTCTGCCCAACAAGAACACCAGCCTGTTGTACTGTGTCCTAGAGCAGGACATCATAGGCAAAACTCTTATAATTTATCAAATTCCACCAAGCTTATCAGCCCTGGAAGGACAGAAGTAGCATCTAAGTGCTCCAAAGCACAAACTAATATCTTTCAGAAATATAGTCAGATTGTAGAAATACGATCACATCTGAGCATCCTTAGTAAACAATCTCAGTGTGGCTGATAGCACAGAAGGATGACTTTTCTTTCAGAGGCTTTGCACCCTTGTTATTTCACTGAAGATTATTAGAAATCCTCCAGACACTTTCTCAGTATTAGGAAATATTTCTGCTTTTGCAGGGAAAGAAGAAAAAAGAAACAAAGCTCCCGCTAATTTTAGTCTCAGTGAACTCAACTGAAAAACTTTCTAGATCAAGTTGCCATACTTTTGTGAAGACAGATCTGCATTAGAGCAACAAGCTCCCCATCAACAGTACCACTTCTGTAGGATGAATTTTCCTCTAACTTGCTTGTAACTTCTAGTTTACAGAAGAATGACACTTACCAACCAACTCCATATGCAAACCATCAGGGTATTGGCTGTCAGTTGGATTGAAAGGTAGGAGTTACAGCCCAGGACTGTCTGAGGTACCCAGGGTAACATACATACTCCTGAGACGGTCCTGTGCTGATGACTGTCTCGAATCTGTCTTGTCTAATTGCATGTGACAGCAAGGGTATGGGGGCTGGTTAACTCTTACCCTAAACTGAAGTTCATTTTGGGTGTGAAGGGAATAAATAATAAGGAAAGAGAATGATTGTGGTTTTGTTATGGGGTTTGAGGGTGGTGGTGGTGGTGTTCAAAATATGAAAAAAGCTTTTTAAACAGGAATCCTTCAGTATGTAAAAGTATTGATTTTAAATATAATCCTTCCTAATTCTTGTACCACAGTTTTAAGAGGTACCACACTTTATAAAGAGTTGTACAATGCCAAGAAAAGATTATACTGCAGGTACTGAACCCCTCAGCTGTCCGTACCACACAACTGCTGATCTACAAGCATTCAATGTGGAAGCTTATCAAAACACTAAGGACTGAGCAGGAGTCAGCCCTGCACTTAAAACCAAAAGATTAGAGAAGATATTTGTTTATTTAAAAATTTGCAACAAGTTATTTTGCTGGAGCTGTTGCTAGCATTCATTCTATGTTTTCAATATGGCTTTGAAAGATAAAAGACAAAGCTAATTAGTCACAATGTGTCCTGATCTATTCCCTGTAGTCATTTCAATCACACAGTTTGTACTTTAATTCTACAGCTTCTTGTTTGCACGGTCAGCCCTGTGTCACAAACATTGCAGTGAAACTTCAACAATGGTGAACAAAGGAGTCACTTAAAACCACCATGTTCCAAATTTTGTGTTGAGGGATTGAAGTATCTAAGGGGGGGAATAAAGTGAAAAAAAAAAGATTCTGTAAAAAGGAAATATACTTCTTTATACTAATAATGGCTTTTGCATATGTATATGTTGAAACATTTCAAAATAAAAATCTTGTCCCAAAATATCAAAATAGAAAAATCAAAGCATGAACAGACCCACTCCCCATACCAGTTTTCCCATTAGATCTATATTTATTACATTTCTGAGAAGTTTTCCTCTCTAGCACAACACCCCATCACCCCCCTCCCAAAAGTCTTCAGGCTGTAGACTGGACACTTCAGTACCTCGAGCTGCAAGCCTAGCCTCTGGAAGATTGAAAGAGTCTCTTCATCTCCCTTTGCAGTTTAAAACACATGCTTCTTTCCAATCTCCACAGACACCACAATAGTAGTTCTTATCAGAATGATAAATACTCTTCCCCCACATCTTTTTTCCAAAGGTTTCTTTCCTCTGCTACTGTTCACTGTGAACATGTAGAGTAAGGCTCAGATGACTCTGGCTTAAGTCTGTCCCTGCTGTGATGTCTGAACGACTTGCAAGAAGAGAAGGAACAGTGTTTACCTATGATTACCAGGTACTGGTATTGGGAAAAATAATGGCCTTATTCCCCTACATTTAGAATAGAAAATAGCTATGCACATCTGCAGAGAGGTGGTAACTATTGGCAAATAACAACTTTTTGTATGGTGTCTGTGCTTGTGGAATATTGTTCTTCCTCTGTACCATTTACTCTTAGAACTGGCTGGGAAACATAAGCAAAAAAATTAATTTTGCTCACAGAAAATGAAACTTTCAGACTTCAGCAAGACCCTTCCATGAGTTAGCAACAATTGCACATTTCAGAAAATAATGTCTTCTGCATTTTTACCATCTAAACTTCAAAGTGATTTACACATTTGTAACCCACCATCTGTTGAGTATTTCAGGACATGGGGACCAAACATTCGTAACTGCAGGAAATCCTCCTAACAGATGGGGACATTGTCTCTATTAGCCAGACAGCAGCTGTCCTGGACACCCTGTCTGCCTTCCATGTCACCCACTTTATCCCCAGGAGGGTCTCAGCAAGTCAGAAACAGTGACAGGCTTCACCAAGATGCTCTTCTGTGGGGAGAAGCCTTTTGTATAAGCAAAATATGGGAATTAGCTGTAAGAGAAAAAAAGCTTTAAGAGGCACCGTGTACTGTTTGAAATGCTGTCTCTTGGTCCACAAATGTACTGGAATCCTGTTCATTACTGTCCAATCCTCCACTCAAAAAAACCTCCTGAGAAGTAGAGCTATCTGATTACTTTTCCTTCCCCAGAAACATGCTACTCATGTTCAGCTGGTTCTTCTCCCATCCCTCTCCTCAGAAAAATACACAACACCCAACAGGATCCCATTTGTGTGCTTTTTCTACTGCTCTGAAGAGACAGAGCAGAGGAGATGCTGCTGCCAGGTGTCATTCCTGGTTCACCATGGTGCTGGGAGGTATTAACACAAATTTATCAAGTACTTTTCATATGATATTGTGAGTTACCATGAGTTAGTGAAATAACTTGTACAACGACAGTACATGAACTCCTGCCAGCGCTCCAGAAGCCCGGGTCACATCAGACCCAGTCTTGCTGTAAATAGTGAGAAAGATCCTAGATTTCCAGTACACAACAGCATCTTGCAGCTACAAGATTTCTACGAGTAATATAGACTCTGTACATTTAAGGAACACATCCCCAGGATGCTGTTTGGGACAGGGGGAATCTATTGAACACCCTTATTTTGTCTTTGACACTCTTCAAACGAGGGTCAAGTACCAAACTTACACAGCTAAACAGCAACCTGTAAATATTTGAGTTAGATCCACTGGCATCAGTGAAGCCTGAGCAGCTTACACAAGTAATATATTCAAACCAGATAGCATTAGCCTGAAAGAATTTCTTTTGGATATAACATCAGGCCATTAAACTGCCTATCCAGCTCTGTTGGAAGTTTTTATCTGCTTATTTTATAAAAGTAAAATGCGCTGAAGAGAGCCTTGTTAATGAGCTGTGGTAAAACTATTGCTTATAAATTCATCCAGTAGATTTAAACAAAGAGCAGATTTTGATTTTGTGAGTAAATCAGTCTTGTGATTCAAGGGGGGAGAAGGGGGACTCGTGGGTCCTTTTCTCCAGACTCATTGACCATCCCATAGTGCTCTCTTCTCCAAACACAGCAAAGAATAACCACCAAATGGTTGCACTATGGTCTTTTCAGCACTTGCAAAAGCAGAACATTCCACTCCAGGAAAAGGCAGATCTTTCTGTGCCTTTTCACATTTGTTTGCTTTTGTTAGTGTAAATATGGGAGAGGAACAGTACTTCACTATTTAAAAAGAAAAGGACAAGACCAACAGTTGGAAGATATGCTGTGATCAGGCAGGCAACAAAAGAGTTATTTGAAAACAGTAGTATTATTTGTCTTGGTTAAATTTGTAGTTGGACATGCAGATGAAATCTGATGTTCTTTTACCAGCAGACTCTGCCTACCAACACTTCTGGCATCAAGCAGTCTTCAAATTCCAAAATACTCTTCACACCAAGAGGCAGGAAAAGACTATAAAAACCCAAACGAGCCTTATCCTAACATTGTAACGTAACAGCAGCAACTACTTGATTTATCTAAACACTACACATATTTAATATCTTGCTTCTCAAATCCAGAATTCTTAGCTGAAAATAAGATTATTTCCATTGTAGCATTTAATTAAGGGAATACTTTTTCTTCCTAGATTAGAAGGCACTGTCTCATACAGATCCTACACATGGCCCATCTTTGCACGTGGCTTCCACCCACTAGTTATATCCTCCTTGGGATCATCTGCTGTCTTAGCACTGGACTGTACATTTCTTTGGTCGCTTCAGCTCCACAAGCGCCTAACTGTACCCATGGACACACATAGTTAGTCTGACCCATACCTCCTGAGACAGCTCTTTAAGGTGCAATGTCCTTGTCTACAGTGTGCCTTTCCTAAATCAGCCAAAACCCCCATACTCTGTTGCTGGTACTTCCATTGGAGTGAAACAGCACAAGATGCAGACCCACTGGCGAATGCAGTTCCTGAGGAAAAGGGAACGGAGTCTCCTCATACCTGTGGTTATTTGTCACCTTTGTCATGTACATTGTGACTTGGTTCAGGTAAGTCATCTCCCCTAGATGCAAGGTATAGAACATGCCATTAACTGACTCTGTAAAAAGCATTGTGAATTCTTGAAAGAAAAGACCCTAAAGCAGTGTTATTACTGCACACATAATTTATGACTCAAGTATAGGCAGGAAGGGAAAAACACAAATAACATTTCAAAGCTTTTTTTTTTTCGAGGTGGTCACAAAACTTAGCTATTTGTACCTGTATTATGAGCTGTGATAACAAAGTGAGCATGTGACTATTCTGCTTGGTAGCAGAGAAGGTGAAATGACCTTTAATTGTTGCAGCTTAAAAAAAAAGATCCAGACAGTTTCACTGGTGTATCTACCCAGACTTTGAAAAGAAAAAGAAAAGAAAGTAAAAGTGTCAGGAAATAGAGGCTGATTTGACAGAAACACTGTGTAAGAATACCTTGCTTTGTTTTGGGGTGGAGAAGGGTATCTTATCTTCTTCTGAAATTCTGCAGGGATTCAGTTGCTAAGACTAGCTAAAAGGCTCTTGTATACCAGTGTACTGAGTGGAAAACATTCATTAGGCAAATAACAACTAAGGAAACTATTTCTCATATTTAAAAATGCAAGTATGCAAGGAAGTGTGATTTTCTTTAAGCCTGAAAGATGCACAGGTAAGGTCTCACAGCATGCTCAAAACCAAGTCCTCTTAATGCCAACCAGAGCTTCTATGCTCAGGGTGTCACCGATTTGAGTTTTTATTTAAGTTTTATCTGGACAACTTTAGTCTCTTGATACTACAGAAACATGATGCCAATCCAGGAAAATTTTTTTCCTGTGTCACCTTCAATACTATACTGAGGTACCTCCCAAAAATAAGACATAGTTAGCATATAGTAAAAAGAAATGTACTCTGTATTTGTGCAGCATTTGGTACAGATTTTGCTCCCTTTTCTTAGGCAATTTAGTAATAAGGATAATAAAAATATATTACTAACAGATGAAGGCATAAGGCATGATTATCTTGCATCACAATCTGTATACAAGGTAATATTTTTATAAAAATGAACATTTCCAAACAATTAGGTCTTCCGTATTAAATTCTAATGAGTACTGGTCTTAAACAGGACTCTAAATCCAAGGCTCTTGTGATGAATAAGAAATAGTTGAAATAAGAAACTCATGACTAAGCACAATTTCTAGCAAGTCAGATTTGGTTATCAGCTTTTTCATTTTCATCTGTCACCAAAACCAGAATTATCCAAAGTTCAGTGTAGATTGGTCACAACAATAAAACTCACCTCAAGAGAGTGCCTTGAAAGACAGTTTGTACTTTATTGGCTGCAGAATTTAAGATAATAGAAAATATGAAAGACAGTGGAAGTGACCCATCACTTTTATACTGTTTCTGCTCACCAGAGTTGATTCTTATTCCTTAAAACACACAGGGACAGTTGACAGACTGGTAGTTTTGTCACAAAACATTTTATAGAGCTTTTGCTATAACGTGTGTACTACTGCTGAAAGTAACACCCACAGAGTGCTGCTTGACACTACCCCTTGGCCCAGCAATAACAAGACTTGGGCACAAAGAGTGGTAACTGGTGTGCTGGATACTCCCCTCTGTATCATGCACAGGGGCCACTATCCAAAGCCCTGCCCATACATCACATTGTTAGGAAACACAAGTGGCCACCTTTTGCAGCAGACTCTATTCTCTGCCTGACATTTCAGACTTCAAAGGCACAATGACATCTTCCACTTGGGCCTCCCAGGTTGCAGTAGTGACCACATCAAAGGCAGCCTGATAAATAAACCACAGTATGCTGTAGTCCCTGTCTATCAAATAAAATGGGTGCTCTAACTGGGACTGGAGAAGTGTGGATCAGCACCCAGCTCATCACCAAAAGTATCCACCTGCTAAAAAAGTACACTGGTTACTCTGAAGTAGGCTATACTGATTTGCAATTTAATTTTCAATGGAAGCAACTCCATAACATGGAGGGTTCATGCAGAAACCTTAAGTGGAAAGAGCAAGTTTGATCCAGAGATTCAAATCAACCTACAAGGAGCAAGAGACAAAACTGCTTTCAGCTAAGAGTTCTCACTAACATCACTGGATTTTTCACTTGCTTATAAAGGACAAAAATTAAGAACAAGAGAGGGCATAAAGCAGTTATCCAAGATATGTACTCGTTAAAAAAATATTCACATTTGCAGCAATTTGACATGGTGCAAAGTACACCAAGTTCAGATTCACTACAAGAGCAAGAGGAAGAAAGAGGGAAAAAATCCACGTTTTGGCATTAAACTTCTAAAAATCAACTACATGCCACTGCTCAGCCTTAGGTTATATCTTTTCTTCCTGCATGCAGAGATATGAGTAAGAGTTGTGCACTTCTCCGTGATTTGCTTCTCCACCTTTATGCTTTCATGGGCACAGGCTGCACTATTACTCTATTTAAATTCTCATCTATTCTGTGCCTGTAGCCAGCAGCACTCAATTAGCTGATCTGTGATTCTGAACATGCACACAGCACCCCATGTTTCTTTCTAAGCATATGCCCTCAGCAATGCAGCTATCGTATGTGGCTTTAGGGTTCGTCTACATATAAAACCACCAGGGAATCATAGTAACAGCTATGATATGATTTTCTCTTAAGTATTGTTTGATTTTCATAAAACAGCCATCCAGAGAACCTTTTGTGGGAATAAACTAATCTTCAGCCTGATAATATTTAATTAAGCAGTTAAGAAACAAGCCCACCTTACAGAAGTGTTCCTTCTAGCCCTGCATGCCACACAAAAGCGTGTTGCATGATTTAAAATACACACTTTTAATTATACCTGAAAAATTCTCACCAATCCATGCTTTCAGAGCTGGAGCTGATCTAGCCCAGCTTTAACTATTGTTTAGTTTAGTCATGTCAGTTGCAGTTTTCCCAGTACTGCATCATTGCAAGATCTGAATTAGGAATGTGATATTTAACAACTGTCTGAGCCTTCTCACTTAGGTATTTCCTTAAAGTAATACCACATGTTGCGTGCTTGTAGGAGCTAGTCAGAGTACTCACTGAATAAACTATCCAAGCAATACTGTGTCTGCTGCAGCCATGGTATTTCCAGAGCTACAAAGAGAAGCTGAGCTGAATGTTACTGAAAGGTATGTTGAGGAAGATTTGCACTGTTGTATCAGTCTGCTGGACATAGAGATCTAGAGAAAAACTGACTTTATTTCAAACACTGGACATAATTAGATCTTCCAAGTCATTATTTCCCTTTGCTGCAACAATTGTCCTGACAGAAACAAAAATCTAAAGTCAGACTACATGTATTACTACAGGACATAATGGAAACAGAGCAGTTGAAAGACTCATTTCCAAAACTCTGAAATGGCTTTTGGTTTGATTTTGTTGCTGCCTGACAGTTTCGTAGAAGAGAAGAAAATTATCAATGAGGATGAGGCTGGTTCTACAAATTGAGTCTTTAAAGGGAAACACCACTTCACAGATAGCTTTTTAGATTGGAGCAGCTCACAGAGTGCCTCTAATTTAGGAAGAGCACTGAGTTTTCTAAAACCTACAAAAGCAAACCCAAAAAAGGATACCATAGCTATGTACCAGCAGTACAAATCAATAATATTCAGGTATGGCAGCTGAGTGTGTGGGGAGATCCAAGCTAACCAGTTTAGGAATGACACTATAGCTGAGTGCAGTTGTAGTCCAGCACCAGACATTAAATCTCATAACCCCCCCAAAAAAATACCTACTGAGACTGCTGAGCTTTCACAGCTCCCAAGTAATAAGCTTGCAAATTAGTTTAAAACTGGTTATCTGTATTTACTCGAGCTGGTTAATGCATAATTAGGTTTTAAGTTTCTCACTACAAAACTTAGACCACACTGGCAGTCTCAACACAAGAAGGATGTGACGTGGAAACAGCCACATGGGACCATCCTCAGAAAAAGTATTAAACTGACAGTAAACTAATGGGTTCAATCAATTTGGTATAGAAATTAATGAACATAGTAGGAAAACAGAAGGATGAAGAGTCATAGAATACTGAGCCACAACAGTTCAACACAGCATTACATGTGCCTCCACCATACACTATGGACAAGATAGTTTCTTGAAAGGAAAGGATGCTTACAAGCACAATGACACTAATGCAAAAGTCCATTCTAATTTGTTCCTTGATATCTACGCAGGTCAAGCTCTGCCACTGGCTAATATCCATCTGGAGAGCAGTAAAATGCCTTGTCCTGTCTCAAACCTGCAGCGTTTGGCTCCACAGCACAAGGTAGTCATCAGTGCCACAAATCATTAGGGTGTAAAATAACCTGTATGTTAATCTCAGGCTATTTTCTCCTTGATTTATTCCTCACTTCTGCTAAAGCTCTCAGGGTGTTAAACCTCTGTTAAAGATCTCAGGGTGACATTACAGGATGTGTCACATTAGTTCTTCATCTTTACCATAGGCTCCAAAGTCCATTTCTCCAGACAGAGCCAGGCAAAATAATCCACCTCCCCCTCTTAAAAAAACCCCTAACCTGTATGAGAGCAAACATAAAAACAAGGTAAAGGAAAGTTAATCATGCATGATATCAAAGACTGCCTGCCAGTTCTGTACCTGGGGTGGGGGAAAATGTTCACTGTGATGGTACTTTACCTTTTTTTTTTGGGGGGGGGAGGTGTATTAAAATTGTTTTTAAAAACACATTATGGCACACAGACCTGATTCTATCCCTAACAGGTACTAATTCATTTAGCAAGGGAGTCCCAGACCAGGAGAGCACTGAGGGCCATCCTGAACACATTGCACATTTCTGTAACCAGATTGTGGGACTAACACATGCTCTGTCCCAGCTATGGCTAACCTGGAAAACAGGGTGGGTGGGAATAAAACTCCTTTCCCTGTCAACCTCAGAGTAAACTCTGCCTGCAGAGGACAGATGTAGGATCTGCAGGGAATGCACTGTCTGCTATTCCAAACATTTTAAGGACAACCTAAAACTTCTTGAGCTCAGCAGAATCAGAATATCACAACACTTTTTGTGAAAAAGAACAGCCTCATAATTACTCTGCACTCTAAAGTGCTTAAAGCAATTACTGACAGTACTGCTCTACATCTCCTCTTAGCTCTTTCCACAAGAAAGATAGACAAAATAAAGCTTTGTTCTGATTTTTCAATAAGCTTGTTCCCAGTGAAGACAACCCTATTGCAAAATACATCACAGTTCAGGTAACCTCCTTACAGGACAATGTTAGTTACTCCTACCCAACTCCAGAGAGAAGGAATTGACTTGGTTTAGCCCAGGACTGTGACATTCCATTCCCCAGGAACGGAAGCCAAAATTTAGACCTCAACCAACAGCATTAAGTGCCCAAATCACAGGCTGCACAGCCAAGCTTTCAGGGTTTGGGTTTTTTTTTTGTTTTGGGGGTTCTTTTTAATGTTTTTGTGACTGCTTTGCTGTGGCAAGGCAGCACCTCAATGGGCAGGACATGATACCCCACTGTGCTGGGCCCACCCTCTCAGGCTGGGGGAATCATGGACTTCCACACTGAACAAAAGAGTTGAATTAAAGGTCCAAGTGTCCCCTGTAAAATATATATATATATTTTTTTTTTTATATATATATATGTTCAGCTTATATAACTGTCTGCCACGTTTAGGGTTCATTCAGACACAGGACAGCCTGACCAGGCTTCCCAGGCAAATATCCTGATGCACAAGAACTGTATTAAGAGCCATTGGCTCACTTAGAGAGCCACTCAAACTTTTTAATTAAGACTACAATCTTCTGTGCAGCACAAGGCCAGGCCGACAATTTATAATCTCTTGTTGTGTTGCTCAAAGTCACCATCTCATTTTTATCTGTATTGCTGTTATCTATCTTTGCCTACAAATGGAAGCTTAAAGTTTGAGACATATTTCTGGGCACTTGTCAAAATTCATTTCATGAAAAAATGAAGCGTTCACAGGGTTTTTTTCCTCTAAGAACTTCCATTGCACTGAACTGAGTAAATTATGTGGTGATTTCCTATACACATTCCTAACACTACAAAAGCAAAGAGACACAAGTGTAAAAATCAAAACTTCCAGCCAACATTCCACATCCCAAAACATGTGAAATCTTTAAGTCCCAGAGCAATGGGAGAGAGGAATTATTTGTCAAAATGTTTTAACGTGAAAACTTCATCCAGCAGTATCCAAATACCAAACCACAGCCTCAGATGCAGGTGTGTAGGTCTAACAACAATGCTCCATGGCTGGATGCTCAGGAAGGTCCAGATTTAACCTTGAATTTCTTTGGGAAGGAATTGAAATACAAAGATTGAAATAAAAGAGGATCCAAGTCTGAACCCAGCTGCTGCATGTATGGGTAGTACAACTACAATTCTGTGTATCAGACACACATAACTGATTTGCAGACTGAATTACCTGAACATAAAGTGCCTTAAATATTCTCTGTTATCAATCATATTTCAGTTTTACCACTCTAGGTACAGCTCTCCATACTGCAACATTTATTCAGGGCAAAATTTCTGTGATGCTGAACACTGACAAACACTCTTAGACAATCATTTCCTGGTGAGGGCTGGTTGTTTGGCAGGGTTTTTAGTTAATTTACCCTATGGCAAATAGCCTCTTTGACTGTTCAAAGGTTTTAGTACTGTCAACAAGCTTTTATTTTTCTCTCCAAAAATTTTCCCAAAAAGGTTTTATTGGGGTTTTGGGGGTTGTTTCTTGCTTTTAAAAAGAGTACACAGGTGAATTATTCTCCCTAGTAGAACATTGGCATTTTAGATAACATGACTCATATACAACTAATAACATCGATACCTAGAACTCAGTACAGCACCTGCCTGTTCCAAATCCCCAACTCCTGAAATTCCATAAAAGCTCAAATGTTTTCCAGCTACAGTGGTCCATACATTACTGTCACATACAACCTCAGATGTTGACTCAGACACTGAGAGCAGTCATTTCTTTCGTAACATTAGGAAAAATAGGTTTTTTGAGTGACAACTCCAATTTGAAAGTCCACATATGTTAAACTCCATTTCATACTCTATTAACGAGTTGGCATAGATCAAGTGGTGAAAAGCAAAAACCTCCGTGCCTTGGCTTAAGAAGCTCTACTGGGCTTTTTGTATTCCAGCCTGTCGGTAATGCACCTGACGTCATTTCTCTTGGTACATCCTTACATGCATTACTGATCTTATATGAAGATCACTTCTTCCTCAAAAAGAATTCTGCACACAGAACACTCACAAAAGTTGAAAGCTCAAAGACTTTTTTTAATCACTTTCAACCCTATAGTTCAATTAAATCTCTCTCTGAACAATGTAATTAGCTACATATTCAATCTTCTTCCCCCCTCTAGGGATTCTCACTAATCTTTAGCAGAAGTTTTGAACACCCAAAATTTCCAAAGTCTTACTACTTAGCTTTCCTGCAGCTACCCACTTCACTATGCTAGGAAAAGCAGTATTTCACTCACATAATACACTGCAAAACGAGAAAAGAAAAAGTCAGTAGGGAGGTACTTTGTGAATTCCAGGCAAGCATGATGGGGATGCTCAGCACACTGCAGTATAAACCCCTTCATCTTTTATTGCATGAGATGAGCCCAAGAAACATTACTTTTATTTAGGTTTGAAGGCAGCTCAGTGGGATATCTTGACCACATAGCCAATAGATAATTATTTTAAATTTTTTTCCCCAAATACTCTTCCACAATCATATTCCCAATTTCCTTTGAGGCCAAGGCTTCATATCAAATTAAACAGTGTCCACCCTGCTTTTTCTCTGAGCAAACACCACAGTCCTCCTTGCCTGTGGTGATTGACCCTCTTCCTGATTCTGACCACAGTAAAGTATTCTCTCTTAAATGCAATCATTCTACTACTTATTCTGCTCAGAGATGTTTCCCTCCCTCCCATTCAGTGTAAAACCATTTGTTTGAAGGCTGGAGGGAAAGGGGAAAAGTAGATGGTTTAAGAGACAAAGGTTGTATTTATTTATGCTGCCAAAGAAATTGATCCTCCATGAAGGTCAGGATTGCAGTGCAGTGAGTTGCCATGGGAAGAATTAGACACACTCAGCAGATAACCCAAAATGGATAATTCAATAAGCGTGTATTACTGTAACATACATCTGCCATGCTTCAATAAAAAGATGTTGTCTACTTGAAATGTGTGAAGTCAAGATTTCCTTAAAGAAAATAAGTACTTTGAAAAACTTCACATTACACTTGCATAATTGGAAAAGTCTCAATAAAGAAAGTATTCATCCAAACACAGCTAATTCTGAAAAAGCTTCATCCCCTTTTTATGCAGAGGTATAGCATGAAGAGTGTACACAAATGCTATAGTAAATTCTCCAAGACTGTCTGTGCTCTGAAATGAACCTGTAGCAATACCAGTGAGGAACAGCTGCTGCATTTTCACCCTTAAGGTGGGTGGATTTTAGTGCACAACAGGAACATCTCCAAGTGAGTGTATATCTATGTGCTCCATCTGGTAAATGCAGCAGAAACGAGATACTATAAAATGAAAAGTCTTTCGACTATGCCCTGCCCCAAGGATGAGCAAGCAAATAAGAGCAAGCTGTACTTCAAACCTGTTCTTTTCCACACTTTTGCCTTGTCTTGACTTCTAACATGTTGTAACATTGTCAGCTTTTTAATGACAGCAGCTCCAACTCATCTGAACTTCTCTTCCCCCCAGAAGGAATAGCTCATGCCCACCTTTTAATATCTTTTAAGACAACGCAAAACTAGCATTTTCCTTGTAAAAAACCACCAGCAACTCAGTGGAAAAGGAGATGTTAAAATAAAAGCTTTATTTTTATGTATTTTCCATCCAACACCAGCAGCTTTCTTCCTCTTTTGGTATCTTTTAAGTTCAGTATAGGCATGGATTTACTTGTCCAAGGATTTAGTAGTACAAGTCCTGAACTCAGTGTATCACTTCTGTATTTCTCACTCCTTGAGCACAAAAAATTCTACCCAAGTAGTCCTGAGAATGAGCCAAAAATGATCTTCACTTTTAGACTATCACTGCATCATCAAGAAATTAATCATGTGACAATTTTAAAGGTGTTAGTTTTTGGTTACTACAATATCATAGCAAACAAAGCCCTACAAACAGCTAGCGTGCCTCTTCCCACATTTCTGCTCATTGTGAATTGCCATGTTTCTGTCATATTTATTTCCCTTTGTTCTGGGTCTTATCTTTTCTACACAAGACACACTTGATCAATTTTTAAAAAGCATCCAAAATTCCTACTGGATGCGACTCATATGGAAATACTTCCTTATCAATTTCCAAGCCCTACTGAGTGCTCACCCTCTAGAACTGATAATTTTGGCATTTAGAAATGTATTTATCCATTCTATACCTCTTATCATTTCCCCCCATACAGAAACAAGTAATAAAATTGACTGTCATACATAGTTAAATTCATTTTATGCTTGCTATGGAAGCAATTTTAGCATTTACCTCTATTAAGAAGTGTAATTATTTTCTACCCAATTCCAGAACATCCAGGGAGAAGTCCTACCAAAAAGTTCAGCTAAAACAAAATACTAAATGCAACACTGGAATGTCAGAACACAGAGGTTAATAGTGACCTTCTGATATGGGTACATGATGGTCAGAGTAAGTTGTACTGCATCAGGAGCCCAGCTACATATTTGTTAAAACCACTGTTTACCTATAAGCTAATTACACAACAGATTAGTGTAAATACAGCTCCAGCGTGATGTATTCCATATATTAATCAACACTGGTGATCTTTTTATGTAGCGTTTAGTCTATTTTCGTTGAGTTTCCACAGAGGTTTCACCAAAGCTTGGGATAAGCTTACTGACAAGTTTTTCACTGTAGTTACGTGTTTTAAGGACTGTGCCCAGGCATTTCCATAGGAAGTCACATAAAGACCCCAAACGCTGCCCACAGATGAGAGCAGAACAACATCCCTGTATGGCAGCGCTCAGGGCTACGCTACTGCAAGAGACACAGGGACAACCACTGGTAAATGCCAAACAGATGCATCATTTAAACTGATCTCCTGGGCTGGGGCAGGAGGGAAAAGCAGAGTAATGGAAAGTAAAAATACCATTTGGGGAGGCAGGAAGAGTTGCACAAAGTGCTGAGCAGTCTTATTGTGCAGGCAATAAGGTGAGCCAGCACTTTTCTAATTAAAGAACATACAGCCTTATTCTGCTCGCTGAAGTCAGATTTGCTGATGATTTCAGTATCAGTAGGATCCAGCTTACAGTAAGAACAGCCACAGAAAGGTGGGTGGGGGGAACTGAGATAAGTTAAACAAAGTCCCAGCCAGGAATACTGAGCAGACCCCACGTATGGTGCAGAGCAGGGGGTGCATTACATTACCCAGGGAACAGAGCCACATAAACCAGCACTGTCACTCTGACCACTGCTACTGGTTTCAACTGCTGGTATTTATAGATGATGGGTAGTACCCGAGTCGATGGCCTGGTTGCTGAGCAGCAGCACAGGCAGGCGCCAAGCCAAAAGCAGCAGCCCTCCCTCCACTCTGCAAACATACAGAGCTACATACAGCAGCCCAAGAACTGCCCTGGTTTCAAGGTTAACTTGTCCTGGGTTCGACTGGGGGATTGTTCTACATCTGGGTTGGCATGCCAGATAGGCAGCTGCAGCAGGGCCAGGACGAGCCCGCAGCCTCTGCACCCTGAGCCCACCTCGACATCCACCTCTGGTACATGCTGGGCTAGGTTTTCTCCCAAATTAAATGCCAATTAATACAAATTTTGTTTGGGATATGCTTCTGTTACAATATATACTGATGTAATGCTGTGCTCTTTTAAAAAAGAAAAAACAAAATATCCCAAACAAGCCACTGACCAAATGTATTTAAGGGTTTTCTTGTTAGGGATTTTTGTAAGAGGAAAATTACAAAAGATGTAAGACTACCCTGCAGAAATGTTGGTGTACTTGCTAGCATTTAGTAGAACATCTAAACATTTCAATAAAGCTTTTCTTTCTTACCCTCAATTCTAATGCATGTTCTAAAAATATTGCAGTAAATTCAATAAAGCACCTTCCACTGTATTCTGAACTGCTCCATAAAAGAAGGACTTTCTAATCAAAGCTATTTTCATTACCTCTTTTCTATCATCAGCATGATTCAAAATGCCAAACATGATTATTGTTAAGAAACATTTATTCATTGCTCTAATGTAAATACACATTGCCCTTTAGAGATAGGAAAAAAATTCCTACTCTCCCTAAAGTTTGATTTTATTATTCAAATCACTGCTGATAACAGATAACAAACATTAAAAGGTGTGTATTTAGAGTTCCTCTACAGGTGGGATGCAGAAGCAACAAAATCAATTTTGAAAGTATGTAGAAAATAAGCTATTTTTAAACACAATCTCTTTCTAATCATCATGAAAAGTTTGCATCCTTCAGAATGTCTCACTTCGATGGATATTAAAGAAGTTTCTACTTTGCAGATGTCAAATGAACAAGCTCTTTGTTCCCTTTATGCTGCTGGAGCAAAACTAAAAAAACTCCTATCCTATACATGTATTATTTTATAGCTCAATTATCTCATGCAATTAAAATTAATAGTCTTTAAGTGGACAGATCCTTTGGCTCCTTATAAAGCATTTCAAAGAAAAAATTTAATCCTTCCCAGTGTTGCTACAGACAGGTGAGTGTCAGACACTGACCTCAGATCCCCATTGCAGCCAATAACCCCGGTGTTTGACTGTCATCCCATAGAGTATCCACTGCTTCACTCCTTCCCTCCAGCTTCTCTACTCAGATATGTAGTTTTACTGGTGACAGCTTCCACTCAGTACCAACCACACCAAAGATTGAGATACTGGAGTATTTCTCAATCCCTTTTCATTATTGATTCCTTTATTTATACATAGCATAGAGAATTCTTGTTTTAAATACATGAATTTTATAGTAAACTGCTGTGAATAGTTATTTCCTCGAGTCTCTCTGGGTAGCAGCATGTAAGGGAGACCATTGCATTTTTACAACATCTGTTTACAGATATCTATTAAAACATTGAATTGAAAGTTCAGTTCATTCCCCCACTTGCCAAAAATGAAGTTATGCACAAACACACCTGGTGAACCTGTTATTATCAAATAATGAGCATATTAACATGGTGTAACAGCGTAGTAAAACAAAAACACAAATCTGCATTTAAGCAGCAGGAATCTTAAACTAGTATTTAATACTCAGCCTACAGTGCTCAGCATTTATTAGCTGTGAAAGCTGAAAGAAAGAGATTGATACTTCATCAGAGACATGAATAAGAACTAATGTGTTTTTCTTCTAGCTTGAAAAGAAAACTAACCAACTGTATATTCATATAAATTATAGCGATGGGTATTCAAAGAACATTAAAATACAAATCATTAGAGACAGTATGTACCTTTTAAAGGCAGTGTCAGATAAAGCATGATAAACGTTGCTGGAACAGTCCATGCTTGAAATCAAAGCCTAAATAAATTTCTTTTATTCCAAAGTAGTATATAATTTTAGCCTTATGGTAAAGTGAACAAAAATATCACAATTTATTTAAACTGGATTTATAATTATGAATTAGAGACACACACAGGCAGCCCAGCCTTTAGATCTTCCTATTAAAACTCTCATCATGGAATTTAGGAAAGAAGATATACCTCTTCTTACCAAGTTCCTCCCTTCACTTCTGTTTTCTGCCAAATATTGCCCCAGCAACCCAGGAATTCAGGTGGCATCTTCTGCACCTGCAGCAGGCCAGCAAGGTCCATAGCTTTTCACTCAGTGATTAGCACACTGGCTTCAACTTGGCTATTTTCTAGAATTTCTCTTTGTCATTTCTTTTGGGACATACAAACATGACAATTTGGGAAACTCTCCACTCCCACCAAGAAGCAATTTCATATCTTATAGCTGCTGTTTTTCCTTGTACTCAATCAATTCCTACCTACAACAACAGCGATCACAATTTTCCCACTTAAGGATTGCACTTTTTTACATGACCAAGGAAGCTTTTCAACTGGAAACTTGGTGCACAGTAAGAAAAAATAATGCCCTAGCATAAAGATATCCAAGTCCATCTGATAATCTTCTGTAAGACTTGATGAAAAAAATCATTAAACTCAAAAATAAAGAAGAAAAATAATTAAATTAAAAAATAAAGAAGAAAACTCAGACTCCAGACTCCCTCTTTCCTTATGGAGGAGACAGAATCATGCCAGTAAAAGTCCTTATTTAATTTGAAGACTAATTGTAACTAATCAAATTATTAATTATCATTACAGTTTCAAATTTATTTCCCACTTCAGACCTGCCTTTTTAGTGTCTATAAGAGTCACAAGCAAAGAAAGGAGGCTAGCAGTGTCCTCCTGATGGGCTGTTTGAAAGAGCACATCTATCAGCAAGCTTCCTCTCCTCCTCAGAAGAGCGTATGGAAATTTGGAAGAGCGTTCTTCAATAACATCAAATTCAGTCTAGCCAAAGGTTGCACTAAATTGAGTGAAAGTTAATTAGGCCCTCTGAAAGTTTCACTGAAACAGGCTTAACACATACCTGTAACGTATTATCATGTTTGAACACATGGGCAATTATAAAATACTTGTCATTCTAGTCTGCCCTTATTATTTCCTTCTATATCTGCATAAAATCAACTATGATTAAACAGATATTTAAACTGTTAAAAAGTTTTGGCTTTTATACTTAACTTTCACAGATAGTGTTCTTGAACATTTTATTGAAACTCAATAAAAAGAATTATTAATCTCTGATTTCAATATGAATCTTTACTTACTGGAAAGATTTCTATCCTTACAATGAGGGAAAAAACAGAGGTCTTTTCCATCTTTTAAATTTTTTTCAATAATATTCCCGAGTAATAGAAGAGAAAGTAGTGTTAAGTAACAATGACCACTAATCAATCCCAATTTGTTCCTAACTCCAATTAATTAAATTGCTGTGTGCCATATAAATGGATTTTTTTTTTTAAATTAGATGTTTCACTTATTGATTGTTTACACACATCAATACACACTGCAAGGGATCTTTTCCCTAATAATGGAGTTAAGCAGGCAAAACATTAAGCAAGTTGCCAATTAGCTGATTAGGTGTCTGATTCCTCTCCCTTAAGGACAGAGAAAAACTCTGATTCCTATCAGTGATGGTAAATAGGCACATCACAATATGGCTGTACTTACACAGTTCTCTGGTGTGCTGTGTTTTTCCCTAGAAATAGGGGAGAACAAACACCACCTTTGGAAAAACCATCTGAAATTTAAGAATTAAGCTCTCACCCTGTTCACCCCTACATCTGGCACATGGGAGACAAATATCCCTCCACTGTCTGCTTCCTACTATACAGTCCAATACTACTCTCCAATCATTCCCAGTCCACAAGCACATTAATTTATCAGTTTCTGTGAGGCAACAGTGCTTTATGCATGTTTAAATAGCACATAAAGAGACATACAGGAAAGACAGAAGTGCTTTGAGAGCCCTTGACAATTATTTTTCTTTAAATCAGGAAAATAAAGAGTTCCATCAACTCAGATCAAGTCTCAAGTTCACTGCAACACATTAAACAAAAAGAAAGCCTTTGGGCCAGTGGCCTAAATCCAATACAAATACTTACTTTCTTAAGGGTTAGGAAGAAAAGAGAAAGGTAATGCAAACCCTAAAGGCAGGTACCACTGCATCATAACAGTCTTTGCTGGGAATTAGCTCTAGTGACTGAGAAAAAAAAAAGCAGCCAACAGCAGTATGCAAAACCTACAGGAAAAAATGACAGAGAAATCACTTACCATGAAGTAAGGATGGATGCAACCTTCTCCTACAAAGCTGTTTCTCAACAACTGCTCCTACTCCGACACCACAAAAAGGGCAACCCAAGCCACATGTCTTGGTTTTATCCTCTTAAAGGCTGTTACTGAAACACAGCTGAGAGGTGTTAACCTATTCACACATACTCAGGCCTGGTAAGAAGCTGACTGCAAAAGACTGAATGAAGGATCTTTTCCAAACAGATTTGTAACTATGGAGGAGGGCCAATGGCAGCATCAGGTGCAGAAGATGTTTGCAAATGGGCATTCAAAACAAGCATCGAGAAATTGAAGGTGGCCAGTCTGGCTATAGCTGCTGTCTCATGATTCAGTTGATTTAATTAGATATCCAGATTACAAGGTAAACCAGGAAAATGAAGGGCCTCCCCCAAAAAAAAAAACCCACAGGAAAAAGCCACCTTAACACCTCCACCACTCTCCCAAGCACGTTGTCTAGACAGTTTATTTAAACGTCATAGAAATTCATCCAACTTCAAATAACTGAAAAAGTATAGCACTTTAAGAGAAATTATAAAAAGAACATTTTTATCAACCACAGCTATAATAGCTCAATTTTTATTTTGAATCTTGAGTTAAATCATTGTACATTTTGTCGTTATTTGAAGAGAGGTAAAAAACCACAAAAGTAAGTGTAAATCAATCAGCAAGCACAAAGAAAAGTGAAAACACTAAAAACCCATCATCAGCATCTTCTATTCTTCTGCTTCTTATGCCGTTATTCCTTAGTGAAATTAGCTAGAGAATGTTTCCTAAATTCTCTCAAATTTTAGGCGATTTTATCAATATCCACAAATGATACATAATTCTTTACAGCATCTGGTGAGTTGCTATGACATTGTGTTGCCGCCAGCACATGTGTCCTATTAGATCACACAGTCTAATATGGAAAGAAAAGGAGGTAGGAGGAGTAAAATAAAGCAGGACACAAGGGAATTCTTATTGTTTGTGTTTCTGTTTTATTCCAAGGTGAATCTTTAGCCTGTTCATGTATATTTTAAAGCAGCGATTCTACCATTGGAGTCAAGATTTCATTTTAAACTCACCTTGGGCTGTTGGATTATTACATTAGATTATATCAAAGAACACTATCTGCCTGCTCCTCATCAGAAAGGTCAATCTTATGGGGAAACTTATCAAGATTCTTTCTGAAATACGCGATAAGGAGGAAACATTTAAAACAAAAAATAAAAAAAAAAAGAAACCAGAAGGCAGCACAAATGTTTAACAGCATGCCCTCATGTATTTTTCCAAGGAAAGAAGTTGGAGACATCAAGGATGCCACGTTTTAGAAAGGTGACATTAGGGGAAAAAAAGAACAAATTTTCCCTGGAAACACAGATGACAGGAACACAGGACTGATGGATTTTAAATAGAGCTTCATGATCATGTAGTTTGTGCTTCAGCTGTTGTACGCACAGACATGATGTATCTTACAGTCCTGATTTCTCACCTCAGATTTTTCCTATTTATGCAGTGTACGGTGATTCGATGTCTCTGGTATTAAGTCTGAAAGAGAGAATGAAACCACCATAATAAACCCAATATTAAAAACCAAAAAACAGGAAAGAAAAACTACCTGAACATGATAGACTTCTAGAACATGGAAATGTGAAATTTTGCCCTAGAAAATTAATGCACTAGGGGAGAATGAGATGGATCATACAGCTTGCTTCAATCTGCAGCTCTTTCCTGCCTTTGCACACTTGTCTCCGGGATTTTACCATCTGAGTCAACATATTTGCAAGACATGGAGTTGATTCCCTTCAACTTAGATGAACGTAGTATGCCAAATATTCCAGAGGCTCAACAGCAGCGTGGTCAGGACTGTCAAGGCTGGCCAAGAATCTACCCCCACGTTCCTCCAAGTTACCCCCAAAACAGCTCTGGGTCTGCACCATCAAAAGGCAAATCAGACTCAGGGCTTGAACATACTTTCTTCTCCAAGTTGAATCTAAATGGCAGGAGAAAGCGAGATGAGAGATGAAAGACTGGAGAAGTTGTCTGAAAATTATCATCAATAAAATCTTTGTACCTTGAACAGGTCTCAAAAGCTCCAAGTGAGCAAAAGGGACCCCTCTGGAGACCATCACGGTGACATTTTAAGGGAACCACGATGTTAAAATATTTATCCATTTCGGTAAGATGATAGGTGTTCAAAGGAAAGGCTGAAGTTCAGAGTAGTTACACTCTCCTCTGGAATTCCCCTGGTTAATCTCAGCCATCCAGTGCCTCAAGTGAGGCTGCCTTCTCCTGGCTCATATCAAGTCAAAGATGAGAGAGTTTTCAACACACTTGTAGCTCCAAACGCACATTTTAACTCACTGCCCTTGGTAGCCTCCTCTTTCAAGCGTCAGTCATAAAAGATCCAGAGTAGGGACGTGAAGTCCAGTAACAGTAATCCTTTCATGCTTTAAAGCACTCCTAAGATGTTTCTCTGCCACATTAAATAGAACAGAGCTGGGAACAAATGTTTCCTAAATCAGAAGAGAGTAATCATGACAATTAAGACGTTTTTGAGCTTTTGAGCTTCTGAGCTGGCTGCTCTTGCTGCTGGCATTCTGAACAACAAACACTCATTTCTGAAGGCAACTTACTTGGGGGAGCTGCTGTTTGGATCAAAGGACACATGATTCTCTGCAATTTGGACTTCTAATATCTCCTTAATCATGGTTATAAAGAGCTCAGCAACATCTGAGAGTGCTATTACAGTACACACACGCAAATCGTCATAACATACCACAAAATTATTTTAACTGAGGAGGATGCAAACGTTGGGTCCGTTGATTTCTTTAAAAGTTGGAAAGAAAACCCTTATATTTAGTTAGGTTTTCAGTATTCTAGTCACTTGCTTGCAAAATGTTCTTCCATATTATACACTAGGAATAAAGGCTTGAAAAGTCAGTTAAAAATCCATCTTTCCCTAAATTGATATAAAAATAAGCGTACTTGGATATTTCCTTAACCATCCAGCTACACCTGACCACATCAGTCAACACCCTAGATCTAAAATGTAGATTTTCCATTCACTTTCACAGTCTGGAGAACGGGTCTGTTCCTGTTAATGAAAGGCCAAGTGATTTCAGCAGAAAGGTTAGATTTCAATTAATTATCCCTGTTCAGCATCTGAACCTTGTTCATTTACAAGCCTTGAAAGAAATAGATCAAATAATAAAATATTGCCTAAATTATTAATAATCTTCTTTCAGGGATGACTAGTAAAAAATGTGAGTAGTATCTAAAGCTTCCTCACACTTTGCTAGTTCTAATCCACTTCTCTTATTCTTGTTGTTTTATTTCCGAAGTGATCACACCAAATGTTGTTAGGAATGAAGTTTTGAAAGATTAAGTTCCTACTTACGCACGAATTTCAATCACCTTTTCAGAAAAGCTCTGCAGACATCTGATCTCTTTAGAAAAGTAAGACAGAAGTGTTAGAAGTCAAGGACCTTCCATTTTTAAATAACAAGGTTGTCCATCCTGCGGCTAAGAAGCCTGAGTGGAAGGCACAGACCTGAATATTGCTCCCAACAATAAGATCTGGGAGCCTGGGCAGGCTGGACCCAACCCAGAAATTTGCAGCAAAGTAAAACTTTTACTGACTTTATCAAGGAGGGAGATTCCCTACAAGAGCAGAGTCCTGGGCATCAGGGCGGAAAATATGTAGGTGCTTCCCATTAAAAATAAATTATTCTTCTTCAGCAGCAGCCTCTCAGGTGTGATTGCTTCATTGCTCCTGCAGAATGGCTGCAAGCAGAGAATAGCTAATGGCAGGGTATCTTACTCTTCTGGATACTTTCCCCACCCTCCCCTTTTTTGCAACTTTCTCACCCATAATAGCCATCCTTGGGTTCTACCTCTCAGCAATTCCAGAAATTTCTTATTATTCAAACAAACCACTTTCTTACTAATTCAATTTCTGCCTCTGAGTTTACATTTTTAGTGTGTTTATATATCCTAGGCAGTAAATGGCAGAAAGTGCTATAACAGGATGAACGTTTGTTTTACCACTGTAGTAATGTCCACATCCAGATACTTCACAGTTCCACAAAGCATTGCAGGTGCTCAGCACCCACCCTCAGGTACTCAATAGGTCTGACTTGGACAGTCTAAGTTCTCAACAGAATTGCAAAATTAAGACTTTTTAAAGGTCTTGGAAGCAGAGCATCTATTTGGGTAGATTGATCTGCGCTAAGCTGAGCTTTTCTGCAAGGTCAGAAAATGAAGAAATGAAAGTCCTTTTTCCATTGACACTCCTGACCTTGACAGAGGTAACGTGAATTTACAACACCAGGAGATTCAGACAATAAGCAAAGAAAATTTGAAGGATGGTGGTTGTTTAAAACTGCTCCTGATCGGTAAGGTGCATACTACCAGCCCTTCACTGACCTGCGCTTTATGTCAGATGTGTGCAGGTCAGCCCTGACCTGCTAAAGTTGAGAGCATTTTGGTAAAATAACTTTAAAGTTATTCACAATTAGGGCCCTTTCAATTATATATTTAGTCTAAAAGCTGGTTTTATGAGTAGTTTAGGTCCTTGCTAGAAGGACTGACAGACAAATAGTGCCTGTTAAAAATTAAACTCTAGGCATGCTTTTAGTTGCTATTTTTACTGAAAATTGCAACCTGTTTGCGTGCCCCCTGGAATCAGCATCTGATTTAATTAACTACCTGGCACGAAAACGGGGAGGAACCATTTCACGGGAACTCATCCGGCTGCCGTTTTCCAGCCCCCTCATGTGGCTGCTTATTAGAGATAGGAGGCAAACCTCCTGCGCTGCTCTGTGGCCTTAGCCAGCAGCCAGCTTCCCAGCCTGTGCTTCAGGAAGGGTGAGAAGCAACCCGAGAGTCCACAAAGAGCAGCGAGCAGGAACACAGCGTTTTGTGAGAGACTTGGCATTCTTAGGCTAAAACCTGAGAAGGCTAAAAAGTATGATGATAGCTGGGACATCTGTTTCTTAATGTATAAAAGTCCATGACAAAGGGAGGGAATCATCTGTTTCATCTGTGTCTAGGGGAAGGAGTTTAAATGGCAGCAACAGGTTTGCTTAGGCTGGATATCAGAAAACTAATTTCTAATTTTGAGAGCAGTGAATAACGGGAATAGATTGTTGAAAGCATTTGTGTGGAGTCACCCCTAACAGAGAGTAGAGTAGAGGGAAACAGCCGAGGCATTGTTGCTCCTGCTTGGACGAGCAGGAAGGACTCCCTGTCCTCTCCCTTTCTCATAAAGCTTCATGGATAGTCCTAAAACAGACATTGTAACTCAGTGCTGTTTATATCCTTGTGGATGCTCAATTAATTTCAATTTAGTAAATTTTTTAGGTAACAAAACCCCCTTATATACATTGTTACAGAGTTTGACATTTATCACTTCCAAATTTGTTTTGTACAGTGATAGACAATTCAGTGACAATAGTGGCATTTTAGTGCTGCTCCCCATCCCACTGAATTTGACATGCCTTGGGATTAATTCTAGCATGGTAGGATGGGTTGTGTGAGGGGGGTGTTTTGTTTTAAACAATAGGTTTGGCTTATCATTAAAATTCCATCAATTGTATTAGGAAGAGTTCCTGTTTAGGATAATACATGATTTAATCATGACCTAGGGGAAGAAAAAGAAAACTGAACTGAAATATTTTCTTTTAAAATTCCATTACTTTAAAGAGAATTGGTTTGACTGATTGCATGCAGTTGCACTGAAATGCCAGGATTTTCTCTGGACTCCAAAGAAAACACTTCTTCCTTGTGTACATCTGATTGAGGTGATGCAAAACAGCAGTGTACTGCAGAAGGAGCATCCAAGTTGAAACCTGGACAGTGAAATAAGCTGTATTGTTTGCCCCCTGCAAACAGAATAACTTAATCCAAGTGTTTAACCAGGCTGTAATTGCCCCAATAATATTTCAAAAGTAAATAATTTTTTTTGGCTTATGGTGTGTATTTATTTTTGTGGCTACAGAGTGCAGTTACCACATAAATCTGAACTTTAACTACCAAAAGTTCAATATTTTTACTACAAAAAGTACTTAAACAGTGCAAAATCATTACAGATTCAAAGAGAGACTATAGCATGAGTTGGTTGGTTTTTTTCTTTCTTTAATCTGATATGGTTCTTATGTTTCCCAATAAAAAATGACACAGCATCAGCTATACCACCAAAAGGCAACCTTTCACAGCAGGTAAGGCGATGCGTAAATCTAGATCTGTGACGGACCCGCTGTGCAGAACTGACCTGCCCATTCCAGATATCTGCTCTCTGCTGGACCAAACTCATCCCACCATGCCCCTGAAACAAACCCATCACTGACATTTCCGTCTCTTTCCTGGCTCTGAGATTTATTTTTTTTTATTTCAAGGGAAAAAAAAAAGTGCCATTTCTCTTCATTCTCCATCAATCTTCATTTCTCTGCTTCCTTAAATCAGATTCGGTTTGGCAGTAGTTGGGGAAGAATAGTTGTCCATGGACAGCTGTGCGTAGAATTCAATAAATCTTGGTTGCAATGCACTTTCCATTTTAAGCAAAGCATCATTAAATGAGACTTTTACCCTTCAGATGAGGGAGCACAGACAAAGCAACAGCTAGGCCACGGATATGTAAATGAGAACAAATAAGGAAAGAAATTCAAATCAGATTGTTTATGAAATTTAGAGCCCTCACTAAATTTGTGCAAGTGTTACTTTTCTTTCTCCACCTCTGAGGTAGGTAGGGGTTTGTCTGACACATTAGAATAGCAAAACCACAGAGCAGAAGACACATTAGAATAGCAGAACCACAGAGCAGAAGATAATTAACCCCAAAAACTTCTGCTAACGGTAGGGACCTGGCAACACGGGGTCAGCCCTGCTTGCCTGGACAGGCCCCACACGGGCTCAAACCATCCAGTACCCAATTCTTTGGGCCCAATGACCCAGTACCCAATTCCCTCATACCAAAACGAACCACTGATTAATCCAGCTTTCACAATAAATCCCTCCTTATCCCCACTCAAGTTGGAAAGCAATTTACAGCCACACAATGAACCCTAAAAACTCTGGGAAATGGTCCTTCCAAAGCTAACAGGCCACACTGAACACACACATGGACCTACCCTCACAAAACATCAGGTATTTTTGTACCTTTGGTTGGGTCATCAGACAAGTTAGCTATTCCTGTCAACTGTACGTGACACAATATATATATTTCACGTAACTGTGGCATGCCTTAGTGAATATTGCTTGTTATATATGACAGATGGTTATTAAGGCAAATTTCTGAAAGATATTGATCGGCAAAGAAAAATCCAGAAACAGCTTACATATTTTAGGATGCAACTGTCAAAATAAATTCTAAACAAGCAACAGGGGGAAGAGTGATTGCACTGAATGATGGGGGGAGTGAGACAATCTGGGGTAGGACAAAAAGTAGCATCACTGGTGCCTGTATCAAAACCAACCCACTTGATTTTTGCACTAATTCCCTTGTGGCTTTGCTGGAAAGGCATGCTCATAGTTTAGAGGAGTAGGCATTTGACATTTTTTTCCTTGTAATAAGTAATTTGTGTAATAAAGCGGTGAGGAAATTGGACTTGTCAGCATGTTAAATGCATTTGTCTCCAGGAATATAATAAACTACGTATGGGGAATTGATAGGATTGGAAGCTGAAATTCCCTGCGATTTAAAATCTAATTTGTCATTAATTTTTTTTAATCCATTCAAATGCTTCGGTTTTACTAGTTAACTATGCATAATAATTTAATTTTAAATCTAAATGAAATAGAGGGCATAGGCATTGAAAATAAACATTACCCAACGCAGATAGACGGGTAGAAAAATTATTTATATCAGCACATTCCAGCTTTCCAGCAACAATACCAAATGTTATATTGAATGGGACACAGTTGAAAAATCAAGGATTTGGCACAAAAATTGCTATATTTGTATATGTGTGTGTGTATATACACAAACTGCCTGATGTTTAAATATAGGTGGTGAGATTTCACAAGTTGCACTTGGCACTTAAAATATATGTTGTAGGACATACATTAATTTAAAATAGCTGCACAGAGCAGTGTGAGGCTGGTTGTTGTGAGGCTTTGTTTCATCTCCTGTCTACATACCAGCTAGTGCTTACCTTGAAAATGCAACTACGTGGGGGGGGAGAAATTAGATTTATGAGCTGTTAAAGATGCAGATTTTTGTTACGACCTTAACTGACAATGAGTAAATTACTCTGTGGTTTACAAGCACAGATTATATAGTTTCTCAGAAGGTACTAAAAGGTGAAGAGGAGAATGTTGCAAGATATTAAGTATCCAGCATTTTTCCACAGTCATTTCAGTGCTTATATAAAGCCCTTTAATCTGTTTTGGCACCATATATCCCCTGTTTAGCAGGAGAAGACTTTCAATTTACTAAACCAACTTTCTTTTTTAATCTATTATTTTTACATACAACTTTGCAGGCTATTTACCTAAATGTTTTAGAAGATATTAGAAAACAGACTGTGGATTCTGTTCCTCAATTTACAGGGTAGCTCAACTGAATCTGAGAGAGACGTACCAGTTTGACTATCAGAAAATACATGCCCTGGAATGCAACATTGCTGCAATCTAATGTTAACTTTTTAAGGTCATAACACTTCCCAAATGAAGGTCATAGTCTGACAACACGATCCTAAAGCTGTTGCGATTGCATATTCAATGCCAAGAATGAACAACAGACATCAGATTTGAAGCTGAAACGAATAATATCTGAAGTCAGGCCTTTCTTACTAAAGAAATTTCTTCCTTAGAGGAGGTCCTTTTTATAGACATATTTTATTGTTTTCTTTGAAGGCCAGTACCAACATAAGCCAGGTCTATAAAGGCCTGAGATTAATTACTAACCTTACCGTAGGTATTTTTGTGAATGAAGGCTCTTTATTCCCATGTCTGTTGCCCCAACTGTGAACTGATCCAATGACATCTGAAGCACTTCTTATGGTCATCTCAGGATTTCATGTCAACAAACGCCTCTTACAAAGTGATTTAGGATACAACTGATGCTATGATCTCCTCTCTTCTTATGGAACACCAAAATACCCAGTTTTTAATATTTCATACTGCAAAACTGAAGTTATAAAACATTAAGGATAGCTCTGGATGTGACAGGTGAGAGTGCTTTGCACCACACCATGATGGTGAGACTCTGTAGCCCAGTCATGTTGACTAGATGGTGACATTATTTAAGATAACTGAAGTAACAAAAAGGAAGTTTCCCCTACTTCTACACTACGGCCACCATCTCTAGCCCACTCCTGGCATCTGGTTCCACATCTCCATTGCTTTGGTGTTTCAGTTCCCTTCAGTTCCCTCCCTCTGCACAGTCACATTGCTCCAAGTCGCAGAGCTCCATTTCCCTCCCTCCCTCACTGTCACTGCTGTCTCTGCAAATAGATGTCATGCACAATAGAAAGCTCAACAAGAAGGACATTTATTTCTATGGCAGTAATATTTCCTTTCATAAATCTCTTTCCATCTTATTTATAATGTACGGTGTCGTCCTCTCTTCTCTCTCTCCCTTGGGGAGCAATTTTCTTTAATATCCACATCAGAAATTGCCAACAAAATAAATGCAGAATTCATACACAAAGGTGACTTTCCTTCAATTGTTCCTCTACCACAGCAAATAAGAAACAAGCTGAAGCCTAGATGCTTGTATATAAAAATGCTTATTCAGCCACCCATAACTTAAAATTTCACATTGTTTTATAGGATTCTTATTATCCAGGACATTATGTATTTGGACATCCCATTTAATGTTAGTATCTAATAAAAATATTACAATTCATTTCTACTCTTCCTGTGCACATCACTAATTTAAGAGGAATCCTCCTTAAAACTTCATATGTTAATTATTTTTCTACGTTTTTTCCCCAGGTACAATAAGACAGGTGTGTGCCAGTAACACATATAGATGTATTTCACTACATCCACCAGTGAAAGCACATCCTCTTTTCCTAACCTCAACACCTGGCACAAGCCTTGTAGGGTTAACTTTACAAAACCAAGTAATATTTACAATTAGCAAACGCAACTTTGCTTCAATTGAAACAGTCTTACAGGGAACCCACAGGCTTTGTCAAAGCTAGATTTATTACAAATTATATTGCTGCAATCCAAACCCATGGAATATTTTCAGGTCTCTAGAGGATTATGATTCATATCAAATGATTCCTGCTGCTTGAGACAGAAAAAACTTTCAAATGTGAGAGTGTTAATTCATGAACTCCTGCTGTAGTTTTGTACATGGCCTTCCCTGCCACCACTGGGAAGAAGAGGAACATGAGAACATCCTTTTTTGTAACTGGACTTGAGCATCATTGATGGAAATCAACTGGAACCCCCAGGAAATGTAGCTGAGGACCAACTTTTTCCAATACAGGAGTCGCATGACCATTTTACCATCAAAGATGACGTTTCCTGACAACCTACATTTCTACCTATCTGTGCTCAATTTTCAACGCGGAGACAATGAAGGGAAATGCAACTTACTCTTCTAGCTGCAAGTTAGGGTGTAAGAAGTCACTAACAACCCATGGACTGCACCATTTGCCAGGTTAATATACAATCACCTGGGATGAGGAGCTTAGCTCATAAGCAAAACATCCCTAAAGCATGCAGAGAATATTAATTGTAATTAGTAATTTGCACAGGTAAGTCTTGACATGACAAATGTGCTGAACACATCTTCCATAAAACCTGCCTTATAAACAGCCATTTAATTCTGCATCTGCTCTGACTGGCTTTCTGGTTAGCCAGCTAGAGCTAAACTAAACTGAAACGGTGTGAACTTACCACACAATGCATAAGCAATGCCTTTTTTTCCATGTGCAAGGTTAAACCACAGGCTGGATTTTTCTTGTGGCACCCACCTTGCTTTTTAGATTTTAACTGATGTATGCTGAGTAATGAAATACGTGCCAGACTTAGTGCAAGACACTCAAAAATGACCTCAATCTCTTCCTTCTTGTTAAGCAAAGTAACCTGAAATGCATCATTTGGAAGTGTTTCCCCACCCTGGGTTTTGGAAAATTTATTTCCTCTGGTAGACAACATGATGGCGATGGAATGAATGCCAAGGTTTAAGCAAGGAGTTTTAAAAGCTTTATATGTATCACCGAAATTCTTTATTTTCCCCATAACCAAGCATTTAATTTTGTTGAATAGTAAACACCTTAATCACAGCATCCATATTCCATTTTAGCTTTAGTGTTTAAGATTTTATTTTCAACTCCTAAATGGAAAACGTGCTATTAAAAGTGATAGGTTGACAGTGCTACGGGTCCTTCTTCACACATTTTAAAAAATTTTAAAAGGAAAATATCTACAAAATAGTGAATGCTTCCCCCCAAAAAACACATCAGTTTTAATCTTATTCTCAATACTGGCAGTAGGAATAGGAATATAGTTGAAATTAATGTACTTTTTAGTCCTACTGAGACTGCAAGTGACTTGCATGTGTGAAGATGCTTCTATGATATATTCTTTGATGCCTGTGAAATTGGGTACATGTGCTGTAGGGGCACAGACCTGATTTGGACACATGAGCTAGAGATGAATCTATTGTGGTTTGTCTCTGTATAACGTAATTTCCTTCACTTTTAAGATAGACGTTTGGAATTTTCACCTTTTCTCGCTGCTGGGTAAAATTTTACAGATTTGATTTGAGAATGATGATGGAAAAAAATCAAAGATTAACAGCAGTCCCCTTATTAATTAGGATTAAGTCTTAGATGCTGGTAAACAAAAAGTCACATAAGGAGAAAAATCTCAAAATAAAACTTGTGTGACAAGGCCAAACTGACTAATTTATCTAGCAGTAGTTAACAAGTCCACAGTAAGCATCTTGCAGCCACAGGAGACTCATTACAGAAAAAAACCTACCAATAATTAATGTTTAGGTAAAGCTTCCTAAAAAACACTGAATTTCTTAGTTATTAGGTATATTATGGCAATAATAGAAAAGTCTGGCTTGAGTACTCATCTTCACTATGAGCAGGATGAAGTCATCACAGCCAACACCGAGCAAAATGTGTCTTGTAGAAAAAAGGGTTATGACAGCCGACACCTCTGAAGTCCACACAGTTGTCATTTAGAGTCACTCAAAGTTCATTTCATTTCCTTCAGCAGTTCTTTTCTCTGCCACACTCCCACCCCTCCAGCCATCTCTTCCCATCTCCTTTGTACACTTCCGTACTGGATTTTAACTACTTAAGAAGCTGTTTTTTGCAGAGATTCCTTGCAGCTGTCATCCTTCACAGGCAGCTTGGCAGCTGCTTTAAGATCGGCACATAAACTTTCCCCACTGCTGCTCCAAACCAATGCTGAACGCTCAGGGGAAGTGACACCACTTGGATATTTCTCTGTGCCACCAATACTGCTTTAATGTGTTTTGATTTAATGACAGCCCAGAACGGGTATTGCAAGTTGCCTTCCTTTTTCTTGGCACCAGCACATCCCATCCTGAGCCACCCTGATGATATCTTTTGATGCTCGGTGACAAGCCTCCCTTGTTGCATGCACACATACACTGTCCTGAAACCATCCCAAAAGCCTGGTAGGACTCATGTCCCTCACTCCTTCCATGTCTTGCTGCAGCTGATATGTAGGCATGCAGCCTCCTCCAGCAAACTCTTCTCTCCCTGCAGTGGTTTAGCCCCTGGATTTATAAAAGCAACACCGTGCATCCACACAAAATCAAATCCAGGAAAAATTTTATATATAATAACAGAAAAGACAATTATTGCAAAAGAAAGAGCTAGAATAATATGCAATGATGGCTGGAAATAGCACAGTAGCTTGATTATCTAGCACCCTAATTCAAAACATTGTCTGGTGGGCTCTTTAAGACTCAAATTTAAAAATTACCTGTTAAAGTGTGCGATTTTTTTAAAAAATAAACATGCCAAAGAATCTTTTCTTTATACCAGAAGCTCTCCCTTAAACTATTTTGTAGGGTCTGTGCCAACTCTGGTAATCTTTTTTAAAAGCCTTGCGGAATAGCTTTGGCACAGAGAGTGTTAGAAGCAAGGCAACTGGTGGCAAAGGATAAACAGTTGCAGGACAGAGATAATCTAAAGAGAAGACAAACAGACAGCAGTGCATATAGCCTGTCTTCCTGCACCAATAAGAACCACAGTTGTTAAATAAAATTTAAAAAGAAATCTGATGGCAACCCAGACAAAAATGCCAATTTTCCTTTTACCACCCTTCAAAATGAAGTCAAATTCAGGGCACAGACTTACACTTGCAAATGCTCCGGGGTCAACAGTGATTACAGCCTTTGAGTGCTCTCCGTCTCTCCCAGTTGCATCTCTGTTCCTAATCCTGGTGTGGCTGGGAAGCTTGGGACAGAGAAGCCAGGCACTGTGAGCGTGCACATGTGATGCAAGAGCACGGCTGTAGTAAGCAATGAAACGGGGCAGATAAAGTGCAGGCTATTTGATATAACCGGATTAATCTGCTAAGAAAGTAACTCCCACCCAGAAAGGCACAGCAACAGATAACCCCTGTTATCTAGTCCACCCTGAGGCAATGGGGTGGTTTACAACCACGTGTTATTACCGTGTTCCAGCTTCTCTTCTTTTAATTGCATGTCTAATACAAGATATCAGTTGTTACCAAAAAATTCAATAAAACTGAGCTCTTAGGTCCTTAGAAACAAATACAAATAAGAATAAAAGGTTATGCATTATTTCAGCCGTTCCTATGCCACCTGAGCTGATCCTGCCCTGTTACCACAAAGGTGCAGGCTCCCAGCATCCCTTGGGAAATGCTGCATGTTACAGTAAGTCACCCCGTGCCTCAGTCAGTCCTTAGTCTGGTCTCTTATTGTACCCACCACATGGACCAGAACAAAGAGCTTCCAAGCTACATGAAAGCCCACCCCTGGTAGCTTTACTCCTCATGCTCCCCTCTCCTCCTAATACTGTATCTGGCCATTTGTATTTAACAGGGCCACAGTTACTCCCAATAGTAAGCCCCACATCAGAGTCCTTCCTTTGGCTTTAGGCCAGTAAAGACATTAAGGTATTCAGGAAATGAAAGATCCATGCCCTAACTCCATGAACAATCCAAATCAGATGCCTGCTCCTGCTCTTTTTTCAAATCTCTCTCCTAGGATACAACCCAAACATGGGCACAGGAGGGCACCAAGGGCCTTGAGAACATTCTCAGCCAATGCAAAAGAAAGGACGACTTCTATCCCGCTCCAGCACTCAAAATTTAAGATCAATCCCAGCAAACAGAAGTTGTTACATCTGGAATGTTAAAGTTGCATTAGAAGCATGGAATTGTCCTGGTTGGAAGGGACCTTTCAGGGAAATTGCAGTAGAATAGAATATTATATATTACTGCCTATCAACAATAAAATAGAATATTTTAGTTGGAAGGGACCCGCCAGTGGTTGTGTGGTTCAGCTGCATAATCACTCTGACCCACAAATGAGCTTCTGGATGGTTAGGGTTTGTTTCCTGTCCAGGGAGGGGGTTGAGTCACCATCCCTGGATGTCTTTAACAGACAGGTAGATGAGATACTTAGGGATATAGTTTAGCATAGGACAGGAAGAGTTGGACTTAATGATCTTAAAGGTCTTTTCCAACCTTGTGATTCCGTGATTCCTTTTGTGTCTACAGTAAACTGTCCACGGCTGGGAGTTACCTCCAGAAAAATGCCCATGAGAACATGAAACATTCTTTCCCTCTCAAACATCTACATACAAACAGGGCATTCCTGGCCGGGATTGGGTACTCGCAGCCACTTCCCACTGATTAAAACATCTCATAGCAAGGCTACACGCAATCCTGTCTCCTAGCAGGAGATTTCAATGCTGTCATAGTTGAAATGTGATTGATCTGGAAAAAATAATACTAGTGTACTTCAATAAAAGTATTCTGTTCTTGGCTAAAGGAGGCATCAGTATCTATCTTGCACAGCCCAGGGACAATTTCTCCCATGTTAATGGCTTATTTGCACAATCTGGGATAAGCAATCTTACTCAGGTTGCTAGAAAATCGCATTGCTATCAGTACGGTATTTATCTGTCAGCTGTCTCTGTTGGTTTTTATGCCAATGCTTCTTAAGGAGACCCCTAGCAGGAATTTCACTAATATCACAAGGCTCTAACAGAATTTTGAAAGGAAAAGGGAGTCATGCTTTTATTTGAAATCCCTCTATTCCTGCATATCCAGGGAATGGGGACCTAGGGCTGCCCAGGTAAAGAGAGGTGGCTCTAAAATTAGTAAACAAAATCAGTAGTGTTCTCATTCTTATATTTAAATGCTGTAATCAAATCTTAAAACAAATAGGAATAGCCTAATATTCAAACTGCAAATCAGACACAGTAACTGGGAGAAGCAACTGGCCTTGGCACTAAATACCACAGGAGAAGACAAGTTCTCTATAGTGGGTGGAATGAAAAATTATAACCCTCCAAGGCATACATAATCTTCACCAAGAAAATACCATGGACATGAAAAAAAAAGATTAAAATAAATGTTTAAAAGATCCTAGGAATATTCAGGTTCATGTTGGTGTGGATAGATGCATCTTAAAAGCCCCCCCAGGACCTAACTCCGGATATACCACAGTGCTCTCACTATTCGAGGGGGGTTCCTCTTGCTAGTGCCTGTGCCCTCCAAAGATCAGGCAACAGCAAGGCTCCCTCAATGTATGATCTTCCCTTCGAAGAATGCAACATTCTTTTGGCTGTGACTGAAGAAAGACACTACCAAAGAATATCTTCTAATGCCACCTAATAAATATTCTATAAACATCCAGATGTCTTGCTCATGCATTAAGTATTTTACAGTCCCTACTGTCTATAAAAATAAATTTGAGGGCAGTAAAATTAAGCAAATGGGAAAAAAAATCTCGGGATGGTTTATCAACAAGATGAATTCCGTATTAAAAAAGTCATCAGTTTATTTTAACAAAAAGCAGGCAGTTGTAATTAAATCCAGCCATTTCAACTGACAGAGAAATGATTCCTCTAACATTAAAGGTCTGTTATATGCCTGCAATTCCCACTTTTAATGTGTGCAACTGGTTCTCTAAACTGGGGAATCCAGGGGAGGTGGGACTTTATTCACTGGCAGTGTTGTTGGATTTTTCTAGCAGAAATGAAATGAGCAGAGAGACTTTCAATTTAAGCAGCATTTAAGAAGAAAATACAGAATTGAGTAACAGCCATTGATACTGCTAGTTAAGTATTTTATGGGGGGAATATAATAATCTAAAATTATAACAGAACGCAGGGAACATCCTGATCCAATTCTACCGTTTCAAACCTGTACAGTGTGACCTGCCACTGTCCAGCAGGTCTCTGAAGTTCTGCTGTCTGTTTGTCATCCACCTCTCAGCCTCAGGCTACAGATAATGGACAAGACAGAAAATACAGGAAAAGAGGAGAAAAAGGAATATGAAAGTGAGGTTTCTGTGTATTTACTTCTGTTAGTAAATGGGAGTAGTGGCTTGGAATGTCCCTTCAGAAGATGGGTCTTCTGCTCTCCGTAAACCCCCACTCCAAAATGGCTCGGTTCAGGTGCTTAACAGAAATAACACAAAGATGACAAACAATGGTCATTTCCCCCATAATTTGTATTTTTCAAAGGCAAAATAGTGAGAGAGAGAGAAGGAAATTTTTAAAAATTAATAAAAGCATCCCCAAATTTACCTTGTGTCTGTCTGTGGGCTTTTATTTTCATTTTTGAGTATGTTTCTAGTCACCCAATTTCCTTTCAGACCCTCTTTTGTCAAGGCCACAAATTTGGTCGGTCTGGGGAAGGCCGGGCTGCAGAGACAGGCTTAATGCTAAATCTTGCCAGAGCAGCAGAGGCTCAACACAAAAGGGTTGGAAAAATCTCATTCTTGATTTTGGGGCCAAGGGTCGCTCCCGTTGTTACCTCAGTGCTACAGGTAGGAGGCAATTTGCAGGCAGGACTTGGAATAATGAAGGCTGCAAGGCTGGTATCACCAGTGTTAACCACCAAGTGTGGAAAGATAATATGAGGGCTGGAAGGGGTCAGTCTAAATGCCTTATTGCTACTGTCTTGGCAGCAACAGTTTCCTTATTTTTGCTCCAGGATTCAAGAAATGAGGTTACCCCCCTCCACAGCTGCTTTCCGGTATTTCATTCATAAAAGGAAGGTTTCTCTCCAGAGATTCAAAGGACTTGATCCTACTTTTTGAATAATAAAAACAACAACATGTTTGGCTTGTATTGAAGTCAAAGATTAAAGTCCAGGATGACTGGAACTGCAGAGCCTGGACCGCAGCTACATCCTGCCAGACCCTGAGCAGAGAGCACTCCAACACCCCATGCTTTGCTTCCCTGCAGCCATTGAGGGCAAGGAGCAGGCTGGCTTTGGAGCAGATGTTGCATTAATGTAGGACTTGCCTTAATAGTTATTCCAAACATTTAAAGAACTGCATAAGGATTTATTACAATTTTTTAATATATTTTATGGGTTGCTTGCCCTTTGAGTTGATGGCCCTGCTCCAAACCTATCTGTCCTTTTGCTTTACAGATAAAGCTGGGGGTTTAATTCCTTAGAGAACAGCACAGTTCCCTGCTGTTTTCAAGACTGTTTGTTCCCAGAGTAGCTTAATTTTCACATAAATAGGTCCCATTCACAAATTCAAGATGATCCTTGAGCCTTAAAATCATCGACTTCAGTGATGGGGAGAGCTCTCTGAAAGGGAGCAGAGCCAGTCTGTAACTGTGTCCCTTGGGAGCAGCATCAGAGCCGCATCTCTAAGTATCTGAATGGAGGGGCGCAGTTCCTGGGCATCAAGTGAGCAGGGAAGGTAGAATCAGTGTTCCTTAATCCATGGAACTTTGCCCTCCAGTCGGTAAAAGAAAAAAGAGACCTCAGACCAATACCAAAAGCGAGATGCAACAAATTATTTTAAAACTGCCCTGGGGAATTCCTGCTGCATTGCTGCCCTGGTGCCTGCCAGCTCACTAAAATCACCTGAAGCCCAAAAAGTAGTCTTACTCTGCTCAGCCCCACTGACATCGCTCCAACAAACAGGAAATTCTCTCCTCCCCATTATTTACCCAAGAACACATCATCCCTGGAGGCACATGGTAGATCTCCCTTCCAACCAACCGTAATACAGTTCCAGTTTTCTCTGTGCAGAAATCTCTATGCACACATGCTGCCTTTCGTGCAATAATTAGCTTATTTGGTGTGCACCTTCCTTTGTTTTCTTGGTTTGGTGTTTTGGGGGGGTATTGGAATTATCGGGGGGGGAGGGTGCTTTTTTTTTCTTTTTCTAAGTTTATCAGGGGTTTATCAGGCTCTCTGGTTCTCCAGCCCTCCTGTCTCACTGCGGTCTGGCCAAAGCCACCTCGAGCAGCCTGCTCTGGGCTGACCAGCACAACCAGCCCCCGCAAAAGAGAAGCAGCAGCCCCACACACCACAAGCATCTTGTACCAAGCTGTTCCCTGGGCTCTGGGTGTGCTTCCTTCTCCCAGCTGCAGCAACCTGCATCAATCCTATGTGCCAATGGTGGGGGAGGAGAAGAACACACGTGTCACAGGTTGCTCATACATGCAGAGAGGCAAAAAGGTGCAGTGCCAGTACTGGGAGTCCGAAGCAAACAGGAGGGATGAGACTTCAGAAGGTTCAAGAGCAGCTTTTTCCAGTGCAATGCAGATGGCTACAGCGTGTGCTTGCCAGAAACATCTTCATTAGGATCATCTTTTCTAGACTGTGAGGTGATTCGGTCTCTAAGGAAATCTTTATTTTGCATAAGAACTGCAAAGTGTTCTGGGAAAACTGAGAGTTCTGAGACAAGAAAATACAGTTACTACAGAAAATAAATTACTTCAATCACTGTTCTACTTCTCCCTAGATTTTGCCATGACAGGTCACCTTGGTTCTAATTTCATTTCTACCAAACACAGTGGGGGAAAAAAGAATTTCTGTAAGACCTGACTATGCCACTAAACAACGTGGGTGCCATTAACATCCCATTAGGTGCAGTGTGGGGTCTGTATTCAATACTATCACAGAAATATTTGCTAAAGAAGTTTCCAGGCAATGGCAGCACCTCCTGAGTGACTTTGTCTCTCTGGCATTGTTTGTTCTATGCAATATGAGCTAGGGAGCCTGCTTTGGCAGCGGGGTTGGACCCGATGATCTCTCGAGGTCCCTTCCAACCCCTACAATTCTGTGATTCTGTGATTCTTTGAGGAACAGAAAACCCTCAGCGAGCATCCTTTGATTTCTGATAGCCGAAAACGATGCACCAGGGTAACAAGCAGCAAGTTGATAGGCAAATAATAGACCAGCTGAACAGACTCAAACTCCATGCCACAATCTATACATTTGGAAGCTGGAAGCATTGAGAGCAGCATAAATATTGCTACAGGGGAGGAGAGTTTCATTTGAGCGGTTCTGAAGAGGATGGAGAAATAAAAGAAGTTGCATCACTAGCAAACACTTAAATAATCCAAGAGTTCAGATTTTGCCTGGCATGAAGTAAAAACTATAGCAAGCAAGCTATACTTTATTTATTTCTGCCTCTAAGAATGCTGATACAGTGTTAGGGTAACACATTAGCAAGACTTTGAAGAATAATCAGCTTTGATTATTCAACACCATTTGTTTTACCCCAGTAAAATTATGGCTATGGTTAGTTTAGCAACATCAGTTTTGTTTCCAAAAGTTGAGGCAAGAGGCAGCCACAATGTTCAAGGGGAACCTTTGTTAGCAACAGAGGAACTTCCAGCCCACGATGCGCTGCATGGGCAAAGCCACCCGGGGGCTCAGTGCTCGGTTCTGCAGGCAAGCACTGGGCCAGATCACTAAAGGAAACACAGGATGTCTGGGATATCAAGTTCACCAAATGTTTCCCACTGAATTAGGTCCAAACATCTCAAGCAGGATTGTTTTGTCAAGGTAATATATTTGGACAATTCGCAGTGCTTAGTAGCCCATAAAATCACACCTATTTGAGCAAGTGTCAGGTTTAGCAGATTATATAAAACACAGGTTAACTCAAAGCCTTTTTAGGCCAGTGCCTTTTAAATTTGCTGTTGTTTAAGCATGGAGCACTAAGTATACACATTTTAGAAGAGATCTCTCAGTAGGTTGTATGAGATTAGCTTTATACATTCACAATGAATTTCTTTACTTCTTTCGACAGTTTATTTTAAGACCTTAATGTCACTCAAATAGAACTTTTTTTTTCCCCAATAGTAAGTTTTTGTAAAAAGCCTTGAGACAATAAAATGTTTAAAGACCAAGAACACACAAGAAGATATTTTCATGTTCAGTTTTCTTTTTTCTTCAATTAACTTATTGCAAAATCTCTCAAGTTTCCAAGTCATTTCTGTTCCTCTCCTGTGTTATTTTACAGAGCCAGAGTGATGAACAACGCTTTGCAGAGAAAGAGAGCAAACAGGTCCTTGTTCTCAGGAGCTTTGTACCCTAAGGATGATTACAGCCCACTAAGGCATGACAGTAAATACATGTGGGTGGGGGCAATGGGAATGGAAGGTTACTTAAAATAAAGTCATGCTTATTATCTCTGTACGAGATAGTCTGAGAGCTTTCAGTAAAATCAAGTACTTACAATATGTTGCAGGGAAAAAAATATTTCTGTTATTTTTGCTACTGAATACACTGAAGTGTGGGTGTAATGTCAGGACTGACGGTTGCTCTAGAGATCACCTGTACACTGCAGAGCAGAGTGCTGCCACAGCACAATGGTACACCCATCCACCCATGACTGCACATGAAGTCCAGCTAGGAGTTGTAGGACCAGCAGATGCCAAACAGATATCAGTCTGAAAGCATGGGGAAGGAACTCCCTGAGCCAGGAGGAAGTTGGAAAGAAAAACTCAGGACAGTTTCCCTAGTTGACTGATGAAGCTGCCAACGGCCACTCGCATGGTGTCCTGAGCGGGAGGGCCCGGTGTGCCCAGAGCCCCCCTTTTCATTTAGATGGGAAGTGCTGTTTTGAAGTAAATCTCCTCATCAGCTCCACTCATTCCACTTCAGCTTACACTGCAGGGAGATCTTGGAGTGTCAAAGGATTTTTCTCCCAGACAGGGCCAAGCCCAAAGATAAAACACCAGGTGTGAGGCTCACACACTATCGACCTGCCAGCGTTCACGTCACACACACACTCCTGTCCAGAGAGAAAACTCAGTGTGTCCCAGCCATCGAGACCCATCCCTCCCACATCAAGCCGCTAGCTATCACCAGCATGGTCTGTGGCTGCTCCGTGCCTGCCTGCCCCTGACACCGAGCACACACAGGCCAGAAAATCCAACCCTCAGACAGGAGCAAGTTGCAGTTTTGGTTAAAAGAAAGAGTAGCTGTTGGAGTTAAAGGTATTTGGATGCCAGAATGACTCTGAGTGAGGCAAGAAGTGAGGCAAGAAATGGTAACCAGGCCTTAATGGACTGCTGTGCATGTACCCTCTCACCCCCAGGGTCTGCTCTATCCATGATTGCCACATGGCCTAGCCCAGGTAATAAACAGAAAGAGTCCGACTCATGGAGTTAGGATCCCTCTGGAATCAGAACTGTTGTGTACAAGGCTGTGTAAAGTAGCAGATACAAGCTGCAGATTGTGATTCAATATAGTTTTTCTCAGTGATAGGCATTTCATAAGCAATTCTCTTCAAACAAAATTAAACTCGGTTTTATAACCCAAGGTTAAGACAGGCATAAATCAGCAAAGCTATCCAGAGTTTGCTATGACTCCATCAATTTCTATCAGATGAGCATATGACCTGTCAAGACTACATTTATATCACTGTTTCAAAGTGTTTTTATTAAGTGATCAGAGCATATGTTATTTTGTCTTTAACAACAATAAATCACCAGCGAACTGACATGGAAGCAGCAGAAGGGACAGAGTACAAAGTGTTGAGTTTCCCATACACAGCTGGTGTGAAGAGCAGCCACTGCCCACAGGAAGGTGGCTTGCCAAGGGGAAACGTTTGAAGGTAAGTCCTGCAAATATAAAAACCAAATAATTACCCGCAAGTAGCTTGATCAGGTAACTGGAGTTACTTTGCCATTATTTTTGACAAGCTTTTTATGCAGTAGAAGAATAGGAAATCAAACAGGAGAGATGAGAATTAACATGACTTGAAAAGAAAGACTGAAGAGCTTTGAACCCCAGATAGGTTGTAGACGCTACAGCAAGTCAATTCTGGTAACGTGGGTTCAGGCAACACAGAGCTACACAGCAAAAAGAAATCCAGGCATATGAAACATGGGTGGGTTTGGCTGGGGGTTCCCCCCCAGCCCCACAGAAGCCCTTGAAGGCATCTGAGGTGCTCAGATATCTACATAATGAAAGCCACAGGAAAACTATTATTTAACTGATTTTAATTCACAGCTTTTAGGGTCTGATTCAATGCTTATTGAAGTCAGTAGGAGTCTTCCCATTTAATTCATGAGTTCAGATCAGACCTTCATCTGCAGCTCTAATGAAAGGGAGTTAAAAAGGGTAATTTTGGAGCACACAGGTCTTGTCAAGCTAAAGTTCCTAGAATCGGCTCCTTTGGCTAATCCGTGCACCCCTACGGGGGAGGACAGAAGAGGAGAAATTGCATCCAAATGACAAGCAAATGAAAATAAAGACTGCCCACGTCAAACTGTGTCTTAGCAGCCCAGTCACTGTTAATTTGACCTTAAACCCATAGTAAGCATAATGGATCATAAATGCGCATGCGGTGTACCCTGCGAGTACGCTGCTAACGGTGATTTGATCCAGATTTCATACTGAGGCAACAAAGAATGAGCTTCTTCAGATAAGATCTTTACCTACGTATCAGCCTCGAGTCTACCTGAACCTGCATGAAGTGTTCCTCCATACTCAGGATACCTGAAATGCCAACATTCAACACTGATTCTCTATTTTCTGACCAGCAATGGCAGATGGTTTCACCTGAGCATTTTCAAGAAACTTGCAAAAATTTTGAGACCTTCGATCTTACACCAAGATCAGTTGCTATTAAAAATCTGAGTTATGGGGAACCTGAAGAAACAAACATGAGTGGCTAAAAGGCCCTTAGGGAAAGTAATAAACTAAAGGAATCAACCCTATTACCTATGCTATTACAAAGCTTGATGAATGTGACTTATTGAGTTCTGTGTTCATGAAAACACAGAGACTGAAGAAACATCCCAACTTGGAATGACTGCTAGGTTTCAGCTTGTGTGTCCTTTCCCAGATCTCTAGTTTTCCTATGTTCCTGGTGTCTCAGAAGCACGCTTGCTTTCCTGACATGACAGTTGTGATCGCAGCAGAACCGATATGACCCTGTTTGATAGCATGTTCCAGAGGCACATATCACATCCTGAGGTATAAGGCAAGACTCCAAGAAAGTCATTCCTGTAGATATGATGCTTTCTGTAGTCTTTTCTAGGGAAAAAAAAAAAAACCTTCCATCTTGCTACTTTACTTAGATATAAGGTAACAGGCACTTGATATGCATTAGTGAACTTTGGTATGCTCCATGTTATAGTGCTGTTCTACTTCATATGTAGATAGATTTAATCATTGCAAAAAAACAGCCTCTTGGAAATCACTGAAATCAAAGGAAATCTTTCTGTTGAACCTATTTTGTTAGAGGTGAAATTGTAGGAAAAAAAACAACATTAAGTTTTCATACTGGTTTTGCATTGGTAAATTTAAGAAAAAGAGCCAAGAATCATTCATCTCTTAACATTAGCCCCTAAAAATCTGTTAGAGCAAGTGACCAATTTGTAAAAGCTGGTGTGACATTTAATTGAGCTGATAACCCTTCACTGGCAAAAAAAAAAAAAAAAAAAAAAAGGACTTTTTTAAAAGTCCAAAAGTAACTGAAATCTACTTCCTAAAGCTCCTGGTTTAAAGCGTGTCTAGACTAAATATCTCTCCTTAATTTGATTGTGAAGCATCTTCAGATGCATAATCCAGCAGAGTACATCAGGGGAGACGGCAACAAAACTAAACAGAATTTCTTCTTTCCGATCCGACACCTGCTGTCTCTGCAGACAGCACAGAGCTGATGAGAATTAATGTAGTGGGGGGAGAAAAATAAGTGGTGAGTGCTTGGCTTCTGAGTCATCAAATTGTAAAGAAACCCTCTAACAGCTTTTTCAGAGGCTGTGTAGCAGGGAATAAATAAATAAATAAATACAGGAGGATTTTCCTGCACATCCTCTAATGGTAAACATAGATAAAAGCTGCATAGGGTTGGCCTTTCCCTCGTGCTTGTACCAGCCTGGCTGTTTCCACTGCTGCCTTTAGCAAGCCACAGTTCCTGAGAGCTGACACTCAAGCATCCAGGTGTCCTGAATTCCTGTGCTCAGACCGAGCCACTCCATCCCAGGAGTCCCATCCCAGGGAAGGAAATCCTCCCCGTGGTGTGCAGCCGTAGCAGTGACTTTCCCAGGAGGCAGCAAGGCTTTGGCAATTCCACCTGGAGTTTACATTGTGCTCTTCTACATCCCAAGAGGATCCAGCGCCTCACCAATGAACTACTTACCATTTGCAATCAAAGACTGCTTAAAATAATGATCTACAGAAAGCCTGTATATTCAGTGTCATAACAGGGAAGTACAGGAACATATAAAAATGCCAAGAACCATTATAAAATATTTCAGCCATGGTATTTTGTAACAGCCTAAAAGTTAAGGTGTAGCACCCCTGAGAGATGCGCTGAATTTCAAGACTACCCTCTTTGTGCACAGCTTCACATCCTCTTCTGCAGTCACGAGTTGCCTTAGGCTTGGTCTATGGACCTTCTTGTAAAATCCCAGAAGGCAAGAGCTTAATTTGCCTCTTAAACCGCCAACCCCTTGGGCAAGCACAAACTCCAACAACCAGTAACACCTGGCAGTGGGACCTAATATATCATCACCATCCTCCCTCTGTCCCCGTCACCTTGAGCACAGCCACAGGGGGACAGAGGTGACCCTCCTGTGAGCGAGCTCCTTCTGGCCTTTTCTTTTTTGCAAGCACATCTTGTCTCATGTCCAATATCAAGCTACTCTTCCAATGCTGTGGGATTATCTATCTCACGTCAGGGTGATTTAGTAGCACACAGTGGCTCCTTCCATGGGCATCTTTAGCTCTGCATCTCTATCCCACTGCCAGAGGCTGCCCTTCTCAAATACTTGCTTATTTTTCAACACAATCTGAAGGGTTTCACTTTCTTTTAGCATCACTACACTGCTTCATTGCAAATCAGAGTCTGTCTGAAACGGTCACCTGCACTTGTAGGAGATGATTAGCGAATCAAGTCACAGAGAAGATAGCTCCTGCGTGAAAAGAGAGCCTTTCTATAACCTAAACCCATCTGGCAGGCAGGTATCTACAAAATACACTTACACCAGCTGTAACAAAACATAATGAAATGCCATTAGGAATTTATCTCTCTCAGACAATTATAAGTGCAGTCTTCAGAGGAGCCATTGTAACCACATGGATGTGCTTTATCTTAGATTTTCACTTAAACTAATGGCTTCTAAATTACTTGAGTGGAAAATTAAGAATGCAATGCTGCACTTAAGAGAGGATTTGCATTTCATTGTATATGCTGTTAAATTTCCATTAAACTCTACATTTATATACAGATTTTTTAATTCATAAAATATGGTAATAGGATGGAACAGTCTGATTGGGCAGATGACACCTCCTGAAGAAAGCAAACGATTCTGGATATCTGCCTTCCTCAGAGCGTGCCCTGCATCTACTCTGCATCGCATGTCCTTTGTTTTAGAAGGGGCTTTAACAAAGGAGCTATGAGCTACTTGAAAATGAAACTGTAGCTTTCTTGGCCCAAGATCCAGGGTTTATTATGATGACCAGCATTTCCAGGATGTTCATCAAACATACATAATGCACTGGTGGGTTAATCCCCAAATTGTATAACGACAACAAAGGATTTTAAAATAGCAAAATAATCTATTTATAGAGCAAAGTACTCAGCAGTCTTTTGTGCAAGAAATGTAAACAGAGTGGTTAACTTAGGAAGCAAACTGCAAATTCCAGTGAGACATTAAGAACCTTTAAGAATTGTCTGAGAACGTGGTGGAGTCATCTTTGCCAAAGAGACTTTTAAGAAAAACCAAACCACCCAAACACTTTTTCAAACATCCCCAGCCATGCTGGGATCGACACAGAACTGATGCTTCTGCCTTCTGGAGAATCAATAATAAGATTTCTCAGTCTTTTTAGCCCTGTTGCAGCTAGATCTGTTAATTTACAGCCAGCCAAGCTCTGCTGCTGACTCACAGCAGAGCTGGCAATACTCAATCTCATTAAAGCTTTAATGCACCCACTCTCATTAAGAAAAAGCAGCAAGTGCAAAGCAAACTGCAGTTACATTCCCAACTCTCAGGGTATGCCGCACACGTGTTTATGATCCGTGTTGCTTACTAGGGGTTTAAGGTCAAACAACTAATTTTTAATTTCTTTTTTTCAATAATTGACACTGTTATGACATCCCAGGCACCGTGTTACCAGATCTGACCAGATTCAGCTTTATTCTCAGGTGCTAACTTAACATTTGTAAGGCTCTCCCTCAGGTAGGATTTTCAAGAGAAGAAAGAATTGCTTGGCCTGTATTGGTCACCAAGGGTGCATAAAACATTCAGCCCTTGAAGGGTTGCTGACGTTGGAACTATTCAGTGAAGTGCTCAGTATTGTGCATGAGGTGTCCAAGGCAGCTCAAGGCCCCATATCTGCTCTGTCTGACATCAGAAATCCATAGTGCCCATAGAAATCCACTGGTAGGATCAGATCAGCGTGCAAATGCTGCATAGCGATACCGAAGGGATGAAAACACAGTGACTTTGTCCCATGTAATATCCAGCATGAGGCTCCGATGTGGCCAAGATAGAGGCACTCTTGGCAGTACGAATTTTTTGGTCCCATGTCCTTTTGGTGAGCAAATGTTTGAGTTTTTTACCACATTTCATTCTAATCAGCACTGCTCCACGTGTGACTAACCCATCGGTAGCAACTCTGGCTCCTTCACCGATGGGCTCTGGGAAATCTGTTTCATAAATAACTTTAGAAAATAAGGACATTAAAATCATTGGTGTTTACATGAAAAGTAATTGAATATCAATCAAAACACACTGGCAACCTCTTGACAGCTCCGGTTCTGCTATAATTCATTGAATTAATCAAGTCTTGACACTGTGATATGTTATTACAAAGGCTGAAGAAGGAGCAGGAAATTACAAAGTTAAGAAGAAAAAAAAGAGGGGAAAAAATAAAAAAAAATTAAAAAGAGACCTCTCTTCACTTCACTGTATGTGAAACTTTCTGGTGGAGGAGAAGGTGGCTACAGAAGAGCTGTTGTAGCAGAAACATCCATTGTTTCATCTGGTGGTGGCCAACACCAACCGGTAGAACAATAGTGAAAGAATCACATCAGGCAAGTCTCTTGCCTTGCCCAAAGCAGCAGTAACATTACAGCACCCTGCAGATCCTGACAGTATACCTGCATCACCTTCTCTGCTTCTCAGAAGGGTCTCATTCTCTCTTGGTGAGAAAGACAAGTGGGCTCTATTGTACGACTCCCCTCCATTTCTCAGAGGAAAATCAGCAGGGCAGTAAAAAACGTCCCCTGGACATTATGTTGTAGATTATCACAATCTCCCTTCACTGGCTATCAAGACACTTTGCAAGATACAGCAAGTAGTTTGTCTGGGTTTTCTTTTAAGTGTTAAAAAACCACCATTCACTTTGGATCAGGTCGTGAGCAGCAGCTCTCACAACTCCTTCCATGTACTTCAGCCACCCATCTGCGATTCAAAAACTCACTCCAAGCCACACAACGCTGAGTTCCTGCTTTGTTACTGCAACGTTGTGGTGCAGACCACAAAGCATAGGAGACCGGTTGTGTACGTACAAGCATTCAAGGTATTTCTTCTGCAGAGTAGACCAAAACTAGCTAGCACTTGCTTTTGTATATTAGTAAAATAGCTGCCTAACTACTGTCCCCTCTACCCCCAAGTGACTTCCCTGTGCCACATGATGAAGCAGCGATGGAGCTGGCACAAGACTTACTGCCAGCAGACACACAGCCTCCCGCTCCAGCCACTACATCACACGGCCATGAATAACTGCAGACACAAAGAGGCATTTGGAAGCACAATAACACATTCAATCATGCAAATGTGTGTTTAGTGCACACTAGAACCTGTCCTTATAATGAATGGGTAACTTAGGAACACAAATAGGACCCTATATAATCAAACTAATATCCATTCCACCCTTCCTACAGCTTATGGACACACAGTGAACCACACAGAAGTCCGTTTCCCAAGCGGGTAGTGCCTAGAGCAGAAAAGAAAGTGCTGAAAAAAAGATCTACTGTAGGGAACACGTGCAAAAAACACAGGTAGCATAGCAGGTATCCTTCCCCTACCTTACCCCCCCTTTGCTTTTGTAGGATAAGCAAAAGCAGACCAATACTGCCAGCCCTATGCTAAGGAAGCGCTGGCGGCTCATAGAGCGGGGGGGCGGCTGTGCCATGGGATCCCTCTTCTCCAAATGACCTTCCTGAGAAACGCTGCATTGGTCAAAGAGAGATGCTTACGCTTCCTCGCAGCTCCAGCCTGATGCTGTACTTGCTGTTTTCTGATACTTTGCATCTGGGGCAGCAGGGGGAAGCCAAGCAGGTTTCAATTTCTCTGGCAAGGAGAGGATTTTAAGAGCATTTCAGCCAGCAAAGTGCCATAGTTGCTCATGACAAGGAGAAAGCAGAATATTTTAAACCTCACGCTATATTCCCTCGCTACAATAAGGAATTTAAACATCTTCATCTCAGACTTTGGCAGAAGATGTTATTTTACTCCACTTAAAGTTGTTGTTTTAAAAATTAGCTCGATGAACAGATGTTGAATTTGCCCCAGTGGAAAATGAAGCCTGCTTTTTATCCATGCAAAAAAAATATCCAGCCACCCTAAAACAAGAGCTGACAGTCCTCTCCTGCAGCACCGTGCTACACTGCTCGCTTGCTTTTGCTGCGCCCATCGTTGCTATCTAAACTGGATTTTGCCAGTCCTCCCATTTTCTCACCCAGGTGGAAACACCATGTGCCTGATCTTGAAATATGCTTTCTTACATACCCCCCCACCCCAGCCCTATTAGAAAAGGGTATTTTATACTTGGAAGAGAAAGAAGAAAAGCCTGCAGCAGCCTTTCAATTGTGTGGAAGTAATTTGTTCTACAATCCTGAACTGGTTTAAAGTGGGGCAGGGGGGGAGGGAAAAAGCACATCCTGCTTCTACCATGTGAAAGACCATTTCCAAGCTGTGGCCAAAGCAAAAAGCAAATATTTAGAGGAAATATGCCATCCAACATTTACTGAGCTGGGATCTGCATCTCTCGTGGAGGAATTTTATGGTCGGCAAATTGTAACACAAACCTTGGGCTGGGCTGGTTACAGGAGTGAGAGAGGCCTCAGGGAAGGCAATGCCAGCTTCCACCTTCTCCTGTGGTCAGAAGGAACCTGTGGGTCCTGAAAAAGCAGAGAGAACAGTGGCACTTCTCAGCTTGGGCTGAGCGCTGCACCCTCAGCTCTGCCCCAGGAGAGGAAAATAGATGGGCTGCACCTTTGCTGCCAAGGGGAATGGGGACACGCAGGCTGCACAGGGGGTCTTCGGGCACTCATAGCCCTTTAGTGTCACAGGACACCTCATCCAACAAGAGTACTGGCTTCTGCTGAACATCTGGGACACTTGTGGGCTCCTGGATATCAGAACCTCTGTTGGTCTCTACCACCACCCTTTCTTTACGTTGTTACACATTCTGTGCTGCCGACACGGTGCTTTGCAGACCCAGAAGAGCCAGGACAAGCCTGATCTGGAGGGATATTCTGGACTAAATAATGCTAATGAGCTTGCCCTCCACTGCAAGAAATTGAATTCAGTGACCCAGATAGCTTTTCCCACTTTATATTCTCATGTTAAGTACCTAGAGCTTGAGTCTGTTGCTAATATCCTAATTTAAAACACATATTAGCAAAGCTTTCTATCACTAAAGGATAAAATGCTAGCACACATGGCAGCGGCTCTCCCAGCACACCACAATTCAACCCAGCCCTCCTAGTTTTCTAGTCCAACTCCACACATGACACATAATAATGCATATTTGAAATTGTTAGTGGGGCTTTATATCTGAGTTAATCCTAGAGATATTCCATCCATACGCCGTGGAGAGGTCTTTGCTGCATCATCTTCAAGACAAACAGCAGTAGAGACAATGGCTGAGGTGCAGTGAGACTTGGGCAAAACCTTTAAATGATAAAAGGCAGAGTACAGGGCATGGCAGATATTTTCAGGAACACACACTCATCTCCAGTTTACACACAAACACAGACAGGGCAATGATATTTAATACCAAGGCACAGACCTCAGTAATATGCCTGCCAGCAATTCCTAAAAGAAGAAATGGCTTTTTTTGCAGCAACAATAAAGCCAGCTCTCTTGGGCAATAGGAAATAAAATGTTTTCGTTTGTCTAAAATATGAGCTGTGAAAATAAATAGCTGTGCTATACAGAAAATGTCATTCAAATAAAAAACAGCACTTTCCTTTTGATGGGATATTAGATATAACATTGTCACTGTCTGATATTTCTTCTCAGCTCGCATTACCCTACAGACACCGCTTAGTTATATACATTTTGTTTTATTATTCCTAGCATGCAATATTAATCTATTCTTGGCTAGTAATTAATTACTGTTACATATTTTCACAGCTCCATAGTCTCCTCAGGGGAAAGACTCTACTACATATTTAAGAAGTAGATTAATGTGTACTTATGTAGATGGACCCGCTGGAATAATTTACATTTTGCTAGGATGATTTCTTAGTCAAACACATCTGAGTGGCTCTTTTTTTTAAGTCCAAGAATAACAATGTCCACAGAGTTAGGCATACTGATACTGAGAAATAAAACCTGAAATAACGTGGTGTCCTTCGGGAGCTCAAGGAACAATCCTGTCCTCAGTAACGATGGTATTCAGTGATAAAATAGGAATGAATCAGCTCCATTATTTTAATCTACTTTCCAAAACGTAGAACAAATTGTTAGTTTGCCTGCTTTAAGTAGTGCCACTCCAAAGTATCTTTAGAGTGGAAGAGCTTGAAGATAAGGGGCCTTGCTTTACTCTTTCATTGCTGTCATCCTGAAGATATAATTACTTCAGACTTCTGACCTGATTCAAAGCACACTGAAATTAGTGCAAGCCTTTCCTCTGGCTCCAGATTAGGCTGCTAAAATAGCCTGTCTCTCTGCACAGTATCTGGCTAAAGAGTGTAACTAATACAGTTTAAGGGTGCATAATTCCTATTCATGTCATAAAGTATAGAATTTCTATGAAGATCAACATCTCCTGATTGCATGACTAATCATCACATTCCCACTTCAGGGGAAAAGAAAATAAATATTTTTTTCTAGGAGTGAATAAATTCAAATGTGACAGCTGAAGTGATAGAAGTTAATGGAGAAAGCAGCATTTCAACTGTGAGGAATGATAAATAACTATTGAGGTCACACAGCAGCAACAAGAATGATAGCTAGAGACTTGCTAGGCACTGTATTTCACCTACAGGGAAGCCAGCTCGCTTCTTCCTTTATCCTTACTTCCACAGCCTGTTTCTTAATGTGGCCACATGAACTCTTTTAAACTTTTCCTTCCAAACACTGAGCCCAGAAAGGTTTGGCCCAGCACCCGTTTAAATTCCCTATTAATAGCAACCAAATACTGTGCATCCCAGGAACCTATATAATTTACCAAACCTTCCCAACTAGCAAGTCTGTGTCCTTCAAAGTACAGACCTGGCTTACTCCACTCAATGGTCTGGCCTTAACGCCTTACTGATATGAAAGGGACAAGAGCATCTTTGATGTACATGATGGGACCAAATAGAGCAGATTATTTTAACATTCCTGTAATCGGTAGGTTTACATAGATGTTTATAAAAGCCTTGCATATTTACTGGAGTCAATTAGTAGGTCCTGATGAGTCTTACCAGTGCATGGACCTTTAGAATGGCCTGAAATTTACCAAAGTATTGATTTTATTTCTATTCTGTAAACTCTCAAAGTATTAATGCAGAATGACCCCTTCTGAAAAATGCTGTGGCAACTGGTAGCGTCAGTTTATCCCTAAGGCTTCTTGAATTTGGATCCAAGGGTTAAGTTACAGGTTTTTCTTATATATTATGATTTTAAAAAATGTTCTGCACATGTTCTGGCCTCTATTTCCCTAGATAATGATGGTCATAATTTTCATCATTCATTTATTCCCCTTTAAAAACTAGGGGTTTTTTTTTAATCTTTCCAGATTAAACAATAGAAAACCAGAAGGTATTTGGAGGATAAACTGGTTTAGGTCTTCTGATATTTTTTTTGTTCTTTCTTGCTGAAAACTCAAACATTACTTAGTTGTTCAATGAAACAAAAGGGGCGGGGGTATTTTCTTTCAGACATTTCATGTGTGTTTCTGAAGACGACAGTTATTACTCTGCATTCACACAGTGAGGCAGTTTGCTGGAAAAACCATTTCCATTTTTGCCCGTACCTTTGATGATAAAAAAAGTCATTTACAGGCTAAATTTACTCATGACCATTTTACAACTATTTATTCTCACATTCACCTTTAGTGGAAATAGCTCTTCTCCCCCTGTTTTAGCCATCTCCTATATCAGTAGAATACAGTTGTGTCCTTCTCAACCCTCCTTCTGACCAGGACCTTCAGCACTCTCCTATATGAACAGTGGACTCAGGCTAACTCAGGCTTCAACTCCCATTTTCTTAGAACATATGGAAAAAATATTGTAACACCTCCTGCCTTCGGAATAAAAATAAAAAACACTGTGGCCTGGATAAAATACTTCACTGAGACACCTTTGGTTGTGCAATCCAGAGCAGAACTTTGCCTCAAATAAGAAGAAAATAGAGATGACAAAACAGTATCAGATATAAGTCAGTCATGGTGTTGAATAACACCCTCATCTCACCTAGCTATGACAGTTATTTCCTTGAGAGTTTATGTCAAAAAACATTACATTAAACAATCAAAAACCCCTCAACATTTTGCAGTAGTGAGCAACCTTAGACAGACTTGAAACAACTTCCAGTGTTTTACTGTGCTTCATAAAAAGATAACTTATCAAACATTTCAGATACAAGGTGGCACTGAAGGACTTGAATTTGGGAAGTGAGGTGGATAGCTACCATGACTGCAAGAGGACCATCATATACAAGAATGGCCATACATTTAAAGCAGATATTGGGCACAAAAAAGTATCTTTGCAACTGGAACGACACACTACTGCTGATACTCACTGTATGAAAGTCCAAGGCATGCTTACATGGGGGAGTATTCCATGCAAAACACCCAGCAACCAGGAATATCAGCCAGAAGGTCAAGGAATGAGTCAGGCTTTCACAAAAACCATCCAACAGTGCTATTAGTTCAGATGTCTCCCAGGTAAGATTTGGATTTCATCCACCCTTTAAGGTCATCCTGCTACTTGATGTCTCAGCCTTAATGCGATCCACAAGCCAGGAACATCACTTGCAGTCCTAAAGCTATAATTCTCAATTATAGAGGAGAAATTTGCTCCTGGTCATCTATTCTTCTATGAGTTGTCATTGTCCAGCATCTACTCTGCTGTGTATCATGAAATACTATAAGTTAACTGGTATCTCCAGTGATGCTGAAAGAATATTCTGTAGTTTTTTCCAGAGGGAATCCGCATTTTGCTCAGCAATACCCTGGTTTGGGAACCTGGACTGCTGCAGCAGATCAACATCCCACATTTAGTGAATGAAAGTGTTTCAAAAGCAAATCTTCACTTTACTTCTCCTAATATTGTGAAATAGTCTAGGTCCAACATTCCTTTTCATTAAACCATTTCTATCAATTATTAATATTTACTTCTAAGGCATGTACAAAGATACATTCTTTTCATTCCACCTATTAAGCAGTTTAAAATATGATCAAAAAAAAAGTCACTGCACTTTGAAGATCTATTTAAGGCTCCTAGAGCTAAGTGCTGAGAAGTCTGTTCAGCTGTTCTATTCAGGTTCTCGGGCAGAAAATAAAGATGCTTGCTGTCTCTATAGAAACAACTTCCTTCAACTTACTGCTGGTCACTTAGCTTCAGCCTTGACCCCTGTGATGACCATATGTATGAAAAGTTATTTCTTCATTACTTGTGCATCTTATAGCCATGCCGTTAGGAAAAAATACAGGAGGGGCAGATTTGCTTTTTATCCTCAAGGTTTTAAAAGAAATCCAGTTAAGGAGGTCAAAATGGGGCAGCCTGACTGTGCCCTTAATTCTCTACCACCTTTGTAGTAGCAAGGCATGGTGGCCCACTGTGTGCAAAGTGATAATCTAAATGTTAACAAGTCGCTATTAAAGAATGATGACCGTTTTCAAAGCACAAATGGTCCCTGACATGCTATCAGACATGATAGAACACAAGATATTTTATTCATTCCAGGCCCTCATTATCAATCCCTCTTCAAAGCAGTCAGAACTTGTGCACCTCTCAAGTGCGTAACAACTGACTAGTGCAGTAATTAGCATAAGTTAACACCGAAGCATATACAAGCACATAAAAGCGTATGTATGTGCTTCTCATTATTAAGTATGAGAAGATGTCTATGTTCAGAGAACTGCTATACTGGTTTTCAATTAAAGGCCTCACCCTGCTTGTGGTCTGCCAACCTCTTACTTGGCAAAGTGAATGGAAATCATTAAAAGGCAACATTATGCCTGTTTATCAGAACCTGCACAATAGGCCAGCTCATTAAGTGACTTTTGGAGAGGCTGGGACAGCCACAGGGGCAGGAAGCCCAAGACATCAGTTTCATTAGGAGATCAACTTCTGGCAAAGAACTGCATTCCGGCCACCTCCACTAACAACTTCTTGATAAAATCTAAATCAAGAGCTATTCTGATGCAGATTTGCAGCCACCTGAACTTTCTGGTCATCACCAAGCCAGAAGCTCACCTACCTCTTAACTCCTCACCAAAGGAGGAGCTTGAACTCTGTTTACACAGTTACAGACAGCCTAACCCCAACGTTTTACCCTGGTTGTGTTTTATAGGGGAGCTGGGCACAAACCACTGTTTCAGAATCAAACCTCATGTTCCCAAAGCTTGAGGAACAAACTCCCTGATACTGAAAGACCCACAAGCCTCCGAAGTAAAAGTGAGCAGCTATTCTTTTGGCCACTATTTTGTTTGTGTGACTACCTGGAGTGTTTTAACTGGGCTTATCTGGTGACTTGGGGCCAAATCACCCCCAAGCTGCCGAGGTACTATTTGATTTCTGGTTAAGAAGCTGCTATGGAGGAGATAAGGATGTTCCACATTGGTGACTGGTTTCCCAAGTTGTACTGCTCTTTTTTTTTTTTTTGAGACCAAATTTGCCAACCAATCAGCTGATTAGTATGTTCCCAAATAAGACATAAGAGACATTCATTCCAAACAAATCTGGGAAGGTAGGAACAGTGACTATGACGATTCCCTAAAGGCAAGCACTAGTTTCCTCTGAAGCTAAAAGCTGCAGGAGATAGAGCTAAACTGCAACAGGAAAATAAGTGACTAAATTCATACCCTGAATATTCCCAGTAGGCCATTTGGTCAAATGAATGGTTGCTATAGCACCAACTCACCTTATACAAATTCACTGTTAAAGACCCAAAATAACTTCTTTTCTAAGTAAAAAAATACAGGCAGATAAATTTTATATCAGTCACACCACTGGAGATGGACTGTCTCCAATCACACAACAATAGCCACCGATCTCTCCATGAGAACTTTGCTTTTAGTTATGAACCGACCCTAGCAGCAGGCTCTGGCTCACCTTCCAGAAATTACTCGTGTCATTCTTTGACTACAATGGTAAAAAACCTGCTCCATCAGATGTGACTCCCTGCTGCGATAGCAACGTGGTTAATGTTGCTGGTACTGTTGCAGCAAGAAACGCGAGGAGTTCAAACAAGGGCCATGAGGATGATTAAGGGACTGGAGCACCTCACATATGAGGAAAGGCTGATCGATCTGGGACTGCTTAACCTAGAGGAGGCTCGGGGTTGATCTTAGTAACGTACATAAATCTCTGAAGGAGGAGTGAAAAAGGAAAGAGCTGGGCTCTTTCTGGTGGTGCCCAGTGGCAGGGCCACAGGCCATGGGCACAAACCCACACAGGAGGTTCCATCTGAACATCAAGAAATGCTTTTTCACTCCGAGGGTGACTGAGCACTGGAACAGGTTGCCAGGAGGGATTGTGGAGTCTTCCTCAGGTGTTTTCCAACCTTGTGATTCTGTGATATTCAAAACCCACCTAGACACAGTGCTGGGACACTGACCCTAGGTGGCTGTGCTTGAGCAGCAACTTGGACATGATGATCTCCAGAGGTCCCTGCCAGCCTCAACCGTTCTGTCATTCTGAGAGACAGACCTCAGTTGAAACTTAACCCTATCTGATGTCCTAGTTCTCCTTGGGAAAACAACTGCAGCTCTCCATTTGTAATGAGTAAGCTACTGCAGGGCTTATGGTCTCAAATGAAAGAAGAAACTTGCAATAAACAAGATGTGGTATGTGGGAGAACAAGGCCTAGGGACTTTCAGCTTAAAACTGGTTAAAATGGAGACAAAGAGTTAAGCATACTTTAAAGCTCAATAGGTATCCCAGTACTTACAACTCATGTCTTGGGCCAAATCTCCTCTATAATCCCAGGACCTCCACTTACCCTTGCTCCAAAACCTCCTACCCTCCCTAGAATACATCACTCTTCATTGGGGTAGGATAGAATTGGGCTGGTAAACTGAATTTTGATAGTATGAAGTAGATGAAAATGGCTTTGAGTCAGGTATTCTGGCCAAGCTGAGAACAGCCTTGCTGCTATGCTGAATTGCATCGAAGACCTACCCCCCATGGGGGCTGCTCTCTGGCAGAAGGTAAGATATAGAGCTCCTTCTCTGATTAGCTCTCTCTCATGTATGAGGAATTAGCTTGGTATATTAACATTTAATTAAATCAAAACCCAAAAACTTAATGAAATGACTACACAGCATCACTATCTTTATGGACCTAATTGAATCAAAGTCAGTCATTTTCTCTTGGTTGCAGTAAGAAAATTTAACAAAAAAGTGGGCAAATATTTTCAATTCATGGTGAAACCATGGTGTAACCACCTGTCATTTCCATACTGCACACCCACATCTATAGGGCACAGAGCTCAGATTTGAGTGGCTTCCCCATGAGAAGCTCCAAATTACATCAGGTTTAGCAGCTGTCCAAATTCCCTTTGCCCATCCCATTTATGAAATTATGGAACATTATTTACAACTGGTTGGGCTGGTGCACATAACGGGTGAGTAGAGGGATAGTAGCTGAAATTACTGTAACTTGGGCAAGTTCAAGGCTCCCTTGCTGTACCTCACAACTAACTCATTTCTCTAAAGCCAGATTAAATCCACCAGAATTCATCAACACTTTGTCTTAATAATATCCCAATAAACATCTGGGAAGTCCTCCTCAGCTCACACCCTTCACTTGCTCTGCGCAGCCTGGGATCAATACCTGTCAGAGGTACCTTAACTGATGTTAATCCCTGTACCTGGTGCAGCGGTTACAGGGAGCAGATATTTTCAAAGTAAATTAATAGAGAAGCCATTGCCATTAACTGGAGAGTGGCCTCAAGTATTACAGCTCACAAACTGTTTCAGTTTAACATTTCTGGGGCAAGGACACTAATAAATGAAACTAAATCCTTTAGTTTCCTATCACTTCCTCTCTTGCCTGCTCCCGCTTATGTTTTCTTAGTGTCACACTGTGCTATCTTTAACAGCTCTGGCTACCTCTCTGCTAATCATTTCCATAGCTTTATCCTAACACTTTGTTTGTTTCCTTAATTCATCCAAATTAAACTTCAACACTACTGCCACACCTCCTTTCACCTATGTCAAACATGACCAGACATCAACTCCTGGCAACGTTCTATTTGATAACAGGTTCTTTAAGAGACGTGAACTAAAAGAGAAAACCCCCGGGGACATTTAAGAAACTCCAGAAAACAGCCAGAGGATGGCACAGAAGCATTTTCTCCTTCCCTTTCAAATTTCTGTGCAGGGCAGTCAAGTCAGCCAGCATCTCTTCATGCAGGTACAGTGAAGTTTTCCTTGCGTGCCCTAACAGTGCTGTCAGATGGAAGCACGCAGGCTTTTGAAAAGGTCAGCTTCAGGCACTTTTGCAAACAAAACTCGGTGGTGGGAAAATTAACACCAAGATCCCTATGTAAGGACTGGCTGTTACCCAGACAATAACCCAACTGGGTTGCGCTCTCGCTTATGGATGGTCAGGTCAGGCTGGTGCTACCCTGCTGAGGGTGAGAACACAGCTTGGGCCGTGCTCATTAGTCTCACTTTCATAAATGTCAGAGTCAAACTGGCTTTATTTAAATGAGAAACATATGTCCACTCCACAGGCTCCGTTCCTACTTAAAAGGACTCTTCATGAATGAGGCAGCTCCTCCGGTTTTACCCACCTACACTCTTTTTCCTGCTAACTGCTGTGATTATCAAACTTGCCAGCCAGATTGCATAAGGGAGTTGCCATGGTAAATATTTTTACATCTAATAAACACTCAGCTGTATTCTTTCTAATGCCTGGCAGCACACAAGGAATGCAAAAGTGTAACTTTCAAGTCTCTTGCCAAATTTCATGCTAAGATTCCCAAGAACTATTTTAAGCAGGGCTAAGCTGACACACCTCCCGTAACAAACTGACCAGGCTCATAAATAGCACACAGGCTTAGCACGACATGTTTTGGGTTTGCTATACAAATATTTTCATGAACTTGATGACAGCTTTGCCAGGGCTACATCCTTGTGCAAAGACACTTTTGCCCACAAAATGCCATTTACCATCAAAATCTAAATGCTTATAGGACAAATGATGTCTTTATTTGTCCCCTCAGTTGGTGAGGACCCAATAAACCACTCAAGGCTTCACTGGGGCTGGACTTTCCCTCCTATGACACTAGTTCTTTCGAACCAGGGACGGGGGGGACGGGGAGGGAGGTGTGTGTTGTGTGTGTGTTATTATTTCCCATACAGCCTCTGCATACATAATCTAAAATTCAAAGCTGCTTTTTTTCGGGATTCGGACAGTGATTTTCTTTAGTACAATCCAACCATCCTCAACAGGTGTTTTTAGAAGGGTCCTGAACACCTGAGTGTGTTTGTGACGCTGCTATTCTGGTGCTAAAAAAAAAAAAAAAAAAATCATCAAGATGTGTGGTGATGCTGTATTCTTTCCTCCTGATGGTAACACCACGAGTAACAGAAATCCATCCTGCTTCCTCTTTTCATTCATTTTTTTTACAACTTTTAACGCCTTTTTGGTGTTAAATGGGCACTAAGCACTTCTGGCATAGAGCAATAGCTTTCTCTTACTGAAGACCTAAACTCTTGGCCACCATTGTATCACTAATCACAGCTAATCAAGCCCTCAGATTCTTCTTTTCTCTTAGAGAATTAGCAAAACACAAAAGCCTATGAGAAGTCTAAGCTGTAGGTCTGAGTGGGAAGAGAGGTCTGGGAAGAACTTGAGTGAGATACAACAAACCCACGTGTTTGGGGATAATTTGCAACTCAGTCATTAAAAAGTCATTAAGGAAGCATGTTTTATCTCTCTCTCTTTTAAAAGTCTGTTACAGACAGGTTTCATAAAGGCTTTGTTTTCCTGTCTTTGTGGTGGGAATCTGTGATCCTGGTGCTTAGTCATCCCTGGGTCAGGACTGATGCTACTATATGGCCAAACATCCCTTGGGTTGCACTTCCACAGCTGTAAAACACGCCCACAGTGTGGGTTTAGAAGTGTAACCTATACAGTTACCTCCAGGCCTGACACTCAATCGCATCACATCCTTCCCATTCCACCTTACCCTTTTCTTTTCCATAGCCACCTCTGAAATGCATTGAGAGCATCATATCACACCACCTAACACTACTGTCAATATTGCATACCCTAAAAGATCCTAAATAGAAAAACACCTTCTAAGTGCCCACTATTCAGACCCTTTACACTTTCCCAGTTGCCACATGAGAGCGAGCTCTGCTGCTGCTCCAGTGCTAACCTTGGGCTGCGCAGACCCCAGTTGGGCTGTGTGCATGCCTGATGTGTGAGGAGCAGGTGTAGGTTCTTGGAGTACCGTGTGAAGGACAAAAGTCCTTGTGACTTGTAAGACCCTGAAGTAGCCTCAACTATTTGAATCTGTATTCTTTAATCTTAAATTCTGACAATTTAAAGCAAATGGGATGTTGAAGCACTCTGCAGTTTAAGATTAAATCAAGGAATCAAGGTAATTTAGCAGTTTGAGTCAGTACATCCAATCCAGATGTCTCCTGGGTTTTGTAGAAAAGGGTAGGATGTGAGTTTTAATACTCTGAGACACCTTATCAAACCCTTTAACCACAGCAAACACAAACTCTGAGGCATCACAGATCCTGACCCCAACTTTCCATTTGATGCGTGTTCCTGACTGCAGGCAGAAGCTATATTCGATCCAGTTTTCTGGAGAAGAGCTGATCGAAGTAGAGGGGAAAACATGCAGAACTCAGGTCAAAGCACCTGGAGAAACCCTTACACCAGTCCCAGGTCCTCAGCTGGTTGAGCTGTGGGGGTTCACCAGATCAGCCTGGGCCGCAGGACACATCCCAACCCCAGTCTCTGCCTTCCAAGCCCCAGGACTGCCCAGTAAAAACCCTTCTGAGAACAACATGGCACAGCAAGCCAGGCGTCCTCAAGGCAGACCACACTTGTGTACCCCCATCCCCAGGCCTGGGGGCTGCACCTCCACAGTCACTGCTTTCCTCCCCAAAGAGCTCACCCTCCATAACACCACCAGGTCTCTAAAACCTACCTGAAAAGTCTTCTACTGTGATTTTTCTCACACTACTGTCACACACTCCCAAAACTGACACAAAGGGCTGAATATTTTTTTTTAAAAATTAAAAAGAGCCTTTACTCTTAAGAAATAAAGAGAAACGTGTCAGCTTTGCTTCACTTGAAGGTTGCAGGTCGGTTCTTTTTTTTAGTTAAATTGGGACCCATTGTGTGTCCTCCACCTGATCACTCTAAAACTATTGATCCGCCATCTCTGACTGGGAAATTGCTTTATGGTATGCCTCCCATATCTTTAACCGGAGTTTGAAAGATACCAAAATAGTTATGAATTCCCATCGAGACCCATTATGTTTGCAATCAGGAGCCTCAAAAGGGCAAAAGTATTGCAGGCAACACTCACTATTCAGCTTTGAAAGAATCTGTGTTGTTCTGCTGCTCCGTATTATCCAGTGGATAACAATGAAGCATTTCAAGTACTTTAATATTATCCCATTGCAGTGTGTACTTAGTAACAGAAAATATTTCTGGGAGGTGGTTAGAACTTGGTGAAGTGACTTAAATTTTTATTAAAGCCTCTTCTAATGAAAAGAAAGAAGCAGCGCTGTTTACCCAAAACTTCCCCAAGCCACCAATAAGGAACTTGTATAGCACATAGGCTGCATCAAACAGAAATGCCTGTCTCTGAGGTAACAGCTTTGTGCGGTCATTATCTGCAGTGATCACTGAGAACCCAGCTCTAGGAAGACACTTATTTCCAAATAACAGTTCAAGTGCTAAAGTAGCTACCCACAGCCCCTCTACCGAAGGCACAGCCATTCACGTCACTGCTTAGTCACCACCAAAAAGCATTCGTATCAACAATATCCCTCAGAAGAGTAAAACATGAGGGACATTTCAGGGCTGTCAGTGCCTTCGCTCTGAGAAAGCACTGCCCTCGCTGAGGTTTTGGGCTGCATATCAATGCACGGTCTAGTTTGCCTCTCTTAATGTAGCTATAAACACACCCAAGTGATTTCCTGCATGCATTTGGGACTTCGAGAATGCACAGTGCATGGAGGCATCAGGGTAAGGATGGTCTGGGACCAAGAATTCACACTTCTCCACACTGGAGAGGGAAGTGATACTTGAAGCTAGTATTTGCCTTTAAAACTGGCTGTCATCTGTATCTGAGCTGGACCCAAATGAGACCCAACAAATTACACAGTTTGCCTCTCGCCTTTCTCCTTCCTCAGGGAGGCAAGGCCATAAGGAACTTGCTGCCCTGATGGAATACACCTCCAGCTTTTCCTCTACCACAGTAAGTTCATGCCCCCACTTGCCAAGGTCTGTGCCCAGCTGTGGTTCTTCCCCATTCTCCCTGCTATCCCCACACCCAAGCACCTCAGACCATGCCCAGCAGCTCCTGGAGACCCTCAGCCATGGGGGCTGCTCACCACCACTGCCATCTCCTCAAACCTAGTGTGTCCAAGCCCTTCTGCACAGCAGCTGGGCAATAGCTCATCTCAGCACCAGGGCAGTAAATGGCCCAGGTTTGCTGATGACCGGAGTGGGGGGGCCTGTCACAAATCTCTGTGAAGACTGATGTGCATCCACAATGCAGAGGAGGAGGACTATGGTTCATACCTCCATAAACCAGTCCTGGATCCTAGGCTTGCTTAGACTTGGGTGGCAATGGTAGATGAGTTTGATCAAAACAGAGCGAAAAGTCCTTTAAACCTACAGCAGAGATAAATCCCAAGGACAAACCCAAGGAGCTGTGAGGACATTTGCCTCACTACTATTTGCAGCTGACAGATAGAAATAAGTCCTTCCATATTATTCAATATTCTCTTTAACAAGGTTGGAAATCAGGAGCAGACCGAGATGGCTTCTGTAAAGCTGTAATAATTTATACCTATTGAGGTGTTTGTTTTCGCTTGGGGTTTCGTCAGTTTGTTGTTGGGTTATTTAGGGTTGGGGAAGAACTGAAGAAAGGTGAATAATGCAGAAGGTGACCTGCATCTGGGAAAATACAATTTCAGCTTTGGGGAGGGAAAACTACTGAGAAGGAAACAGAGAAGCCCCGTTTGAGCTGCAGCAGATAGCAATGAAGAACATCTCAGGATGAGTAAATTAATAAATAAGTCAGGCTGCAGATTGCTGCACAGCCCCGACAAGCTGCGGAGTTTATTGTTTTGTCTCCAGACCAAGGTCTACAGAAAATAAATATATGGGGCTCGGGGCATTTGCAGATAATGAACACCCAGAGTGAGGAAAGCACCCCAAGGTATTTTGGGAATCATCTTGCTGATGGAACAGAGAGCAGATTTTAAAAAAAGAAAAGGCAAGAAAGAAATATGATCTGTGGAGACACAGAGAGGCAGAGACTCAGACCAACTGGGAAGCAATGGCATCTTTCCCCCCATGGCATAAATAATTGCAGTTGAAGTTCTCCAAGGAACAGATTTTGGCTGATTTAGCCCTGACTTGTTCCCAAAGGTTCATCTGGTGAAGTTCCAAACGTGACCGTTGCCTGCCTGACAGTGGCACTGATGCCCACTGCCCTGCTGCCCCCCTCCAGCTTGCCTGTCTGTGAGCACCGAAACACACTGGCCAACACTCCTGCCACAAGCTGACCTCTGCCAATCTCTAACCACAAACACACCCAAACATTATCTGTAACAAATCCAAGAATAAAAGAAAAATCTTCCTAGGTTCACATCAAGCGCAGTGAGCTCACAGTCACTCTCCAGGAAGGAAAAACAAAAGGTTGCATGAGCTTCTTTATAAGAAATTATTGTCTTCAGCTCTTTGTGTAGCATTGCCAAGCTGGGTCTGGCACTGCACTGGGCATCACAGGAGCTTAGATCCTCAAGTGCTGCAAATTAAGGTCTCTCCACTGACTCCAGCACAGGGAGTCTTTCTGCTGACTAATCCTTACACCATATCCATCTCGTGCAGTTTGATAGCAACTTCCATTTCTGTTTATCAACTTGCAATTACTTAATCAAGAAAGGTTCTTGAAATGCATTATCACACTTTGAAAAATAACACCAACCACGGAAGAGAGAGGCAAAGCAACAGATGTCCTGTTCCAGGAGGACAATTCCATTTCCAAACACACGTCGAGCACACCAGCCTCCCCACAGGTTTTGCTTTAAGTTCAGTGACAATGTGTTAAACGTGCCTCCAGTCTGTGAGGAATTTCCCAGTGTAAACAGTTCAGGGGACCTTTGGTAACTGCAGCAAAGCTCACTGAGACCAAACAAACTGGTTTCCTGTACCGAACTACCACTGCCCATTATATCTGGACAAGGCAGAATTTCTCATCACGATACAGTTTCTCTATTCATCTTTGGGTGGGAGGGTGCTGCTCCCCTCAACCCTTTTGATTATTAGCACCCATGCATGTAGTTACCCAGCTGAAATCCAGTTCTCTCATCCCTGTATTACTGCTTCTGCAAGTGTGTGCCACTGCTCAAGTGGCTTCTACAAGGAAAGCATCACAGGGAAGCCAACCCAGCAAAAAATAATTAGAGTCTTACATTGTGGGACCCCGGACACTCGCCTCTTTTAATAAACAGCAAGACAGGAATGTTTAATTCACTATTGTTTATATTTGCATATTCCACATTTTTTAAAAAATCTTTTACAGCTTCTGTAACTCAAAAGGGTTTTGCAGTGATGAAAGAAAAAACAACCCATAAGCTGCAAAGCCATCAATGCAGCAAGCCCCAAAACCACAAAAAAAGCACCGGTTACCTCAGTCCTTAGGCAGGCAGGGAGACAGGGCTGAGCAGAAAGATGCCCACAGCAGGCAAAAACACTCCTACAAGGCCCAGTGTCTGCCCCAAATGGGGCTCTGTGGCCAGTGGATGGGTGGGTGGAGGGTCCCTGGTGTTCCTGGTCAGAGTAACAAGGGGCTCAGCTGCAGAGAACATTGGTCTGGGTTGCTTTTGACCCTTAATTTGAGGGGAAAAAAAGGGGAAAAAAATCTACAAAAGCCTTTTTTTTATGATGAAGCAGTGTATTTCAATATCTCAAACATTTACTTAGCATCTTTGATGTAATTTCTTATTCCCAAACATTTTCATACTAAAAATCATCCAGAGTTTCTACAAGATATCCTGCCAGTACTTCTTTTACAAAGGCAGCCAGAAAAAGGAAACAGGCACTATAAAACTGGGTTTTATTCCTTAGTCACATCTGTCTGCCACTGCTGAGAGATGCCATAAAAACTGAGCATGTTTCTCAGGACACCTGATAGTTTGGTTACTGGCATACGTTGTTCTCCACAATGCCCCTCGCTAACGCCACATTTATTTATTCTCCATTTATTTATTCTCTGGGCTGAGCAGCCACAGGATGCCCTTTCTGAGAGCAATCAAGGCGATCAGCAGTTTCCAAACGTCACAGGAAAATTAGGGTGGACTTGTTAGAAACAAAGTGTGAGCTCTCCAGACACCTCACCAAAGGTGGAGGGTGTATGAGGAGCACAAGTGACCATCCCACCCAGACCATTTCTATACAGAAAGGAATGGGATGCCACGAAACCAAAATTCAAAGGAGGAAAGAGCAAAATCGTACTGGGGGGAATGACAAAGAACGCCCTAATGAACGGGGCTCTTATTTGGCTCTGCTCTTGCCGCAGTCCTCTGGGTTGCATGCGGTTCTCCCTGCATAATGGAAGAGTCAGCACCTTCTTTCCTGCTCTGAGATGATACAGTAAATTTAACCATCTGCTACGTTTTATTAGAGCTCGGAGCAAAGGGAACAGCAACAGGAGGAGTATCTGAGCAATCGATTGTGCCTTACGTGTGAGACAAACGTTTGCATATGCCAGCAGAGTGGTCTGATTTTTCTTTCTGATTAATGTTGATGATATTGTTCTCCAAACTCTGGAAAACTTTGCTGTAGGATCTGAAAGGGATCATAACAAATTTATTAATGGAAAACAACTGGAGAGTTGGTGATGGGAACTCTGCTGACACCATTACTGACCAGACCAGCTGACTGATGACATTCCCCACTATTCTTGCTCAACCTCTCTGAAAGTTTTTCCTTTTTCCTCTGTGATTTAGAATCCAAACAACCTGACAATGAGAAATCCAAATATCTGAAGGCACCGAACATACCTTATGTTCATCCTGGAGGAACAGCTGCTATTCCATGTGCATTGATCCCAACTGGTCTATGCTGCAGTTGAGGGTGCTCATCATGGCTGAGGAGGTACATGGGACCTTGAACCGGCTGCTGGCTCCTCGACACCATGTAGCAAACTATCAACCTTTCTCCCCAGTTCAATCAGGGGAAGTATTGTGATTTTCAATATGCATTTGAATATATGCTTTAAGCACACATTATAAAGGACAGGTTGGATGGGGCCCTGGGCAACCTTGTGTAGATCCAGGCCTGAAGGTTGGTGGCTCTGTCTGTGGCAGGGGGTTGGAGCTCTACGATCCTTGGGGTACCTTCCAACCCAGACCATTCCATGATTCTATGATTCTATGATTATCCTGAATGGGAATTCAGATTCGGAAGCACTCATTTGCAGCCAGCATGCATAAATATTGGAGCAAAGGTAACTCGAAAAGCGTCAGTATCCCACACATGTCATGTTGCATCATTAACTCCCCGCGTGAAGCTATAGTACTGACGTACATAATGCACATCCTAATGTATGTAGGTATCTGTTGTGCTTCGGCTGTTCACCTGCAAACAGCTCTCCTGCCAGCCTCCACATTGCCACCGGCAACAGCAGCTCTTCCCATCATCCTTCCACGTTGTATTTTAAACTTCAGTTTCACTGTTTTAAACAGTCATCCTGCATTAGCTAGAACTCACCTGCTTTTATTTTCTGTTCCAGCATGGCTTCTTTCATTTTCCATTTCCTGTTTACCGTCACAACCTTAACATCTAGTTAAACACAGATCCATCCTGCCAACAAGAATAATTGCAGTAGCTGATGATTTTAGGTACTCGGCAATTTAGTGATTGGGCGAGCGCAGTATCTCAGCATACCTTCTGCTTGGATCTCACAGTTTCACTGCAAAGAGAGTTAGGAGTATTTGATCTAGCAAGCACATGTTTTATTAAATTATTGGCATTCTGATGGATTTCCATGGGGTAGTGATGACTTACATTGCTTATCATTTCCTTTGGCTAAATTGCCTCATTCCATGTTTGACCATGTACAAAAACAAAGTACATGCTGCGTTTACAGCAGAGACCAGCACCGGTTTAATTCAAATATATTAAATTTCCCATCTGGTATTTGCAAACATTTATTCTGTATTTTTTAGTTAATGAATCGATTAATTCCCTATTGATTTAATTATTAATATTAATGAAGAAATTTGCATTATTAGCATGAATGTTGCTCACACTCAGAACAAAATCTTATGCTTTCAGGGGGTTTTGTTTGGTTTTTTTGTTGCCAGGACAGACCCACAGTGCTGGAGAACACTGTTGGGCTCCCAACAGGACAACAATGTTAGCACACGTGTATAGTCCTGTCTTATGGTGGCTATGCTGCCTTCAGCACACACACTTCCCAGTCACCTCCTACACTCCACAGAGCTTCAGCCTGCCTCTGAGAAAGGGACTGATCTGGATGCTCACACCTTCATCACATACTCTTCCTCTTTTGACTGAGGAGCATCATGTGGAAGAGCAAAGACCGGGTCACTCACTGCTTGGGCTGGGTGCGCAGGGCAGACTAAAGACAGGACACTGGTCCAGCCCACAGCGCAGCAATGTGCCCTGCACCCGTGAGGCTTTCCGAGCAGGTGGCAGCTGGAAGGGACATGGCAGTTTCCCCTTGGAAAGCACTGGTGTTGAAGCAGCCCCTTCTCCAGGGCTGGATTCTTCTCAGGCAGGACCATGCCAACGTGTAAAACCCACCTGAAATCAACTGCACAGGATTTGCTCAGTGCCAGTTCTAGTTACTTAAAATAATGAACAAAACTGTAAGGAACAGATGTCTGCACAGTTTGTTCAGGAAAGAAAAGAAAGTATATTCCCTTCTCCCCTGAATGAGGTGAGGACCATTAAAGGCTCACCAGGAGCAGCACAAATACTAATAGAGCTGGAGATGCTTTCTGCAGAGCACTGCTCCAGCTGACAGCTCAGCGTTTCCTGCCGGTGCTTCCCGATGCAGGGAATTCTACCTTTGATCTGTACCGTGACAGAAGGATGTGGATGTTTAAGTTATCGGTGTGTCACTGGGGACTTTTATACTTGAACTAGTGAAATAACACCAAGAACTCCATGTCCTTGTTTCGGTGGCTTTCAGTGAACATACTACAGCAACACGGCAGATTCCCTGTGGCTCCGCAATCTGCATTGCACCGCCCGGAGTTATCAAAGGGCTGGGGAATCCTGAGCGGTCCTGAGCAAGCCTGGCACAGAAAATGCTCGTTTGTGATGGACTTGTGCAAAGTCATGACTGAGCAAGTGAGCTGGAGAAGCCTCTGGCAGCGATTCCCATCATCAGGAGGATGCGCTGCATTTTAAACGATTAGTCCCTGCAAAACGTATGTATGCTGGGAAGGGGGGGGGGGGGGGGGGGGATGAAATACACCCATTAAATCACAGCCTTTCAAAATATGATGTCACAACAAGTCACATCCTATTAGAAGGATCAGAAGATAAATGTTCGCTGTGGGCTGGTGAAAGAGGCCGGGAAGAAAATAAAGCTTTCCAGCCAGTGTGTAAATTGTAAAGGATGACTTCTTGTGCTGTATTGCTTCTGCCAAGGAAAAGATTCCTTCCTAATGAAAACAGCAGAAGACAAATATCACAAAAAGCAGAGACAGCAGCTAAGGTTTTCCACCAGAAAATGTCAGTTATTCCCAGTCTTAGTGGCGGTTTGGTTTGGTTTCGTGCCACACAGGCTGCAGACACAGGCTCCAATCCAAGCGAGTTCATTCAGACCCAGGGCAAAGGGTTTGTATCTCAGGCTCTGCTTTCCAGCACCACAGAGATAAGAGACTCTTGATTAAGAAAGGGGGAATCTGGGCTCTGAGATAAAACTAAAGCGGTCTCCTGTTGACACCATCATGTGTTACTCAAGCTAAAGTTTTGCTCCCAATTCTCAGGGTGCCCAGAGCAGCAGGAGCCCAGGCACAGCCCCTGCATCTGCATCCTGGGACACAGATTGCTTTTGACACCATGAACATTTTCACATTTCCCTACAAAAGACACATCAGTGAAACTGGTGTGTCACACCAGAGCACTCTCTCTTTCCTCTGATCTACCAGATTCAAAGGAAGTATAGGAATTCCGTGCTTCTGTCATCTCTTCACCGTGTCCTGCGCTCCATGGATTTCTGTGGCTCAGAGGAGAGTGGCAGCTGCAATCCTGCATGCCTGGTCACCCTTGACAGACAATGAAAGCACTCTGGGCTCTAAAGAAAATGTGTTTTTAATTAAAGCAACTCCCTTCCTTGCAGTAGCTGGCAGCCAGATGGGCTCCAGCACTGTATCTCTCTTCATTCCTCACATCACCTTCTGGAGAGGGGGTAAGCAAGGTTGAACAAATGGTTTTACATGCCATGGAGCTACCAGGGACCATCTTCCCAGGGACCTGTGTCCTGCTGGGGAATTACCAGGTGAGAGCTCTGCAGCATCTCCCTCTGCCTACATGGATGCCTTGGGTGTCCAGTAAAAGGTCAGTTTGGATCTCAGCCTTCCCCTCTGCTCTTCGTGAGGTTCATGGGAAGTTAATCATCCCTGAAGCCACGGCCACCACGTTAACTCCCAATGCAGATTACAGTCCATACGTTTGAGCAGCGAGGCACTCTGTTCTGAAAAATTTTTTGTTTTGGGGTACAAGAGAGCCAAGATCTTTTTAAAAGATCTCTCCTGGGCTGGGCGTTGATCAGACGTGTCCTGAGAAGCAGGCTGCTGGAGCCATGGCTGTGCAGCCCAATATGAGGGCTTGCTGGAGACACGTATTAATGGCTTTAAAATGAACTTTCAGCAAACAGAGCCTTGGGAGCACTCCGTTAGCCCATACTTCAGAAACATTTTGAAATTAAATATACCGAAACAGACAGCTAGAAAAATAGACCATATTAATACTAATAAAAGCCCTAATAGACAACAGACTGCAAGGCCATTAAAATTCTAGTCATGGCCGGGAGAGTAGACTGCAAACTTTGGAGACAACAACGGAGAAAAAGCAGCTAACAGCAATTTGGAAGAGAATCCAACGTGATTGTAAGACCATCAGCTGTTTCTACCTTGGTTGTTGTTAACAGATTCTGTTGTGACCCCCTGCACAGCAGAAATACAACATAATGAAAGACAAGGCATATAAATGAGCAATCAACCCTTTCTTCTTCTTGCCACATCAGGAACAGCTAAAGGAAAGGAAGATCTGGGATGCTCCCCTGAGGTAGTTCTGCACTGCCTAAATTGCACTATAATCGGCCGTATTTATAATGTGAGGAACTTCAATGGATTCACTTCCCTGAAACTCAGTGCAATTTGTTAAAACAAAGTCATTATTAAACCAGTGCTTTCCAAAAGGCTATTAGGGCCACAGCTTACTACAGTGACAAAAGCATCTGTGTCCATGGAAATGTGAGACTCTGGATCAGGCTCAGTACATCATCATTGCTTTCTTCCTTCACTCTGATGGTCGGCACCAAGGTGTTGCTTCAGGATCTAAAATCTCTTTCCATCCAACGCATCTATTGCTGTGTAGAAAACACTTGTGGCATGGTGGAAAAAAACCCACACAGGGAATGATGAAAATGCCAATATTGTAGGTGGAAATAGCCATCCTGCCACCTTTGTGTATTTTTTTACCTCATTAAACCCTTCAGATGTCTCCATGGGCGTTCATTATGCGCTCAGCTGATTGATCACCAAAGGATGGCTTAAAAAGGCATTTCAGCAGGACCCTGCCAGGTGCCAGTAGGAGACAAAGAAAATAAAATCCAGCCAGAACTCCTGATTCCTGAGTATGATACGGCTTGTGAAAGCTGGTGGCACACGGTGGGAAAACAGGTGGTATTGTCGTTATGCAGTTGGGGTAAGAACAACCCCTTTGTTTCTGTTCACTCGCAGGTAACCGAATAATTCTGCGTTTTAAGGAAATCAGTTCGAGTCGCCTGTCTAGGTCATGCTTTTAACAGATGTGTAGTGTTGAGTGTTGGTCAGCCGCCCACCTCTGAGACCGATGTGTTCCCTGGGAAGCTCTCGCTTTGCTGGAGAGGGGCAGCAACTCAATCCTGATAGCTTGTTATCAAATTAGGCAGTTCTTCCTACCCTCGGACTTGGTGTTTTGCAGAACATGAAAGAGAGACACCTTTCTGCTATTTTTCACAGGGGAAAAATGAGTTGCTAATTTCTGTATGAAGGATGGCATGAAGGATAGGAAGGAGTGCTCTCCCACTGCTGCTGAAACCCTGGGGAGATGCCTGTTGGTGGGTCCCAGCCCCCATTTCCATCCTCACCTGGGCAATGACTGTCCCATGGAATGGAGCTAGCCAGACGTTGCGACTGGCAAGCAAAGGAATGACTTTTTCCAGGTCTGCTCTGCCACAAGTCAGACTTTGCTTTGTAAACCAGGGCAACGGCACTCCCTCCCTACAGTGGGAGCAGAGTCTCCACCGAAAAATCCTGAAGCCCAGACACTGCAGATGCTGGCAGACCAAGCTATCTGGAAGTCATTTAAATGTTAATGCTATGTGGTTCACCTACTGTTATCCCATCTCTCTTTACCCTAATCAGAGCTTGGCACTTAGACAATAAAGTACTCCCAGCTCCGGCTGATGATTCCCTTTTTGAGGGCAACAGGAGAGTTATAAAAGAAATGTTCCCTTGCACAAAGCACCAAAACAAGCAGAGTTCAAACGTGTTGCAATGTCAAAAAGTATGTTCTGCTTCATTCAGCAGCAAGAGAGCTCACACTTGCCTGTACAGAAAAGTCAGCACAATTATCTGTTCAAGTAACTCTCCAACTTCCTTGGCTTTCCACAAAGGAAAAATAAAAGCATGTAAATCTGATAACAAACTGTTACATCTGGAAGGAAAGAGGCTCTTTAATTCCCCTCAAGATGTTCCCACTGAACCACTGCGAGGATGCACCTTGGTGTACTGTGTCAGAGACAACGTCCTTTGGGACCTTCAGTGGGAAACTGCTCACTGGCTTGTTCACAAGCCACAAAACTGATCAAAAGTATAATGGAGGAAAATTAATTGTAAAACACTGATCCTTCAGGTCTTCTTGCAGTAAAAGGTAACAAATCCCATCCTGCTAAATGGCTCCTTCCTAATGGCATTCATTAGGAGTGCTTTGGATCAAGTTACGCTCTGGTGAGAGGGAAGTCAAGGAGATGCCACAGTTTAGGAAGATGGAAAAGGAATGGTGCAATCTGCAGAACACTGCAGGGACAATGGGGACAGCCTGAGCTCCTCACACACCGCCTGTGCATTGGAGCTCCTGGCTTTCTCTCCCAGCAATTACCCGCTGGTGCGAATGGTCTTTCCCTGCTCACAGAAGCAGCAGCCAGATTTCCTACCCTACGCACATTTGCTCAGCAAAACAGTGCTTGATCCAGCTTAGAGCAAGCCAGAAGCTGATTTAGCCTGCAGCTGCTTCTAATAACTCCAAGCAGTCAAAGAGCAGAGGTCAGACACAGGTGGTAGCTACCGACTGATGCATCCAAAGGATCCATATGGCATCCTTGCAGGAGAGCCACAACAGCAACAAAGCAACAAAGAAAAAAGAGAAAGCTTGCTCATATTTTACTATCATGAAGCAACTTGTCTCCAGCTTCTCTTACTGCTTTAAGTTTCAGCCCTTGATTACATCCAGCTTTCTTAGATGTGTTTTGAATGATTTCTGACCAGTCTATTTTTATCTCTTTTCTTATTTGCAATAGGCCTGGATGAGATACTGCTCCTGGGAACAGAAGTAGCATCCCAGCTCAACTCTGGAAATCAATATAATTAGAAGATTCTATAAATCTAGTTTTCCCTGAAAAGCAGGGCTTGTCTTTCGAGTTCTACATAGGCAAAACCTTCCAACGCAAAGCTGGTGAAACCACAACTGCAAGTACCGTCTGGAGTACCAGGGTTTGTATTCCTGGCTCGGGGGGTAGATAAATGAACACGTGGCAAAAGCAGGAGATGCACTCGCAGCCTGTCATGGATAATGATGCACCAGCCCTGATTCTTCTAATAAAGCAAAAAAAAAAAAAGCTATCATTGTTCTTCAGAATCCTCTAACCATAATCAAACAAATTAACTAGTGCAGAAACATAATCAAATAATATACAAAGATTTGTTACCAGCCTGTTTGGAGCCTCACGCAGATTAAAAATATGACCATGAGCTTTCCTCTCCTAGATTTTCCCTCTTTATTTCAACTGGGCTTGGATTTCTCGACTCATTTTATGTGTTACAGCCCCGATGTTCACATTGACGTTAGTGGTAATAACGCCGGTGTCATCCAGCGCTGCCTGCCTGCCGTCCCAAGAGTGCTAATAAACGGTTGCCTGACCCAAGCCCAGCAGTAGCAATGGAAAGGCTCCCTGCCACCTTCCACAGCTCAGCTGCTCACTTTCCCAGTTTAGGTTTGAATTAAGAGGTGACTATTGCAAATAACACCAACATCACCCAGGCTGGCTCGAATGTCAGCTTGTATTTTGGGCTGTGTAGCTCAAGGAGGGAGCCTGGAGGAACCTTGACACTGAAGGCAACCTCCTCTTAAATAATCCACCACATGCTCTTATTTAAATACCGGCTCCTCAAGGAACAAATCTGCTGTCACGGGAGGTTCCCCTGGGAAAGAAGGCACACAAAAGAGAAAAGCAACCCCCTGCAAAGGCTGACTGAACAGAACATAACAGTGGGGTCTGTGTAAACCCATTGGGGTTTTTTAAGTTTTAGCAATCAGCTCTAAGGATCAGGCCCATGTGTGTTGGTGTTTCCTGCTAGTGGGTCAGCTGGACAGATGGGACAGAAAACTGAAGAATAAAGGTGTTCTTACATCCTGGTGAACTATGCTGTGGTGATCTAGGAAAGGGGAGATTTAGGTTGGGTATTAGGAAAAAGTTCTTCAACATAAGGGTGGCGGATCACCGGCACAGGTTGCCCAGAGGCATCGTGGAGACCCCATCCCTGAAGACATTCAAGGTCAGGCTTGATGGGGCTCTGAGCAACCTGATCTAGTGGAGATGTCCCTGCTCACTGCAGGGGTTGGACTAGATGACCTCCAAAGGTCCCTTCCAACCTTACACGTTCTATGATCTGTGCACCTGGTTCTGCTACAAATGAAGACACACTTCAGAGACCACTGAGCAGGGAAAGAAATAAAACAAAAGCAATCAGAGAGCGTCAAACCTTCCAAGATAATTAAACTCTAATTAAGCATTCTCACTTTGAACTGTAGATCACACAATTTAAGCAATTTCCCACAAGGATTTGACAGTCATGTGTGGCAAAGGAAAAGCAACTTTGGATTGATTTTTGTTTCAGTCTGTAAGCAAGTAAATTGAATAATACATGGGATAAACAAATGCTGGAAGTAACAGACCAACCACTCTCTCCCCCTACAGAAAGTTGAATGGAATTTTGATTTTATATATTGCTGCTTGAGGTGGACCCTGGCCTTGGATCAATCCTTATTGGCTCACTGCAGAAGGTCAGGAAAGGTCTGCTCCAGGAGCAGGTTGTTTTCTTGCAAATATTTGCCACCTTTCTGGAAGAGAAGAAAAGATAGATGTGCTAGAGACCTACCATGGCTTTCAGTAAGGAAAATGACTCAACCACTCTCAAAAATATACATTCTGCTTTTCCTTTGGCTTGATACTGAAAACACCTTTTATAAAAACACAGATGTCCCAAGAAGAGAGGGAAGAGAAATAGTAAGAACGTGCAGCGAGCCCAGGTCAAAGTATGTCCCTTGACAGCCTTTCTAGTAAAGCATCTCTGCCTGGGTGCTGCACCAAATCGCTCCTCTTTCCCAGGAGGGACCTTTGCCTTGGAGGGACCACCTGTGTGCACGAGTCTGGCCTGCTCCCCCTGGAATGGATGCTTTGGGTAAGAGAGGGAGGGTTTTTACTTGAGAATTTTCCCTGAGTTTGTATCCAGACTGTACCTCAGTGCTCTCCAGCCCCGTACAGACGACCGCTGGTCCTCTCCTGGGAAGGATCAGCCTCTGCAGGTGTCCTTTTCACTTGTGTTGGGAGCTGCAGGGTCACAGAATCACCAGGTTGGAAAAGATCATTAAGATCATTGAGATCATTCGGCTTAAGTAAGGATGTCACTCTGCTGGGGATTTTCATGGACATCACCCATCACAGCAACTCCCTCTCCTCCTCCCTCCCTCTGTCCAGGGGCATTGCAGTACCAGATCTCCTTTAAGCCTACCCCAATACACTTACAAGGCACAAGGACATTGGTCTGGTCTTCATTTTGAGACAAACACATGAAGAAAAGGGCAGGTAACTCACAGGAACCAAGGGGACACCAGAGCAGAGCTCCTGAGCAGCTCGATCTGCGACAGGTCCCTCCGACTCCTTAACTGCCACAGCTGGTGGAAGAGATATAAATCTCACTTGGCTCCCTTCTCCCTCTCTACCCTGGGGAGGAACGTTCATGTGTTAAACTGGTGCTAAGTATAGGTATGCTTCCATTTTACTCAACGTGCCAAAAATGGAGATCATACATCACTAATAGTGTCTGGCTTTCAGCTGAGTCGTTACATGTTTATGGAGAAATAAGTATTTATGCAACTATTTACTTGGGTTTTATGGACAATATATTCCAAAAGGATGCATGCCTTCAGCACAAAGGGTTTTCTATATCACTGGGTCTGTATGCAGTTTATCTCATTATGTAAAATTAAGCACTCTTTGTTCAGTCAAAATGATACAATAAACTATATTAGCAAGTTAATTTCTCTTACTTCTCATAGTCACTTTGTAATTTCTTTTACCCAATGATCTCCAAATTACAGGCAATACCTGATTAGCAGCTGTAATATCATACAAGCAAGGTTTCATATGATACAAGTAAATGGAGTGTCCACCTCTGTGGTAGAGTATGTCAGACTTATTAAGTTTGTGGCAGCATATAAAAGTGTAGGACAGGAGGTTAGGGAAAGTCAACCTAGAAAATTGAGTGACAAAATTCAGGCAGTTACCAGAGTTTAAGTGTGGCTAGGGTGCAATTCTCTTAAAGAAAAAAAACAAAAACCCAAATGCATCTTAACGAGCACAGGTAATTAAGAGTCTCTTTTTTATGTGTCCTTTAAAACATAATTTGTCCAGGAGGACCAGAGGTCGCCTTCACACTATTTTATGTGGTTCTTACTGTACTGTTTCTGAAAACAGCAGGACTGTGACTACAGGTTTGTCCTGGGGACTCCTGCCTGTGGACATCCCCATTTTGAAGTTGTGGGAAATCAAGTGGGAATCCCAGGCTGGACTGGAAATAGAGCCCAAGCCAAAAAACAGGCCCATCCAGACCCCATTAGTTTCCTCACCTGAGGATACAGAACCCTGCACCAAGGGTGTGCCCTGTACCAGCACGGCACAGGCAGGACAATCACCTGCATCCCTCACGTTCTCTGCTTGGCTGCCATGAACTGAGAGTGACTGTGACCTGATGTCTGGAAGCTGGATCAATAATCCTCCCAAGCAAACAAACATCCCCCAGACCTGCCCTGTGCCAACTCGGAAACCTTGGGCGAGATGCAGCAGGAGGTGAGCACGGAGGGGCAGGGCTGGTGCACAAGCTTTGGCTTTTTGAAGTGATGTAAGCAGCTGGAGAAACCTGTGAAACCCCAGCTGTTTGACAGCTGCATCTGCTGTCTGTAACCCAACAATTTCCATAGATGTGTGAGGGAAGATATGGAGCATATGGGCTCGATACCACAGAAAATGTGGGAGATGCTGAGGCAGGGAAGGACCCAGCTGAACACTCCCTGACATACTTCTGGTTGTGAGTTTTGGTGTTTTCCTCACATTCCTGGGCCTGGAAGAGCAGGAATTCATTTCAGCAGAGAGAATATAACTTTTTAGATGGCACAGAGCAAGACAAGCACCACACGCTTTTTATTTCTAAGAGTTCCAGAGTATTTAAAAGACAGACAGGTGGGAAAATATACACAAACCCAACCACCCTCGAAGTCCCAGCACCTAATTCCCTTTTTTAGGCTTGTCAAGAAATAGAACTAGGCTAAATACTAAAGAGAAAGCACAACAATAAACTTTTTTCCCTGGCAAGTTTCCTTGCTGGCATTTGTAAATCCACCGAGCAAGTGCAGTGCAATCAATACAGCAGAGGCCCAAGTTCTAATTAGAGCCTTCTGTTTGAAAACAGCTTTTCTTTAAACGCTACGTGGCTAGTAGTAGTGATAGAATATTCCCTAAAAATAAGAAAATGGTTCATTAGTGTTCATGGAAACAGAAGATCAATCTGCCCTTGTGAAAGTTAATGAATACACAGAAATATCACATTGTGACCCCTGATCCCCATGCCTGAGGCAGCAGTATTATTATGCGCTCACCAGAATTGCTCAGCAACAGGACTCGGATACAACTCTTATCGCATTAATTTTATCTGTGTGATTATTTAAATTAATGACATTCTGTCTGCAAGTCACAAACTTCAAGAGATGTTCATCTGCTTAAATATTAACGATGCTTCTCCGCTGTCAGGTGTAAAAAGAGAAAGCAAAACTAAATGCTGACAATTTTAAGAATAAATATTAGCAACAGTACAAGTATAGAAAATAGAATCGTTTCACTTGGACAAATGCTGAAACAACCCACTGAAATGATGACTACCCTCCCTCCCTCAAGGAAGAGAAAGTTGCTTTGTTAAATCTTGGTCAAGCAAAAAGTGTAAGATCTCCTTTATTAAACAAATAAAAGTTTTGAAACACGATGACAATACCTCGAGGTCTTGAGTGACTTTCGGCAAGTCCTTTTGTGACTCCATCTCCCTCTATAAAACAGAAATAGAGAGGATGTCAGCTAACCCATTCCTCCCAGCAGCACAACCATTTACAATAGTTATGTTGCCCTCCGCTATTTTAGATAATGGCATTTGCATTCTGCTACCTGGAATAAGAATATCTACGAAATGTAATTTGAAATCTTGATATTACGACTTTTTTTCCCCCCTAATGCACTTGATTCCAAGATTAGCCTTTTAAGATCATTACCCGCTGAGCTCTGCTGCAGCCTGGACCGTCTCCATCTACCCACTGTGCTATTACCAGTTTGCTGGTTCATTCCTGCTCTAAAGATAGAACAACTTTTCTTAGCATGGATTTGAAAAGTGGGGTAAGCAGCTCCACGCTTTCTCTTCCCATCCCTTCTTCTTTTTACCCCTAAAACATCTTCTTCCATCTCCGCAGCTATGGCTCACAGGTCGGTGACTGCTCTTCTGAAAGGGACCGGAGTGGCTGGCTGAGAAATCGCACAGCGTTCCTTAGAGCCGGATGAATAGGAGAGGTTATGCAGAGCCAAAGACCTGCTCATTTGGAGGACTTTGCAGAACACTTTTCTGCCTTTGAAAAAGTTGTCTAGGAAGATCTGTGGACATTCAAGAAAGAACAAGGTTGACAGGTATAAAAGGACGTGCTAGAGTTTGGCAGAGCAATTGAAACTAGTCCATAAAATTGTCATCCTCCTTCTTACATACAGGACAAGCTCAAAAACCACTGGTGAAGTCCTATGAAATTGGAGGGCAGAGATTGGGGAAAAACATCAGTCCTTGAATCCCATGGTAAGCCTGAGCCCCACAGCTCCACAACTGGATCTACAGCATATTTTCTAAAGTAGGTCTCTTCAGTGCATCACTAAGGTGCCTGAAGGATTTCCACCCTAATTCTGCATCCATCTTCACCGGCACATCAGGTTGTGGTTGAGTCACCATTCCTGGATGTGTTTAAAAACAAGGTAGATGAGGTACTTAGGGATATGGTTTAGCATAGGACGGGAACGGTTGGACTTGATGATCTTAAAGGTCTGTTCCAACCTTGTGATTCTGTGATTCTGTGACCAGGTACCGCTGGCACACACGATGGCATTCATCATCATATCGCAACTTCTTAATATGGTGTCATAAACACAGAGTAACTCAAAAGCAAAGTTACTTTTAGGCCTTTTTTTCCTCCTTCACAGGCAGCTTCACTAGAAAGAATAATATCAGAGCTAGGTGATTTAACAACCCTTCATTTAAAGGCCAAGGTTAGAGTGGGCTTTTCAGTCATCTTTGTAATTGGACTGTTCGACCACAGATAGTTTCACCGTATCAATCACCACGTGAGTGAAAGGTGAATAAAAGCATTTACTGAACTGTCATCTCCATGATAAAACAACAGATGCCGTCAGCTCTAAAGGGAATACATTAGCAGAAGTAAACCTGAAAGATAAAGACCTATTAGTCACAACATGCCTTTCAATCACTTATTTATGTTAGCAGTTCAACTTTATTTCAAAGCGAACATAATCCTTATTTACAGTGAGTTAAGCTTATCTTTGCACTACGGAGTATCTCAAACAATGATGGCATACTGATTTTTTTCCCTTCAGAAACACATTTACCTTCACCACGCTCATCGGTTTGCTCTTCTGAAAGCCACCTCACCTCCAGTTCTGTTAGTACAGCCCTCCTGGATGCAGAAACCCAAGATCTTAGAGCTTCCCAGCATTTTAATTCACAATCGATGAAGTTTTTATTGTACAGATACTAAGCCCAAACCAGTTGGAAGAGCTCTTACCGCAGCAGCTGGTTACTTCAGGACGCTGTAACTAGCAGAAAGGCTGAACTGACTTGGAAACATCTGCTCCTTCCTTATTCCTGGAGAGAAACTCTGTTTAATAAAGCAGGTAAAGACATTACACAATGCAGTGCTGGAGGCGAAGCACCCCGATATGTCAGCTCTGTAGCAAGGCACAGCTGCTTGCAGTGCCTGAGCACGTTAGCTCAGGATCAGCCACTGTATGGGACTCCAGCAAAGACCTTGCTTGCCCTGAGCAGAGCAGAACTGCTCCAGCTGTCTCGAAAGCTGAACGCTCTTACATCACCTTATGACATCCAGTTGCTTCACAGCAGCATGGCCTTGTTGCTGCTTGTTCCAGCTGTAACCTGCTATAGGCCTCACGCCCCGTGCTAAAGGGCTGCTGCCTTGCTTCCTTGCCCCTTACACCTTTGAGTAGTCAAATAGCCTTGCTTAGAAGCACTTGTCCCTATTGGTTTCTTTGATTTGTCCAGATCATTTGTATTGTAATCTTGTATTCCTGTGTTCTTCCTATCCCATTTTATAGATCTGTGGTTTTAATAAGCCGACTGCCTACTGCTCTGTCCGGCGACTAACCAGGGCACAGAACCACATGCCACTCCGGACCCCCTCTTCCAGCTCCGAACACTGACAGCATCACCAAGCACAGCTCGCTGTAACCATGAGCATCGAGTGAAATCTGCTTTGAGTCATCATGTGGGTCACGATCAACACTGTGTCCTCCCAGTCTGCTCTGAAACTTCATCTTTTAAAAGCCAAGAGTTAATAGCCAAGCTTCAGACACATGCTACTCTTATTCAAGCCGTAAGACCATTATCTCCGCCAGATGAGAAAATTACCCTGTGCTAACTCATTCCCTACAAACACAAGCAAGTGTAGCTCACTCTCTGCAAACCTGTTCTGGCCATTGCATTCTTTTGGGACAGCTGCTGAAGAATGATACGTGCCTGGATAAATACAATTGTCCCGAGCATGGGATCCCAGACTAATATTAAAAATATGCAGAGACCATACGCCCCACTAATGCAATCAAACCAAGGCTATGTACTTACACTTGTTAGGTGAGCAGGACCAAGGTGGTCAGAACCGATCAGTCTGACTTACAACTTGACAAGGCACTCTACTCAGAGCTTGTTAACAGAACGATTTAATTACTCCTTGCCAAGCACAACACTTCACAGCACTCGGGCCATCACAGCTCTCAACTACAGTTGTCCATGAGCCAACAGCGACCACAAAAAGCACTGTACCATGAATTAAGTGGGACTTTTTTATTATTATTATTATTTTAAACAGTTACAGAGATGGAAATAAATACAGGAATAGAAGATAGGGCGCTTTCAAAAGAAATCAGTCAAGTCTTCATCAGGCTTCAAACAGGAAAAATTGTATCCAAATAGCTGCTTAAAACTGGCCACGTTTCAAAGGTCAAGGGTTAGGCTAACATAATGCAAGTAACTCAAGAGAAGCACTACCACAACCAAGGAGACACAGCTGCCATCAGCAGGCACAGCACTGGAAGAGACAAGAGGGACCCACACGACAGCAGGGAAGTCTTGTGTATTTACAACATACCTATCATACAAAAACATTTGGAAATATTTAGGGAGTGATTTCTTCTCTGTCCAGCCATGTGATATAAAACACTGGAGGGTTTTGTTGGTTTCGATCCCCTCCCCGATATCTACAGAGTAGTTTTTGCTTTTGGCAAAGTTTAAAAAACCCCTTTGTATTGCAAGTGGTTTTACATCCAACCTTGACTCTGCCGTGCTTCCATCCTTCCTTGTCATCACCACCATCATCCACTGGGGCAGTTTGTCAGAAGACAAAGAGTTTGTAAAGTTCTTTACAGTCCTTTATCGATGGTCTGACCTGTAGGTTGGAAAAGTGTCTGTGCGATGGAGCTTCACGGGGCTAGAGACATCTTCACCAAGGGAGATGCAAAGAGACAGAACAACACTCGGTGAGACACAGGCACCTTATTCAGCATTTTATAAAGGGCTATGTGAACTACAGATTACATACAGCCTTCCAATTAAACCCACCCCTGCTTAATCTGCTGCTCTGTCTCAGAAACACCTCCACTCCGATTTTCTTTCCCAGTTCCTTCAGAACAGAAGGTAGTACAAAGAGCTCTGCCCTTGCATTCTAAAGGCAACACACACATCAGTTCACAGCAACAGCATCGGTCCTTTTCTGTCCATTAGAAAAGAAGACCAGGGCTGATTCAGAAACCATAAATCCCAACTTTGACAGAAGAATGTTTTTTGCATACAAGTTTTCAGGTGCCTCTACCACGGAGAGAGCAAAACACCACTTCATATGTATGGAATTTCACAACCCAGGGTAACATTTCCCTCATATGTCCTTTCCCAGTAGCAATTGAAGCATTTCAACATTTTGGGAACCCAATCAAGATTTCGGGTACCACTGAAGCAGTAGCCCCAACTGCAGAATGACACAAGGACTTTGGTGTCTTTCCCAGCTACGATCCTGGCTGCACAGCTCACTTGTTTAACAGAGACTTTTACCCCTTTCTCACAACAACGATCCCCTATGATCCCAGTTTAACAAGCAAGTTATTTTTCTAAATATAAAACAAGCAGGTTGTACCCATAACAGTCCCTTTATCTTGTGTCAACTCAATGCTGAATTACTGTTCTAATAAAGCCCTTGACGGCAAGGCACGGTGAGTGCAACCCACTGCTTGCGGCAGGGGGCTGCCAGCATCCCAGTTCCCGTGGGCCACGGGCTGCCACGGCCAGCATCTACCCATGCCCTCCTTTACTGGGGGGATTTGAAGGGGCGCCCAGGGGCTGCTTTCAGCACTCAGCCCCCCCTCGCTGGAACATCTGCGGGGCTTCGCTGGGGCTTTTTATGTGCTGCCTGCCCCCTCTAGTGTTCACAGGAGGAAATCAGGGGAAATACTGGCTTTAGTGATTTGCTGGAAGTGAGAGGAGCAGGGTGGGACACGGCTGTACACGTCAGGGCTGGAAGCACTGGCAGTTGTGAACCACGGTTGATGAGCTAGAGGGGCTAACCTTTACGGTGTTCTACTTTTTAATACAGGTAATAAATATCTGCCATGCGTGGTTCCTTCAGAAAGTCCTAGTATCCCAGAGGAGGAAAAAAGGAAACAAAAGCCAAAAAAACCCCAGAGAGACTCTGGAATTTTTCCAAACCAGGATATTCTAAAATATCTGTCTGGTGATTCCCGACTGCTTGATGCTGGTAAATGGCACCTCCCTGTCAGTGCTGGGAAGCCCTGCCAGCGAACCATCCCGCACCCTGATGGCCAAGCTGAGCTTCACTTTCTAATGCCCTGTGGGGAAGGAACCGGCTTCAGTCCATCTTCATTATCCAAGTGTGTCATCCAGCTCAGCTGTTATTCGGTATGCTGTGAAAATAAAGGCTCCTTCCACCAAATACGTGTTTAGCCAGTTTCCTGATGGCTTTGGGGAATAAACTCCCCATCCTGACCTCAAAACTCATCAACACCAACTGCTGTGCAAACGCCAACTCGCCAACACACGAAGCTTCAAGGGGCAGAGCATGTTTTGAAATACAAACGGGCGGGTCGGTTGGTCACTTGGGTCTTAATTCTAAAAACACACCCAGCTACAGAGATGCTGACTTTGGGCCAGCTCCTCAGGGGTACCAAGTGCCTCCAGCTCCCGCGCCAGACAGCTCTAGGGAAGCCAGGCACGAAGCTCCATCAGTATGTGTGTGGTGCTGCAGCTCCCCTGTCTCGGGAGACTTTTTGAAGCCCAGTTTTGGGGCACCCTCTGCAAGACCGGGAGAACGACGGCTGCCGAGAGCCACCAACTCCGCACCTCTGCGCGCAGTGACCGCTAGATGTCCCTTGGTGACCACGGAGGGACAGCCGGGTGCGGAAACAGCCGGGTACGGGTACAACACCCCTCGTCCCGTCCACCCCCCGTCCCATTCCTCCCTCTCCGCAGCCTGGGGAGGGTTTCAGGAAGAGGGGAGGGGGCCGAGCTGACCCTGGGGTGACAGTAAGATGGGGCTGGAGAAGACATCCGCCCATCTTCAGGCCCCACTGAAGCACGGATGCTGCATCACACCAGTTTTCTAGAACTACTTATTGTGGGGATTTCCTGTTACTTTCCCTAATTCAGCTGGGTTCCAGGACACGGTTGTTTTGGCTGAATGTCAGCAAGTACACAAGGGGACCAGCGAAGACTGCATCATCCTTAGCATGAGGCAGTGTCCAAAGGAGAGGGAAGACAAATGGCTCTAGGTCTGGCAAAAAATGGGGTGCCATTAAAAGAGTTTCATATCAGAAGGGATTGGGCAACCTTGATAACTTTGACTACCCTAACAGTAATTTCTCCTCATTTACTTAAAAATGGTCAGAAAACTTGTCAAAGGAAGGATCCCTCTGGGATGGGAAGTAAGGGCATCTCCTGGTGAATCACAGGATCATAGGGGTTGGAAGGGACCTCCAGAACTCGAGTCCAACCCCCTGCCAAAGCAGGGTCCCTAGGACAGGCTGCACAGGTCAGCATCCAGATGGGTCTTGAATATCTCCAAAGAAGGAGATTCCGCAACCCCCCTGGGCAGCCTGTCCCACTGCTCTCTCACCCTTACTGTGAAAAAATTCTTCCACATATTGGTGAGGATCTTCTTATGCTCCAACCCCTCTGTCTAGTTTTCCTCCTTAAGGTGGGATGCACCCTTCTCCCCTTTGACCTGGCAGCAATGGCAGCTGGCTCAGACCCATTATCAGCTGTCAGCAAGATGGACGGGTACTGAAACACTTCAATTATCTCATGGCCTGACTCACACACTGACTCCTTCCACCCCAGCCCCTTACCTTGCAGACCGTAGAGCTGGCCAGTGCTGTGCTGTCGTGTGATGTGCTGCCAGTAGGCACTGCGGGGCAAGGGCACCATGGTGCTGAGGGACACGGCTCGCTCGCTCATTTTCATCTGAAGCTGCAAAGCAGTAAACTGATGTGAAGGAGATGGCCTGAGAACAGCACGACCACTGCTGAGAGCCAGCGCAGCTTTCTCCCTCCCTCCACCCACACGCTCGGCACAAGCAGCAGCAGCTAACTCAGGGGTTACTCTCCACTGGCACACACCACTCGGGTTAGGAGGCCACGCTGCCAATGCACACCAAAGCTCACCTTGGTGCTCCCCTGGTCCTGGGCTAGCACCGCTTCCCCTGAGGGGACTTGTAGCTCAAGCAGCTGAAACAGAAACTGGGGATCAGCAGAAGGTAGGAGAGTGCCGGTGTGTTCCCTCTTTAGCCATGAAACCATCAGAGGGTCTTCCCAGCAAAGCAAGACACTTCCCAAAGCTAAATGCAGCCTCAGCACACCGAGAACCTGACTGGAGATGTTTCACACAAGTTGTTCTTGTTAGTTTTGTAGCATTTTCTATTCGTCTCCCCTATCCTACAGCTAAGGAATGTGCCAGCCAGGTGACACAGGAGTTCGATGGGAGATAACTGCATCCTTCAGTAGGTTTCCTGACTGAGCATGGTAAGCTGAGGGCAGAGCACAGGGGCTGCAGTGCACTGCATCTCCCACACAGGGCCTTTTTGTATATAGTCACAGACCCTCCTCACTGGTACTATACTTAACACACAAATACACGAGAACTGACTATTTTAAGGCACTTTTTCCCAATTAATTCAGTAAGATGTATGTGCAAACTGCTAAAAAAAATTTGGGTTTTATCACCAGCTTCACAGCACAGCTAAAAACTCTCCTCCCAAAGCTCAGGAAAACATCAGTTCAAACATACTGAGGCTGCACTTAACTCTTCTCCTTTACAGAGAGAGCTTTCTATAAACAGAGCATGTTTTACATTTGAGTTTCACAAAACCTGAGGTGAAAGAACCTTTCACAGGCAGGTCAGTATAGTTTGGAGCAACACCAAGCAGGCAAAGGAAGCACAGAAAAGAGGTGTGGGCTGGCAGTGTCCAAAGAGACCCCTTTCCCAGTCATTTAGAGGTGCCATCTACCTTCAGCCTCCTCTCTGTACAGTGAGTGTTGTGTCTGTGACGTGATGCAAACACAAAACCAAACCCAGATCAACTCCTGGCCTATAAAACACCCACCTCCCAGTCAGCTGGATGTGAATCACCACACCCCGCGCAGTCCCACCCACAGCCTATTGATTACAGCTCCTTCCCAAAAGCCCCCAACACCCTCTGCAATGTCATCACACACATCTCGGTGCCATGGAAACAAAGAACGGTGGGTCTTTTACTGGGAATAAAAATCAGCATAGCATTGGGAGGATGGAGTCTCCTAGCTGGAGAGAGGTTTTTTTGGTGGTTCCACTTGTTGGCGAGTTGGGTGGCAAGCTATGGCTCTTATTTGAGCAAGAGTTGAGCTGGTAGGAGGAGTGGGCAAAGCCAATTGGGTATCTAGGGAGAAAGAAAGACATGGCTAGAGAAAGATTAGAGAAAGACAGAGAAAAGGGTGTCCCTCCTGAACTCAGTCAGTGAGGGTACACATTACAAACCCCACAGCTGGAGATAAGAATTACTATGGTATGTCCTGAATTCACAGCACTTCATCAACACACCTCAGACTGCAAGCAAAGGCAGCTTTAATGATGATTGATTTCATTCGCACAGTTAACCTACTGTATCTCTGTGGCAACCAAAAGAGTAGAAATAACTTGGTAATGACCTGGCTTTGTGCCGCAGAAGCACCCGGCACCATGAGTGGGTCAAAAGCACTCAGAGTTGGTGTGCTGGAACATGCGTGAGCAGAAGGCTGCGAGCAGAGCGCCAGGCAGGATGTGCGGCACCACACGTTGCTGATACAACAGTATTATTGTGTGTTAATATACAGTAATTTGTCAGCCTGAGGGTGCCGAATCTGGAGCCTCTTGCCTTCTTCTGCCCAAGGGAGAAGGATGCTGACACCTGAAAGGAGATCAGGATCCCCAGAACAGTTCTCGTCCGCATGTGTGGCAGGGATGAAGGTAAGTCATGCTTAAACCAAAGAAGCAGTGGAGATGCAAGAAAAACCTGCATTAGAGGCACTGTCTGCTATATAAATTAAACCCCAAACACCAAAACCAAGTGAAACCCAAACCAAATATTGCACCTGAAAGCACATTCATGGCAACACTGCCTCAAGCCAGGTGTGACATGGCTCCAGGAGGGAAGGAGAAGGAAGAAGGAGAAGGGAGGAGATGGAGAAGGGAGGAGATGGAGAAGGGAGGAGATGGAGAAGGGAGGAGATGGAGAAGGGAGGAGATGGAGAAGGGAGGAGATGGAGAAGGGAGGAGATGGAGAAGGGAGGAGATGGAGAAGGGAGGAGATGGAGAAGGGAGGAGATGGAGAAGGGAGGAGATGGAGAAGGGAGGAGATGGAGAAGGGAGGAGATGGAGAAGGGAGGAGAAGGAGAAAGGAGGAGAAGGAGAAGTAAGAAGATTTAACATTTGCCCAGTTCGGTTGGTTTCCTCAGGCTGGACAATGAAATGTCCAAGCATTTTGCAGAACAACTTGCACCAAGTAAACCTTGGTCTTGGGACCCCCAGTTAGAGAAGATTGCACTCAGTGTGTTTGGGAAGGAATTTTCTTCTCAATGAAGCAAATCTATGTGATCAATCACACTCCACTAGAACAAGAACTGCTTAAGAAACACTTGCTAAATTCATTACAGCAAAACTACAGAATGGTGAGCTAAATAAAAACAGCCTCAGGAGTCAGAGGGAACTTCTGTATTGCTTCCATTTGCATACTATCCATCTCATGTTAATTCTCAATATTCTTCTCTTTTTTCAAAATAAGCACTGAGACTCTAAATTACGGATCCCTATGGAAACATCCAGAGGTGGCAGCAGGCTCCAGCCAGGATGCTTGCACTTCAGAGGGACGTAGTGCAAAGCGAGAGGGGAGTAAGAGTCAGGGAAGGCTGCTGGTGAACGGGCTGATAGACCTTCCCCTGGGAAGTTCATTGTTACTACTTCAGCGAGATGTCAAGTTGTAATGTCTTTTCTTTTTTAAAGCAACCTGAAGTGAGAACCGGCATAAATGACAGCAGTCAAGTCACAGCACTGCTCCCTGTGACAATTTTCATGGCAACCACACACTCACAGAAATATAACTTGAATGGAGATTTTTCTTTCTATTGTCTGGCAGCGCAGAAGCGAAAGGAAAGAACCAGTTGGGTGAGATGAGTTCCCCAAATGGCCAGAATGGCTCCACGCCTTGCTAAGCAAAGCCAGCTCTTTCTTCCCTCTCAGAAAAAAAAGGGAGAGATCTTTGCAGTCACTGGGAAGGAAAATAAATGAAACCCACTTAAGGAAGCGTCACAGGCTCTGGTCAGCATATGCTCAGACCAGCATCAGCAGCACATTACCAGAAGTGTCAGGGTGAGGCTCCCAGCCCAGGAACCACCATCACATCAATTTTCCACATGCATTTCAAGAGCCAGAGCCAGTTATAGTCACGAACTGAACCAACATGCTGTAATATAAAGAGAATGACTGCTAGGGAGGTGACAGACACATTATAGCCCACGTTCACAACAGTACTTGGCAGCTTTATTTCGCTCTATCAGCATGGGACATTCAACTCTTTTTTCCCCCTCCTCTTTCCACAGGTCCCAGGAGCCCTCAGGTAGCTTAACACCATCATCACCTCGGGCTGGGATAATCGCATCACTGGCATAGCAGTGGTCAGGATCACAGGAGCAAACAGACAACATTCAGCATAGACTTAATCTCTCAGTGTCACCATCTCCTACTTTCTACTTTAATTTATCCTTTCTGTAAATAACAGCTCGAGCTTCACCAATAAAAAAATTCACACAGGGTCAATTATTCTTGGAGATAGAAGCAATATACACAGCTGAGCGTGAAGAGCAAGCATCTCAGATGAGCTCCTCATTGAAGTGTCCAGAAGCAGGAGAAAATACTGGGGAAAATCAATCAATCTGAACAGAGATATATTTTACAAATATCTTGTAATCAGCAAAATAAGCCACCAGAGTTCTACACCGATATAATGATCCCCTGCCTAAACTCCTAAATCTGACTACCCTTGAACCACGGGGAAGCCATCAAGCCTCACTGAGTCTTTTGGAACCAGACAACGTTTCTATAACAGGCTCGGGCACCTCCTATTCAGGGGCATATGGACTCATCGGAAACAATTACATTCTGCTACTAAATTACAAGACTTTTGGATAGCCAGGAACACGTTCTTCTCCCCCACTTAGCACTCTAAGGTCTATAAAATTAGATTTAGGGGTTGTGGTTGGACTCAGTGTTCATGAAAAAGCTTTTAGCGGTTGTGCAGCTGCTCTCTATTGAAATCTATAGCAACTGTGCATCTGGTGAGTCTACTGGCACTTGTAAGATGGAAATTTTACAGCACAGCGTCAGGCATCATCTATTAAAGATCCTATTACATAGATGTAAAACCACCAAGCACAAAGCTGCCTGGAAGCCTATTCACTGCTGTTACTGAACTTATCTCTGCTTTCTGAAAACAAAGTTGTGCTCTCAACAGGTTACTCAACTGCTTCTGATCACGGTGGGCTATAAATGCTAGCTCATTATGCTTATTTAGCCTAGGTTAATTTTAATCTGCTTAATATAGTTACTGTTGAGTACCTGTATCCTCTACCTATCTGTCTCTACTCAGATAATTTTGGATATTTTTGAACAAAAACTCCCTTTGCCAGCTAGAACTATGAAGTTTATTTGTTTAAATGAAAGTCAAAACCAGCAAAGATGGTGTTAGATGGTACTTTACTGGGAAACGAAAAAATACCAGGGCAGCTGGTGGCAAAGTCGACCTGCTAGTTCTAACATTTCTGGAAGTGTCAAGCTCTTCCTAGTGAAATTGGAAGTGCTGGGAAAAGCACGTGGTCTAAATGGATACAGGGCAGAGGCTGTCCAAGAACGGCTCCAAGCTGGGAATTCATCCTCAGAGACATAGCACTGTCCCACAGGCTTTACAGAAGTGGCCACACCATAATGACACCAGCCAGAAGTTAACAGTGTAACTTCAACTGAAAACTGGTATATCACACTACACATAGTGTGAAATAGATACACCCATGAATACAATGCTAACGAGCCTCTTTCCTGTTGAAAGTAAAGACATTGCATGACCCACATCGCTAGAGACAGACTAAAATTTTCCTCCCTTTCCCATTTCAGTTATCCCACCTGCTCCACAAATGTCAGGATTACCCATCCACCTGTGTGCTCAGCTGAAGCATTCACTTATCCAGTCCCTAAGATTGGTTGGGACACTTGGGAAGTGTTCCTATTGCTCCTCCCATCCTTATTTCTCCTCCTCATTGGACTGTTATTACGAGAAATAACTTCCCTATCATGCATTTGGCTTCCGTTCTGTCTCAAGTCCAAGAAAGTGGAAGAGCAAAAGAAATAAAAGTACTTATGACAATTTGTTCCCTTCCTCATTCCCTCAATATCCACTCTCATCTTTTCTTCAGTTTTCACAAGCAGGAATGTCATTTTCTGTTTCATCCCAGCTGGGTCATCCAGTTAATAGTGGGATAATTCATCACTACAACTCACCCCTGAAACCAAGAATTACCGAAAGGATTAGACGTGGATGTGGATAACAGCAGTGCTCATGTACACAATATGGAGAAGACAGAAGTCGTACTGCAGATTACATAAACCAACAGCTACTGCCTGGAACAAGGACGATGCTTATAGCCAGGCTTTTCCACAGTTGTCCATACTGGGAACGTAAGGCATTCCAGCAGGCCTGCTGTCTTCAGGATACTGATTTTACTCTCAAAGCCAGCCTGTGAGTCTTGGGGTATAAAGACCAAGTGTGATGTGGGATGAACAGAACTTTTTCACTCCACAGGTTTTATTTAAAAAAGACAAAAGCTGGCAAGGCCCTGGAACACATTAGGGGCAAGTGCCATCAAACTGTCTTCCTCAGACATAATGCTTTTGGAGAAGCCACGCTGCCTGTACTTAATCCATATGCTAGTTTTACACCTTACACATATTTCCTACCAGTCATAAAACAAGTTTTAGACACCAAATGCACTTGTGGAAAACAGACATCCACTGAGACACCAGACAAACATCTAGTCCTCCCCCATAGTTTCATCTGAACTGTATGACTCTTTCCAAATCATCACTGTAGTGCAGACATCAATTAGCAAAGGGAAAACTGAGCATGAGCCACAACATTTTACAAATAGATTGATGAGAAATTCTTCCAAACAAACTTGTGAGGCTGATTAATCAAAGGGACCCAATGAGAATGTGCACTAACAGGAGCTTATGGTCTCTGTATTAATTCACACTTATCAATAGCTTTGCAAACACAAAAAAACAAGGACTGTAAGTTTCTTTCTTCTTTCAGTTCTTGAAAAGCAGCCCTGGTTACAGATACTGCCCTAAATACTAAAGTCCAGCAGAACTTCATTAAAGCAATAGGAAACTTGCTCACTATCTGTGAGATAGTCACATCTAAAGTCACATTGGAGAAACCTATTGTCCGTTGGTGCCCAGTGCCAAGTAACAAGCATAATGAGCAGCCATACCATTGAATTCTTCACACTCTGCAGCAAGCGCTCATGTTGTTCTGCTATGGCCAAAGCAGCCGAGTGAACCTTCTGATAGATGGCTTCCCCATCTCTGGTCTGAAAGATGAACAGTCCTTCTCCTGTGTCACACATCCTGCCAAAGCAAGCACAGGGGGGGATCCAAAGGTGAGGTTTAAGTTTACAGATCCCTATGAACGTGCAAAAGTTGCCCATGCTGCTCTGGAGATGCTCTCGCACAAGCCATAAGAAAACAAAGGCTGTTGAAATACAGAACAAAGTTATCTAAAAGTCTTTAGGTACAGGTCTTACCAGCCCTAGTTCAGTCTATTTTAGTCGGTATTTGTATTGCTCTCACTAAACAGGGACTCAGCCAAGTACCACTGATCTGTCCTCAGTGCTTAAGCTCCAGAGACTTCATGCGCAAGACCTAGATTTTTAATATTTAGACCCTATCTAGAATCTGTGCCAGGTCAGATTAATTTGTCTGCCCTTTTCAAACTTTTAACACTGCCTTTAATGAGTTTTGCAGAGTTTTATCTTCCACTTGAAGCAATAAATACATAACCTTAGCATCCCAGCTGCACTGTCTTATCACGGCTAATGCGTGACCAGCTAAATAAGAACGTATCCTTCCCCGCCCCGAGAGGACTAAATTCTGCAGTAATGGGGAGGATGAACATTTAAACGCCTCTTCCCTTTCCAGATAAGTTAATTGTATGATCTGTGTCCCTTTTACTATTGTAATTCTTTAATGTGCCTGTCTAAAGTAATGCATTCACATCCCTTAGAAAGGGCTCAATAGTTTAGCTCAATAAACAAGAGCTCCAACCTCAGCCACACAAAGACTTGGGCTCACTGAGACCGAGCTGCAGGGAGCAATACAGAACAGCAGCTCTAAGCCAAGGAATTGCATTCCAATTTCTTATAAATCCATTGGTCCGGCAGAAGGAAAACAGGAATATAATCAGTGGAGAGCAGAAGCCTCTTCTCCAGTACTTCAGTTTGCTTTTGGGAAACAGCGTGGCACCCACTGCTCTCAACTTCCACCTCCACACGACCCTGCGCCCAAAGGCCTGCATCCCATATCCCACAGACCCCGGAATTATGCTCACCCCTTCTTCTCAGATGTGTCCATCCAAGCCTCTGGTTCACACTCAGCTTTACTCCAGAGCAACCCTACACTGCCAGCCTCCACCCTGCAAGACCAGGGACACCTCAGCTCTCCCACCCCTGCCCTCAAGCATGAGAGTACAGACTAGCCTCTAGTCCGAAAATAAGCTCTTGTGTCCTCCAACAACCTTTACAAGGGGTCCAGAGCATCACCCAGCACCACCCAGGAAAGCAACTCAACGCGACAAACACACACCTACCTCCCTGCTTCAAAGGTGAACCAAGATGGGTCCCGCCCGTAGCGTCGGAGGGCACTTAATGGCCAAGAGATGAGTTTTACTCTGGGATTCTGGATGTCCCAAAGACAGATATTCTCAAATGTTATCTGCAAGGTACATTCCCCATGCACATCTAAATTAGGGGATGGCATCAAATACACATTGAATCTCTCTGGGAGAAAAACAAAAGGTTAGTCTAAAATCCCTGCCCATTAAATGTGCAAGACATCAAAGGAATTTGTTATTTTCCATCTCTAATACAAGATCTTATTTCCACTTAGAACAATTAATTCAAAACCAAAGTCTCAATTCCTTCCAGTAACCCAACAAACTCCATGTTCGGGGCAGTCAGAACCCTGCACTTGAAAGGCATCAAATATTTGTGCGTGCACCCAGACACTGGAGAGAGCTGTGCCCCCACAATCCTGACATTTGCAAACAATTAATAAAAAAGTGTGCACGAATAAATGCAGAGCGATTGCATTTATGCATTTAATTAGTTCATTTGCAAAGGAAAGTGAAGTAGCCATGGGCTCAGGTTTTGCATGCAATTCCCATTATTTATTATTTGCTTTATAGTGCTGCCAAAGAGCCTTGGTCACAGACTGAAACCACTCTACAGAAACCACACACAAAAGATAGTCCCCAACTCCAGGAGCAGCTAAGTTGTCTGAGAAAGAAAAGTGCTGTTCCAGAATGTTCCCAGTTACCCTACTTATTATCACTGCTAGGGATTAAAGGAAAAAAAAAAAAGCAAGCAAGAAAACCCCCCAAGCAAACAAAAACTACCCCACAAACTGCAAGGGGGGCTTGGAAAAATGATTTTGCTCCAATTTATTTCTTATATTCATACGTATGTTCCAAAAGACTTTAAAATAATAGAATTAAGTATTTTAGAAGATCAACATTCATGTACCTACCACTCTGCTCCCTCTCTACTCCGGATGCCAACAAGTCAGGTTCTCCAAGGCTAATGTCATTAATCCGTGTCCCAAGACACTCCATCTGCAGCACCTTGCACCACTCATCTGCCTCAAGCTCTGTATAAATGCCCAGAAAATCTGTGTGTAGGTAAAACACGTTTATAATTCCACAATTAATGCTCTTCTGTCTCGCAATGCACGTTGCCAGTTTACCCACCTGACTCACAAGCAAAGGTTTTGGATGTGTCATCACTAAAATAAATCCCAACCGCGTGCTTCTTCGTGCTTTTGGGCAGTCGCAGTATGTTCTTCACGTTATTGAGCTCTGTGACCTGGAAAAAAACAAAACCAAACCCACAGTTTGGAGTTTTAATTAGGAGCTTGAAAAGACATATATCTGTTATTGAATGGGGAAGGAGAGAAAAGAATTATAGCAGGTTGCAAAGGGCAGAGGAAAGGAGAGAGAGCGTGAACATGCCTACGATCGCTCTTCAAGAAATCCAGCCTTGACACAATTCACCTTAGACAACCAACTTGAAGACCCTGGATGATGAAGCAGCCACATCCTCCAGCTCTCTCTTACCTGTACAGGAGCTTCAGTGCATCACCATCTACACCACCATCTTAAAATCAAAGCTCACTCCAGCTTGAGAAATATTTACTTGAAGGACACGAGAAAGACCAACCTGATGTAGCAGAAGCAGAGAGAGGCCAAAATTTAAAGGATTCACCCATTCGAAGGGGCAAGTCCAGATCTGATACAGCTTTCATTGTGCAGGACAAGACTGTAAGAATGGTGGAAAACTGCTCTCTAAAGCATTTTTTTGATGGAAGGTTGAGGGTTTGTTAGAATGGTCCACTTAATAAAAAAGTCACAGTTTTAGTTATTAGAAAGCTTTTTAGCTTTAAAGACTCACAGACCTGTAAACACAGTTTTCTGTTGCTTGGTTGCCAACAACTGACTGGGAAATTAGTTTTCAGGCCAAAAAAATAAACATGTATCTGTTACCTTCTAGATGGCTCCAGCAAACACATACTACAATTGCCTCACATTTCTAGCATCCATGTTTCACCCTCACAACCTAAGTAACACTCCTCAACTCGACCGAGGAGGAACTCTTCATCATTTAAACTCCTCTCAATATAGAGGCTAACACCCAAGCAGGGAATGAGCAAGTTATTTATAAATACTCATTATCAGAAGACATTTTGCTGGTTCTTTGACATGGTAGGGGTTGAAGAGAGGGGGAAAAAGGGGGGATTTAAGAGGGATGCTCCCAAAGCCGCACAGCCTAACAGCATCACCACGTCAGTCTCGTTAGTTTTGTGGAACAGTCTCATGTCAAATGATGTCAGTGCTAAACAAAGAAACACAGCGATTCTCTTGCTGGAGAAGTATGAAGTTATCAGTGTTGCAGGGTCCAGCAACAGAATCCACTGCTCTAGAGCATCCTGGGTTCACCAGCACACCCACTGCATCTCTCCAGCCCTCTGTCACTTCATTGCCACCAATTTATTGCTGCTTCCAGCAAGGGACAACCCCCAGAATGTCATGTCTGCAGGCAAGACCCCTGAAAAGGTAATCCTGCTGTGAACAGAAGGAGCAAAGAGCACTTGGCGGGCAACGTCTCCCAAAAATAAGAATAAACAATAGGTCCAATATCCAGAAATTCACACTCTGGGCAGTAACTGAAGGAAACAATGGAAGGAACACACATGGGGAACACACATACCAAGCCTTCTGCACCACTGCCAAATTTAGGACCCGGGTTTTTCTACCCTCCAGGTTCAAGATTTCGAGAAGTGTCAAAACCGAGACTTCCTAATTGTGCTTAGTTTTGTATGAGCATTTTTTTACTCTTCCAGAAATCCCTGTGATGGAAGCACATCCCCTGGTGCTAACTAGACACCGACCAACTCATTGTTAAGTATGACAAATCTGTCAGAACCAATTCCCATCGTGCTCAGCACATGACAGGTCAAGCACAAATTGCCAGCTGCCAAGTTTAACTCTCATATATTTTTCTCATGTGCCAAGAGAGGATTCAAATGCAAGAGGGGGGTAAAAAAGAGCCAGACTTTTTAATTTAGGGCAGCGACTGCTTGGACAGCTGTACAGAGCACGTGTACATCTGCATGTGCTGACAGAGCTTTGCACCTATGAGTACAAGAGTCAGCGGAAGCAGAATGCAGCCACACATGTTGGACAGGGTTTGTCCAGATGGAAAACTCATTTCTTAACATCAGGCACATCACACTCCTGCTGCTGGACAGCCCGGCAGCTGTCTCTGGCACAATGAATTCCAAGGATGCTGTGACAGAGTTCAGTGAGATCATGAACGGGCTATACTAGCCATCGACCTTGTACATCTCACCTTCACCACTCCCAGCATCCCCAAGACCACATTTTACCTCCCACACTGTCAGGTTTTAATCTCACCAGGGCTGCAAGCACTGCCCGATCCCCTGCCTGAGCTCCTGTGGTCTCTGCACCCCTGGCACGGAGCTTCCATCACCCATTTCCTTGCACCCAGCAGCACAGACATGTTGTACGACCAAGGGTTTTCTTTCTTTAGGCTTCCCAGTGAAGACAAGATTTACCAAAACTTCCAAGGCAGCTCCTCCTGCATCCTCTGGCCCAGCACAGTGACCTCACTTCTCCTCCCCCCCGAGAGCCCCCGCAGTGGGCTGGAGGGAGTCATGCAAAACTCAGTGTCGGATGGTGTGGGGTGACCTGGCCTCATAACAGCATAACTCACAGCTCCCATGTTCCCCTTTAGAAACAGCTAAATAAGCAAAAAGCATGAATATAAAGGCACTGGAGTCCTGGAGCTGAGAACAGCAATACATTTTTTCTTCTTTTTGTAAACTCCTCTCCAAAGCCAGTTAGTTACTGTAGTAAAGTATTTCTCTGTAATCTCAAATGCAGAGTAATGTGTTCCAATAGAGATTTTACAAGAGTCAGCTCATGCTTGAAATCCTAAAGTTTGTCCTTCTGAGCAGAAAAATCTGTTTTCATTTGGATATGCCTTCCCCCACGATTCCTTTTTATTACCGTGCTCCTCCTGAGCGCACGGTGCCACGAAGACGACAACACAGATCATCTACGACATTATTTATCTCTCTCTCTGTTGCCTTTGCAGTATTCACAGTGCTCTAGTTTGCTTTTCTGGGGTATCAACCAGCAGTTTATTCGCCTTTCTAAATGAACTCTCTCCCTAAGCCAACATGGGAGGATGAAGATGGAGAGCACATGAGTGTGCCGCTCACCTGGGCGCTAGTGCAAGGGCAACTCAGCCTGACTGGCTTTTCCCTGGCTCTGCGGTACAGGTGTACGGGGAAAGAAGGAAGGAAAAACGGGTATGGAGACAACTCAAAATGATTATTTTCTTTCATGCATTATAAAGACCTTTCCTAAGCCCCTTCTTCGCCACTTTGCCCCCACCCGAGTGCTATATGATGGGAGGAGGGAGAAGGGGCAGGACAGGGACCCAGCGTAAGTCACCCTGTGCTCTGTGTGAGTGCCTGCACTGCAAACACAGCAGCCCTGTCCCAAAAACATTTCCCAGAGCCCTGGCTCATAGCCTGGTCAAGTAATGTGGCAGGGGAATTTACCTCTTGGGTGGTATCTTGGAGAAACATTGAAATCAATAGTATTGCTTCATTAATTTCACTGATCATCAAATCCTTTGTAATGCATGTTTTAGCTCTGAACTGGGGAAAAAAAAATGTATTTATAGTTGGAGAAACGCTAGTTACAATGTTTGGCAGCTCCTGGGTTATTCTGCGCTGTGCTGAGTGCTTAAGAGCTCTCGTGTAATGGCATTTCACAGAGCAGTCTGAGAGTCTGCCTGGGCCTCAGAAGGTTTCCTGATGGCATTTGCTTCTGAGGAGCCACAAACGCTGACACCAAAGCATCTCCCTTTGAAGGGTGACAGGAAGGTAGCCCCCAGTTCCCACCCGACCCCAGTCCAAATGTCTAGAGCAATACACACATGCTCCAGTCTCTTCCCAGCCGGTTTCAGACTGAGCTTTTCCTCGGTACCAGACCTAGCAGACACAGGGAGAGTAACAGATGGACAAAATCTGGCACTCGGGGACTCTCCCTGAAGTCAGTGGCACAAGTGGTGGCAGGCAGAAGAGCTCCTTGGCTTCAGCTGTTCTGCCCGTGCATCTTCTGTCCTGGGCACAACCTTGTGGCACCGGATTCCTGGGTCTGGCAGCTGGACACACAGGCGCCCTCTCTTCCCTTCTGGGGTCAAACAGCTGAAGTTACCGTCAGCTTTCAGAGGTTCAAAGGTACCACAGCATGGCAAGAGGCCCTTCTGTGAAGGGCCAGCTTCAGCAGCGAGCCAATCCTGCTGCCCAGGCTCAGCCTAAGTGAGAAGCTGCCTACAGACCCTCGGGTGTCTGACCTGCTCTGGCACCCAGCAAGGTGCTTCGGAATGCCGGCGCCTCCCCGGGTGCCCCCGCAGCCTTCCTGCTGCTCTCCCAGTGCAACAGATGGTTCAGGCTGTCTGGCACGTACGCCCCAAATTCACACTGAAGAAGTGGCAGGCTGCTAACATCCCTCTACCACGCTTTTGGCAAGGAGTCAGGAGCCGGCACCAAACACCTGCAAATATTTGAAGCTGAAGTTTTTTCTCTCTCTCTCTCTCTCTCTCTCTCTAATTTTTTTTTTGGCATTTTTTAAATAACTCTCTCCCTGCCAGGCTCTGACAAAACAGTGTTTTCATGATTCATTTAATTCATGTCTGTTTTCTTGTCTGAGATTAATAAGTAATGTGCATTTATATTATTATTAGCAATGGAATAGGCTGCTCAGGGAGGTGTGGAGTCTCCTTCTCTGGAGATATTCCAGACCTGTCTGGATGCCGACCTGTGTGACTGTCCTAGGGAACCTGCTTTGGCAGGGGGGTTGGACGCAATGATCTCTCGGGCTCTCAAACACGGGTAAGCTTTCAGCACCAGCACTAGGAAGGGTGTTTTCTGCCTGCACAACTGCCACGTTCAGTGGTTTTCAAGCATCTTGTGTTTCAATCTTAATTAAGGACTTCAAGCTTCTGTCCTGGCTCCTGAAAACTCCCTGTATGATGAGTGCGGGTCGAACGCTTCCCAGGACACAGCGGGGGAACGTTTAATGGAAAACGATGATGCTGCAGTTCCAGCCCCGTCCTGCTTAGTACGTTAGATACATACAGGCAAACCTTGGACATGTACATAACATGCTAAAACTCTGTACTGTTTTTAAATATTAATAATAAAATATAAACCTGTGTCTCTGAATGAAACCTCCAGGCATGCCCCTATCTACTTTTCTCCAGTGGGAAAACCCACCAGCTGCCGGTCTTCCCTGCTCACACATGGACCAGAACCCCACTCTGCTCATTCCAGGACATTAAAGCTCGGAACAACGGCCAGATTTAACTTCAGAGCCTTGCTCCTCGCTCCTTCCCTCACAGGTATGTTTGTCCATGTAGGAGGGCACGTACCTGCCCCAGGGACTCACAGCGAGCCTTGTATACCAAAAAGAGATACCAAAACGCCCCAACAAGTTACTTTACGTCTTTTAAAGCCTCAAACTAGACATTTCGTTCATAGTAAGTGATAATATTCATTAAAATAAATGTTTAACAGCCAGTTATTAGCAGAGTGGTCATACTTTAAACATTTAATTTGCTACCAATACAGTTTTGCATTAGCAAGACTGGAAAACAATTACAAATTACACAATTCAATTTTCCAAATGGATTATTCCATAACTAGGCAGAAAGACTGTTTAAATTACTTCTGCTGTTTCAGGGCATGATTAATACAATTGGATTAAAACTTAGATTCCCTTGAGGAACCGGTATATTCCTGTCAGCAGTATGCAATTAGTTGGGTTTGTGGGGGAATGTTAAGGATCCTCCTGGCACGCTGCAAAGTCAAAAGTCACTGGGAGAAATAAGAATTTCTTTCTTCTTCAATTTTATGTTATTAAAGCATATGGTAACCTGTGGTTGATTATTTACATTTACCAAGTGAGAATTAGACAGCTACCTGAAAGGCAACTCTCTGCACAGATTCTGTAGCCTGGATCCTAATTATTTTCTCTCCCTTGTGGGACCAGATGAATTAAGTGGGCAATTTGCTTTGTGCATGCAAATTTCCAGTTCACTTTATAAACTACAGACTGCTCTCAGGTGACCTGTACTTTAGGACACTTTAACCTTTCCATGTTGAAAAAAAACAGATTATAAAGCACTGAAAGGTCAGTACTGTATGAAAAGAGTACTTATTTCTTTTGTTGTTTTAAACTCTGAGTGGTGAGGACATCAAACCGCAGCCTCTGGTGTAAGGCAGCAGCAGATGACATGTGGGTCACTCCAGTGGGAACAAACGGGGCAGACTGACCACCGAGACACCTCAACAACTCCACAAGTCACCCAGACTTGGGCTGGGAAAAGGAAAGACCGCGCTGGGATGAAGGTGCTGAAGAGATGCTATGTGGCCTCAGTCCACGACGACTGGTACCACCACAGTGCAGCAGCCAAACGCTATGGACAGGCTTTCCACTAGTAAGTCAAAGTAACATTTGACCTTCAATTCACCACAGAGAGAAAAAAAGAAAATAAAGAAATTAAAAAAAAGAGCAACCAAATGAAACTACTTAGCGCTTCGGTGAAGGAAGCAGGTGCTATTGAAAAATTATCTCCATTCATCATTTCCCTTTTTCCTACCCTTCACAGTTTTCTGATGGATTAAACCTTCCCTGAGATGGATGGGGTGAGCAGGGGCTCCTCAGCTTTCTGGATTTTGCTGCTGCTTGCAGCAGCATTCAAGCATCACCTCAGAACCCAGGTGGGAAGTGACCGGCTGCATTCCGGAACCACTGGTAATCTGCAAGCACAGTTTTCCTCTTGCAGCATCATCCACCAGCCCCACAATGCCTTTGCCCTTCGATTCATTAGCACAAGTGTTTGACATGCCGACGCCTGCCATGCTAACGGGCCTGGCGGGGCTCCTCATTTGCAGGATTAACTTTATTGTCAGAGACAGCAGAAGCAGCATCCAGTCCAGGAGTGACAGAATGGGAATGGTCACAGAAAAGCCTCTACACACCATCAAGCTGTTATCACCACAGCTGCTCCTACTGACCATGTGTACATCAAGGCAACAGCAATGACCGGCCCAGGCTTGCGGATAATGTTTTGAGTACCAAAGTTCTGTTACTATTATTCAAAAAAAACCCCAGATGACAAGTAGTGCGCCTTGAAGACTCTGCCATATTGTTTTTCTGTTTGAGGTTTTTTTATTAATAATTATACTTTCTATAAGTGTCAGATCAACTCCAGAGCAGTCTAAAGCAGAGATGACATGTTTTCCTTTTTCAACACCTCCCGTTTAATACTGCATCATTCACCACCTCAGAATTTCACACATTTACAAAGCTGACTTTAAAATAAGAAACTCATTTTTACCCACCTGTGCTCTTTGTAAGTTAACACATTTTAGTCAGCAAATGCTATTTAATATTCATTAGCTTCCTTTCAGTAAGGTTCACTAAAAATAAACAGGACCCGTCAACTTGCAGGGCTGACAACTGGAAGACGACTACAGCCTCATTTACCATCACAGGGATAAACGGGGGGTGAACACAGAGCCTGCTGCAGAACAGCAGCCCTGCAGAAGCAACAGCTCCCTGTCCTGGAGTCAAAATGGCTTATCGTAGTGAGCGCTGCATCACTGCAGAGGGGCAAGCAAGAGCTGATGGTGATGCTCCCAGGGTAGCTCTCCCCACAGCAGCGTGAACACCGCCCAGCACTCAGCCTGTCTGTGCCCAGGGGTTTGCTCAAGCTCATCCTCAGCATCCAGGCTGGCACGGTGCTGGGAAGAGAGATGTCTCCGTGTTATACAGGGCAGCAGGTGTTCTTGCAGAACCTTTAGCATCACACCCTGCTGTTTGGGTCTACCTGCCTGGGATGTCCGTGACGGGTGCAGCCCCATTGCTTATCTCTGCACACTGGTAGGTTGGAGAAGGGCTCAGGGTGACAGGAGTGGGTGTCGAGCTCAGCAGGTCCAAGATGCCCAAAAGCCACAGAAGCTCAGATCAATCGTCTTGGGTATATCTAGCTTAAGACTCAGACCCCACTCACCCCCCAAAGCGGTCCCTTGAGTCCTGGTGGAACCAGTGCTTTTGGGAGTACACGCTGCATTCAAACGGGGTTTACATCCCCGAAAGAGAAAACATTTCTCTGCCCATCTCCCCTCAAGACATTTGGGCTTAGGCCTTCATCCTGCCAGAAACGACCCCTAAATTTAGCTAAATTCTGACAAAAACCCCCACAAAGTATCAATGTAAGGTGTCTTACTGCTATGACAATGTTTCTCAAAACTTCAGCCGAGACCAGGGTTTGCTTTAACACCTGTAACTATTAATATTACAGATCTGATTACGTACAGTTACAGCTTTCAAACGCAGAAAGCACGAACTCTGCTGCTACTGAAGTCAACAGTCGGTGCCCAGTGACAGCTGTGGAGTTTGACCAACATTTATTCCTGTCAAAGAAGCTGCCAGAGAAACCCAGAAACTAAATTTAAGGAAGAAGCAGTAGTTTAAGTAACCGTTAACTATGGACTAAGCTTGACTTAAACCCCTCCAAGCCAGTGAGACTTTCCATGGTGCTTCAGTCTGCAGATCCAGATTTGGAAAATGCCATTAGGTTACATATGGGACAAATAGGTGCTAATAGGAGAAAGAAGCACAGTCTTATTCAGCCTCCTCAAGGATTTCATACCCATTACCTAGCGGGAACTCCAAGTCAGCGTGTATGGCTGCCATACTGCATTAATTAACAGATTTGCATCAATAATTGACAGAGCCAGACTTGTATCAATACAATGTTCCCCGTAAAGTTGGAAATTGTCTTATACACACTGTGCAACCCTCACACACATCAAACGGGGTGGGGGGAGGAAAAAACGCACTTCTTACTTTCAAAAGTTGCTTAATATCAATGTGAACAAACTGTTTCTGGGCATGACTGACTACAAATAGCCACAGGTTTTATGACCCATCAATTACAAGTTGCGTGGCATGTAGACAGGCAAGTCTGAATTCAGATTCAGCGTTCCCTCAAGATTTCCTCCTAAACGCACGTCAAAGTGAGTAAATGCAGATCAGCCTCATGCTGAGCTGTGCTCGCTGACTCCCAGGAATTTATGCACATAATTCCTAATCTTCTAATGTATTAAGCTTTTGCCAACAATGATTATAAATTAAAGGGTTTCTTGTTTTCATCTCCATTCCCAGGAGAATTACACATGTAAATTCTCAGATGAATATGAAGTGTGCACATAACTCCGGAGAAGAGATCAGAGGGAAAAACTTCATTCTTTTAATACTGTCGATTTTAGCAAAGGTTTTCACATCACCACTGCAAGAAACACTCACGTGTTGCCCTTCATATCTGTAGCAGTTTCTCGTCTCCCAAAGACACAAAGTCCTAGTGAAATGGGAACCTCTAAGAATCCAGCTTGTTGAAGTCACACGTTACCTTGCACAGTTACCACAGTAATTACAAAGAGTAGTTAGTTACTGCAAAGTATTTCAGCTCTGCTTGTAAATGGCTGAGGAAAGCAGCACACATCTTCTCTAAAAATAAAGTTGTTTTCCATTAGCTTCACAAGATGTTTGCTACAAAGCAGATGGTAGAAAACTTTGTCTGCCTCGACTTTCCTGAATGAATGAACATACAAGTGGGTTTCAGACCTCGATAGTAAAAAAAATTTCCAGTTTTCAGGCCAATAAATACATGACAACTTCAGATTTTATTCTTGATTGCATGTAGAAACATGTTGGAGAAATAACTGTATTACCAAGGCTTACCTTGTGATAGCATCTAAAGTAAGCAGCTCGTTCATCTGAGAATTTCTCCAGCCTCTTCGGTCCTTTGCTTGAAGCTTTTTTGAATACTAACCAGCATCTCTGGTAAATCTAGAAACACAAGAGAATAAACTTGGCATCTGAAATGACTTGAATATCACTAATATTTGCAAAGAAGTTCAACTCCTAAATCAGCTCTTGCTCTGGAGCTCCAATTAATGGCTCTCGGTAGCTTAGACAAAAAATAAAAAATCAAGTTAGTGGACAGTTACATCCTATTTCTTCTGAATTATGATACAGTCAGAAACTCTATGATGACAGTGCATGCTCGCATGGAAGGTGCCAGGATGGAACAGCTGCGATTGTGCTTGCAAAGGGAGGGCTCTTTTTAAACAAAGTGACATCCTTCTCCACACGCATCAGCCACTGGCTCCAGTCTTGTGTGCTCAGGGCAGGCATGAAGGAAGTTTGAGCAGACAGGTTCCAATGTACCTTCTACCACACACGTAAGAGAGAAAACCATATGCCTATCTTCAGTGTATAACGGTAGATGAGGATACGCACAGGAGAAGGACCTGAATTACTGGGTAATGGAAAAGACAGATCGTTTAACTGCAGAACCCAGGACCACTCCAGCAACTGGCATTCTGCCTTCAAGGTCCAGTTGAATTGAAATTCAGGTCACTCGGGGCAGACTGCTGGCAGAGTGGTTGAAAAGCCACCTTTCCATCTGCAGCATTAAGCCACTTCATCTCTCACACTTCTGCCCCCATTTCTTGCAGTTTCCCAGCCATTCTCTAGCTGCAGTGCACTTTCTAACCCCTTCTTGCATTCGAAACCATAAGTCTCTGCTTAGGCAGCGTACTGGCTGCAGAGAAGGAAGTGTTACAGGCTTTGCCAACTGTGCCCAGCCTGCATTACATCAGTAATTCTGAAGCAACACCTGGCAAGTTGGAAACAAAGCAAAATCACCACTAAAATTAGTGTGACTTTAAAGGGGAAAACCCCCAAACCTGATCAGTCATTATCAAGCAGTTCAAAGCTCTGACAGAGCTTGGCCCAGCACAAATTCACTGGAATGATCAGTGGCAAGACCCACCCAAACATCTCCCTGCCTCCAGCTGAGCCAGCGCCCACCAAGTAACCAGAAGCCATGGCGACTCCATCCTTTGAACCCCTGATGGGTTTCTAACCAATGTCTTCAGCACAACACAATTACACCCATGAAAAGTAACTATAAGTTTATTTTTGTGCCCCAAAATGACTGCTAGTTGACTAGCTGTGCCTCTTTTACCAGCTTCTAGCTGTCTCTATGAAGATGTTCAGGGAACCACCTTCTATTCCCCTAGCTTTATGATTCTGCCTCACACATAGGCGCTCCAGCTCCCATCCCACTTGGCTACAGAGCACTGAGCATACGGACAGGCTGCTCTGATGCCAGGCACCAGCTGAACCTACCAAGATTTTCTTCCAATTTTCCAGCTTATTGGATGCTCAACCTGTTCAGTTTAATGTGAGGGTGTGAAGGGAATTGTGCAGGAAGCACTAGACACTGACCAAAATGAGAGCTTACCATCAAAAAGAGGAATTCAGACACCCACCCACTGCTCCTGGAAGAGACCTCCTACATTTGGCTTAGGAGAATCTTGTGTGGCCGGCCAACCTCATCACACCTGAGAAGAAAAACTCTCCAAAACAGCACAGAGAATTTGGGGCAGAACAGGACAGTAACACTCTTCTACAAATAACGATGGAAGTTTTGCTCTGCCTCCAACTGGGAACTGATCCAAGACAGTTATCATCCTTCCAAATGCCACTGGAAGCGTAAGTAGTATTAACAGTCAACTCCAGCCAAGCATGGTGCATGGCTAGAAGAAGTTGGTGTTACTCAATTTATTACTGTAGTTCAACAATGACTAATCCAAGGCTCATTCTTGCATTTTGATCAGAATCAGAGCACTGCCAGGGAAAAAAACCCAACAACCAAACACAAAACCAACCCAAAAAAATCTCATTACATATAAGTACCTCCAAGGATGTAAAAGCCAAATCAGCCTACAATATAAATCCTGGTCTTTGAGTTTTGGTTCCGCTCCCATATTACAATAATTCTGTAACAACGGAGCCCCAGGGGTGGAACACATGATGCTAGTGCCTCGGGGCAACATCACTATGACACACGTGGCTACACCTGTAAAGAACCAATGGCCTTCATGATGCTAACTTGAGCAAACTGGAGGAGAGTTGGGTCATGAATGTCCCTCCCTTGATCTTCCTCCTCCTCCTGTATGAGGTGGTCAGCCCTCTCCTCTTAGGGAATCTCTAGTCAGAAAGATTCTACCACAGTAGTAGTTTAAAATAGAATAAAGTTGTTTTGAACAGGTACTGTTATCACAGTCACATTCCTATGCTCCCATGACATGTATATCCCACGGGACAACACCCAGCGCCATCTTAAGTGAGCACAAACAGCATGATACCCTAAACCTCTAGCAATAAAGTGATAAAAGGGGGGGTTGGACTAGATGACCTTTAAAGGTCCCTTCCAACCGAAACCATTCTATGAGTCTATAAATAACGGATTTGGCAGCATCTGCTCAGGAGCACAGAAAGCCCTTCAATGCAGCCGACGCACAGAAGAGATGATGTTGTGCCCAAGACAGATGTATCTCTAGACTCTGTTACAAGCTACAGCACAGAGCAAGTAATTAGGTCTTTGGTGCCACCATGATCTCGTACGTGTCTCAGATTTGTCAGTACTTCTTCAAGTTGAAGACAGCATGTGAGCTGTTTATGTTGTTACAGCTGCTGTGACAGCAGCAACAGGAACCAGCCCCAAATGCTCTTTGGTGCCTACTCCATCACGAATACTTAGCTCACTTATCCCTCAGATCAACATTTTCACTACTACTCCACGAATAGGAATTAGTTGAAAGAACTGCTGTAATTACTTCCACTCCAAACACTTGTGCTGACAGTGATTAGATAATCCAAACAGCAAATCAGGATCTGATGTGCTAAGAGAGAACAGTAATAGCTGTCATTTGCATAGCACCTAAACGTACAAAGCGCTCCCTGGGAGATCTTCCCAGAAAGCCTAACTCAAATTTTAATTCGAGTATCAAAAATTAGCATCTACCTCTTCTGGTCTGTCCTGGAAATTCCAGCTGCTAACGGCCCATCAAGCCAGCAACAACACAGAAACAGAGGAAAATAACACAACTGTTTATGAAGTGGATCATCTGAAACCCAGATAGGTGATCCAACATGCATGTCCAAGGTCATGTCAAAACAGTTCTATTTTGGGCTCCAAGGGTCAGCTGATATAAATCATTACCACCACCCAAGTCAAAGAAGCAGCGACTTCAAAGGAATGATGCAATCCGAGTATTCGGATTCCTGCCTCTCGATGCTGTGCCTTCGAAAGCAGGCAGGGCAGCTCAGCCCTCCATGCTCCTCCTGACGCTGGAAACGTGCTGTGGAGCTGCCAACCTCAGCTGGAACCAGCCAGCATCGCACTGAGAGAAAGTGGAAACATTTCTTTTGACTTTCCTAGGATTCATGGTTTGAGAACCATCTCACGCAGAGAAGGAAATGGAAAACAGCAGCTGGGTGTCCTACGTGATGCCCCAAATCTCTGGACCACCCTGGAAAGGGGTGTGGGGAGGGAGGGTTGTCCGGTTTCACCACCTTCCACCCAGCTGATCAGAAAAGCAAGATGACTAAGAGCTAGATCCGCGGGTGCTGAAAATGTCACTCTTCATTTATGGAGCACAAGCTCTTCCACACGAGACCCAAACGTCTGAATTAGGAAGTAAAATTTGTGTTTCAGTCCAAAGCAAGTTTGCCCCTCAATAGTTTTTTTTCAGCAACTGATCTAAAAAACCACCTGGAAAAAGCCAAATATTTAGGCATCGGAGGGGGGAGGATGGTTTTCATTTCTGGAGGCAGGAGGGGTAAAACTGGCTATTTTTTTTAAATTAAGACACGTGGCTTCCCCCGCGTTATGGCAAAGCAAACCCACTTGACTGCGGGACCGAACAACCCCACCCCATATCTCTTATTTAAGAGAGATATCAAGAAGACAGAAAAAAAGACTCATCTGGCAAATTCCTCCTTTGCAAAGAAGCCACCAGCCTTCCAGGAAAGCCGCCCTGTTTTGTTCCCATGTCGAGTTTTTCTGCTCTCTGCCCCAAACCAGAGAATTCCAGTGACCTGCACTCACAGAGACACCAAACCTCATGTCAAATAAACACAAACTGGGCTTTTTTAGAAGCAGTGGCCAAAAGAACAGCCGTGCACCCTGGATGAGCACCAGAAAGCCTGGGCTATTGCCAGAACTTGCCATTTGTGACTCTGATAACCTCTAGAAACAGATACTCCACGTAATGGCACAGCACAGCGGCACACGGGATTTCTCACAGCGTGTCCTAAACTTTGCTTTTTTGCAGGAAAAAACACTGCTGATTTATCCCAGAGAGATAGCTGGCTCACCCACCGAAGTACCTCAGTCACAAATGGAAAATTGAGGGGTTTTGTTCAGCTTTGCTGGGGAGTCTCTCGCAGACTGGACTTCAGGTAGATGGTCCCCTCCAACAGCAAGCTGTTCCCACAGGAAATCAGCCAGGCAGTGCTAAGTGCCTGCATCTCACCTCTCCTCCTTAGCAAAGTGCCTCATTATGTCGCTTCTGACACAAAAGGTGGTAAAGAGCTCTGAAACAGAATTCTTAGCCGGAAGGAAATTTATGAGGAGACTGGACCTAGAGTTTTGCTTTGCCCCTAGAAAAACGAATTGTTGCCAGGATAGGCAGATTGCAGCTCCTTCATTTAACTCTACACGCGCCCTCAGACACAGATGAAGCTGCAGATCTCCATCAGACTGCCACTTCTTCCTGAAAAAAACTGAGGGCTGCTTTCTAGTGAAGAGGTCTAGGTATCAGCGAGTGTGGTGATGCCATATGTACCCCACTGAGCAGGACTGGGTGACTCAGGTGAAGACCCCATAATTTCCTACAGAATGGAAGTACTCAATCTGAGCATGTTTCTTCTGTAAGGTCCTGACTTGCCTCTGCTTTTCCAGCCTGGCTTTGTCCCTTGCCTGCTGCAATCCCACACCAGCAGCTGCGTTCAGCTCTATTTCATTCTGACAAAACACAATGGAAGCACAAAACGATTACAAGTAGATGGATTTCTAGAAAGAATCACGTAGCTGTAAGCATATCTGAGCTGGTACTGAAATGCGTTTAGCATGACTTAAATGGTGCGCAGAAATGCAGGCTGGATCGCTGGCTCTGTAAAATAAGCAGCAAAGTTGTCCTCATGTTGTCTGTAAAGATATCGCTGCACTTGGCAACAAGACAATTTGGCTTTCCCAGAATACCCATTTAATGTGAGTGTGTTATGAGTAAGTGATATTGCATTATTCATTGTGATCAGGTTATAATGACTACATAAATCAAAGTTGGTTTACATCAACCTATCTTCTTCTCTGGGGGACTGAAGAAATTAATCTAGATTTCTCCTTCCCCCGAGAAACACATTTGTGGAGAGATAAACCTCACTCCTTCCTCTCATTCGGCATGCATCCTCAGGAACAATATTTTACACTAAGAAGTCATCCACAGCTGCTAACGGGGAGCAAAGCTGCCGCCCTGCCTCTGTGCCTGTTCAGAATGCACAGCATTGCTCAGGACTGCAAAGTTCTTTATCAAGTTACAAACCCAGCTCTGGCACCGGCCAGAACTTGCTACAAGACCTGTGTACAAAAAGATGCTTGGTAGGTCGTTATGAATCTGTATACCTTTTACTCTTAGACTTACTAATGTGAGGCACAACAGATGCCTACTGCTCTCAAGCACAAGGTGTTTTAATCAGTCCATCCTCTTCAAAAACTCTTTCTTTCCACCCATCGCTTCCTGACTGGAATTGTATCAACCAGAAGTGGGGTTTTTGTTAATGGTGCAAGCTCAGAACTCAAAGCCATCCCTCCAGCCTTGTTTAAAACACCAAACAGCTGGATTTCAACCTACAGATACTTTCCCAAGTGCCACATGAGTGGCACACAAGGCAACTTTGTTCTAAATCTTTTTTGTCAGGGGTTTTGGGGTTGGTTGATGTTTTTTTGGTCCTTTGTCATTACATGGGACTCATTCCACAGACAAGATTCACAAAATATCCTCAGCAACTGAAAGGCCACATGCTGTGTGACCCAAGGCATATTGTCTGAGCCACAGCAGGGTGCTGAGGGGCATAATCTAAGCACAGACAGTAAATGGTTTGGCTCACCCAAGATTACCCAACAATGGAGCCTTTGTTTTATTTAGCGTTATTTTATGCTCTGTGGACATGGATGCTGGCAGGGAAACGCAAGCAGCATCTTACAGGTTTTGCTGCTCTACATATGTCATTGGTTCAGACACTCAACAAAAATGATGCTGCTGCTGGCACAGCTCACCTCTGGCAGATTTTAAGATGGAATGGGCTCACTGAAAGACAAGAAGGGATTTGCTGATATATTCCAGACTGGTAGAGGATCATTTAAAAAAAATATTTAAAATAAATAAATAAAGGGACACCCAGGAGCTTACAAGTGCCCTTTACTACAACTGCCAGTGAAGTAGTTTTGAAGCAATGCACCCCTTCAGATTGCTGATGCACTCAGCAGCTCTAAGGCTAGAGTTCAGAGGCATCTTAATTACAGATCCTGGCCAGATGATGAAGCACATTACCCGTGAAATCTCCCTGACATACAATCTTTTGAGGGCTTTGGAAGGACACTACGGTTCAGCCTAGGCAGCGCAGAGAAGCCACCAGACTTGGGGGAACACCTAAATCTACATTCTGCACCCCGAGGGGCAGGCAAAGGGCTCCAGGAGCACAGGACACCCAGGAGGCTGGCATGTCCAACACAGCAGTGGTAGCTGCTAATGCAAAATGCTGTTAAGAAGACAGGGTTGGGATTTAGGGCTTGCTTGTCCCTCATGAGTGTTCTGCCAAGGAGTTGTTTCTGCCCCTTCTCTGCTCAGCATGTGGTGCCTTGAACCCACGTTGGCTCCTTAACGCAACTCACAGGAGGGAATAAATTACCCTGCATAATGAACTACACAGGAGCTGGAAGGGATAATCAGCCATGTTGTTTAATGTGGCAGAGGGCAACGTAGAGCTTGAGCCCACTTTTTAGTTTCTCTAATCACTGTCTAGAATTTCAGGACCTAAAAGACATGAAAGGTAAGATTTTAACTTCCACCCTCCCCTCCTGCAAAAATGACGAGTTGGATGCAGTATCACTAGGAAAGGAACATTACCTGCCATATCCTTCCACTTACAGGCCCTTCTTTATGGGCTTATAGCCTTCAAAGAATAGGGCTGCTGGTTTGCTGGGGATTCTTTAAAGCCATTCACAGAAAAGGTTCTAATTCTGGGCTGCATTAGGCCATTAGAGGAGAGAGCTTCCAAATGCTGAGAAGCATTTACAGCAGAAATCCTCTCCTGCTAGTGACAGTTTTTTAAAAAGTCAGATTGGAGCTAAGTAGCTGATTTTGGTCCTTGAACATCTGCTGGGCTTTATATGTGGGAACAGTTAATTCCAGGCATGAAACTGGACAGGAGCAAAATCAGCCTAGGACTCGTCACTACTAAAGGAAGAGAAAAAAAATATACTAAAGGCTTCAACACAGACTGAAAAGCGAGTCTGTGTGAGCAGCTGAGGCTGGCTGAGCTGCGCAGAGTGTGGCTGGGGCTGCTCTGCCCTGCTGGGTCGGGCCATTGCCGGGGTCCAGTGAATTAACACAAATTAGTACTGTATCGGTTAGGTAACTGCCGAAGGGCTTGAAATCACAGCGATGAATTATGGCTGGGAATTACTCTTTTTTTGTCATGAGGTATTTGACTTGGTTACTTTAATTGCATGGGCTATAGGGGGAAAATGGCATTGATACAGCTCATTAACAGTTCATGAAGATCACTAATTAGTACATCAGATGCGCGAGGTTGCAGCACACACATGCACTGCTAACCCATGGTAACAGCCGCAAGCAGCTTTAGGAACAAGGCAAGCTCTGCTGCTACAGAGGGTGGGGGGATGCTCTCCTGAACCCGCCTGTCAGAAGGCACAGAGGGGACTTGCTCCACGGTACCTCAGAGCCCACAACCATTTACAAGAGATGCATTTCAGAGCTGGGCTCGTAATTTTGAGAGTACATGCTATAAGACAAGAAAAGGCAGAAAGCTCACATGAATCCCAGAATCCCGAGTTGGAAGGGACCCATAAGGATCATCAAGTCCAACTGCTGGCTCCACACAGGGCCAGTCAAGTCAGAGTGTGAGTGAGGACTTAATCTCAGTAGAGTTCATCCTCCAGCAGTAGCTGCCAGCATCCAGACATAGGAGAAGAGCTTCAGTTTCTCTACTGAAGCGTATGACTCGAATGATCCAGCAGTACCTGTTGCCACTTGCCCACCTGTTAAACTTGGTTAATGATGCTTGTTACGAGCTGCTGGGAGAGCCAAGGATGACAAATGCCCTGCAAGCCCACAGCTAACAGATGGGTAAGACTGCCCATTTCTGGCCTGCTGACACTCTTTGCCATTCACCATTAATTTAACCACAAACTCCGGAAAGCATCACAGGCTTCCTTAATGAACACATTCCCTCCTGTCCCTACAGACACCTCAAGTAAGTCTCAAGGTTGGCCCATCGTACTGTCCCAACACAACGTAAACTTCTCTTATCCCATTTTTCTTCCAGTCCTGACATCAAGGCTACAAAGTGGGGGTCATTCTCACCACCTCTTGAGCTTGGATTAGTTTTAAAACCAAAGCCAATCTGCACGAAAGAGCAAATAATGCTACCAAGTGAGATGCTGCAAGCCAGGCTTCACCAAAGTACAGTGCTTACTTAGAAGGGATGGAATTACAGCCCATTAAATCACAGCAACAAGCGCTCAGCACTGCCTGACAGGATTGCAGCAAAGAACCTATGTCCATTGCTAGGGAGAAGTCCACAGCAGTCAGAGTGTGTTTCCCTTTCCAAGCACCTTGGTGGGCTGGCTTCAGAGCAATAATCCTCGGGTGCGTGCGAAAGGACCCACAGCAGCACAGAGCCCATGGGGACATGAGCTGAGGGCAGACTCCATCCTGGGTATCGCTGCTGAGCCTGCTTGTAAGCGCTCCCCAGCTCTGCCAGAACCTTCAAAGCCACCGACCAGAAGAAACGTATCACTGGTTTGTCCAGCACTCTACAAAACTAATTTCAGTCAGTTTTCTAGTAAAGGTTTTTCTTTATTTATTGGTTTTCTTTTGTTTTGGGTTGGGGAATGAACTAATACTGACTTAGAGAAACACGGGTTTAAACGAGGATTCCAGATCCCCAGGTAGACCTCAGCTGCCGACTGGCCCTTGCCATCTTCTTGCATTTGCTTAGACTACTCTAAACATTCATTCAGACAGACAAACCCAACTTCTATTAATTTCTCAGGCCCCTGCGGTGTAGCACTGGTTCAAGGAGTTCAAGAGTTCATTCACATTCAGGTAGACTCCATCCTCAAGAAAGTATAACTGCTGCATAAAAAACCATCTAGGAAACCTTAGCAGAACATTGTCCTCATTTGCATCACTTCATTTAACGCATAACAACCACCTGTATTTTCCTAGAAGCACCATGCCAAGAGTACGCCACTCAGTGATGTGCAGCGAATCCAGTACAACCAGCTAACATCCATCCTCACCAGTGCAGACATCAGCAGGAGCATTACGGGGAATTTTTCCTTTGATGACCACAGGGCATCGATAGCTCCCCAGATAAACACTTCTCAGCAAGTAACAGGACAACATCTCCTACATTAATGTTACTGGAGAGAAATGTCAATGCAGTAAAATCAGTGGTATTTGGAATTGAAGCAGGTTACATGATTTTCAGTAAAAGGGAAAAAAAACCCCACTATTCTTTCCAATAGCTTGAACTTTCACTGCTATCTCTGACAGCCCTTGATGAAGTCAGACAAGAAGATAATAGGAACAGTCCATCAGCTTCCGTGGTATAGCTAAAACTACGCAAACATCAAATTAAGATGTCAGTCTCAGGTGCAGACCTCACATCTCTTTCTTCCAAGTGTTTCCACCAACACTATGAAATGTTAATTTATCGCTGATCGAACCTCAGGGCAACGGCTTAACACACCAGGAGGACAATTACCTACACACAGTAACGAAGCACTGATGAAAGGGCATCAAAATCATGAAAGACTAAATACCACCCGTTAGTAATTAGCTTTTCTTTTCTTTTTGCTGCCTTGGCTTTTCTCTTCTACGCCTTGGCACATCCTGAGTGCAGCCAGCAGCGCCGTCACCACGAGACCTCTGTCCTCGCAAAGGAAGAGAGAATCCACAACTGGCAGGAGACGAGGGAAGTGTTTGGGATCAAAGCAGAGGAAAAAGGGTGCTGCGCACAGGTTTGCATTCGACTCATTAAAATGAAGACTTCTTTAGAGCAAAATAGAAAGTGGGGAAGAACTGCTCGGTTACTAGTTAACAGAGTTCATGGAAAAAGGCAAATCTGAGGTCTTGTTTTGGTTAACCTAAGCCCATCTTCCAGAGGAGAATGTGGAAGGTAATGTACTGGAAAACATGTGCTGGAAAGCACAAGGAAAGCTGTTCCTGCTCCTAAAAAGGCCCAGCAACAAACCAGGAATTTCATCTGCATAATCTTCTACATTCTACTTCTTGGAGAAAAACCAGAGTGGTTTTTAGGCTTGTTTTGGGGGATTTTGGTGGGGGTTTTTGGAATGAAATTAAGTTTCTCTTATGTTTCTCCACATGCAATCCTGAAGATCAGATTTGCCTATTTTTAAGACAGACAAACCTCCAGATTCCCCAGCTCAGTTTAGAACCATGGCTTGGGCTGTGAGTGATAACCAAAACAAAAACCTGGATGCTGCCCCAAAATGAAACTCAAGATAGGAAACGTGGTGTGATGTAAACTGGGGACCATGGCAAAGAGAGTAGACTCTTGCTTCTTCATCTTGTTTTCACAGAAATGAAGATGCCTTAAACCCAAAATGTAGTTCCATCACATGAGCTGAAAAACCTCCCTTAAACTCCTGAATACCGCACTAAGCACCCTGGTCCTCTAACACATAGATCACACAAGGTGAGCAGCTCCCAAAGGACATGCACCGCTCACTCTCCCCAACTCAACTTCTTTGCTTCAAGGATCTTTGCCTTAAGTCCAGAGGTAACCCCGTCACGACACCTACTGACTTGGACCCAAATCCCATTCAACTTTGCTCCAGATGACACCCAAAGGGGACTTGCTCATGGGCTGGCAGACCAACACCAGCACCAGATGGAGCTGTGTTAGGTCCCGAATGACATTTACTGGTATTCCAGTACTACTCCCTCACCGACTCAAGGACAAAAGCTCAGGCTTTCTAAGCAATCTCCTGGATCCTATCCCTGCTGTCACAAGTTCCAAGCAATAAGAAATCTTAATATCTGTGAATATGTTCCAACACCTTATTTAACAGCTTTCTAAAAATAAGACTATCCAATGGGCTTAATATCTTGCAGGTTGAAGTTGGTACATAAGAAATCTGTTCAGTTTTTCTCCATGCTTCCAGACGGAAAGGAGCTGCATAGGTGAACACGAGAGTTTTATTAATAAAGCTGCTTCAAATGTAGATACAGGCAGACAACTTTTCTCTCTCCTCCCCACCCCCAGCCTTACATCATTCTTGTTTCCAGTTTTCACAGCTCATACTCTAAACTCCCCACATTAACTTTCTGGCACGCTTCTTCCAGCACCAATTTCTTCAACCATATGGTTCGAGTCCTGCAGATTGTCTCTCCCCCATTTTACCTCTCCCTCCCACAAGGTTTCACAGAAACAGTGCTATGCAAAACTTGTAAAAGTACACGTCATTTTAAATGTTCAGTGCCGATCTTCTCAATGAAGGTTCTCCAGAAGTGAGTTTAATTAATCAGGAGCAGAAAGCCCTGGAAGCTTCACCTCCTTTCAGCTTTTGGCAATTGAAAATTTCCACTGAAGTTAAAAAAAAAAAAGGGGGGGGGAGGTTCGAAGTGGACGAATCCAAAACTTGATCCAAAAGTTCTTCCAAACTTCTAAGCATGAATCACAGGTTTTCCCATTTAGCTCTGCAGCAAGCGTGAATGCCACACTTCCTGAAGACCAGCCTACAGCACAAAATCCTCCTATTTCCCCCTCAAACCCAGCGCATGGCTACTGGTCCAATGTGCAAGCTCTCACGCAATGCTCAAATAGGCAAGAGATTAACATCCCCCTAATTCTGGCTGTATGTTTAAACATCGGGGGTACAGCATCAACGAAGGAAGAAGCAGCAGTCCAGAAACCCATGAACGATTCTTTCATTGAGTTTTTCAATGAATCCAGGAATCACAGAATTGGAAGGTTGGAAAGGATCCCCAGAGATCGTCGGGTCCAACCCCCGAATATATATAATATATGAATATCTGAGTACTGCTCTCGCTACTCCACTTAGCCACGCATTTCCTACAAACACACACCTAGCTACACAGCCGTACAGATGTCAGGTCCCTCCCCTATCACAATCCAAAGACTAAACTATTACAAATTCCTACCACGGGGCAGGCCAGAAGGTCCTAGTTCTGCCTTGGAGGGCACCGCTTACACCACATTCCTTCACGCTGATGTGATTAAGAGTTTTTGAGCTAGTCAGACCCATCAAGCAAAGCAAATTGACACGCACAGATGTAGTTTCTGTCCTCGACAAGGTTAATACTAAAGAAGGAACGAGCCTCGTCTTGTAGTTCCAGCCGTCACACCTTTCAGAAGAGACCCAGCCTACTAATCTTTTTCTTCTGAAAAGATTTGGCTGAATTTGGTTAAGCTGGTTCAGAAACATATCCTGAACCCACACAAATTTCTTCTACTGCACAGTAACATGACCCTTGCACCAGCAAGATGGGTGGCACAGATAAAGCTGCTTTCAGAAGCACAGCTTCTGTTTTATCTCCTTCCCACCACCACAAGAAGTCTCGTCCTACTCAGCAGCCACATTTCCAGTAACGTTCAGCACTTGCACAAGGCCACCCTTGTAATGAGAAACCATTTTATCATGGCCAAGTTGATTTGGAGAGGTGCAAAAAAATCAAATTATGCTCCCCCATGAGCGAAGGCAAAGACAGTGAAGAGGAAAGGCTGAATTCCCAGGCGCACACTGTCCCCAGCACAGCCAGGAACGTACCCTGCAAAAGGAGTCATTGGAAAGAAGAAGTCTGGGCTAAGCTTAGCTCATCTTTAGATCTTCGAATAGCCACCTTGCTAGACATGGGCAAAGTTTCTCCATCTTTAAGGAAGGTCCTGAAAGCTGTCATTTAAAACTCCATTCTACACATTTGTTTCCAGGAGATCTAGACCCTGATACTGACAGAAGCCACCCAGGTAGGACTGCAGGAACACACCAGATGCTGGACAACCCTGTGCTTGCCTTGCCTGAAACCCTGGAGGACACTGGTTGATCTCCGTGTCCTCAGGAGACTCCTATGGGTGAACACAAGTGCCATCAGAACTGCACTTTGAGCTTCAGCTGCTAAGACCCCGCTAACCCTCACGTTGGGCGCTTGGAGCTTTGCCTTGGATCCAGCCCAAATTTCCGTGGAGGACCCACTCTAATAGACAGATGAGGCTGATCATTCCTTGCATAACAAGGAGGTGCCTCCAACAGATGGGGTTACAGACAACCCCAAGAGCAGGCCGTGCAGAGCACGGATTTAATTAGAAGTGTTGTTAAACAGATACGACTGCAAGAACAGTGCTGTGCCTCGCCTCCTGAGCGCAAAGTGGAAGATACCTCATGAGACAGGATTCTGTAGAAAAAGAATCTGTCAGCAGCATTTCCTTTGCCAGACAGAGGCACGAGAAACAGATTGCTAGGTAAAAAAATTCCACTTTACCCCTCTCTTCCTCTCCGTAAGCTTTATCCTCCGACAACAGATCTCCAAGTCTCTGCAGAGACCTGCATTTTTAGGAACAGACACTTCACTGTTAGCACAGCTCCATTAAAGCCAATGGATCCTCCCAAATGAAAGTTTTTAATAGCCTGTAATAATCTGATAGTAATACAAACTTGTGGAACAAACTCCCAGATCTCCACATGCTGGAAATGCCTTCATGAAACCATGGCAATAATAAAATATTTCAGGCTGCCTGTTAATAACATCTGATTTTGAGAGTTACACATGTTATTTTCAGTGTTCAGACTGTTTTCCTGGGCTGTAAACACCCAGTGTATCTAGTTAGCACCGGTGTGTGCTCTAGAAAGATAAATACTTTGCAAGGCTTCTCTAACAAACAGCCAATTGCCAGGGCTATTTGTTTTAACTACTCCTGTCATGCAGAAGCAGTAATCTATGTATATTAATTCAGCAGCATATGCTGTTCTACACTTTTCTAATTTTAATAACCCTGCCTTTCATAAAGGAAGAAAAACTTCATCCTCTTCTAGAATACAGGTCACCTTAATTTTCATATGCAAATTATTTCAGCATCTCCGACACTGCTTTTAGTTCCAAAGATCTTGTAGCATCTTCTTGAGCCCTCTGAAAACATGCGTTTCATTTTGGGAAGGCCTCTTTGACATCTGGAAGAGCCAAACTTGTTTCACAGCTCCAATTCTGGTGTCTTCACCATGAATTTAAGAGGTAGACACCCCAAAGTAACGAGCTGTGAAGAGCCAGGGGACAGAAATGGTTTCAACATCAGAGAGAAGTGTTTGTTGAAGCAGAAAGCATCATGCTGCCCATTCAGGGGTTCAACCCTAATTCATCCCTTATTTCAGTCGGGATTTGTAACCATTACAGCACACACCTCCCGTATCAAAGCTCTTCCAGAATAAAGACATCTATGAGCAAAACAGATAAAGGTTGCTTCAGCATTGGGAAGGTTGGGAGACAGAGTCCATGAGAGCACAAACTGCTGTAGGTGGCTCCATGTCTATTTTTAAGCCTTAATGTTTAAAAGATGCTGTCAGTCCTTGCTGTCGGATGCTTCCTGGAAGATTGTCCTGTAACACCATCACCCCACATTGCCTAGGCAGAGCTTTGATCCACCTTGGCCTGCAGCAGGTCAAGCATCACAGGACACGGAAGGAAGCTCACCCTTTGCTACATGGTTACACTGAGGAGTTTAAAAGGGATAAGAAATGGGGACACAATGGAAACACCTGCACACAAGCCAGATGTGTTCACAGTAGGCAAAGCTTGGGACAGATTACAGATATCATCTGTATGTTTGGAATGCCATTTTACCCTCTTGAAAAGCAGCAATATGTAAGCCACCACAGCCATACCCTCTACCAATACCGAATCTCCAAGCAAGCCAGAGGGAACATTTTGGGAAGACAAAGTTTCCTTGTCAGTCAGGTACTGTGCAGAGCCAAGGCAGACCCTGCAAGGCTTCCCATAGCTGTGGACATATACAACTCCTCAAGAGACCCATATCTGCTTGCCACCAGCACACCTCAGCTGGTTCTCTGAAGCCCTTCTGCTTGGTCAGCACTATTTTGCTTTTAGCTGCAGACAGCTCAAGGCAGTTGCTGTTCATCGAAGACATTGTTTCCCTCTGACACCAACAGTAGTTCATCACTCAGTGCAACAAGACACTCCAAGTGTGTTACTGGCATACCAGAAACCAGGGGCTGACAGCTCACCCCGGGGCATCTTGCTCCAGCAGTCTCCCATACATCAAGAGGCCAGGACAGGCCAAATGCCTGCACACTCCATAGGGTCTTACAATGGGAACAGCATCATCTTCAAAGCCTGCACAGGATGGCAGTCAGCACCCTCCTGGTGCCAAGCCATCAGCACTCCCAACACTGCTGCCTGCATCCTGAGGAACAGGCTTCGGGAACATTGCCCACCTTCACTTTGAGCCCCCAGGACCTTCTTATGCCTACACCATGGCCTACACCTATTTCTGCTGCTCACATCAGAATGTGGCATCCAGCAAACCCAAGCCGAGATGTGGACACGGGAAGGATAAGCCGAGCCTTAAGGATGGGAGGTGAATCAATGTGTTGGACTGCAATAACATGCAGGACCAGGAGACCCCTTCCCGCAAGGGGAGGTGCACTGGCTGCACCTTGAAGATGACTTTGAGGTGTCTCTTTCCTTTCAAAGCTCTTCAGGCTCAAAGGCCATCTCTTTCCAACATTTGCTCCTGGGTTGATTTTTAATTCCAGGTCAAGCTGGTCCAACCAACAACGAAGGCCTGAGTGTGGTCACCAGCAGCGCACATCCGCCCTTTCTTACAATGGAAACACAAGAACCAGCCTCTTCTTAACGGAAAGAAAACATCCCAGAGCACATCCCCCCTCAGAAAACTCCCTTCTGTATCAGAGAACAAGACGTTATTTGAAAATAATCATCACTGAAATCCTCCCCAGGCCCAGAGGCCCCAACACAGCTCCTCTGTTTCATGAGCAGCATCAAGCACTTTCAGAGGAAGAAGAAAGGTTGACAGTGAGCAAAAGCACCCAGCCCAACCAAGCACGTTCCTTCCTTCCCAAACTGGCCCAGTCGTGACCAGTGGAGGCTGATGGGAGTGCTGCTCATGGAGCAAAGCTGGGTTTGTTTCAAGGGCCTCTGGCAGGGTGTGTTTAACACTGCCAGCAGCTTCCAGCACACTGCATCCTCACAGGCATGATGGCGGGGGACATCACCTGGGGAATTCTTTTTCTCCCTATAAGGATGGAAAGAACGGGGAAGGGTGCGCTTTCCCCTGAATATATTTGGCTCTGCAGAAGACACATGTGATACAAATGTTGCTATGGAAACTATTCTATTAAATAATATTAAATTAAATTTGCATATTTAAAGTGGGCAAAAACAGTCCAGGTACAAAACTAATTAGGCAAAATTCAATCTTGGGATTACGAAGTGGGGCCTATCAGAGCTGTCATTTCCCTTCTGAAAGAGGTTTGGTTTTGAGCAAGGTGCTTTAATTCACCCCTTTATCTCCAAACGTAGCACCCACCCGCACCCCAGTTATTCAGAAAAGTCATTTCTTGAGATAATTTGTAGATACAAGCTCTGCTCCTAGTTCCCTTGGTGATGGAATTACCATAGCATTACAGAGAAAAACCCAGGAGATTAATTCAGCCTGAAAAGACAATGCACTGATTACAGCGGTGCCACCATAACACTGGTATGTATTTTAGGAACTCCCACTTGCATCTCACCACTCAGAGCACTGAAATCCTTCTCAATTAAACAGCAGTCCTACACAGAGCTGGAGAAGGCTTGTCCTTCCTGATGCATGCAGGGTACAGGACAGTACCTGGAAAGTTGATATTTTAAGGTCTAAAGTATTTTTCTCCCCTCCCGTCTCCAGCTACTGGCTGTCCCACAGCCCTCCCCAAAGCAGCTACCAGAAAACAAGCTGCCTGTGTAGCTCCAGCCCCTCTGCACAAGCCAAGCTCACGAGAGCCCCTGAGTAAGACCAAATTCAAGCTCCTGCTAAAGGCAGGTGTAGGCCCCAGGTGCTCAGCCAGCCTCCAAGCCTGCCCTGCACACGCACACCCACACCAGGGACCAGAATTCTGAGAGGAGAAAGGACACGTTTTAGCTGCAGCTGCAGACAAGAGGTGGGTGCTCAGAGCTGCGCCGCTGCCACAAGCAGCACGAGCTCGTCCTGCATTTAAAACCTCTGGTTAATTGTAATTACCCACTTCTACTCGGGTGCTGTAAATCAGGGCACCAGGCTTTTAAGCAGCTTACAGAAAATGCAAGTTACAGGAAGAAATCCGCAGCCGTGTTCCAACCATCTCTCCTTAAGTAATGGGCCAGGACCGTAAATTCAAACGTAGAGGAGAGGAAAGCATTACTGCTGATGGAAATACTTATTTCCAAACGAATGGAGCAGCAAGATTTGAATAGGTCACTTCTCCCTCATAGCACAGCCTCCATCGCCAGATCTAAAGCTGTGACAGCCACATCACAGCAGCCACCTCTCGCCCTCCCCACATCCTCCGCAGCACTGGAAAGCAGTTGGGACAGCATGCCCAGAGCCAAGAGCAGCCTGGGGTGACCAACTCGGGACACTTCATTTGAACAAATCTAACAGCCCTGGGTCCTTGCTCGGACTTCTTCACAACAGCACTCTCCATCCCATCACTCCTTTCACACTTCCCAGACATTGCTAGGGATGCAAACCTTCAGAACGAGAAGGAACAAGATCTAATAAGGAAACTGTCTTTTCAAAGAAAACATCTCACGTTCCTTCCAACGACACAATATCATTCCCCAGGTTTGCCTATGTTTTCCCATTCATCTGTCAAATGCATTTCTGCTGAGAGGGCACTAAACGCTTCCCCACCCTCCCCACTCCACCCCCCCAAATGACTCTGGAAAGCCTTCAGAAAGGCAGGTTGGAGGCATGAACAGAACTGACACCTCTCGAGTTAGATGCACCTTATTCACTGGCACAGGATGGAAAGATGTGTCAAAGTTTAATCTGACTCTTCATTTATGTTAGAACAAGGTGAGTACCAAGATACATTTATTCAGTGATGGAAGGACAGGTAGGATACACTAATTCTGCCCCATTTACTACAAGCTCTCTCCTAATGACATTATTTCCATCTGTCACAGGACTGGGCGGCTCTTCCAGAGCAAGCAACGCCTGCAAGCCCAGGTAGAAGGAAAACAGCCTGCTGCAATACTTCCAAATGCTTTCCGGTTTCCAAACAAGCCAGGGAGAGGCAAGTTATCAAAACCGTAGAGAAGCCATTGAACGTGGATGCAGCAAATGACTGAAACTGTAATTGCAATGAGCCAGCAAAAGCTTCCAGGTGACTGCACACCCAGCCTCCCCCTGTGATGCAAAACTCAGGCTATGAACAATTCTGAATTGCCAACCCACCAGTGCTCAGTAAACACAAGAAACGAGTTGTGTTCCTGTCCCAAGAGGCAGGCACATCAATTAAAGCATTTTATATACCCAAAGCCCCCCCCTCCAGTTTGCGTCCCCCTTAGGTCGTGTTGGCTGGCTCCGGGAGGCTTGGAGCACACCAGTCCCATCGCTGGGACGGCTCTAGGAGAAGCAGCCCACCAACAGTTGGAACAGACTAGGCTTTAGGAGAGCATATGCCAAGCAGGGTGCCACAGGGACCTGGACCTACCACCGAAATTAGGAACACCTCATGGCAGTAAAAGAACAGGCTTAAAATAAGTTTAAGATTAAACAAGGTGCTAAAGGGGGCTCTGGAGATCTTCATTTTGTGCCACTCAACGGCAATGAACTTCAAAGCCCTGGAGACACCACAGCTCTTCACCGGTCCCACACAAGACCTTAAGGGCCCGACTTGTAGCAGCCCCCTCCCCGAGACCGCTCTCAGTCCCATTCCCTCCACAAAGTTCCCCCGCACCCCCAGACGCTCAGCCCGGAGGGCTCGGGCATCCCCGGCCCCCGCCTTCCTCCCGGCCACCCTCTTCCTCCCCCGGGTCGGAGCCCTCCGCTCTCTCCGGCCCGAAGTTGCCGGGGGCTGCCCGGCTCCGGGCGCTGCTCCCGGGGAGCTCTCCCGAAGGGCAGAGCCGGGAGGTAGAGGCAGCACAGCCTTCCCGGCAGGCAGCATCCCCACCTCCCAACGGGAGAGGACGGAAAAGGCATGCACATATAGGTGCGTGTGTACATACACAATGCGTGTGTGTGTCTATACGTGCATTCAGGTGTCTATACGTGCATTCAGGTGCCTTTATTCTTCTCCCCCCCACAGCCCGATTTTTTCGTTCCGTGTCTCCCCTGCGGATCAACCCGCTGAGCTCAGTTTGCAAAAAGAAGAGGACAAAGGAGGGGAAGAAAAAGCAAAGAACAAAAAAGGGAAGCGAGGGGAGGGAGATGTGGGGAAAGCCCCTGGGCAGGTGCCCCTCGGGCGAGCCCCTCACTCACCCCCAGCCGCCTGCTCCGGATGCGCACATAGCCCTGCTTCACGATGTCGTTGAAATTGGAGGCCATCCTTCCCCGGGAAAGTTGGCGGCGGCCGGCGCCGCTCAGTCAGCCCGCATGGCGCGCAGCAGGCTCCGAGCCGCGCCCCGCTCCGCACCGCCCCGCGGAGCGCCCCGGCCGTGGGAAGGGCCGACGGCAGCGCCCGCCCCTCGCAGCCTCCCCGGCACCCCCGTCCTGCTGTCCCGGGAGGGGTCCTGGCTCCCCGGGCTCGTTGAGGAGCAACCCCCGGTACCCACCATTGCGGGCTCCGAGCTGCCGAAACGCCCCAGGCGGGGGCGGGGGGTCGCAGCTGGGGGTTAATCAGATCTGCCCCATCCTGCGGAGTGGATGGGGGTTGACCTGTGGTTTTCCCCAGGAAAGCAGGGTCTGCAGAAAGTCTGTGGGGTGCCTGGAAGCCTGCCCTGTGGCACAGCTCCAGGATCTCTCGGCAGGCTGGTAACTGGAGCTGCCGTCCCGCCGCGCTCCCCGTGTCCTGGAAATGTCACACCAGCATACGCTGCATTCTCAAGGCAATGTGTGGTGTCCTGGCTCTGGGCCTCGGGGTTGCCCTCTGCATCCCCCGAGATCTCCTCTTCCACGTGTGACTATGGCCAACTCTGCTGGCAGGCCCAGAGGAGGGGGGCTCCGGTGACCCCGCTCGCTCGACACAGGTTACCTGTTAGTGGTTCGCTGTAAATACCACGTCCTGGAAAGAAGGACTGTTCATTTCTTCATAGCATCTTTTAATAGCACCACAAATACAGGCAGTCTGAGGAGGAGGTCAGCCAGATCGATGACTTTGACTTTGAGAATTACCATGCTGTGGAAATTTCAAAGGGGGTAGAGCAAGGAGGAAGTCAGAGCAGAGAATCTGCTGAGCCCAGGGCCACGTGGATGCCATGCCTGGTTTTATTTAGTTGTTCAATGGCTACAAAACTCCCCTATGATAAAACTGGCCCCTTTCCAGTTTAAATATGTAGCTCCTTCATTTTAGGAGCAGCCAGAAGTGATGGTGGCTGCTCCACGGTGGTAACAACATGGTGCTTCAGTTCTTACTGAAGAGGTGATTATGCTTTGCAAGGCTTTACGAAATACTAATTGATGGAGTGGTTTACAGAGATGGAGTGTAGGACTCTCTAGCTGAAGGGCTAACTCACTTGGGATGGAGGAGACAAGCCTGAAGTCCTTGCCTCAGATCTTTATGCTTCTCTCTCCTTTTCACAGAGCTCATTTACAGGCAGAACAAAACAGAGCAGCTGCAGCTAATAACAACAGCTCCCACACCCATGCTCCCAAAGGCGATGGAAATGGGAAGAACATCCAGAGACCAGCCGATCCCCCAGGGTAACAGGACCCTAAACAGACACAGAAGCTGTGGCGAGGAGCCTATGCTTTGTAATACACGAAATCACCCAGTAACACACCTCTGTTGTTGTACAGGCCTAAGAACATGGCACCGTTTTGTAGCACCGTTAGATTCCACTACTGGTGAAGAACTGGAGAAGTTAAGACACCCAGCCTGCTTCATCCTGTGTACAAGTGTGCATTCAGCACAGAAATATAATGCACAATCTCGAACACCATGAAAACACCAATGCTGGAAGCATCGAGTAGATTCTAAATCCAGGGAAAAAAAAAAAAAACAACAGAGTGAGCTTATTTTGATTTCAAAGACATTTGTAGCAGGAAACAAATTACAGAGCCACTTTAGATGTCTTTTCAACAGTTTAGACGTTTCTTCTAATCCCTCCCAGTACCTGTAAACATCTACCGCTGATTTCATTAGCCACTAGCACATTCTGGCAGGTAAACACATTCCTAAGAGCTCTGCTAAGTAAAGGTGGATTTAAGCCTGTGCTTATTCTTTGATGAATTAGGATATTAGTGTCCACTTACGTTTTCACTTTGAACAACATAAATCCCTTATACAGGCTATGGTTCAAAGAGAAAATGCACTTTAATTCCCACGTGTGCAATACGTTCCAAGAATGTGCCAGAAAATCTCATTGTTCAGGTTTTCAACCCAATACTATCACTAGAAAAAACCTTGTTTACCAGGTTTCAATGCCGATGCAAATGTGTGCTCGCATTGTTTTGACAGGAGCCCTCCTTTCATTTCCCTAGGGGCCCATTGACCATTTGCACTCCCCGGAAGGAAATGCTGCACATGTTTGTCTATATTCAAACCTGCATAAAACCTTTTTAATAAGCTTTCATTGAAATGCAAATTCTTTTCCTTTTAATGGCGATGTTATTGCTATTATTTCTTATGAAGATACGAGTCAAGGGTCACTTTGAAGCACTAGCCTGCTGTTAATAATTTAAGTGGATTATTGTTACATTCTAATCTCATAATAACTATCGCTGTAGTGCCCTACAATGAGCTTGTTGGCTTTTAGGGCTCTGGAAATGGAAATCACTGTTATATGTTTTCACTGCAAACGTGGGGATTGGTTGGGTTTTTCCAAAATGCCATACTGACATTTTAAAAAGAAGTTACATTCACCTTATTATATTTGCAGTGTGTCATCCCCTGTGTCCGTGATATTATTTCATCACAGTCTGGAGGCAAAATGTGACAAACATCTCCAAGGCTTCCCGAGTAAAGGAATAAGAAAACCACAGAGGCCATTTTAAGGAAGCGATATTTTCCGTGGAAGTTATTTCCTTGAACAGATGGAGCTCCAGTCAAACATTTCCTGACAAAAAAAGTTCCTCATTTGATCACCCTGAAATGATTTTCTGGAAATGGATAGCATACATCAATATTTTTTTATGAAAAGCTGCCATAATATTTTGTCTCCGTAAGGTCGAGATGCCAAGATTTTCCCACTATTGTTTTGATTTTTCTGAGTAGTTTTGAAATTATAACATCACAATGAAGTGTTCTGACCTTATCAAGTACTTCTGGGCTACTGGAATGTGGTATTTCAAACACAGGATCTCCATGGAGAGCTCTTTGACATTCCTATGTCGAATTTTGGTTTGGCACGAGATAAATTTGTGACATTTCGTTCTGATTTCTGCAATAGGAATTCTGAATCCAGACTAGTTTTAGCTGCAAGGAAGTGCAAGAGATAATGAATGAATGAAAGAATTCCATGCTTTTAAAAACCCCCACCCACCTCTTCTCCTGTCTTCCTGCAAACCTTGATGTCCCTTATTGTCCTTTTTGCAAAGCCAAATGGGCAGCGCTGCCTCGGATCATCCAGCCACACTGAATTTTGGAAAAAATTTTTAAAAAAAAACCCAAAACAACAAAAACAGAAGTTTACTCTGGGTTTACTTCTTTCACAATGCAGAGGTTTGATTTGTTTTGCCTAACAATTGTCTCTTGTTCTCCCACTGGTGCTAACACAACACCATAGGCTGGATCCATGGCACGGAGCTGCTCAGAAATTCTCTTCCTTCCCCACTCCTCTATCATCCTGCTAATTGATTTTGAGCGAGTGAATTCTGCAGAAATGAAGATTTCTTTTCTCTTCTCTGCCATTACAACTTCTTCTGCATCTGTGTTCCTAATACACCAGTAAAGCTGCCAGTGCAATGGCCGGCGCTGATGGGCTTCAGGAGTAGTGTGTTGGGTCACAGAATTTAGGAAACTTTCATAAAATTTGGGCTAGCCTCTGAGGGAGCTTACCTGGTGAAGTGAGGGCAGGAACCTCAGCTGAAACATCCTCATTCGCTCCAGGGATTCTGGAATACATTAGGTATAAAATTGCATTAGTGAAATGCACACAGAACTTACTGGCAGAATTACTATGCAGATGTCAGTCAGTGCCAAAACATGAAAATTCATGAGACTGAGCAGTTAACTTAAAAAAAACCCTACCACAACAGAATGTCGGCATAGAGCTACTTGCACAGCAAACAGGGAAGTGCCTGCCAGCATAAGCCACTGATAATCAATATTTAATGAAAATAAATAATCTATTAACCAGGCTAACATGTCATTTTGCACAGTAATATCATGGTAGCGGGCACAAAAATTACCTTGCCTCTGCACAATTCATCCAAATAATTTTGCTTCATGGAGACCAAGGTGGTGAGAGGCAGAGAAGATAGCGGGGAGGGGAGCAGCAAATGAAATGCATCCTTTCCCCAGAAACTCTGGTTCTGATTGTAATATCTTGTCCCTAACAGAATTACTGTCAACACAGTGAATGTAAGATAGAAATAAATACATGCTAACTGAATCTGCAAGCGAAGTGAAGCCAGGTACCATCAGCGGCTGAAAAGCCCAGCCTTTGTTTTGTTGCTCTGTATTGCTGTGACAGTTACAAGCATTTAAGTAACTTTTTCATCCTTCCTCTCCTCAAGACATACATCAAGGGACTTTCTGCATCTGCTGAACATGGCCAGAGGGATTAAGCAGGACCGAGTGGTGGGTCAGAAGGTCACCCTCCATCCTCCCCTTTCCTACAGGTAATCATCAGAGCCTGCAGTGCATCAAAGCGCAGCTCTGGGACCGGCAGCTCGCTCTGATCTTTGGCTGTGACAGTGCGGGAGTGATAGAGCCTGTGCAGTCATGGTTTCCCTGACTGCCTCTTTGATATTTCCCATCTGAGCCAGCACAAGAACAGTAAACCCAGAGTAGGTCCCTAATTATTCATCTGTGGTTTTCACTAAGCTATGAGTAGGCACCGCAGTGGTGCAAAGACTCAGAGTTCAGTGGTACATGGAGCCGCATTGTGTCACATGCACGCGAAAGACTCATTCATGTTTCTCATCCATGTGTTTGGACTTGGTGGTGTTGATTGTGTACGTGTATTGCTTGTGTAGGTGTATTCCACTACATGACGTAGCACAGCTGTTGTCAGGGCTGGCCCAGCTACGCCACACAGCAGGCTGAATGGTCCCTCCAAGACATCCTTCAGAGCAGGACCTACCTCCATCCCTCCTGGGAGGAAGAGCACAGACAAGCCCACTAATGGGGATCTCAAGCTTTGAGTTGCCAACATAAAGCTATGAGTGAGATTTAGCAGACAAAGGTGTGGAAATCATACTGAAAAGGGAGGGTTTGCCTGTTGTATGCTCACAGAGGAACCTGGCTGGGGAAGTATTCATAGTAATATGGAGAATATATCTTTAATATATATTACATATATTTAAAATATATATTACATATATAATATATATGTAATGTATGTTATATATGTGTTATATAATATGGAGAATATAAGTATTCATGGTAGCATGGAGATATTTAAGCGAGGACCTATACTTAATGGCATCTGAAGACTTTCATGACATTTTGGAGGAACCTCATCCTTGTCTCTGGTAGTGCCTATGATGAAGGCATGGGGCTACTACCAGCACTCCAGCTCCAGCGTGCCCATCAGTGCTGCAACAGGACGCTAGTTGCTATTACAGTGTATCCAAACAAATAATTTACTGTTATCATGCTGCAAGAAAAGCAACACCAAAGTTTCACTTGAAACCCAAAAGTTATAGCTTTCACCTGAAAATTCAAATAGAAGCTTCTTTGCATTATATCACCCTTTTAAACGTGAGCAGTTGTCTCTAAATTAGGCTTCAATGTATATATTTATAGATGTTCCAATACTGATTGATTTCGGTACAATTCCTTTTCTGCTGCCTTGCCCTAAATACTCATTACTGAGTCAATGTCAAGCTAATTTGATGTCTGTGTTAACAATATGTCTACAAGGCAAATTCTTATCTCGACTCGGTGCATATTTAAGCATTTATTGCTGCATGTCTACTGAAAATTTATGCCTGAAAGTTTTTTGATCTTTTTGTTGCTGTTAAATGAGTTAGAAAAAAGTATATATTCTAATTATAGTATTTGCAGATGGCGTTTGGAAAAGATTTCCAATAGTGTCAGCTTACAATGTGGAGTTGGATATTATGCACTGCCTTACACCTTCGGTAGATTCGAGGGCTGGATTTCAACGTTTCATTGTGCAGGGTTAGATTTGCATGAAGTGGGCACCTGAATAGACTGGCTGAACATGAAAACAACCACTGTTCCCCATCACAGCATGACTTGCAGGAGGGAAAAGCTAAAGCTCCCAACACCCCTCACCCTGGAGCTGCTGAACAGGGACGGCGCGAAGGGCGGGGGTTGTTCTCTGTGTCCTTCTCCCAACATGTCAGTCCCTTTGTAAGGAGGTGGTGCAAGAAAAGTTGTGCTTTCTGATGCACTGAAAGCCTACAGCAAGTTACTGCCCTTCAGAGGCAAGACAAGTTACTAGGGAAGAAGGATGGCTGAATCACAACTGCTGGCTCATGTTGAGTTTCTCAGCCACCAGAACCCCCAGGTCCCTCTCAGCAGGGCTGCTCTCCAGGAGCTCTTCTCCCAGTCTGTATCTAGGTCTGGGATTCCTCTGGCCCAAATGCAAGACCTTACACCTTGCAGTGTTGAACCTCATTAGGTTCACCCAGGCCCACCTTTCCAGCCTGTCACGATCCCTCTGGATGGCTTCCTTTCCCTCTGCTATGTCAACCACACCTCAGCTTGGTGTCATCCATGACACTTGTGGCCTCTCTTTGTGAGACAACATTTACTTGCTGCATTTCACTGTGAAGGTGAAGCCTCAGTGGGTTCAGCCACAGTGCTTCCCAATCTCCCTTCCTAAACCATGCCAGCAAGGCTGCTCCACAAATGGGAAAGGATTTCTCAGATTTCCCAGGGTCTTGGTCAGAAATAGTGTGAGAATTCACGCCACGTGCTTACACCTCCTGAGAGCTGCAAATATTGCTGCTGTTTGGTATTTTGAGGAGGAGATTCCAGTCCAGGCATGGATTGCCTAACACAGGGGAAGTTTGCCAAAGGGTTAAGTTCAATTGTATGGCAGATCACTCAAAAGCCATGCAAAAAAGACAGGGCTTTTCCTAATGCATCAGTAAAAATCTTTGTTTACTATTAGCCAGAGTTTAACAAGTTTTCTAACAAAATCACCATAAATGGAACATCTGGCTGTACCGGGTGGAATTTACAGACCTCTCTCATGCAGCTACTTCCCTGAGGAACTGAGAAGAATGACTTAACGCCCAATTATCCCTGATTTTCATGCAATTTACACAGAAAATATTGTAAATTGCATCTCTCATGTAAATTATTTCAAATGAGTATTCATTAACACAGGTGACTTTGCTTGCCAAGGCTCAGCTGGCTCTGGGGACTCATCAGTTGTCCTAAATGGTGCCTACACACACTGATGAGCAGGAACAGAGAGGGGGATAACAGTACAGCCACAAACACACAAAGAGCGCTCATTCATAAGCAGAAGCAACAAAGACAACATGAGCAACACGTGCTGCCCAGCGTTAACAAGTCTCATCAGCAGTTTCCTGACCATTTGCCTTTGCTTCCTTTCCAATAATTAAACGTTAGGTTAATTCAGATTTAACTTTGCCATTGCTTGCAGCCAGACTCATCCGTCTCACTTTACATTAGCGTTCTTGCAGTAAGTAGTTTACAACACATTTGACACACGTACAAATCCAAACCACACTTATTTTTCCTTCAAACAGTCTGTACCAATTGTTCCTTGAAGGGGTGACTCGGGGGATTGCTGTGCAGCCGGGGCAGTGGTTCTCAGCCGCTTGTGCCCATCCTGGTGGTTACCAACACACAGCTCCACATGAAGCTTTTCCCATACATTTCAGTAACTCTATGGAGAAACAGAGAATTGGATAGAAAGATTCCATGTACAATTTATGAACAAACTCAACTTGACTTCTGTCTTCAAGTACTGAAACTCAAACTGTAGTTGTGGGGTGTCTGCCTGTATATGTTAATGCCCTCGAGCTCAAAGAGCTGTCTCTTTCTGAACAGAAGAGGAACGGGGAATAAATAATAAATTGTGGAAAAAAGAATTAAAATTATAACTAATTTTGCTCTAACATTTCCTGCCTCTTTCAATTGCCAGAGCCTGAAGGAGGAGAGATGAACTGGCAACACATTCTGCACTGCAGAACCACTGAGCATTGCTTTCGTGGCCCCGAAACCACTCGTGTGCATTGGGCTTTTCCAAGGAGCTTAAGGAAATCTAACTTTTAATGAATTTTCGGTGGTATTTGGATGCCTCCCTCCCTTGGGTTCCTTAGAGAGCCCCTTTATTACATTTTGAAGGAGGTTTTTTGCAACATATGTGGGAGCGCTCAGGGTTTGCCCATTGCACAATGGGCACTTGGGAGACTTTAGGAAGGGCCACAGGCTGCAATCAAGAGGGCAGAGAGCAAACGTGCTTTGGAGACATGGATGTCTCTGGGGCTCTGGCACCAGTTAAAGCACACGCCTGATGAGGAAGCATCCTTTTCCTTAAAGCAGGTGCCGTGTTCCCCTCGCCTTTCCCCTGCATCCCCTGGCCTTCACCCGGTTGAAACACAGGGAAGGATTCATTTCTCTCCTGCAAATCTCTTCTGGGTCATTTTTGGCTGAGAGCACTGAAATGCTGCAGCCCTGACTCACCAAGAGCCTTAACTGGGAACCAAGTTTAAAGCAGCTCCTTAACAACGTTGTAAATTAATGGTCTTACTCATGTGATAATGTTTGCTATGTGCTCAGGTGATGGCTGCTCCAGGGCCTGATTCCCTGAATGATGGATAAGTAATTCCAAGGCCTCTGTTTCTCACTCTGTCAATAACACTAGTTTGGGGTTTTTTTCTGGAGAAACCAGTGTCTTCTCATTGTAACTTTATTACGAGCTTTTGGTTGGAGTCTCGGTAAATCTAAACTGGCAGAATTTCATTCCCTTCCCCTGAATGATGCCAGTTTGCACTAGCGAACACGTTGGTCTTCATCTTGGAAGCTTTCCTCCAATCCCAAACACATCCTGCAAACTCAAGATGTCAAGTAATCATCCGCAATTAACCTTTTACTGGAGGAGTTCACAGAAGACCTAAAATCTTCCTACAGAAGGTGTGGGCACCAGTAACAACACACAGGCTGTCAGGGCAGTTCCTCTGCCCATCAACAAGTTTTCTGCCAGCTTCCTAGTAGAACAATCCTTAAGATCTGGAGAGGTGTCACCAAATAACACGTTTTTCTGGCAGCTTGGTCCCTCTTTTCTGAAGATCCTGCAACTACACATAGGGCCAGTAGTGTGTTTGAGGAAAATACAGGCAAATCATCTCACACAGATCTGTCTGTGGCTGGTGTGAGCTCCTGGGGCAGGGCAGGTCCCATCGCACGGCTGGGCTGGTGTGAGTGGATCCTACAACTCCTCAGTTAACTGAAGAGCCAGCCTGGTACGAGGGATAGATCAGTGAAGGCTGATGAGCTTTATTGAAAGAAAACTCTTAATCCCCAGCTGTGGTTCAGTTTGGGATAGCAGAAGTAATGCTTATATTTAGTCATGGAAATAAATAATGCATGAGTGTTACCATGGCATTTTAGCAGCATTTGGGTCTGAAACAGGCGCTGCTGTCATCCCTTCTTGATCTGTTCAAGCCTTATACTTTATGACAGTTCATTTCCTTAACATTAAACTTTAACCAAATGTTATTTCCCTTTATGAAAATCAGTGGTTTCTATTAGACTTGCTTGGGGTAGATTGGCTAAAAAGCATTTATGTGTCATCCAAGAGCTACATCACGTTTTCTTCTTTGTCTCGAACTGGAGAAGGAATGTTTGCCAATAAACAAAATGTATAATTACAGATCTAATTGCACGTATTGTCTATAAATGCGCTCACCAATTGGCTGCTCCATGAGGAAAACACATACTTACAATTACTAGTTTCAAAGGTCTGGTTGTGGGGTTGGAAAGTGTAAGCAGTCAGTGATTTAGTTGAATGGAATTACTCAGCGACGTTCCCCAGGAGCTTTTTTCCCCACACATACCTTATCTTCAATTAAAGAACGTGACTATACTGCATTGTTTACAGCCCATTGAAAACACTGGTAGAATAAAATATATATCTAGAGGAATCTGTGAACCCTTTTTAGATATGCTCAGGTATTGTTGCCACCTCTCAAGACTGGATTGCAAATGTGAAAACTTGAAGGGGTTTAAAGCCCCAGCCCCTTGTTTCATTTTATGTTTTTTTTAAGTCTGCCAATGCGTTTCTAGGGATTTTAATTTCAGAATAGGAACCTGATCCTGAATAACAGCTTGGTTTGAACCACCTTCTAGTTACCACAGTCAGAATATGCATAACTGGAGTTTTGATTTTGGTTTTCACAGAGTTTTGCACTTTAATAGGTTTATCTCAGCCCAGACAACCTCAGTGAAGCCAAAAAACATTTTGCAACTGATTCACTGCAATTTCTGGACATTTTTTGCCTGTACCTTGATTTCTAGAAGAAAGGCAGAAAATTTATGATATATATTTATGCTGATTTCACTTAGGCTCTTTTTAAGGACTTTCAGTTAATGCTACCAGCGAAGCCGGATGACAAACTGATCTGGAGTGTACTCAGTCACACTGAACTTCAGCAGAAGCACCCTCAGCATCAGTTACATACTCTTGTGTATAAGACCCTGTGGACTTTTTGGTCTAAAAATTCCTAAACTAATCCAGGAGGACAATCATCCTTCCACTCCACAAGTTGCCACAGAGGAGATAAGCAAGCATACAAGAAGATTAGAAGAAAGGCTCCAAAATATCCTTGTAAAATAAGCTTCTAAGGCTTTGATGTTACATTATCTGCCAGTGAGAGGTTTCCCAAATGTTACAGAACACAAACAATCATACTTCGGAACCGAAAGGTGCAGGACTCAACTCTGTGAGCACTTCTTCAGCCCTCAATGACTAAGCCAGCGTGCAACATGGTCTCCAACCTTTACGGAAGCACAGACCATCCTTCTGCAATCTTATCCTGTTAGGACAGTGAAAAGCCATTGAACGGTCTGTGTGCAGATAACAGGCATCCACAAAGCCAGGAAAACCTGCTGCCTTTCATTTCCCAAACAGCAGTTTCCACACAGAGAAAGCTCTTCAAGCAACAAAACCCCTTTTCCACGCAAGAATGTCATACTACAACTTGTGTGTGTGTGCACACATATGGGAACTAAAGAGTTCCTTGTAACTCTGTGTAAAGAATTAATTGAGTTGGGAAATATTCTTGCAGATAAAGAGATGAAAGGGAGATAGGAATAAAGTAAAAGTTCAAGAATGTCACTTAACACATACAAAAAATATAAATTAAATCAACCTCTGTGAACTGTGTGAGATTTCTAAGGACATTTGACCAAGAAGGATGCTCCAAACTAATGAACTAGAACCAAAATCCAGTATAATGAAGCTAAAAAGCAGCTTCTAAAGCTACAAATAAGATCAAAAGGAGGTGTCAGGTTTATTAAAAAGGTCTGCTTAATTGAAATTGAATAACTGCAAATGGCGTGGCAGCAGAGCATCTCAGAGATCTCGTGTGGCTAACAGTAATTACAAAATATGTGAAAAATTAACTCAAAGCAAGTGAGAACATATGACAGGCAGATAAGAGCAAATGTTACACTTCTGCTTACAACTCCCAAGTCCTTCAGTGACGAGCTGCTGTGGTTTCAATGAACCACCCGGCTTGATGTCCCCTGGCATTATGGATCTGATCAATTTTCATGGCCTTTGGTAAGATTAAGAATTAGAAAAATAAAGCAATCACAGCATCATAGTCATTCATTCCCCATCACTCTCATTCCTGGCCACACCAGCGACTGCTGTTTGTTCTAATCACACACAGGAAGAAACCCCCAAATCTGCTGTGTGGACACAAATCGTGCCCGTCAGTTCCATCTCGCATCATACTCCTCCTCCTTGTTCTATCACTGAGCAAAACACATTCTTAGCTGCTTACTGAAGCTTAACCCAAGGAAGCAATTAAAGGGAAAACTTAATGAAGTGGTGTGCTAACAAGATGGACTCAGTCCATTGCAGCAGCTACCACACAAGGACACGCAGTAGAAGTGTCCGTGCCCATCTCTGGGTCTCACTCCACATTCGCCCAGTTTGTGGTGGGAGCATGGGGACACACAGTTGCTCTCCCCATGATTCATGGCTGGACTTCCCCCCTTGCTCAGGGACTCATTGGTTTCAGGTGCACATGGGTGGTCTCATCCTGACCCCAGGAAAAGCCCCACAGCCCCCATGGGCAGCAACTGACCTGCTTGGGAGGTCAAGGCTGGCAGCAGCACACTGCCAGCCCCCCAAGCCACATTGCCAGCCCCCCAAGTGCAGACATGATTAGAGGAAACATCTCTAGTATTCCAGAGAGGACTGAACAGGACTTGCAAGAGCTCAACTGTCTGGGACTCCCTTTTATTTGTGATAAGGGTCACCACCTTCCCTTTAAACAGAGTCACCCCAGCAGCATCATTTATTAACCTTGGTTCTTCTCCTGACCTCACCACATTAAACCCGTACAAGTTCCCAGCAAAAATGCTGTTATCCTTTTGTGCTCTGAAAAAGCCTCTCCTGATGTCTGCACAGCACCTTGTCTGAAGGCCAGAGCCAGAAAGAGGGAACACCTGGGACCTGCCACCACCACCACATAAACAAGCTCCATGGTGACCCAGAGTCTGCAGAGGGGAAAGAGAACACACAGCCCCTCCATCCAGCACACCGTGAGGCCTGGGTGGCACTATCTCACAGGGGAGATGTGCTGTTTCATGCTTCAGAGCACAGTTGATTGCAAGAAACACCTTGCATGAATCACTGCCAGATAAGGAGCACAAGACAGTTGAGAGCACCCCATGTGCTGAGAAATGCCTGCCTGTACATCTGCATGTGGAAGTATGCATGGTAACTACACTATCCTTTGCTCCACACTGAGGCTCTGTAATACTTCTGCCATGTATGTGAATTGCTGGGGGCTTGGTTGGATTGTTTTTCTTCAATTTACAGGTACTGAAATACAGGCAAAATGCTAAGTCACTTCTTTAGTATGATTTTACCATGTTGGCATTATCTCAGTCCTGCAAGCGATGCTGTCGAGTCGATAAAGGAGCATTAGGAGCATGACACCGAGCCCAGATGACGGCTACTGGAGCCTCTCACCTCTTCCTAACAGCTACCAGGAGAAAGTAGAGCAGCTTTGCAATAGGAAAATGATCCAACACACACTCAGAGTTTAATGGGATTTGCATCAAACCTGTAATTCATCGAATAAAAGAGAAAACAGTAAGACAAAGAGCTTCATTCGTCTCCTTGCTGATAAGGCTGGAAGTCAGAGAAAGCCCAGTTCCCGCAAGGGAATTAACAAGATTCAAGTGATCAACATCCTTGGTGTTCGAGAGCACCTTATAAATGAGAGATCAGGAGGAAAAGATGCTAATGATCACAGAGATGGCCATATTTTATTTAGCTAAATGGATATTTGCATTTCCCCTGTAGGCAAGTAAAAGCCAAACATGTCAGACTATTTTTCCTATGTAAATGCAAGTAAACACACATATGCATCAAGTGGATAAATATGACCTCTTGGATCCCCCTCGTGCAATCATTCTTCCAAATGAGGCCATTACCAAATAAAAACGTTCCTTTAGCTTTGTTCCAGATCTTCACCTGTGACAGCAGAGGCATTTCTGTCACTGTGTTGAGCGCAGGTACTTACGTCTGCTCAGAAGTCAGAGGTGACACAGAACCTGGAAGATGCCTCAACGCAGCATCTGCACTTCTACACCATTTTTATTCAACATTTTGAACCAAAAACACAGACGTCACGCAGGATGGATGATGTGCAATAGGGTGGTTTAACCCTGAAAGCTGAATTTCCTGGAGAGGTTTAAAAATGGTGCAATTAGGAGAGACTGTCACAAGATGATTAATACCACAAGGTACCCATCATTTCTTTTAGTCATACCAGAGCAGCCCATTAATTTGAAATCTGCACGATCACAAGTGTCACTTGCTCCCACATTTATTCATGGGGCCCAAGGAGCTGTCTTTATAGGGAAATCGATACTGAGTATTGTTGTGAATACCTACAGACTAATCAAAAGCATGGGTGACGTGAAGGGAGAGGAGGATTTCATTAAAGTTAACAAATTATTGGTGTGGCATGATGGTATGATGTTAAAGGGATGTCACAGCGCAGACAGCTCATGTTTTAAAAAATGCTCATTACATTTTGCCCTGGAGTAATGATTTATGTGATTAGGATGTTTTCTTCATCTAACCTCTCTCCCTGTCTTCAGGTTTTCTCCTGCTAACCATCTTTATTATGCTGGAGCACCCCAATGCAATATTTATAGCAATAGCCACATCTCTAGGAAGTTACCAAAAAAAGTGGTCAACATTAAAAGTGCCTCAAATTAAGGCATAAAGACAACAAAATTATTATACCACTCAGTCTTAAAAATGTTGGAAGCATTGACTCTAAATCTCTCCATGCCACACGGCTGATAGGTCACACAGACCAGCACAGTAATAATGCTCTGTTCCTGTAACACTGTGTCTGATGTACCTCCCTGTTTACTTAAGGATCATCAATGGACACCTGGTTTAGTGCACTTAAAGAAATTCTTCTCAAACCAAATCCATTTCTTCCCATCCTGCTGTGATTCCCAGTCCAGGCATGTTACAAGGAACAGGGTGTCACAGTGAATTCCGTCACAAGGGTTTGAAACCGTAACCTGCTGCCACATTCTTTTGATGAACACATACATGAATATGTATCAGGAACCCAACTCTTGCCTTTTGGGCCAAACATGCTCATCGTGCAGTTGTCCAACACCAGCATCCCATTCTGGTTCTGAAGAACCAGTACAGCATCATCTGTCATCATATTCTTGGGAGTTTCAGAGAATAGAGAGACTGTATAATTAACAAGCCAGCACCCTGCAACTACCCTGAGGCAATGTGGAAGCTAAAAATGACTGGAGAAATGCAAGGAGTGGCAGGAGGACTTATGTTCATTCAAATAATTAATTTCCTTCAAAGAACTGTTGTCTTAGTAACCCACCCCAAGAGTGAAAACCTTTCCACAGTCACGGCAGCATCTGCACACCGACATGTTGGTGCATCCTGTGTAAGGACCCAGGTTCTCCAGAAACACCCAGCACAAGTTATCCTGGAATTTAGTTAGAGAAGAACTTGTCAGGACAAAAGAACTTCGCTTTGCCCCCCATGTCCCCTATTTCTCAAGGGGAGAAGGAAAATATAAAGCCGTCAGGCCAGTTGAGAACACCCTGTCAGTGCAAAGACACAGCGCAAAGAAGGTGCCTGAGTTTTCCTTCTCATTTCTCAGAGGGTCACCCAGCACAGAGCCTGATTTGCTCAGGAGGCTGAGCAGGGCTGACCGCTGGCCTCCAGCAATGCTGCCTCTCCCCAAACACCACTGATGCTGGAGAGCAAGAGACCTTCCTGGGTGAAACAGCTCAACTAGGACAAAACTCAGGCGTGGGAGAGCATTTGCTGTTACCCTGTTCGAAAGGATTTTCAGTGTTATGCAGTTAGAGCTATGAATGATATCAAAATGTTAAATAAAATAAGGAAGCATGTTCAAGATATGAACTGTGCAAGAGCTGTCTGTCATGGAAATGTGTTTTGCAATTACAATTTGTTAAAAATACATACTTTCCACCAGGCTAAGCCATCTGCAGTAATTCAACTTACCTTCATGGATATTTACAGGGGGAAAAAGAAAAGATTAAAAAAATCCCTCCAATTCAAAAATTTGGAGGTTGTAGATGTGGGCGATGGTCTCTTCAGGCAGGTGACAGGAGATAGGACAAGGGGAAATGGTCTCAAGCTGTGCCAAGGCAGGGTCAGATCAGATGTGAGGGAAAAGTTCTTCACTGAAAGAGTTGTGGGGATGTGGAAGAGGCTGCCCAGGGAGGGGGCTGAGTCACCACTCCAGGTGTGTTTAAAAGACAGGTAGATGAGGTGCTCAGGGATATGGGTTAGTAGAGGACAGGTATGGTTGGACTATCTCAAAGATCTTTTCCAACCTTGTAGTTCTGTGAAAAACTAATCTTAAACACCAGAACTATTCTTTTACAACCCCCACTGCTATTGTAAGAGAGCAATTAATGTACCTGTCGTGGTTTTGCCCCAGCCGGGGGCCGCACCCCACACAGTCGCTTGTACTTTTAAAAGGAAGGGGGAAGGAAAGTTGGGGGAGGGGGAAAAGGGAAGGAAGAAAGGAGGAAAATAAACCACAACCTAGAAACCAGAACCACGCAGGTTGGGATAAGGATAGTTTACTAAACAATAACAGAAAACTAGATATAACAATAACATAAGTTTAAAGCACAAAATAGATGAAACTGGTGATACACAATGCAATTTCTCACCAAACCACACAACTCAGGCCGCACAGCTTAGAGCCCGTCCCGGACAACCCAACCGTCCCAAGAAACTGCACGTCCTGGCGTTGTCTCCCCCTCTTCCCCCCAGTCCCCCCTTATACTGAACATGACGTAACTGGTATGGAATATCCTCTTTGGCCAATTCGGGTCACCTGTCCTGGCTGTGTCCCCTCCTTTCTCACTAGTAAGGAAGTATGCAGAGCTGAGAAAGGTACTTGATTGCCCGGCAACAAAATCGGAGACATCAGGGTGCTATCAGCACTATTCTCATGCTAACACCCAAACAGGCATTCCATCCACTGCTAAAAAAAAAAGTTTAACTCCATCATAGCTGAAACCAGGACATTATCCACCCCTTATTCCATACCATTTACGTCATGACCAGATCCAACAATTTTCTTTGGGTACAACCAGTTTTGTGTTTCACACACCCATATATGTATGTACACATGTATGCACACATACGTGCATACAGATCTTATTCCCTCAGTCTGTGAATCATCCTTCTGAAGTTGAGTTCATTTAGTCCATGATTTTCAGGCTCCATTTGTCGTAACAGTTTCTCTGGATAATTGTATGTTCCATTGGCTCGTTGCACGCTGCATCTCAGGCTCTTGACTGATACACCTGGCATGGTCCATGCTTATAGTCTATGGGTCAGAGTTTATTTTCAAAGGGAGAAAAAGAGTTCTTAAGAGGCCAGGCTTTAGTTCCATCATCATGGCACTCATTCTTCATTAACTTGTATGACTCCGGCTATAACGCTATGGTACAACATACAGCAATCATAACAATAATGAATATACAATAATGGGTTATTTGGCAATTATTATAATTTCTACTCTATCAATTATATTGGCTATTCTCACCCAAAATCAAATCCCCTTGAGGTACACATCGAACTTCTCCATCCCTCTGCATTACCCACCAAGTACAGCCAGGTCCTTGAGCAAAAACAATTCCAGACATGGGTTTACCTTTGCCTGAAGCAGGGATGACCCAAACTCTCTTTCCCAATACACTCTTCATATGCACTACTGGGACTCTGTCTCCCTCTACAGTACGTGGAAATTTTGACTGGGCAGGGCCAGCCCGATTGGTAGATCCCCTAGAGTTAACTAACCACGTGGCTTTGGCCAAATGTGTATCCCAATGCTTGAATGTCCCACCACACATTGCTTTCAGTGTAGTTTTTAAAAGTCCATTATATCGTTCAATTTTCCCAGAGGCCGGTGCATGATAAGGAATGTGGTACACCCACTCAATGCCATGCTCTTTGGCCCAGGTGTCTATAAGAGTGTTTCGGAAATGAGTCCCATTGTCTGACTCGATTCTTTCTGGAGTACCATGTCGCCAGAGGACTTGCCTTTCAAGGCCCAGAATTGTATTTCGAGCAGTGGCATGGGGTACGGGATATGTTTCTAGCCAGCCGGTAGTTGCCTCCACCATTGTAAGCACATAACGTTTGCCATGGCGGGTTTGTGGGAGGGTGATGTAATCAATCTGCCAAGCCTCCCCATATTTATATTTCATCCACCGTCCTCCATACCAAAGGGGCTTTAACCGCTTAGCTTGCTTGATTGCAGCACATGTCTCACATTCGTGGACAACTTGTGCGATGGCGTCCATGGTCAAGTCCACCCCTCGATCCCGAGCCCATCTATATGTTGCATCTCTCCCTTGATGACCCGAGGTATCATGAGCCCATCGAGCTATGAATAATTCACCCTTACGTTGCCAGTCTAGATCTACCTGAGCCACTTTAATCCTAGCAGCCTTATCTACCTGATGGTTGTTTTCATGTTCCTCCATGGCCCGACTCTTAGGTACATGGGCGTCGACATGACGTACCTTTACAACAAGTTTCTCTAACCGAGCAGAGATATCTTGCCATAAGTCATCAGCCCATATAGGTTTGCCTCTACGCTGCCAGTTGTTCTTTTTCCACTGCTGCAACCACCCCCACAGGGCATTCGCCACCATCCATGAATCAGTATAAAGGTAGAGCCTTGGCCACTTTTCTCTCTCAGCAATGTCCAGGGCTAACTGGATGGCCTTCACCTCAGCGAACTGGCTTGATTCACCTTTTCCTTCAGTGGCTTCTGCTACTCTTCTTATAGGGCTCCATACAGCAGCTTTCCATCTCCGATGCTTACCCACAATGCGACAAGACCCATCAGTGAACAGGGCATATCACTTCTCATTCTCTGGCAGTTCATTGTAGGGTGGGGCTTCTTCAGCGCGTGTTACCTCCTCATCCTCTGGTGACATCCCAAAATCTTTGCCTTCTGGCCAGTCTGTGATCACCTCCACGATTCCTGGGCGATTGGGGTTTCCTATTCGAGCCCGCTGTGTAATTAGTGCAACCCACTTGCTCCACGTAGCATCAGTGGCATGGTGTGTAGAAGGAACCTTCCCTTTGAACATCCAGCCCAGCACCGGCAGTCGGGGTGCCAGGAGGAGCTGGGCTTCAGTTCCAATCACTTCTGAGGCAGCTCGAACCCCTTCATAGGCGGCCAGTATTTCCTTTTCTGTTGGAGTATAATTGGCCTCAGATCCTTTGTAGGCCCGACTCCAAAACCCCAGCGGTCGACCTCGAGTCTCCCCTTGTGCTTTCTGCCAGAGACTCCAGGTCGGGCCATTCTCCCCAGCTGCAGTGTAGAGCACATTTTTAATATCTGTCCCTGTCCGGACAGGCCCAAGGGCCACTGCATGGACTATCTCGCGTTTGATCTGCTCAAAGGCTTGCTGTTGCTCAGGGCCCCATTGGAAATCATTCTTCTTTCGAGTTACATGGTAGAGTGGGCTCACAACGAGACTGTAGTTTGGGACATGCAGTCGCCAAAAACCTATAACACCTAAGAAAGCTTGTGTTTCCTTTTTGTTGCTTGGTGGAGACATAGCTGCTATTTTATTAATAATGTCCATTGGGATCTGACGACGCCCATCCTGCCATTTTATTCCTAAAAACTGGATTTCTCGCGTAGGCCCCTTGACTTTACTTCGTTTTATAGCAAAACCGGCTTCTAAAAGGATTTTAATTACCCTGTTTCCTTTTTCAAAAACTTCCTCTGCTGTGTTGCCCCATACAATGATGTCATCAATATACTGCAGGTGCTCTGGTGCATCACCCTTTTCCAGTGTATTCTGGATTAGTCCATGGCAGATGGTGGGGCTATGTTTCCACCCCTGGGGCAGACGATTCCACGTGTATTGGATGCCTCTCCAGGTGAAAGCAAACTGTGGCCTGCACTCAGGCGCCAGTGGGATCGAGAAGAAAGCATTCGCAATGTCGATTGTGGCGTACCACTTGGCTGCCTTCGATTCCAATTCATACTGGAGCTCTAACATGTCTGGCACAGCAGCACTCATACCTGGAGTGACTTCATTTAGGCCACGATAATCTACTGTCAGCCTCCACTCTCCATTGGACTTCCTCACTGGCCATATGGGACTATTAAAGGGTGAGTGGGTTCGGCTGATCACTCCCTGATCCTCCAGTTGACGAATCAGCTTATGGATGGGAATCAGGGAATCTCGGTTAGTACGGTATTGTCGTCTGTTCACCGTCGTCGTAGCAACTGGCACTTGCTGTTCTTCACCCTTCAACAACACCACAACAGCAGAATCCTCCGAGAGTCCAGGCAAGGCACACAATTGTTCAATTTCTTCTGTTTCCAAAGCAGCTATTCCAAAAGCCCATCGGTACCCTTTTGGGTCTTTAAAATACCCTCTACGTAGATAATCTATACCTAAAATGCACGGAGCTTCTGGACCAGTCACAATGGGGTGTTTTTCCCAGTCCTTCCCAGTTAGGCTCACCTCAGCCTCTAGCACAGTTAGTTGTTGGGATCCCCCTGTCACTCCAGAAATACAAACGGGTTCTACCCCTTCATGATTCGATGGCATTAGAGTACACTGGGCACCAGTATCCACCAGAGCTTTGTACTCTTGTGGGTCTGACGTGCCAGGCCATCGGATCCACACAGTCCAATAAACCCGATTATCCCTCTCCTCCACCTGGCTGGAGGCAGGGCCCCTCTATTGCTGCTGATCATATTTGTTTTCCACTGGTTGCATAAAGGACTTAGAGGTCCCTTCAAAAGGATCAGGCACATCAGACATATAGGTAGGCCTTCCAGTTGGTCTAGGGAACTGCCCAGTAGAAACTGGTGCAGCCTTCTTCCTGGCAGAATCTCGTTGTGCGAATGTTTTACCCCGCAGCTCATTTACTCATGCTCGAAGGGCTGAGGTGGGCTGCATATCCCATTTCCTCATGTCCTCTCCATGATCAAGCAGGTAAAACCACAATGTACGTCGTGGTGTGTATTCTCCCTCTTGGAACGATGGACACTTTCTCCCAATAGCTGCAACATTGCTCCATACGGGTTGGGAGTTGGACACATTGTTGTCAAGTCGTTGAACCAGTTTCTCTACTGCTGCAATGACGGAGAGGGAAACATTGTCTTGGTATTTCCTGAGTCGGCAGGCCACCTCATTTACGGTTGGCGGATCCATATCATTCCAGTCAATTGCTGCCAGTGAATTGGTATACCCTGCTGGTGCACTTCGTACAACTTTACGCCGCATATCTGGAGTGCATAGGACTTCATTGGGATCAGAGGGAAGCCGTGAATTGTCCAGATCATAATAAATTATCTCCCGTACAGCTAATTCTCTCAGGTGCTGGACAGCTGTCTCTATGCTGTTACACTTGGGTGTCTGGCATGTAATATATTCCTTTATGGGATATCTTTCCTGCACACTTGACAGTAGTCGCCTCCAGAGGCTGAGGATTTCCGGCCTCCTCCCAATTGCTTTGTCAATTCCTCCTTCTCTAGCTAGGGATCCCAACTGCTTGGCCTCTCTGCCTTCTAATTCCAAACTACTGGCCCCGTGATCCCAGCATCGGAGTAACCAAGTGATAATGTGCTCACTTGGGTGGCAAATGAAATCTTTTCGAACCTCACGCAGCTCACTCAGAGTCAGGGATTGGGTAACAATCTCTGGTTCTGCCTCATCCTGATATCCTCGAGATGATCCTGGTTGATCATCATCCTTATCCTTCACTATGCGAACTGATTTCTTTGTGCCTTTCCTCTTTTGTACGGGAGCAAGACACTGGTGTGGATTGGTTTTTTGGATCATCTGCAGTGTCTGCTGTAGAGATTACAGTAGCTGCAGTGTCAGTCACAGGGGTTGCAGTAGCTGCAGTGTCAGCCCCAGTGGTTGCAGCAGCTATAGTATCTGCCAGTCTGTTTCCTTTCCCTTCTCCCTGACAGTGCTGACAGTGCTGACAGTGCTGCCTGCTATCAAGCAGTGTTTGATAAATAGTGGCCAGAGCCCAGCACAGTGCAGTAAGGTGTCCGTCTCTGGGAAACCTACAGCAATTTTTCCTTAGGTATGCAGTCACTTGATCGGGGTCTTGTAGCTGTTCAGGAGTGAAGTTCCAAACCATCGGGCGTGAGAAAGTACCTAGGTACTTGCCCATACTTTGCCACATGCCCTGCCACTCGTGATTATTCTGTCTCGGAGAAAGCTCTTCAGTGGTATTCATAAACCTATGCTTGATATATAACAAAAACTGAACCATCTGCCCCAAACCTACCAATAGCAAAATGCTAGTTTGAATATCCCAGAGATATTGAAGATTTTCAAAAACTGCCATAAGAGCTGTTGTATTTAGCCCAAAGGAAAAGAAAGCAGTGCCCCCACCATACCGGCTGCTGTTATTAACCCCTCCCTGTCCAAAGAATGGACAGGACAGCAAAACCTCATACAAGTACCAGCTTAAACTCATGATCATCGATATTATTGTATCATAGACCGATATCATAAAATACACTATAATGAAGTATGGGAACAAATACGGGAGCCGCAGACCTGAGAGAGTAAAGAATCCTGCCAGGATTGTATACAGCATGCGGTGGTTTTGCTGCCACAGCCTTGTGAATAAATACCACAGCATCGTGACCAGAGATTGCTTAAATAACAGTGCTTATCTTAATTGCGATAGTTAGGGTCAGATCTACCGTTATCCCAACCGTTCGTGCCCCACGTTGGGCGCCAAAATAACTGTCGTGGTTTTGCCCCAGCCGGGGGCCGCACCCCACACAGTCGCTTGTACTTTTAAAAGGAAGGGGGAAGGAAAGTTGGGGGAGGGGGAAAAGGGAAGGAAGAAAGGAGGAAAATAAACCACAACCTAGAAACCAGAACCACGCAGGTTGGGATAAGGATAGTTTACTAAACAATAACAGAAAACTAGATATAACAATAACAGAAGTTTAAAGCACAAAATAGATGAAACTGGTGATACACAATGGAATTTCTCACCAAACCACACAACTCAGGCCGCACAGCTTAGAGCCCGTCCCGGACAACCCAACCGTCCCCAGAAACTGCACGTCCTGGCCTTGTCTCCCCCTCTTCCCCCCAGTCCCCCCTTATACTGAACATGACGTAACTGGTATGGAATATCCTCTTTGGCCAATTCGGGTCACCTGTCCTGGCTGCGTCCCCTCCTTTCTCACTAGTAAGGAAGTATGCAGAGCTGAGAAAGGTACTTGATTGCCCGGCAACAAAATCGGAGACATCAGGGTGCTATCAGCACTATTCTCATGCTAACACCCAAACAGGCATTCCATCCACTGCTAAAAAAAAAAGTTTAACTCCATCATAGCTGAAACCAGGACAGTACCAAATAGAAAGATTTAACTGGAGTGCTCTAAATGATCCCTTATAAACAAGCCTGGGTAAACACGTCCGTATTTCACTGGGTTGCCCTGCAAAGAGCAGAGAGCTCTGGAAACGACTGCACAACAAATAGTCTCTATAGCACCACTTTGTTCTCCCAGTGACCTCACGTGTTAGTGTAAGAGCCAGTAATGAATTCCAGATCATCAGTGATCCCTTGCTGGAACCTGAAACGGGCTCCCAAATGGTGAGGGTGGTGATACTGAAGTTCAAATGGCTTTAGTGATTTAAATGCAAAAGAAAGTTAATTAGTCATTAAAAAAATGGTAGGCGATAAATGTGGCACCCCAATTTATATTCAAGCCCAACGACTTCTGGTCTGAAATAGAAAGCAGAGCAATTAGCCAGCAGAGGCGTTAACTGCTTGGGTTATTTAGTATATAATGAGCAAACCCATCCACCCGCCACTTTTCTTTGCAACACTGTTTTTCATTTACTTTTAATGCATTCATAACGTTAGGTTTTGTTTACAATTATGGTGATTAACAACAGGGAAACCCAAATCAAAATCTGCTCTCGGCTCCTTTACAAGGCCAGAAAAGTCATTGTAGGAAAAAAAAAAGTCATTTGGCCACAATTTTGGAATTTAAACCACAAGCCATTGAGTCAAGAAGTAATGGAATGGAAATAATTTTATATTTGAATTTGTGTTTCTTTTTGTGCTGCTTGGAACAACTGGAAGTGAGCTTAATCAGAACCCAGTCTACCTGTAGTTAGTTGTCCTGATTGCAAAAAAAACCTCAACCAAAACAGACAAGTTTTATAACTTGGTGTAAAGTGGGCTTGTACTTTTAAAACTCCTTGTTTAAAAAAAAAAAATTGTATTTGATAGCAACAGTAGCCACACTTATGAAGAAAATCACCACATTTGTTTAGTTCTAAGGACTAATAATCTGTTATTTCTGTCATGACTTTGCCAGGTATAATTTTTTTCCCTCTTACATAGGAGACATGATACTTATGGAGCTGATGCAGGATCTGACCCAGGTGGAACAGGTTGCAGAGCTTTGGCAATCACCAAACCCAAGCGGATAAGAAAGGCAGCAGCAAAGGTGAAGTTAAGTCTCTGACATTCTTACCTAGAAACTTCCGCTGGTGAAATACAGACCCTCGCACAAGGGCTGGCTTTGTTTGCAGGTACTTAACCTCCCCTGAAGTCTTCCTTTGATCTCACAGAACTCTGCAGCAGGTCAGACAAGGAAAGGTGATCTGCAAGTCTTTAAAAAAAGAACACCTCTGAACTCTAAATTTCAATAAATTAAGCCCAACACCTCCACCTCTCCAGCACGAGGTTTTAGTGCTATTTCCCTGACTACTGGAAACATTCCAGCAGTTTTTTCTCATAGCAAGAAAATCTACCCATGTAGAAACGTTTTGTTATGTGGATTTCAGGCCAGCCCCATCCGTGCAGAGCACAGGCACCAAGTTAAGGCATTGCTTCTGCAGCGCCCCGTGGCTCGCAGCATCAGCTGGGCAATACCCACCTTTTGTTGAAGCCTTCCACCACTGACCTGACACAGCCGCAGTCAGGATGCACTATTACATAGCAGCCGCTTACCAGGCCACTGGAATTAGGGCTGAGAAGAGCCATGGACAGTTGTGCTTCTCAGCCCACTGGCGAGTGGGAGAACAAGGAGTTTTCTGCATCCCTTGTCTAGCTAGTTCCAGCTACGAATGTACCAGTTCAGACCCATTGCACCATCAAAACTCCCTCGCGGTATCCCCCACACAAATGGGAGCTATGCCTGGCTCAAGAGGAGAGAGAACTGAAGGCAAAGAGCTTTGTCTACTGGTTTCTAAAGCTGTCTAATGAAGACCTGAGCACCAATTTCCAAAACTGCCAAGTGAAGACACAAATGCAAATGACAACTGAAATAACAGTATAAATACGTTTAATAGATCTGTACAGGCAGAGTCCAGGGCTTGCTGCTCATGTCAAGGATACCTGGTCAAGGGATCTCACAATGTGTTTATGCCAATGGGCCTTTGTGGGCTGGACAGATTCCTTTCTGAAGGCCAGCCAGGAGAGGAAGGCTGAACATACCCTTCAAAACATGTGGATGGTGCTTGCTGACCTGTTGTGCATTTGAATTCAGGACTTTCAAAATGTAAGTAAAGCAACTCAAATATCTGCAGCAAACAGGACACATGGAAAGGAAACATTTATCTTCACCAAGGGGAAGGCAAGCGACCGATGCTGCAGCGTGTGACACACACCAGGGAACAAGCAGGTTCATAGCCTGGAGTGCAGCTGCTGAACAAGGACACTGAGAACAAACTGGCTGCATCCTTCCAGAGGCACAATAGCATTGAACAGCCATCATCACACCACAGCTGGACATCATATGTGTGGAATAACACCTTAAAGAAACATCTGAGATATTCAGTGCAGGGAACTTCCAAATCCTAGCTCAAGTGATTTACCCTAATTTGAATTGCATTACTTTGCTCCCTCTTTGAATATTAATTGGGATTTTTGACAGACAGGTCTGCTGTCAGTGAGATGAAAGATATGCCTGTCAGCTAATGTTTACAAGGCAGTCTTCATGCTCAGAAATAAAATTAAAACTATTACCACACCACCAGTTTCAAGCCAAACTTAATACCATACCAAACACTCTGCAATTAAACTGAATTAGAAGAAATTAATCAGAGAGCCCTTCACCTTGTCTAGAACAGGAGTTTTTAAGCCTTGGTACATTGTTCAGCCATACTCACACCACAGATTTGGAAGTGAATTCACCAGAGCCAGGTTCTTACTCCAAATCTACCAGGATGCTCTGTTCAGATCAGCTGGAGATACAGCACAGGGCAACCTCCTCATCTTCTGGAGGTGACAAACCACAGCTTGCTCTAGGCACACGTGGCACCCTGAATTGTTCTATGCTATTTTTGCCCAATCTTTACCCCAGCAGAAACAGCCAGATGATCTGACTGACCCTTCTCAAAAAGTGCCTCCCTCCACCAGTGAGAGATGCCAGCAACAGCAACCTGAGGCATCCTCCAGCTTTGTCTGCTGCCACTTTGGCACCCAGGAAAGAGTGGGAGCTCCTGAGCTTCAGCTCAGCAGGGATGGGACCCATCCTGTGCCCACCCTGCCAGGGAGGGCTTTCCCACTGCCTCTCAAGAGATTTCCCCAGTGCCCAGACAGCATCTTCAGCCCATGTGCTTGGGAAAAGACAGGGGGGCACTGCGTGGGATCTCAATGCCCCTCAAGAGCAAGAAATGGTCCCATAAGTTATTGTGGGACAGCATGCCTGGGCCCAGCAAGTAATTGGATGAGACAGGAGAAGCCTGAGGCACTTTTCTGGGCCCATCTGAAGCACTAAGACAAAAATAAAACAGGGCGATTTGCAAAACTGATTTATCTTGCAAATAGTGCACATCAGCTTCAAACATTTGTCGGCCATGACTCACTCCATGGTAACAGGTAGGAAGGTCAATGCTTCCTTCTTCCCAAATGGAGCAAACTGGGGTTAGTAACACAAAATCAGTTTTCCAATTACTGGCTTAGCAAATAAGGATCAGCTTTATCCCATCTTTAGCCTGAAAAAACCCAAGGCTGATGGGAATAATGAACTGGGTTTTCAATGCCCTAGAAAAATTAACTATTTAATCTCTATTAAAAAGGACACAATTAAATGGGCAAGGCAGGGGCAGAGAATCACAGAATTGTATGGGTTGGAAGGGGCCTCCAGAGCTCATCAAGTCCAACCCCCCTGCCAAAGCAGGGTCACTAGTACAGGTCACACAGGTCAGCATCCAGATGGGGCTGGAATATCTCCAGAGAAGAGCAACATTACATAGGAAACCTGAAAGTAAGTTAGTAAATGATCTTTTTGGGGAGGTCCAGCGGAGTTTGTCCTTGGGGAAAGCTAAAATAAGTAATCCACTTCAGTTCACAGGTATAAAAGCTTCTTCGAGGCAGATTGCACTTTCAGAAAGGATTAGCAACCAGTATCCAAAACGATATCTTAGTGGGAGGAATTCAGTGCAGGGGATTTTAGTATGTTTGTGCCCCTCTTCCTGCTTTCAGGCACAAATCAAGTACACTGTGCACAGGGTTTAGCTGTTGTCTGTATTTCACTCATTTCTTCCCTGACCTCCTAATTTATCCCAACAGAAAGTGTTAATTCCCCATGCTCTGGTACAAAAATACCATTTTCCCAGCATCATACAACCTCTTGGTACTCCATACACTCTAAAAGGAACCATGCATTGGTGCCTATCAGCCTTTTTAAACACTCTGAAGGGATTAGGGGCTCAGAAAACAGGCCAGACCACAGGACAACACCATTAACAGCTGTAAATTCTGTTCTAAACCCCATTTGTTTTGAAATATCACAGTTTGGATTTTTTCTAGAGGCAGACAGGCAGAAGGTGGTGGAATCCAAGTTGCTTCTGCCAGTACAGTGCCTGTCTCATGCATTTTCAGCAGCCAGCATAGGAATGAGATCATTTTGAATTGAAATTAGCTTATTATAATTTTTTTTATTACTGGCTCCTGCCCAAGTGAGGAAGTGCTTTCTAATATTCAGAACATGCTGTACAATTCGTTTCTTTACAAACAATTTTATAAAAATATTGTGATCAGAGAATTATATTCTACTTTTCATTAATTTAGACTAGTAACAAAAGTTTGCAAAAACACAGAAGACGACTCACTGATTCTGCTGAAATTGTTCCATGAGATTTAAATTCATCACACTACCTGTAATATTGCAGCAGTAATTAATACAGTGGTTCTTCATGAACCTGTTGGCTCTGCTTTAGCTAAGCTATGCTAGCATCGTCATAAAACACACGCCTGAGCATTTAAAAGAACACCTTCATAAAATCTGGCTCTGTGCTGCCATATAACCTAGATGAGCTTCTGCCTAAAGAAATCAGAATTTAAGTTGGGAGGGAGGAATTTCAGTGATTGCACAGCAAAACCAGTGAGAAAATTGCTGGGCATGGAAGGAAGATGATGGCAAATAGATGAGGAAGGCTCCTGCGGTCTCCAGCAGCTCCGTTGTCTCCCCGTGAATGATTTATGAGCTCCTGAGCAGCCTTCACTGAATCCCACATCTCAGAAACACACCAGAGCAGCTGTTTGTAGATGTAACCAGGCTTTGCATGTGATAAATAACAAAGCTGTTAGGTAGCAGTTCCTTTGACCTGAAGCTGTTGTACAAGGGGCAAAGGCCGTAACAGCTTTGTTTCACCTGCCTGGAGAGGGCTGACCTAAGAGCAGGCAGAACTGCAGCTTTCCCAAGTCTCAGCCCAGCAGGATTCAAATTCCTGGTTTCCCTCTGACTCTCACAAGGATCAGAAGGAGAAAAAGGACCATAGAGAATGAGAGCATGGAGTTTGGAGGAGGCTGTGCTGGCTTGGCTTCACACAGGTCTGTGACACTGAAGGACAGACAAACTGCATTACTTTCCCCCCCACCAGTGTCCTCAGGTATATCCAAAGGATTAAACCCAAAGAAACTGGCTGAAGGTCTGGACACAGAGGGATTGGGGCAGGTTCTGGAGCAGCATCATTTCAGGATGAGCACACTACTGGTGTGGCTCAGGACACCACCAAGAAGTCCTTTGGCTCCTTCCACCAGGAAGACTGGACAGGATCCAAGCAGATTTCCCACAGACCTGACAAAATCATGGACTAAACACAACTACAGCAGCCAACTGCCAGAGAAGGTGAGAGTTCTTGCTGCTCCCAGACTGAACATACGTGTGAGCAGTAGGAAGCCTGCTTGAGCCTAACACCTGTGCTGCTGCCCAGCCCAAAAGAGCCAGATATTTAGAGGGGATGGGTTCTGATGCATTCTTGGTTTTCTCTCAGTACAAGGTCCTTCAGCTGCTATTCATGTCAATTCATGCTGTGACAGCTTTAGAACAACTGTGACTGTAAATAATGTGGTGTTTTGTTCCATTTGGATGAGCTTGCAGAAGGGGACTGTCTCATTGCTTTGGTTATTGGCAGCCGGTAGGATGAAATGAACCTTAATTTTTTAATGAAGGAGCAACCCTGCCAAAAGAGTAAACAAATTGAAGTGCGGAGATGGTTATTTCCCAGGCTGACTCCTCACTGATGGCAAATTTCTAAGCAACTTCACCATTTTCTTAAATCCAGAGAGGCAAGATCTCACCATTTGCCAGGTGGCAAGAATCGAACAGGACTGTTCCTTCCCTCTGACACTGCCTCTTCCCTTCCTACCAGTTTGTATTCAAATATGTTTCTCTATCTTTCTGTCCTCATGAACACAGAGAAGGGCTAACACACATCCTGCATTTCCCATATGGGTTTCCTGCCTCCCAAGAAGCCAAGACTTGAACCAGACACATGGATGTACTCAGACCAAGCATGGATTTCCATTTCTTCAAGTCTAGAACCTCCTTCATGTTTTACAAACCTGGACACAGCTTATGTCAGAACTGGGACCCCCCAGAGCTATTTTGTTGCATCCAAGTGAGAGATTAAAAGAAAATCAAAAATCACTCGTGGCTGGATCAGCATTGTGATGAGATAATGACCTAACTTTTTCCAGGGGACAATTAAAAGAATATTTAATTAGATTAAACCAAACTATAATTATATTCAATTATTTTAGTGAAAGTCATCTGAAGCAGATAGTCTACATTAAGCTATCAGAAATGCAAATGGCTGAAAGCACAATGGGACATTTTGGGGAAAAGCGTGTTATCTTGGTACCACTCATCATCCTGTGAAATGCAACCAACTTAAGAGGAAAATAGATCCCTTCATAGGCTTTACATTGAAACTATCAGAATTAGGGAAGGTCTGTGAAAGATATTGCACTGTATCACTCTTTTTCCTACTCAATATCTAACATGTCTTTTCTTTCCATATTTATCTCAATTATGGAATAATAACTAGGAAAGTTCACATGTCTATGATGCACAGGAGAAGCACACACATTCTTCAAAGCACCAAAAAGCAGAAAAAAATTTACCTTAATCTTCAGCTACAGAGCATTGCCTTAATTCCCCCCACCCCTCAGCTATTGCACCCCTCATTGACATTCAAGGTCTCTCAAAGGGAAGGCTGATGTGCAGCCTGTACCACGACACATTTGCAGCTCGAGTGCACCTCATCAGGTTCAATGCAGACAAGTGATAGGAGTCTCTCCCCTAATATACCAATCCAAACCCATTTTCTCAGTGAAATGAGACAGCATCTTCTTCCCCTTCCGTCGCTTGCCAGCCCAAATGAGGACTGTGTACACCAGGCACAAGGAGAGGAATTTGATAAACTGATGATAAATGACCAACCTTCCACTGACTTTATAAAGGATATTAGCTTGTGCAGTATTGCAGACAGGCTTGATTACTGTCAGAAAGCTGTACCACGACAAAAAACACAACACCTTACACAAGAAAATCTGTTTCCTCTATATCTTTGATTCATATCTTTTCGCCTCACTAAAAAAGAACCCACTTTTTTTTCCTTCCCCTCAGCACACACAGAGCTGTGATTTCTTGAGGATGATCAGTCTCTGACAGCAGCCACGTACCATTCTGGGGCGCAGACAACCTGGCCCTCTGAAATTAAGGAGTTGTCTCTTTCATCCAAAAACCCACAAACTGTTATAAAGAGCCTGAAAGAAGTATTTAGCTGACAAGGTAACTGCATGAGGCAAAGATGTGGAGAAGAGACAGAGCCTTTTTTCCTCCCCCCACAGCCTGACTCTCCCTCAGCTGTGTTTATGGCTACGGCAGAAAGCATTGACTTGTAAGCTGATCAAATTTGACCTAGAAGTTAGAGAGAAATGATTGTAGCGTTCTGTTAATCCAATCCTTTTCCTAACCACGCAGCATTTTATAAACAGCCTAACACACACAGCAAGTTGAAGTGGGAGTAGATTAATAAAATATTACAGCTTTTACTTACTGCATGCTAACTCTCAATAAATGCTATCAAAACTGCTGCTGCAGAGGTACCACGGGATCAAAACACAGCACGCTCCAGAACAGCCTCCCAGGGTTTGCAGATACCACCAAAGGGAAAATCAGTTAGTTGGAGATAGATGTCCCTTCTCTGCCAGTGTTCCTCACCAGACTCTGCTTCACAAACCCATCTTTCTTCCCCTACCTCCTTTATTAAGATATACCAGCCCTTAAGGTACATGTGACTGACAGGGAAATGCTGCCGTACCATCTGCCCTCTGACAAGAGGGCCAAAGCATCTCATTCTCTGTCCTTTCAAGCATTGGCTACACTCAATTCCAGGCATCAGGGAAAAAAATCAATAGGATTTCTAGGACCACAAGTAATTTTCTCATACTAAGGATGTGTCGTGGTTTTGCCCCGGCCGAGGGCCGCACCCCACACAGTCGCTTGTACTTTTAAAAGGAAGGGGGAGGGAAAGTTGGGGGAGGGGGAAAAGGGAAGGAAGAAGGAGGAAAAGAAACCACAACCTATAAACCAGAACCACGCAGGTTGGGATAAGGATAGTTTACTAAACAATAACAGAAAACTAGATATAACAATAACAGAAGTTTAAAGCACAAAATAGATGAAACTGGTGATACACAATGCAGTTTCTCACCAAACCACAGAACCCAGGCCGCACAGCTTAGAGCCGTCCCCAAACCCGGAAACTGCCCGTCCTGGTGTTGTCTCCTCCTCTTCCCCCCAGTCCCCCTTTATACTGAGCATGACGTAACTGGCATGGAATATCCTCTTTGGCCAGTTCGGGTCACCTGTCCTGGCTACGTCCCCTCCTTTCTCACTAGTAAGGAAGTATGCAGAGCTGAGAAAGGTCCTTGATTGCCCGGCAACAACTAGAAACATCAGGGTGCTATCAGCACTGTTCTCATCCTAACACCCAAACATGGCATTCCATCCACTGCTAAAAATAATTAACTCCATCATAGCTGAAACCAGGACATTATCCACCCCTTATTCCATACCATTTACGTCATGACCAGATCCAACAATTTTCTTTGGGTACAATCAGTTTCGTGTTTCACACACCCATATATGTATGTACACATGTATGCACACATACGTGCATACAGATCTTATTCCCTCAGTCTGTGAATCATCCCTCTGAAGTTGTTGAGTTCATTTAGTCCATGATTTTCAGGCTCCATTTGTCGTAACAGTTTCTCAGGATAATTGTATGTTCCATTGGCTCGTTGCATGCTGCATCTCAGGCTCTTGACTGATACACCTGGCATGGTCCATGCTCATAGTCTGTGGGTCAGAGTTTATTTTCAAAGGGAGAAAAAAAGTTCTTAAGAGGCCAGGCTTCGGTTCCATCATCATGGCACTCATTCTTCATTAACTTGTATGACTCCGGCTATAATGCTATGGTACAACATACAGCAATCATAACAATAATGAATATACAATAATGGGTTATTTGGCAATTATTATAATTTCTACTCTATTAATTATATTGGCTATCATAACAATAATGAATATACAATAATGGGTTATTTGGCAATTATTATAATTTCTACTCTATCAATTATATTGGCTATTCTCACCCAAAATCAAATCCCCTTGAGGTACACATCGAACTTCTCCATCCCTCTGCATTACCCACCAAGTACAGCCAGGTCCTTGAGCAAAAACAATTCCAGACATGGGTTTACCTTTGCCTGAAGCAGGGATGACCCAAACTCTCTTTCCCAATACACTCTTCATATGCACTACTGGGACTCTGTCTCCCTCTACAGTACGTGGAAATTTTGACTGGGCAGGGCCAGCCCGATTGGTAGATCCCCTAGTGTTAACTAACCATGTGGCTTTGGCCAAATGTGTATCCCAATGCTTGAATGTCCCACCACACATTGCTTTCAGTGTAGTTTTTAAAAGTCCATTCTATCGTTCAATTTTCCCAGAGGCCGGTGCATGATAAGGAATGTGGTACACCCACTCAATGCCATGCTCTTTGGCCCAGGTGTCTATAAGAGTGTTTCGGAAATGAGTCCCATTGTCTGACTCGATTCTTTCTGGAGTACCATGTCGCCAGAGGACTTGCCTTTCAAGGCCCAGAATTGTATTTCGAGCAGTGGCATGGGGTACGGTATATGTTTCTAGCCAGCCGGTGGTTGCCTCCACCATTGTAAGCACATAACGTTTGCCATGGCGGGTTTGTGGGAGGGTGATGTAATCAATCTGCCAAGCCTCCCCATATTTATATTTCATCCACCGTCCTCCATACCAAAGGGGCTTTAACCGCTTAGCTTGCTTGATTGCAGCACATGTCTCACATTCGTGGACAACTTGTGCGATGGCGTCCATGGTCAGGTCCACCCCTCGATCCCGAGCCCATCTATATGTTGCATCTCTCCCTTGATGACCCGAGGTATCATGAGCCCATCGAGCTAGGAATAATTCACCCTTATGTTGCCAGTCTAGATCTACCTGAGCCACTTTAATCCTAGCAGCCTTATCTACCTGATGGTTGTTTTCATGTTCCTCCATGGCCCGACTCTTAGGTACATGGGCGTCGACATGACGTACCTTTACAACAAGTTTCTCTAACCGAGCAGAGATATCTTGCCATAAGTCATCAGCCCATATAGGTTTGCCTCTACGCTGCCAGTTATTCTTTTTCCACTGCTGCAACCACCCCCACAGGGCATTCGCCACCATCCATGAATCAGTATAAAGGTAGAGCCTTGGCCACTTTTCTCTCTCAGCAATGTCCAGGGCTAACTGGATGGCCTTCACCTCAGCGAACTGGCTTGATTCACCTTTTCCTTCAGTGGCTTCTGCTACTCTTCTTATAGGGTTCCATACAGCAGCTTTCCATCTCCGATGCTTACCCACAATGCGACAAGACCCATCAGTGAACAGGGCATATCACTTCTCATTCTCTGGCAGTTCGTTGTAGGGTGGGGCTTCTTCAGCGCGTGTTACCTCCTCATCCTCTGGTGACATCCCAAAATCTTTGCCTTCTGGCCAGTCTGTGATCACCTCCACGATTCCTGGGCGATTGGGGTTTCCTATTCGAGCCCGCTGTGTAATTAGTGCAACCCACTTGCTCCACGTAGCATCAGTGGCATGGTGTGTAGAAGGAACCTTCCCTTTGAACATCCAGCCCAGCACCGGCAGTCAGGGTGCCAGGAGGAGCTGGGCTTCAGTTCCAATCACTTCTGAGGCGGCTCGAACCCCTTCGTAGGCGGCCAGTATTTCCTTTTCTGTTGGAGTATAATTGGCCTCAGATCCTTTGTAGGCCCGACTCCAAAACCCCAACGGTCGACCTCGAGTCTCCCCTTGTGCTTTCTGCCAGAGACTCCAGGTCGGGCCGTTCTCCCCAGCTGCAGTGTAGAGCACATTTTTAATATCTGTCCCTGTCCGGACAGGCCCAAGGGCCACTGCATGGACTATCTCGCGTTTGATCTGCTCAAAGGCTTGCTGTTGCTCAGGGCCCCATTGGAAATCATTCTTCTTTCGAGTTACATGGTAGAGTGGGCTCACAACGAGACTGTAGTTTGGGACATGCAGTCGCCAAAAACCTGTAACACCTAAGAAAGCTTGTGTTTCCTTTTTGTTGCTTGGTGGAGACATAGCTGCTATTTTATTAATAATGTCCATTGGGATCTGACGACGCCCATCCTGCCATTTTATTCCTAAAAACTGGATTTCTCGCGTAGGCCCCTTGACTTTACTTCGTTTTATAGCAAAACCGGCTTCTAAAAGGATTTTAATTACCCTGTTTCCTTTTTCAAAAACTTCCTCTGCTGTGTTGCCCCATACAATGATGTCATCAATATACTGCAGGTGCTCTGGTGCATCACCCTTTTCCAGTGTATTCTGGATTAGTCCATGGCAGATGGTGGGGCTATGTTTCCACCCCTGGGGCAGACGATTCCACGTGTATTGGATGCCTCTCCAGGTGAAAGCAAACTGTGGCCTGCACTCAGGCGCCAGTGGGATCGAGAAGAAAGCATTCGCAATGTCGATTGTGGCGTACCACTTGGCTGCCTTCGATTCCAATTCATACTGGAGCTCTAACATGTCTGGCACAGCAGCACTCATACCTGGAGTGACTTCATTTAGGCCACGATAATCTACTGTCAGCCTCCACTCTCCATTGGACTTCCTCACTGGCCATATGGGACTATTAAAGGGTGAGTGGGTTCGGCTGATCACTCCCTGATTCTCTAGTTGATGAATCAACTTATGGATGGGAATCAGGGAATCTCGGTTAGTACGGTATTGTCGTCTGTGCACCGTCGTCGTAGCAACTGGCACTTGCTGTTCTTCAACCTTCAACAACCCCACAACAGCAGAGTCCTCCAAGAGTCCAGGCAAGGCACACAGTTGTTCAATTCCTTCTGTTTCCAAAGCAGCTATTCCAAAAGCCCATCGGTACCCTTTTGGGTCTTTAAAATACCCTCTACGTAGATAATCTATACCTAAAATGCACGGAGCTTCTGGACCAGTCACAATGGGGTGTTTTTCCCAGTCCTTCCCAGTTAGGCTCACCTCAGCCTCTAGCACAGTTAGTTGTTGGGATCCCCCTGTCACTCCAGAAATACAAACGGGTTCTACCCCTTCATGATTCGATGGCATTAGAGTACACTGGGCACCAGTATCCACCAGAGCTTTGTACTCTTGTGGATCTGACGTGCCAGGCCATAGGATCCACACAGTCCAATAAACCCGATTATCCCTCTCCTCCACCTGGCTGGAGGCAGGGCCCCTCTATTGCTGCTGATCATATTTGTTTTCCACTGGTTGCATAAAGGACTTAGAGGTCCCTTCAAGAGGATCAGACACATCAGACATATAGGTAGGCCTTCTAGTTGGTCTAGGGAACTGCCCAGTAGAAACTGGTGCAGCCTTCTTCCTGGCAGAATCTCGTTGTGCGAATGTTTTACCCCGCAGCTCATTTACTCGTGCTCGAAGGGCTGAGGTGGGCTGCATATCCCATTCCCTCATGTCCTCTCCATGATCAAGCAGGTAAAACCACAATGTACGTCGTGGTGTGTATTCTCCCTCTTGGAACAATGGACACTTTCTCCCAATAGCTGCAACATTGCTCCATACGGGTTGGGAGTTGGACACATTGTTGTCAAGTCGTTGAACCAGTTTTTCTACTGCTGCAATGACGGAGAGGGAAACACTGTCTTGGTATTTCCTGAGTCGGCAGGCCACCTCATTTACGGTTGGTGGATCCATATCATTCCAGTCAATTACTGCCAGTGAATTGGTGTACCCTGCTGGTGCACTTCGTACAACCTTACGCCACATAGCTGGAGTGCATAGGACTTCATCGGGATCAGCGGGAAGCCGTGAATTGTCCAGATCATAATAAATTATCTCCCGTACAGCTAATTCTCTCAGGTGCTGGATAGCTGTCTCTATGCTGTTACCCTTGGGTGTCTGACATGTAATATATTCCTTTATGGGATATCTTTCCTGCACACTTGACAGTAGTCGCCTCCAGAGGCTGAGGATTTCCGGCCTCCTCCCAATTGCTTTGTCAATTCCTCCTTCTCTAGCTAAGGATCCCAACTGCTTGGCCTCTCTGCCTTCTAACTCCAAACTATTGGCCCCGTGATCCCAACATCGGAGCAACCAAGTGATAATGTGCTCACTTGGGTGGCGGGTAAAATCTTTTCGAACCTCACGCAGCTCACTCAAAGTCAGGGATCGGGTAACAATCTCTGGTTCTGCCTCCTCCTGATATCCTCGAGATGGCCCTGGTTGATCATCATCATCATCCGTCACTGTGCGAACTGATTTCTTTGTGCATTTCCTCTTTTGTACGGGAGCAACAGACACTGGTGTGGGTTGGTTTTTCTGATCATCTGCAGTGTCTGCTGTAGAGATTACAGTAGCTGCAGTGTCAGCCCCAGTGGTTGCAGCAGCTATAGTATCTGCCAGTCTGTTTCCTTTCCCTTCTCCCTGACAGTGCTGACAGTGCTGCCTGCTATCAAGCAGTGTTTGATAAATAGTGGCCAGAGCCCAGCACAGTGCAGTAAGGTGTCCATCTCTGGGAAACCTACAGCAATTTTTCTTTAGGTATGCAGTCACTTGATCGGGGTCTTGTAGCTGTTCAGGAGTGAAGTTCCAAACCATCGGGCGTGAGAAAGTACCTAGGTACTTGCCCATACTTTGCCACATGCCCTGCCACTCGTGATTATTCTGTCTCGGAGAAAGCTCTTCAGTGGTATTCATAAACCTATGCTTGATATATAACAAAAACTGAACCATCTGCCCCAAACCTACCAATAGCAAAATGCTAGTTTGAATATCCCAGAGATATTGAAGGTTTTCAAAAACTGCCCTAAGAGCTGTTGTATTTAGCCCAAAGGAAAAGAAAGCAGTGCTGTTATTAACCCCTCCCTGTCCAAAGAATGGACAGGACAGCAAAACCTCATACAAGTACCAGATTAAGCTCATGGTCATCGATATTATTGTATCATAGACCGATATCATAAAATACACTATAATGAAGTATGGGAACAAATATGGGAGCCGCAGACCTGAGAGAGTAAAGAATCCTGCCAGGATTGTATACAGCATGCGATGGTTTTGATACCACAGCCTTGTGAATAAATACCACAGCATCGTGACCAGAGATTGCTTAAATAACAGTGCTTATCTTAATTGCGATAGTTAGGGTCAGATCTACCGTTATCCCAACCGTTCGTGCCCCTGTTCAGGCGCCAAAATGACTGTCGTGGTTTTGCCCCGGCCGAGGGCCGCACCCCACACAGTCGCTTGTACTTTTAAAAGGAAGGGGGAGGGAAAGTTGGGGGAGGGGGAAAAGGGAAGGAAGAAGGAGGAAAAGAAACCACAACCTATAAACCAGAACCACGCAGGTTGGGATAAGGATAGTTTACTAAACAATAACAGAAAACTAGATATAACAATAACAGAAGTTTAAAGCACAAAATAGATGAAACTGGTGATACACAATGGAATTTCTCACCAAACCACACAACTCAGGCCGCACAGCTTAGAGCCGTCCCCGAACCCGGAAACTGCCCGTCCTGGTGTTGTCTCCTCCTCTTCCCCCCAGTCCCCCTTTATACTGAGCATGACGTAACTGGCATGGAATATCCTCTTTGGCCAGTTCGGGTCACCTGTCCTGGCTACGTCCCCTCCTTTCTCACTAGTAAGGAAGTATGCAGAGCTGAGAAAGGTCCTTGATTGCCCGGCAACAACTAGAAACATCAGGGTGCTATCAGCACTGTTCTCATCCTAACACCCAAACATGGCATTCCATCCACTGCTAAAAATAATTAACTCCATCATAGCTGAAACCAGGACAGGATGCCACTTGGGATGGATATTGCACCTTTTCAAAACAACACGAGGGGCCACTTGCAGACCATCCCTCTGGATCTTTTCCATACATTGTTATAGGACTTTCCCCGAGCCACTGCTAGATTAGAAGCTTGTTTTGCCAGAAAGTCAAGAAGTCTAAGGGGATTCACCATTTTGGTCTGAAATAACCCCGATTCTCTCCAGTTACACATCAAGAAACCTCCTTTTCCCTGTGAGGGTGTCAGGACAGTGCTTGCACACAGCTGTCAGCATGCACATCTGCAGGCTGCCATCCTCCTGCACTCTATGCTCCTGCCACATACCCAGGGTGAAAAATGACCTCAGGAACACCAGTCACTATTTACTGGCACCCCTGCCATTATTTACCATGAGCATCACTACCTGCTCCTTAGAAAAGTATTTATAATTCTCCTCACTTTCACATCCTGACACCAAATGATGTATATTTAAACTGATATAAAAACCATTAATATGCAGCGATATGGAAGAGAATTTGCAAAACAAATACCAAAGAAAATAGCCTCTAAAATAGGCCAAGACATTCTGCAGTGACATTCAAGAGGAAAAAGCCTGTGTTTCATTGGAATAATAATCAAATACTCCATTGGATGCCAAGCAAATACTCAGCCAAAAGAAAATAAACTTTACTATGTTGGTCCTTCTGTCAATCCATCTGTCTCCTCCTTTCACTCAGCTTCCCAGTCTTGCTTTTGACATGCCCTAGTGGTTTCCTGCACTTGCAAAAGTCAAAATATTTCTAAATCAGATTCAGAGATACTCAACATCTGCATTTCTGGGGTTATTCTTGTTCTTTTCAAAGCCTGAAGTCTGTTTATAAGTAGAATTCCAGTTGACAAGTACCCAAATATCAGTTTAATTGTGAAAAGTTCCTATCGTGGTGGCCACCAAAGCGGAAATGCATATGTGCCGACTTGAATTTGCAAATCCAGATGGCTAAATACACTGTTGCCTGCCACTTCCACACATATTGCTTCAGTCCTATAATCAAGTTTAAGCTCTAGATTTTTTTTACATTAAATATGAAGCAATATAACTTTAGAATCATTCCTGCAGTCTTGTTTTCCTCATTATGCATGGCTTGCTTATAATCATTTTATGTTGCCTATCTAGTTTTGTTTTAACCTCTGAACAACCCTAAATCACAGGGAAACAAACAAAACACATCCCCAAAAGCCTGCATAGGGCTAAGAAAAACCTATGACTGATCATTTTTTATGCTTTAAAGGCAAACTGAAGCTGTTTATTTTTTCCAGAGTTCGTAATTTTGAAATGTTATCTATTCTTACTTCTGTTGAGAAAAATCAACCATACATTCCATGGACTACTGGATGTTTTGACATTTATTTTTGTTCTGTGCATGAACAAAGTGACTATTCAGATGTTCCTCAGACTAAGAGGTCCATATTGTTTCACACAGGGAACGTTCAAAATACTAAAGGTCAAAATTAATGATGACAGGTCTCACTCAATAGGCTACAATTATTAATTATTGTATTTTAAAATGGAAACTAAGCAAAATAAGCAGGAATTAGAGATTGTCAGAACAAAATAAGAAAAACCTAAATGCTGCTTTCATAATTTCCCATCAAAAGTCATCGCCAAAATTGACACATGCAGGGAAATACATCTATTCTGGTTTTCTCTTGGAAAATTTATGATCAAAACGGCTGGTGTGTTTCTCAGTTCATGGGATAAACCCCCATTGACCTATTTGCCCATGAAATAAGAGCCCAAAACACTCAAAATGAAAAGTCACCTTGGACCAGGCTGTTGCCCCATAAGGGCTCAGTACAAGGTGACTTCCCAGCCACACAGTTGTCATCCTTGTGCAAACCACTTCACACCTATTTGGACAATGGGGAATGAAGGGCAGAGTCTGAGGAGTAACACAATGTGTAGAAGCACACACGACCCAGCGCCTCGTGCAAAACTGTGGGGGCAAATAAAGCCATGTTCATAACAGGAAAAAAATGGGTCAGAGAAAGCATGAAAACATATGGTTTGACCCAGCAGGGACTTTTCTCCTAATAAAGGCTGTCAGTGCAATCACACACTTCTCACCACTGGTAGGTTAGTGAAAATTACTGCCAGGTCCATGTTCCTCTGCCTCGTGGCAATTAGGCTTACTCGATTTAAAGACCATTTTTCTTTTGTGTTCTCAGGAAGAGGGAAAGAAATGCTGCCAACCTATCCAGAGAGCTTCAAAACTGCATTTGAGAAAAGCGAGGCAGAGAGAGTCCCAATTTAATCTACCGCAATACTCATTTTGAACCAATCTTACCCTTTCCAATTTCCTTCTCCTTTTATAACAGGCACCCAACTATGAAAGCCCCAAATTGAGAATAATGAATCAAATAACCTTTGTCCTGTAATTCGGCAGAAATCGTCTCTCAGCACTGCTCCTTGTGATGCTATTAAAACTTGTGTGTACCACTGCCCTACTCCACAAGTAACAAGTTTTGCCATCCAAGTGGGCTGGATGAGGTACAGGTAACGATGTAGGACAACTCATGGCATTATTGATGGGGTCAATTGACAGCCAAATAATCCTGTTTTCATTTTCTTTAACACCCCTAATCTATTAAGTATAAAAAATAATCCAGGGCAGTGCTAACACACCATTTGACTAAAACACTGTGATGGAAACACAGGTTGGTGCTTATGTGCCTTACCCTGAGATTAATGGACAAATCACTTTCACTTTTCCCAAGTTTGCTTATTGAGGGATGCAGTTACACACATTCCATAGGGAAAGATGTTATTTAGGTTAAGTGAAGTACTTGGTAGAGTGTTATTAAACTGAAGAAAGGCAACCAGAAAAGGGAATTAAAGCCTTCACTATCATGCTGTTGTGTGTTATTTGTTTAAAATGGTGACGAATACAATTCACAGCCCAAGTGATTTGTAGTGCAGGTAGTATCTAGATTGCTTTCCCTTTCAGCTCACTGCCAAAAAGGAGCAGCAAGAACCACACAGTCTCTGCATTTACCATTTCCTTGCTGAAAGAATTAAAAATTGTCATCAACACTGTCTTTGCTCTAAGGAAAGTGACCCCAGTAATACATTAGTTATTTCTAAATGGGTCTATTGGATACAGACACAATGTAGGGGATCACAGTGATATTAAAGCAATTATAAAAAACCTAGAAGGTCTGTTCATATTATTTAATCAAAAGGTCTGTAAGTATATAGCTTCTGAATCTCAGTCCACTCTGAACAATATTTGAAGTGTAAATAGTCCAGGAAAGCACACAATCACATTTCAAGCCCATTGAGGCAACAGTTCAACAGGTACAGATTTCTCTGGAGTAATGGCATTTTATTGAATAGAGTGATATGAAGGAACCTATTTTCTCGCTCCCTATATACATTTTTCTACATCAGGAAAATAAAAAGAAAGTTAAGAGGAGCTATGCCATGCTCCTGAATATTCAAGCATCCAACCAGATGCAAGCAGAAATGAACAAGTCCAAGCAGTAATGTAACATTGTGAGAACCAGAGTTACAGTAAGGGTGAGACATGATTCCAGTTTCCTGTGGTGAAGGAGACACAAGCATTGCTAAAGTTCATTTCCACATGCTTATGCAAACTATCTATTTAACACCATCATCAGACTAGGTGCCCAATGAATCTGATCACATCTATGAGGTGGTTACACTGTTTAGGCCATGCCCTGTTCTAACCCTCGAGGGCTGCTGATGCTCCTTCAGAGAGCATCAAAACCCAGGCTGGGCTGTTCATCCAGTGGATTATCATTGCTGCCAGAGACTCACAGCAGCTAGTCTGCTTTGCTGCTGAGTCAAGGAGTTTTAATTGTTTCTGCTTAAGCAAAAATTTTAATATATCTACTCATTTCCCTTCCAGTCTATTATGTGATTAACAAGAGGATGAAGAAGGACAGGTCTCCAGATTAATAAGAGGTTTAACAACTGGTTATTAAATGCACAAGAAATGTCTAGAAGGGATGCCCAATGCCACAGGGATTGGAGCCAACATCCTGTACACCATTACTGCTGGAGAACCTGGAACTGCAGACTACTTCCACAGCCATGGTGCTTTGCAAAGTACCTACTGAAACCTCATTAGTGCTCCAGAAAGTTGTTTGCAGCTTAAGGTTTGCTCTATTTCCCAAGTATAATTTCAATTATACATCAACGTTTGATAGACAGATGCATAGCACTTTGTTCTGTTCTTCAGGGAGCACATTTACCAAGGCCATGGCTGCCAAGATGACAGTAGAGAACAGAGTAAGAAACATCAGTCCATCCTAAGAGGCACCAACAATACCCTCCTCAGCCACCGAGTCACAAGGGACAGGACATGAAGCAGAAAGCAGCACACAGTTCTCATCTCCGCTGCTGTCAGGAGGAGCATTCAAAAGCCTCTGGTACCAGCTATGACATTTGTGCAGAGGGAAAGCAGCTGTCAGTCCAGAAGTGTGGTGACACTGGAACATGGCAGAAGAGACACAGGGGAAGACCATCAGCTCTGGGATTTTGTATGAACTAGTCATGTTTCACTATGCAGACCAGGATGAACATCACATGGCTGGTTTTTAGGTTTACCTGGATTACTATGAGCACAGCTTCCTTCAGTGACCCTCCTGCTTTACCCCTTATAGCCTGCTCTGAATGCTGACACTTCTGGCATCACATGGCCAAGGACCCTGCTTTGTTTTTAATTCATCACTGCTCCCATTCCCACATACTCTCTGCACCCACCCTACTTGTTATACACATGGACTTTCTGCTTGGATCTGAGCCTTCAGACTGTGTTAGACAAAGGAACTCATGTGCCTTCAACCACAACAGTGCTGGGGTACTATAGCTCTTCTGTGAGTTGTGCAGAAGCATCAAGGCAGAATTACTGCAATGTGCTGAAAGGAGAGCCTGTTACAGGAGTCCATCCATCACATGCTGATCACATCCTGTCTGCTCTCCACTGGATCTATCCCTGAGCAAAGCAAGGCCAAGGGTTGCAGTCAGACTTGGTTGCTCGCCAGAGCAGCACTGACCTTCAGAACAGGTTATTTCCAGACAGGAACTACAGCTTCTAGTAACTTCAGTTTCAAATCAAGACACTTATCTTGGGTGGCTTAATACCCATTGCTAGCACGTTCAAGACAGCACACTTCAAGAATCCTTGGAAGGACATGCACATTTTCGTTAAACTAAAATTAAATGGAAGCCCAAGAGTTATACAAACCACCCCAAACACCTGCACAACAGGGAATAAGAATGGAGAAAGTGGCAGGCCAGCTAATATCAAGCATGCAGTATCCCAACATCCAGAGAACAAAGGAGAAACATGCAAGTGGAAGAAGGAAAAAATATCAAACATCTCCCATGATCTTATGAAAACCAAAATACCTACAGACAACAGCACATTCATTGCTCCTGCTCCATGGTGCAGCAGCCAGACATACATATTTTGCCCTCACCACACACTCCTAAACCTTGTGCAAATAAACCTCGGGCAGTATCTAGTGTTTTCCAGGAGCAAGATATAAATTACACACAATCACAAGCATTGTGTGAGCTTCCTGGGGAGCATTCAGTGAACAAAACTCATGAACAGATGCAGCTGGAGTTCACTGCAGGATCTTTTTATTTGCCTAATCAGAAGGAAATAAGAATCTGTTCAGAAATTCCCAAACTGTGTCACTGCTAGCAGCTAGGCCTCAGGTCCCAAGCAGTCAGAGCAGATCAGGCTGTTGGAAGAAGGAATACCAGAGCCAGTGATGCTGGAGCCTCCATTCAAGGTTTTGGAGCTGATGGACTTTGTTCTCAAGGTTCAGCTGTCATGTCATGGCATTATGTCCTGTATATCCAAGGATGCTTAAAAGGGTCTTTCTAACAGGATGGTCAGAACAAATATTGCAGCTGAATGTTGCACCTGAATCGCTTCAGGGACAGAACTGAATGTCAGTAAGAGCTGCCTGTTAACTCACTAGTTACATCCTTACTGTCTCTCCAAGCTAGATGCAATTCAACTGGTTATTTAACACATGTTCTAAGCCTCAAGTTTTTGCTGCAAAAACACGTTCCTGAGCACCTAAACCAAGTATTGGCATTGCTTCCTCAGACTAGTTGAAGTGGCCATTTTATAAATTTCATTGTATCATTGAGGCTGCAAGTACTTTGATCTGGAGAAACTAGGAGAAAAATGCATTAGTCTGTTGGAATGCCTGCACACCTTTAAATACAACTGAGCTTTGAAGGTGGGTAACAACTATTTAAATCCTCACCTCTGATTTTCCTTCTCCTATTTATTGGCAGCTGGTTCAGAGAATTAAACCATCTGCTTTTTGAAAAATAAGTATTGCTGAAAATAAATAGTTTAGCCTTCGCAGTAAATTCTTCCAGACTGCAAGTTATCTTACCATGGCTGCTTCTCCTCAAACAGTTACAGAGAGAATATTGCATGTCAAGAACCTTCATAATTGCTTTTAAAAGTCTACTTCCAATTAAAATAGTTAGCCAGCTGAGTGATCTGTGCTTAGCTGTTCTGAAAGAGATTTCCTTAAACACAAGTGAAGGGACTAAAGCCATAGGCAGAGACATTCATTAGTTTAACCAACATTATTTGAAGATAAAGCCTAATGGGACAGATACTAAGCCACAGCCTTTGTTCTCTGCTTGTAGCTTATGGAAATTCTGCAATCAAGAGAAAGCAACATCCAAAGTGTCTGCACAGCTGAGCATGCCAAGCAGGGGAAGAACATACATCTGACTTGGACACGGAATAAACCCCTATGTACATAAACAACAACTCACTCTGAATGGGAAACTGGTGATAACCTGGTGCTCCCATCATTGCTGATGTTCCCAGCTAACCCCTTCCTGCCACATGCAGGAGGCATTAGGCTCAGCATGCTCCCTGCACACTCAAGGCAAGACACCTGCTGTTAGCTTCTACATCTGGAAAAGGGGGAAATTAGCACAGAATTGCAGGGGTTGGAAGGTACCTCCAGAACTCATCGGGTCCAACCCCCCTGCCAAAGCAGTGTCCCTAGGACAGGTTGTAAGAGTCAGCATCCAGACGGGGCTGGAATATCTCCAGAGAAGGAGACTCCACACCCCCTGGGCAGCCTGTTCCAGAGCTCTGTCACCCTCACCATGAAGAAGTTTATCTACATATTGGTGCAGAACTCCCTGTGCTCCAACTTGAGGCCATCGCCCCTTGTCCTGTCCCCACAGACCACTGAGAAGAGTCTGGCAATTTTCCCACAATTTCCTGGCAATTGTGTCCCACACTTCTGATATTGATAAACATTGATCATATCCCCTCTCAGTCTTCTTTTCTCAAGGCTGAGCAGCCCCAGGTCACTCAGCCTTTCCTCATAGGGGAGATGCTCCAGATCCTTAATCATCCTTGTAGCCCTAAAATTATGCCTTGGGAATCCAGCTCAGTGCATGCAGTCAGTATCACTGCTGTTAACAGTTCAAAATGCTGTTTACCAGAGCACATGCAGGTGTTTGTGCCCATAATGCCTCAGGCAGATCTATCTTCCTCCCCTACACTCTGACCTCCCAGCCTTCTGGTTCACAGCATCACTGGTTGCCTAGTGTGGGGTTTGACCTTGTAAGCAAACAGAGCTGAAGACTGTCCTGCAGTACTGCTGCTGTTCTTACTCTTCACTTGCAAAACCTTTTAAGGATTTCAGAAGGCATTAGAAACACCGTAATCTTCACAAATTCCTTCTGAGGTAAAACCCTCTGATTTTCAAATGTGGGTGCCTGGCGTTATCTTCTTAAATGTCTCGGGATGTAATGAAGATGTCAGTGGGATCTTCATCACTTCTGAAAAATTAGGCCAATTATTTCAGTGCCAGCTCACTGCACAGCTTCAGAAATCTGCCCTGGAAAGTGTCAGCCCAGCGCTGGTCTCAGTGAGTCAGTGATAAACAAGTTTAAAGGCCTGGGAACAGCACAGACATTTCAAGTCACCACAGACAGGAGCAGACACAGATTTTTTTTTTCCACATCCTGTGAAATGATAAAGCCACATCCTCTGTCACTCCTCAAAACACAAGTTCCAAAGCAAGCCCCCTGCTTTGCCCCAACCCAGGCAGCTGCAGCCACCAATCCCATTTACCTGCCTCCTGCTCTAGCACCTGGAAGCTTCTCATGTCCTTAACCTCCTCTCTACACAAACACCTGTGCAGAAGCAGCCCTGTGTTTGGGTTATTTCCACAAGATAGCACCACTGCCAGTTTTGATCGACTCCCAGCAAGGAAAACCAAAACAAGAGCATCACATCACCTGCATACACTAGCTGCAGGACTTCCCAGAAACTATAACTTCATACAATATAGAAAATACTATTTTTTCCTGCTACACTTCCCTTCAAGGGTAAAATCTAGCAGCACTGTCAGTTTTGGGGCAAAGCAGCAGAGGACTGGAGCAAGGATTTCATGCAGTGGTGACCCTCTCAGCTCAAGGAATGAATAAATATACCACGTTTCTTTCAGGCAGGAAACAAAGATGAATTACTTAAAAATAAGACAAAGTGAAAATCAATCTGCTGAATTAAAAAAAAGTTAATATTTTAACTGACACTTTGCATGTCAGTGGGAGCAAAATGAAATAATCTATCTCTCTGAATACATGATCATTGGTGGGGCTCAAAAACTGGTCCTGTTTTTTAAAAAGAATGCCCCTCCATCCCTCTTTCTATATCAAATATACCATCCCCCTAATGGTACCACTATACACAAATACACCAGGGAGAACAGAATTTATATTCATGAGATACAGATGGCTTCATAACTCACTAGTGATAGAGACCAGAGCAAGCAACTCTGCCTCCCTTACGGAGCAGAAAGCTACTCCAGGTCACAGTGTGGATAGTAAATACTTCACTGAAGGGGACACAGGTGGTATTTTGACCTGCTCTGAGACATTGGGCACCTCCCCCTCCACTTTTTTCCAACCTGTTACACCTATTTCAACTGGCAGGTGCTGGTTTAAGGGCCAACCAAGTTTGGGCTTGGCAGGGAACAGGTCTTTACCCCATATGGACCAGTTGGGCAGGGTCCCAGCAATGGCTGGGGGAAATCCAAGAAGGCAGCTGTTCTTCATGGAAAAAATGAAGATATCATTCAATTTTCATTTTAAGGTACTGAAATCCAAGCTTTCCATTCCTGAGTCAAACATAAGCCACATGTTCAAGACTAGACATGGCCAGGACCAGATAGAAATGGATTAAATCTTTCACCAACAGTCAGCAAAGCCACACCTTGGTGAGGTGGGGCATCACCTTCTTACCCCTCAAAATATCGGTGCTGCTATTGGAAGACTCAGTAGCTTTACTCAAGGCTTGGAATAATCACTAGAGGTGTACATGCACTTACCAGGATACATGCCAACAATGTACACCTAACCCAGACAAGGGAGTGAAGAAGTGTGATGCATTTCACATAGAAGATCAAGAAGCACAGACACTATTTATCTGCTCATCCTCCATACATACAGCTTAAATGTGAGCCAGTGCCAAGCAGTTAGCTGGAAACATTCCTGTATACTCAAAGTAGGCTAAAAGTTTAGAACACAAATAAGCTTTTCTTTCAAAGCATTAAAAATTCCCCATTATGTTATCTCATAATACTTCATACAGAGCAGACCAGAAAGCCTGGAACCATCTTCTCCCATGCTCAAGTTGCAGTTTTTGCTCCTTTTGGCTTTTTCACTTGCTCCACAAACTCCAGACTGGGTACCCTCAGCAGCTACTAGACATTGGGCTTCAAGCAGCTCCTAAACAGCTCATAGCAGCAAGCTTATGGGAGATTCCTCAGTAAAAAAACATTTTGAAGAAAAAATTTTGCAAAAGTTACTGCTAAAGAGGAAAAATAATCAATACATGTTCTTAGTGATAGAAGTCAGAGCTCATTGTATGAGCAGAGTGAGCTGTTTGACTGCCTTTTCCACTCAAGAGCTATACTGCAGCTTTCTAACACCTTGCTGCTACCTGGTGTGGTGGTTCAGCCCTAACCAGTGGTTGAGCATAACACACCACTCACTGCTAAAGGAGAGAGAGACAGAGCCTCTATGGAGCAGTAAAAGGGCACCTTACTGACACAGTCACCATGAAAGGAGAACAATAACAGCCCACAGTAAAGTTTACTTACACTTAGCGATAACAGTACTGCACAAAGTAAGGACCAATCTGCTCTGGCAGCACCCAAGAGCTCCCCTCCCCAACCTGCCACTTTTAAGGGGGAGTGATGCCAGGTGGGGTGGAAACAGCCTGGGCTGACTCAGCTCACCTGGGCTGACTCAGCTCACCTGGGCTGGCTGCTTGGGGAGGTTGACTGTGGCCTGGCCAGAACCAGGACACCTAGCTAGAGACATAGAAAGAACATGATATGGCATTGCTCTTTACATAAGACTTTAGAAACAAGGCTGCAAGACCACAGTTAAACTTCTACACAGAAGAACACAACTGCAGACTCCCCAATTACATGGAAGAAAATAACCTGGGACTTACATCAGACTTTTGAATCACACATCTTCAGAAACAAAAACTTCTTCAACTGAGCAAAAGCCACCCTGAAGAACTTTTTTCACAGTTGTTTCGCTTCTTAAAAAAAACTAAAGCTTTATTACTCCACTTTTCCTCCCAGAACCAAGTAACTCTCCACACTATCTATTCCCAGCCAGCTCCTAAAAGAGAGGCCATATACTCCTCTCCCCACCATTTATAGGGACAACATTGAAGGCTGGGGTGGGGGGGATAAGCTCAGCTGGGATCATTTAACTTGGAACTGACTATAAATACACCCTGCTCTCAAGGAGAGTGTCTTCCTTTGCTAATGTTTGGGGTTGCTGCAGCAATGTGGGGCAGAGCCTCAGCAGCATGGGATGGAGTGTTGCTGAAGTAGCTGCTGTGTTTGGTAAGTTAATTGAAGTTTTGTGTTGATTTTTCCTTTACTTGTGTGTGGTCTGGTTAATAAGGAATTAACAAGGAAACCTGTTCTGTTAAGATAAAGGCAGATGATTAGTGAAATAAAAAATTTGATTTAATTTTTAAGGGGCTTTTAATACTGCTTTTTACTTTCTGCTTTTATTATATATTTAAGTGATGTCATTAGAAGATATTTGCATCTACTATTAATACTTCTAAAATGCTAGTGAATTATCTATAGATGTTTACCTATTATGGGATAGAAAATATCTTCAGACTAAGAAATTGTGTTCTATTTTGAGCATAGCAATTAATACCCTTGAAAAATAAAAGTAAATTCAAGTAAATAATCCCTTTTGGAGGAATAAAAAAAATTCATCTTCTATCTAAGTATCCATTCATCCTTGAAGTAACTATGTATACCTTCAGCTATGCAAAAATCTAAGTGCATGAAACTTTGTACATAAGGGAAGTTCTCCAAAACAGAATGTGTTCTGTACCTATCACATGGATTAGGTTTATTAATATGTTTTATGAAGTCAATTAATGAGCACTAAAAAAAGAGTATAAAACTTTTCTTGCATCAAGCTTTCTCAAAGGGGATGTGAAGCCTGCTAGGTTTCCAACAAAGAAGTCAAAAGGAGCAGCAACAGAACTTAGGTAAGAGTTGTTCTTTAAAACCTTTCATGGTGACTAGGGAATTCCCTGAAAAAGATAGCAATAAAGGTTATTGTTGCTACAACTTATGGCTGGGAAGTTGTAGCTTGGGCAGAACCTGCTGTGGAAGAGGGAGGAAAGAGTCTAAGCTCAAGGATCTCTAGCTTATTGAAATCTCTGTGTCTGTGGATGCAGCTGCATCTCTTCAGAATTCAGGCAGTAAGCAGATTCTCATCTGAAAACCAAAAAGTGGGATCAGTGTATCTGGAGAGAATATATTTCAGTTTGCTTGCTTTTAATCTGGTTTTTCCATTCTCTCTTTTCCAGAGGGTTATGTTCCTCAGCTGGGACCGACTTGTGCCCTTGCCCTTGGCTTGCAGAAGAGATCTATAAAACAAAGGAAAAGAGAAATACAAGGGTGGAACTTGGACTACATAGATCTGCAAGCTCCAGTATGCTGCATCACCTGTGGATTATCCAGTACATACTGAGCATTAACCTCAATTCATCTGAAGAATAAATTATCAGTGCTTCAATTAGTGTGATTTAGAGACAGTTGCTGTCTCTTTACCTTACAGGCTGTGACATGGATAATTTTACCTAGTTGTGATTTTTAAATGCTTCATTTAAATTGTGTGAATGATCTGTAACACCCAGCACAGTGGCAAACCAAACAGCAATTTCAGGTTGAAGTAAATGAGGGGAAAAAATGTGAAGTTGTAGAGAAGATCACGTTTGCATGGACATACCCTGGCTGATAAATTCAGGGGGATTGGTACAGTAAGAGTTAGTAATACAGAAGTATCTATTTAAATGGTACCGTTAGGAGCATCCATTTCATCCTCAGAGCCACAGTGATCCAGAAAGAGAAATGTAGCAGTCATTCCAATTTAACCTGTTCTCCTGGCCCTACAAACAATGGCTTCTACTAATCAGGCATCCATTTAAGGAGGGCAAATGGACTCTCATTTATTTTTGGCTTCAAGATAACTTATTGACTGTACAGACTAGACCTGCAGCCAGCCAGGAGCCAGCCTAGTTAGCAGAGACGTTCTGCCCACTGAAGGGGAGACAACTAACTCCCTGCACAGAGGGGCTCTCCTGGCAGCCGCTGTGTGATACCTCTTCTTGCCAGTTTGAGTACCATAAAGGCTGTATACTGAATGTCTTGGCTGCTGCTTTGGGTCCTGGCACAATTTCTGCCAGTTGATGTTTAATCCATGTACCCAACAGAGCTGTGAAGGTGATAAGTTGGTTACAGGACCCCATTCCCTGCCTGTTTATGTCCTTTGGTTGAAAAATCTGAAATTATCTAAGGATAACTTTAAAAATATGGATTTCCTGTTACAGAAAGAGATTGAAGGCGGCGATGAACTCTCTGAAGGAGATTGATGCCATTTTATTTCCCTGTAACTTCAGCCCATATTTAAAAATTAGTTGTATTTGTGCAGGAGAACACTTAGCCCTGTAGCTCTCTGAAGTAAACAGGATTTGTGTATGTGAGCTGTCAGCTTATTTGATCTGTGCATTCACTCAAACACCATTTGCATGCAAGTGTGGTTACACATGCAAAGCAAGGAGAAAAATGGATCAAGCAGGTTTGGAACCTTTCAACAAATTCACCCTCTGAGTTTTTTAAAGTAGCCTCTTCAGAACAGCTAAAATAATTTCTACTTGAGCACATTACACTTGCCAAGCATCCTCTCCAGAGTTATCCAGTGGAGGGAAAGTGGTCTGTTGGCTTATGTATGATCATGGGAGCTGTGACATTTGTGCTCTCCTCTGTTGTTTTGTGTGACCCTGAGCCAAGCAAATGAAACCCTTTTGTTTCTTGTCTGTAAACAAAACATCAAAGAAATAAACCAGAAAAGTGATATCTACCCTCAGCTGATGCAACAGACAATTGTGGAATGTTTAATGTGTGTTGAGATCCTCGTGTGAAGGAGCACAGATGTCATTAGGCTCCAACAGTGTTACCTGAGTGCAGCCAGGACTGCTGAGTGATGACACTACCACACTTCTGGCATTTTCTTAAGAAAAATCCCATGTTAATCTACAAAGCAGAGCTGCTTTCTGGAGCATTGGTTCCCCTTAGATTCCTATGTTTATTTTTCCCTTTTGACTTGGGATCTATAAAACTCCAAATGTGCTGATGCAGCTGATGATACAGTTTGCCTCCTTAGGGCTGAGGAGGTAACGGATGTTCTTCCTGACACAGAGGATGTGAAAGATCCCATCATGTTTTTTTAAGCATCCAGCTTTATCCACGATGCTCTTACTAAAGTCCTGTTGTGCTGCCAGTCCTTGTTTGGATGGTTCATGTAACACCAGCACAGGAAGGTGATGTGTCTCATGCCTTACCTAAGGCTGCTCATTCTTACTATTTATTCTTAGTGTTTGTCTGTTGCTTTGCCTCTTTCAACCCAGTTATTGTAGCTTGTGCAAGTGGACTTTTACCAGATCTATGGAGACCAAGGTTGCCATGGAAGAAAACAGGAGGGAATATGACTGTGCTTGCAAAGCAGCCTGTGTGAGGACGTTTGTGCTTGCACATGGAAGAACTGCACAATAATGGTTCAAGCATGGGAACTGTGTACTGGTCCAAGTTGTCACAAAACAAATCCAAATCACTGCAGGGTCCTGAAAAAGGAAATGCTGTTGTCAGAGTGCAGAGAAACAGAAGAAGGGAAGTACAAGAAAAGATGCTTTCCTGGCCTAGGGAAAGCTAACCTCATTTCGGCAGCGCTGTCTCTTGGTGCAAGTATATTTTCAGCTAAAATGAAATGAAACTTTGACTCTTCTTCACCTAGAAAAGTACTTTCTTTCCCCAGAAGTAACTCTGAGCAGGCTCTGCCCTGCTCCCTAAGAGGAGGACTGCAGTGCTGTGCTACTGAGCTGACTGTCAAAGGAGATAGGATCTGATGTCAGTCTGTGGGGAAAGACTCTGTGCTCCCTTGGGCACAAATGAATTAAACTGGGAGACCTGAACTGTAAAATCTGACAGTTAGCCTTGATCAAAACATGAATGTTTTATTTGACTTTAGTAGAGATTTTAAAGCAATACTGATCTGCTCCATTAAATAATGAGACTGAATCTACTGGAGATTTACTACCAGCATTAATTACAGCTCACAACTTTGCACAACCTAGGTGATATTTTGCTTAGTATTTTTTTAAGTGGCTGTGACCGAAGGTGATCATCCCAAAGTATGCATCTAAGCGTGACCACGTCTGTGGTCACTTTTTCTTCCTCCCTGGGTCATGCTCTTCCCAAATATCATTGCCATTTGAGTTTCTTATCACTGAACAAGGAATGTGTTTTACAGATGCTGAAGCAGCTGCTTGTCTCCATAAATTTTATGCTTGCTTCTTGATAAATCGAGATATTGCCTTTTGATTGCTGTAAAATTGAATCAGCTTACACAAACTGATGATCCTACTCCATAGACCAATTTCTTACTTTAATTTTACATCCCCTTAAGGCTGTTTTATTACACAATGAACCCTTTAGTATTTTTTAATGCTTCATGTTCTGAATCACTGAACTGAGACCCTGTGATAAATTGCTATTCTATGACACTTTGACTTCAATTTTTTGTAAGTAAACACTTCTGATTTGTTTAATATAATGAATACATTGAGCCGATCTTGCTGTACTAAAAGGCTTAAGTAACTCAAAAAAGCTTTGGCTGCCTCAGACAAATGAGGTACCATGAAGAAAACAAACCCACAGAAGCTTTAGGGTAGGTAGGTTCACAATTTTTGTCTTCATTTACAGTGTAGGAATGTTCTCTAGCATTAATGAAAACCATTTATTTGGGCCATCATTTGCATTTCAAAACACACTGAAACAATTACTGGTCTGTTGGTCTGCAGAAATGGATCTGAAAATTGAACTTGTGAACATTCCTGTGTGATGAAGTCTGGGGGATCCTGCTCTGGAAGGGAGGTTGGACTAGATGATCTTTTGAGGTCACTTCCAACTCCTAATGCTCTGTGGTTACATGGGGTACTTTGAGTCACACCTTAAGTTTGCTGTGTATGGACCTGGTGTTAGCATTTAAGGTGCTTAACTAAGTGAGAAACAGCTCAGCTCAAAGCAGCTGTCACTTAAACTCCCAGATAAACCACTTCCTATAGAACCCAGTTAAATCACTGGAACCATGTTACTCATACAAGGGAGACCTAACAAGGGCTTATAGCCAGTTTAAAATCACAAAGAATAAGCCAAAAGTGCAGCTTAATTTGTTTTTTCATTAACAGCCTTTTCCCACTCAGTAATAATCTACTTTATGTGCATCTGCTTTATGGGCACATCTCAGTCCCTTTCCATTGAAACAGATCTCCCCAAGTTATTGTCCTGGTCTCAGCTAGGATAGAGTTAATTTATTTTCTAGTAGTTATCCTTGCCATGCAGCGTAGGGAAGAGGATGTTTGGAGAGGACCATCCTGGCAAAGGGCTGTGAGAGGGAGCCAAAGGACAGGGGACCAGTTCTTCTCTTCAGCTGCCCTGTGAAGGCAGGTGAGTTGTATTTTGGAGATGGTGCCATGCTGTATCTTTCCTGACTGTGAATCGAGGAGTCCTCCTCTTAGCAAGACATGTAACGTGTGACTGAGCGGACCCCAAACAGAGGGGTCCCAGAATTAACTATTCCTTTAATTAAAGCTTGAGCTGGCTGTACAGGCTGTGAACCTACCTGCCTAGTGCTAGTGGTCTGCACACTTGTACTGAATAAACCAGAGCAAGAAAAAGGACACAGCATGTGGATTATGTCCCTTGATATTTTAGTGGGCAGAGCAACACGTCTCTCTTTAAAGCTCCTAATTAAGCAATAATTTGGTTTTACAAGCATGTGGCTATTAAATCTTGGATAATTTTCTTCCTTTTTTTTAAGCTTCTCTTGATCAAAGCCTTTACATTTCTAAACAACACTTTGCATTAGAAAGGGTTAAACTTGCCTAACTTAGGTCAGAAAGCTCCAAAAGACAGCTACATACCTGTGTGCTGCCCTTCCATCTTTGTCTTGTACAATGCAACCGGTTCTACCCCAAGCACCAGCCAATGCACAGACTGCACAGAAACACATTTATTTTGGTTTTCATATATTAATTTTTAAATAAATTTTTAAAAATTGTTCTCTGGAGTTTTTTTCTGTTCTGGTTTGCAAAACCCAGACTCAGATATTGTTCTGGAATTTCACAATAACGCTGCTGATGGAGTTTCCTGAGAAAGGGTACTATCTTCTAGTCAGAGTTTTGCCTGTGCTCTCGGACATTTATTAAGTGAGAAGGTCAGCGCAGAATAAAACCATGTGCATTCCATGGCAATCAGAACCTCTCAGGTATTCTTTATTTTTTCTGAATGATATGCAGCAAAATATCCCCAGACTTAGAGCAGACTGGTCAGATAAAGTTTTATGTGAGCTTCTAGTATTCACATAACAAGTGTTCCATCAGTTGCGTAACCTGCTAAACTGCTGCTCCTCCTCACCTTCTCCCTCTGCCAAAGTCACAGCAGTCCCTGTGAAGCACAGAGGCTGGGAGCTCAGCCCTGCAGCTTCAGGTAAACAGCCTGGTCAGAAACTGGGCACTGAAGCTTACCACTCTCAGGAGCAGAGTCTTAGCTTCATGCTAATGCTGCCATTCCCTTTCCTGAAGAGCGCTGCTTTGTTCACATAAATCATAGTGGGCCAGGTAGGAATCCCAAGGGGACTCGAGTCACTGGGGTTACACAAATGCCTTGTTAACCATAGTCAAAATTGATGTACTCAGCATGATTAACTTGTAGCTCCATTACAAAATGCCCATGTAAAACAGCAGAATAATGGCTTAACAGGAAAGGGGCATTTAAAAGAGGAAAAAAAGTGCAGACAGATGGGAAAGTATTTAACTGTGGTATGGAAACAAGTGTGCTGTAAAACAGACTCCAAATAGTTAGTAAGGCTTCTAAATTCAGACTAGGAGCTGCTTGCCCAGGCCAATTTCTGGGCTAGAAATAACACTTGGTTGTTGTCCTGTCCAATGCAGGCACAGCTTCTAAGATCAATAATCTGCCTCATTTATTATCTGGATATAAGTCACCAGTTGGTAAAAATGCCATGAAGTTTTTTCTTGCATTTTTAAATGATTAATCTACTTAGTAATTTAATCACAACGTTACACCTTCTGCTTTCCTACCAAGCCACCTCCAGAGACTGTAGTGATCCTGCTTTGATGAGTCTGTCCCTTCTAATCTAAATTAGCAGATGCAATGTGAGATCAAAGGCCAGCAAAAGGATCTGCCCAGCCCTGATGCTCATTAAGAGTGCCAAAACAGCAGGTTTCAGCTCAAAGCAGGCCTTCCACAGTCTTAGTGTTTTCAAAGGTATGTTAAGAAGCACTCAGAATTTTTGTTGAGTGACTGCAGAATCACAAGCAGCAGAGCTATGCCTTTCCACCTGTAGATGCAGTAGCTGGGAGCTGATGGTATGCATCCGACAGCTCTTTCGAATTGTCTGAGCATCCCAAATGTGTTGGCAACATCTCTCTCCCAAATTGCCCCCCCAGATAATATTTATTTATTTTCTCCGGGTCTGACTCCTCAAGAATTCAAACTGACTGGTCACGAAAAAGCCCTAATTTCTCCAGGCAGCCAGCGCCTTGTGACTTGGAGTGGGCACAAAAGTGATGTGAAATTCAGTGTTAACAGCAAGATCAATGCCCTGCAAACATGGGCCAAGCGCTGGGACAGGAGAGCTGCTCCATCACAGGGCAGTGTCCTGCTGATCTGGGACTGTCCAGGCTCTGGGATGAGGGGCTTTGAGAATGGAGCAGGGGCAGCTTTACCTGTCAGGGCTGGACCTCAGTATCCCCAAGAACTTTATAAATCTCCTAAATGTTGTCATTTAGGAGAGACTTTCTGCCTCAGCCCTGGAAAAATAATATGTTGTGGTTAACGGGATTGTATCTTACAACCCAGGAACCTGCATATTTCCAGATGATACTGACACGATGTTCAGTCTCTGCTGGCTGGAGAACATGAGATGATTGCTTAGTGAAGACCTGTCTTTGCTTTATGGACTTTCCCTTACTCAGGCCAAGCTGCTGTGTACCTGAGAATTCCGTATGGCATTTAAAAAGAATTTTAAAAAAACCCAAACCCAACAGCTCTGAAGTATCTGGAAATCTACATCATGTCACAAAGTCACGTTTGTATCTGATGTTTAAACATGTTTGTCCCTGGACATGTAGCTACACTCGGTGAGTGTTTCTCACTGGTATTTAGGAGTTTGAAGAGAACTTCTTTCTATGTAGTCCTTGCAATATATGCTACCAAAAAAAAAAAAGGACATGAGGTATTCCCCTCCTTTTTAGGGGGGGGAAACAATCTTAACTGGATGTCTCCAAGTTCAGGAATCACGTAACCAGTTCTGGTGTCTGTAAATGCTGCCAGAACACTCGGCAACCTTTTAGGGAAAAGAAATGTTTCTTGCTTGTCTTTCTGCAGGGCAGTACAAGGATTCACTAGGCAAACTGCCCAAAAATGAACGGGAAGTCATTCTGGGAAAGTATGAATTCAAGCCCATGTGCAGCAGCAGCAGGAGGGGTGAAGGAAGACAGAGCTGGTCCAGTATGGTGACTGCACTTTTTATGCACCTCATGTCAGCGAGTCTAATTGTTGATAGAAAGGATATTAACATTTTTACCAATCCAAACAAAAAGCAAATTCATTAGTGCCATGAGAGAATAATTATCAGATTGTCCACAGGTAGTTACGCAGCTAATGACCTGAAGAGGGGAGTGTAATTAGAGCCTTCACTCAGAGCTTCACTCACTCTAACACCCTTCCCTGCCTCTTCCTTTATGTTCTGTTCATTAAAACTGTACAGATCATTAACTCATTAATAACCACAGAATGCAAATGCAGTGGAGTGAATTTAACGTCTCCTTGGTTGTGAAGTATGTTCCACTCCTGGAGTGATCATTTTTTACAACTGCTATTAGAGTCGTTCTGTCAATGAAAGAAGCTCCTCCAAAAAAAAGATTAAAGCTAACAAGAATTAATATTTCACTGCTAAATGGCAAAGCCAGCCACCAGACAAGGAAGGGATGAGCTGCTGCACTAAAAGGTGCCATTCAGAATGTTATTCTCTTCACTTTCTTGAAATAAAGAGCTGTTTCTTGCCCTTTTTCTGATGCAGTACAGAAACACTGACCTGTATCTTCTCCGAGATTACGCCGTTCACAGAGGTTAGGCAGAAAAACCTGTGGAAAAACTGGGATAATTTCTGCATAATAACCACCTGCATAACATATCACATCATATGTGTCCACACACATATGATTCCTCACATCTGAGCTCACATCTGAGCTCCACGTGGGCCAGCTAAGGACAGATGTGCTGTGTGCCACCTGTGCCTGCAACGTCCCCTTAACTCACTGGAGACTTTTAGAGTCAAGAACAAATAATAAAAGATCTCAAAACAGAAGCACTATTTGATTTCCTCTCATCATTAAAAGTCCATCAATGCCTGTATGTAGACCCAAGATGAAGTCTGGAGACGATGGGTGGCCTTGCAGATTGTGTCTGAGAGCCTCAGGGTCAAGCCTTGGCTATGCCACGTTTCCTCCAAGCTGCTCTGCCTGAGCTCCTGAGGGCTGGGATTTCAAACCAGCCCCTCTTCCACTATCCTGATCTCAGGAAAGACATCGCTGCCTAATGGGAAGTCTTTTCAGACCTTTTTTTTGTGACCTTCAGTTTTTCTGCACCTCAAATCCCCATCTTTCAAAGGAAGATGCAGGTTTCTCCATCGCTGTTGTAACAAAGCTCTGTTTGGAGGCAGAGAACAGGGAGAAGGGGCGTGCTCGCCCAGGTACTGCTCCAGAACCACACCACCAACTTCAGCATTCTCTTTTATACAGTGTGACATATCTGGGGTGCCTTACATAGCTTTTATTCATGATTAAAACTCTGAGGACACAACAGTTCACCCGGATCAGCCTGCTGGCCTTTCTCTAGGCAGTTCAGTTAGCTTTAAAAAATGACTACACCTTTGCAAGTATCATAGCAATAAAAGTTAATTAACACAGCACTTAATCAGATTTTTGGGTCCAAATACATCAGGTATAATGTCATTTTCATTAATGTCCTCCAATATTTTTATTTCTGGAGACTCTGTAAAAGTACTGTTAATGGACTTGAGAAGAAGAGACAATTTTCTTGCTGAACCGAGGCCGTGTGATTAAGTGCTCAGTCTCTGGTAACAAATGAATGCAACAACCTTTAAATCCTTTCCTTACAGCCAAATTAATGTATTTCTCATAATAATATTGCTGGAAATCTAGACAGGCCAGTGCATCTTTGTGACTGGATCTGCATGAGTCAGATTTACAATGCTGCACTGAGAAAGAAAAGAGAAAGGGCTCTGATGACAAGTTGATAAACAAGTTAAAATAATATAATTTGCACTGTGTCATTTGTATGCTGTCAGCATACGTATAATTCCAAAAATTACTGTGGGTAAATCCATTATAGGTCTGCTAAGTGCTGCTGTTGGGTACATGGAGTCCTGACGCCTCACGATGCTTTATACCTGGTAGGAATTGGCATGGCAGAGCCATGCAGCTCCCAGCTGGAAGATGAAAGTCACACTCCCTTGTCTAGCAGCACTCACATTTAAACTCGATATCAACATTACAGTCTCATCCTAATTCAAATTCCCTTGTGCTAATAGTGCTTAAGTCTTAATTGCACATTTAATCCTAAGAATTACAGAATCACCCTGGTAAATTAGACAGGAAAAAATACAATGGACATAGACACCAAAGCAAATCACACAGGAAAAAGACAAAGGCATTTTCTATTTTACAGGAATTTCTTTTTGAAAGCTCTGTGTGCACACGCACACAAAGCCCCGTGTAAAAAGCATTCTGTATTTGAAGGGAGAGACAGGTTTGGGTTTTTTTATCACAGTAATTAAAATACTTTGCCTCAAAGAGAAAAATCAATCCTATCTACGGGCTCTCTGAACCTGAGGCTTCAGAACCATCAATGAACTTGGCTAAATGACTACAGTCACCAGGGAAAGAAATGTTACAAAGTTTGTGGAGTAATGAACTGATACTGGAAGCTAAAAGAGACAGGAACGTTCAGCATCAATGCTGAAATGTCACAACTGCAGTTTCTCCCCGGGGCACAGAGCTCACACAGCACCACTGCTCTGGGAAGAGTCAGAATAGGACTTTGAGCCACCATACATGGACATTAGAGAAAATCTCGCTGGAAGTGTCACTGTATCACGGGTGTTACTGATGTTTCTTTATACAGAAAAGGCCTTTTTGTTAGGGCTGCAATGCCAAATGAATGATACTCTGATTTCATAATTACGCTGCTGGCTACTGTCACATCGTTAGAACAGGGCAAAAATAGATCTCACTTTTTTTCTGAAAAGTTGCCCTTTTCTCACTGTGAAGTCATTTGTTCATAGAAACTTTGAAAGCTTTTTATAAGGAATCCAAAAGTATGAAACTGGTCTGGAGGCTGACCGAAGGCAGGATGAAAGACACAATCTAACCCTGCTTCTGACAGCAGGAATAGTTTTGCTTTGTATCCAGCTCAATTCCAGAGTCGATGCTCAGAAAATTGATTCAACTGCTTTTAGTTTAACTGCCATCAAAACCAAATTGATACTATGGGGGAAAATAAAAATGATAAATTAAGATTCTTTTGACAACAGAACTGTGTGTTTGTTCATGAACTGGAAGGAGAAGCTACCGGTCTTTTTACTGCTCCATCTGATCCTTGCAGGTGTTGCTATTAGCAGTGAAGACAGCAGCACGCCAGCAAAAGGAGCTCACAGTGCTGAGTGATACCAGATTACAGTAAGGCTGAGAGAGGTACAAATCCTTAAGGTGTGAGTTTTCCTTCAGAGGCTCATGGTGACATCTGAGGGGACTTCTCTTCTGTGATATGCAACTTACTGTGTTTTGCTGCAGTAACCAGTGGTGTCACAGCCCTAAGTACTTGGAATCCCAGACAATCTGCATCTTAGGTCACTAAATCCTGAGAAAGCCAGCGCCCAGGTGGCATTTGTTGCTTTCCATGATGGGGTGTAAAGAAATCCAGAAACCCTGGGAAACTCTGCCTATGAACCTTCCACTTTTCAGTGCCATTTGCTTTGGTATCAGCTGGGAGTTGCTGGTCAGACCAAGCCATCCCAACATCAGCCAACACCAGCATGTCCACTTTGCTGCAGTAATCCAGCTGTGTTGATATCGATGTCATGATGGTTGAGGTTGTGTGTCAGTATTTCCCTGAATATTTTCATCTGACTGCCCTGCTGACATACTCCCTCTTTCAGAGCACCAAATAACATCAAACCTGGCAGTCTTCTAATGCTGTTGTCTTCCATTCCAGAAATTAGACCAGATATAAGACAGTGAGGTGTGCTGTAATGATCAGGGTTTCAGCTCTCTAGAAGACTGCTAAGCCCTAAAAGTATTTAAAAGAAAACTTCTTCCCACCTTGAACGTGCAGTGTGGTAAGCAGATGAAATCTTTCCTGAGCTGTACGCATTATCAGTGGCAAATCTGTGATGCCTTGTAGAGAAAATGAGATAAAGTACCCACTTCACAGACCCTTAATTTAATCTAGAGACTGGTACCATATTGCTTCCATGCTTTATTTCTTAAAAAAATTTTAAAAAAAGAAGAAAAAAGAAAAAACCCAACAAAACCTACAGAAGACAGACAGGCTGCGCTGATGATGTCTGACAGCTCTTTGTCCAAGAGACACCCTCCAATAATGTACTTCCAAACTAGCAGAAATGTTCATGGCTAACATATGTTGTGGATTATAATGAGTAATGACAGGCTGTGATACAAAATGACACGTGCAATGTCCTGTTCCTTCAAGTTTATTAGAAGTCCCCACCTCTCGAGCCAAGCTGACAATCAGCTTCGTGACTTGTAGTGCACATGCTTGTTTCTGGGGGGCAGCTATCAGCAAATGCACAGGATCTGGTGCTTGTAAAACTTCACAGTCTGTTTAACTGCGTTCACAAAGCAGCGCTGGCCCATCAATGGCACAAGGGCCAGCACGCAGCATCTGCCAGGCTTGCTGTCACACAACAGTCTCATGATGCCCTCACCAACTCATCCTGACTCGCTGTGGATGCCTTCCTGGTTTGTGTCCAATTCCATTTCTGGTTGCATTCCTGAGAAGCAATCCTCCCTTCCCTGGGACATGCTAAATCCCCAAGGCTCCTGAGGGAATTTTACGGGTGTTACAGATACTTCTCTTGGAGAATCTAACTTGCAGGTCACTGTGAAAGTCCAAGCAGGTCTTGACAGTGTCAAATTCACTGGTAAGAAAGAGAGCAGAAAGGTGATTCTGTACTGTTCTGGCATACCTCACTGGCTTCATCTCTTCTGTATTTTAAGTTTACCATGAGCCAAGCACTGGACTGTATTACTCTCAAAAAGGCATTCTAGCAGTGTGCTGTCCAAGACAGGATCAGCTTTGCTGTTCATTCTTTTTTGTCAGTGGTAATGAAAATGGCACTTTTGAAATCCCACCTTCCCTTTGAGGGGACAAAGCAAGGCCCAAGGAGCAGAGGAGTACATACAGCTACTTGCTATTGTTGATGGGATGGGAACTAAGCAAGGCACTGGTACACTACATTTTCTAACAGATTTGTGTAGCTATTCAGCACTTCATCCACTTGGTCCTGTTTCTTTCTTAGTATTTGTCAAGGTTTCTACTGTCTCTGAACACAGAATCATAGAATGTTTAGGATTGGAAGGGACCTTAATAATTGGTCTTTTTTTCCCTCTGCCAGCCCAGCAGAACCTCAAAATTAAAAGCTTGTACACTATTTATAGAACTTGGACATAGATCATAATTTTACCTGAAGCTCCAAAAAGCCTGTGGTGGGTTATCTTCATTTATAACTATTTTATAACTCTATGACTGTTTGCCTGGTTTGGATTAGGGATGAAACAGGTTTTATCTGGGTACCTGTCTAGTCCAGTGTTGCACACCCTGATTCTAGATCACTCCTTCCACTCTTTACTGATGATCCTTCATAAATCAATCTGGGCTCAGTCTTGCTCTGACCCTCATGAGCTATGAAGTCATGAGGAGCTTGCAGACATGTATCAGGTAGCCAGGGCTCATTGTGCATTCATTGTTCATGCAACAACGGTTTGAGATAAGAAACCCAGATAAAGCATGATACAAGCATTATGAGCAATAGAATACTCTGCTCTTGGCAAGAAAACACCTTGTGTATCATCTTTGTTATCTTTAAAGGTCAGTGGATGGGACCACACACAATATTCAGGGGTATTAATGTGCCTAATGGCTTGCTCACAAATTTGGTACCTATCTAGCTGTAAAAACTGCAGTATTTACAGTAATTAGACACTATTTGACCGATCTGTTCCCTGCTGCTGCTTAATACTTGTAACTCCCACCAATTTCTGGCAGCTGAAGGTGTTCAGCATTTGTGAATATCCCAGAACTCTCTCCTCTGTTTATATAGCAATGGGTTCCTGATCTGAGAGCAGATCCTTAGCATCACTCCGGATAGTGTCCTGGCCACAGGCTCATGTGAAAAGGTCTCACATAATCTACGTCACACGGATTAAGCAGCCCATGTTCCTTCCCCCACATGGGAAGAAGTCTGGAATTGGACTACCAGAAAGACATCCCGCACTCAGCCTTCATCCAGCTTTGCTCTGCTGGTCAGCCAGGACACAGCACAGTGGCTTGTAGCCCTGGTGTATGCTATTTCAGTCCAAGGTTTGGAAAACTTGAGACCTACTGCATTTATGTAATGCAATTTTTGTGTCTATGAACAATATATCTGATTAAGCCAAAAATTATTCTGGATAGTGCATATATGCAGAGCTTCCCACAAAAGCTGGGCTCACTATGCAGATCTGCAACACAAACACCTCTAACCAAAACCTTTTGGTAAGCTCCACTTACAGCCAAAAATGCCTGAGATTTCCAAACATAAGGCAGCCCAGTGTGAGCTCCTGGGTGCATCCAGTACACTCTCCCATTCCCATCTGCTAGTTCTACCAGGCCAGGCAGCAATTCTTCAGACAATCACCAGACCGTTGTTTCCAGCAGGAAGAGGACACATCCAAATCACCAGGCACAAACAGGCTTGCTTGGGTTTTATATTTGAAAAAGGTAATGCCTAAACTTGGCACGGCTCCTTAAAAGGCAAAGCTCTGTACTCATGTCCTAGTGTAGCCTGGCAAAAAAAGAGAGAAAATCAAGCATCATTGATTCTGTTGTCCTGGAAGTCAAAAGCAGGTTGGAGAGTGGACAGGTCCAGCATTGTTCTGGTGCAACTAATTATTTAATCACTGAAAGAATTTTTAAGAATGATGTAAGAAAAAAAACATTAATTGAAAGCTGGTTACAATGGAGGGAGGGCCAGGCCCAAGGGAATGGCCTTCAGCTGCAGGAGGGCAGCTGGAGAGGGGCTGGGAGGCAGAAATCCTTCCCGGGGAGGAGGGAGGTCCTGGCACAGGGTGCCCAGAGAAGTTGGGGCTGCCCCAGGATCCCTGGCAGATCTCATGGCCGGGTTGGATGGGGCTTTGGGCACCCTGGGCTGGGGGGGTGTCCCTGCCCATGGCGGGGGTGCACTGGAGGGTCTGAGGGCCCTGTCCAGCCAAACCAGTCTGGGACTCTGTCATTCCACAATTAATTATCACCTTGAACATAAATGTTCTGTTTGAATTACACAGAAAAAACAAATACAATTACATCCTTGTTTTCAGAATTAACTAGTGAGCTCTGAAAACAGCTTTTTGCTTTGTACCTGCCACTCTGTATCAAACAATCAAATAACTTAAATCTCATCAAATGAACTCCCAAAGTCATTGAAGAGATAATAAACTAGGTTACAACACTCATCTGGTATACAGTTAAATGTCTTTCATATATGTTTAAGTGGTTATTAATCTCTGAATTAGTTCAGAATACATTAACCTTCAAGGTAAATTAGATCAATCAAGAAAATGACTCACAAGACTAGGTCTGTCTTTTTTTTGCTCAGATTCAGAGTGTGTGCCAAGAATATAACAACAGGGGGAGAAAGCACTCAAAGGCAGCTTTTCCCTGAAAGTATGACATTTATCATCCAGAGGGGCTGGACATTCACGCAGTGCTTGATGCTTATGGATAAAGTTGTTTCTTAGGATAAGAGGGATCAATGACCAGAGGAGAACAAAGTGTTTACAACTGTGCTATAGGGGAATTACGCTGCAAATGCAGAAAGAGATGAAGCTCATGAAAATTAGGTGTAATCATACCCTCAGCTCAATTTATTTTCCACTCTGGGTTTATGGAGCCTTTGCTTAATTATAGAAGGGCCTGAAAAGCTTATTCTGTTTCATTTTGCATATGGCACACAGGCTAGACATTGGTCACACTCTGCTTCAAAACTACCAAATCACCAGCTTTGTGACTTCAGATCTTGCAGGAAAGAGGTACGTCAGTGCTCCTGCGGGGATGGACAACCACTGCGGTCACTGTACGTAACGCAGTGCTGTGCTGTAGCAGCTTTGTGTAGCTGGGTTTTAATGGAGAACAGGGGTGCTGCTGAGATGGCTTCTGCAAGCAGCAACTAGAAGCTCTCTGCAGGCCCCAGAAGGTAAACATCAGCCAATTCAAAGCCAGAGTTGCTGCTTACCAGGGCCGAGCCAATTGACAGACACATTTTGCCACCAGAGAAGGGAGTGAGGAGATATAACAAACCATGCAGACACCAAGCCCAGGGAAGAAGGAGGAGGGGGGAAGAATGAGACACTTGGGGTGCCAGAGAGGGAGGTTCCCCTGCAGCCCGTGGAGAAGACCATGGTGGAACAGGTGTCCCCTCGCAGCCTGTGTGTAAGGACAGGGAGCAGAGACCATCTACAGCCTGTGAAGAGATTGATCCATGCCTCAGCAGGTTTGCCAGGGGACTTGTGACTCTGTGGGGAACCAGGCCGGAGCAGTCTGGGCCCAAAGGTCACCACCCCATCGAAGGGGCTGTGCTGAGGCATGTGGTAAGGAGATGACTACCCAATAGAAAGGACTCATGCTGGAGAAGTTCGTGGAGGACTGTCTCCCTTGGGTGGGACCCCATAGTGCCACAGGGGAAGGAGGTGTGTGTGGAACCTACAAACTCCATGTTTAGCCACTATTTTCTAAAGGAGTATGAAAATATTAGCACTGAGCAGCAAGAAGATTGCCCTGACGTGAAGCACTCCCATTGAATGGGAATGGCTGATGGTGGAAGCTTTGTGGTGGTTCATGCCAACGATCGGTTTTGCTGTTGCAAAATGCCACGCAGAGTTTATCCTGGCTTAGCTGACAAGTGATAAGTTGCTAAGATAAACTCAGGCCCCTATGTTTGTGAGAAGATAACTATTTTTACAGGCTGCTCCTGATCACACCAGCAATCCACGTCACTACTTCTGATGCTATATTCCAAATCTACTCAAGATACAAGAGCTGTGACAATAGGTGTGCTCTCTCTAACTATAGGTAGTAAGCACACCTTTTGTGCATAGTCACAACACTGAAAAATGGAAGGAAATTGATATCTGGAAACTTTTCCTTTGGCTGGTAAGGGGATTATTGTATTAAAACTTCAAAGGCTGCAGTTTGCCTTGACAGGAGAATATCCAGAAGCACGAGATCCAAAGTGCTGATAGATGACATATTAAGGCTCAATGTGCAGCTTTACAAATGGACAAAAAAAATCTCAAGCGTAAATCAGACTGCCTTTTAATCCCAGCATAGCACGTCCCAAGGTAAAAGGAAATCCAGATAGGACTTGCAAAGATCTGAGAGCATGATGGGAAGGCAGGAACACTGAATGCAGCCTCTGGTTTGCAGATACTGCAGATTAAACTACTGAATTAGGAAAGCATTTTGCTAATAGGACTATACAAATATCTGCCAAAATATTTGTATAGTCCTATTGTTTTCAGTGAGACTGCTTACAGGCTAGGGGCACACGTACTCTTCAGGACTTTGCTAGACCTGAATTTAAGAGATCTGCCCCCAAATCTGGCCACTCAGGGACACAAAATCTGTTCCTCAGCTCTTCCAAGCTGCACCTGCTGAGATAATGTTCCTACTTCAGCCTAATTGCAGAGATTCAAGTAAAAGCTTTGTCCTTGTGCATCTAGGAATAAAGAGAGCATTTCAGCAATCTTGCTGCAATTAAATACAAGGCTGAATGTGCATGCTGTAATTAAAAATACGTCTGTTTCTTTAAAACAAATCAGTTTTAATTGGCATTCTAATTGAAAGCCCATTAAACATAGTGATAAATGCTATCTGAGAGATTATTTAAAATCTTGACACCTCCATGATGCTTTATGAAGCTCTGAAAACATTGACTAATTTACCCTTGCAATAGCTGAGATGGATACATAAATATATCTAAGCTAAACTGAGGAGGAGAAAAAGAACTGAATAGAAATTTGGTTTCAAAAATTTCAAATTAATTAAAATATTCCCATAGAATCCAGTCAAAATGAGCAGTTGTATTGAGAACACTGTCCTGAAATGCTCTGTGTTCACATTAGCATCAGAAAGGCCAAACCAGCTTGGCTTAAAAATCCTTTTAGCCCTCATCATTCCTTTGAGAGTGACTCAGTGTGGCCAAGACACACGTGAGTGTGAAACAGAACCAACCTGTGGCAACGTTCCCTCTGCGTAGCCCCTCAGCCTGGAGAACCATTGCACTGACTTCCTCAGACAGAGGTGTTATCTTTGTGATTTTTATGTAGAACATGAAGGCAATCTTCAGGCAGTGACTTTGAAATTATCTGTCTGGAGAGAAATTGTCTCTTTCCTGTGTTAATGGTTGACTTACGCCTTAAAACATGAAGTTAATGGTAAGAGTTGGACTGACTCCATCAATATTAAGTGCACTTTGCAGCCTCACTGGGATTTTGTCTTAATCCTTCCACTTGTAATATACTCTTGGCTCAGAGACTTTGGTGGTGCTCCTCAGGAGGTTGCCACTGTGGAGGAATTTACTCTCAAGAATACTGCTAGCTATGAGAAAAAGAAGCAAATTCAAAACAAATAGAGCTGCCTAGACAAAAAAATCAAATGTCAGATGAAAAAGCAGTCATTTAACTAAAACCCTCATTCTAATTAACTTAATGGTTGCTATCATTCTAACAACATCCTTAACATGAGATTTGTGTCCAATTAAACAGGTTACTTTTCAAATCTTTCCTACTTTTAATAAAGCTGATGTGACAGTGCTGGAGACCAAAAATTATTTAGTGAATTTCCTGAATAATTGATCTAATAAAGTCACTCTATCTGTGGCCAATTTGCAAACAGAATGGGAAACTATGCATTTGAATAAACTGTCCATCATGGATTATTAGTCTTATCTAACAGCTCTTCGCATGGGGCGGGCTTTTCTTCATGTGTCAACTCTAAGGAGACACATTATTAAAACAGCACCTAATTCTGTATTTACCATCACTGAAGAGGCAAGTTAAAGTTTTCTGTCACCCCACATAGTCTCCATTAAAATGGTTCCTGGGTGTAACTGTTTTGTTTTAGCAAAGCTTTAACACTGACTGGATTTTTGTGCAGAAAATAGGCTTTTTATTATTATTATTATCAGAGAGTAATAGATGCATCTTCTAAAAGAAAGGCAGCAAAATTGTGGAGCTTAAACTTCTGCCAGTTTATAAATCGCAGTATACTCCAAAGGATACCCTCTGCATGCCACAATACTTGTCTGTCTGCAACTTTTATGAACTAGTTCAGACACAATATAACACAACTTGCACCACCTCTGAAAAGTAAACCCCAACAGACTGTTGTATAAATGTCAGCATGTCTTTACCTCTCTTCCTCTTCTAATGACCGCTGTACATAGCGGGCTCGGGCTGACAAACAGGCATCCAAAGCTCCAGCTCTTCCAAATAGACTTTCATGCTTGAAATCCAGCTTTTCTCAATCCAGACACATGGCTAGCTGAAACCAGGACAATGACATAGACTTTGTGCCTGTAGCTACAATAGAGGGGACATCACAGCTCTCTGGCTCTGGTCCACTCACTGTAACAACAGCCACAGGAAAAGAATTTTCCTCTCCTTAGGGACTAAGAAACAATCGCTCCTCTCTGACTTAACATTTTGCAGGCACCGGGCACATTTTAGCTGCAATCACTGCTCTGTACACTGCTTTGGAAAGCTGAGATAAGCATTCCGAATACCTGCCTTACAGGGAACAGAGATGAAATAAGATTAGCCCTTTTGAACAGGCAAGAGAAAAGGGGGTGGGGGGAGAATAAAGAAATAAATTCCAGAGAGCTACTAAAAATTCGCTTCTTCACCTGAATAATTACTTGTGATACCCTCCGAAATACCAGCGTCGCACTAAGGGGTTTATCATTTGAAGTGGCATTTCCATGGTAGCCAGTACTATGACTATAATCTCTTCCAAGCTTTTAAATGCTCTAATAAAGCTCAATATCAATAATCAAGGAAGGAACAGTTGTAGGCTCTGCTGTACTTTTCATCTCGTTATTCTTTATCAAATGGCTGTGTCCTTTCCCCCCACAGCAATGCCACCGTGCCTGCTGACTGCACCCCTTTTTAAGCCACAGGGGAGAAAGAAAATATGAGGAGTAATGAATGACATGTGGCTTTTCAAATTTTCCATTTGTGAAAAAAATAATAATAAAATCTTGAAAATTACATTGCAGAGACCTTAAAAAAATTACGTATATGCCAGCCAACTCTTTCCAATTTCAGCTTCTCCTGGTCTCTCTCAAGACAAGACCAATTACTGCTTTTTGTTCTAAATCAGCATTTCTCACAGGCCTGGATCAATTTTGTGTCAATTCTAATACAACATCTAGGGAAAAGTTAAGCTATTTGCTTAATGCAAATCACATCCAACTTTTCCAGACTTTGAGTTGAGGACATTTACTTCTGTAAGGGCTCATTTGGGCTTGGCATGTGGGGGCTACAGAGAGGTAAAGTTCCTGTTCAACTCCCTTCCTCGAGCCTAATGCATCTGGGGCACTCAGCAATGGCTCAGCAGACAAGGGTCAGCTCTAACTCATCAGTAAAACAAATCCTAACCATGGGGAAAAGCAGGCTGAGTGCTGGCAATGTCCCTGCTCCACACTGCTGCTTCTGTAACAGCAAAGATTGACATAGAAGAGGCGTCGATGCCCAAAACTGTCATCTCTTCTTGTTCCCAACTCCAGTCATAAGATTCCCTATGAACTCTGCATCACAATAAAAGAAAGAATTCAGAGGAACTGCCACAGCTTTCTCTTACTGCCATAAAATTCAGTTCCTTTCAATGAAGATATTAACAAATAGAAAACAAAAATGGGGGGGGAAATCACAAAAACCTTTAGTTTCTCATTGTTTCCATGCCTAATTCCATACCCAGTGATTTTGTACAAATGCCACAGCAATGCACTTGCAAAATCTGTGCAAGTAAGCATAAAGCTCAGCTGTTTTTCCAAAGCTTTGCTTGGTTTTCCAGGTGAGCTCAGAAGCCCTTTTGGAAAAAGCTGGGGTGGAACTCATTAGCAGCTGTGAGCAGAATACCCTACTGCATCTGTTGTCTGGGAAATACAGCACAGACATTCCAAAGATTGATGGTGCCACCTCTTCATAGTGAGCTCTACATTGGCTCTTAGATCTTTCTTACTCCGCTGCTTCCAAATGAACCATAATAGCTGTGAAATGGAAATAATTCTTTCTCTCTCTTTTGAGCTGCTGCAAATTTCCGTGTTTGCTTTGTGCTTTAAATAAATTGTTCCTGTATAATTACGCAGACTACTACAGCTCATTAATTCAGTTCTATTTCACAACCAAAAGACTAAGACAGCAGCATTTTCAAAGCTGAACTAGAACTTTCTCCTTTCATTATGCTGATTAACAGGATAGAATGTGACACAACTTGGTTCACATACTTCAGCTAGGTGTAAGTGAAGTGGCACATCAATGCATAACAACGAACTTTTATTTGAAAAACAGGACCGCAGAAACTTAGATGTGCACACGAATGAGAAGGTAGTCACTGGAAATAGCTGTGAACTTTCAGAAAACTTAAGTTATGGATAATCTTTTACTTGCTCTTTTCAGAGTTCATTACAGCTAAGGAGAATTTGATTCCAGCTCTGAAATAATCACTTTTCATCTTACATTATTTTAACTGTATGATTATTTCTTCCAGTTTGTGAATGCTGTTCATTATCTTAGCATCCACACACCTTCACTAATTGAAATAACCATTTCAGCATGAAGCTACCAGAAGACCTTAAATGCATATTTTTCAGTGTGCTAAGAAGTGTGCATGCTCTAGTCAAGACTAATCCAGAACTCATTGTCAATGCATTAAATCCAATATGGAAGAGAAAGCAAGCTGTGTATTCTCCATGGCAATACCAAGGACTGATGAAAATTGTAGGTTACAGGAACATTCTGAAAATTTTCGTAATTTCTGTATCAACTTTGTCATCAAGAACTTCACCTTTGAAATATGAGGTAATTGAAACCAGCATTTAAGCGGCAGAGGAAAAGAGCCTGTGCTCTCCCCCACATGTCCTGTTTAGTATCAGAAAAGCTTCACAAGCTATTCAGACTTGACATGAAACTCAGGAAATTCTTGCGATAATTCCTATGCTAACCACAAAGTTCCTGCATGTTGTCATAGCAACAGGCATCAGTTGAAACTTCATGATGATATTAAATAAATCTTTGCTTTGATATAAAATGCAATTTCATTTTATTAGATGTTCATCATATCAAATATAATGGCAATAAAATTATGTGTCAAGAAGTTTAGTCAGTGACAGTAAATAAAAGTCAGCCTGATGTGAAACTCTGGTGCTGGTGTCACCAAGGAGCCTCACAAACACACACAGCTACTTATCAGCCTGTTGTCTGGAGACCTGAAAGCTAGCAAGCCCAAGCTAGCTGTAACAATGTAAAGCACCAGTGGAATGTCTCTTCCGGGCACAGGGGCTGGGATGCAAATGCCTGTTGGTGAGCATCGCAACCAATGCAACACTTTGGGTCTCCTTTGACATCAAGGAAGCCACCACAGTAGAAAGTAACTATCAGATAGGTAAAATAAAGGGGGTTGAACTTCACATTGGACACAGTAACTGGCAGACTTTACAAAGCTGACTACAAGCTTGTCCTTTACCCATTTATTTTCTTCAAAGATAAAAAAAACCCAAACAAAAAACCCACAGCCAGCCAACCCACATCTGTCTGCAGAGTGACATAGGTTCACTTCACCTCAGGGAACTTTGTATCACTAACAACAAGGTGTCAAGAGAAGTTACTGGACAGGTAAACACAAGTGTTACAATGTGCTCCTTGGCTACTAATATCAGTATGTTCCTGCTCACTGTATCACATCAGAGTGAACAACAAGGAGAACATCAGGAGGACCTGCAGTCTGAGAGGGGGTAACTGCAAAACCCCTGCAACAGCAATCTCACAGTAACATCTGCAAGCAGTCACAGAGCTACCCTGTATCACTCATGTACAGGGAGGGTGAAGAGTACAGAAACAAAGACATCCCCAGCTGTAGCTCCATCAAATGTTGTAGGACAAAAGTAACTGCAGAATTTATTTTACTTGTTGATTTTGATACCACTTCTGTGAAATCAAGTCACAACCATAATAACATATAATCATGACCAAAAGTCTTCTACAGTGAAGTCTCTTTTGCGCCTTTTAAAAAAAAAAAATAGTAATTCTTAATATTTGGATTTGCCTACATATGCATTGTAGTGACTTTTTCTGCCAAGTGCACAGCATACCAACACGGTCCCATCTGCTTAGACAGTCTATATGTATTTCAGTACCTCTACCTGGCTCCAATAAGCCGACCAGATTTACTCTGCTGCAGTCTGAAAAGAAGCTGGGGAGAAGGAGGAAGAGTTGTAGAGCTGAAGGAGGCCTGCCTTCACGAGGGATCTTGGCCACAGACATGAAATGAGCAGGTTTATCATATTTCTCTCTTCTGCAGAGTAATTCCAGATACAGCAAGGACAACGCACAAATTCAACTAGTGAATCTGAGGGACATCTCTCTGTCAGCCTATCTAACCATGCATCCGTTTACAATTCTTATCTCAAGTGGTATCTCCATGTAAGCAACTGAATGAGCCAAGGAGGGGAAAAACAGGCTGTCTCCCTTAATGATTCTGATTTTGGATCTCAAATGAAAAAATATACAGGAAATTTTCTTAATAGCTAAAGGAAATGGCCAGTACATGTTAGTATTGGTCAAGCCTCTATTTCGACATCACTGACATCTCTCCTCTTGCCAAACAAGCAGTGACAAAGCCAGAGCAGACTGCAGTGGTCATCCCAAAACAAATCCTTGATGAACACATGTTATAACCCTGTGCTCCACCGCTCAGCACTCCCAAGTGTGGGGCTTGCTGGCATAAGTAGAGAGGCCACCTAATGCTATCTGCAGCTTATAAATTGAGATCAAAGTCATAGTATGAGAAGCAGCTCTGGAGAGAATAACGCACAAAAGATTTCTGTGAATCAGCAGAAAATGGCTGCTGTTCTACTCAGGTCATTTTTCACTACCTCTCCTTGGTAGCTGGGCACAGACCCCTTAGCTGTGGCCTGCTCCATCTCTTGCTGAAGGAAATCCTTCCCAGCCACTTAAACTGGCATTTGTTGCACTGTGTTCTGTGCAGTCTGATCAGCAGCTAACATTTAATTATAAAATAATTTGTTTTTCTCTATGACTCATACAATCAATAGAAGGGCAAACTTGGTTGTAAATAATTTCTATTAGGCCTTATCATGCCTATATACATCCACAGTTTCTCCCCCTCTTCCATGATTCAGACTATTAGAATAACATCAGATAAATTATCTGAACCACTGACTCATACAAACCAAACTCCTTAATTCTGTTGCTCCTACAGCAAACGTGGTCTCAGTATTCAGCATTCAATCTTTTTGCTCTTTGAAGTGATAGTTAATACCACAAAATTATCTGTACTTTGGCTACACACCACTGCCTATAATTACTGAATAATTATCAACCACGTTTATGTTATGGAGTGTAATGGTATCTGAGGATCTTCTGGAGGAAGAGAGCAATAATGAAGGTTCCGTTGGAGAAGGTTATGCTAGAGATCATCTGAAGAACACTTATATCAGCTGACAAGATACAGAACCAGAAACAAGCCCCTGATAATAAGTAGAATAATTGTGTGCTACTGTGTTTTACAGAGTTTTTATCACACTACTTTGAAGAACTGCTAAGTCAAGTCACCCTGACATCAAGCACTGATATGAACTGTGTTTCACAGGCTGCAGGTTTGCTGTTTGCCTGCTTTAACTGCTGCAACCAAGTGAAAATCATCACTGGTGGCTCTATGACTTGCAGAACAAGAACAGGGTGGGAGCTGTACTTTAACACAAAGATGGACCCGCATAGTTAATTCGATCATTAGGAGATCATTGTCCCAGTGCTCTAAACAAAGCCCTTGGATTAAAATAACACTCAGTATTTTTACAGTGTGTTTTATCTTTGAAGTGCTTTACAAATGTGACTCCCTCCACAAACTATTTGCATTCTGACAACGGTATTAAAAAAGCTGTGTATTTTCAAGTGCAGCTACGTGATTCCTGGCATGTACAGAGGTGCACAGAGGATCAGGTTTCTCATGTACTTGTATTATCTGAACAAGGTAACTGTAAGGCAAACTTTGAGACAACAGAAATTTCCAACCTACTAAAGAGTACTTTGAAGATGGGACACTAAACATAATAAATGCCAATTGAAAAATAATTGGATATATTCACAAGGGAAGAGAAAAATTCCTAAAACAAAAGAACAGGACTCTGCCAAATACTTTCAAGCAACTGATGGATGACCTGCAAATTAACTTCTACAATAATAATAAAAAACCCCCAGTTTCCTGCATGTTCTGGCTTATGCATATAAAAATATCAAGTGATAGCCTAGGACAGCATGTTTGTAAACTACAAAACTCCAGAAACTAATCTTGGAAAAGTCTGCGAGTCAGGCAAGAAATTATCAAACACAATTGCCCAAACCATACAAGGAAACTGGATTATATGCAAAAAGGCACCTAGGTTTTCAAGGCTGCACAGACATACAATGTGTAGTATGGACTAAGCAAGCAGGAAAGACATCAAGTTATACCCATAAAACCCTAAACTCTACTAATGCAGGAAGGCCTAGTGAGATAGCCTGAAGTATACCAACACCATGATAGCCAGGAAAGAAGAAAAAAAAGAGAGGATGTAGGGTCACAAAACAAACCCCAAAGGACTGAAACCCAGCAGCAGAGAGGAAATACCTTTGGCATTTATGAGAAAACTCTAAACAGCCTTCTTTTCCCTAAACACCAGGGCTGTATCCATGGACAACCCCCTTTCTAAAATACCAAGGAACAGCAGGAAAAATGCAAGCTCTCCACGCCCTGCCAGCATTCTCTCTTCTCATCTTTTATTTACCTACAGCCTTTATAGCTGCCCCTGGAATCACAGTGAAATCCTACCAGCTGCCTTTCTCTTATCTGTAACGAAGCCGTATCCCTACTGTGGCCTCTGGAAACCACCACCACTCCCAACACCTGCAGCCTGCACAGAGCAGGTACAGCAGCCACACAAGAGTGACTTTTAAAGTCTCACCAACCAATTAATGAGAATGTGATTATTGCAGCCAAAGTTTCACTTTACTATACCTCGCAGCTGGCACTCCCAACCCAGGCACGGGCTTTCAGGAAAATGAGTTTCCCAGTTCTCCGATGCCATCTGCTGGATGCTTCTCATCATGGGTCAGACACCACCACCAGCTCTGATGTCAGTTAGAAATAGGCCTTTTACAGCTTCTTTGGTTTAAATGAAGATAAGTGCATCAGACAGTTTACTTTATCAAACTTAAGCAGTTTGACTGTTTAGTAAAAAACGTAAGATACCAGCAGCTCCTAAGGCTGTAACCTTGAATTACTGAGGTCCCAAACCGCACTGTTCTTAAAGACAGTTTTCAACTGAGATGTATCTAATAAAACAGGAAAAGGCAAAGCTGAGTCACCTAAATCCACAATACTTATGTCCACTCCCTTCACTTAACTAGCTACCTTCTTTGTCCTAAAATAACTGTAATTGGTCAACCCAGAACGGCTCTGGGTAGCTCTGTGCCAAACATTTGCCCAACACAAAACTGAGGTGTTCAGAAACACCCACACCTCCTTCAAGGCCCACCACACTTGATTCACTACAAGCACTGGGTGGCAGGTAGAGCAGCAAACTTGCTCTGGCTACTATATCCACCTTACCTGAGAGTAGCTGATGTATTCTCTCAGGAAGTAAGAAAATGCCTCAAACTCTTCCCTAAGGCACAGGCTGGAATTAAAGCTGCAATCAGTTAGAAAACTAATGCTAAAAATCTAGTTATAGCCAGGGCATTTGTACCCATGTCACACAGCAGAAGCATACAAACCACTGTGTTCTACCCAAGAGAAATGCCAGGGCTAGACAGAACATAGCACAGCTTTGGAGCCTCACAGCTATCACGGTGTGTGTATTACAAGTGCTTGTGTTGAGCTATTAGATTTTCACTGTCAAAGACTGTCTTCTCTAATGACTATGCTAAACATTAATCAACTTAAACAACTACATCAGTTACAGTGCTGTGGTTCAGAATTAACAACGCACCAGTGAGATCCTGCTCAGGTAAGCTGATCAAGTTCCTTATCACAACCTTGTTAAAACTACTTCAGTAGGAGAGAAACCAAGTAGGGGTTTTGTCCATGTGTGAAGAGATGCTATGCAACTGACACAATAAGTAGGTATTAGTCACTTTATCGAAACATACTCATCCCTTGCTCTGGTTATTTATATTAATAACAATGACTGCAGGTTAATATTCAGCAATTCTCTGTCCACAGTGCTTTGGAAAATAGCTGAAAAATACAATTTAAGTATACTAAGATTTAGTTTTTAAAGACAAAGTCATGATGAGGAGGCATTTCCATGGAACAGTACATTAATCAAAGCAGGCCAGAGTCCAAAAGCAGAATTACAGTGAGACAGTACATGATTTTTTTTGTTAAGGATGTAAGGAGTCAGCAAATTTAAAAATTATATTCAACTCCACATAGTGAAGGAGGCATAGTTCCAGGAACTGGTGCTGACATAGCGACATCCTCCCTGAACAATTCTGACATTAGTTTGGTATATTAATGTGGATTTAGAAAAATTGTTCAGGTAACTTAGAAGTTATGACTCACCATTCTGACTTACAGCAGCTTTTATGAATCAAATACAAAGCAGTAAGTAACTGAAAGTGGCTGTGGTTCCAAAAGCTTTCCTTCAACACCAACATGAGCTTTAAAGAGCCCTCCTTGCTCCCCTGCCAACTTGCTGCCACTCTGTGCGCCAAGCTAACAGTGTTTATGCTATCTGAGCTAAGATGGAAAGATAAAGGACAGGTTTAGTATTTCCAGGAGGGCTACTACAAACACCTAAATAGTATTACAGCTGAGTCCTGACCTGTGAACCACAGAGACACTTTCACTAAACACCATTGCAGTGCAAATCAAAAATTCCCTGTTTGTTTGTATACATTAAGTATTTTCATGAGTGGAAAACAAGGCCAAGGAAATACAGTATGTGCCTGGCTTTATTACTTTAATACACAATGCAAATATTCCAAATTTGATGCTTTACCAACAGCATGAAGCTAATGCTTTGCTATACAAATAAATATTTGCAATATCAAGAACCCAAGACAGGAAAGTAAAAAAAAAGTGGTGGATTTTTTTTTAAGTGTAATTGGAACAGTGTAATAAAAACATTTAATAAAACAAAGATAAGTTGTATGGTATATTTTGAACACCTTAATTGTCCTCAGCCTCAAGATTTATGTTATTTCCAAACTTTGCATAGAGCTGAACCTTCAGGTCAGATAACACCCTCTGAATTGATTCCACTCGGGATTCTAATGATTCGATTTCTTCTTGTAAACTTTTCTGAAAAAGAAAAAACAAACAACTTATGTAAAACAATGTCATGTTTGTCAATAACATATTAAACAATAAAGACTTTGCCAACTGTTTACCAAGTCAGGCTGTATATTAGGGGTCCAAACAAAGGCTAGTGTGACCCTGTATACTGACATCCCAGTCATGACCTACCGTGCATGCACAGCCCCCCCCCCAAAGCATAAATGAAACAAGAACTTTAGAAAGCAAAAGGTCCAACAGATGATCCCATTCTGATGCAGATCACACTACAGCAGCCAGTACAGTCAAGGAGATTCCTCTTGCCCAGACACACCTTTGCCTCCTCCAGCATCTCTTGTGTCTCTTCTTGGGAATGACTAATGAAGACATCTCCAATTTGGTAGGGTATCAGAAGAGAATCACCATCATCAAGCATCATGATGTCGTCACAAGCATCTTCCAAATTCTGAAGTTGCTTCTGTTTACCAAGACACAAGGAAGGTGGTCACTTTGTACTAGGCAATTTATTTTGAAGGACACAACATCCTGCTATCAGCTGAACAATGAACACAGTAAATCTGCATTTAGGGCAAAAATCCTACCCACCAGCATGTTGTCAACCTGTCTAATAGAACAGTTCTAGTGCTCTGTTCCAGCATAAGTATTAAATGCAAAGGAGCTGTACCAGCAAAAATTTCTAGTCACTACTCATAATCTGTCATTAACAGGACAGTTAACTGTCTGGACAAGGAAAACACAGCAGGTTTAAATTTCACTACTATCTGATATGCCCTTACATAGGAATTTTTTACTTTAGCTAGACAACAGAAAAAAAAGTAGGTAAGATGGTAAATGTTAATTACCTAATTGCAAAACTAGGATTGCTTAAGCACCTTAAGCCATCAGAGGAGCATCAACATAAAAAGACAGCATTTTTAGTATAGACATCTTAGGCAAGGTTATGATAGGAAACATTTTGTGACAGTATGAATGTTTTTTTAAAACCTGGTAAAGCTTCTTTGAAAACACCATGACTGATGTTGAAGGAAAGTTAATGGATACTAAAAAAAGAAAATTAGAATGGTGTATCCTCTTCAGCATAGCAAAATAAAACCTCCACACTTGTAATGACAGGCTCTGTCAACACATTGGAAGAACAACATAAACAACTGCCTTGTGGGTTCAAGAAGTAATAAATATGAGCAATCTCAGGCAGTCAATTTTAAGAATACTACCAACAGCCATTACACATAGACAGGCTTCATCAGTGACACTAAAGAGGTATACAGTCCACTGGGGGCTGGACACAATGGTCTCTTGAGGTCCCTTCCAACCCCTACAATTCTGTGATTCTGCAACACTAGCATCCTTTATTTCTCATGACTTCTTTTTCCACTTTAACCTTCTCTGGTTATTGTCAAAGTTTCTAACATCCCATATTGTAACCAAAGCCTTACTTACAGGAACCCCCAGTCCCTACTTGCCATTTTACAGCTGAAAATTAACTCCAGGCAATGAAAAATAAATGATATTTGAAGCATGTCTACCTTTTTCACTTCTATTTCTTCTTTCAGCTCTGTGATCCGGCTAGTATTTCTTGCAAACTTGTTAATTTTCTGTTGATCTTCAAAAGTAACATTAACATCTTCTGCAGCCTGCGAGGAGAGGTCAAAACAAAGACTTAGTTTCTTGCATTCCCTTGCATCTCAGTACAAGATTATCCCTACAAAGTTTCTGAAAAACACATCTTAGGGCATCACATTTCACTGATATGCTTCACTCCTTAAAGCAGCTCCCAAGGACACAAGCAATGCCCACACATAGCCAGGCACAGGCCCGAGGAACACCCAGCTAATAACACCAGCTGCCCATGGCATCCCAGCGCCACAAGCTGTGTCCCTGACCACTGCACAGAGATCTCCGCTTCGGGGTACCGAGTGACACATCCAGGAGACACGCCAGCCACACGGCTGGGCACAAACCAGCTCACGGCCGGCACTATGGAGCTATGGGCTGGTTGAACCCACCGACACTGCCCCGGCCGACCCGTGTCCTCCAGGTCCAGGCCCTGCGTGGCCATGAAGGGCTTTGGCCAGCTCACAGCACCCCGCGCCAGCATGCGCTCCGTGACCGTCAGCGGCACCCCACACTTGCACGCTGGGAGGCAGGAGTGACGCCAGCGGGCCGGGGCAGCCGCGCCACGGCCGTAACGCGCCCACGAGCGACCGGGGTGCGTTCAGCCAGGCCTAAAGCAGGGCTGGCCTGAGACGACAGCGGCCTAAGGGAAGAGACAGCCCCGCTCTAGCCCCGCAGAAGGCTGCTGCTGCGATCAGCACTCAGGGAGGCACCTCCGGGAGCCGGAAAGCAGGAGACCGCGCCGGGGCCCCACAGCCGCACCACCCCAGCGCCGAGACGCGGCGCCCAACGGCCCAAGGGCCCACGCTGGGAGGCGGCAAAGGAGCTGCGCTCTCCTCGTGGGGAAGCCCCCAGCAGAGGAAAAGGCCGGGCGGAGAAGCCGTGCCCCACCGCGCCTTCCTCTCGCACTCACCGCTTTCTTCATGGTGGCGGCCATGTCGGGAGGGCCGAACTACCTGCCCTCCCCACAGAGGAGGAGCCGCTGGCACAGGAAAGACCAGAGAAAACGGCCAGCGGCAGCAGCCCTACGTGGGTCGGAGCTTCTCCCTCTCCCCACCACCCCCAGCCTGACCAGCTGCCCAGAAAACACCCCAAACTCCACAACAACCCTAACCCACCCCACAACGCTTGGTACGTCCCGTTTAAAGGGGAAGAGGCCCAGCTCCGCCCCTCTGCCGACAGAAATAAACCCGTCGCCGGCTGCAGCTCACCTGTGTCAGCGCTAGGTGGCGCCGCAGGACGGCCCAGTCGCCACAGGCCCTGTGGGCGGGTAGTGAGCGCCCAGCCGGGTGCGCGGGTCTCCTGAGGGAGAGCAGCTCTGGAGCGGGAAGTGGGGCCGGTCAGGCAGTGCCCCAACAGAGGCGGGAGCCGGAGACTCCTCTGAGCTACCCCCAACCCTTGCCGGCCGAAGCAGGCTCCTTGCTGACAGCGGAGTTCAGGCTCAAGTTGTTGTGGAGGGACTTTTTAGGCAAGAACAAGTATCTCTTCTGAGAAGGCTGGCTGACAGCTCCTAAGCAGGAACAGGGATAGCTGGCATTTACACTGTGTAATTGCCTCCACATGCTCAAGTTTATTTAGCTTCCCACAGCTACAAAACAAACCCCCAACCCGGCCATTGTAACGTTTCACAACTGTGGGGGACAAGCCTAGTCCTGTGTGTGCCTGGCTGTGGGGCACACAGCCCCCTCCCGAAAGCTGGGCCCTTGGCAGATGGGCATTTGTGAATGTTCAGCAAGGGCTCAAAGCCAACAGCACCTGTGAAGGTGTGAGCATGGTGTAGGCTGGCCTGGCCCGGCCCCTGCTCCTGCCTGCAGTGTCAGAGGCTCCATGAACTCTTGGCTTGGGTCTGCCAAGACCTTTTAAAGAACAATCTGCATCTCTGGTACCCACAAGCTTTCAATAATCTAAATATGCCTCAACTACAAAGATTTCCGAGCGATATGTTGTTGTGCCAGCATCAGGTGGGGATGGCAACAAGCCTGCAGCGTGCAATTCAGAAAGGTGTTCGAAAATATCTTCAGGTGTTTTGCTGTGATTCATCTTTCTGCTACGCCCTCCTGTGAGCTGCAGCTGAAAGTCATAAAGAGTTAGACACAAAGTGCCTGGGTACAGTGAGTCCATGGCCCTGGACAGTGTGCTTTTAAACACAGTGTCTGGTCGGGAAAAGAATTTGGAAAGCTGGGTTAGAGTTTGCAGCTCGCTGAGCAGTGTCTGGGGAGGGCTTGGATCTCCAGAAAGAAACCAGACAGCACTTAGAGCAAGGAGCTGTTTAGGGTCAGCATGTTCAGTCCCAGGCAGCCAAAACTGCTGAACCTTTTCTCAGAGCTGCCAAGAATTGCCTCCACCAGTTTGGAGTCCAAAGATCAAAACCATTTCCGGAAGGCAAAATGTATAACCTTTATTTTTCAAGCTGTGCTTCAAAATGCCCAATAACCTGACTGCACACAATGGTTCTTGTTCTTCAAACACTTACTTGTGATAGGGGAAACTGATGTATCGTTCCTTGCTGCCTGATGGCATCCAAATTCATGTCTGCCACCACCCTCCTAGCACCTGAACCATAAATAACTGTATGTTATCCAGTGACTTGTTAAATGAGCAAGATAGGAACAACCAGGGGAACAGGATGCTAGTGTTTGCTTTTGTTAGAACACCTTGTTGCTGAGTGAGAATCCGGTCCTGCTGCTGCAGGAGAATCCTTGCTCCACACTAGCTCATGCAAGCCCATTCCAAAGGGGATCCATGGAGAACAATTGAAGACAACACCCAACAGGAGCATGAGTGTCTATTTTAAAAGCTTCGTATTAATTTCCTGCAATTAGGCATTACTGGGACAAGATGAAATACAGCATGCTCCCTTCAAGTCTTAGCAGCACATGTACTGACACTGTTCTCTCTCAGCCTTTACTTCATCTATTGCAGATGGAAAGAGTATAGCAGACCTACAGCCTGCAGGAATGAAAAGATTGGGTTCCCGCTTCATTACTTATGGAGATGGAGCTTCCCCCAACAGTCTTCAGCTTCATTTCATAGCAGAGCTAGTTTGGGAGCTCTCTTTCAGTTAACTGCTTTGTGTTGAATAACTGTAAGAAAGTCACAACTACTTGTGGGCTTTCAGAGTTATCAAAATATTCTGGACTGGATATTTACTGAATGAAAAAGCTCTGGGTTTGGGTTTTTTTTAGTTCAGAATGACTGCTCATTTCCAAGCTCCTGTTTGGAAACTGGTAGAGTTTACTGGTAGAAAAAACAGAACAGAAAAGAAAATAATTTGTGTGCCACTTAGGCTTACTGTTACATTTTATTTTGGTGCATAATCAGCTATCTTAGCTCTCCTTCAAGATCCTACTAGGAAAGGATACAGTCGAACCCATAGTTATTTCCATGGGTGGATTAACTGAATAATACATGTTAGGTCCGAGCCAATGTAATTTCCTTCAAGAGAAAAGGAGTGGATTTCATAAGAATTTGATGGCTTGGAGGCTTTGAAAATAAATCTTTTTCTCCCACACGCTCAGGCAAGATTTGTGGTGTGAGCATGTTGCCAAGAGTAACTTACTGTAGACCTTTCTTATGTAGAGAAAAGTGAAAACAGTGCACGAGTGCAAACATCCAGTGGTGGAGTAAGATAAACTCATTGAACTCGGTGACCTCATTTCTCTTTCAGTTGCATAAAAGGACTTGCTCTTTCTTGTACTGGTCCTCGTTGTTGTTGGGAGTGTGGTTAGCTTCACCTTGCACTTTGGTGGGATCCCTTCCACAGTGTGTGTAACCCCCACACCCTTCATCTTACATATCCTTTGTGGTTCTTTTTCACATTTTCATTCCTCATTACTTGCTGTAGCCTTTTGCAACACAGCTCACTTCCCATGCTCCTTGCTGCCTGAGTTGTTTTGAATTACCAAACTCTTTACCCTTTTCCCTGAAGTTACACAGAGCTCTTTTCTCAGTCTTGGAGCATCTTGAAACACCCACACATCAACAATGTTTGTTAATACAAGACACATTAGAAATGCAGAGGGCTTAATGGAGACAAAGTGGTTGGTTTATCTAGATTTACCCTTTATGAAGTGGATCACTGTTAGCAAAAGCTGCACAAAGTTGGACTATTTTAATTGTGCCAGTATGTCCAAGGGATACGGCCTCCACATCGCAGAGGCACAGAGCGAGCAGTAGTGTGGCATTTCTGGTATTAGACAGCCTGACTTACTGTGGTATAAAATCCCCTACATCAGAATGCCCCTGTACCCCCTTTTTGTGCCAGCATTGCCCGGGGAATGGAGGTTGAGGGAAATCAATCCCCTTTTAAGGATGTTTTTCTTTTCCAAAAAGATGTGCCAGCTCTCAGTGAATCAGGTGTTAACTATTTACAGGGAGATACCCCTTAGCTTTTCATTCTTTTGTGGTGTGGGGAAAGGAAAGCAGATTTTCTCCCATTTCTATCCATGCTCTTTCAGAGAAAGAAAATTCCTCCTGCTAGTCCAAAGCAACATCACCGATTCATCATTCAAAGCCTGCTCTATGTTCATGTATAACCAGCATTAGAGCTATTAAATTGCACTAGCTCCTTTCTGCAAGTCAACCCACATCCCCCTTTGTGAAGGAAAATTCTCTTTTCCCTCGTTCTGCAGCATCAGCAGGAGCCATGAAGCCATGGGGAGTTTCTGTTGGCTGTTTGTGCCTGGGATAGAAGCTGGAGATTCCCTTTTGCTGGGAATTCCCTTTATGGTGAAGCACAGCAGAAGACCTTATTCCACCTTTGTGTAAGCATAGTGCTTTCTAATACCATCATTCTGGGCCAGTTTATTTAAAATAAAGGGTTATCTCTGCAGCCTTGCCCTTCCTCACCACTACTTGGCATCTCAGTATGAGCAGGGAACACAGACATGTATTTCTGTTACTCCACAATCCACCCTGTTCCAGAAATGTCTCTAACTGGGGAACATCTCTCAGTTTGCTGGGAACTTTCTGTGACCCGTACTGAAACTCTCTGCATAAGGCCTACAACTGCAGTGTCACACTTGCTCTGTTTTCACTTTTGTGGTTCCCTTCAAGAACTGCTCAGAAACTGCCTGAGATTAGGTCTTCAGTTACACCTGCACAAATAGAAATAATTTCCTTTTGAGGAGCAGCACTCTCAGTGCTGGTTTCAAAAATCAGTATGTATTTCTTGAAAAATGCACATTATAAAGTCCTGTTCCCTCCTTAACCATCATCTTGCTGGACTCTCTTCCCATAAAGCCTCACAGATTTATTTGCCACTGAATCTGGAGCTCTAAACTCACAGCAGGTCTGTCGGTACTGTGCCCTGGCTGTGGTGTTACTCAGCATTTTTTAATCTGCACGTTTGTCTTTTTTTTTCTTGGGGGATGTTTTGGGGGTTTTTCTCCAGCAGTTTTCCTCAGAAGGTATCACGTGTGCTCATTTGATACTTAACCAAATAGAGCAATAAACATTAAATGTTTTCCCAAGGGCATCAGTTGCATTCAGTAGTCATTCATCTGAGGAAAGGAAACTCTTCCCTAGAGAAGTCTGTGGCCAGGCATCTGAACTGAAATAAACAGCAGGATTTCAGGCAAAGGCTTTATCTGATGAAGGACTGATGCAGTCTGCTCTAATCCCTCCAAAAGCAATGAATAGGAGTAACCAGGATGTGGCCCAGGGGGTATTGAGTTCAGCAAAGCATAGCCCAAGTGCCTTTTGGCTGACTAATGCTAAAAGGGGATTGAGTTTTCATATTTTCTTACAGCTCTAGTGAAGACAATAGAAGCAAAACACATTCAGTTCACAACAATTCACTAGTTAAATTTCAGACTCATCTCTCTGTGGTTTCACAGACGTACTGCTGGGTTAATGATATCTTTTACATATCTCTTAGACCTTTCATCAGAAAATACTCTAACAGCTTCAAACATGGGTTGTTTCACACAGCCCCTCCCTGGGAAGAAACAGCAGTGCTCCATAATAGTAAACAGACTTTTAAAATCTCTTATTTATTTGCCATTTCTAGAGAAATATGAGACCAGGTATTATTACCAAAAAATGGGCAAGCTGATGACAGTATTACTAATTAGCACTCCTCCTCTCTGCACACTTGCAGACGGCTGTAGCCATGGTGGGGGATGTCAGACAGCTGCAAACAGCACAGAACCTACTACCAGCAGGTCCTGGCCTGGCTGGAGAAGACGCTGCTTACCAAGTCACCGACGTAACCTCCTAAACCTCCTAAACTATACCCTTCCTGTATATTGGCAAGAGCTCAAGATGCTGAACTCATGAGACCATCACCTGTTGTCTGGTATTACAGGGGAATTTAGAGATCAGATATTAATATCTGTGAAACTCTAATTCTAGAAATATAATACAGCATACTGCAAAATACCATGAAAGACTATTTTCACACAGTTGTGCTTTATGGGGTTTTATAACAACGTGTCAATGTAGGAACGATAAGATAAATATTTGTTATTACAAGATTAATGTAAGAGAATTGTGCAAGAACAATACTGTTACTGCCTTGTCTTTTACAGCCTGGCTAGCAGCATCTCAGGGAAATAGAGCCTTCAGAGTTTTAACGAGTAACAAGCATTCATTTGCTTACATAAAACTTGGCATGAGTTTTACCTCAGCAGAAGCGCATCCATCAGACCAAAAGTAATCTGTGCAAACATTATAGGCTTAATCGACAAATCCAGTAAATTGCCTGAGTTTGAGGTTGATTCAAGTCATACAACAATTATTTTTTCCAGGCAATTAAGAAAAAGTTACAAAACAAAAACCTTCAGATTCATAAACATAGATCTTCCTCTAGGTTTCAGGTGCTGTTTGAATTAAAGTGATACTCAATGTTTCTTGCTTCTGAAAGCTTTCCTTGCTTTTGGCAAACAGCCTTTGTCACTTACTTACATTGTAGAGCTCATAATACCACTAGAACTGAAAATACTCCCATCATTTTTCAGTACCGTAACGCAAACGCTACTGCGTACGTTAACTGCAGCATGTGAAAATGGCAACTGCACATGCACAATGTCTTAGCAGAAGGTTAAATGTTTAATTGCACAGAAAAAATAGCACAAACATAAACAATTGCTCTTAAGAACACTGTTTCTGGAAGTGGAGCTAAACTTAAAATTCATTTCCCAATGGGGAACTTCACAAGAGTTCCTGTCTCAGAACACAGGTAACCACATACATTCATCGTGGCAGGGGCAGAAGCTGTTAGGATTTTTACTGCTGGAAACATAAGTACATAAATACCTATAAAATTTAGGTGCCTTTTGGATTTGGGATGCCCGAGGATCTATGTTTTGAACTGGGTAGAGATCTCACCCATCCTGTCTCCTAGTGGCATGGCAAACTTTGGCTCCTTTGGCCTGAGTCTTGGACAGAATTTGACAAGCTAAATGCTTCTTTGGACTTGATGCAGAATCTTTCACGGTTCCTCCTAATACTCCCCAGGACCCTCCTGCCCCCCTCACTGTTAGGATCAGTTAGTAAAGGTATCCTAGATATCATGGAGTTAGACAGGAATGCTGCGGGTCTCACCTGAAGTGGACACAAGCTGGACTGATTCTCAGATACATCATGGAAAGCCACTAAGACCACCACAGAAGAGGGGAAAAAAATAGAATGAAACAGTAATTTATTGAATCTGTATGATTCTATAAGCTTTTGCTGATACTGCTAAACTAAAATGCCTCAATATAGACTGGATGTAAAGGCAGGGTGCTTCCTTGTCACGGATCATTGGGCACCATAAGAGGGTAAGTCACCCTGCTCAAGTGGTGAGGAAAATACTATTTACCTTACACCTTTTTGTGTCCTGTGAGATTTTCTTTGCATAGCATCATGTTATGCTGGTAACATCAGCAATATATTGACACACGTCTTTTTACACTGTCATAATTTGATGTAATTTTTTGCGGTAAATAAGCAAGCTACATCCCTGCTCGAGACAAATGTGTAGTTAGGTTGTGCATGAAAGCTGCCAGTCATTGCAGAGAGGATGGGATGGGTGGCAAGAGGAGAAAGACGGGTTATGGACATGTGTGAGAAACAAGGCTGAGAGAAGCAACAGGGCTTGTCCTGTACTAGCTTAGTATGAAGGTACCCACCCGCAATTCTTGCTCAATCACAAAGTCATGATTCCAGTAGACACTCAGGAGCCACCCTGAGGGATTCGGTTCATGCTGAGTTCCCTCAGTTTCCCATGGGAGTGTTGGAAACTGGTAAAGAGAAACCAGGACCTCCAGTATCACCTTCCATGGCACAACACTCATGAGTGAAACTCCCACCTGCTGAAGGTGAACCATATGCTTTGAAAAATGAGATATTCTAGAGATAAAATAAATACTACTGCTTTCTAAACGACATGTGCCTCTCCACAGTGCTGTGTAGAAGGTGAAGAAAGCTTCTAGACGTCTGTCAGTTCTGTCCAAAGAGAAAAAACTTAGCCTGGGCCACTAACTCATTCTCACAGCATCTTAGCACTCAAGTCCTTTGCTACAACTCCCTTCCCTGCTTGAGGAGGACAAGATTGCTGAAAGAGACAAGAAGCTGAAAAAGCCCAGAGAGTGGTTCCAGTTATCACAAGAAAAGGGAAGAGCCAGTCAGGGCCAGAGCATTCCCAAGCTGACTGTCAGAACATCTTGTTATAAATATCAATTTCTTGCTCTGTGCTCCCGACTGCTCCCTGACTTGATCCCTCTGTAAGCTTCACCTTTCTAGAGAATGAAGTATGTGTGGACCATTGCTTTTCCTCGTGTAAAGCAGATAATAAATATTTATTCACAGAAAAGATGGTTCAACTGTTTATTTTTAAGTAATTAAAATTTAAATCAAGAAATCTCTTAATTTTCTTGAACCGTCTACTCGCTTAATTAGAGACTCTTTCAGTAGTTGAATGTCGCAATGTTTATTGCAGAGGTAGATATCTCAAACAGGTCATGGCCAGCTAGAAGATTCCTTGGCTGGTGGAGTTTGAGCTGTTCGCCTACCTTTCTGTTTTTCTGGATCCCTCTGGAAGGACTGCCTCATTCTCAGCTTGCTCCGCAGACCTTTTTCCCCACGCTGCTACTCTTGCCTTCTAGGAGTGTAATCATCTAGCAGTCAGTGAGATCAGAAGACTTTAATGTTAAAAAAAGCTAGTGTTTGGGTAAAAAATATAATGGAGATTTCTTTTGCTTTCATTTTACAGTGAGTGTCTGTAGAACAACTTTGATATCTCAATTTTTCAAATGTATTTCAGTTTCTCTTCTGTCGAATGGGAATTACTGTACTTTCCCATTTCCTAAGCTGAGGCTTAATTTGTCAGTATTTACCAAACCGTAAGATCCTCAGCTGGAAAGAGATGTAGGACTAAAAATGTATAAACAAACATAAGCAAAAACCTGGAACAACAACTTCATGTTGTGACACTAGAGTTTACAAGTCACATTCAGCTTGTCTTCCCCAGCATTGTGAAATACCTTCCTATGGCTGGAATACTCCCTGTGTACTCTATCCATTCTCCTATAGCGCTTTTATTGTAGCATTTCAGAAAACACAGGAGACTTCAAAAGCATTTTTTAGGGCCAAAAATAGCAAAAAGCTTTTTCCAAGAAGGAGAAAGAGTAGAGGTCAGGAGATGGGAATTGTGGAATATGTCACAAAGCAAACCTCCTGGATTTACAGGTGAGGAAATCCACTACCAATCTAACCCCCTTTTCCACTCAGGAGTTATTTTGGTAATACTTGGTGTATTTGAAGTGCACTGTATGAAAAGCAGCCAGTTCACTTTGCCCAAGCTCCATGAATTTGATAGGTTTTACTACAGATTGGAAGTTCAGCTCTTGTGTTTCAGTGAGATTTCCAAGCACACCTCAGTCCATTAAATCCTGGTGAGGCGTCCTTAGCAGGATAGATTTCCAAGCTTTATGTAAAGAATGTGTTACTATTGTTTCCCAAGAGGTAGGACTAGCAATTGCTTCTGCTTGGGAAGCAGCTCTAAAACATGGACTTCAGGAACTGATTAAATACTGGAGTGATGAAAAAGACAGGCTGCGGTATAGCCTTTCTGTGCCGCTGCTGCAGCCTGTCACATCTTCTACTGAAGCATCACACTGGCAGAGTGTTTTTCAAGGGAAAATCTCTCCTGACATCTGAGACTGCAGAAATCAAAACGCTTTTTTTTCTGTAGCAGAAGGGAAGCATAGAAGAATATCTATCATAAGCTGTTTAGTTTTGATCTTTAGATATTTCCTGGTCTTTGACCTAAAAATGCTCCTTGCCGCAGCTCAGAAGTGAAGAGGGCTTTTCACTCACTCACAGTTGTCATTAGCGGTTACAATTATTAAAAATTATTGGTAAGCCTTGTGGATAGACATCTGTGGGACGACAGTGACATCTTCAGTGCTACAGGTGCCTTGGTGGAGTGATATTCTTGTGAGGACCTGCCCCCAAATTTCAGTTCAAGAACCCTGTCACTTGTGTCGCTTTACTCTTAAGACAACCCTTGATATGTTCTAAAGGTCACAAGAAAAGATCTTGCTGAAAATTAAAGGCTTGTTTTTGAGATCTCCTGAAAAGGAGGGGAGGAAGAAGTGAAGGCTGAAAATGCCCTTAGAACAGCACTTTACCAGAAATTGAGGCAATCATTAGCTCTCTCAGCTCCGGCCCGAGCTGAGCTACAAATACACCAGCTTTTCTGCCAGAGAGTTACATCACGGCCACAGAAGTTAAATAAAACTTTTTTCCATTCTGTAATTTAAAAACAACTTAATTGAGAAGATTTCGTATTAACAGGATGGTTTCTTCTCCATTGCTGTGACAAACATGGAAAAACTGACCTGTGCCCAGTTTAGTCTTGACTTGCCTATTCCAGGCTCTTTTCTAAAGAGATCGTTTCACAGGCACTAGGCTGTGACCCTTCAAATGAGTTCGTTTTCATTCCTTAAATAGGCAGGTGTCCACAGGGCATACAAATTGTCTCTTCTCATCTGATTTCTCAGAACTTATTGAATGAAGCCCTAACCCTGCTGGGTCTACAAGGACAGCAAGCTGTCTTTTCAAGTAGAACTGGCTTGGAGAAAATAAATCACAAGAAAATCAACTTCTTGTTGCGTTTCCCTAAAAAAGAAAAATTTGCAAACTTTTGAACCTGCTTTAGTCTCAAAGCCCACCTAGAAAGTGCTCAGATCTTGTGGCCAAAGTATCATCCCATGGAAGAAAATCACTGAAATAAAGGGGCAGGTTGGGGAAGGACATAGGAAAATCACAGAAGGCTGCAGTCAGGTGTCATGCTTTTGTACAGTTTTCTGTATATCAATCACTACTACCTCGGTCTTTTTATTAATTTGGCTTGGAGACATGTGCCTTTATGGGGCTCAGGTTCCGGGTCAACCCCATGTTCTGATCGTCCCTTGTCTAACACACCCATCCATCTGCACGCTCTGCATCTTCCTGTCAGACAAATAAAGGGGATTAAGAGCTGACTCACGAAACGCAACTTGGGAAAGATGAAAAAAACTAGTGTGGGGTGGGAGAAAATCAAGTCCTGGTTGTAGCATACTTTCCCGGAAATCCTCTGGTTTACAGGTAGCTTTTTGTCTTGCAGCAAGACCTGCAGCCTCTCTGACTTCTCTTGCAAGGGGAGGACAGGGTGCTAAGTACCCAGGTGACCTGAGCTGCTTTATCCGTGCTCCCACCTCTCCTGCCTTCACCAAGCATGGAATCTTTGGCTCTCTCTGAGGGTTCCTGTGCAGTTCCTGATTAAAAAGCTCGTGGCAAGAACTGATTTTTTGTCAGAATTTGATGGGTGCCAACACTAACAACGAAGGGAATTTTGTTTTCTCAGATGATGCACTCACATGCCTTTTTCATAAATAGGTGGTTAGTCAGCCAGATGGGGCAGAGCAGTCCACCCACTCCCAGCTCTCTGTGTTCTTTATTCCGTCATTTCATAGTGAAAACGCCGAAGGGACACTGAGCTCTTCAGCCACCTGTATGACCACTGTAACCCCCCACGCTTCACGCGGTGCCTCGTCTCCCCAAAAGCCGAATTGAAAAGAAATAAAAAGCAAAACCTAAACCCCGGCCGGATTGCTTTCTGAGCCCGTTCTCGCGGTCGCCCCGCAGCTTCCCCGGGGAGCGGATGCCGCTACCTGCCGCCCGCCTACCGGCTCGCCGCCAGCACCGCGGGGTCCGGAGCCGCCGTAGCCCCCGGGAAGCTCCGCGGGCGGCGGGGCCGCCGGGAGCCCCCGGGAAGCTCCGCGGGCGGAGGCGCGGGCGGTGCTGGCTCGGTGCCCTCCTGCCTCGCCTGAACCCTTTCATGAACCGCTTGCCCCGCAGCCTCCCCGGGCCGGGCCGGGCCGGGCCGGGCCAGCCGGCCCCACCTCACCCCACCCAGGGCTCCCATTGGCCCCCGATGAAAGTCCAGCGAGCCTCCCGGATGCTATATATATACATATATGCGGAGGGGTGTCTGTCGGCGCGGCTACAGGAGGCTGCAGCATCTTTCTCCGGCACCCCGCCCTTACCTGCGGCCGCACCGCGATGAGCCCCGCCGGGCGCGCAGCCCCCGCGCAGCGCTTGCTCGCCTCCTCCCTCTGCGCCCTACGCCCTGCGGCACCCCCCGCTCCGCGGGGTCGCGGACACCCCCTGGCCGCCCTGCCCGGGCCGCCCCGATGGCCGCTGATGGGCAGCCTGCCCGACGTCCTCTGGAAGGGGGGTCTCAAGAGGCAGCACGAGACGCTGGTGAGGCTGGCGAAGGGATGGGGATGCTGGGGGGCGGCGGTGCGGGACGGGACGGGACGGGGGAGCGCAGCGCACTCACCGGGGCGGGGGGTCTCTTCTGCACCCACAGGCTGAGTACCACAGGAGGTTCGGCAAGATTTTCCGTATGAAGCTGGGGGCTTTCGACTCGGTGCACATCGCAGCCCCCTGCCTCCTGGAAGCTCTGTACCGCCGGGAGAGCGCCTGTCCCCAGCGTCTGGAGATCAAGCCCTGGAAAGCCTATCGGGACTATCGCGACGAAGGCTACGGGCTGCTCATACTGTAAGTGGCACCCGGGCTGTCCTTGGGAGGTGCGGGGAGGGCCGAGGAGCCGGTGCGGGCGAAGGCGTCTTCCGAGGTGCCCGAGGGATGCTGCGGTCCAACCTGCCGCGCCCGGCTCCGCGGGGCCTGAGCCCGGGATTGGCTCCCGCGGGAAGCAGGGTGGGGGGGCTGTGCCGGCGGACTCGCCGCCCGCAGCTGCCGCCCGGAGTGGGTTTCATCCTCTGTCCCCCGAGAAGCGGCTGCGGCGTCAAGTTTCCGCCGGTCGGTGCGATGAGAGGTGCGTCGGCGCTGCCAGAGGTGTCTCCTTGCACATGCTGCCGCTTCGGGGTCTTTCTCCCTTCTTTCAGCCTTTCTCTTTCCAACCGTGCTGTTTTTAATTCAATCCAGGGAAGGAAAGGACTGGCAGAGAGTCAGAAGTGCCTTTCAAAAGAAATTAATGAAACCCAGGGAAGTTGCGAAGCTGGATACCACGATCAATGAGGTACTGCTGCGCTCTGATGTTCTCTCTCCCCACTACCCTGGAAACCTGAGAAATAGCAGCACACCAAGTGAGCCGGTTTACCTGGATAGAGCAGCACTGAGCTGCTCTACAGTGGTAAACCCATGAGTTCACTCTCTAAAGCCCTTCAGGGAATCATGAGTACTGATACAGGAAAGACATTGAGGCTCTGGAACGCGTTCAGAGGAGGGCTACTAAGCTGGTGAGGGGTCTGAAACACAGGCCTTACGAGGAGCGTCTGAGGAAGCTGGGATTGTTCAGCCTGGAGAAGAGGAGGCTTAGGGGAGACCTTATAGCTCTCTATAACTTCCTGAAGGGAGGTTGTAGTGAGCTGGGGGTCGGCCTCTTCTCCCGTGTAGGCAGTGACAGAGCTAGAGGGAATGGTAGCAAGCTGCGCCAGGGGAGATTCAGGCTCGACATTAGGAAGCACTACTTCTCAGAAAGGGTAGTCAGGCACTGGAATGCACTGCCCAGGGAGGTGGTGGAGTCACCAACCCTGGGGGTGTTCAAGGAAAGACTGGATGTTGTATTGAGGGATATGGTTTAGTGGGAGCTAGTAGTAATAGGTGAATGGTTGGACTGGATGATCTTCTAGGTCTTTTCCAACCTTGATAATTCTGTGATTCTGTGATTATCAGGGTCTCACCAGAAGTGAGACCACAGAGAAACCTTCAGTTGAGGTTGTCTGTCTCCACAAAGCAATGTAAGATGATTCCACAAGGATATGGGCTCCTGCAAGCAGAGCTTTTCCTTACTTTTCTCTCACTTGGTGTTCTTTGCCTTTACTTCTTTACTCTTATGTTCCTCCCATGAGGGAACACCTCCCTCTTTAACCTCTGTGTTCCTCATGGAGTTTGAGAAGCATCTGGGATAAACAGCTTAATCCTCTTCATTGTGAAACTCCAGTATTATCCCAGCATCAGGCCGAAGCATTTCATCCCTGTGGAGGAAAGCACAGTCTGTCAAAGTACAACCAGCGACAGCATGGGTCCTGTAAACCCAAACATCTGCTAACATGGGGGGGGGAAATTGACCCCTGTTCAAAGAACAGGAAACTTAAGTATCCCTCTCTTATGTGAGATTGTTATCTATTTAAAAGAGAGTTGAAATGCTAAATTATGCAGGACTTTTATTAATCGATGTCATATTATTCCTTTCTCTTCTTTCTTCTTTCCACCACTCAGGTCCTGGAGGACTTCATGCATAGAATAGATGATGTTTGTAACCGCAGTGGACAAATAGAAGATGTCTATTCAGAATTCAACAAATGGTCATTTGAAAGTAAGTTGGCCTTTGCCTGAGACTGGTATGAGTTTGTACCTGCTGTGACACTGCATTTAACGTATGATTGGTGAGGACAGTGTAGGCTGAGTAGTTCCAAACCATCAGCTACAAGACCATAGAAAGTGGGCTGCAGAAGAGCCAAGGGACATCCATATGCACACAGAATTCGGGTCTGTCAGGTCATCTGTGCGGCTTGTAAAGAAAAAACCCTAATCTAACATGAATAGTGATGTATAAATCCAACCTGGGGGAATCCCAGTGCGTTTATCTGCAGTGGGATCAGGTAGCACATGGCAATCTTTGTCCATTTGATATGTGTTAATTATGAGCAGCACAAGGTCGATGAAATAATCCATTAACAGTGAGTATGCACTGCAGATGAGGGCTGGAAAATCCCATTTAAAAGGTTTACCTTGGGAAGCACTGGGATAAATTGCCAAGCCAGGAGCCTCCAGCTTTAGAAACCTTTCAGAGGACAGTCAGGTATCATCTGCCAGGACTGACTTGGGGCACAAGGGAAAGCATCGGTGGTTCCCAGCTGGGAGGTATAGTGTGTAACTGGATGATGGGCTCTGCCAGACCTGTCTGTTCTTGGCTGGCTCATCTCAGCAACCTCTGTACCTGGTTCCTGAAGATGTCTTAAATGTTGGGGTTTTCCAGCGTCAGTGGTGACGGCTGCTTTTGGGCAGGGAGAAGTAGGAAGTGACAGCTCTGGGGGGAAAGAAAAGATAAGAAAGAGTAAGTGGAGAGAGGTGGAAGTGGTGGGAGCTGGTGAGGTGTGGGATGCTGCCGGTCAGTGTTTGCAAGTGGTTTCTGGCTGTGGAAAAGGCTAGGAGATGCTGGACTAGATGGCCTCACCAGGTCCACTTTTCCTGTGACTCAGTTCTCTCCAGTTGCTTTGCCCAATACTTACCAAATATGCCAGCCCTGCCTGGCAGAAGGACCTGTGAGAGGCTCAGTAGTGATTCTTTGTTATAAGGAGACACTGTAACATGCCTTAGCTGGGTACACTGCTTCCTGTGTCTGAGGTGGTCGTTCAGAGGGTCTTCTCAAGTGCTGCTCCCACAGCTGCATGCCACAGAACAGAAACCATTTCCATAAGGATAATCCAAGCCATTCCTTGACAAAAAATGGGGGACACCATGTACCCTGTTTTAATATCATTTAATACTAATATTGCTTAATGACAGGTATCTGCCTGGTGCTGTATGGAAAGAGGTTTGGTCTCCTACAACAGGATGTAGAAGAAGAAAGTTTGAACTTCATCAAGGCTGTAAAAACGGTATGGAAGGGTCTCCACTGGGGCTGTTCTGGTTTTCTACCCCCACTACTAATGAGGGGGTACCAGTTTTGATGGGTCACCTGAGAAAAGAAGCTCAAGCTTCTGTGCTACATGTGTTGGCAGCCTTGCACATCCAAGGTGATATGTGCAGTGATATCACCAACCTCCTTACTGTCCCATTTATGAGACGTCTACATCTGTAGGGACAAAATGCTGTATGGACATCAGGGTAACCCTGGAAATAGAGTTGTTGGGTTGGTTGGTTAACTTTCCTCTCCTCTGAGACACCTGTTGTGCAACACTGCTAGTGCTGGGTGGGACTCTTGGAGTTGTGTGGGATTATGCAAATACACTGGATCTGGAGGTTAGTCATTCCTGCAGGCACACCTGCTGCACATCTTGCTGCAACTTGGGTTCTGGCAGCACACATCTGCCTAATTTTAGCCACCTAAAAGATAGGCATCTAGCCTAGCCTAGTTCTTTCACTCCATCGGTTGTCAAGGGAGAGGGAGGCACTGCCAAAGGATGGCTTGTCCCATCCTAAACCCAGTGCCTAAAATAGATAGGATGAGTCACCCACTAGAGAAGCCTCCTGTCCTCCACTGGCTGTCCCTGATTTTTACCTGGATGTAACCTGAGTAGAATGAGACCCATCCTTCTTGCCCAGGATGGAAAATCTGCTAGAATCCTGACTTGCCTCCTCCTTTACACTCTGATGTAGTTCACAGATTACAAGTAGGTAAAGAAAGACTTCAAAAACTCTTTTTCCACCACAGATGATGGCTACTTTTGGAATGATGATGGTGACCCCTGTGGAACTTCACAAGGGTCTGAACACAAAAGTCTGGCAAGCTCATACTAAAGCATGGGATGACATATTTAAAACAGGTTAATTTTTTTTAACATGACTTTTCCCCTTTCTCTTCTGCTCTTTTTCCTACTCAGTGGAACTGACTTTCTTCATGCTTGCTACTGCTCTACACTGCTGTCAGTTGCTCCCTCCAGCACAGGTTGAGACACCTTCATGGCAGCTAACCACAAACTTACTCCAAGCATAGGAGCACTGTTTTCTTACAACTAACGCTGCACTCTCGTTTTGGGGCAATACCCAATCCCCACAGGAGCCCCAGAAATGTCATGAGTCCACTTGAATCTATCATAAAAATAAATAGCCAGAAAGTGTATAATCTCTTTACAGGCAAGGTATACGAGTGAGGAGAGAGACCCCACTCAAAGGGACCTCAAAGGGAGTAGTTTTCTTGAGAAACAAGAATTTATTGTGTAACACAAACCTGCTTGCTAAAGAAAGACGACAGGATAGGTTTTCTGAGCAGCCTGGAATGTAGCCCTAAGTTTTAAAACCAGAAGCAATTTAAATTGCAAGGTAGAGTTTTGCTTTTTGACAGCACTTTCTGTCTATTTAAGTTTTGGGTTGGAGTTTAAACTACTGTCCTTCAAGGTTACAAAAACTGCTGGAACTCTGGGTTAAGTTTATGTTTTTCAGCATTTTTCTAGAGGTGACAGAGCTAAGGATGAAGGGAGGCTTTGGCACTTGGGTGTTTGTAACGGCACCTATTCGACTACTTGGTACTTCAGGAGTTTTGGTCATGTGAGCCACATGTGCACTGATTTTATCCCTGCTTAGTTTATTTGGTTTAGGAAAGACACTTTAAACCAGTTTTGTTCAGAAGAAACAGCCTGACACCTTCACTTGACATGAGGAGCTCCTTACTAGGAACTGGCCTTAACAATTGGGATAGTCATGAGAGGGGGTGGGCAAGATCTCCTCCTCTGTATTTAAAAAAGCATGTAGAAATTTGGCATCTATTTTTGCCTTCCCCATGTAAATCAAAGGCTTGCATTTCCCCCCAGGGGGTCTAAGTGCTAAGTCTCTTTGAGTTTTTAACACCTTGATCCCCTTTGAAAATCCAAACTAATAAATTTTACACACTTGCATCTCTGTCTGCTAAATATTTCACTCAGCACATCACTGGTTTCCTTTCCTAATTTACGAAAGCAAAGTTTCTAATAGTTTGCAGGACATCCTTCTCTTCAGAAGTGATTCTTATGATGTTTTGTCTGAAAAAAGGAAAATACTTGCTCAGTGTAACACTTTTTGCTTGAGAAAAGAGCACAGCTCAGTGCCTTCTTTCAAAATCCTGCCTGGGTCTTATTTTTGTGGTATTTTTAGTGATTTTTCCCATTCATTTCCTCCTGCTCCTCTCTTCCCAGCCAAGCACTCGATTGACTGTCGTCTGGAAAAACACTCTGCAAACCCTTGGGAGGATTTCCTGTGTGACATCTATTCTGGAGGACAACTCTCCAAGAAGGAGCTGTATGCTGCCATCGCAGAGCTCCAGATTGCCGGTGTCGAAACGGTAAACTGGGCTTGCCAGGAGCTTGTTAAAATGAGCATCCTTCCAACTTCCTCCTTCCCTCTGTACAGCTGAGTGTGCTAACCCTGGAGCTGCATCAGTGGCCTAAATGCAAGGGAATCTTTACCTGAAATCACTCAGTTCTTTCTTCTGATCCTTACTCCTAGAGAACAACTGGGGTGGCTCATAATCCCTTTGGTTTACAAAATACCATAAGGTGGTGACTGGCCATAAAAGTTGCTTCAAACTTCTGGCAACTTCTCTCTGTCACTGTAAACAGAGGTCTTATGTTTCTTTTTTGCTTCTTTTCAGACCGCCAACAGTTTGCTGTGGGCTCTATATAACATTTCACGCAATCCACATGTTCAACAGAAGCTTTTCCAGGAAATACAGAGTGTTTTGGCTGCTGATGAGAGTCCGAGTGCTGAGAGCTTGAAGAACATGCCTTACCTAAAAGCATGTCTGAAAGAATCCATGAGGTAAGATGCTTAAGTAATTTCAAGAGAGCAAAACACTTGCAAAGGGTTTTACCAGCTACTGTGTGCTAGGGAGAAAGAATTTTCTAGTATATATAATTTTCTGCATGTTGTTGTCTGAGGTAAACTGCAACAGATAGAGGGAGAAAAAATGCTGGGAATTTAATCCATTTTGTTTCTTTCATTGCAGATTAACACCCTCTGTGCCATTTACCACCCGCACCATCGACACAGAGATGGTTCTGGGAGATTATGTACTGCCCAAAGGGGTGAGTCAATTAATTTAGAATCTTTTGTTGTTGATTAAATCTCCTGTGAAGGGATGAAGTTGGTTGTATTTCAGTCTCCAAGTGACTCTGCCAAAGGATGAGTTCCAGGATAAGGAACAAGGGACTGAGACAAAAATATTTTGGTGGGTGATTGAAAAAAAATAAATTTGAAACTTTCCCATGATTTTCTGAGGAAACAGTGATGTTTCCTGTGTTTGAGTTGATCTTCAGAGGATTACAGGGCATCTTCTGAGGAAACCAGCCTTTGCCATTGAATTGTTTTTTTCCATTAACAAGCTGATTCACTTGTGAGCTCGAAGCCAATTTGTAACGAGACTCTCTCTGTTGCTGTGCTTCTAGACTGTACTGATGATAAATACCCATGCCCTGGGATGCAACGAGGAGTATTTTAGTGGCTGGACTCAGTTTAAACCAGAGCGCTGGTTTCAGAAGGACTCCATCAATCCATTTTCTCATGTTCCCTTTGGCATTGGGAAGAGGATGTGCATTGGGCGCCGTGTAGCCGAGCTGCAGCTTCACTTGGCCCTTTGCTGGGTAAATAAAGTGGCATTTTTACACAACACCCAGTTGTTCCCCCGCATTGAGAAGCCAAAGCACGGGCACCACTGACTGAAATGTTTGTGTTTCAGCTCGTTCGCAAGTACCAAATTGTAGCAACCGACGACAAGGCTGTAGAAACACTCCATTCAGGAATTCTGATTCCCAGCAGGGAGCTTCCCATCGCGTTCCACAGACGATAAGGTACGTGTGGGAGGGTATCCTGAATACATGAGCCTTTTCCTTGAACCCCACACAGAGCGTTCATAGATCCATGAGGGCAAGAGAACAGATGCTTTTCTAAGCTTTATTCTCACAATGTGTGGTTTATTAAATGCTGCCACATTCTGCTACTCAACAGAAAGGATTTGATGGGCTAAGAAGAAGGTACATTTCACACAGCTCTGAAGTTAGATGTCTATTTTTAACCTCCCAGAGAGCGGGTCTCCTGCACATGAGGCAGATCAGGAATGGAGGCATCAAACTGTATATACTGTTGGAGAAACGAATAGCTGCTGTTTTCTTATAATAGCAATTCTCCACTGTGTTTCTAGAAGGTTTTTCCTGAAAAGTGGCATTTGGGTTTGAGCATCAATGTACAGATTGAAAAGAAGATGCCCTGGTGAAAGGACAGTACACGAGCACACTACGGGGCTTAGAGGAGAAACTTCATTTTAGGCAGAAGGACAAGGAAAGGATTGCCCCTTTGTAAATAGCCGTGCAATGTTGCAGCTTGTTAGGCATTTTTGGTTTAAAAAAACAAATATGAGGTTTTCTTCTGTTCACCAGCTTATACAAATAAAGGTAACAAAAAAGCCTATTTGTGTAAAAATCTAAATTGGAAAACTGGGCCTTGGATCTGGAATTAAGTCCTCAAATGAGAGATTGAGTGATGTTTAAATACTGGGGGAGGCTGGTTTTTGCTGGCCAACACCATGGGAAGGGAATCACCCAGTATAATCTGAGTAAGGGCACCAGCTCCTTTAGCTGAAGTTTGTTTGGTGTAATTTGTTTTTAGGTAATTGATCACTATGTAAATTCTTTTCCTCTTTAATACAGCTCACAGGAAATAAATTACAACCCTGCTGCTGCCTTCTCTGCAAAAATACACATCGACTGGGGAAGTCAAAGCCTTCAGTAACCAGCTGAACAATCGCTGAGCCAGAAATAATGCCAAGAAAACCTCCCATACTGTTTCATTGGGAAAATGTCATTAGTTAGTTCAGCTCTACTTAGCAATCTTAAAAGGACAGAAAAACACCACGTGTGTTCGTCTACCTACGCAGACAGACCGGTTCAGTGCAGATACACCGGTACAGGACAGAGCTCGGTACCGTGCTGTGGAGCATCACATGTAGCTTTGGTAGTGCGCAGCAGGATTACTGTGGCCCCAAGCTCTACAGCAGCCTGGGAAGAGCTGGTTTCCAGTCTGTGGGCATCATATTAGCACAACTGGGGCACCAAAAGTTGTGCCTGAACTGGCTCCGGTAGCCCAGAGCTGAGGAGCTTTGGGAGGGGTAGCATAAAGGGAACAGAAACTCACTCAGTCCTTGCCAAATTACCGATGTCATGAGTTAAACTGACAAGTAAGATGGCAGCCTGTAATAAGGCTAACAGTCAGGCTCAAACGATAGGATAACTAAAGAAGTATACGTTCCCTAATGCCACTCACTTCCTTAATAAAAGGGAAATAAGGACAAAGGTATGTAACAGGATTTGTTCCTCATGCCTGCCCGGTACTTTGATTTGAACAGTTGTCACGCTGTGCCTGCCACATCCTCTGCTCACACCCTGGAGTTTCGTGCCTCCAACATCCACACAAGTCACTCCCCCCCACCTGCTTTACTCCAAAATTGGTCTGTTATTGTGTGGAGGGGCCTTATCCATGGGTGGGTCACTGGAATCCTATGGGTTCTGCCGCTGTGAAATGACGATTATCCAAACAGGATAGTTACTTCATCAGACGAGCGATATAAAATGTGTATTTCAAAGAACCATGGGAAATAAGGATCTTAAACGTCTTGAGAGGTCCATTCCTTGTGGGGGTTTCAATACCTGTATCTAAAGGTTTAAGCTGTCGCCACCCTGTGTGTAATACTGTATGTTAGCTGTTAAGGTCCCTGGTGTAGTTTTCCCATGATGCAGTTTCAAGTACAGGTTTGTATCTAGAACCATAAATGGGTATTTTTATTTTTTTACATTCTGAAATGGTACAATTTCTTAGTGTTTCTTGGTCTGCCTCCTGTGGGGTTTTTCATGTTTGTCTGTTTTCCTCTGCTGTTATACTCAGCCATGTAAATGCAGTCATATTCCAACATGTAAAGCAATATCAGAACCTTTCTAGCCACTTTGGTAACAGTCAATTTTGTAATAAAATAAAATTTCTATTTTTTTCCTATAAATAGTCTTCTGCAGTTTATTATGAATTCTTTGTAGCATGACAAAAATCTTGACTCTCACAGTGACTTCTTGCAAAAAAAGTCTTGGTGGTTCTTCGTACTTTCACCCATCTGCTTAATATCCTCATGGGGCTTGAACTTGAAATTCTACAAAAGCAAGTTACTGAGTTCAGCTCTGAGAAACCTCTGCTTTGTGATACCCCAAAGTCTCTCAACTGTGTGCTGTGATGACACCCTAGCTGGGAAACTGTTTGCAAAGCCCAGCTCCTGGCAGGAAGGCACCATGGCAGGCACTGCCCAGCACCCGCACCACCCCAGGGAGGGGGATCCCAGCTGAGCAAGGGCAGAGCTGTTAAGCCATGCAGCTTGGAGCTTTGATGCCAGACTCCTTCTGTGCCATTCATCTTCGCATTCCTTCAACGCAGGCTAGCCCTAGTTCTCAGGAATGTGTCTGATCTGTGCCCACAGCTCCTCTTCCCCCATACAATCCTGTTAGATCTCAGAAAATGCTGCTGTTCAGAGACTTTCTGCAGCCACAGCACAGCCTGAACGCATTTCTCCCCAGTACTGAGGTCTCCAGGAATGGGGCTATTACTTTCCTCTACCATCATAGTAAGATAAAACCAATATAAAGTTTTGAGGAAGGATGGAAATAGTTTGAATCTTTGCAGGATCAAAAGAAATGATGTATAGGGAAAAAAAAAGCCATCCAGCAGCACGGTGACTGACAGCCTGATGGCTCTGCAAAGAGCAGAGCTGACAGTTATCAAACCGCGCTGCCTTTGCCAAGGGAAATTGCCTCCGGCTGAGTGAACGATGGTGTAAGAAAAGTCATACGGTGCCGTGTGAGAATGTTGCTTTTCTGAAAATCATATTGCGATGTGTACTCGAGAGTAACTGTGGTTTGTGTGCTGAAACCAGTCTGACAGCTGGGAGCACTGGAGCCCAGAGCCTGGGCAGGCTGGGCTGTGAGACTGCAGGTGCTCACCCCATTCCCAAGGAGCTTTGGGAGCTCGTGCCATGATGCAAGACTGTGTGTGGAGATTGACCCAAGCTACTACAGCAATCCTGCACACTGAGTATCTCTAGAGTATTATCCACTAGCGTTACTCCATTGGAGCCAACATATGACACAAGAGTGAACAGTGAGCACCACTGTTTCACTCCAGGCACAATGCTCACGAACATTCTGAATATTTAACTTTTAAAGTCAACCAAATAGAAGAGGTGTTATTTATTTGAACTGACCTTGACAGCCTAGCTATCAGCGATTTCGAAATCCTTTATTGCTTCTCTATAGTAAATCACAGGTTGGTGCTTACTGGACTGCTATTTTCGCCATTCAAATTTAGTGGACTAGAAGATCTGTACAAGTGTTGTTCTGGGTAAGGTTTGGACCAAGTCAACACAAGCTGAGGTGCAGGCGTGTGCTGCCCCCAGGATTTCTAAAAGTACAGTAACCACTGACCTGGAAAATTTGGTTCCGGAAGCTTTGTAGATTTTCAAGTGCCCAAAGTTTTCAAAGAACTTCATTAATCTGCTACCTCAAAGTAAATGTCCAAAGCAATTTAGCTAGGAAATAGGTAATTATCAAACTAGACAGATAATGAATGACCAAGCCAGACTTTCACATTGAGGAACCCTGATGGCTTGCTTTCTCTCCTATTTCGGAAGTATGGAAACCAGCACGATGCTTCTGAGATTAATAAATGTCTCCAAAACCTTTCGCCTGTGGTCAGCTGGATAAGTGCAGTTCAGTTCCTTGCTTCTTTGAAATGATTTGCTCATCCAGAATTACATATTAAAACAACGGTGTCAATGCTACTTCCCTGCTATTGCTCCTACAGTTACTCCTCAGAGGAAGATAGCTGGCTCATAAAACGGCTGGAATTAATTGGCCTCCACGTTAACTTTCTTAACAAGGAAGTGAACGCGGTTTACCTGTCCAAAAGGAAGTTAATTTGTTCAGGCTTTAGGCATGTCAGTGGGAATAAGAGAGGCAAAGCTGGAGCCAACTGCTCCATGCTGTTTTTATGAATAATGAAGGGCAGATTCAGGGCTGACAGCCTGGTGCTTTTCATGTGCGTTCTGCTCCTCACGAGCTGGCTGCTGGGAGCAGGATCTGGGTCACGCTGCTGCCGTGCACCTTTCCCTGCTGCCATCAGATGACAGATAATGTGTTCAACTCTGGCTCCCTTCACCCCAAGCAGCATCTTTGTTCTCATCAGATCTCCTGTCTGTGCCACTGCTGGCTTTAGCTGACAGGGCAAAACACCCCAGCTCTGAAAAAATGAATTCTGCAAGAAAATTCATGGCTGAATTTCATTTCAGAGCAAATTTTAGGGCAACTTCCCAGCAAGTGCTTAACTTTAAATAGATGAAACCTCATCTTGACCTCAGTGGGACTGCATGTGCCCGTGGCGGGGAGGGGGTTACTGTGATATCACTTCACGTAAAAGGAGAAAGTTACTCAGAATTCATGTAAGGGTTGTAGTTTTGTAAGGAAAAGCTGCCTTTTCACTTCAGATAATTGAAACAAAGGGCTTATTGAGATGGAAGCTGCAAGCGCTCTCTTTAATCTCTTACCCTGGATGTGTGTGTTGTTCTGGTAACTTGTGGACTGATACACCAGAGTGTGGGTGGCTGCATTCAGAGTTTTTGATGTGTGCTTCCAGGCATGGCTTGGGAAAAGGTACGAATATTGAGATGGATTTCATTACAAAACTGAGCATTGCGCTCATCCACTTTCATTTATTCTAGGGGATTTCTGAGCATCAGGTTTGAAGAGAACAAAAACAGGGAGATGCTGAACTGTTTTGTCACAGAACCAGCACACACCCTGACCTCCCTGCCCATCCTGCCAACTCTGCTCTCCTGTGCTGGAGCTCAAGGCTGCAGACCCACTGCCTTATATCCCCTTCATACACCGAGGCACAGACCAGGAATATGGTCACTGACACTGAGAGATGTAAACACAGAACTGGTGTCCATCACTACAGACCACATCAGCACAATGCACCAGGCAGGGAAGTGTCACTGGAATGGATGGACCGCACCTGGGATGTGGTGCAACATTGCAGTCCAGGACAGCCCAACTCCCCATGTGAATATTGCTGTTCACTTCATCTTTGTCTGTTTGTCCAGAAGTGCACTAGCATCTCTTACAATCCCTGTCTGGACCCTCTCTTCTATGATTCTATATTCCTCTTTGGAAGCAGAGGAAGGATTACACCAGCTTTCAACCCTTGCCCATGGATGAAATGGTGGCTGTGTGATCACTAGCCTGTGGCTTTGGAACACCCTGGAAAGCTGAGCTATAGTATCTGGACCCAGAAGGAGTTTTAGAAATCTTTACATTGTGGGGTTTGGATGGAGCTGAGCATGCATGGAACAATCCTCCTCCTGACAAGGAAATCCACAAAGAGGTTTCTTTACAAGCCAAAATATTTTTCTCCAAGGGACAATGTCAAAACAAGTGTGGAATGGAATGCAGTTTATAATGGGGGGAAGTTCTACTTTGCTTTCTTGGGCATGTACCTCTCAACAAGTTCGAACTCTTTGCCTCTAACTGTTAAACGTGTTGAATGAACTCCAGGCACCGCCTGTCAGGGGAGAAGGGAAGGCAGCGGAGGCGGCGCTGGCAGGGAGTACAACAAGGCAATAAAGGGGAACTCTGAGTACGAGAGTTACCCCTTGGTCTTCCCAAATTGGTGTGCACGTTTATGATACTTTACCCTCTGCTATCAACTTTGGTGCCCAGAAACTTGGTAGTAAATCAAACAGTTCACATCTGATTCATCCTGCTGTTGAACTGTGTTACCTGGACTTGCAAGTCCCCACCAAAAAGCCCTTATTGTTATCTTGGTTTTACCTATGGGAATCACAAACAGTTTTGCAGGTGAGGTCAATGCCCGAATCAAGCTCAGTCCCACTCGGTGCAGGGCAAAGGTACCCACGTATCTGATCAGGGGTCAGCCAAGAGCCAGCCCAATCCACGGGCAAAGACCATCCTCAGTCCTACAACTGTGAGTTGCTTTGGTGGCTTTGCATGAGCCATCAGCCACGGGCTGCAAACACCCAGCTGCACTTTGTCAGCACACTGCTCATGTTGGGGTTGCAAGGTGGTAGGATTAAAGTGTCTGTCCTACTGTAAAGCACAGGAGGAAGCCTCAGCTAGGACCCAAATTTTAGTCATTTTAGATGGGACCTGCAGAGCAAAGGAGGATAAGGAAGACTTTGGGAACAGGATTCTGGGCAGGAAGACAAGATAGTTGTGTTCACACACAGACACTTTGTTCCGTTCAGTAGATGCCAAGTTTTGGTACTCTGGGACCATCCTGTCTTCCCTCTGGCTACATTTGCAAGACAGAGCTGTAGGAAAGAAAAGCTTTACATACACATTGCTCCTTGTGACACACACGGTCTGCGCCCCTTTCAATGCCAGCCAAAAGTTTCAAAGCACATCCCACTTAAAAATAAAACCCAAAAGCCAACAAAAAAACCCAGCAAAGAGAACAAAACAGGAGATATATCGTTTGAACCAACACCAATACATTTCTCAAGCAACTGGATGCACTGGGTGTATTATTAAATCCTTATTGGGAGCTTCCACTGTAGCTTCTCCCTTTTAACAAGCATACAAGAGGTTGGAATGCCACAGGAAAGTGTTTTAATCATTAAAGACTAAACCATGGAGCATCTTGGATTTTCTACCTGATGGAAGCAGGTTGGGAAGCTTGCAGAACTGTGGAATCTATAAATAGCTTCAAAGGAGACAAAATTAACTGCTCCTTAAAAAAAACAACAAAAGAACACCACCCTTCACGTATTTTAGTTGCTAACAAACCCTGATCCACAGCAGTGTGTCTTTACTGTACTAAATAGTGTACTCATTCTGGGTGTTGACTATAATTTCTGACTTTGACAAAGTAGATGTTTTTCTGCTTTAAAATTAAATGGAAACCAATATTTTTACAGGATGAGAGAGATGTTTTTCCTCATGCTGGTGTTTCACTGATGGTGTATTCTGAAAATCACAGAGGGTGAAACATTTGGAGGGGGTTGTCCCCATAAAAAATCAAGAGTCTGTAATGAAGTATGAATAACATCTTTAAAAATACTTAGTAAGAGCTAGGGATATTTTCTAAGCAAAGCAAAGGGCCAAATAAAACCCTTCATGAAATGGAGTTTCTGCTAAAAATTGTCACTTTTGCATTTTAATACAAATTATTCAGCAGTAAATGAGGAGGAGATGATAAGTAATTCAAGTTTCAGTAAGGGAGGTGTACAGGGGTGTCTGACATTGAGCTCTGAAGGACACACCTCACTGGAGGAATGGGAATTTGTTAAGTAACTCAGAGTAATGCTGGGTCGCATTTTGGTACAGGTCAATAGTATACCTCCCTGGAGAGAAGCCTGAGAATAAACACAGGATTTTTAGGAAGAAGAAGGTGATTTCTGGTCATGAATGGTTTAAGTAGCAAATAGAAAAGATCCAAGTGCTCTCAGTGGCATCCAGCTCAGTACCAGCAGTACTCCCTGCAGATGTGCAGTAAACACAGTTGATCTGTTCCAAAACTTGAGTAAGACAAAGAAATGATAATTAGACTAAGAACAACTATCTTTTTCTCACCAAATCCCAGAAAATGGGAAGCTGAAAGGTGTGTTACCCAGGACAAGATGGGAACTTGGCTCTGTATGATCAGGCATTTGCTTTTCCTAAGAAAATTTCTTATTTCAAAGTTCACATTTCAAGACTGATAAAGAATTCCAACCAAGGGAAACCTTTGCAGTGAGGTCAGGTATTGCTTTATTTGTTTTATTAAATACAGAAGCAGTGCTGCATCTTTGGCAGCATCTATTTCTATTTCTATTTCTATCTCTATTTCTATTTCTATATATATTTATATTTGTATTTATATTTACATTTACATTTATATTTACATTTACATTTACATTTATATAAAGCACCCATCACCATATTGATAAACATTCTTTGGAGCCACTCTGAGGGCATAGGCTCAGCCCACCTGCCCATAAATGCCTGTTTGCATGCAGATGGCCAACGACTTTTTTGGGGTGGAGGAAGTGCAGTAGAATTACAAGAAGGACATGGGCACATGGTTGGAAGGACTGCTTTATTTTTTGAGGCCTCTCAATGATGATTTAGATCCCTGGGTTACATTAACGACCAGTCAGTGAGAGTTCAGCTTCTGGAACTGGGAAGGGCTTGTCCCTCAGAGGCTTTCACGACAATGCAGAGCAATAAGTAGGGTAGCCCTGTGAATTTTTTTAGGTGTGGCTAGCTAACCTGCAATAAAAGCTCTGCAGAGATTGCACCCCAAGGGAACTTTGCGGGTTCACGGACTAATTATGGGCTGTTGTCCTCCACCCCTCTCATGACCATATATTCTGATCTCTCTCAACCGTGAGACTTTGATCCAGACAAAATCCTTTTTTCGTAGGGCTGGTTTTAGTAATCTGGGGTTTTGTCAGAGTCAACAGTAGCAAAGTGGCACGAACGTGTGTACCTGGGGGGTGACAGCATGGGGCTGGACAGGGCAAGGCCACTCTTTTAGGGCTGTACATCAGTCAAAGGAACTGTGTAACTGTATCTGGCACTGCACAGAGCCACCTGAGGAGTGATTCCAAGACCACCCTTGAGAGAAACATGGGTACCAAATCATTTAGCTTAATAATTAAACTAATAACAATTACCTAAATAATTAAGACCCTCAGGTTCTTAATTAAGACCCTCAGGTTCTTAATTATTTAGGTAAAATTAAACCAATCCAGGAGGATATTATTTTTTTCCTCTAAATGCCAGTTTCACTTTGTGAAAGAAGAACCTCTCAGGACCTTGCCTCCTGTTTTGAACAAATGAGAATAGAACTAATTACAAAAGTCATCCTTGTTGCTGGACCATGGTAAAAGGCACAGGGGCAGGCAGGGGGACACCGGGCAGCCAACACGTGGGGAGATGCGCGCGAGGACATTTTCCAGGAGGCAGGTTACCTTCAAGTACAGTTGATTCATAACTCTTGCAAAGTTTTTCTTGCCCGAAGGCATAATTGAAAGAGAAACTGGATCAGCTCATGGCTCGAGGGATCAAAGAGTCAGCCATGTGCCAACGGCATGCAGAAATTCGCCATTCACTGAGGGGGAGGGGGCTAAGTTTTGGTTATGAGCACATATGAATGAATGGAATAAATATTTAAAAATATCATGTGATGCTACCTGTAGGAGGGGATGCTAGGGGAAGGATACAGCTGATGCCAAATATTTGATCTGTGCTTTGATTCATCAGCAGGTTTCTGGCAGGTGCCCTTAGAAAAACAGAGCAGAGATTTTTCTGCATATTCAATAACCCCTCGGGAAGCTGCTGTTTCCTTTGAGCCCCTTGTGGGTTGTGATTGGCACCCAACATACTTCACTGGAAACGGTAACCCCGTTCCTGAGGACACCAGGAGGGTTGTGCTATATATAGAAGTCAGTGGGATCCAGGGAAAAACAATAGAAGGAGCAACTGGCAGTTCTGGGGAAAAATCAGGGCTACTGGGCAAAAAAAGTTGTGGATTCTGCAGGGTGGAAGTAAGGCTCTGAGGAGAGGTGTTGGATACAGAGGGTGCAGAGGCAGGTCCCATGGCCACCTCAGTGCCCCTGCCTCAACAGTGAGCTATCAGCCAGAAGAATGATGGGGGTTATGAAAGGAGACGGATACTGTGTTCAGCTGCCCAAACGCTCGTGTCGGGGCAGAGCCAGTGAGCGGGGGAGCAGGGGCTGGGCTGTGCCCCCTGCATCTCCCCATCCATCAGCTGGATGCCCCGGGAAGGGACACAGATGCAGTCCCTGTGTGGCACAAGCGCTCAGGGCTGGTCACGCTGCTGGGAGTTTTGCTTGTATGGTTGTAACGATGTGCACTGTCCAGGGCATGGTCTGCTCCCTGCAGTCCCACAGGATGCTCAAAATACAACAGAGCTGCCATGTGCAGCCACACACCTAACTCTGACCGTGCTCACACCCCTTCCCTTGGTATTCCTCTTTCTGGAGGGATGTCATACTTCCACGTGATGTCTGTCGAAGCTGACAGCTCCTTATCTTCACACCTTGCTTAGAGCTGTTCCCTTTTATTGCAGCTGCTGGAGAATGGGCTCTTGGTTTGATAGGCTTTTTTTATGGTCTTGAAATTCAGAACTCTTTTGTGTGTGGAAATTTGACAGAAGTGAAATTAGAGCTAATTATTGTTTGGGTTGTTTTTTTAGCAAAATCCAAGTTTGAGAGGGAGAAAATACATCGGGGTGAATGCAAATATTATGGAAAGGAACCTGTTAGAAAACTTGGAACAGCTTTCAAGAAATAACAGTGTTGTCACAAGTGATGCCAGGACAAAGATTCTTCTTTCAGCCAGGCCTCTCTCTGGCAGGCACAGCATCATCAGGCACAATTCAGCAACATTAAATTGTACAAAAACCTCAAGGGAAAGTCATTCTGAGTAGAAATTGTCAAAAAATTTCTCGAGCCTGCTTTTAAACACCCCCTTCCCTCCAAAGACTTCAAATCTCCACAAGTTCTCTAGGCTAAACACTCCTTGACTTTGATTAATGATTGCAGCACGGGTGATGGGCATCTCCAGTTTTGCAGATGCTGATTAAACTATCGATACTGATTGTGTGAAAAGCCCAGGTACGCTACACACCTCCACAGAGATGTTCTCAGTGTCCTTAGTTCCCTCCACACCAAACTCCTGGTTGCCTGGATAGACAGCCTGCCCCATGAGGCCTTTCCTTCTCCATGGGAAGATCCAAGAGAAACACCATCTGTGATCAGGCACAGGGAAGTTTTTAACCATGCTGGGCAGACTTATGCAAGTCCTCACACAAACACCGAGCTCACACTGACCTGAGTAAGGGTATTCATCAGAAAACTCATGCTGGACTTCTGTCAAAGGTTGCACCTTTTTTTTGGCGCGTGGGTGATGTGTAAGCCCTCAGAAACATGCAGCCATCATCGCTGCCTTTCCTACAGGCTCTTGTCTTAGTGTGAATCAGCTCGTTTGTTTTCAGTTGCTAACCCAGAGCTAGAGTGTTGTGTGTAGGACACCTGGCACAGAGGACTGTATTTTAATTAGGCAGCATCACCCATGGGGAAAATGTGTCCTCTGAACCATTTCCAACAGCCTGTGCATGACTTGATAATGTCCTTAGCCTGCATAGAAACCATAAATATTATATTATTAGTCACTCAAAGCAGGTAGACATTTTAAAAGCCCAGGAGGCAGTGTTTGACTCAAGGTTTGAGTCCAAAGCAGGCGGGCTTCATCTCCTTTGCTCGCCCCAGAGCACTGTCCACACTTGGTGCTGCACCATCCCAGGTTTATCTTGGAAAGCATTGGAAGTTCCATCAGTTCTCAGTGCTGATCTCAGCCTGTCCTACGCATTTCTCCTTTGCTCCTGGGTAATTCCCACAGGCATGTTTCACCAAACTACTCACTTTCTAGCACTCCCCAGGGTTTTTTCTCAGCCTGCACCATATCTGCCTTGAGATGAGCTGAGCAAAACCAGACAGAGCAATGAATGTGGAACATTCTGCCTTTGTCCATGATGGGACTAGCAAGTTATGGCCAGAGTTTTAGCATAATTATTGCTGGAAAGTGACTGCAAAGGAATATGAACCTGTTGCCTTTGATGAATGACAGCCCATAGCTGAGATGCAAACAAAACAAAACAACAAAAAAAAAGGGGTGTGTGTGAATGTACCACACAGCATCTCTTCTGACCCGCAAGGAGAGGAAAAATCCACTGAATGTGTCTAGACAAAGTGATGATTCATAACCTCTGCAACCCCTTGCAATAGTTGGGGGGAGATGGGGCATATCCAGTGTGAGCTGTGTATACAGCATGAGTCCTTTATTGAAGGCCCTTTCTGCTCCCTGTGTTGGTCAACCCCTCTTCCTGTCAAAGGGCATGGAGGAAAATGAGTCAGGAGTGTGTCTGGAGGGATCTGGAGCAGCTCTTACACCAAACATTTGTGCTATTCAGCACATCCCAGAAACAGGAGATTTAATTGCTTCACTGTTAATCCCTGGAAGCTCAGATAATAATGGATCCTTGTATGCTTTGTATGAGAACTGTTACCAGTGCAGCCTGTTTCTCATTAGGTCTGGGCCCCACAGTTGGCTGGATTTTAGGAGAAGAGAGGTGTGCCTCATGTGTGAGTATTGCCACTGAAATGAAATACCTGCAGCAGAATAAACACACAAGGTCCTGTGGTGGCATAAATTATTGGGTGAAAGTGTAATGATGGCAGATTGTTATTTACAGGAGATAAGGGCTGCCGACGGTGAAGCCAGACAATGACCTGGGCATCAGCTGCACGGTCCAGTCATGAGACTTTATACTGTGTGTCAGTGTATTTTTAATTTTGAGGTTACTGTGCTGGTGCTGGTGATACAGGTGGCAGCTCCTTCCCAGTTCCCACGTGGTGAGGGCAGGTTGAATGAGCTGGCCTGGCATGTGTTTCCTCTCCAACCCCACATCTTCCAGGTCTTCTTCACTAAACTTGTTTGACTTGTGCTAAATGTTTTCCTAAAATATCCCGTGACACTGCTGAGTGTCACCCGCTGGTTTCTTGTCTCTTGGGAAGCTTATTTCAAAACTCCTGCTGAGAGAGTCAACCTTGGAGTCAGCTCTGAGAGGAGACCTGTGGGAAGAGGTGTCTGGCAATGCCATCCCTCAAACGTTTTCTGCAGCTGCTTTGAGCCCTGGCTGGAGGAAGGACCCCTTCATGTCAGCAACTTGCTACTGAGTTGTGCTTTGCTAATTGGCTTGGGAGCTTTATGGCAATTTCTCTTTCATTTGTCTGATGCTTTCCCTGTGCTGATGGTGAACAGTTCTCCACACATGGAGAACAACTTTCTGGTTAGCTCTATATGCAGCTGCATTCGATCCTGTCTTTCTTGAATGCTGACAGTATTTGTTGTCTTTCTTGTAAATTGGGGAATGTCCAACAACTGCAGGTTTGAGTCCTTAGTGTGTCTTCTGAGAGGGCTGCACCAGCACATGCCAGGCTAAGGAGTACTGGGTCGTGGGATTCGTACTGGCAGCCTTGTAATATGGAAACCGAAATCAAATTCTTTGGTTCTGCTGTTTAGATCTGTCCTAACAGTTGCCTTGTGTTCATTTTGACTATAGGTCAAATAATAGGTCTATAATAAAATAGACAGACTATAGGTCTGTAATAAAATATATTAAACACCCTTGAACTTCATTTCAACTCACAAGCTGGAAAGCAGAAAAAACCTTTGCATATATTAATTTGGAAATATTACCAAAAGAGAGATTACAAATAAAGCAGGTGATGCTCACCTGCTTTCTTAACACAGGGTTTATTCTATAGCTTTGGAGGAACTGGGAAGGGAGTGTCAGGGTTCAGTGCCTCCAGGGCTCGCAGAGTTAGTATAGTATGTGGGTTTTGCTAAAAAAAAAAAAAAAAAATTAAAGTTTTATCAGGATTGGACTTTTGTGTGTCTATTTTTGGCATCCTTCAGTTGAAAAATGCACTGCCTGAACTCGCTCTCCTAACCTCCTGACAGTGTTTTACTATTAATAGAAAAGGGGTTTAATAAGTAACCAGTCTCACAGTGCATGATAATACAAACCTGCTTCTTTGCAGTCTGCTCCTGGGAACTTTATGACTTGATTCCCACTTAAAAAACAATTGGAGGCTCTGCCAGGATGCCTCAGCAAGGAGGAGTAGGTGCCTGCGGTGCACGGCTGTGATGGGCCCTGGTCCGGCTGCTCTGGGGTGGCAAACCCAGCTTTCCCCTGGCTGGAGACCCAGCAGCCTCAGGGTGAACATGCAGTACCATGGCCAGATTGCAGCAAGTTCCTTGCCTCAACCCGCCTGTCGATGTCAGAGGCGGGCAGCCCAGGCCATCAGGAGGATGTCCCCCAGGGACTGGAATGCAGGGACAATGGGCAGATGCAGGCACACGTCACAGCTCCCCAATATTAGCACATTGGGAGCTGGTTTGAGTCTGGAAAGCAGGGAAGAGTCGTAATTAAGAGGAAATTAAAATATGCAAATCATTTTAATGTGGATCGTGTGTGTAAACCAAACTCACCACCATGGGTTATGGTGCAGCAAGTGGAAGTCAGTGTGGGGTTACTGGCACAGGCTGCTGCTGGACCTTGGACAAAAGGAAGAAAACCAGTAGGAAAACCAGGCCAGGGGAGCGGCACTTATTTCAGAGCAATTAGACACTCTCATGTCTAATGGTAGCTTTACTTGAAAGGTTAAGCAAGAAACAGAAGTGGTGTGCTTGCTGCCCTGTTCCAAGAATAATATTTGAACTGATCCAGCAACTTTGATCATCCGACTACACATCATGTTTATTTGTAAAACATGTTAACATTTTTCTAGGCCCGTGCGGATTTCCCCTCCTTTTGATCTCTCTACACCCCTCGTTTTCCTGTAAGGTTAGAGGGATTGATCCATATTTATGTTCACACAAGGAATAAAGTATCCTTTGGTTTTAAATTTTCCAAACTGGGCAGGATTAAGACACAAATAATAAAAAACATACAGAATAACTGGTTGTGCTTCCCTGCTCTTACAAGTTAAACATTCCTTCTCGTGGGCCCTCTCAGAGCAAGATTTTCAGCGGCTTTTATCGGTTTGGAGCACACAGATACCATTTCTTGGGTAAAGGTGAGCAGGCTCTGGCAGCCAGTGCAGTGGGAGCACAAGGTTTGGGCTGGCGCTGTCCCGGTCTAGGCTGGAGCCAGGAGTTGGCTGATGGTACAATAAACACATGTAGGTTATGACTTTGCTTTGCTAGCCCGTATGAACTCCTCCACCTCTGGTCAATGGAGTAGGAGTTGATTTAGCCCTCGCACAGAGGATGGACAGACAGACTGACGGAGAGCCCCCGCCTGTTCGCAGCCAACCCATCAGACCCCGACTCTCTGTGGGAAAGTCAGGGCAAGTTATTTATTAGTGGTGTGAGAAAAAAGGAATGTAGCTACGTGCTGTTCTTTGAAAAGTGTTTTTCAGCTGTTGTATCTGTTTTCCACCTATGGTTTATTATTAAAGGAAACCGATCAGGTATAAGGATATGTCCAGGGTCATTGTCACCAGCCCCAGCAGAAGGAGGTTCCAGTTACTTTATTTACCCCACAAGAGTCCTTACATTTTATTTGATTGAATGCTGATGCCTCCATTAGCTGTGTACTTCCATCTCAGGGCTACACATGTTACCCCAGGTACCCAACGTTACTTTCCTGGCTTTGTCCTGGCTGGCTGTGCTGGGAATGACCATTTCCATTTTCTCTTTAGATATCGTTAAAGCTCTGTAAGCCTTTCCCTGAATGGTCTCATTCTAGAAGAGGGACTATTATTAGTTTAGCATGTTAATTGCTTGTTTTTCCAGCTAGAACCACCAGTAAAGACAGATGTGCGTACCTTGTCCAGTGAGGCTCGAGTCAAGAGCACTTTCTTATTGCACAGAAGATACCAAAAATATCTATAAATATTTTTACAGATACCTGAAATATTTCTACCTGGAAATATTTTTCAGAGGATACTGAATCTATTTGACAACAGAGACACGAAAATCTTTACAGCCTGTTTCTCCTTTGCCATGCCAATATTTGGAAAACTGCTATAAAACTCATGAAAACCATTTCTTCCTGAATTCCCTAGAATTTTACTGAAAATTTTCTCTTCAAATTGGTTCTGTGTCAAACTTCTTTCTCTTTCACTCTCTTGCCCAGAGCAGAAGCATCCTAAATCCCACATCATAAACCCTCAGTTACCCTCCCCGCCACCCACCCCAGCTACATGTTACACAAAGTCTTCCAAATCCATCTTCACAGCAGCCAACAAAAGCACTGGGTCGTCAGCAGTGTGGAAAAGTCTAGTTGAGGGTTTCTTTAATTTTCTTGGGCAACCTGTTATGAAAAAAAGCTATTAGAAAGTGATGATCATCTCATAGGAATTTATTGTAAAAGTTTGTCCCTGCTTCTTACCAGCAATGAACTGCATGATCCGAACTGGAATATATTCTTGCTGGGGAACGGATGACTGAGCGCTGCCCTTGCTTTCAGCATTTGTTGATCTAAGGGAAAACAGTTTGCTTCTTGTCCTTTATCTTTTATTAGACATTGTTAAGGGTGGGGAAAGAGAAGAAAAAAAAGAAAAGCATTGGAATTCGAGGCCTCAGAACCCCCATGCTAGTTCCTGGGTAGTCTCACAGCACATTTTACCAGCTGTGCAGCCCGTAAGAGCTGTAAAATTAACTAGCTGCTGCAGAACACGCACAAATATTTATTTTTTTTAAATCAAGATGTGGCTTTTCTAAACAAACTATGTCTTCAGAAGAATTCCCTTTTATAACCAGCCTCCATCCTTAGGTATGCAACACAGCCCGCAACTCGTGGGCAGTATGGATGCCATCAGGACGATTAAAAGAGTACTCAGCCCAGTCTTGGGAACACCTTTATTTGGGGGCAGCTTGGAAACAAGCAGGGAGCAGGTTGGAGGCAGGCTCGGCTGTATTGGCAGCAGTAACAGCCCCGTCCTGGCCGCTGCCTCCTCACGCCTTTTCCCAGCACGCCCTTAAGAACTCGCTGAGTGAATTAACTGCGCGCACATGGTGAATCCAGAGCTTCCAGGAAAGCATGGAGTTCTTGGGAAAACATGAAATATAGGCACATTATGTGTGCGCTGTAAACCAAGCTCACACTGGGTCTCCTGTGTGCGTGCAGAGCAAATAGGGAGCAGGAATCCTTGCGATAAGGGAAAGGCCACGGAGTGCAGCCGATCACAGTGCCGATGCGAGTACGTGACCCACGCTGCCCTGATGGAAGGTCTTGTGGCAAAAACACCCTGGATGCTTCCTGGAAGCCTCAGCACCAGCCAGTTAAATGAAAGCTTTCGTGTTTTTTCCAATTTTGTTTTTATTCCTTTTAATTGGAAATTTGGAGACGAATATCTATATAATAGAGGGGGTTTTTTTTCCCCCAAGAGTGGCCCCAAACTGTGTAAACTTTCAGGTTAAGTGCTCAATTAAAAGGTCAAATTATCCAAATAGAAAACTGAAGTGTCAGGCAATAATTTTCTACTGGACTCCGTTACCTGAAGAGTTCATTGCGCAGTGACCTCGTTTAAATATTACACAAACTAGTGGTACGTGTGGTACTTCCTACCAGTTATTTATAACTCTTAAAAATCTGGAGTTGGGTAAACATCGCGATCCCTCCTCAGAAGTGTTTTAATATGAAACCACAGGATCCGCCAATGCAACGGAGATGTTTTAGAATTCCCAACCAAATTTTTCCAGGGGAAAAAGAGTAGTGCCTATCTCTCACCAGCATAACAAAGACATTTATATAACATAATATTTAAGCTGTTACTAAGTCGCATTTTATGAGCCACCCCCAGGTCTCAGCCCTGTGCCCATACTTTTCCTATGTGGTATCTGTTATGACTCATCATTTCTAGCTCATTCTTTACTTTTGGCCAAAACCTCAGCTTCCATTTGTACCACCTCTGCCTCTGGCAAAGCAGCAGGTTCAGTGACATGTGGCCATCGTAGCTACTGCAATCCCAGCTCAGCGCCATTTCAAACATTGAGTTCAAAACTTCATAGCCAAGCTGTTTAAAAACCTTGGTTGTTTTGTTTGGGTTTTTTTTAAGTGCTAACAGAGCTTTCAGTGTGTAGTTGCAGCAGCATTCAAACACCTTCTGATATGTCTATAAAAAGATGTTGTAATTCAGAGATGGAGAGGGAAGCATACTCAGGGTTATCTGTCTGAATAAATGCTTCTCCAGTGGAACTAGGAGCTCTTGTTGGCTACATCTGAATGGCAAGGGTAGGGCTGGTGACCACATTTACCTGGAGCATCCTATAGCTCCTTTTTGTACCATGGCCCAGGGAAATCAGGAGCAGAGTGAGAAGAGTTGTGCCAAGGTCTCACCCTGGGGAGCACTCTAACCAAAGCTGGGGGCTGTTGTTCTCCTCTTTGAGCACCCAGCTGAGTGCAGGGTTGTATACACCATCACCTGCCAAGCACAACTGCATTTCCACAATGTTTTTGATCTTCCTGCACATCAAAGGTGGTTTCTGACGCCTATTACAACTGGTGGGTTCCTTTCTATTGGGTTTGAACACGCCTCGGTGAGGCCTGATGGGATCCTGTCTTCTGCGCTCGGCATCCCTGACAGTGCCAGGACACATGGATCCCCTTTCTCTTCTTACTTGTGAATCTCCTTGGGCTGCAGTCACATGCTAACCAATACAAACATTAACCACTGTGTCCTCTTTAAACCCAACCCACTATCAGCTGCAAGGAGGCCATAACCTGGTGTTTTCTGGGAGATGCGGCCGGTTTCTGATAAGGGCTATCTAATCACTGCACAGAGTTGGAAAGAGATAGTAGGGACAAAAAAACCTGCCAAATACGTATTGCTTCTCTTTCTTTTAGAAATCTTGGGCACTGTAAACACACATCATCTAAATACAATGATAAAAAGGTTTCCTGAGTCATCGGTTGGATTTGTTGTGAGACCTGAATGAGTTAGTGCTGACACATGAGCCACACTAAATCATTAACCCCACCTGAAAATGTCAGTGTGGACTCCATGACCCCAAGGAACAAATTTAACAACACAAAAAACTGGATCTGAAAAAAACCCTAACTTTAGAATGAAATAAGTTCAGACCAAACGCAGCCAGTTGTGGGGCTTGAGGGACAACCTGAGTCGTGATGTGGCTTGCACACAGCAGGGCCATGGCTAGGCGAGAGGGAGAGGGTGCATCTTCAGAAAGCTTCTCATGCCCAAATTGGCCTTTTTGTTCAAACTCAGAACAAAATAGGAAGTGGTTTGGCTGCTCAAGGACTTGATCAAAGAGCTGGCGTGTTCATGTCCTGTCTAGTTAATGCTAAAGAGAGAAATTTAATAGTCATAGAAATGCTCGTTTACTCTTAATTAGCCAAGTATCAAAGCAAAAATTCTAGCTTCTGCTGGCTTTTTGTTACATTTCTTTATTTAAAAGGCCATTAAAATGATAACATGCTGTAGAGACAACCTAATTTTCTTGGATGTATGTGCATGTCCTTGACCTGATGATGCCTACATACTGTTTTCACAGCTGTGACTTTTACTAGAGAAGCTAAAAATGGACCTGGCCATGAGTATGTCATAACAAGAACAGCTCTTCTGCAGCCAAGATCTCCATTCAGTTACCACCGTCTGTCTATTTTAATAACACAAGGAAAACAGCGGGCATCATAGCAGCACAAAGGAAAAACGGGGTGCTTGGAAAGGTGAGTCCCTTCTGTGATGGGCAGTCAAACAGGAGAAATATCACTTCCAGTTTGAGCTGTACACCAGCCACATACGTGTACGGCAGTTTTGTCCTTGGTTGAAAGCAAAAACAGGTAGAAAATTCCCTTGCAGGAGGGAGAAAGGGGCTGGAAGTGCCCGTGAAGGGTTGCAAGGCACGAGACTGCATGTGAGTTATTCATGTGTCACGTCACAGAAAGGGTCAGGCAATTAAAAATTAGGTTGATTACCTTACAACACCTGCTGTCAGCAAGGGAAAAGCAAGGCAGGGGATGACTTGTTTTCTGGCAGTGGAAGTTGTAGGACCCAGATGTCAGAAATAGTTGTGTAAATCATGTCCTGAACATCAGCCCTTGGTGACACTCACATTTGAGGCCAGATTAGGCAAACTTGGTTTCAGACTACCCTATACCACTTACCAAATGACTCAAAATCCCATGGCAAGGTGACTTCTGACAAATTCCCAGAAGTTCCAAAACTCTGTTTCCAATTATCCTAGTTTCAGATGGTGTTTAGCTTGGTGTCAAGGACAGCATGTGGCTGAAAGGTGGTTTCTGTTGGGGAAATCAGGCAGATTTCGCTGGCTTGGAAAATACTGGGGGTTTTAACAACACTTCACTTGAGGCATGGAGCTCTTTCTAATCCAGAATTCATCCACTGGCTACAAAATAATTACTCAAGGCAAACCCAGTGACCAGCCACAAACCAGGCCAAACAAGTTTGGGAAGAAAAGCTTCCAAAGTTGTACCTGTAGGATGCGTTGAGGAGGCCAGAAGTCCATGTGCTCAGGTTGTAAGCACTGTAATGGGGTCTGGGAGCTTGAGCCTGGATTGGAAGAAAATAGAAAATAATGGACAAAACTGAAACTTGCTGCAACAATGGAACTTCTCAGTGGCTACAATAATAGCATTTGGTGGAAACAGTATGAGAGAAAATGGCTTGGTGACAGGAATGTTCTTCTTTCCTCTAGTTACCTGGATGCCACCTAAATTTTCAAACAATCAGGCATGGAATCATTGGAATTACTCTTCTGGGTGAGACCTTTGGTCAGACAATGATCCTGTTGACTCCAGAAGCCATTCATGACCTTCAAAGCAAGGCAGGAGACAGGCAGTTTTAGCTAGGTACCAAGTACACTGCTCCTTATTACAAGTCTCTTAAGTCTAGTAAGAGATTGTCTTAAACCACAAATTGTTTTATTTAACATTATTTCAAAAACATCCCAAGAGCAAGCATTGCTATCCTCTTTTTTCTTTTGGTATTTTTTCAGGTGGCAGCCAGTTGTCTTTGGGGGTTTCTGAAATCTGTTTAGTGCATGTCATGGTTCAACCTTGGCTATGTGTAAAAGTCACTGAACTCACCAACACACCAGCACTTGAAACAAGGGGATGCCAAGCCTGAAAGCACGGGGTGCAGAGTTGTGAAGGAGACAGGAGGAAGAGCATTTACCCAACCAATAAACTCTGCAGCTTATTGGGGAGATAAAGGAGCCAAATGGTGATGCAGCTGTGTATCTCTGAAATATTGCTCTGGTGGTTAAATCCAAAAATCCCAAGTCCATAAGAAGTGCTGCCTCTGGTGGCTCACCCCGTGACACGCAGAGCTGACCTGATTGATGGGGAAAGTGAAATGCAGAGCAGACACTGTGTTGCAGGCACTCCCTGTGAGTCACTGTGCCAGCGGACAACAGCAAGGGAGATGCTGGCTGCCAATTTGCCCTTTTTTCCCCCAGATACTGCTTCCTCAGCATCTCCTTCACACATCTCTCTTTCTCATACTGTTGTTGAACATTCCCCTCCCAGCAGCTCCTCTCTATCAATCACCTGCCTGCCGGTCTCACCAGCCTGCAGAGGGATGGATTGCCACTATGGGACTCAGGGAGTTTGGCCTCAGAGAATCCCCATTCTCAGTGCAGAGGCAGGCGCTCCCTCCAGCTGCCCACGTCTCTCTCCCCTAGCTAGTGAGGCACATATTTTCCCAAATCCACTGGCAGAATTTGCAGCAGAGGCAGCTAATCCCAGCATTGCCAGACAACAGGCTCCCATTGACTTAGGGCATTCTTGCCCTAAGTACCAACAAGTGCAAGAGTTATGTATCCCTCATCCCAGCAGCGTCATAACGACCTTTTGTCTGGCTCAAATGTTTAGGTCTTGCTCTTCCTGGCGTGGGAGCAGCCAATTTGTTAATAGATGAATGTGAAGTGACTCAGGTGAGGTTACGCAGGCACCCATGTACTGAGCGAGAGTCTAGCCGAAATCACCCCATGTTTAATAAGGATTAAGTTAAATTATTTCCAGCAGGTAAACAGCACACTGGCAAATAAAGGAGGGGAATTGTTCTTAGGTGTGGGTGAAACTACTTAAATCCTGTGAACAATTTTGGCGGGGGAAAAAAAAGGTACTGAAAAGTATTCCAATTAATTCAGTTTTGTTTTCATTTTGTAAATTACTGACATTCTGGTTTGGTTTAGGGGGTTTTTTATGAATCGCAGTAGGTAATGCAATGCATAGTTTCTTATCAAATAAAATCTTCCGGGTGACCTTGCTCCCTTGAGGATTTCGTTTTCACTTTTTTTGAGAACTATTTTCACTTTGAGTCACCCCTGAGTGGTTTTTCCTCTTGTTGAGCAGAGATGAGACATTCCCCACTTCATCTGTGAATGTACACCAGAACTATGCAGAAGAAGAAAAAGGGGTTCCCATCTTTTAGTCTAAAGCCCCAAATGGAAACCTTTGCTGCCTGAAGGCATTTTGCCCTTGCTGGGAACATCTCTGGCCGCTCGCAATAGCACTGAGCAGGCTGAGCTGCTCGAAAGGAGCATTTGCAGCCCCAAGCATCAGCACCCAGGCGCGTTTCACCCGTGAGACAGGCTGGGTGGTCGCAGCAGGAGCAGGTGGCAGCCTCCAACACACTTCCCCCCCACTACCCCCCTCAAGTGGGTGCTGCTCTGCAAATCCCGACGGCTCTTCCACTGCTGCCTCTTTCGGGCTGCAGCACCGCACACAGAGGAGACCGCTCGCCTGTCGCGACTTAAGGCTGCCACCTGCCGACAATCTGCGGGGGCCCGCCCGCCGGCGCAGGCAGCAGCATCCCCGGCGCAGGCAGCAGCATCCCCGGAGCAGGCTGCTTCTCCCCCCGGATCTTCTCCCCCCGCTCCTGCTCCGGGGAGGGCCGGATGCTTCCAGCGGCTCCGCACTCCAGAATCCCTGCGGTGTGCGCGGGGTAGGCCTTTCTCTATTTTCACTTTGTCCCATGTATTACACATGCCGTCATCTCCCTATGTCACAATTTTAAAACTTTAAAATGGGAAAATAAAATAAAGCAACAAGGCAACATGGCTACAAAAGTAGTGATTCTATAACTCGAGGAATAAAACTCTGTAATTCTATTTCCAAATAGAATCTATAGGGTAAATTAGCTCTTATACCTGAATGAATGACGAATTAGCATCCTGATCTGTGCTCTCAGTCTCTGTGACAGGCAAAGACACACAGTGTCTCTGTCAAACGCTGCTTGGAGGAGTCGCAGTGTGTAATGTTGAGGTGCTGCAGAGCAGTTTTGGACTCACATTGCCCTGCACTTCATGCTGTACAGACACCACCAGCACAGCTCGGTCCCTTCCCCACTCCATCTCGGCATGGGAGTGGCAGCACCAGGGAGCTAAGCAGAGGAACAGAAGGTGCAGAGCAGACAAGAGGCTTCTGAGACTGTGAGAAGAGCTGCCAAGGGCTGACAGCTTCCATAAGCAAATATTCCTACCAACAGCTGGAGCAGCTTACTAACAGGAAGGTGCTTAAGTCTCTGTAGTGGAAGAGGTGTTTTTGAAGAATTAATTTCTCCTTGTCCGTCTCTCAGCAGAAATCCTAGGTGATACCTTGGCTCCTGTTCAGAGGGCTGCCTGAGCTTGCAAATGCCCAGAAGTCAAAAAATTAGAGAGTCTGGGTGCCAAAAGAACTTTTTTTTCCTGTTTGTCACAATAGAGCTATAGAAAGCCCGGCTTTAGTGTTAGTTTTCCTTCATTCATGTGATTTCTCACCAGCCCTGACTCACCTGACAATGACTCAACTTGTTCAAGGTAAACTTTCATTTTATTGAATTAGCAGGAAAAATGATGTGGGGAGCAGTCACCATGTATTGAGCTGCTGTAAGGAGTCTGCGAAGAAGCAGTTTGGAGCATAAAGAATAGTTCACACTAGGAAAAAAACAAACAAACAAACAAAAGCAGACCAGACCTATAACAAAATAACACATTCCAATGTGGAGACCTGTTGGGAAGAAGAAAAGCAGGATACAATCAATACAAAAGGGCCCGAGTAGCAAAGAACAACAAATTCATCATTTGATTTATAGTGTAAGTACATAAAAGGCTTTTAAGTATATACCAAACTGCATTCATAAGAACGAGTTAACCTTCTTGTGTTCTCCTCTGGAATTAAGGTGACCTTTATGCATTTAGTCTGTGTGCATCTTTTCCAAATTGGCAAAGTGGAGCCGGGCCCAGGGATAACACTCACAGTGAACTGGAGCTTGATGGAAAAAGAAACATTAAAAGAACTCCTCACGTTTAGCTGTGAGAGGAAAAGCTGGGTGGTTCATGGTTATCAGAGAATGAGGAAATCAAAATAAATCACAGAGTGACAAAACCTACTCCTAAGGCTTTATTAGATGCAGTAAGAGAAAGGTGTCAACAAAACGACCTCTTACATATCTCTGGCCATTAATGGCACGTTGGGAGGAAAAAAGGGGTGGATCAGTCATGTATTTGCATTCTGTGTTTCACAGTTTTAAGATACCTAAAGAAACCCTCAAATCCTCTTAATTGAGCATCTTAAAGCTGGACTGCCTAAGTTCTACTGTAAAATGGGAAATATGCCAAGAATCTTCTGGTAAGGTTTTGGGTCTCCTGGAAGGGCATGATGTGCAGGAGGGCTCCCAATGCCCATTCCCTTTGTGTGAAAGAAGCAGACCCACGGAGGCTACCTGGGGGGCATGGGAGGACCCCCACTCTGTACGGGGACACAGCACAGTGCCACCCAGTTTAGTCACAGCCAGAGGCTGGGCTGGAGTTGGCACACACCAACACCCAGCACTGCAAACAGCCCCATCTGGGAGTAGCCTGGGTAAAAACTGTGTGACTGTGGGGTCAAGAAATGAGGGAGGAAAAGGCACCATCTCACATCTACCTTTGTATAGTTCCTAACATGCTGCAGTTCTCTGACCACAACCCACCCTGTGCTGGGGTTTTTTTGAAGTATAAGTGCTTCCATGCAGTTGCATCTTTACTTAGTCCTAATTATCCATGTGAGCACCGAGATGCACATCAGGGCTGATGGGCAGGTAGGAGGATGACCCATCCTGCCCTCCCATGGGCTGATCTGTTGTACGTAGCGTCGGTGGCCAAGGCCCTCCAGCCAGTCCCAGATTAGTGTTTATTGTGTTTTTTACAGTCAGATCAGAGCTGCCCACATTTCCCTTCATCGCTGGAGGATTAAACTGGTGGAGACATTCAGTGCGTAGCCCCAACCCAAGCCGGTTCTGGCCTTAGCCAGGAGACATGTGTTTCCACCCAGAAGGCATTCCCCTTGGCACCCTTCCCAAAGGCAAAGTGCGATCACTTTCTGCTAACAAGACCGATAGGTGCTTTCACCCAACCCACATTTGTTCCTGGGCTTTGTTTACCTGCTCTATAATTTGCTTACTTTTGAGAGCGTTACTCACTCGGCTATCGCCTGGATTGTTTTATTGCGTTGCCTTGGCGCTGGTTTGCAGAGACATGCGGGGTTTTATGGTACTACAGGAATCTGGGCATATTGGCCAGAGATATATATAGTGGGAGGGAATCTTAAAGTTTAGGCTGCTGCAAACCCACAATACCCAAAGGAAAGTCATTCTGCTCATGTGAGTGTATAATGAGCTCCTTCCAAAAAGCCCGGCTGTGAAAGGTGTGTTGTCTAAATATCCCACAGCCACCAGTTCTGCTCTGGGCAAACCTCTATCACAGTGACACCAGTACCTCTGGCCCAGTTGCTCTAGAATACGCTGATCTATTGAAGCTAAACAAATCCTCAATGCTGGGCAGGGAGGGCAGGAGGGAATCCCCCGATTACTTTCTGAATACCTGCCAGGGCTTTTTGCTGGCAGTCAGAACATCACCTCTGTCATCCAGAGCTTGTCCTTGAGCTGAATTTTGGGTGTGATGAGGACTGTAGTGAGGCAGAGTGTCATTACAACCAGTCCTGAAGGACAGGGACAGAAAGATTTGACATTAAGTTCTTGCCTTAACAACCTGCATCCTAGATGTTTGCAGGGTCATTTGGGAGGAGACACAATTTAACCAGCTAATGAAGAGCAGTCAGCAGTGTTTGGGGATGTGTCTTTGAAATGGGAAAAGAACAAACGTCTCTGCATTTCTTCAAGAATCTAAATGTCTGGGCTTTTTTTTAAGCCCAAGAACAAGGGCTTGAGGTTCAGCATCTCTTTGGATGCTTAGGACTCCATGTGCAGTAGCACATTAGTGCTTCTTCACCCCCTGCAAACCGATGCTGCAGTTGGAGGTAAAGATGTCATTCCATTCTACACATGGACACAATGAAGCACAAAGTTGAATGTTACATAGGAAGCAGAAATCTCAAGCCTTGGCCATGGAGGAGAGGTCAGGTCATATCCTGGGGATCCAATGGCAAAGTGTGTCCCATAATACCTCTTGCTCCTGGAGAGCTCCATTTAAATTAGATGACTCAACTTCATTTAAAGTACAAAACCTGGTTTTGAATCCTGAAAAATGACACCTGACCTAGACATCTTCTAATATTTGGGGTTTTGTTGCTAATTTCGAATTCAGGTGTGACAAATGAAAATCAACTCGGTTTCAGGTCTGACAACACGACTGTCAGAGCATTCGCCACAGCTCTGAGCACTGGTAGGAGGAATCACACTGGGAGGTTTGAGCTGGGATGTGTCAGAGCTGTGGGTCGTTAGCCACTACCCTTCTCGGGAACAGTTCTCACTTTGGCTTTTAAGAATTTACTGTTTTAAATGCTAAAAGTAGTAACAAAGTTCCTACCTGGCAATACTGTTGCCTCCAGAAATGTGGAGTATTACTGGATGGGAGTATCACTGATCTTACTGAGAGCGACTCAGACCACAGAGCTCCTGGATTGAAGTAGGAACTCTGACTATTCAATAACTCCTCTTCACCTCATTTTTTGCATCTTGACAGTGCTTTTCCAGTTGATAATTATTTTAAAAGAAAGTCCAAACCTACTGAAACCTTCCTCAATGTATTCAAACATGGAATTCAACCACGAGACTGTTAAAGATATGAAATCCTTAGATGTGTGCCATATTTTTTCCTACATGAACAACTGGTTTCCTGAACCAGGAGGATTTACAAGAAGTCCTCCCGTGCTGCCTGAAATTCCTGGTCACTTGTGTCACGTTCATTATCTGCTGAGCTAATCCTACGGTGGGATGTCATGGGCTTTGGTGGGGCTGGGAGTTATCCTAAAATAAAGCTTTAGCTCATAGCAACCAAGAACTAGCTGAGTAATGCAGCAGGGTCACAGAGTTTGGCTGGAGTGCTGAGATGATGGTTTCATAGAGGTAAAGGGGTAGCACAGGGCTGGCAGAGGTCACACACATGCGTCGGTGGAAGCTCATCTCCAGTGGTAGCAATAAAACCGTGTAATGGTCTTAAACATCACAGCTATTCACCTAAATGATCGCTTCCTCCCCCAGCTGATAGCCTTTTTATCCCTTCAGCGTAGGGAAGTGGGAAGGGAAGGGAAGGGAAGGGAAGGGAAGGGAAGGGAAGGGAAGGGAAGGGAAGGGAAGGGAAGGGAAGGAATTTGGACATTTTCCTGGTCCCAGAGCCATGAGGGCAGCTCTTGGTGAAATAAAGGCTTAAAATCATCACCATGACAGAAAGGCAGGACTGCTGACACCACCTTCAAGGCAATTGGCACCAGGCGTTTGCCCAGCGAAAACCCAACTGTGCCTGACAGCCAGCACTCATCCACAGCTCAGCCCACCTCATCGTCTGCTGCTACAGTCTGAACCTCACACCTGGCTCCCCCCAGGATGGAAAAGCGTCATAGCTGTGATACACATGGATCATCCACCCTCTTAAAGATACTGACTTCTCTTGCTGCTAATGCTGCAGCAGGCTTGTGCTGACTGTGAGTAGGCTGGTAACACACAGCCTTCATCAAGCCTTTTCCCCCTCTGCTTTTCCTTTTCCACCAGCTGAGCTACTTACGTTTGGTATTTCAGTCTCGGGAAGGGGAAGGGTGATAGACTGGGGTGGGGAAGGACAGCCAGCTGGCTTCCAAGCCGTGACAGCTGGTGGAAGTCATCACCCAGCCTGCGCAGAAGCTGTATTAATGAAGTATTTCACATAGCATTGTTACCATCAGTACATATTTGATGGGAACATAAAATGCTCATACAGGAGAATAATTGTGGTTCAAATGCCTGTCCCACGCACTTAGGGACTGCGCATACAATACATCTCTGTTTCAATCCTGACACAGTAACCTTTTATCTCTCCTAGAAGCTCCCACATGAAGAAATAGCTGGTATATATTCTGTAATTCTCCCTCTTGACAGCAGGAACCTGCTTCTTTTTTTTGCGGTGGGGGAAGGAGAGACAGTAACACATTACCAGTCCTCTCCCTACATCAACACTGTGAACCACAGTCAGCGTCTGGAGAAACCGGAGGCTGCAATAGGGAGCTTGAAAAATCATGTTCAGGCTCTTTCTGGTAAGCAGCACAAGCAAATGTTTCTCATCCAGCGTGGTGCTGCAGCCGAAGGGCCAGAGCCAGATTTGGCTTTCACATCAGCGTGAATCTGGAGGGATTCCACTGGGTCTGGAGGAGATATTTCCAAGTGAGACCGCAGTAACTCCGGCTGCAGCCTTCCTCGCCGTCCCCGCCACGAGCCATGGGGAGCATGGTAATAATTATGGATGATTCTGCTTCCCTGGAGCTCCCCGCGCTGAAGCAATTATTCTCTCCTTTTCATTACCCATTCAGACCACATTGGCTAAATACAAGACAGATTCGGCAATTAATATGGACTCCATAAGAGGCAGCGGGGAAAACCTACTTGCTGAAAGCATAATTCTTCAGTAATCACTCGGAATCGGTAACTGTAAGGGAGCCAGATCCAATAAAGCTTAAAACTTAAGAAGAACTTAAGCAGAAACAGTTTTCCCTGTAACTCTGAGTCAGGCATTTCAGTTTTGGAGGTACATGAGTTCAGATGTGCTTTCCTCTGTCTAGTTCAAACCAGCACCTGCTACCCAAAGCATGGGGACACTTGCATTGCTGCTGTGATGTGGCTGCCTCTACCCCTGCACCATCTTCTGAGCTCATGCCTGCCCCAAGGATTATGGATCTTGCTCCAGGGACCAAGTGTAAGGGAACACCAGCATCTTATTTTGGGGTGCGCTGCTTGTGGAAATCCTAGGTCTGTAATCCCAGGTCACTGCACTGCTTCTGGGTTTCTGGGAACCTGCTCTACAGCGGGTTACTGAAGTAACTTACCTGACCCAACAAATCTGAGCCTCAGCACTCTCACTCCGGGTTCCCTAGAAATGCAAGGCCATGTCTGACATCCCAGTGCCCCTGGGGTTTGCCATCTGCCATCCGCACTGCAGTGCCGAACAGGACAGCGGCTCTCCCTTTCTTCTCACTGTGCCAAGTGCACTGCCAGGACAGCCTTCCCTGAGCTGGGGGGTTAAATGACATATTTGGCCAACATTTTTATTGGGGAAAATTCCCACAGGGGTAGGCAGATGATACTAAATGTGGTTTGGATGTTCTTTTTGAGCTGAAACCACGGAATGGTGCAAAGGGAGATGGTAACATAGCTCCTGATGGGTTTACTGAGCTTCTACAAGAAATGACTCTACAGCAACTCCATTTACTTTGGTGTCTGCTTCCTTCCAGTGCTGGCTGCAACCTAACCACCTACTTCAGACCTGCCACCTGGCTGGATTCCTGATACCTCAGACTGTTTCTTTGACCAGAGGCAGCAGAAACATACCCAGTTTACCCTTTCCACAGCATTCTTGGGCAGGAGTGAAATTGAACTTAATGAACTTGGAGTAGTTTTTCAGTGTAAACGAAGCATCTTTTGTTGCACAACTCACCCCTGGTCACAGCTGTGACTCAGCCATCAGTGCAGGGCAAACCCCCAGACCTGGGAGCCTGCTGGGTCACCCCTCGGGCAGTCGGCCCAAACCTGCCCACGTGCTGAGGGCAGGCGGGTCCTGGCTTGGGGATTTAGGTGGCTCACATGGCTCTCCCTGCTCAGGATCCGGGGTAAATTAAGCAATGCAAATGTTTGGCTTGTCCTCCCTCATCAGAAACAAGAAGAAAGACCGTGACTCATTTCATCCATCCTCTTGGGGCTGAACCAGGACAGGCTGAGTCAAAGCTTCGCTTGTATTTTGTCTGAAACTGTCAGAATTTGTGGATTTGAGCTTAATTTATTTCTTTTCCTCACCCATTCTCCCACAGGTTCCTCCTCCCAGCTCTCTCCAGTGTCCCTAACGGCGTATTGCTGCTTGTCTCTCCCACTGCTAAATAAACCTTGACCGTAGCAGCCAGATGGAAGCCCTCACCTTAAATTAGCAGGCCAGCCCCTTCCCAGGTTACATATAGCAGAAGGAGACACAGATATAGACCAGTAGTAATCTGCTTTCCAATTGTCAGTGTCTGAATGGTGTTGGCTCTCGTTCTGGACAGTAATAAAAGAAGCTGGTTAATCATATGTAATTGTCAGGAGCGCTGTGCCTCTAATAGCAGGAAGTTTGCTGCAGCTGTCAGATGCACAAGCTGAGCATTTCCTGCACTGGGGAAGGATTTATTCAGTGCCGGTTTCATTAGGGATTTTGGAGAGGAAAAAAAATGCAGTTTGATCACTGAGGAAAAAAAAAATCACGAAAGAAGCCAGCAGAGCTGGAACACACCTCAAAGGATGGATGGATAATTGTCGATCAGGATCGCATAAGTGGGACAAACTGAGCAGGGACAAACCTCATTCTGATCTCTCTAATTTAATCAGGTTACACCAGAGTAATCAAGAAGAGCATCTCAGCCACCCTGCGTGATTGCGAGTCACAACACACAGACATCTCCTCTGGTACTTGCTGGGGTTGTTTGGGTCCTTGAGAGCACTGCCAAGCCAGGTCAGAGATGGATGAGCTGTGGAGGAGGAGGAGAGGGATAAACAGTTTTGATCTCAACACGAATAGCTATGACACTGCAGAAAGACACCCAGGGACATGGGGGTATTCACATTGCCTGGTCCCAAGCATCCATCTAGCCCAGGGGTTGGACCTGAGAGAGAAAGGCACTTTGGACAGGTGGCCAGGGGAATGCAGGTCCTATGTCGCATACAGAGGAGTACCATCTGCTCCTGTAAGCACCTGGGTTAAATACCCAGCACTGGGCAGTGACTTTTCCTTTAAAAAGATCAAACTCATTCCTGCCCAGTCCCAGGGACGAAGGGGGGGAAATTCCTGGATGAATAACAGCAAACACTGTTTTGTGCAAAACCAAGGAAAGCGTACAAACATCCTCAGCAATACCAGCATCTGTTTAGGCTCAAGTCTAAGAATAGTCCTTTTTGAGGAAAAGCAGTATTTTTATTCTTATATTCACAGCACATGCCAGGAGCCAAACTACATGATAATCCAATTTATTATCTTTTTTTCCATGCCTCACATTAGTTTTTAAGGATGAATTTGATGACTTTTTAGGAGCAAATCGCTTCATGGAAAGCAAACCAGGGTGCAAACATGTGCTGAATCTTAATGACATTTCCTTAAAGAAATTAAATATTTCCAGAACAAAATACTTACTTATATCTTGCACTTCAAAATTATTTCATTATAATATTTAAACCCAAGGAGAAACACCAAAAAATACAAAAAACAGTGAACAAAACTAGTCCAGAGTCCCTGAAGGGGTGACTGGTTCCGCAGCCAGGCTGGTATTTTGTGCCTTAGCCTGCAGATAAGTTTTCATGCACCACCATCACGTGCCATCCAGAGCCCATTCCCCAAATCAAATTCTTTCCCTGGACAGGATTATGTGACTGACCTTGTGGGGTATCATCCGAGCTTGTGGGCAGAGATTACAATATCCAAGGTCATAAAATAAGGGGAAAAAGATAAAGATGCTTGAAGACCTGAGGGAATCAGAATATCCGCTCATCCACCCATACACTACTTAGCTTATCAGAAGCTCTTTTCATGCCTGTAGTTTCTTCGTCACCCTCTGAAGCACCTGACACCATCCCCAACCAGCCCATCACCCTTGTTACAGATCTGTTTCCGTTTCTTTATTACGGGGAATTATATTCAAAACCATAAATCAGCAGAGAGATAAAAGTGCCATCTGGATGATGGGAGCAAGTTGATAGGGAACTGGATCGCGGGGGTGGTGGGGATGGTGGTGTTCCCAGTCATTGGAATCTTGAGGCACACACCGTGCAGATAACGCACGGCCTCATTAATATATTTGAGCAGCTGAAGCTGACGGACAAGCGATCGATGTACCAGGCTTGGATGAAAGGAAGCCTGAAGGGGACTTCTGGGAACCCCTGGCCTTGGGATACTTCATTAATAATGAAGGAGTTGACATTGTGCTTTTAGTACCTTCACTCCGTGGCAGGGTTACAGCACTGCTGCTGTCCCCCGCCGTGCTAGGGAGCGGCGTGGTCTTTCTCAGAGCTTCACCGCAGAAGCTCCAGCCAGTCCCCAAACTGGGTTATGGTATCACCCTGCGTGAGCCTTTAGCAACTCTCCACAATCACTTTCTCAAACTATAAAATAAGGAATTTTTTGTTGTTGCTATTACAACAGTCTGTGGGAACCCTGCTTCCCAAACCCAAGATTTATTGGCTGAGGTGGTGTGAAAACTGGGAACAGAAAGCCTTTCCCTACTCCAGACACCCCCAGCCTGTGCGTAGGCTCAGTGACTCATGGAGGGAGCAGTAAATTGGGACAATAGGTTTAAAATATAAATACTTAGTCAGTTTACACGTTACAGAAGGATTATTAAGAACCACTTTGACTGCAGCAAATAGTCATGTCATTAAATGTACTTTGATTTTTTCTGCCATGGTGGGAAGAATCTGTATCTGGAAGGGGGTTTGGCCAGTGGGCACAGGGATGCAATTTCCACCAGCAGCGTGTTCATGCTGGGCTTCCCCAGGGCTGCAGAGCCAAGTCTGCGTTTGAACAGGGTTGGGTGGCCAGAGCGCTTGAGAACAGAAAGCATTTTGAGGAGGGCTGGGCAGGTGGACTACCCCACCCCTCTGTGTGTTTGCACCCAGTGTTTGAGAGCACTCCCCGGGCTGATTACAGGAGGCAGGGACAGGGACACAGGGACCAGGCGAGCAGCACTGACCAGCTCCATCTCCCAGGGGTCTGGGTGCCCTGGCTCCCCTCCCCAGGTAACTCCTGCTCCTGGTTTGGCTTTTCTTGGGTTCTGCTCTTGCTCTTCCTCTGCCACCACTTCTGTCCCATGCTTGGGTAGAGTCCTACGTCTATTCTTGCGCTGAATGATCTTGGGAGCTCCTGCAAGTGCTTGGCTTCTTTGGTTGGGGATTTGAAGTGCCTGGTACGAATTTTCCCTCTGGGCACCCTGGCTTTCTCTGCAAAAGGACAGAAGAATAAAAAGACCTTCTGTCTTAGAGAGCATTTCTACCAGCTGGGTTGGGATCGTTCACCTGTGTGCCATTGTTGAACTCTTCCCTCCTGGAGAGCCTGGGGTGTGAGTGTTTGAACTGTTTTCCCATTTGGCTACAACGCAGATTGGCCAAAAGAATTCTATTAAAAACTGCCCAGAGCCTGAAGGACTGTAATTCTCTATGCAACTCTCCATGTCCTGGATGCACGGCCAGCTGCCAGGTTGCTATTCAAATCCTTCTTGTGTGTTTTTTGTTTACCCTGGGTGAGTCATCTCAATCCTTCCTTCTCCTGCCCCTTCACTACTGTCTATTGTGTGTCCATTTCTCCTCTTCAGCCACTGATAATGCTCAGAACCACCTGTCCCCTGGTTTCATCACACCCAACACGTGTCTGAGTTACCTTTTTTCTGCGGAAGAGCGATTGAGAGCTGCACTGAAGGAAGGTAAGGAGACTTTCTAAAGCCCTATCCTATCCTGAGTCCTTCCTTGCCTCCATTCGAAACAGCAGGAGCTTCTGCATTTCTAGCTGGGCACTGATGGACATGTCCCCACGTCCATCTCCTTGCCAAGAGGTGGGATAAGGGACACGGACACACTAAAGGGGATCCAGTCCTTGCTTCATGGCCATAAACCCGGCTGCCTCCTGCACGGATTGACATGTGTGAGGTCCTTCCTCTGCCCCTGAACACAAGCAGGTTAATATTTAGGTCTTCCTCGATGCTTGCCGAGAGGACGTATCTATAGTGAAATGAGATGCAAAGGGAACCAAGTGAAGTTGATTATTAAGTATTTTCTGATATTTAAGGTTAACATATGGTAAGTTTGATGGAGGAAAGAACTGGGGGCTATGGATGTTAACAGGCAGGGTGAGGCAGGCAGTTGCAGTCCTTGGGGCTGGTGGATACATTTGGAAGGTGAGGCGTGCCTGGCTTTCACCACATCACCCAGTAGATCATGCTTTTTGCTGTAATATTCTCTCCTGGTTTCCAAAGCTTTCACCCCTCTGCCAGGACCAAAACAATGATTTTTGAGAGAGGGAAGGAAAAGGAGGGTTTTCCCAAGCCTCGAGCTGCGCTTCATGTAGCAGCACTTAAAAAATCTTTAAAAATGCCATTTTCTTTTTTGGATTATTTTCTGCCTTACAATGGACGCAGTGAGGCATGCGTTGGGAAGGGAACTCTTTCTGAGGCTGCTAGCACACGTTCCTTTAGAAACCAGTTGGGCTGCATTCCCGCTGCTCTGAATGAGGATAATATCCTCAAACTTCATCAGAAAAACCTGTGTCCAGAAAGGAATCCTGAGGATGGGAATGAGCTTGCTCTGGTTACTCTTGGCTTCTAAGGGGTTTCTTCTCTTGGGGAAAAGCGGTCTTGCAGCAGGATCATCTCTTCTCCATTCTCAATCCCTGAAATCTATCTTGTCTCTAAATGTTGTCAAACCTCCCCTCATAAAATAGACGTGTCACCAGAAACACCTCACACGTCTGGTGGAGGTTTGCTCCATACTCACAGCTTACTATGGAGATGAGCTTTGTGCTGCTCTGAGGTAGAACAAAGGGCTCAAAGAGGTCCTGCCTGGTGGCTGTTATGCTAATAAATAACCGTGATTGTAGCTGAGACAGACCAAAGACACCCGATGGAGAGACCAAGGCAGCACCCCAAGAGGCAGCATAGGGCTCACAGCTGGACGGAGGTCCTCAGTGGTTCACAACATCCGATTCTGCCTGTCAGGAGCATCTGTGTAGCCAGACCTGGAGATGTCCCCGAAACTTGTGGTGCTCAGCCAAGTCTCTGCACTCTGGGTGTCCTCAGCATCTTTGGAAAGACCCTTTGCCTGTGCACGGACTTCATCTGGGTGGCAAAGCGGGGCTTGGCACTTAACTTTTGGCAGCCCACAATCGAAAAGGTGATCTTTGTAAACACACAGGTGAACAGAGACACTGAGTGAGAGCCTCGCTGGAGCCCCTTTTTTTCCCAAAACCCTCCTTGGCTCCACATTTAAGAACATTTGCTTATATAACCTGGAGAGCCGAGCCGGACACACTCATCTGCACAGATCTGGAGCCGCGTGTGATGCAGCGCGATGGTCTCTGCAGCGGCGGTTTCTCGATGCGATAGCAGCAGTGAATAGCTCTGACACTACTCACTTAGCAGCTGGAGACGCTGCCAGTTTGATACCATTTTGCATGATCATCACTTCTGCTGATACCCAGTTCTGTCCATAGGTGGCAGCGACCTTTCATTTTTTCTGTAAAACAGGCAGAAAGCACACAGACACCCATACACCCATATCTTCTACACCCATACACCCGTATCTTCTACACCTGTACACCAGCAGAAGCTTACCTTCCTGGTGCTCCTGTGGGATCAGGGGTCAGTAAGCTGAGCCACTGTCTGAGCTCTGTACCCAGAGGAATAGGGTCACCTTCTGCCCTTGCCCCTGTGCCCCAGGGGTGTCACGATGCTCGTGCAAGGCAAAGATCAGCACAGTACAATGAGCAGTTATTGTTGCAAGGAGGGAAAAAAGTCTGAAGGGGTGCTATAGGGATGTGTGCACAGTGGAGAACTGTGTCTGATGTTTGGGGATCTTATTCCAAGGGGGTTATGTAGCAAGTTTGTCCCATTTTTAGCAAAAAAACCCCCACCTTCAAAGCCTTGTTCGGCTTCCTATGAGAGAGAGGGTTCTGCAGAAGGAAAATCTTTTGAATTTCCACACAACCACTGTGTGTGTTTTCTATCAGTGAACATTATAAACTTGATTGTGGAAAGCGGGTAATCTCTCCTCGAGTAAAATATGCCAGAGATCAGAGCCTGTGATCTCTGCTCTGCATCAGTTAAAGATAACTTACTTGACATGAGTAGAGCAGCATCAACAGGAAACTGGAGTAATTGAGAATCAGGCTACAAATCACTGTCAAAACAAGAGAATAAAACGCAACAAGGAATTTGCTTCTCCTACTCCCTGCACTGATTTCACAGCACATGTGAAAAAGGAAGCACGTAACCTGCAAATATTCCATTCACTGCTTAAGTTGTCTCTTGGCATAAACCAGGCAGCCTCGTGAATGGAAAACAAAAGTAAATCCTCCAGATTCAAGCAGATACTAAATTTACTGTCAAGACTAAGCAGCAGGATTTGAATCTTGTTCCCTTCTCTTCCGATAGGGTAATGCTTAAAGTTGCTAGGAAACAGAATTACATAGCAAGGACAAGGGGCCACTGTATATCCATGGGGAAATGTTGGCTGTTCTCCACCATCAATCAGAAGTTCTGATTTATAGTGGAAATACCAGCTGAGAAGATAAAACCCCCACAAAGTAACTGTGCCCTGAAGCCGAGGTGCAGTCCCACTGCCTCTATTTAAGCGGCGATTCCCAGCAGTTCATGTTTCAGCATCAGTGGGGGCTGCTCGGTGTTCAACACAGCACTGGGCACTCCATGCAGAGCAATACCCATCTCTGGAGAGAGGCCCAGCGTGGATCTCATGTCACCTAGGATGCAGCATACAGAAGAAACCAGATCTGGACCATCCCTGTAAAGCACAGGTTTGTAGGCCGGGGTCAGCAAACCCCCCCAGCAGCCCGGGCTCCGTAAGGAGTAACTGGAACAGACACGTGGGGCTGGGGGGAGCTGCCCCTGTGCCCGCAGTCAAATTCCGCTCAACATGATTCAGCCAAACGGCTCCTCCTTTTCTCCAACAGCAAAGGAGAGGGGGGTGTTTATTTAAAACACTGAAGCAGGCTCCCTCATGTACACATGGACTGAAGCTAAAAGAGGAAAGGTTTTGATGAGGTATTAGGGGGAAGTTCTTTACAGAGAGAGTGGTGAGGGCCTGGAACAGGCTGCCCAGAGAGGTGGTGGATGCCCCATCCCTGGAGGTGTTCACGGCCAGGTTGGATGGGGTCCTGGGCAACCTTGTGTAGCTCCAGGCCTGGAGGTTGCTGCCCCTCCCTGTGGCAGGGAATTGGAGCTCTGTGATCCTTGGGGTCCCTTCCAACCCAGACCAGTCTATGATTCTATGATTCTGCAGCTTCAGCAATGCATGCAGGCAAAAACCAGAGCGATAATGGAAGAGCAGAGAGGCTCTTGCCCACAGTGGCTGTGCCAGGGACCTGATGGGGTGAACACAGAGCTAGAGCTGGCTCCAGCCCTCTGCTTTCCTCTCTGCAGAGACCTTCCTCTTTCAAGGTGCAGCTTGGAGCAATTTCTTCTTGTTTATTTGCTTAGGTTTAATACCACATATACACATACACATACATATACATATGCATCCTGAGCCAAAGTCAATAGGAACCTTCCTCTTCAGCCTGGTTTGCGCTTCAACCATATTGCAGAGGGTGTGTTTGACCCTGTACAATGAGAACCCTGAAAGCACAGTGAGCTCAGATGGTACATAAACGTATTGTAAGTTAAGGGGAAAAGAAAAGAAAAAGCACTAAACAAAAACCCCCCAAGATGTTTATGTGTATTGGTACTCAGGGAAGAGGCTTGAGTTGAATCAAGCCCACTGCCCCTGAAGCGAAGTTTAAAGGAGTCAGAACAGTTTTACTAAGTGATGAGTTATCTAAGGTGATAACAGCGATGAATCAGCCAAGCCCACACCAGGGTTGTTGTCAGAGCACTGACTACAGCGGGAATGAGCATAAGAAAGTGACTTTAAACCGACCAGCTGCCTCTTTTCCCTCTTCTTTTTTTAAATGAAAACCAAACAGCAATGAAAAACACCCAGACCCCCACTAAACTGCTCAAATTTATTTCTATACTTTGGTCCTTTCCACTTTAACCTGCTGCTAACCTCTCGCTGCCGTCAGCTGAGCCCTAATGAATGGTGCAGGTGTGATCACTCCCAGTTCTCCCCAGTGCACAAGGGAAGTTACTCTCTCTGCACCACTTTGAGTGAGCAGCTGTGAGCCTGATGGGTTCAGAGAGGGCTGGCGGGTGCTGCCTGGCCAGGGCAGGTGCCTTTGGGATGGCAGGCAGGGCTCCTCAGGTGTCATACAGCCTACCAAAGCCTGTTATTATTGGCTGCCTCTTGACTTGAATTGGGCAGCAAAGTCCTATCAATGAGAAGGGAAGGGTTATTTGGGCTTGCTTGTTTCCTCCTGCATCTTACAGGAACCATGGGGAATACAATGAGTGTCCCGGAGGCAGCTGAAGAAGACAACATGTGCACAGTGAAGAGCTACCAGGTAACAAGGAGCTGCCTGCTCTCATCTTCCCTGTCTATGGCTGCCCCAGCTTTCCCTCTCCCATGGTGTGCCTGGTCCTCAGAACTGTATCATTTGCTATTCCAGGCTCTGTCTGAATCTCCTGACAACATTAAAAATGGATCTGCTGCGTTTGTTCAGGCTCATCCTCCTGCAATGAACGGTGAAGGTATGTACCACAGAAGGGTGGTGTGTTTGCACATCCTTTGCCTCCAGACAGGGAGCGGTTTATGCTGGGGCAATGATAAATATTGGTGCCTGGCCTCAGATTAAAAGGGGAAGCCATGTTTCAGCTCTTACTTATGAGTCAGTGCATGAAGCTTTTCTGAAGCTTGGAAGTTTAATGGTAATAATAAAGAGTAATAATAAAGACTGATAATGATAATAATAATAATAAAGAGTAAAATAGGAAAATATTTCCAAGGTCCTCTGGAAGCTGTTGTTAGAATATTGAGTGTGGGCTGATGGAATCCCATGAGCCCAAAAGGAATGAGGTAATTGGTGTAAATTAAAGGCCAGAGTAATGTTGTATTGAGGAAACAAAAGAAAAGAAGGGAGTGGGAAGCTGTTTGGGGGGGACTTTGTTTAGTGACTGCACTAAAAGACATTTTGAAGCACCCTATATGTACTCAGCTTTCTCAGGATGTTTAGAGCAGTTTAATGTTAATAATAGGCAATTGGGCAAAATTCTTTGCAAGTTGGTTACAAAAAATGAAATAAAATTAAATTCAGGTCCTACCTACATGTTCTCACTCACGAGACCATAAAGTCTTAGAAACCACCTCTACTTCTTTGTGTGTGCTTGTGAAACATTATTTTTGATACTTACAGTAGCATCTTCAACAAGTGATATGATGGAAGTGTGAGTGCCTTTTTCTGTGTCTCAACCATTCTGCCTTGCTCTATGATTTGTGGCCCTGTGCTCTGGTGTAGGTGCATTGCTTCAGCTTCAAACATACCAGGTGATTGTTAATGATAAAACACATGTAGGGGTATGTTTCCCTGTTCTGGTGGTCATTTAGAAAAAGTGGTTGGCTGTAAATGCCATAAGGTTGTAGGCATGACACATGCAGTGATGTCAACGTCACTGCTGCCAGACCTGAGGTTTTGCAGTGTGATGCCACTTCTGATCCTCAGCTGAGTAGGAGACACTTGAAGAGAGCAGAGTGTATCAAATGTGCAATGAAATCCTTGTAAACAGAATTTAATGGTGTCAGATGCTGGTGTTTGGGCTCTGGAGAGTTTGGGAGGGGTACAGTACTAGAATTTAAAGAGCCAGGGGTGTGCTGCTGGGAATGCAGCCTGGCTGGCAACATATAGCCAGGATGTCAGTCCTATTTACCATGAGTTCTTCACCCTTTGTCACGAGACTGATGTAACCCCCAAGCACCTCTCTTCATCACTGCTAGGGGTGTGTTAAACCTCTGTCAGGGCAAAGCCTCGGAGTGGGCCTGTTCTCCTGATGGAGCCAGGATGATGTGTCTCTGTTCCGTGCAAACCATGGGTGTGAGGGTGGAAGCTGGACAGTGTCTGGCACAGATTGGCTCCTCTGGCACAATGCTGCTCTGTGTGGTGAGAGGAGCGGGAGGTATCAAGTTCTTCGAGGGATGGTAAAGCACTTCTCCATTGGTCTGCAGCCCATCTCAGCCTGATTTTGGTGGTGGTCACAGTCACAGTGGGACAGCAACCAGGTTCTCAAGTGGTCCCACCAGCAGCAGGCTAGACCCTCTGGTCCTTGGGAAAGGTGCCTGTCGGCAGCTGAGCCCTGCTTCCAGGGCTGGCATCCTGAAAACCTTCTGTGACCTGTATGGTCCAAGCACCAAAAACCTGGATCCAAATAGCTTTGAGAAGTTATCCCCACATAGTCATGGGCAGTCATGCTCACCCGCAGACACGAGTGTCTCTCCTCACTTTTCAGCACCTCATTCCTGTCTCTGTGCCCCTCTTGCTGGCTCTGGAGCTTCTCTGAGCAGCTTGGAGCAGTGCTGCTTTAGTTCTCATTTCTGCAGATTTGGCCGCATTCATTTTGCCAGTGCTTTCCTTGCAAGGGATTTCTGTCTGCTTTCAGAACACAGCAGCACCCAACAATCTGCTCCAGCCTCTGCAAGGAAAGACAAACATTATTTTCTTGCTCATTGTTAAGAGAACGTTTGCAGCCTGTTACATCCAGTTGCAAAATCTAAGTTTGGACAAAACCACTCAAAGACTGGCACGGAAATATGCAGATGGTACCGATTACAGCTCAGCATCTCTGCTCTGTGGCTCATTTCCTAATGCCATCTAGCTTCAGTAAGGCAGCTTAAACCATTGCCTACGAGAAGATAAAAGCCTGTAGCTGTGCGTTTCTGCCGGTGTAAACCAGCAGAGCTCTGGGAAGTAAATAGGAGCCAGATGATTTACACTGTCTGAAGACCTAGAAAATAAGTGTATGTTTTACCCTTAACGTATAAAATGAAGCATATGGTATTGTTTTGCTTAAATGGATTACCTAATTAATGTAATTACTAAATCCGTTTAAGTAGCAAGTTGAAAAATTGAACTGTCCTGTGTTGATATTACTCATATTTTAAGTCTGTTAATGTTTAAAGCACAGCTAAAATCATTAACTGTTTGGATACCACTGAAATACTGAGACAACGAAGGTCTTGGGGAAGTAAAAGTGCAAGTGGTGTTTGGAGATCGCTGTTAGTCCTACAGAAAACGTAGTGGAGAGTATTTCTAATAGGAAACAGTGCAAGAACTAGTGTTGTAATCTATTTTATGCTCGTAAAGTGAGCACTTCTGGAGAAGACAAAAGAGCTGCAAAAAAGGCAAGTGAAGAAAGAGGATTTTACTGACAGTGCTGGGTGCACGTTTGTGGTCTCTGCCTCGTTAGCTTGTGTTTCTGTGACTGCCAGTGAGCTGCCCATGTGCTGCACATTAAACAGCATCGCTGATAAATGAGTCTGAAATCTATATCAGCTAATATAATGAAAAAAAGAATCCAGAGAGTTAACTTAATCTGACCAGAGGAAGTAATGTTATTTGGAAGAGCCCCGTCACCATCTGCTTCACATCTGGCTGAGCAGATTGGTGACTGGTTCCCTCCGCTTGCTGCTTCTGCTCAAACAGGCTGACAGATGTGTGGGCTTAGGGATTCTTTCCATGACTTGCCTTTCCTGCTCCAATTGATTATCAGGGATGCAGACACTGCACAGAGTGCTCACAGGCAAGGCTGTTTAAATAGCAGCACTGCCCTTGCTGCCACTTTGTGACGCGATGCTTTGCGGGGAATGGCATCCCGACCTTCCCTAACGGCTCGTGTCGGCCTTGCAGAACTTCAAATAACAGCAGTACTTGGTGGAAAACAGGAAAAGGGAAAAGAGCCAGAACTTACAGCTGGATAGCTGAGATTTTGCTGCAGAGAGTAGGAATGTCTCGGGACAAAATAGGAGAAATTAAGTTTGCATTCAGGCAACAGCTATGTGCGAATCCCTAATCCAGTGAGCAGCTTACTGATGCTCACAAACAGGTTGCACAAGGAAGAAAAATTCAATTAAGATGCAGGTTTGTTGTTCCAGGGGATAAACCTGATCCAGGACATTCTGCTGATAGCCAGCATATAACAGCTGGATGTGCTGCAGAAATGCCACATGCCTCTGAGGTGTGAACAAGAGTTGTTGTTTGGTTAGTTTTTTTGAAAGAATGATCATCGCTGCTCTTATTGCTCTTTCCATTAGTTCCAGTAAGTCTGTTAGGTAGCTAGCATTTTTATTTACCTAGGTAAAACAAAACTATTCTTAGAGCAAAAATGTACTGTCAACTTAATTTGAATGGAGTAGCTGAGGAAGACTGCAAAAGAGTATTAGTGTGTTTTTTCTTTTTTAAGATAGGGAGGGAATGCCTTATTTTGAGCTCTCTAATGCTTCTGATAACTCAGTAATTTAGTCTTGTCAACAGCTTTGGGGTGTCTGCCACACAAGCACAAGATACACTTGGAGATCACAACACTTAGCGCATCTGGAGCATCTGTGAAGATGCTCTCAAGGCTTGTGGGCATCACCGTGCCTTTACAAGCAGTCATGGGGACTCTGCATGCAGTTGAATCTCTGTGTGGGGTCAAAGACTGAATAGAAATGTGCTGAGAGGTCGAACAGCTTTGCCAAAGCCCCAGTGCTTTCATCCAAACAGTGACATTTCACGGCCTTTTTCCCTCAGTTTGCTGTGACCGTGACACAATTCAGCCTCATGTTTGCACCACTGTAGTAGTGTCTCCTTTCTGGTGGTGGGATCTGCTCTGCCTGGGGCCTGAGCAGACTTTCCCCAAAACGCTCAGTACTATTTTGACACAAGAGACATGCTGCAGAGCTCATGCCAGTGAAACTTTCCAGGTCTTTCATACCTTCCACGATAATTAGAGATAAAAGGAGCTTGATAGGTTCATGAGCTACTTTTTGGTTGGTTGGTTTTCTTAATGATGAACTTATATTCCTATTTTTATACTAAAGAGAGTTTTCTTGTGTTTCATTTTTATCTGTTACATAAAGCAGAAGTTCAGCACCTATTACAATTATTTTCCAATGGATATTGTTTCTGCTTTCTCTAGCTGGGGAAGGGTTTGGTTTTTTACTTCCTTCCCAAGTTTCCAACTACAATTAGGAGTTAGTGCTCCAGATCTTTGTTCATAGCATGCTACAGGAGGCCTGGGAAACTCCACTGATACTTAGTGGCCCTGGCTGAGTAGCTGAATAGTTGGTTGAACAGTAAGTTATTTGTGCCTCCTCTCTGCACGTCATCGTGTTGCAATAGGGGCTAGTGAAATATTGCAGAGGAATATTACTGGCAAAGGATTCTTGCCAGTGTGAGTCATTTTCTTACATGGATAGCAACAGAGAATCCAGGGAAAGAATTTTTCATCTATTGGAGTGCACACAAAGAAGTGAAAGTCTATTTACCTGGAGACGACAGGCTGTGCTGCAGCACTCTGGCCCCTCTGTGTGCCTGCGGACACCTGAAATGCAGTAAGAAAGCAAATGACAGATTAAAAATATTATAAATAAGGAAGTTTGGAGACAGCTTCCTGGCAGCAGATAAGATGCTGGCTGCAGATGGGAATCCTGCCACCCCAGCCCTTACTCTGCTGGCTGCTGGTGAGGGTTTCAGTGAGGTCACTTGGGATTCACGCTGGTGTGCCGGCACGCTCGGCACATCTCATCCCTTGGTGTAAGGATGCTCCCACCTCCAGCTAGTTGGGACAATGCTGAGCTGCAGAGCAGGAGTCCGGTGAGGACTCTCAGTCACCAGGTTAAGGGTGTGGGGATGGGATGTCACAACTGGATGCTGGGGCTCTGTTCTCCTCCCACATTTGCCCAGGGATGTGGTTGGGGTCCTTGAACAGTGCCACAGCAGAGCAGCCTTGAAGGGATACAGGCACAGGTTGTATGGCACCTGTGGTGCAAAATCCTTGGGGGGGAGGTGAGGGAGTGGGAAGTTGGGTTAAGGAGGAAAAAAACCCCAAAGGGTAATTTTGAAAGCTGTGGTGTGTGTCCTGCTTTCCTTGTCTCAAAGGAGTTTAAAAAATGAAACTGAACATGGAAGATGTGCTCTGGGGAAGACAGGTGGTTAAGGCAGGGTCTGCTGGCATCAGGGGGTTTATTTCTGTTGGATTAGAATGTGAAGACATAATATTGACTAGACTATTGTTACAGTTATCATTTGAAATCATTTCAATTTTATACTGGAACTGACAATTTTACAATCCTAATTTAGCAAGTTAGAATGAGCCTGTCAGTTTTTCACAGTTATAATTAAGTAGATCTAAATTCATCCTTGAAACCCACAGTGATTGACAGGGAATTCAGAGATACATCTAGTTAAAGGGGAAGAAGCTCAGGCTGGGGGGGAGCTGTGAGGCTCCCCTCAACAAGCTGCCTCTTATTCACTGGATTCCACACCACGTTATCTGTGATTCAGTATCCCATCCATAAAATGGGTACAAAAAAGATATTTTTTTCTCTTGTTTCTTTTGTCTTTTGTGAAGCAGGAGCCTTCCCTCCCCTCTGCGTACAGAGTATCAGGGATTTTCACCTCAGCTGTGTTATCAAAGTGCCATTGTAACATAAAACCATACAATATACTTTTAGGATGAAAGATTTTTTTCCACATTCCAAGTGTAATGGTTACGTGTGTAAGCAAGGGGGAATTTTTGGGGAGAACATCGAGTGGATTAATGGCCACGTTGCCACTGGGTAAGAAGAGTTGGAAGCATATAGATAAAAAGCCCGGCACAGGTGTGATTCACAACTACTCAGACCAGGCTGAAAATAACCTGCAGACAGCAGAGAGGTGTGAGGGGAGTAGGGAGCACGGTTGGGAAGATGAATGAAGTTATGACTGCAAAGCCCTGTCGGGAGCTTGGAAAGCCAGGGCAAAAGTCAGTCCTCACAGGGTCTGTTCTTTTTTTCCCCATTTGACTTCCATAGAGGAAAGTGAAATATATATTATGTAACTTTGTCTCAATTAATTTTAATTGGAAAGTAAAATGTCCTCAGCAGAGCATTTTACTTGCTGGGCAAGTAGTGAAAAGCCTGGGCCCTTTTCTGCCTTTGGCAGCTGATCAGGGGCTCAGCAAAATTTGCATCAACTTCAATGAGGAGCGTCAGGAAAGACAATCAGAGGGGCAGGTCTGATAGATGAGCGGGACTTCTCACAGGAAGACAAGAGGGTCTCTGAACAAGCCGCGCTCTGTGTGGTCGTCGTCCTGTCCCTTGTCCGTCCCGTCCCCCATTGCCCCCCCCCCCCCCCCGAGGCTCCACGTTTCAAAATTAGTTTTTTAAAGAGCGGGGTCATCATGATTAATGGCGCAACCAGTGTAACCTCTTTGCTGTGCTGGATAATTACTGTTTTATGCCTCTGTTTGTAGTGGATGCAAAGGCAAGTGTTGCACGGGATAATGTGGCCGTTTCTTCCACGAAGACAATGGAACAGAGCCCCGCTCCCGAGGCGGGCGGGCAGAGCCTTGGGAGCACTGCCAGGAGAGCCCGGCCATCTGCTACATCCCGCTCCCTCTTCGCGTTTTCATGGTCTGTACCAGGGCGTACTGAAGATCCAGCTACAGATTCATCGGTTGGACCGGCAAAGCTTGATGTCAGCTCAGCGGCGCCTGGCGTGAACAAAGCCCCGAGTGACAGCGCGGAGGCTCCCGCGGCAGCTGCGCCGCAGGAAGGCACACATAAAAACTTGACCCAGGCCCTGCCAGCAGCATCGCTTCATGACATCGATCTCACTACATCGGTGACACCTGAGGGAGAGGATGCGGCTGCCTCAAAGCCGAAACAAGTAACCTTCTTTGACAGGATCTTCAAGCTGGAGAAGGGAAAGGAAAGGAGTAAACCGCAAATTGATCCCCAGGAGGAAAGGCAGAGTGCAGAGCTGCCTGACGGGTGCATCGCAGTGGAAGAGGCGGCTGGATTACAGAGCACGTCAGACCATGTCCCACTGGGGAAGGCAAGTGCTTGGATAGGAATCTCCATTTCACTCTTAATGAAACCTCTCGGGAGTATTGATAGCTTGGGACAGCTTGATATCATGATGGCTGTGTGAATGGATCACTGTTGCTCTTAAAATGTTTGCAGGGAACCCCCCAGAGGGGTGGCTGATCAGAGGTGGGGGAGAAGAACCTGTGGCGGGGTGGCAATAGCTCTGTCTGCTTCATACTTGGGTGCTAGCATCAGACCTCCAGTCTCAGGTCACTGGTGCTGCTCTGGGATGTCTGGCCAGGTCAGTCTGGGATTGCCGCTGGGAGGATGAGCAGCAGCCAGCTACAAGTGAAAGCAAAGACACCTGAAAGTGAAACGCTTTCTTCTGCTCTAATAGCTTGGAGTTTGACACTAGATGGTTTAAAAGAGATTCTTTAGCACATTTTGTGCTGTTCATATAAAACAGCAACTTCTTGAACAGCAGCATCTTTTTGCATGGCTCTATCCCGGACTAGGTAATATCATGAAGTAGGAATTTTTGCAATCTTGGCTATTGTGACTGGGTTTTTTAATCAAGGAAATACGGTCCTTAGAATTAATTTTACAGGGTGAGAGTGCGAGATAAGGAATTAGGTAACTTATCTGAGAGCACACTAATTAAAAGGAAAGACCTGAGCACAATGTGAGTTTAGGTATTTACAATTCCTACAAAGTTTGATATCAGCAAATATGGCAGAGGATTAATTTTCAGGTGATTAACTACTAAAAAAGTTCATCTCCTGGACAGGGATAAGTGGCACAACTCTTATTAGCCTCTTCTCGAGAGGTGCTGGAATATGTTACCTGTGATCTAGTCCTGCCCAACGTCAGGAACAGAAGGGGAAAAATAGCTGCATGACCCCTTCATCAGCATCTGTATGCAAATGCCACTTTAATAGTAACTGCTCTCGTGTGCCTGGCTTGGTCTGATTCATCAGGCTGCTGTATAACTGCTCATGCTTGGGGTGGAGGTGAGATGCTCACAAGATGCTCATCTCTTGCACTGGAGACATTGCAGGTTGTCCCCAATGGTCTCTTCACTCGCTCCTCCACCTTGTGTTCTCTATCTTGTAGGTCCTCAAACCTCAAGATCAGATTTCTTGTATGAACTCAGTAAGATTTTTTTCTGAAGATTCATTTGTGACACTAAACTGCTGTGGTTTTTACCCTTGCCCCTGAAAAGCAGGATCCATCACTGATGTCAGGCAGCTCTGCACCCACGTTTAAAGAAGCCTGGCAGCAAATCAAATAATTCACTGCATAAACAGAACGGGATGAATAATTCGGAATGAATAATCTATTCAGTGCTTCTGTGTGTAGCTGTAAGAGCAAAGCTTCTCAACCCTGTAAATTCCTAAAGATATTTTTGACTCCTACACACAGGGTGAGGTGTCTGTAGCTCACAAGCATCGTTACTTTTACCATTCAATGAAAAATTTATAATTTCTTACCTTGCTGTGATCACAAACTCTAGAGTATGAAACTGTGCTTTGTGCTTTTGAAGTAGCACAGAGTGAAAATGCGTAAAGAAATAATTATCTGGAGTGGCTTTAACTAGAATCCGGAGTTACATGAGTGCTGGTAGGAAAGCAGTCATCCTGGGACAGCTCAGGTGGGTGAGCATCTGTCACAAGCAGTTGTCAGGGACAGGACAAGATCACCCACTTCTTACTCTGCCACTTCAAGTGGATAGCAGAAGCAGCTTGTTCCAATTGAACTGGTTTTATATCAATACTGCCTAGCTCTTTTATTAATTTGGGGCTCTGTTCCAGTCTTCATCTTCCTCCTATCCACATCCTGAACCTCACTCATGGGAATGATCGGGAAATCCCTGGTGCCCATCAGCTGGAGGCTGGCTGGGTGTGTGGAAGTGCTTGCAGGGCGGTAGCCCATGCCACAGCTTTTGGTGCCTGTGTGAGGACAGGTGTCCCATGTCACAAAACCACCTGTGCATCTCTTAGGTGTGTGCCTAAAGCTGTGCTGCCAACAGTGTTTGGGGGTTCTCGAGGTTGGGGTGTGCCTGTTGCTTGGGGCAAACTGTAGTGGCAGAACTACCGCAGGGGAGAACAACATTTTAACCTTATCCCCAAATTTCTGGTCTATAGATCTTGTTTTAAATATGAGAAGGAATATACTTGGGGGCAGAGAGGAAGTGAGGATCTTTTCTGGGAAGAAAATATACCCACCAAGGACTTTTGATGTGGTGCCAAACTTACTTTAACTCCATTTCTGAAACAAAGGCTGTGGCTCTGCCTTGCAGCACAGTTGCCGTCTGTTTCTTCTGAAGTTGCTGGTTCCCATGTAGGATGGGAGGATGACCAAGTCTAATTTAATTGCTGTTACTGTAGTAACTACAAACTGTGACCATATAATCATACTAAAATCCAGATATTGCTGCCAACAGTTTCTTTTTTCCATTTTTTTCTTTTTTTGGTGGATTTTGACTTGTAGTATCTGTAAAATCTAAAGGCAAAGCAAAGTTTCCCTGCACTGAGTGCCAACACAAAACAAATAGCATTGCTGGTAAGTAAGAGAGAGGCTCCACAGTTGTAGCTTAAGAGCTGCACAAACATTCTGTGTTTGGTGAACCACTCTTTATTTTTGTGGTCTACAAAACTACATTCAGAACACAGCATAATTAAAACAAGGACAGAATTCATGAATTCATGAGGCATTTACTATGTAAGCCAAAGAAAAGATAAATTATATGCCTGAAATGTTTCACTGAGCCATGATTCATGCAAACAAAAGTGCTGGCAGGAATACATTCTTTTGATATGCTCTTCGAATGACTGAACTGAAACTACAGTATAAGTATTTAAGGTGTTTATTACCCCCAAATCTGGCTTCCCAAAGAGATGAATTGAACACTTACACAGTATCTAACTTCTAATACTGACTTCTCTTACTGCTAGAGTTTCCTTTCTTTATTATTTGCCCCTGGTGCTTTGCACGGCACCTTGTGCAGCGAGCTGCTGCAGGGAGTTTTGTGGGTATTTTACTTTGGCTCTGAAAACAGGGTATTGTAGGGATCTATGTTATCACTCCCCAATTTATCTGCTGGTGGCCTGACCCTGTGCCCCTTCCTCCAGCAGTATCCCCACCAAAGTGCAAGGTGGATGGCAGCATCTATTGAAGCCCTGTCTCGGTAGCTCACTCTGGTGCAGGGTGTTACGGGGCCCCTTGGAGCTCTGTAAGTCAGAGTTTGGGGGTTTTTGGATGGCACTGTGCCTCAAGCTTCCCAGGGTCTGCAATAGCTTTTGCATCCATCAGGCAAAGCAGGGACATACTGGAACAGGTAGTGGTGGTGGTGGTCCCCTTCTCCTCTGCACCTGCCCTGGGGGTACCTGTGGCTGCAAACAGCTGCAAAAAGATCCCTCCCTCCTAACCAGGGTGCAGCCCGGCACCTCAGCTGGGGCTCCTGTGCGTGAAGAACTGCTAATTTTTGTTTGATAACATCAAGCAGGGACAAGTTTGGTAGCATCAAGGTCTCCAGTACTGCAGCAAGTTTTGCTGAGTGACATAACTTGTGCTGCCTTGGTCTCCCACCTCCCTCCATTGTTGCCCCTTCAGTGTTGAAGTGGAGCCAGCATCTCTCCCACAAGCAGGGCTGGTGTGGCCACACATGCTCTGCATGGGACAGGCTGTTCTCAGAGCTGCTTAGGCCGTAACTGGCAGCCAGATGAAGTGGCACGTTAGACCCTTGTATGAAACTTCTAAACTGGCTGTTGAAGGGTCCTGAGCTGCTGTGCTTCTTCCTGGGTAAATCTGGAAAATGGTGGGTGGAGAATTAGAAGCCTGTTCTCAAATTAAATCCTTGTGTATTTTGACTCCTTAAACGCTGCACAGAGGCTGGCCACTTGGTGTTCATCTTTCCCAGTGCCAGATCAGCCCTCTGAAGTTTTAACTTGCACGTCTTTATTCTGCTTGTTCCTTTAGTGACCCACAGAGAGGTATGTTCTCCACAAATCCTACGTAAACTCTGATTTTAAATCCCCTCATGCAGGGAGAGGTTCCCAAGAGTACAATTTAAAATTTTCTTGGTAAAAATGGCACTGAACATGTATGTTGAGTTGGCAGATCAGGAAAAACCCCTTGGTGTCACTTAGCTCTCCAGGCAGTCTTTGAGAGGCAGTGCTTCAAAGATGCTGTTCTCTGGAGACACCTGGACAGGATCATCCATTTTATTTCTTGTCTTAAATTTATTCTCTGGAGTAATCTGGGCATCTAGTACCTGAACTGCTACTTCTTCAGCCACTGTTTCCTAAGGGACCAGATGTGTACAGCTGTCTAAATAGTTGGGATGACAACTGCTGCTGAAGGGTTATGGTGCTGCTGTGATTGTCCGTTCGATAACGTCTCAAACCTACTAAAGCTGAGACCACTGTTACGCCACACACCATTTAATTTAATAATGAAGAGGTCCAGCCCTGTACTTAGGATGTAGACAGATAAACAGAAGGGAGGGGTATTATTGATAACAGACTCAGACATACTTTAAACATTAAAAAAGGAAATGCTGAAGGACTTGTCCCAAGCTGCACTGCCCCACAAAACATCTGTGTTGGCTTTACCTGTGCAGGCTCAAGGCAAAAGTGGCCAGAATCCTGGGCAAATTCAGCACAAAGGGATGCCAAGCTCTCAAAAACTGGTCCAAGAGGTGTTTGTTTAAAAAAAGAGACCCTTGTTTAGGTGCCTAAAGAGAAACTGAGGAACTCAGCATTACATGCTAGTGAGCGCTTGAGCATCAGAAAGACATTTTGGGGCTCTGGGAGCTGCAATTCCAAGGAGAGAGGCGGCAGCTCCATCTGGCTCAGAATTCCTTTGGGCTGTTGCCTCTCTCATTCTTTTCATCAGCACCATGTTTGTGTTTGCTAGATAAAAATTATTTCTGGAACTGCAGACTGGAGCCTATGGGAAGCAATCTTTGAACGGTACAGTCGGACAGCGAGCTGTCAGAGGCCAGACTCCCAGCACTTGTCCCTATTCACAAGTGCAGCCTTGGAAAGAGAAAAGCGGTTGTTTGGGATGCCATGTGTGAGTTTCCCTGGGTTTGTTATACTTGGTAGCTGAGAACAATGTCCAGCCAACCAATGGCAAATGCCGAATGTATTAGAAAAGAGGGGCAAGAGATGTATAAATGGCTGATTGTTCGGAGTACGTAGGCTGGAGAACTATGGTTGGAATTAGGGTTGTGACTCTTGGGGCAACATAATGCAAGTCACAAATGTTGCTTTTGCATTCCACTGGAATCTAAGTGAGCTAGGACTGAGAAAGCTCTGCCCCCTTCTTTATTTTTAGGAGATAGATGATTGCAACCGAAAAGACCTACGGCGGGACTCGGCGGGTATCAACGGTCTCACTGCTGGGCAACCTGACAAGGCAGAGGTGAAACAACACAACTCCCCAGCAGGTGCAGCAGCGGACAACTCCGTCATGAGTTTCCTTAAGACACTGGTAAGCCTTTGCCTTTCCTTTCCATCTCTTGGATGTGCTTTGAATTGCTTATAAAAATCCCACGTGGGCATGTTGAGCTAAATGTAACGTGTCCCCTGTGATGGGTGCTGATACATAACGAAGCCAAGCAGATGCCTTGGAGCATTACTTGAGACTGAAAGATGTGTAGGTACTGTGCAGTTGTGACCAGATGCCTACTCTGAAAACTCCCTCCTCTTGTAGACCTGGAGATACTTAGCTATACTAACATATTGTCTGCACGTTGAAACTTTTTGTAAAAATCTCTAAAAGCTTGCTTTTACAGATTAATTGGATATATAAGCTTGAATATCTTTGGCCCAGATATCTTTCATTTTAGCTGTTGACTTTGAGTTGCTATCAAGAACCAGTTACAATACAAACTTTCCTACATGGGGTGGGGGGAGCAATATTTGCACTTCTTTCACCTTTGTGCTAGGAAAAAGCTGCTCCTTCCAAATAGATGAGCTTGAGGTCTTTTGAAACAGGGAGTGGGCGTGACTGTTCGTTTTTTTTAAATATGTTTAAGGTCTCCCCAAGTAAAGCTGAAGCCAAAAGTGACTCTGAAGACAAGGTAGGCAGATTCCTCGTTCTGTTCCTGATCGCTACGTGGCTTTGATGTGGGTATTTCCTCTCTGTGCTGCTTTTTCCTCAGCTGATGTTATAATTTTCAAGTAATTTAAAATATTTTCCCCTGAATAAATAAAGGTTCCTCCCTTTACATGCAGAGGTGAGGATTGGGGTTTCTAAGCAGGGTGAATTGACCAGTCAAGCTGTTCCAATGCAAGTCATTAGGCTGTCTGGAGGTGTTTGGTGTTCCCACTGAGACCTGAAACCCGTATTGGCTGGACTGGTATGGAGCCAGTCTTAGAAACACTCCTCCATGTAGCAGGCAAATGTGCTCCTTGCTTTCCTTTTTATGGATAACTTGTTCTTGGTTTCTTCTGGCAAGAAGAAAATCATTTTAACAGCTATGAGCAGTTATGGTCATTTAGATGTGAATTCAGATAAACTTCAATATCATAGCTTTCATGTGTTATCACAGATATTGAAAATATCCGATTGAGACAACGTGTTTACTGAATTTAATCAAACCATGGGAAAACCTGAACTGTAAAGTAAAAACAAACCCTTGAAGTTGAAAACAATCTAATGTAATGGGAAAACGTAGGTGTTTAAAGACTTCTCCTTTCACTTTTCCTGTTTAGTTAGTGCCAAAACATAGAAGTGAGATAATTTGTGTTAAGGTGCCTCCTCTCTTCTGGAGTTGCATGGCCTATGAGCACATCAGTGACTGCATAGCTGGGAGCTTCCAAGTTAGATGTCCTTACATGTTGTTATGACTAGAACAACTGCAGTATTTCCTTGCAATGCCTATGATAAAATTTAACAACACATAAGGAAGAAAACCCTAAGGAAGGAAACAGTCTTTTTGGGCAGATATTAGGTAACCAAATTCATTACTGGCATCAACAATTTTGTTTTCATGCTCTTTTTAATCCCTTTTTGTCCCATTCAACTTTGGCATAGGCTGTTACTAAAATGCAGTCAGTCTTTCCACAAAGCCTGGGGAGTATGTGGGGTACACACATCACTCCCTGTAATTCCTCAACCAGGGCTGAGGTCTTCCGTGACACCCAGAAAAGGGCAGCTATCAAAGTGCCCTGTTTCAGCAAGACTTAGAGCTCCTCAGCTGCTGAAACCTCCAGTTGCTGGCCCTGTGGGCATACCTGGCGTTATCACACACACTTCTATAGCAGGTGACCGTGGCAGGTGGACTAGTTTGGAACAAATATGCTGTTTGGGTTTGGTTTGCTGTCACGCCTGGGAGGGTAAACAGCCCAGGGTGACTAGCAGGATATGCAAACTCATTATGTCGAGGTTAAATGGGAGAGGTCTTTTTATGAAGTATTCCTTTATCTCCACTGGCGTTTTCCTGATACGTGGAATGTCATTTTCACTATATTAAAAAAAAAATTGTTAAAAGGGTAACATTGCAACTGTCATATAGAACAGCTGCGGAGTCTACAGCTGAGGCAGACACAGTTATTTAATGGCCATTGTTTCCCTTGAGAAATAACTTCAGAACTTTACCATTAAGTCAGAAGCAGGGCTTTCCCCCTCACACAGTCTGAGCCTCTCCTGAGATCCATGGGGATTTGGCTGGCCTGGGGACCGCCGTGCCTTTCCATGCTGGTGGCACTTTCATGTTGGTGGCTTGTGCACCCCATTGGTGGGGGAAGCCAGGTTTTGTCACACAAGGGCTGGTGGTTCCCAGTGTCGCTCAGCGATGCTTGCCCATGGCCAAGAGCACAGAAACATTCTCATGGCGAGGACCAGCTACAGCCCACGTCAGCGTTGCATGGTGGCACGCTCCCTCCTGCCGAAACACAGAGGCGTGGGGCATCAGCAGAGCCAGACTCAGTGTCTTTGTAGCAACACGCTGCCATCAGTGATACCTCTGGCTTTTAACACGTGTGCTTTCAGCAGCCCGGGCACACCCTTAATGGCTGTCACTTCATCCGTGCAAACAGGAGAGTTTAATGTGAGCTGAGTCATACTTCCTTGGGTGAATTGATCCTTTGCAAGTTTATCCTCACCAGCACCGGGTTCAGAGCAGATTTGCCTCGCACTGTTTCTCTGACCCTTCTGTAGCAGAGCCTGACTTGTTCCCGCATTGTTGCACCTTTGGGAATACCCATTCCCACAGTAGGGAGTGCAGCACAGGGAAATGCCTGGTCTTGATGTACCTGGCCATAGCAGGAAGGCACCTTGGTGCAAGGCGCTTGGCAGGAGGCATGCCATCACGCTAAATGAAACAGTCTTGAGACCCAGATCTCCACTTCACATGCTCATACCTGTTATGTTCTGGACTCTTTCCCCTACCACTTGTGGTCAACTACAGTGCTTGGCTGATCCTTCACGTTGTCAGTACTATAGGCTGGTGGGTTCTTTGGAGTTTGGGTCCCTTCATCTTTCTGTAGTTCCTGGAAAGCTTTTTCAACTCACTTTAAATCTTTCTACTGGTTGGAAGTTTTTATTTTTGCCTTGTTCAAGTGTAAAAGAAAGCAGAATGATGCTTGCAAAGGCGCAAGTTGGTTGCCCAGAGTGAACGCTTGAGGTGTTTTTCATTGAGATTTTTAAAAATTTTTATTTCTTTGCTATATATGGTCCTGGTTCTTAATTAAATCAGAAAATAAATTGCCTAAGAGAGGTCAGAATGAAGTCCAGGATATTGGGAAGCAGTAAGTAAAAGAAATACTACATCCTCCTTTGTACTAGGTAATCCAAGGCATCTTACTGCTTTAAAACCTGACAGTGAGATGCAGAAGAGGGAAGAATGATACCCCGTGTTACTTGTGATTAGCCATATACTATGGGCTTAGGTACAGTGCCGTTAACATAGCGCAGGCTCCTGTGTTAACATGTATGGTGTGTTGGAGCCCAGTTAAGCCACCTGGGAAACTTATGGCTTTGTGTCCCCCTCCTTTTGTTAATGAAAAGGTGAAAAAGGTGGGAAGGAAGGGAGGAAAAAAACCCCGCTGGCCCTACCAAGCAAACTAAGCTTTTATCTTAGACCAATAAGTCCAGAGGGTTGCAATGAAGGTTGTGGAGGAAGGAAATTTGAACAGAGAAGTTTTGAGGAGGTTCTTGAATATGGACATATCCTTTTTCCAATGGAAGGTGTTAGCAAATGTTATGCAAGTTTTCCCAAGACCTTGTACAAAAGTCACCTCTCTCCTACACAGAATAACTTATTCTGCAGTGAGATGCAGATAGTCTTCCTTAAAACAGCCCGATGCTCCTTTTCCATCTAGATATAAATATAAAAGCTTTGCTTTAATTTATAGTCCTTTATAGTGAATTTGTCAGTATGCTGCCCAGATTTGTAGAGATCCAGTCTCTGGTGTCAGTGGGCAACATGGGCATTGACAGTGGAATGAGAAGGAAGCTGCACTTTCCGATGGAACACTTTCAGTATCAGCCTATCAGTACTGCTTTTCTGATGCTTTTATTTCTAACTTATGTCATGAACATTAGTGCAAGTTTGAGATGTTTTATGTAGCATGTACCATGAATATTCATAATGCTTTCCTCATAAATAATGCATCATGCAAGCCATTTTCAAGTCCCTATAACAGTCTAAAAAGAATGAAGGTATTTTTGAAGATTTGTATATCTGCCTGTTTTAAACTTATAAATCCAAAGTTCAGCTGGTTACTCATGAATTTAAAACAATACAGAATTCTTGGTCTTTGTGGGATTTGGTTCTCAACTGAATGAAGATGGGGGTGCAAAGTGTTGGTTAGTTCCGAGTCAGTCGGACTGCCCCAGCTCTTGTATTTCTTTCACTACTCGTGTGGAAGAAGGTCTAAGGGAGTGGAGCAGTGGCTCAGAAGGAAACATAACCTTGTCTAGGGAGAAAAGGAAATGCTTGGGTTTAATACTGCATCTATTGAGGGTTTAACTGCTTTTCGTGACCAATTAAGCACTCAACTTCAATGCTGTTGTACAAAAGGGATCGAAAGCGGAGAGAGGCCATGGTGGGCAACCTGCTCCGACAGCGGCTGAATCCCAACCCAAAGGAGCCAAGAAAAAGAAGGCAGAGAGCCCCAAGCTAGGACACAGTACCTTTAGCAAACTCTTTAGGCACAAGGTCTGTATGAAGCTCTAGCAAGAGCAGGACCCTGAGTGGTAGCAGATGGCTCCTGTCGCAGAGCAAAACTATTCAATTGGCAACTGAAATGAGCACTGGGCCAGCCGTGCCATGTGCTGGGAGCTACTGGTGTGAGTGGTTCTGGGCCGTGCCTTATGAAAACCACCTTCATGTGCAAGGTTTCTCTCATTACGCCATCTGTGACCTCAGGATTCTGAAAAGCCCTTTATCCTTCCCTGCTACGTCCTTCCCAGTTACATGTACTAACACTAACCAAACTTCCCTGACCACTTAAAATTAAAAATAAAGTAAAAGGTACCGAGAAACAGAGATGTGAACAGTGCCTGTGATTGTGGGATGGGTTTAAGAGCTCAGTCCAAATGCAATTAAGACTTAACAGGCACTGTCGTATGGCTAAAGTGGTGATTTGGGGCATCTGATCTGGCACAGGGAAATCTGGAACACTGAGTTTCTTTCTGAGAGAGTTAGTTTCCACTGGAATCAAGAAAAGCCATTGACTTCTAAGCTTAGTTTAGATGGGAAAAGTTTGGTTTTCAAGGATACCAAAAGCTGCTCGAGCTGCGTGCTTCTCCTGCAAATGGTTGTGTGGGAGAACAGTAGCTTTTATCTTCACAGAATCACAGACTTCTAGGAGTTGGAAAGGGACCTCAAGAGATTGAGTCCAACTCCCCAGTCACGGAATAAAATGTTAACAAAAAACCACATCACTGAAAGCTTCTCACCAACTTCACTCCCAACGTTTATATTTGGGCATTTCTGCATCCTCTGAAGATGATCTGCCATGAAGCCCTGTGGCATGGGAGCAGAGAATTGTAGCTTTTTAGCCTGAAGAATGTAGAAGCAGAGACCCTTCCACTGGGGGAGGGAAGAAATTAATATTCTCAAAACACCCACGTGGAATTTCTGGTGAGTAGGGGGCTTTATAATCAAGGGCATGAGGCAAAGGGAGTTCTTTAAGATACTTTTTTTCAAAACAAAAATGTTCTTTCCACTGTCTTCTCATTTTTGAGATAAAAACATCATCTGCATATCACTGAAGGACTGATAATCTTCCCAATGCACTTAAGGCTGCAGATGTTGCCAGCAGCTCAAAGTTAAGATCTCCTATCTGCTACATTGGGAGATAAGTTTTGATATTTAATGCAATTAAAATATGAATTATGAGTTGATAATGAATTAGGACTTCCTGCTAAGTAAAAAACATTCCTAGGTAGCTTTTTTTCAAGATGCTAAGGCTCTTTACAATAGTTCAAAATCTTACAACGAGCTGTTGGGACAGATTATTGGTTTTCACTAGGCTGGCTGGTGGAATTTGAAAGGCTTTTGGTCTGGAATGAAAGTGGTTATCTCGAAGGAATGTAACAGCACTAAGTGTTTACAGTAATAAATCTTGTTGTTTAAAATGCCCTTAGTTTTTAAATAGCTTTTTCTTGCTTCTAAGTTTATTTCCACAGCTTGCTTTCCACGTACAGAATTCAGGAGCACTTAGTGGGGTATCATATATGACAGATGTAGAATAAAGGAGATGGATTAAAATAGTACCAAGAGTTTCCTTGTAAGGCTGATGGAAAGGGGAAACTCAAACCAGAGTGGTGGTATGACAGGCCACCCTGAAGCCATCACCCCTAGGAAACAAAACGTAGTTCTGTCTCTCATGTGAAATGCCTTAGCATGATGTGCCAACCAGATGAATAGGTACTGAATTCCTTTATTAGAAATTATCATTTCAGTATATCAGTCATATTTCACTTAAGCTCTTCAATCTCTCCTCTGAAAGCTCTCGGGAAGCCTTCCAAAAAGCATTTCTCCCTGCTTGAGGTAAGAATAGATGGACTATTCAGTTAACAAATGTTGTTTTTCGGTGCCCTGAGTTTACATAAAGACTAACTTTAAACCAACTTGTGAATGCTGTTTTCAAACAAACAGCCACGTGCATCCTAATATAACCCATAACCTATACTGATGGGGTTTGGCCGCTTGATGGCTGGGTCCCTCTCAGTTCTTTTACTCCCCTCTGTGTGTATCTGCCCTGCATTGTGTGCCAGTAATGCTGTACTGGCTGGGAAGGGTTAATCACTTGTTTTCAGCATCAGTGCTGAAGCCAGCTCGTGATATTACCCTTCTTTTTCCTCTTGCCCTGGATCTCTTTCCTTAGAGCTAACCACAAGAAGAAGTTCTTGGCTCCTGAAAACACCTCTCCCCTATTCTTCCAAGAAATCTGTGGAGTGTGGGCAGGCTGCCTAAGCCCCTGGGGTGCTGTGCCCCCATCTGTTGGGTCTAGGGCTTGCTTCTCCTCCTCTTGTACAGCTTGGACATGAATCTTCAGCGTAAGCTGTGCTGGATGTTAGGGTCAGTAGAGTGTGATCTGTCTCGCTGGCCAGGAAGGAGCTTCACAAACTGGAAGTCTCCTGGCTTTGTGTATTTGGGACCAGAAAACCCATCTCTCTGCATGATTTTTATGTTTACAAAAGAACAAATCCCATGAGCAGATGGACTAAGCCCACCTCCAGCACCTGTGGAGCTTCTCTTTGCAGAGCTGTCATTGCTGTTCTGTGCCCTCCGCTTCCAGCCCTTCATCGGCCCATGTTTTGTATCCTGGAAAGCAAAACCTCCCCCTTTGAAGGCAAAATTAGTGTGTCCCTTATGGATACACAATTCCCTCAGTGGAAAAGATCCAGCTCTGGCTTGTGCATGTGCGACGAAAGTTTTGCTCTCAGCTCATACCTTAAAACCTTATGTACCTAAGAAATGTGTGTATATATACATGTGTGTATATATAAATAGGTGTATTTTTAAACACTGAGCTGAGGACTACAAGCACAGCAGGATCAGTGCAGAGCTGTTCCCAGGGCCACGGAGCTGCTGCAGGTAGTGGGGATGTGAGCCCGCAATCCCTTCAGGCAACCCTGTGCTGCCCGGAGCAGTCTCCATGGTTGCAGGAGCCAGGACTTTCACAAACATTCCCTAAAAATAAAATAATTTGTGACACAGACAATTCCTGAACTGTGTGACTGTGAGCACTGACGCTGCCACAGACAGACTTCTCTTTGTGTTTTGTTTCCCTTCAGGCTGCGAAAGAGACCCAACAGACAACTAATACCAAAGTGAGTAGGATGATTCAAGTTATCTGTATGAATAATGCAGTCAGAGGGTGATTACTCTTGCTGTCATTTTCAGTCTCAAAGACACCGTTTCAACTTCTTAATTAATCATCTCTGTTATGAAGGGTAAGTTGCTAGGTAATTTGCTTCCTGTGTTCAAGGCGTTCCCTCGTTTGGGAGGATGGGGATGCTGCTCCCAAGCTGCACCTTAGTTTAGGGGTGTCCTGTGCAATGGTGCTCTGCTGCACGCCTGCCTTTTGTACCAGGCGATGCCAGAGCGTGCTGGAGGTTCTCATCCTTCACACGTTTCACAGAAGTTTCACTGAATTGTAGGGGTTGGAAGGGACCTCAAGAGATCATTGAGCCCAACCCTCAAATTTCCTATAGCCTATGTGTTTCTTCCTAGAGCGCTGAGCAGCAGCCTGCTACCTCTGTGAAATCAGACAAAACTGCCCCTCCTTCTCAAGAGCCGCCGGTGACAAAGCAGCCCACGAAAGCCTCTGAGCCCGCAGTCCAACAGCAGGCAGCAGCCACCGAAGCCCCCAAAGAGGGGCCCAAGGAGAAAGCATCATCCACTCCTATGCCACTGAGCAAGCTCTTCTGGAAAAAGGTAATTGGATTTCAGAGCTGGGCCATTCCCACAGCATCGGGGGTCAAAGTAAAGCGGGTCGGTCTGCAAAGTTAGCACAGCTCGTATGCCAAACGCACGAGGGGCATAAATGATATATGCAGCTACAAACACATACGTGAGCTTTGGGTGGTCACCAATCTGAGTGGCTGGTGATGGCAGTGGGGCTCCTCCAGAAGGATTGATCAGATAAAGCTTGGTCTTTGAAAGCTGTCCATGGTATTTATAATCATAGAATGGTCTGGGTTGGAAGGGACCCCAAGGATCACAGAGCTCCAAACCCCCCTGCCACAGGGAGGGGCAGCAACCTCCGGGCCTGGAGCTACACAAGGTTGCCTAGGGCCCCATCCAACCTGGCCTTGAACACCTCCAGGGATGGGGCATCCACCACCTCTCTGGGCAGCCCGTTCCAGCCCATCACCACTCTCTCTGTAAAGAACTTCCCCCTAATACCTCATCTAAACCTTCCCTCCTTTAGCTTCAATCCAATCCCGCTTGTCCTGCCATTATCTACCCTTTTAAAAAGTTGATTTCCCTCCTGTTTATAAGTTCCCTTCAGGTACTGGAAGGCTGCAATGAGGTCCCCCACAAAACGATGTTATGGGAAAAGGAACACTGCTCTATGCCCACCCATCGCACTTGTTAAAAACTCCCTGGCAATTACAGTGTTTTTTACCAAATTATCTCACTAATAGAGAGAGCTCTGAAACCTATTTCTGTGAAAACTGTTTGATTTAGTTCTAAATGTCTGAAAACCTGGAATCTGACAGACCTGCTCTTACTCAATAGACTGCTTGTCACACCGGAGTAGATCAGTCTTTACGTTTGGGGATTGAGGCCGATTGCTTGGGAAGACCTATTTTTCCTCAGGTTAAATAATGATTTCAACTAAAATTAGGACTAACTTTGAAAGCATGGTTCTTATTTCCACAATCCTTAGCAGTTTATAAGCTGAAGGTTTATTCTCATTTACGAGAAGAGTTGTATTAAACCTCACTGAACCCCCGTGTGATGAATAACTGCTTTCCTGGGCTTCTGTTCAAGTTCAGAAACGAGCTGCTTCCAAACACACAGATGCTGTCTGAGCAGCCAGCCCTGCAGCTTCTCTGCTGTGTTTTCCCTACCAAGCAGTGGCACTGGAGATACACTTTGGGTCTGTTAACTGCATTAAAACCCCCCAAAAGTCACCCAAACGAAAAAAACACACTCAGGTGTTCATATATTTGCAGGGTGAGGGTGCTTGAAAACAATTGAAGCTTGAAAAATTTTTTGCTTGGGACCTAATTTCCTGTGAAACTGGGAGAATTGGATACTTGGAAGTTGTGAAAAAGAGGGAGGTGGAGTTTTTTATTTCATTATTGCTACAGAAGCCGCCTCCTCTGTCTGAGCAGCCTGGCTTATTGGGAAACAGAGATGGGAAGCAGGATGTATGCTGAACATCAGGACAAAATAAGAAAAAGAAATCTTCTGGCAAAGGGTTTCGGTGTAAAACAGAGCAATAAATCTGGTCTGAAGTTCAGGATTTTCATAAGGAAATAACAAGGCCTTTTGCGTTTGAGAAAGGGGAAAAAAATGTGAGAAAGGAACACTTTCTTGCAGAAAAATAGTAAAAATCATTCCTGGGGAGGAGTGACCAGTGGTGATGAGAAGGTTAAAAAAAAATCTGATTAGTTTGGGTTAATCTTTCAAAATAACATCTTGAAACCTTACCAGGTCCTTATGTAGTTATAGATGTTCTACTACTTTGCCTGTGTGGGTTCTGCCCAGGGTAAACACCAGCTCCCCATGCCTCATAGCCAAGCAGGTACCTGCCCCATGTCTGTACCCACACAGCAATCTCCACTGACATCCTGAGATCTCAAACATCTCAGGCGTATAATTCTTGTACTTTTCTTCCTTTGTAATTTGGGGATTTATTCATCCAACATCATCATTAAAATAAAGCTTCTTTTACATCAGCAGATGGGAAGTGGAGGGAGCTCCCTACAACTCCGAGCAGGTTTTGGTTGCTACCAAAAATATTAAGGGCTAGTTAAATTATTACCCAAATGTGCTGAACTGCAAGAGTCTGGGAAATCTGGCTTTTAACTTGGCCAAACGAGGCCATTTCTGTTTAGTTAAACTTCCAGGGCCCAGAATTGTCCTGAGACAAAATACTTTGGCAAGTTTTTTGGAGTTAATCTCTGCAGTAGGAACTGAATTTGGCCCCAAGGATTTAAAATAAATAAATAAATAAATCTGCCTGCCTGAGCATTGAATCCTTACCTGTAAAAAGCTGATATTGCTTTACTGGATTTTCCTGACAGAGAATAATACTGTATTTCCTTTGATGAAAGACCTTGGTGACCCAGTCAGCTTGCAGCTAAAAAAAAAAACAACCAATGAAGATAGATAAGAAAAAAAAAAAAAGTTCTTAGACTACAGGGTAGCATCAAACTCAGCTTGGTTCAAGGATTCTGTCTTTTTTTTGTTGCTTCCTGTGGTGATTTTATCTTTCTGGCACTCTTAAGGCACTGTGCCCTCTTGCCAGGATAGGGAATCGACAGTACTGTTTTAAATAGGTGTATAATTCAGCCCTGTGGATTTTCTGTGGAATAACAACTAGCAACCACAACACTCGCTAGCCCCAGGGCTCAGAGCCAGGTTCTCTCTTTCCAGTCAGTCTCTCCAATATCCATCTTCTGGTGAGCTGTCGCTTCAAAGCAAAACTAATGAAGTGCCTGTCCGCGCATTGCAGTTATTGCTGCTGCTCTGGCTACAGATGACTAAATTTCTAAAAGAAAAAGAAAATGAAAAAAAATCCTTATTCAACTCCTGAGATGGAAATGGCTCCAACTGTGTTTGCCCCTTCCCTCAGCCTGCTCAAGAGTTTTCATGGCTCTGACTCGAGTGTTTGTCATACCAGTTGGGTTTTTTTGACAAATAAATAGAAAATTGCAGTTAGTAATGTCACATCTTTGTTTTTGGAAACTTGGTTTTCAAGACCTTGTAGGTATCTGATCTGGGCAGGGAAATGTGGCACTTTGTTTATACCTGATCAAAGCGTCATTCATATCTGACCTGAATGGGGGGGGAGTGATTGAGAGGGAACTGCTTAGGCTGCCCTGAGAATTCACTTTAAAAGCAGGTATGTATTTTAAAAACTGGAAGTTCAAGCTATTGCAGTTCTGTCACTATACAAGCACAGAAAAATCATGCCCTTTCTGCTGGGCAGGGGTATTTATGCACTGATAATAAAGCAGCAGGCTGGTTAGCTATTAAGCGAAGCAGAATAACACCTTTTATTGCTGCGCCTGCCACCCTCCTCCTCCTCCACAGGAAAGCCAAGTTAAATATTTGGTTGGAGCATGCGAGATAAGTGCTACAATTGCTGAGGACTTATCAAGTTCCCGTATATTCCAGGATGGGAGCAGTTTTACCTCTGTCGTCCTGGCACTGGCAGAGGAGGGCAGGAAGGTGGGTTAGTCTCACCAGCCCTCTCTGCTTCCTGCTGGAGCATCCGTGGGCGGCAGGAACAGATCTCAAGCCTGGCTGCTCTTTTAAGTGGAAATGTCTTGAGCAAAAGGTCATCTCTCATAGATATTGTTAAGATAAAAGGAAAGCTGCTCAGTAAAGAAGGTATGACCCAGGAAAAACAGAACCACAGTTCCTTGTGTCTAATGTAATGCTGTGGAGAGTGCTGGTCCAGGCTCTAGCAGGGGATCAAAGCGGGGCACAGTGTTTACTTCAGGTTTGGGGAAAGATGCAGCAAAAGGGAGACCCCTATTAAAGTTATCCCGGTCACAAAGTAAGTTACACCATCGTAGGGCAACAAATTGTATGGTCAGGAGCCTGGATTAAAAACTGGGGTAGTGATAGTTCTCCCCCAACAACAGGGAGGTTTGGAAGAACCAGAAGAAACTCAGAGTGGACACAAACCTTCCACTGTAACTGTTTTAAGTAAGCTTATTGCTAGAAGAAAATTAGGGCTGCTGTCATTTAAGAGATGGTAGAGAGCTTTCCAAACGTAAGGAAACCAGGAGCCCACTAAAATACTCTCTGAGGTGCCTAACAAAGCTGCTGGCTTAGGTTGGATTTATTTTGATTTGTTCCTAAGGGAACTGGAGGTGGAATTTGGACCTGTGTATCCAGCAAGCCTCAGTTGACGGGTATGAGGCGATAACTTAAGCTTATGACAACGCTTATTATGCCTTAAAGCCTTGTGAAGCTGATGGAGCTGGGCTGTTTGCAAATCGCTGTTCTGTACAAACTGCAGTTTCCTCCTAAAACTAACCACGAAACTTGATGTAATTTTTGTCTCCCAGTGAAGCACAGTAACTCAGCCCTTTGCTCCAGAGAACCCTTTAGGTTACTGTATCACGAGTTTATTGACGTTTTATCTTTGCCAAGCACTTCCTGTGACACTTTGAATTCCTGCCAGAGACATCCTGGAGATTCTCCTGAATGCACAAATGGAAATTCTTCTTTGAGTTTCTTCAAGGAAACAGGAACAAAAATTTTAAAATTCTTAAAAGTATGTCAGAAAACTCTTGTAGCTGGCAGGGGTTTTCCCTTCTGCTGTGAGAGCACATGCAGGCATTCTCAGCATCGCTGAAGGACGTGGTGTGCCGTGGTCTCATGTCACCGGGCTCTGAGAAGGTGCCACCATGGTCAGTCTTATTTGAGAGGATTTTGCCATGAGCCCCCAGAAGCGAAGCTGCTGCTTTATGGAGCCAGTGTTTCAACTCAGGCAATGAATCACTGCCCTCGAGCAAATAGATGGGGAACTGATTACATGGACACATGAATAGGCAGAGGTACAGATTAAAATTATTACAGATTGATTATCTCAAAAATGTTCATAAATAGAAATTAAATCCACAGTTCCATAGGGAAGTGGGCTGTGCTGCAGCCATCTCAGGCAGCACGGGACAAGGAATATTTATTCCCTCTTCATCCTCTACCCCACCCCCAAAACATTCTCTCCTTCCACAAAAGAGGAGCAAAGAACAAAGCAAAGTCTCGTGTGCTGCTGTAGGCGGCCATGGTGAGTCCCCATCTCGCATGTGGGGTCCCCTTTAACTGAAAAAGAAGATTATAGAACAAAAAGATATAATATTGAGAGAAAAATTGCAGAAAGATACTGAATGGCTTCTGTATGCAGAGCTACATAAATGGGGGGGTTGGCTCAGAAAGGAGTTGGCAGAAAGGAAGATGACAGCAGCATACAGAATGACTGCTGTGACATGAAAGGTGAACAGGAAAGATCAGTCGTTGCTCAAAAATAAAAGCAAATAAAGAGTGTCAGATAAAATTATTTGCTGGCAAACAAAAATAAAGTACTTCAAAAAAAGATAACTTTTAAAAAAACTTTTAAAAAAGATAACTTTAAAAAAACTTTTTTAAAAAAAGCATACTTTAGCTGTAGAACTCTGCCACGGGATGCTGCTGTATGTCAGGAACATGCCAATTCAGGAAATGCTTAGCTAAATTTCTGTAGGAAAAAAACAAATGCATGCATTAAATCAAATTTACAGCATGAGAATCACTGAGGTGAAGGTGCTGGGAGGTGTAGGAGGGTGGCAGCACCACAAGCTGGTGCTGGAGGAGGCACCTGTTGCTCACCATGCTGAGTCAGGATATGGGGCTGCTGTGCATCTTCAGCATTAGCTTTGAAATTCTCATATTCACGTGGCTGAAATTAATTTGGTCAAAATAACTGAGAGTATGCATTAAATGTGAGTTCCTGTAAGGATACATAAAAATTAGGAAATATAGATAATTCTGAGATTTATTTATAGCTGTTTTCTCATAGTAACTCCAGTATACGTTTCAGCTGTAACTGTGCTGTGTTGTCAAGAGGTGATTTTTATACCAATAATTGTTTTTAAGTGCTGATACCCTGTCGAGAGGTGATTTTTATACCAATAATTGTTTTTAAGTGCTGATACCCAGGGTGACTGCCTGTGTTTGATTCGGTATTGGAGGCTGAGTGTAACTTCTGCTTTTACAGCATTCTGCACCAGGCTGCAAAAAAATGAAGGGGTTGCTTCAGGTCAGATTACCTGGTTACTGGTATAACAGCTTCCTTTTACAGTAGAAAGAAAGATACTTTATACATTTGCAGTGAGGTGGGAATGAATTAGAAGTTCTTGAGGGCGCAGAAGGGTTTTATTGACCAGGGCGCTCACTAAAACCAGAAGAGTCAGTTAAGGAAACGGATGTTCAGCCTCTTGCCCCACTGTGCCCTCACCTCCTGCAACAGAACTGTGCCCCCCACTCATGTATCCAGTTCTGCACAGGTCATCTCATTCATTAAAAGCTTTGGGCATCCCCAGGGTAGCCTGGAGGAGGCTGTGGGATGAGATGTGTGGAAGATTGATCAATAAGTCTTACAGGGATCCGTGTTTCGGAGGGATTTACAAACCACACGCCTCCTGTTGAGGAGCAGTTACCACAGAGGGAACTTGTCAGTGGGACCCAAAGGCAGTATTGTTGGGTGCCCAGCAACTCAGGTAAGGGCTGAGGCTATAAGAGGGTGGCTGCGGTCCATGGGTTAGGTGGAGGAACACCTGAGCTACGTAACCACCCCACAGCACATGAAGCCCTTACAGCTTTGCACCCTGGAATAGGGACTGGCATTGTGTGACCAGCCCGGGAACGCTGTGCTGGGACGCTGCACTTCTGGGTCTCCCTGGGAAGGGTTCTTAGCCAAGTTCTAATAGTAAAATTCGTGGTGTGTTTTAATTAAGGCTATTCTTTCTTGCCAACACCTGGTTATGACCTTTCCCATTTTTACTGATTTTTACCAGGATACCATCTGCTCAGTGCCGTAAGTAATTTTGTTCAAGTTGTCCTTTTAAATCATTAAAGGCAACTTACTCTGTTCGGGAACTGGTACTGCAATTCAGGGAAGGCTGGTTCTTCTGTTTAAACAAGTGTTTCAGACCCCACCAGCTTACAGACTTTATTGAATTGGGATGACTTAAATTCCCAAAGAAACCAGTACCAAAACAGTGATGCTGAGGCTGCTTCCACGTGCTTGTTCGTGATGCTGCTGAAGCACTGGATTGAAACCTCTTTAAACCTCTTTGAAAGCCCCAAAACCTCACTGATTAGGTATGATTGACTGATATTTTTTTCCCCTCTATTTTCTTAATATTTACCAAAAATAACCAAGAACACATCGGAAGAGGCAGAGGTTGTAAGCAACGAAAAAGCAGAAGCATCTTTGGAAGTGGCGGCTCCTGATAAAGATGATGGCAAGAGCCCAGAGGCTGCAGAAGTGAAGCCCAAAAGAGAAGAAAGCAAAACCCCCAAAGCAAACCTGAGGAAGTTCTTTAAGCTGGTGAGCAAGGCTCTGGGGGTGCGGAGTTCGTGCAGGGCTGGGTAGGGGCTGAGTCTTGCAACCCCTCGGGACGGTGTTTGTGGCAGGGATGGAGCTGTGTGCCCGGCCCCCCCGCGCTCATTTCGCGTTCTCCATCTCCCTCTCGTGGCTATGCCAGGAACGGCCCCGGGGCCGCCGCTCCCCGCGCCGAGCATCGTGCCGCTTCGCTCATCCTGGGGCCGTGAGACCGTTCCGCCGGGGGCGCCCGGGGCGGTTGGCGCCAGCATTCACCCCCGGCTGCCACCAAGAGAGCTCAGAGGGCCTCGGCCGATGCCCTGAGCCACGGGCAGGGGGTCCCGGGGCACAGCAGCGCCCACCCCGCACCCGCCGCTCCCAAGGGTCCCGTTGGCTTCGGGGAGTCGCTGTTTCCATAGAACCATCAAATCCCCTGAGCTGGGACGGCCCCGTAAGGACCATCAGTCCCACTCCTGGCTCCACACAGGCCCAGCTAAGTCCGAGATGGGACTGAGCATCATCCAGATACTGCTTGCCCTCAGCCCAGCTCGGGGCTGTGACCCCTTCCCTGGGGAGCCTGTGCCAGCATCTGACCCCCCCTCTCAGTGTAGAACCTCTTCCTAACACCCAGCCTAAACCTCACCTGGTGCAGCTTCACACCCTTTTAAGTAGCAAAACTTTAGTCCTTTGGCAGGTTACACTGGGTTAGCTAAATTGGCTCGGGAAAGGGTACATGGCTGCTCACAGACATCAGATGGAGCAAGGAAAGACACCAAGTGGAGCCCAGTGCTTCTTCCCAGCAGGTGACTGGAGGGGCGGGGGGAAGGAAAGCGCAGGGGCAAGTGTGCTGTGATGGGTATGGAGGTGTCCTGATGAACTGCACGTGAATGATGGACAGATAGCAGTCCTCAAAATGTCTAGAAGAGTGTCCAAGAAAATAGTCCACACCTAGAACCAACACTCCTCTGATTAACATTGCAGCCAGCCTCGAGGATTTACATAGCGATTGATCTATTTTGGCAAGGTTTGCAAATGTGCATTCTATTTTTAATCGAAGCTGTGATTTCTGTTTTTAATCGATGCTGGTTTGTTTTCAGGCAGTGACAGGCTGCGGGTGTCAGAGTAGCTTATACATTAAGATGTGAACAATGTAGTTTCCCATAACACGATGTCATAAATAGCCAGGGCTGTCCGCACTGCCTGCTCACAGGTATGTGCTGCTACACACCATGGTGAACAGTCACGTCCCATTCCTGAGTCAGACCCACACCAACCCAAATCTGGATTTATCTTCTATTTCCAAAAAAATTGGTGCTTCTTTTATTTTCAGTTGTTGCTTAGATGGGGGCATTTACTTTTTGTTCCTCAGAGTTACTCTGCTACTTAGCCCCTCTGGTACGTTTGGGGATCAAAGCTGAAATTCTTAATATCAACCAAGAAGCTGTGCACCCAACAGGCCCTTAAATTAAGATTTTACAAATTAGTCAGACTGGGAAAAGCTCAACCTTATTGCAAAGTCCAAGGGGGCTGGTGGGCATCCTGCACAGAGACCTGTCACCATCACTAGTGACACACATGCGGAAGGTGACACAGGAACAACGCGTATTGAGTGCTGATGCCTGTGGCAACCGTGGCTTCAAGCCAGGTCACTCCACATAAATAAATAGCACCGGTTAAAAAGTAAAGCCATGCTCCACACCCTCCTTAGTCACTGTGGAAGAAAACGAGCTGTGTTAAAAGTGCTGGATGTAACACTGTTCAAATCAGCACAGGGGCTTGGTCCAGGCTTTGTCCTAGAAGAACAGAACTGGAATATGGGCTAACCCCCCACACACCTGGGGACGCAGAGCTGTATTACTTCTGGAACCTTTAGCATTCATCTGCTCTGCTTCTGGCTATCAATTTCCAAACAGATCCTGGATTATTATAATGTATTTATTGTCCTTACGCTATGTCCCAGACAGTTTCCTCTGAATAACTCTTGGGCTGTGGTTAAAATGGGAGAGGGTCAACTAATGCTATAAGAGCTATTGGGAAATCACAGAAAGATATCAAGTATTAGCTGAAGCCCCATAAAGCAGTAAGAGAAGAAGAAATACTGCTGCTCTTCTATCTAAGCCACACCTATGTGGATGAGACATCCCATGCTTCCAGCTGAAAGTCACTCCTGCCTCATTAACCAAAACCAGAGAGCCATTTTCTGATTTACAGGGTGGGAGACATCAGACACGATTCAGTTTTACCTATAGAACAGCCACACCTGAGGTAGTTCCTGCAGGTTCCCTTCAAAAGTGGGCAGCTCTGAGGGCCCAGGAGCTATGCGTCAGATGATGTGAGCCCTGGAAGCACCTCTTTCCTCCACAGAATATATACAGATACAGAACTAGGGGAGATAAACCCTCCCCAGATGTCTATTTGGAGACGTTTTGTGGAGCTAAGAAGGATGTAAAGCTACTTGTTCTGATTCAAAACCAAGTGAGGCTGCAGCCCTTGTCCTTGGCCAGGAAGATGACCAGCAGCGCGGTGGGTCTGAGTGCCAAGCGTGGTCTCTGCAAATCACACGTCCTGCATCTGGGTTAGAGAAGATTCTCTGAAGGAGAATGCATCCTTCTGGAATAACAAAGAAATTCTTCCAAAATTGTCTGCAGTGTCCACGCTGGCTGGCTTCCCTGTGTGAATGAGCTTCTCCCCAGTCAGTAGCATTTGGAATCAAGAATAATTATTTTACGCCGTCCCACCTTAATTTTCCTTTGTTATACATCAAAGTGCAGTAAGTCCATTGCCTGTCCCCATCCTCCTCCCCTCAAAGATGTGCTGATCCACCCTTCTTGCTGCAGAAAGCAGAACCCCCTCCGGGGGAGATTTCAGCAGCAGCAATCCTAAATGACCAACGGCAAGGATAAGAGGTCAGTAGTGCTCCAGAGAGAAACCCTCGTGATCACTGCATACACATCTCACTGAAGGCAAGAGGAAACTTTGTCTAGGCAAAGACCTCAAGGTCTTTACTCTGTTATTTATATTCTGGGAAAAAAAATAAGAGAGCTGGATTATGAAAGGTTGGCTAGAGCATGGGGTTTTCTTTCTTTTTCTGTTTCCCCTTTCTTTTTAGGAAGGAAAAAAAGGGGGAAAGCAACATGGTTGCTGTTATAGCTCCAACGTTGTTTTGGGTTTGTTGTTGTTGTGGGTTTTTTTAAAGACTTCTGAAATAGAAATGCAAAGTAGATCTTATCACAATAGGGCTTTGTACACTCTGGACTGAGTTTCTATCCTGTAATGTTAAGACAGACCACACTGTGCTTCCTCCCCTCCATTTCTGCAGCCTCTTCCACAGATAAAAGAGTCACAAGTACAAACGTGGGAGAGGCCAAGCAGCAGCACAGTCCAGAAAGAGGATTTTCCCCACAATTTGTGACCAGTAATGAATTGCCACTCAGTGGTTTAGTTTTCTACCATGCTGCTGCTGCCTATTGATTTTTCTGCGGTTTTGTAGGGAAATTGGAGACTGGAGTAGGTCCCTGCAGTAACACCGTACAGGGGATTGAGCTGATGCTGTTGTGCTTCAAGTAACAAATCTACAAGCTGCAGAAAACCACAAATCCGCCCGATCTATCTTTAGAACAAAAGTCACATCCTTTCATTGTTTTCATTGAGCTTATGCAATGAAAAATGACATTTAAATTTGGGCACTTTGAAATTCTGGATTTATTTTCTGCTTTGCTGCTGAGCTCTGTGGCTTATACGGCACTCAAGAGAATACCACGTCCACCCCTCTAGCACACTTTTCAATTGAAAATGGACATACTGTTCCTTTTGTATGGCTAATTGTAACTAAACCTTAATCTAATCGTCACCAATCTTTTCATATTTAATCACTGAGCCAGTTTTGTCAAACAGTGGGGTTTTTTTTCTTGTTTCTAAATCTAGATGGAAAAAGGGGACTGTACCTTAAAAGCATCTTTCAGAGTCAGGGTTTGCTCCGAATGACCTGCCAGAGCTACAGCCTCAGGGCTGGAAGGATGAGTGGGCACCAAGAAGGGCTGTTCCTTGGATGCAGGGAGAGAGACAGAAAGCACAAACTGGGAAAATCAGATGCTGATGATAAAATACCAAAACTATATCTATAAAGCCGAGTGGGATATGCACTTAGTTAAATAGGAAGGAAGTCCCACTAGATCTTCTAAGACAGATTATCGCCTCTGAAAAGTAAGCAAAGGCTCTTACCTAGAAAATTCGGTGGCAAGGCTGATAGCCCTGTCTCGTTCTCTGGCTGATACGATCACCGGTCCGCTGAGACCTCATGCTTACTTCTAGGGCCTTAGTGGGAAAATCAACTTGCCAGAGACAATTGCTTCACGTGGAGGAGAGCTGGAGATGCTCTGCCTGGGAGGTGTGGGTCTTTCAGAACTGTTGGTAGAGCTTCTGACATGTCTGGCTCTGGTTTGGTGGTGTGAAGCAAATCCTTACATCAAACCTCGTGTTTTTGGGTGCATGAATGTGTGTTCACATTGAATTAACACCTCAAACAGGAACCCAGTTAGAAGTCCTATAATCCTTTGTTATTTTAGTCAGTCAAGCGTGATGGAGGCACAACCAGTTCAGAAGAGGTAAATGGCCCGAGCCCCATTCACCAAGTAAGTGCCTGGATTTTTTTATCCTTTGGTGATGGGTTGCTGTCCCCAGCCTCCACACAGCTTCAGCATTTGAAGTGTAAAAATCACTGCAAGAAACGTGCTGCCAGCTTGCTGAGCTTCCAACATTTCCATGTTTTTTTATTTGCCTATTTATTTTACCCAGTCCTACCACTAAACACGATTTTAAAGGGTCACTATCAGATGAAAAAAATGCTTTTTCCCAGGTGTGCTCCTTGCTTAGAACAACTTGGGGGGTTATGTCCAATCTTCTCTTGCTGCTCTCTCACTTGCTGCGTGTGCCCTGGCTTAGGCAGTGAAACTAAATACACACAGCTAGAATAATTTTCCCTTTGTTGATGTACTTTTCTGCTGAGGAAAGGATTATTTACGTGGAAACTCTGCAGAAGAGAAATGAAAGTGAGAATGAAAACCGTTCACTGCAACTTAGCAGAAGCCATGAAAATGTGTTTTTCTTCTCTTTTTGTGCCTTCATAAAAGCTAAACCAAAACCTTGGATGTGACCTTTACCTTATATTCTTTATGGCTTTAAAAATGCTTCAGAAAGATCATGTTTTCATTAGAAATGCAAATGCTGTTACCTTTTCTGAGAGGCAAACCCTCATCTGCTGCATGTCAGGATACCCAGAATAATGACCTCCGGTAACAAGAGACGAAGCCCAGGTTCTGTGTAGAATTTCCTTTAACCTCAGAGCAGAACTGAAGCTGCTTTGCAAACTGGCCTTTCAGCGTTTCCTTCTTCATTTCTTTCTGCAATTAATGGTAAAATTATTTTCTCACTCTTCCTACTTCCATGATGTCCTACAAGGGTAAAGTTAATCTTTTCTCTAAAAGCACCTAAATATACAAGGTCTTGTCTTGTGACATATTGCATATAGAAGCTTTGGGAAGCAATCTGGGTAAGTCACTGAAAGTTACAGCCCTGGGTCTGCTCTTTATTATTTTATTCTTTTAATTAGCAGCCAGATTCCTTCCATTTATTTTTTTAATCAATGTCTTGGTCTTCCTCCTTCTCTCGCTCACACTGGTGTAACTTACCCCAGTTTTATTACACAGAGGAGCCTGAGGAAGCCTGTATCCACTGCTGGCTTCTTCCTTCTTCAGAATTTCTGTGCAACGACCTCCCTAAATTATCCTATTGCATCCCTGTGATGCCGTGATTCTTCCTCACTCTTCATCGCTGCCATTCTGCACGCTACAGAAACACATCACAGCACTGATCCAAAATCTGTGGGAATTCAGGGGCCTTTTCAACTTAAAGAGCAGCCTTGGAAACAGCTCTCCTGGATGGATACTGGGAAGAATGAATGCTATCCTCTTAACCTTTTTTCTGCTTTTTTTTCCCTTCCCAGTGGCACTGTTGAGAGAGTAAAAGCAAGCTGTCAGGTGCAGATCACCCCTTAGAATAAGAAACATTAACATGTTTCATTATTCATAGGCTTCACTTTGTATTTCCTGAGCTGCTCCCACCAATATAAAATATGCCAATTTCCTGCCTTTCAAGGTTAATATGAAACACCTCAAAGAGATTATCTGATTGGATTTTTTTTCTTATTTTGCCTGGAAAATGTATTATTCATATTTTTTTTCAAGTGTTTTGTTTGATTAACATTAAAGGCCCAAACCTGTTCACAGAAACAGTCCTGCTGCATCCAGTCCAGATTTGGCTGCAGGACTGCAACTTCTCTGGCACCTACAGAAACACATTCAGTGAGGACGACTCCACTCTCATTTTTCTTCCAGAGCGTTAATAAGGGTTAGAAGTTGTCCTGGCACCCTCGAGCACAGATGTACTGTCTTGTAGCTGTATTTTGGGTACTGTGGTTATTTTTGCATCGAATTGTGCCAAGGAGAAACACTTCAAAAGGGGGTTAAGGCGAGACAGGGTAAGGAGGATGCTGTCAGACTAACTGATGGGTTCAGCGACTGAGAGCTTCCCTCCTGTCCGAGAGCTAAAATGACTCAGAAGGTAAGGGATAGAATTAAATCTGGGTTTTTGTGAAGCCCAGCTTGTCCTTGTGCTGGGAGTGCTGCGCTGCCCAGTGCTCAGCACAGCAGCCCATCCTCAAGTGAGCTGAGCGAGATGCACAGCCCCACTGACAGCTCTGTACTGAGGGCGCTGAGCTTTCTTTGACAAAGTACCTGCAGTCAGGGCGTGCCTGCCTGAGCTGGTTGGGGGTCCCCATCCCAGGCACCTCCAGGTCTTGCCTGCCACCCTCCCACATCTCCCACAACGCTGCAGGACTGAACCTTTTAAGTCTAACAGCAAACCCAGACGTGAGCAAATGGTCTTTGAGGTCCCTTCCTGCCCAGGACATTTTGTGATGGGGATTCTATGCCTGTCCTTTGGGAAAGGACAGAGTTAAATAGAAACATGTTTTGGTGAGAACTTGAGCTATCCAGTCAAGACTGAATGTATGAGGTGCTTGCAGGTTCTGTAATGGAAATGTGGGGTTTTTTAAGGTTAAGTGGGGAAGAAAGGAGAATCAAGTGAAAAAGGCCCATGGTAGCACTGCTACCCCCTCTCATTCTTGTTTCCCTAAAATTAGAGTGGCTTGAGGGTTTGTTTTTTTTAAATAGATATGAGACTTGTATTTGCATTTGGTTTCTCTGGAGTTTCTGCTTTCAGGTTTTTCTCTGAAATCATTATGTCTAAAAATGTATTTAATTTTTTTTTTTAAATGAAAGCTGAGCTTGTCATGTAAGTGTATAAGTCTAGGCCTTTTGAAGAACGCCAAATATTTCAAGACTTTTGGTTAAATCCCCCAAATTAGAAAAACTACACAGCATTAAGCTCTGGGCTGTGCCCTGGGGCAGATGTAAGATTTCCAGGTTTTCACCATGGCAAATGTGTGTGCTATCTTAATTATTACGTTAATAAGGCAACGTGATTTTTTTTATTATTATTTGGGGGTGGCATAAGAAAAAAGAAAATCCCATTTGAAAACAGATCTCCTAGCAAAAACCGTACACAGCCATCTGCAAACAGCAGCTGCTTCACTGCCTTATCCTTCGTTTGCAAGATCCGATTTTTCCCCCACGACCTTCATACTTATCCCCCACTTCCCCTAGTTTGAGTCTTCTCCTTTACTACAAACAGGTGCCCTGCTGTTGTGGCTGCCTTTGCAATGTTTGCTCTCTCTTCGTTTGCACTAGTAGAAGCTTTCCAGACTGCTGTGGCCTTGCGTGGCCAAACCCCACCCTGTCAGGTTTTTGGCCTAGTGCTGCAGTTCTGTAGAGGGAGCTGGCTTTGTCTTTTGCTTTATACGGTGTCCTTTACTTCTTTTTTCTCCTGAATCTTTCCCTTGCACTTTTTGGGTACTTTCCCCAGCCTGGGATGCAATAGCCGAGGGACTCTCAGTTGGCAGCGTGTGCTTGTGACTGCATCTTTCCACGCATGGGCTCTGCCTCCTGAAACAGCCCTGGCACACGTGTAAATACAGCCAGTCGCTGCAGGGATGGTCGGATCTTGCAGCCTTTGCTCATGAAGTAATTCTATCGGCTCCCTGGAAGTCCTTCCTGGAGTCAAGGCTGTGGGAGCCTGTCCCAGCCCCTGTAAATGAAAACCTGTTGGACAGCAGGATTTCTCCTGGCCAGGTGGCCTTGCATTTTTTTAATGTATTTATGGATCGCCTTCCAAAATGTTTACATTTCACACTAAAAATAACCATTGTTTGAAACTGCTTTAGACATTAAACTCCACAGAGAAGCCAGTCGCCCCAGCTGAAAGTGAACCCGTGGGCCAAAAGAGCAAAGAGAGTTCAAAAGACAAGAAGTCTGCGGTGGAGCTGAGCAAGCAGAAAGGCAGTAAGCAGGAAGCCAGGGAGCAGCCCGACCCCAGGAAGCAGCCACCAGCTGAGACCGACTCCATCCACGACGGGGGAGATGCTGCAAAGGAACCCTCTTTCAAGAAGACAGAGAAGAGGCAGTCACTTGGAGGGTTCTTTAAGGGCCTTGTACGTTGACTTGGTATTATCTTTTCAGTCCCTTTCCAGCTGATGTAGGTCCCCAGCTCGCATGCTGTCAATGATGGGGGATGGAGTGTGAGTCTGCTGGCAGCTTGCAAAGGACAGCAGGTTTTTGGGCAAAGGAGAGAACTCAGGGCAGTGATTTGAAGGCAGGTCCAGGTTTATATGGGAGAGCTGCTGTTGTTCCCACAGCCCTGTGTTAGAGGTTCAAGCCGTGGCTACGAGGATGAGTCAACTGTTCCTGTAACAGGTACCGAACCACCCACAAATTACGGCGTGTTTGCCTAGGGAAAGCGGAGGTGGTGCGGGTTTCCCTGAGTAACCTGCCTGCCTCGATGGTCGTCCAGGGGCTGCCTCATCCTCGCAAGCCAAAATCCTGGCAAGGCAAAAAGCAAGGTGTGGGAACCAGTGCGGTGCGCTCACTATCCACACCTCGTGTTTGCCACCCGTTGTTGACCAGTTAAAGCACACAAAAAAGTACACGTGGTATTTTTTTCTTCATGCTTTATTTTCAGTAAACTTTACCCTAAATTGGCTTTGCCCCCTTCACTGAAACCTGAAACACAGAAATGAAAGACTTCAGCACACTAAAAATTGGAGTTTCACTAAGTGATGCCTCAGAGCATGAAATAGATGGAATCTTTTTTCCTTTTCCCTACCTTGCCCATATTCAGGGGCTATGTAGAAACAAAAGCTGAGGTTGGACCTGGGACTCCCAAGCCTCAGCCAGAGAGCAGATTTCCATTGCTTTTTACAAAGAAGCCAGGAGGATGCAGTTTGCTCCTTTCTTATCGCTCTGTCACAGCAGCGATGACTCTATAGAGATACAGGGTCATTTTTAGCATCTTTTGGAAACCCTGTGTGTAAGCTGAGCATCATCACAAACTTCAGGTGATGTAAAGGCCCTAAGCAGATTTAACTGTTCCTGGCAATGATTCCAAGTGAATCTGGCTCCCCTGGTTGTTATTTTTTTTTCCTTCCTCCCTACCTTACTTCTGAGGCTGTCAGGAGAGAAGAGGAGCTAGGCTGTCTCCAGGGCTGAAATGAGAAGCCGAGCAGTGTGGCTTGACATGGTAAGGCAGATTTGATGCTTAGCCCTGTCAGGACACCGAGTTTTGAAGTCAGGCTGTGCTCCAGACTGGTGTGACTCATTCAGAGGCAGATGTTTTTCCATATCATACCAAGTGTTTAATTTGCACGCCTTTCATAGAATTACTGTGTACCCTTCAGACAGCGATTTGCATTACCAAAATACTTCCATATTAGAAGGGGAATTAAGAAAAAAAAAAAAAAGAAAAATAACTTTCTGCAATATTGATTAGCAACAGTTTGGCCACTTCTCCTTTCTGTTTCACCCCATTGTTCTTGGGTAAAATCCTGGTCAGCCATGAAGTGATGGGATTTTCCTGTGGTTTCAATGGAGCAAGGAAGTCCTGGAGTAACTATTAACTTGCATTGGCTCCTCCTCATCTTGGCTGCCAGTGAAGTCAGGAGGAGAAATCTTTGCTTAGCACAGTGTGAAAGGCCAGGGCATTGTTTATGTGCTTCTGTGGGCGGTAGTGGCTGATGGAAGTTGTCACACACGTGTGTGCTCACGTTCGCTTTTCATTCCCTGCCCCCTTGGTCACCACATTCTGTGTGAAATTTCCCTTGTGCACACCGTCGGTGCACGTGAGTAACATCTGAGCTCGGGAGCGTGGGGTGTAGGTGTCATATCCTGCCTGGGCTATGGGCAGCCCACCCCCAGCAGTGAGAGCATGTCCCGCTGGTGGGATGATGGTAACACATCTGCTACAACTGGAGGTGGGGAAGACAGCCACGTTTTGCTGGCACAGGTTATCCAGAAGTGGGGCAAATGTTAACTGCCTCTGTTATTTCTGGAGATAATTCAGATTTGTTTTTCTGGCCTGGAGACTCATTGAAATGAGATGCAGACAGCCCTGCTTTGCCAGTCCTTGCTGTAGCCACTGTCTGCAAGGGTTTGTCTGCTGCCAGCTGTGCTTCTGTGTGGTGTCACCCACCCGAGCTGTCCCCAAAATTTTTTCACAGAGTTTAACTGTAGATACAAATTTAGTGTTATTCCAGAAAGGGAGTAAGGAGGGCATGCAAGCTAGAGAGGAAACACACTCACAGGTGCAAGCTCCTGAAAGAGAGAGGCAAGAGAGGTGACTGGGGTTCAAAGGGCAAGAAAATGCTTTTTGATCGAGGGAGGAGATTGTGAAGAGGTTAAAAGACATTTTTTTTTGGGGGGGGGGGGAATGCAGAATAAAGGTAGAGGAAGTAGAGATGTTCTGTGAGATACTTTTGCTCACTCAAGTAGTACTCCAGGCAGTTTGGCATTACAACTCTCTCTCTTCTGTGGGAATCGGAGAGGCCAAAAGAGTTCCCACAGCTTCCTGCGCCCCTTAACAAGAGATGGCACTTAAAAAAACCCAAAAGTGACGTTTATGATAACAGTGTAGTTGATTATTCATAAGTTTATTTTGCTTTTGAACTGGGGAAGAAACCCAGAGCAATGAGGTCTCAGAAAACCCTCAGAAAATGACTTCCCGTTTTTGAATATCCCCAAGAAGATTGCCCATGCCTCAGAGTCCTGCAATCCTTCTAAAAATCACTCTAGACATCTCCTGGGTGATCATACTAAATCCCAGGAATGTGTAATCATTAATTGAAAAGTTTTAAGTCTCACACAAACCAATGCCAGAATTTTTCTTTCAAGATACCGGCTCGAATATCTGGTAAAAGCTCAGCAGAAATATTAAGCTTTATGCTGATAAAATGGGAGCGAGAGATATTTAAGAGGGGCCTTACTGGCACATGAATCCATGCCTGCAAGTTCCTCCCAAATTCTGCTGAGCTATTTCCATGGCAGCTATTTTAACACCACTGTCTCCTGAGTCCATCGATTCCTCTGAGAAAGGGCAGAGAGGGGTGGTGTCACAGTGCATGAACGCAGCCGATGAGAATGCTTCAGTTTAAGCATCTGCCCCCATTTGGGAGAAGAAATGCTGAAGTTTCAGGCAGGAACAGAGCCCCTTGTGCAAGCAAAGCATGCTACAGCCCAGCTTCGTGGGCTTAGCACAGAGCATGGGGTCCAGCGGCGGTTCCTATGGTAAAAGAGATTAATTTATCATCTATATAGAATGAAAAGGTATTTAGTGGGATTTAGAAATATTAGATTAGAAAGAAGAAAAAAGGAAAAAAGAAAAAAAAAAGGGAAAAAAAGAAAAGGGAGAAGAAGAAAAAAAGAAGGGGGAGAAAAAAACCCAAACCATAAGATTAATGGCATTGTTTTCTGAGCTGGAATAACTCATAGTGAAGTTGTCAGAAGCTGGGAGTGCTTAGCAGGCGGAAACTATTCTGACCTCTTCTGATCGGAGTAGCTGGTACACCGACACGAACTTCTCCTGAGCACAAACTGGAAAAGAAATTATACTCCAATAGCAGGACATTCCTGCGTGTGTGCTTCAAAGCGCTCTGCCCAGAGTAATGTGCTCCAGCTTAGCTGTCACAGGTGAGGGCAGCTTCCACTGCGCCGGAGGGGTTGGTTAGGGGATGTAACGGAGGGCAGGGCGTGAGCCATGGTACCCATGCACCTGCATCCAAGGATGGAGGTGGGATTTGTCCTGCAAAGGGCAGGAACAAAGTTCTTTATTTCACACTGGGCTTGGAAATTCCAGTTGAACAAGAATCATCAGGCAGTCTCCCTCTCAGCTTCCTGCTTTCATCAGGAACCACCTTGAGATGGGTGCAGCAGGGAGACTGTAGTGTGAGCAAATAACATATGACACCTCCACAGATGCGCTGAGTGAGTCAAAACTGGGATTATCTCAGATGAGTTCTCCCTCCTCTGCTCCTCCCTACACCCATTGATAGGAAGAATGGCAAATAGTATCACCATCTCTGAAACCAGTCGAGATATGGCTTCATGCCTTCTGAACAGCTACAGCTGCCAGGCCCCACCACCTTCCTCATTGTACTGATGTGTAGGTTTTCTGGATACATTTGGAATGCCCAGCTTGTTTGGTATGGTTTGATGGATATTAGGACCCAGGGCACTTTTTGTGTGTCTGCTACACATAAGCAGCCCAAAAAAAAGTGTATTCCATTCTGAAGCCTCTTCCAAACCCATCATCAGTGCAAGCAGAAGCGAGCTTGTTGAGCTGCACAAGAGTATGGTTAGTTTAAAACTTTAGATCATCATCTTTTTTTGGCTGCTCTTTTTTATACTTAGCCTCACAAAGGTGACAAGTGAACAGGGTATCAGCGAGCTGGAGCCTGCTCAGGATAAAAGCCCCACTAATTTTACTTCCCTGCATGGGATGAGGAAATTGAGATCTTTTGCTTTCCCAGCCAGGCACGGAAGAGTCCTATGTTGACCTGGAGTGATGAGTCAGATTTCCAGTGTGAAACTGCATGGTGTGGAAGGACAACTGGTGTGTAATTCTGTGCAGGTCATCTTTAGCTCTTCCATGTCCCTGTTTAGCATGTAATGGGGTTGGGCATCTGGCTCCAGGTGGGATTGGCATCCTACACAGTTCTAACAGCGACCTCCAAAACTCTCCTCCTGCTATCGTGTTCTGAAGTTTTGATTGCTTCAAGGGCAGTAAAATTAGGTCAATGCATCTTAGGGTAAAGCCAAGTTTTTACCAATTACTGGCCAAAAATTTAGTGGGTATAGCTCGATCGGTGCGTTTCCTTCATCTAAGCCAGATTAGCATCTTGAACTGGTTCCAAAACCAGAATTATATTTGTAGTGTAAAACAGCTTTATCAGTCTAACATTGTCAAATACCTGTCATGCATGAAAGTATTTAATGTTCCTTTAACTTAGAGCAGACCAAGGCTGGCTATAATACGCTATTAATCATGCTTGAAGGACTCTCAGCATGGTTTCAGTGAACCGTTCAGGCCAGGGAAATTTTAGAGAAAGTTATGCTGAAACTCCAACCCTGCCAGCACACAGCAACACAGCTCTGGTACAGTCATCCAGTTTCTACAGGCAATCGCTCTCCGCTGGCTGTGAAAATGATGTTAAAGTGACCAGCAGAGTTAGGCAGAGCTGCAGGCAGCAGCTTCCCAGGGTTGTCATGCTGATGATGGTGCTCATGCACCTATGCAGGTTAAATAATTCCCCCTCTACTGTGCCCTGGTCAGGCCCCACCTGGAGTATTGTATCCAGTTCTGGGCTCACTGGTGTAAAATAGACAAGGATCTCCTGGAGAGAGTCCAGCGGAGGGCTACAGAGATGATTAAAGCACATGAGCCTCTCCCCTACAAGGAAAGGCTGAGTGAGCTGGGGCTCTTCAGCCTGGAGAAAAGAAGACTAAGAGGGGATCTGATCAATGGTTATAAATATCTGAAGTGTGGGACACAGGGGGAAATGGCCAGCCTCTTTTCAATGGTCTGTGGGGACAGGACAAGGGGCGATGGCCTCAAGTTAGAGCAGGGGAATTTCCGCAGCAATATACGGAAGAACTTTTACACATTGAAGGTGACAGAGCCCTGGGACAGGCTGCCCGGGGGGGTTGTGGAGTCTCCTTCTCTGGAGATATTCAAGACTCTTCTGGATGCTGGACTGTGCAATCTGTCCTAGGGAACCTGCTTTGGCAGGGGGGTTGGACCTGATGATCTCCGGAGGTCCCTTCCAACCCCTACGATTCTGTGATTCTGTGAAATAAAACACAATTTGAGAAAAGGAGAGAGGTGACATGAGTGGAAAACACCTGCTAGCAAAACTCGTAACTCGTAGTCACAGCCTTAAGTGTTCTGAACTGCTTGAAACTTTTTATGAATTTCTGTATCCCATTCCCCAGGGCTCCAAGAGGATGTCCGATGCGGAAGTGCAAACAGATCCAGTGTCCATCCTACCTGCCGGGAAATCCAAGTAGGGAATCCACGTGGCTGCTGAAGGATGGGCAGCTCTCTGCAAGCTCCCCTGCAGCAGAGATGACTCATTATTTTCCTTTCCGCGGCTGTCATCAAATGCCTGAGGCTAAAGCAAACATTGGTGTATCATTTGAGGTGTATCATTTACAAGGTTTGTTCCTTACATGTTAGAAAGCGACTCTGAAGATCACCGACCGAGGTATAGTATATTTAAAGCAAGGTTGGGCGGATGATTTGAAGTCCATAGAGGGTAGAGTATGTAAGGTAAGAAAGCAGCAGTGAATTAAATACATGGCAGGGAAAAAAACCGCATGTGACAAAGGAATGCAGTTTGTGCAGCAAGGCAGGAGCAGCAAATCCTTGGCTTTGGAGAGCTTTAAAGCAGCCAGGAAGGAAAAAGGAAAAAAAAAAAAAAAATCTCCTTTGATAAATGTTATACTTAATGTAAAAACAGCCCAGTCACCTTCTGTGGGTTTCCATAGAGCTGAAGTTAGGACGGTTCTGCAGCGTAATAGAATCAGTGGCTATAAGGTTATGCTTTGTATCAGTTATTAATGTAAATTAAAATGCTAAAATGCAAAGGCTTTACGTGATCCGGACAACTTCTCTCCTGTCTGGGGGAGGTGGGATAACAGATTAAAACCCATTTATGGCTCTAATAGGACAGGAGGTGGCACCCACACTCCCGCAGCCCTAACTCCCCCAACCCCCCTTCAATCCCCTTGTTAGTGTTTTGCAGATGATAGGAAACGTAGCTCTTTCGTCAGCTAGTTGTTCATATCCATACCTGTAATTAATCCTAATAAAAACCAAAATCAAGGCTGTCCAGGCACACCCCTGCTTCACAAGACTCCTGTAATAACTGCAGTTAATAAATTTTACAGAAAATTAAGATTTCCGTGGTTTATTTTACCTTGAGATAACCTGGATGGGGAACTGTGGGCCTGACATTTTAATCCACGCTAGAACCCGGGTGATGCAGTACTGTATATTTTGACCTTGTGATTAAATAAACGAGTACTTATCCTTTAAAAAAACAAAGAAAAAAAATAATAATTTGCTGCTTTGCTCTTAAAACAAAGTTTGTTATTTACATCCCCATTTTCTGACGATTGATGTGACATTAAGGCATAAATCAACACATAAAAACCCTGCCTGTGGCATGAATTGCTGTCATTCTTTATTTGAGTAAAGGCTGCAACGGGAAATCAAATGAGAACTCTGTAACATCTGCAGAACTGCGTCTCTACCTGGTGGCAGAAGGCAGAGGTAGAAGAGTGTTGCTGCTCCACGTGAGCTGTCGCAGGTTGGTGGCATTTTTGCACATATATTTCCCTCTGCAAACCTGTGGGCTTGGGGCAGACAACCAAAACCTCGCTGCTGGTTCTACGCTCAGAGAGCACAGACAAAAGGTCCTTCAGTTATAATAGCACTTTCTGTTCTCCTCCCCAGCACAATGGGCCTTTGATGCCATATAAAGCGATATCAATCAAGGCTGCTTACAGATTTCAAACCTGATTCATAACGACCTACTTCTACATCTGCGTAGGACCGGTGACTTCTGCGCATCCCCATTTATGGCAGCATGAGAGAACTGGGCTTGTTGTATCCTGCTCTGCTCCGCAAAGAAAGGCTCTGGCTTTGTCTACACGGCAAGAGTATACAGCTTTAATTAAATCAGTGCATATAAAGCTACATACAGTGAGACAAACTCCATGGTTACATGCTGGTATGAAAGTGCCAGATGTCAGCACAGCGAGTGTTATCAGGGAAGAGGAATAAGCTATCATGCGATCACTGAGTTCGTACCGCTGTAATTAACTCCCGATTAGAATAGCATGTAAGCAGTTCTCAAATGAAAACATGCTCTCGCTAATTAATTATACTGTAGGCTGTATGTATATGTTATTACGTTCTAGGCAGTGTAGATATTGACAATCCAGTATGGACCGATCTGTGGAAGAGAATGACTCCTCCTTAGCCTGTGCTTTAGGAGCATTGATTGAATTCCGTATTCCCGAGGCAATTAGGACTGCTGACCACGCGGCCTGACCGTATCGCTTGGCGATGGGGCAGTTCCAGGAATCAGGAAATCCTCTTGGCAGAAAAACAGAAAAGCAGTTGGTTTGGCTGAGGATGCCCCTTGTGCCACCAAGCTATGATTGCCGGTGAAATAACGGTTAGTGTTGGCACTGCCTCCCACGCAGAAACTCCCTGTTTGGTTTGATTCCTCTCTGATAAGAGGAGCGACACAAGCTTTGAAGAAGCCAGGCAGCCTTCTCATAAAGCAGCAACACATGGAGCCCCAGGAGGAAGAACGGTCTTAGGAGATGCATCCCCAGCTAAGTCGAGTTTCCGCATTCCACATGCCGTGTACCAAACATAAAAGTACAGCTCTGCAGTTCCGTGGGTAAAGCCTAACAAGTCCTCTGGAAATCAAAGCTTTGGAAGAGACTACAACCCAAGACAAAGGGAAGGAGCAGCCAAAGCAATATATTTCTTGCTGATGTCAACAAATGAGGTCTGATTTTATGCTTAGGGCTTTTAGAGGGGAGCCCAAGCAGATCAGACTGCTCCAAGGATCTTACGGTGTGTTTCATGTGGGCATTTCAGAAGAATTTTCAGAAGCTAATGCAATCTCAGAAACATAAAAATCCAGGGAATGGATTAAAATTGCTACTTTTTGTGTAAGAAATGGTTCCCTCCACCACCCAAATGTTTATTTCCCCACTAACACTCATCTGTGTTGCAGGATGAGCCCTCAGTGAGCGGAGCTCACTGCCAGAGCAAGGAGAAGCGAGCAGCTCTGCCACAGGTTGGGTGCCTGGGGCTTTTGTATCCTGAAAGCAGATTATCTCCCATGAAAGTCTATCTGAGCTCAATCCATCTCCTCTGGAAGGTTCCCAGGTGCTTAACTTTACTGCACTTCAAGAAGGTTTTCATAGATAACTCCTGGCAAAACTGCCCTGTGCTGCCTGCTGCAACACACAGGGCGGGTAGAACACCAGGATTTCTGGCACTGACCAGTCTACCCATTAATTCTACAGGTAACCAGCAGTTAATTACCAGCACACACAAACAGGTAACTGCACTTCAGCAGCAATTATTTACCTGGTGGAATCATTGTCTACAGACCCCTGCCTGAAGAAATAGCCCCAGAGCCCGGTGGTTTGTCAGCCTGCCCTGTCCACACGTTGTCCTGTGCGTGGCTGAGGGGGTGGCTGTGATGGGGCCGCGCGGTGGGATCGGATCTGTTTCCATGGCCAAGTTTATCTCCACAGGCAAGCCTGTCTCCATGGCCAGGTCTGTCTCCATGACCAAGCTAATCTCCATTCTCCATGGCCAGGTCTGTCCCCACATCCAGCTGACCACCTGGCCCAAGGTTGCATGTTTCCGTCCCCAGGGTGGGGAGGGGTCTGGCAGAGTTGGCATACTTCCTCCCACATTTTAGGGGTGGGAGGGACACTGAGGCAGCCTGAAAGTGTCCTAATGACATGCCTATTCCAGCAAGTGAGGATCTCCCAAGGCTCCTGTGGGGCAGCTCTACCCAAAGCATTTCTTCTGTTGAGCTGTGTCCATCAGTTGTGCTGCGTATATGTTCCCAGGGAGCTCTGCAGAGCAAACAACACCTCAAGAGGATCTAGACAGCATAGCCCTTCTCCCTTTGGAGCACACTAGGCCATATCCACCCTCAGCCTGGCACTGGGCTGGAGCAGATTTCCAGCAGGGAATCTGATCAGGATCTTGGCCTGTGCAGGGATGAGGTTCTTTGCTCACTGAGACCAGGACCTAACACCTGAGGGAGTACAAAGCTGCTTCCAGTGTGTTTTGCAGGGCTGCCTCTGCATGTGGGGTGCAGAACACGTTGCACCAACACCTTAATACCTCCTTACATGTATATATATTATACCTTCTTAAACTTACATGTTTATGGCTGGCTTTGAGGCAACTTACACAAGATCCATGGGTTTATACAGAGAAAAGACAGCACAACAGGAGATAGAGAGGGTTAATGCACAGAGTTGTGGCTGTGGGAAGTTACTCCATTAGAGAGGTTAGAGATGGAATAGCTCTAATTTCCACATGCTCATTTGAGGACACCAGTGAAGAATCTGGATTTGCTATAGACTCCACCTCTTCTGGATAACACACCCAGGTCTTTACTGGCAACTTCAGCAGTTCAGCAGTTCTGAGAACACAAAAACAGGAAATTCTGCAGCAGCCTTGACGGAGGCTGAAGATGTGCAGAAATTCCTGACAGATTGTATTATTTTCTGCAAACAAATTATCAAAAGCCTCAAAGAAGAAAACGAAATCCCTTATCAACACCCTTTGCTTTTACTTCATCATTTCCTATTAAGTTTGTCACCTATCAGGCTCCCGCACAGGAAGCATTAGTGACCTGACTTTAAAGTGGAAAGGTACAAAGTCCAAATTCCTTCTTTGTCACATCCCACTGCAGCAGGTGATGCAGCAGGTGATGTGCTACCCTTTCACCTCCCTTTACACGAAGTGGGAGGAAGGTCCTTTATGATTATCACAGTGTGTGGGGAACGATAAAGGCAGAAGACAGACAACCAGACACTTCAGGACATTTAACACACAATTAGAACAATGCAGACTCATCTTTGTCTTGGTGCTTCACAAATTTGGAGGACATTTGTGATTCCTGCATTAGAGTCATTTGGAAAACATATGGGAAGTGAGGATCAAGGTGCAGAGTTTTCATTATTTTTTTTTTTTCTGTCAGCTGTTTCTAGTCAATCTGAGAAATAGATTCTTAGTTGGCATAAACTGAAATTGTATTACTTGAATAAATGAAATCGAAGCAACGCGGTACATTGAGGCACCGTCATCCCAGGACTTCTCCTTGCAGCTTATGTTAACAGTGGCTATCATAAGCCAAGGGAAAAAATTACGTATGAAAAATTTGCGTGTGAAATTGAGCCTGTTGCTGAAACAACTTTTTTCCTTTTTTTTTTCTTACATTTTTCTTTTTAAACCGCTGCTCCACAGCGTTGGAAGTTATCAAACTTCCAAAGTTGCAATTATCCAACACCCTGTTCTTACATGGACAGATGATGTAACCCCTGATAAGCAAAAGACTTATAGAAATAAGGACAAAGGTCTGTCTGGTAGGACTGAAAATCTGCCTCTCATTCATCCTCTTTATGAGGCTGAAATCAAAACACTGCTGTCATGATTCCTTCAGGCAGGGAGCATCTCCCATCAAGGGCACAGAGTTGGGAAGGAAGGGTGGGATGCTGCTGCTGCCTCCAACCTCCCCCTGTTACCAGGGCAGTGGGCAGCTCATGATCACTGCTATGACACAAGGCTTGTAGCAATGGTGAGTGTTTAGCTCACAGATGTCCTCCTGCCTGCTTCTGACCCGTATTTGTTCCTTCTCAAACCCCCTCGCTCAGCCTCCGGGTAGGAGACAATAAATTCCTATCTCTCTACATATTTTACACTATTTCTAGTAAATAGCTGAACATAAGTGCTTGTTGTCACCGCTCTGGAGGTGACACACGCTACGTATGAGCACACATCACGCCTCATTGCTGAGGAGATTGGGTTCATAAAAACATGGGGATAAAAAGATACGTGATGAGCTCCTAAAGCCTGGTGACTCTCCATGGGACCACCGCAGGCAGTACCCTGTGCTGGCTGCAGTGAAAGCATTTCACAGCCTGGGATGTTTATCTGGGTCAACTCAAATTGACCCGAGATGAGGAAAAAGCATCCTCTCACTCAGAAGAGGAGAGCAAGCAGGTGGAGACACAAACCTCTTCTTAAACCTCCACAGCACACATTAGCAGCAGGCACTTATCAAATGCAGTAATCAAGGCCAGGTAACTGTATGAGCACCCATTTAACAATGCCATCATGGAGCAGAACCTGGCCTTAGATGCTACAGAAGCAATTCCCCATAGCCAGAGAATCCCCCGTGCACACAATAAGCATTTTGGTGAGGGCAGCTGAGTCAGGAGCCACACAACTCTGATTGCAGTGTGACTAACTTCACACCACAACTTGTATCGATCTGTGGCTCTGCTTGAAAAATCTTTCTCCACTCCCTTCTCCCACCCTCTCACCTCCACACATCCTGCCAGGTCAAAACTAGACCTTTGCCAACAGCAATCCAGTGCTACAGTGGGGTCTGCAGGACCCACAGAGACCTGGGGAGCGCTAATTAATCACTGCTGTGAGGGCAATCAGCCAGGTGGGTTTTATCTAGGAGCTGCTAAGGCTTAAGTGCCTTCATAAGGGCTTGGGAATGAAGGTAGAGCTGCTGTGTTGGCTGCTGGGGGAAAGGCTGCATTTGGGCAGGACCAGGTAGGAGCTGTGTGTCACCAAACCCTTCCCCAGGCTGGCGGGGGCTTGGTTTGTGTCTTCTCAGTCTGGAGCATGTACTCTGCCTGTCGTGTGGAGTCCCTTTGTGGTATCCCAAGGAGGCACTAGCCCTTGAGAAGCTTCTCTGGATCTTGCCTGGAGTTTGTGTGTTTGTGTCTGGGTGTGCTCTGGTGTTCCTCCTCAGATGCACTGTGTTGCGTGCCTGTAGCCCAGGGAAGTGATGTGCTCTCCTCTGTTGGAAACCTAAATGTATGGTGAGGCACCAAACTGCAGTGTGAAAGCATCAGTGTCTTTGGCCTCAGCAATGACTTTTCAAGCAGTGAATGGTGATGCTGAAACATAGGTTTGCTGAAGCCCAGAAGTGTGTAGGAACTAACTGGCTTGCTTTTTAAAGCTGCCTTTCCCTGTAAAATGTGCTGGTGTTTTTTAAGTGGGGGATGTGGCACTTTAGAGCCACACTGAGCCTTGAGTGGGGCTTGAGCTGAGTAGCTTGATGTGAGAGAGAGTGATGGAGGATTTTGGCACATCCCCATCAGAAAGCATGCCAGTACCAAACACCCCTTCTTGGTGTGTGCTCTCTAGTAAACACTTCCTTAGTCTATTTTATTGGGTTCATCTTGGGGGGGCAGGGGCTGTTTGCGGGTATTTTTCTTTCTCAACAAGTAAAAGTCCCCACATCCCTGAGGTTTGCAGTCTGTCTTGATTGCTGCAGAGAGGCTTAGTAACAGTGGAAATGGACCCTGAAGTCTGCCGTGTGATCAGAGCATCCAAGAGATGTAGCGTGCGAGGGTTAAGGCAGATCTGCCTTCCTTCATCATCTGGTGTCACTGTGTCAGTCACCATAGCTGACCTGCAGTGATGTAATAGAACATGGACACTGAGGCTTTTAACAAACGTCACTTTGAAACAAAGCATGTGCTTTTAGAGAAAGTTGTTTGTTTTAACTGAACCCAAAATTAAGCATTCATCATCTTGTCTCCTATAAAGCACATTGTTCTAGCTCGGAGGAAACTGAAGCTAAACCATATGCTGAGAGTAGAATTTAGGAAAAATTTACATCCAGTCTGTGCCTCATTTTTCAGGCTTTAAAAAAAAAAACCAGCAAAAAAGTAATTGCTGTAGACAGGGTAAAGATGGTAGTTGCTATTCCTAGTCCATTACAAGAGTAGGTGCTTTCAAGTACTTGGAAACAAACATTGTACTAAAATTACTACTGGTTACTGGCAGAATTACTTGTAAATGTCTATATTCGAGGATGGAAATAGTATTTAGGGTTTTGCAGAAAGTGTTCCTTACGGTTTTTGTTCACAGATGTATCTTTGTTCTTATGTACACACATTTGCCAAGAATTTCCTAAGCAACTAATGATTATGCATGCTTCAGTTTTGGGGTATTGGGCTTGTAACTTCTCAAAGAACTTAACCTTCTATGAATGCTGATTCTTTGGCAGTGAGATATTGTAAAGGGCGCCCCAAACTGACATTATTAGCATGCTTTCCACCTTCTCATTTACTCTGAATTTACTCCCCCGAGTTGACCCTTCATGAGACTGCAGTGTCTTAGTTTCTATAAATGCTGAAAAATGTGGTGTTTGTTTGGAACCAGGTTTGTAGGTTTGGGAACAACTCACTGTCTGTATCTGGGGAATATTTTCTGTGTTTCCTGGATTAAAAATTTATTGTCGGACTCCCTGCACTGGTCACACTTATCTGAGTACTTCTTATATCTGACCCCCTCTTGACACATCTAGTTGCTCTCTGCCCTACCAACAGCAGAACATGAAGTATTGAAGTACTGCTGAAAGATCTCAATCTGCAATCTGACGTGAGAATGCAAGCTAATGTGAGCAACCCAGTGGTTACCTACAAGTATCTTGGGTATTTAAAGGGAGATTTTTACTCCAGTCGCTAGTCTTGAATTTGGATTTTAATGCTAACTGTGTATAGTGGGATAAAAAAAGCTGCTCTGGCTGCAAAGATAAGTTTTTGTGAGTTACTGCAGTGTCTGACTTCCAAATAGACCCCTGTAGTAGGGTAATATTATTATTCCTACGCTTATTCATACCTCACATATGTAACTGGGCTCCCATATGTTAAAGCAGAGATGTGGAAAGCACTGACTGGCAGAGGAGGGGGTTTGTGGTGCTGGGAGAACACCCCATGTTACCCTCGGGCCTTTCCTCACCTCCAAGTGCACCCTGAGACTGCCAGCCCTGTGCAGCTAACTCAGGGCTGGGGGCTTGCTTGTCCCCCGCCGCTCCGGGTGGGACATGGGGCTCCCACACCAGGGGCGAGGTTGTGAGCCGGGCTCTTCCCTGAGCAGCGTGCACAGAACATGTGAGAACACAGCTACACGTGTGTTTAATTTGCTCTTCCCGATGTAATTCACACCTGAGATACTTCTCCAGCAGCCAGCTTTGGGAGGATGTGTCCATCCTCACAATCGCCCTGGCTCACATGCAGTCTGTGCTTGAGCGCAATGGGGCCGACCTTAGGCAAGACAGCCTCTGTCTTTATTTCTTTCCCTGTTCCACTTGGTGGGATATTTAACTGCCATTATCAGAGCTAGGCCTGAGCTGTTTATGATTTAATATCTGGCCCACAAGGAGGTTTAGGCTCAGGCCAGATGATGAGCACTACATAAGCTGGTGTAGCCATGCTGTATAAAGGATCAGCCCGGCTGGAAAAGGGGAAGGTGTGACAAGGGACATGCTCATGATGAACTGGACCACAAACAAGCTACCATGGAACCGTAGGTACAACCTGTTCTCAGCAGTGAAAAGTTAAAGATTAAGCAGATAAAACAGTCCTTGATATTGAAAATAAGATTCCTGCCTTCATGCCTTAGCACTGCAAGCCCTTCCACAGATGGACACTATTAAAGGGAGTAACCAAATACCAACATGTGTTTCATACAGCAAGAGACCTGAAGCTAGCTGGCTAGCAGAGGAGATGTTGTATTTATTTTTATATCTGAAAGCTGACCAAGATCTTAAGCTTTTCTAGGCTGATTTTTTGTGCCTGGTTTGGTGGTGTTTGCCAGGAACCTGGTGACATCCTCACCTCAAGTTCCAGTCTAACAAATGTTTAATATGTTTTTTTTAAGAAAAAGTATAATGCAGAACCTGATTTCATGCAGGGTCTTGTCACCATTTCTATTAGGGTAACTTAGATGTGAAAAAACTGGCTTGCTTTTGCTGTAATTACATGGGGGTACATCAGGATAACTGAATTTGAGTCACAGAGTGCAGAATAGACATGGTGCTGCAAATCTGGAGTGGTGCTTGTCCTCCCCCACCGTGATAAGCACTGCAGCTACTTACTGAATTACTTAGCATGTGATATTTGTGAAACTGATTCTGGACACAGCAAGGGAAAGTGGACCCTGTACGCAGATTTTCAGCCATTGCATCAATCTCCCAGTGAGCGGCTGCAGTCCCATTCAGGCTGTACAGAACAGTCTCCTCCCCTGCCTTCCTGGCAGACAAACAGACAAAATTGTCACTTCCCAAGTTGCTTCCTCATGCAACAGCTGAATCCCATCTCCATCCAGCCCTCCTGTTCTGGGCTTCACTGCCCCAGTGCCGCCTCTGTGTCTTGTGAATGCTGTGTGACTCCCCGTTCCTGACAGGGTCTCTTCAGTGAATCTGAAGGGGGGGGGGGGGGGGGGGGGGGCGGGGAGTAGTGGCTGCTGTTATTAGGGAAAATGAAAAGCACTTTCCCAGAATTACATATATTTTAAACCACCAGTTTATTGAAGCTTGCTGCTTGAATTTCTGTTAAACTCTTTTCATACACACAGCCCCACTGTTTGGCTGCAATTCATCTGTTTATAATAACATTAGGTTTGTTCTAGCTTTTATGGAGGCAGTTGGTAAGGTCCCATGGATTGCTGGACTTGGGAAGATATATGTGCCCGCTAACTGGGGCTGCACAGTACTCCCTGATGTTGCAAATTCACCAAATGTCAGCACAGTGGTACCAATAAAACCGTTAGCTGCTTTGCTAACAGGGCAAGAATGACTTGTCCTGTCCAAGAATGACTGTCTGAAACAGATTTTCCATGCACTGTTTTGTCAGCGTGTGTGCGTGCATGTACACACACACAATCCCAGCATTCCTGGGACCTCATGGATTAAGTTCCCATAAGCACACATGATATAATTTCTTCCAGGACCAGATTCATGTGGTAATGTCATTGTTGCACAACTCTGCTTTCCTCAGCTTTAAAATACAGGCTTTAAGTACTAAATAATCAGAAGTTTCCCTCCTCGCCTCCCTCGCTTATTTTTTTTCCAGTGTGAAATTTGAAAGCCAGAAATTAGGGGAAAAGGGGGAAAAAAAATACCCCAGTTCTGTATCAGAAGTGGTGACGCTGCTTCGTGATAAAAAGCTTTCTTCTCACCCCCTCTTTTCCCCCCCCTCCCCTAGAGAAGCTGCCTCAGCATCCTGCCCCCCGGCACAGTTCGGCCCGCTCTGACGCGTTCCGGTCCCGCCGTCCGAGCCCCCCCCCCCCCGCCCCGTATGCCCGTACCCCCCCTCCGGTGCCAGCAGAGGGCACTGGCACTCGTTCCTCGGCCGGTGCGAGCCGGTAAAGCAGCTGAAGCGGCTGCACTTGCAAGTTAGGGGTGGTGTTGCGGGGTTGTTTTTTTCCTTGCCGTCCCATTCATAGAAATCTGGAGGAAAAAAAAAATAACTACAAATCCAAACCAGTAAAACCCAACAAACCACGATCGTCAAACCAGTAAACCCCAATCAACAAAACCAGCAAACCCCAAACCTACATGATTGCGGAGGGGATGGGGAGAGGGTTCCTGCAGCTGCAGAGGTGTAGGGCTGGGGGACACCGTCCTGGAGAGCCCCAAGACCCCTGCTTTCTTTAGGAGGATCTTTCTGTAGCAAAGGGAGGCTAATAAAAGGGTCCCCCAAAATGTTTTCTGAGCAATTTTTTTGCAACAGTGCCCTTGGGTAAATAATGCTCATGCAGCTTTAGTGAAATGGTGGTTTATCCTGACTGGAGCATCATGCTGAGCACAGGACAGGGGTGCACTCCTCCAAACCACCCTGCTTCTCCCACCATTTATTCTTTCTTTGATTTTTTTTTTTTGTTTGTTTGTTTGTTTTTAGGATTTTTAGCTCAAACTAGATGCTGTTCCCAGTAATCTCTGGTCAGGTGTCCTGTTAATCCCACCCTCCTTACCAAAAGATCAAGAGATGCTACCGCATGTTTTCATCCTGTTTGGCTCGGGAGAGCTCCTGCTCAGGACCATGCACTGGCAACGTGGTGTCATTCAGTACCTGTTCTGGGGTGCCGCTGGCAATCAGGAGGTGTGGGGTGTGTGATTGGGGGAGTGGGGCAGGCGAGAGCGAAGGGGTGTCGCCCAAGGGCAGGGATGGCAAAGGGGAAATGAGAGGGCTCAGACTTCTTTTGGCTGCTGCCACCCAAAAAACAACGGACTTGGGACAGAAAAAAGTAATAATGTGCCTCAAAATGTGTCTGCGCACAGCACTGCATGAATGTTAAGCAAGCAAGTGCTACAGAAGTGCTTTTAAATTAAAAAGGAGAGGGGATAAATGAGAATAAGGGCCTTATGTATATGAAAAGACATATTCCCCTTTCCATTCTGCCTTTGTCTTTCAAATGCAGAAGAAACAAAAGGGTCAAGGGAGATTTGGTCGACACCATAACAGGGAAGTCACTTCTTGTGCTATTGAGGATGTATTACTGTTTTTCTCTTACTGTGTCCTTATTAAGAAGGAAATAAAAACAATGCTAATGACAAGAGAGGGAGAGAGCTGTGCCCGGACAGATGGCTGGTTCCGAGGAAACATCTTACCTGTGTACTCCCCACATTGCTTTGAAGAAAAGCTGCACTGCACACCCTCACCTTGTCCTTCTCAGAAAGCAGCTTGCAGTTTTCTTCTTGGGACCTATGCAACCTGTTGGTGCAAACCCTTCTCTCCTGGCCCTGTTATCCAGTTGGTACAGCTCTTGCCTCATAAAAGTAACCGAAGCATGTCAGGTGCGAAACATAAACAGGGCTGGTGCCTTGGATTGCATGCAGTTGAGCAAAGATAACTGATTTGTGATTTACACCCGTCCTGAGCGTATATACAGTCAGTCCTGTGCTCTCAGTTCACATGTAAGTCAGATAACTGTATAACCACTTAGCGAGATATATAATTGCCTGGTTATGTAAGCAATTAAATACTGTATGCTGTTGTAACTGCAGGAGTAAAATAGGAGTGCAGTCATACCTGCTACAATAGGCTGGGCTGTTAGTGGGAAAGCCTTGCTTATACTGGGATAACTGGAGTCTGTAACTTATCGTCTGTGTAAGCCCAGCAGAATAGCTGCCGAGGAGTCGGTTGCTTCTAAGAGGAAGTATTCTTATCCTGCAGCCAGCACCAGTCCAAAGTATTCAAGGTCCTTGCCCTAAGCTGAATCTGAGAAATAATTTGCCAACGTTTCCGGTATTGTTTCTAGTGCAAATTCAACTGGGTTTAAAAAGCACACTCAGCAGGGCCCGCGGAGCGTGCAGCATCAGTTGTGCCCTTTCAGCATAAAGGAACATTTTTAATTTCCGACTTTCATTATAAATCAGAGAAGGCATTGTCTCTGCAAAAGTGTCTTGGCATTTGGTTCGCACAAGGGGGTTCTAGTTTGTAGCCATGGCTCTTGGGAACTACAGTATTTCCTGAGACTGAGAACAGTGAAACTCTTCTAAAACTGACTAATACGTGCTTCAGGTTAATAACGGAAAAAGTGTATTCTGAACCCTTTCTTTAAAGGTAAAGGATGGCTCCTCCTAAGCATGGTCTCTGAAGTTCCCGGCATTCAGTCTGCATTCTGGTTCAGGCAGATATGAGTCACGGATCCAGATCAAATTTTTGTGTAAGTGAGGCAGTGTTCAGGTTCTGACAGGCACATCTCCGCACTGAGATTTCTTCAGCGATAAGAAGAACTATTTAAGCCTGTTGGCTGGAGCAATTAGCAGTTTACCCTTTAATCACAACTCACTGGGTAAAAGAGAAGTTATTGGAAGGGGGCAGGTATGTAACTAACAAGGAAAAAACCCGAACTAAATATAATTTGAGGTCCTCGTGCTTACAGCTGCTACGTGTTCATTCCTGGAAAGTTCGGTGTATGTTTCTGACCTGTGTGCAGATGAACCCTATGACAGACAAAGGCCAAGATATCAGAGCAGAGAGATCTATATTTTTTAACAGTCTGGAAGGAGGAGAAGGATAATTTGTCAGTTGGCCTAGTAAGGAGTATTTGCCTGGTGTAAGGAAGGGTAGGATGATCCACTCCGGTGTCCCTATTGCACTTCGTGAAGCAAACATCTTCAAATATCCCTGTCACTGAGCCATCCTCCCAGAAGGGAGGAGGTCCCTCCATGCTTTTGGGGTGCTTGGGAAGTATGGAGCAGTGCCCAGGATGGGTGCAGACATCTGCACCCACTGTGGGATCGTGCATGGTCCTCTGCCTGGTCAGGGGGGCTGAGCTGCTTATGAGCTTGGTTCTGAGCCCACCATGTACATACAAAATGAGCTAGGTTGGTAGAAAACTTCTTGCTTCTCTGTTGAAGTTCATTGACTTCAGCCTGCATAAGCCATAAAAAACAGTTTGCCAGCAAGCTCTGCAATGGCAGCGGAGTGGGGATGGAGACCTGCCTGTGTGATAAGGTGCCTCCAGCTTTTTTTCCGCAGGGAGGTGTGGATTTGTTACACAAAACAGGGAGTGCTGCTGGGGTCAGTCTGGGCATCCAGCATAGCCCTACTCTGTGCGCTTCCCTCCCCATGTGCCTGTACCTGCGTTGTGTGAGCAGACATGGTAAAAGTTGTGGTTGAAAAGCCAGCAAGAAGTGTAGTGAGGAAGGACACGATTTGAGACAGCACTTTTCAGACCATAACTCCGCTACTGGGAATGAAAGTTTGAAATAAAAGGTAAAACAACTGACCAATGACAGTGTCTGGCCAAATGTTTGTCCATGGGGCTCAGAACATGCCAGGAGTAAACAGCAAAACAAACACAAAACAACCCCACACGCGCCCTCCCATCCCCACAGTGTTTCCCAACTTCACGGTGTTTCCTTGCTTCTAATAAAGATCACACAGCAGCTAATGCTCTATATCAGAGCTCAAAGGTCAAATAAATGCAGTGCTTACCTTTGAGGGCCTGTGCCCCACATTTATTGGCATGCATAATGGGGGCAGTGTTGTGAGAGGCTTGTGAAATGCAACTTCCCACATGCAGCAATGCTTTTTGAGTGTCTTGGTGTAGATTTTCTTCAGAGGTATCTGTGTTCTTAGAAAGAGGGTGTCTGTGCACTGAGAAATCATTTCTCTAAGGCTTGTCGATAAAGCTCTGGAGAGAGAAAGGGAAAAGGAGACTACCCAAAGCAGAGCAATCCACTGAGTACAGCTGAGGATATGGAGCGGTTTATTGGAACTGGGCAGTCAATATCTTGCAGAATGATTTATTCTGTGAAGGAGGAACAGCAGCTCCTTCTTCCAATCCTGCCAAGTGACAAGGAATTCGAGGCAGAAACCCAAATTCGGGAACTCGATCCATGCAGGAAGAGCTGGGTACCTGTGCCCTGTGAGCCTGCAGCACAGGCAGCCCTGGGCTAACCCGTGGCTCTGCCTGCTGGTCCCAGAGGCTGCTGGTGCTTCGAGGTCAGGCATAGCTACAGAAAGAGAAACTGCAGGTCTTGTTTCATGCAGAAGGTATTTGAATATCAGTGTGCTTAGAAAGAAAGGAAGGAGAAGGAAAAAAAAAAGACTGGCAGTATCTGGAGCAGAGCAAGAGACGTTTACAGCCTCAGTGAGAATCAAGTTTGGGTTTGGAATGAGCTGAACAAAATAAGCAACCTGAATTTGAACTTCAGGAGGCTCAAAACTTTCTTCTTCACTTGAAATGTTGCTCAGCACGGCCTACTTCACTGGGAGGTGCTTCAATGCTTTAAACTACGTGTGGGGTAATCTGTCACGACAAAAAGTAGTGTTTTGTGGAATGAGATGCAATAAGCCTCTTACAGATTTGCTCCCAGTCATTGCAAATAGTCTAATTTGACTCTCGGGTTTTTTTTGCTTTTAAATCACCTGACTCAAGTCTGTTTGTTCACAATGATTCATCAAACAGCTTGTGCAAACAACCCGTGTCCTATGATTTTTTTTTCCATAGCCAGTCCAGGAGGAGCTGCTGTTCTGTCACGTGAGCAGCCGTGCCGCAAGTCACGCTGCTGTTTCTGTTTCCTGTTTGATGACAGAAATAAGAGATGGCAGGTCTTGCAGATGATCTGATCTAATATGCAAATAAACCCCCAGCTTTTGAGAACTGTCCTGAGGACACTTTTCCCTTCTGCCTGTTCAACCTGATCCATGTTTTTTGTCAGCACTCAAAAGCCACTTTACCTCCGTGCTCTGGGCATGAAGAACGAGGAACGTGCAAATCCTTCCTCCCCACACTTTGACACCTTGCTTTATTCCTTTGGCAGTGCTTTATGTATCTTCAGTTTAAGAGCTCCCAGGCTGGACAGCCCTCCTTCTTCCTCTCTCTATAGAGATGCCAGTGACATGAGGATTTCGCATAAGGATTCCACATGCTCAAGTGGCGATGTGCTGCCACTGGCACTAATATAATTTAAATTAGATGTGGAACTGCTTGTGCAAAGGCAGCAGGAACACTGCAGCCCTGCCAGGCCCTACAGAAATAGACCTTCTGGGTGCTGTGGCTGTGCTGTTACAGCCCCCAGAGTTATTGTCTGTTAGTGATTGAACCAAAAAAGGAAAAACAATAGTACAAATAAAGGATGGTTGAGGAAGAGATTTAAAATGATCCCACGTTCATTTTCCTGTAGCCTACATAACGATTCTTTTAATAATCTCAGCCACATCGCTTAATGTTGGCTTAAATGAAAATGAAAGACCGCAAGATAAGATCGCAGAAAAAACAAAGGTTGCTAAACTAATTCTGTGCCTGCCAATAAAAGACACTTCTTACCAAGGCACTTTTAGTGAGAAGATACTTGAGGAGCATTTCAAGCCGTGCCCATCAGCAAACATGCAGTTGTGTGGCCAGACCCTATGTGCTCATTGCTGTGGGTCCATTCCCTTTGGAAATGGGCTGGAGGAGAACCCTGCCTGAGCCCAGCCCAGCATATGAAGCAGACAGCGGCTTAGACCAGCAGTAGATGTTGAATTCCCATCTTGAAAACCCCTGAGCTTCCGGGGATGTGGCATGTGCCCTGTGTCATGTCCCTGTCCCTGTGGCACGGGCGGTTCTGAGGGTGGTGGAGGCTCCATCTGCCAATCAGGAGATTCATCTGTGTGACACAGAGGGCTCTTTTCAGGCAGGACTCTTGGGGTTAATATATGAGGTCACAGCAGTGTAAGCAGGAGCCTGATCAGGTCCACACTGGGGAGAGTTGGCAAGGTTGCACTTTTTTTTAAGAGGAAAATGTGGTATTTGGTTTTGTCTATTTATTTTATGGTTTAGACTACAGTGCTGTCTGTTCTAAAAGGAAAGATAACAAATGTTCTGTTCTAAAAATGTGGGATCTCTTATAAATTCAGAATAAATCCAGTAATCCAGTGTCTCTCAGCCCAAAGTCAAGTCAAACTTTCTGCAGAACTCTAGTTTTATCTCCCTGGTTTGAGGTCTATTGAGAGTGGCAGTGGCTAAATGAATTTTGTCATAATTAGGTTGGAATAGAAACCTACCACTTAAAACCACAGCAAGCAAAAGAAGTATTTGTAATTTTGAGGTGAATTGGCTGGTACGGCAGGAGTATTGTTTGCAGAAACCTGAGCCTGTGAGATGGCCGTGCCTGTGACTGTTGGAGCAGGGTGGACTTTCCTGGGGTACACCAGGAGAGCTCCATCTCAGTGAGACCAGAAGGATGACCACTGTTTCCAAATTCCCATTTGCTTTCAGATGAAAGTGGATTTCATAACGATGCGACTGGTCATGGGTAATTTCCAGATGCAGTCGCTTTGGATGTAGAAAGGGGATTTCTGGTGTTACAGCTTATGGTTTTGCGGAGCCTGGGTGGAAAGGTTGCTTTCTTACTGGTCATTAAACGTCAAGAGTTACCCAGAGGCTGTAAACATCAGAAATCATCACAGCAAACTCCACTGGTTATGTGAAGCCTTGATGTGAGGTTGGATTTACACAACATAAATCTAATAAAACAATGCTAGCAAACTGATCTTGTGACACGTGCATAGAGTCTGAGCGTAAATCAGTGCGTGCCTCAGTTTACCTTCATTCAGTGTGCAGATTTTAAGCAGCAGTTTCTACGGGGCAGTATTTTAAATAGTCATTTTAAAATTAAAAAATGAAAGATGTTTGGACAAATGGCCCCCTTACTTCCCTGCCGCTTCAGGCTGCTTCTGTGCACTGGCCCTGCAAGGTGTTTTGTATCAGAAAATCAACTGTTAGGACACAGGCATTTAATAAATGCTGGAATAATCCTTATTTGAGGTCAAGGAGTCTTACTCAGAGGCCGGTGTGTGGGCAGCACTGCTCAGGAGTGTGGACTACACAGTGCACTGGTCACTTCTGCATTTCAGAATCTCTTCTGGGATGAGGTATTTGTTGCTGGAGAAGTTCCGGGGGGTGGAGGGGGGTGTCTGTTTTCTTCACTTCAGTCGGTGGTTGCGCTTGGGGAGTGGAAGGGACCATGGATATCGTCTCGCCTCCTTAAGGAGACACTTCTGAAGGGCGACAGTTTTGCAGGGTGTCCTAGAGATGCTCAGACTCTGGATCTGCCTGCTCCCGGGTGGAAGCCGGCTGTGCAGCCAGCTCCCCTCGACAGAGAAAGCTTTGTCTCTGGCTCTCATGTGCTTCATCCTGAGCTTTGTGATCTGCATTTTCCCAGCGGGGCACAGCTGTCACGGTGACTCAGAGCCCAAAAACCACCCTTTGATGTAGCTGTGTCTCTAGCCATGTAGCATGTTCTCCCGTCCCTCGTCCAGTCTAGCTTCAAGTGATTCAAACACTGCTCCTGTTAGCAAAATATTCCATAGTCTGGGAGACTGTGTTGCTATTCTGTCTAATTTCCTTCCAGCCCATGGTGTTTCATTTAATGTTTACACACGTCAAATATTTAGGCTGTTATCATATCCTCCCTTAGTCATCGTTTTACCCAATTACATGCATTCTGTTGTCATCTTTTTTCTTTTTTCTTTTCTTTTATTTTCTTCCTTTTTAAGAAAAAATTAAATTAATTTACCCAGAAGCCTGGTTATTTTCCTGGTTAGCACCAGAACCCTATAAACAGATGGACATGGGTGAGAGGGGGAGAAGGAGGGAGAAGGGGGAATTTTTAAAAATCAAAGCGAGTTCATACAGAAATATTAAGATATCAGCAGCAATGTAACAAACTTTTTATTTTATTTAAATGAAAGGATTCAGGGTGGGTTTTTTTGGCTAGAAGTCTCTCTGCAAAGATCACAACAGCGGTGCGAGTTGTGGTGTTTTGTTTTAGTTGTGTTTAACAATCCCCTCCCTGTCACTCCAGAGCTCCTTTCAGTGCTCAGCTTTATATGACAAATTACTTAGTGACTTACGTTTTGTGGCCCTGGGTTTGTATTTCTTCCACAGTCTTCTATAGTGATTCAATTTAGCATGTTTATGATTTATGTGAAATTATTCATTATGCAGCTGACCTCATGTGAGACAATAAATTCCGCCTTTCGAACAATTGTCTGGCTTCTGGAGCACGGTTCAGGCTGAACGAGGAGTCAGCAGATAATACAGGAGGGACTGCTTGGAATTTTAAACTGATACTGGACGGTCTTTGAGCAGGCAGGGTGGGTGGTGCGGGCTGTCCCGCATTCCCTCCGCATCCGGAACGTGAAGGGTCCAGGCGGCACTTCCTGGCAGTGGGAATTGCTTGAGGGCTGATCCTTCTGTAAGGTGGAAGGGACCGAAACAGCTGGGAATAGGAAATTCCTGCAGAAGGGAGAAGAGGGAAGTGAAAGGCCTCAAGAGTGAGGCGTTGAGGAGGATGGAGCTGCTCGTGGTTTGCTATCAGTTCTGTTTGCTGGGAGTGATGGGACCAGGGGCATAGAGCGGGTGATGTGGAGCCCCGCTACATATCACGTGTCCAACAACAACAAAGTGATGCAGCCTTTCTCCCCCACAAAGCCTTTCTTCTTTTTTCCTTTTCCTTTTCTTTTTTTAATTCTCTTTCTTCAGACATCTAATCGTCCCTTACAAGCTGCAGGAGTTTTTACAAATTGTTGGGGCGATGCTATTTTGCAGTGGGATAGAAGAAGAAAACTTTACAAGCTGGGGGAGGGGAGTAACAACAACAAAGCACTTATTCTTCCCTTTCCCCTCCCCCAGCTGAGGGAGGAAGCAGAGGAGTGGTGGTAGAAGTAGGAAGAAGAAAGGAATTAAAAAAGTAAAGAAAACTTGAAAGTGGAGTAAGGAAAGGAATTTAAAGGGGAACTACACTTTTTAGCAAGCCCTTGGAAATAGGGCTGCATTCTGGGAGGCAGCGAAAAGGCTGGATTTCACAAGCCATGTTCTGTAATTCCCAGTGTGCGCATTGCCCCGCTGATAACATTGCTGTTCTCTGCTCTACTCCTGCTGAGGGCGGGGCCTAAAGGTTTCGGATTAAAGCTCAGATGGGAATATTTGTGAACCATCCTCGCTGTTCATATATTAGGGGAGAGGTAAGCCACTCGGATAGTTTCACCTGAGAGGTTTCATAACCTTTAAGCTGGGTGTGTGCTGATTCAGTGTGGTACAAGCAGCGCTCAGGATGAGTTAAGCTCTGTGTGTTGCACGCTGTTTTCTGAGGATTAGCCCAACCACCTGTTACTAAAACATGAAACTCACTCAGAAAAACAATCACACACCTTTCCAGATGCACACAGGACAGCGTACCTTGGGTGAAATAACTGCAGAGCCAAGAACATTTTTGTAGAGAACACAACAGCTTTTGTCCTCCAAGGCAAGCTGCTTCCAGCAGCTGCCAGCATATGCCAGCACAGAGTTTCTCTGGGGTTTTGTCCCCTGGCTCCCTGCACACGCGTGTGCACACACACACACGTGTATGCACATGCTCAGGCCAAACATACCGCTCGCTGAATCTTCTGTTTGATCGCAGTTGCACTGTTCAGACTGTGCAGATAAGCAAAGATAAGCAAAGCATACGTTATGTGCTGGAAAACATGTGCTGCTCCAGCTGTAGATGTACACACAACACAGGCAAAGGGTGCGTACGCTATGGACCAGCATGCTGACTGGGAGAAGAAACTTTCCTGATCAGTTCTCCTCTGTTAGTTCTTGGTTTCACAGGCAAAGATCTTGTTTTAATTACTCTTGAATACAGCTGGCTTGAAAAGTAGGGTTTCCAGTTTGCAGGGATTTCTTTGATCTGTTTTTGTTGTTGTATTTTTATTATTATTATTTTGTTGTTTGTTTGCTTGCTCATTCTGAACCTGCTCTGGGTTCTGGGGCAACAGCATTTTCTGAACCTGCTGCCATGTGGCCCCTCAGCTCCACAGCCCAAACTGCCAAGGACAGTGGTATAAGTGCCATGGCGACCATTTGGGCTAGTCCCTGCCCCAGCCACGGTGGCTGTTCATCAAATCCTGGGATGGTTTAAAGAACATGTCCCAGGTTTAGCAAACTGAGATTATCCAACAAAACCTTGTTTTGCTAGAAAGTTTCTGGCTGGCTTTACTTTTGAGCAACTTGCTACGTCTGACCCACGAGATTAAAAGCCTGGGCTGGCTTGGGGTGGGCAGCGTATAAATATCCAATAGTGCATGCCCAAGGTTCTCCCACTGGGATTAATAACAGTATGTAAATAATTATAACAAAAGTGAGTTGTCCTTGAATCCGATCTGGGGGTGCTGTTCAGCTCCATGTGGAATTGAGCCTCCTTGAGCTTTGTGTGGGCCAGACAGAGCCCTGTGTGAGTGCGGCCCCATAACAACCCTTCTGAAAACTAGAATTGGAAGAGTTCCTCATTCCCTGTTCCCCATCACGGGGCTGAACACTTCGGTTTTGACAACGACCCATACAGGCGGAACTGCCTGTTTACTCCCAATGCCTGACAACAGCCGCAGAGCCTTTGTTCATTTGCTGAACAGCTCTACCAGTAGCTAGGTGTGTGAGGAAGCAGCAGCTCAGCTCTTCCTCCCGCACGCACCATGCTGGCAGCACAGCATCGCCTGTGCCAATGGGTGTGCAGCACCAAGCTGCTACCGGCTGCATGGCATCAGCTTTGCTCTGTTCTGTTTCCTTAACAGAGGGGGGAATTTGAGTTAAAAGAGGAAACAAAATGTGCAGCCATTCCTATCTTGAAAACCTGACTTTAGCTTCTGGGGTTCTTTTCTTTTCCTTTCAAAATATGAGCAAGATTAAAAATAAGGAAGTGTCAGTGTGCTAATGTTTTGGTTTCTAATCGGTTCACAAATGGCAGGAAATTAACTGGCTTTTCATGAACATCTGTTCTACTTCTGGCTTGAAAGGTTGGAGGCAAAGGCTCTCTGTCAAATTCAATAGTGAGCATCAGTAATAAACATACGTTTCATTTTTCACACGTGTACCCTCCCCCATTTCTCAAACCCATGTGTTGTATCCAAATGCATTAGTTTCTTTTCCTCTCATACTTTGGGGGGGGGGGCGGGCATTGCTAACATATGCTGCTAATTAAGAGGCTAACAAACTGCCCCCGGATAAGCTTTGGCTGCAGCGCTGAGATGCTCTGTACCTGCTGGCTGTGTGATGAGGTGAGGTCATCCCAAGTTCTTCTCCTCTGAAATCTTGGGTTTTGGAAACTTCGTAACAGCTCAGGAAGCAAAGTCTCTTTTTACTAGTATCATTTATTCTTAAGTGACTTGAGGAACTGAAGGTCTTGCTGCTGCAGCAACTGTCTCTGTGGGTCTGTCACATCAAAGCAACTTTATTTAATTCACCTTCTCGTGCCTAGCGCTCCCGTACAGCCCAGTTCTTCTGGCTGAAGTACCAGTACTCTGCAGGACAGGTGTAGCTCACTTTGCACTGAGCTTGTTTTTCTGAAGGTTGGTAGGAATTAATGAAAATCTAACCACTCTGAGAGGTAGTTTGTCCCCCAGGAGAGGACTTTACTACTGCTGCATCACCTCTCGCTGGGACTGGGATGCCTGCGCATTGTGCTCTTCACATCACTGTTAATACCCTGTACAAGATGTTGTCTCTTCATTTAAAAACCTGACCAGCACCCAGGGTTTCTTGTTCACTACTACTGGTTGGTAGGGAGTTCATGGGTCCAGAATCAGATGTGGTGTGTAAGAGCTGTGCTTTTCCCGGTTCCCTACAGACATGGGACTTGAAATCCTTTGCTGAAGAGACACAAGGGTATCTACATCACACTCTCATAACAGTAATTACTCCTAAAGCTGGTTTCAGTGCGTATTCAAAGTCACACTAGAGAACAGGGAAGCCAAGTAAAACCTCAAGTGATGCACGGAGCAGACCCCACTGGTTTTTTTGGTCAATCCGCAGCCGAAATAAAGAATGACAGCCCAGATAATGCAACAAATGGCCAAAAAAGCAGCAAAAGCTCCCCAGGTTCCCTCATGGGGGCCAAAGAAGAGGACATTAATCAGGGCAGACAGAGGAATCTGTACCCAAACAGGTTTGGCCATTACACAAGAATACCATGCAAACATGAAGCTAGAGGAAAAGATCTTTATCAGCACCTCGCATGCAAAAACATACAGAAGGGAAACTCAAACAGCACTGTGTGCTGTGGTACTGAGATACAACTGCAGATGGATGTGTTAGCTTGTTTTCCCTCATTACAGGCAGTAATTACTGGCACCGCATTGAGCATTCAGAAGTATTTGCCTCAGTCTGCTTGCTCGGTGTCAGAGCTGCTTTTCCCTCTACTCCGACTGCTTAACTGGAGCTGTAGTAAGAGGAGGGCTCTGCGGGGCGAACCAGCCAAATGGAGTCAAAGATTTAAGGGTAAACATGTTTCTTTTAAGAAGAATTACAAGGGTTTAGAAAAATTGGTATGTGCAGTCCTTAATCACATGGCAGAGTTAGTGCCATAGGGAGGGCTTGGGCACTGGGAGGAGGCTGGTTTGGTATTCCAAGGTAAAGCAGGTCCCTTAAATAACTGGTAGCAGCTGCAGCTTCTCTGTTCCTGCCCCAGTGAGAGGAGCACTGTGTGGATGTTGCCCAAGAGAGCGCTTTCTTCATCTGCCTATCGCCTATTTGAATGCACTTAGCCCTTGCCTCTCATTAGTACCACCCAGCGTTAGCATGGTGAACATTGGTGTAGGTGTGCCAAGGGGAGAACGTTTGACTATTACTCCTGTTTTCCTAAATCCCATGCAGGAGTCTCACCACTGTGTTTGTAACAGGTGGAAAGGAATGCCGCTGGCAAAATGATGCTTGCTGCCATAGCCCTTCTCCTCTGGGTACCAGAAGGCCCACAGGAGTACAGAGTCACCCAGCTTGCCCCATCACTCTGGCCATATCATCACTGCTCCCTGTCCTCAGTACTGCCTGACAGAAGTTAAGAAAGAGTGTAAGTCATTTGCTATCGTTCATCTCTAAATTCCCAGATCTTCCTACAAACCTGGGGAAGGATTGTCCTTGTCTGACACGTGGGAAGCTGAAGCAGAGCAGATGTGCTGAGAGATAGAGACTTGCTCACACTGCTCTGAACAGCAAGCTGTAACCAGGAGTCAGATTTCATCCACTCATTGAATAGTAAATGTCCAGTTCACAGAGTTTGTGAGTTGGTGTTTTTTTAACTGTTAAGGAAGGAACAATGTATACTGATTGGCTGATGACATATAGCCTTACTCAAACAGATGCACAGATCTGGTTTAATGAAAGGAAAAGCAATATTGTCTATTAATGAACTCTGAATAATTATATTATGCTTCAAGCATTGAGTACAACTATTCTCACTGTGGGGGGGAAATCATTGGGCAAGAAAAATAATAGTCTCATTGGCAATTACCATTTGAATATTAAGGAAACCGATGTACTTATTAAATAGTCTCTCTGGAAGCTCTTGTTTCCTAATAAAGTGCTCATCTTGTGAAGTATCATCAGGAGTATGATAATTTGATTCTGGTTATGAGCCTCTACCTGCTTACTAGAGAATTGCTTGTAAATATTAATAATGGATTCCCACCACGGGAAGAGAAGGTACAGCTGATATTCCCAAATTATCACAAATAAATCATTAATGCCATGACTGCCCTCCTCGTCCTGTTAGCTGCGTCTTCATGGCATCAGGAGCATGGGACTCAGGTGACACGTTACACATCATGAAGGAATTCTACCTCTTTTGTTCGAGCTCCGGTCGCGCCCAGCAACGGGAGTGAAACACACCCCTGTGCTTGCGGGGTGCGAGGTGGCTGTGGGGGCTTCCTCTTGTTCTCTCAGAATGCCAAATGCTTTAGAAGAGAAGGCAGCCTGGAGGAGGACCAGGGTAGAGGGCACAGACTTCCCTGTTCAGAGAGTGTTCAAACGTCGCGTTGTTTTCTCGAGATCACCCGGCTCTGTGCTCTGAAATGGTGCTTTTTGTTGTGATTTCCTTATCAAGATGGACTGTTTTCCTCTGCTGGCTGTCTAGTGCTTACACTGGTGATTCTCTTCACCTGCTCATTACCTTTAAGTTTCTACTTGCAGGTGGAGAATCTTCCAGCACGCTATATAATATCCCCATCATTTCCCCGGTATATCAGGTGGACAGGGAAAACCCCCACTAATAAAATAGTTTGGGGTGTAGTTTTGCCTTGGCTGAAAACACAACACGAAGCTACAGTTTCCACCACCGTGTCACTGTTTCAGAAATCCTGGGTGTTTCAAGGCAGAGAACAAGTACCTTACATGTATCAAAATGCCAGGAGGTTTCTCAGCCATGCTCCAGGTTTGCTCTTGGTTGTCTGGTGTGCCCCAGCACAATCTGGTTGTTCTTGAAAACCTGCCACAAAAATAGCAATAATCTTGTAGTTTCGATTTTAGATGCAGGGGATTGTAGATCTGGTGTGAATGAGGTGTGAGTATCCTAAGAGAAAGCCTCATGAGGAGAATCCAAAAGAACATATTGGATATTTAGTGTTCTTAATAGACCAGAAGTTTGGTGTAAAAGCCAGATCACATCTGCATGCCTCTGCTGCCTTTGGTGGTCCAGGTCTCATGGCTCTCATTTTATTGAGACACTGCCTAACACTTTGGCATCGATGCGATCAGCGCTTCCCAACAGAAGCCCTTTATCCCTGCATCATCCTTTATCATGGTTTTCCATATTCTTTATCATCATTTTGCCAAGTTGCTTTTTTGCTGTTGGTGGCAATAAATGTGGAATAAGATGCTACACTTCTCCCTAACTGCTCCAGACTTCTGGTTTCATGCTGTTGGATCAGAGTGTGCCAGTCTGTCCGGTATGGAGAGTGGTGTTGTGAAGCTCTCAATGCCTGTATTGTGCTTCCTTTGAACTGCCTTACCTGAGAACATGGACCAGTAATCAAAGACACGTGCTCTGGTGATGGTGGTTATTACTCTGTCAGACATTTAAAAAGCTCTTTACAGAAAAAAAAAATGCTTATTGAAAAAGAGGCAAAACACAGGAATATTTGCCTGGCTTTGTGTAGGTGGGAATTTCTAATGAGGGCTCTAGAAATTTTTTAATACGTCTCTTCTGTAGATTTTATTTCCCCATCTCTTACATGTGTCTTTTTTTCATAATATTAATGCTAACCTTTGAGTCACCCACATCCTGGTATGCATCACCAGAGTTTCTGTATGAAACAGAAGAGAATCTTTACGTATTAGCAGAGAAACACAGAGTAATAATTTCTGGGTTTCTCCCTTTTCTTTCTGCAAGGGAAGGGGGGGGGTGTGACACACACTTATAACTGGAAAAGTCTTGCACAAACAAAACATCTCGGAGAGGGTATCAACCATGGTGCAGACACTGGCACGCTCCTCATCCCGTTTAGCTCTGTGCTGTCTGGATACAATTGATTTTTTTTTTTTTTTAAATTGTATTTCTCCGGTGCCTTCCTTTTCTCACCTGCTGTAGCTACTGCAGAAGCCAAAACAACCCCTGTCCTGTGTAGTCCTCTCTACCCCATGCCTCACGTCAGTGTTGCAAACGATTGTTATCTTTCAAGCTGTCATTGGTTTCATGAAGCTCTCTGGTGTATAATTGAAAGTAAGGCTGCTGGGGCTGAGGTGTCTCTTTTTTTTTATTTCTTGGTTTGTTTTTTTGTGTCTCTGTGGTATTTGTGTTTCTAGTACTGCAGAGCTAAGAGGAAAACTTGAAAACAGAAGCCAGGCTGTACCGTATGCGTGATGTGTTTTTCCCACACTGTGGAACTTGGTCAGCGCTGGGGTTTTCAAGCATCTCAGCAGGTTAGATGTCTGCTCCTCCTCACCTTCCCTCGGTTAGAAGGTCAATTTGTCTAGGAATATTTCACTCACTTAGACTTCTTTGTGTTCCTGAATCTTGACCTATAAGCTTTCTCCAGTTTGGGTCGCTTTAGGCTAAATAAGCCTTTTAAGCATTGGAGCAGTAAAAGCTAAGTCTGCGTTTACACCAGAGTGAAAGAGGAGCAGTACCATAGTATATACTGGCTGTGGCTGGTTTTAATTCAGGTAGCATGGGTAAACAATAGCAATGTGAAAAGTCAGCACTGAAACCTCTTTTCCATCCATGCCCACCAAAGTCTGCTTCCAGCCAGAACCCCCAGACCCAGGGAAAGGGCCAGGTAAAGTCTGGAGGATGCTGAGTGTACAACCCAGGGAGCTGAGCTCAGCAGAAGCTTGCCTAACTGCTCCCAGCCTGGGATGGGGGTAGCATAGAAGTCCCTATATACCTTTTGAGGAGCAGTGCCAACGTTTTCCACCTGTGAAATGGAGACAGTGGCACTTACTTGACATTAACACACTGAGGCAGAGGAGGAGTAAGAGTACTTTACGGAAGTCTGCACTTGTGTATTTACAGCTGCTCTAGCCATCTCTTAAAAAAACCTTTAAAAAGATTTTAAAGTCTTAACAAAATGCAACTATGAAGCATGAGGATTCAATAAAGTGTCACAGCCCACCCTGGCACTTCAGATATTTCATTGTACCCAGAAAACAAATAAAATAGGGAGTGGAATATAAAGAACGCAGCTTTTTATCTCCACAGCCCTCGCTTACATGGAGGGGGAGGTTCACAGCAAACCCAGACCCCTTTCCCTGCTTTCGTATAAACCTTGAAGGTTCCCATCTTTAACCCTTTCAGTGGTTTGGGAGAGGGGCTTCCAGTGGTGTTTGCACACTTGGGCTGCCCACAGAGCAGATCCGGGGTCAGTCCAAAAGAGAGAGTGATCCAAAGGTATTCAGCCCGGAGCTGGGAGAGATCACAGATCACAGAATCACAGAATTGTAGGGGTTGGAAGGGACCTCGAGAGATCATCGGGTCCAACCCCCCTGCCAAAGCAGGCTCCCTAGCTCATATTGCTCAGATAGGCGTCCAGGAGATCCCTTAGGTGTTGCACCTTCTGTGAGAACCCCAAAGCTTTTTGTCAGTAATTCAGCACATACCTGACCAAATGAAAAAAACCAACCCCAAAGTTGCCTGACTGGTTTTGTTGTTTCAGCTGCTGGGCTGGGAAGCAAACAGAGCTTGAGCATTTCCACAGTGTTTCAACTCTGACCATATTTTCAAGTAAATATTTATCAGTGGTGATGCCCTCTGAGTAGCCTGTCTCCAGCAATTTATGTTTAACAAATTGTTTGTTGACATCAGAAAAGAAAATAATTAAAAATAATAAAAATAGTGTGGGTATTTCTCCCAAGGAGGAAAAATATCATCCCACCGGGGCAAAGAGAGTTGTTTTCTTGTCTCCTGGGCTGGAATTTGTAACTGAAAAGGGGAAGTCTCACATCTGTCTTTTAACACTTCACCAGATCAATGACGTGATATCAGAGCTTCACCATCTCAATTCAATCTGCAGTAAATGGGGCTCTTTTTTTTTGCCCCCCTTATTTTTTTTGCCTTTTTTTTTTTCTCTCTCTTGCCTTTTCCGCCCTCAGGAAGTGGGCTGCCAGGCACTGAGATTCTTTCTGCTCCAATGACATCACAAGCACCAAAAGAAGTCAAACTCTCATCTCTTCCTTTTCTCCACAGCATCACCACCCCACGCTGTCATTCCGAACAACAAAGTTTGGATGTTTTGCTGCAGGTTTCAAGCTGCATCGAGCAGCAGATTAAGAATGTGGTTTAGTGCTTCCTTTTCAATATTTTTCAAAAGATCTTCCAATTAACTGATAATAATCCCAAACGCAGCGCTCACAAGGAGCTAGGGGTTTTATTGTGACTTGGCAACTTCAAAGGCACGGCAGCCCTGAGATTATCCCACTGTGATTCTTGGCAGCAGCTGTTAAATCTTAAATTGCTGAAACATTATCTCCTGTGCGGCGCGATAGACCCTGGTGAAATTTTGTGTGTAAACTCACATGGACAGACCCCAAACTCATGTCCCTTCACACTCCAGTCAAACTAAAAGATGTTAACAGGGAAAAGGCCTTAGGAAAGGACACATCCCCAGACATTGTGGAGACAGCTTATCACCCTGATCAAAAGATCCTGGGTTTAAATCACAGGTAAACAGGCTTTTGAAGTACACCAGGCTATTTAATCTGTAACCACCGACATAAATTATTTTTTACCCGGTTTAATCAGGAAAAGTGAATGTTTTGGGTTAGAGAGAAAGTGTCTTCAGCAGGGTTACCAGATTATCCTGCAAGATGGCAATGATCTTCCTACTGCCACCCTAGCAAGGCACGGTGCAGGTGAAGCACTGCCTGCCCAGAAACCCTCTGGCAGAGCCTGGGAGTGCCACTGGCTGGCGTTTGTTCAGCCCAGTTCCTCAGTTGCTGTGACTCTACACACGTGACGATGCTTTTCTGAATTTCCTTGAGCTATTTTAAAATCTTCTGTTTCTGCAGAAGCAGCTAAACCTTTGGATGAGAGGCTGGCTTTGCAGTTCTAGAGGTCTGTGTGCGACATTTCCCATCCCTTGGTGTCCCTCCCTGTGCATCCTTCCTGGAAATGCGACTATTCTAAGGAACTGAGCCATTGCTGGAAGAAAGAAAAAGCTAAATGTGATTAAAGTTTGAACTTTAATTTGCATGCACATAGGGAAACTGCTCTTTCTCGCAGGACAGATTTTCTTCCTTCTTCCTCTAAATCTAGGTGCATATAAAAGTTCCCCAACAACTCAAGGAGGTGAATTTGATTTATTGGGGGATTAAGGAGGGTTGTTACAAAAGCATGTCTCCTCGTTCAGTAACTCAGGTTTGAGGTCAGATTGGATGGGGTGCAGCCGCGATTTGTCTGTGCTGATGAACTTTCATTACCTTTGTATCCCAAACAAGGTACCTGCTAGCAACAAAACCACTTCCTTTGTTCATTGAGTTAAAAAAACCCACCTGGGCCTGTGCATTATTATCTGCTAAACTTTAAAAATCTGTACTTCCTGAAGAAAAAAAGTAGCGCAACAGCTGAAAGTGTGAGCTCTGCTCAGGGGGTGCAGGGCTGGACTCTGGGCAGGTTAACATCTCATCATGTTTGATAAATCTCTCCAAGCTCAATAAGCTCACTCCTTTCATGTGAGTTTAGTGGGCTGCACTTCAGTGAAACAGTGGAAGAAAAGAACAAAATCTCAATATCACAAACTGTCAGGCAAGCAGACTGCAGCTAGAAGGCTCGTCTGGTGTTGAGGAAGTACTTTGGAGAAAGATGTTTACATACTGCAGACTTAATCATTGCAGACCTAATCATTCTTTCTGACACGGAATTGAATCTAGTTGATCTGATCCTTCTCAAGTCAAGAGAAGGGAAAAGTTATTTTTACCTTCAGAATGCTTTTTACAGCCCTGAAAACGCTCTCTGACTGATTGAAGGACACTTTGCTGCTTGGATGATGAGGTACGAAGAGGAGGAGCCGCTCTTCTGCCTCTGTGTTAAGATCCTCGTGGTTCTGTTTTGACTACAGCAATTAAATATAGGAGTGTTCATACTGAAAATGTTATTAAGGAATAAGAAGTGGAGAGAAAGCGAGAGGTTTCTGAAGGTTAACCATAAAAGCTTTATCTACAGCCATGCCACAGCACAGTTCTTTCACCCAGGGTGCATGGAATACCTGGGCCAAAGACCAGTTCTCACCCCTTCTGCAAAGGCTGAGCAGCAGGAGGTGAACTGGGAAGGAAAAAGTGAGATCTGAGAGCTTTACCCTGTAGAGACAAGTATATCTTAGAGCAAAAATAGACGCTGAGCTGTCATTACAGGTGGTTTTTTTCTCTGCCCACTGATGTGGTATACAGCGTCAAGTCATCTGTAAAGCAATTAAAAGCTTTTTGTCCTGGCTTAGAGCAGCAGAAGTCTCTTCATGTATTTTTAATGTCAAGGCAGATCTGTTAGCTCCCTGATGTGGACAGACACTAACTAACTTCCAACAGCATCATGACGCTGATTAACAACCAAAGCAGTTATTTGTGACCGATCCTCACCTGAGGAGCATAAAACATCTCAGAGAGGCAGCTCTCATGAGTGACATTTCTGTGGATAAAAATGCTTCCCCACACTGCACAGTATGACACGGCTGCAATGAGAGGTGGCAATGTGCACATCTTCCGAGGATTTGGGTTAAAATAATGAACATAATGGTGTTATAGCTGCACTGTTCCTTTTTCTGGGCTATACAAATACAGAAGTAAGACACACAGCTTGGTTTAATATGTGCATGCACTTCTGCAAACGTTATACTTCATTTTGCATGTAAGTGTGTGTAGTTATGTACGTACATACGTGTGCTTGCAGGCACGTTCATTTGCAAGGAAAGCTTTGCTTTCATGTAGCAATGTAAATGATGAGGTGCAGCTGGAGGAGCTGTGACTTTAAATGTGCTTAATTAGGGGGGAAAAGTGGGGAAATCTTCAAACGGGTCTGTGGGTGGTGTCTGAAAGAGGAGCAAATGTCTTGCAGGGTTGCATTGTGCAAACACCCATCTCTCTCACTAGATGTTTCGCAGATTTTGACCAGATTAGCTACCACAATGTAATGTCAAGCACCTAGCAAAGTAAAGCAGATAAGCAACATTACTCCTTCCCCTCCCTCAGCCCCCAGTGTCCCATCCCTGGGAAGAAGCAGTGTCCATGGCAAGACCTTTCCTTCTGCTGCTGCAATTAAATCCTTTGCTGGCCGCAAGGAGCTTCTGCGATGTTCTTAAGGGCTCCTGCTGTCCCCATAACACAGGATCCTGATGCTCTGGGGGCTGATCCTCCTGGCATGGTGCTGGTATCACTTCATGTGTCCCAGGAACATGGGCACAGCTATGCTGGCAGCCACATGTAGAGCCAAAAATAATATAGAAGAATTAAACTAGCATTGTTACTGCTGAGGCCTGTTTGGCACAGGCGTTTTCACCATGTCCTCCTAGATGATGATGAGTATCTTGTCCTTCTAATACTTAAGTGTTCCCAGGGCAAGGAGAAATAGGAATTTTCTATTGTTTCCCACTGGGTGCCTGTCTGCATCTTGCTACTACAGGTTGCAAAGATTTGCTGCAAGATCCTACAGGGAACTATGCTGCATTGCACATGCTTTAATCCAGAGGTCATAGCATTTGGCCCCTGATGGAAGCACCACACACACACGTCTCTCCCACAAGCAGTGACAGTCCAGATGTACCTTTTAGTTACTGTATGCCAATAATAAGCCATCTCTGCTAATAACAAGAGGGTTTTATGAAAAGTTATCCCTGTAGCCATTCAGAACTGACTCCTTATTTGAGTCATTTCAAATCAAATAATTGGTTTTCTCATGAAACAAGGTTTTCACTCCAGTCTGTGTCTCTAGCTGTGCCAGAGTTGGGAGGGGAATTGGGGTAAAATCTCTCTTCCTTACTAATATCTGTGCAGTTTCAGGTTCTTAGCGAGAGTTCAAGGGAGTACAAAGCACTTAGAAGACCTAAAATGGGTGATGAAGGAGGGATTGCCCTTGGGCTACTTAAGTGATGGTAGCTCCCTGGCACTTACACTTGTTTAAAACCAAATAAAAAATAAAAACAAAGCTGGAGCTGTTAAATCCTGCGTGTGTAGAAACTGGCACTGATATAACTTGGATGTTGGCACATGTGTGTGTACCCACATACATAGACCAGTAGGTCAGTATGTGCAGGCAGTTGGTATCCTGCACCACTGGCCACCAACCATGAGCAGCACTTACTGACCCCAACAAATATATTTTGAGTAATTCACATTTTTTCCATGAGCTGGAGCAGAGAGGAAAATAAATCATTTGCCTGGAATTGTTCAGCTCTGATAACAGCCATTGTACAAAGTAAAGTACAAATGGCCTGTGTAATTAAGACACAGAAGAGTTTTCTAAAGCTATCAATCAACTGTATTTTAGCTAAAAAAACCCCAAAACAACCCCCAAAAAAAAACCCCAACAAAAAATCCCCCACCACAACAACAAACGATAATCGTGAGAGTCTTATTGATGTTCTAATTGCTGCTGTTAATGATGGAATATAATCATTTTATTGATGAAAATTTAATTCCTTTCAATGAAGCAGAGCACAGAGAACCCCCCAAAAGTACTTTTTGCTCTGATCTATGATCAATTTTTTTTGGTTTGTCTTCTTTTGTAAAATTAGTATTAAAAAAAAATCCAGATTAAATATGTTTTGGGGTTTATCAGAGTGTTTAATTTGTTACAGGTTGTGCAATCTTCTTGTAGCAAAGGGCTGGTACAGGTCACTGAAGCCAGTGGGGCTCAGTGTGAGCCCTGCCCATCTGATTCTCTACCCAGGATCAGAGACGGCTTTTTATCTGCGAAGCTGTCTCCAAGGTTCAAAGCACAAGCCACACCGATAATTTTACAACTCTGGCACTTTCAGGCTTGCCCAAGCACAGAACACAATCCTTAAATCCAGCTGAATTCAACATTTGTATTTCTTAACAAAGTGGCACCCAGCCAGAATTCCGACCACGTAACCTGTTTGGTCATAATGCTGCTTTTGTGAGGATATCTGAATTTCTGGAATTCAGACCCACCAATTTGCTCAATGAACCAGAAAGCATTTCTATTTCTTGGCAGAAGGAATTAGAAAAAGTTACCAGGCTTGCATTTTTTAATTTTTTTTTTTGGGGAGCCTGTGATAAAATTATTTTTGAACTTTATTCTTCTGAGGATTGGGTTGCTCCTGCACATTCCGGTCGTTGATGTATGACCACATTAGAAGAAGAACAAAAAAAACCCCAACCCACCCTGGTACTGAAACAGCAGCAAATATTGTCATTTCCTAGTTTTGTTTTCCTAGAAATAACCCCAGAAAAGATTCCTAAATAAAGAGGGTGTGTAATGTAGGAGATTTGTTCTGGAGATCTATACAGTGTAACTGAAAAGACTCTGAAAAGATCAACAAAGGATTTGTTATGGCTTTTAAAATGATTCTTTCTAATGAGAAAGTCATACAAAGTGGAAACTGGCAGAAGGAGGGTTGTTGAGGTTTATTGTCTGTTTATTTTGAGAAGAACTGGGCACTTCTAAAAGTTATTTTGCCTTTAATTTCTTCTCTTTTGTGGGTTTGCTTTGTTTGTGTTTTAACAAGAGCAAGGCTTTTGTCTCTGAAGGAGTGTGAAAACATTTATTGCAATTTCTTGCACTGCTTGAAGTGCCAGGAGAGGTTGGACTTTGCCAGAGTGGCCCTTCATTACCCCGCAAGTCGGTAACTTCATTAACATGCCAGTTGATAACTTTTAAAAAATATTTACTGACATTGACACCACTTGATGCATGCTCCTCAGGTAAGGACCCTTCCCTCCTCCTTTCATCTTGGTGGTCTTGACTACTCTGATGCTAATTCCCATCAAGCTGGTATCTACTGGGAAGTGTTCAGGTTCAGGAGTCACAGTAAAATTAGCGAGCAGGAGAATACCTCTTTCAGCTTAGAATACTTATTATTATTATTATTATTGTTGTTGTTGTTATTAAAAAGGCCATGTATCTTGCACGTATCCATGAAAATTAAGGAAAGGCTTCTATATTACCACTGCCATAATCCTTATTGTTCTGTTCTTGAGTTTTGCTGAGAGATTTAGAGGTGCTTTGAAAAGGTCAATGGGCTTTGATAACCCCAGTAACTCAGGCTGAGGCTTCAAATGTGCGGTGTGAAATGAGATGCTTTGTTGATGAATTGAGAAGTGTTCCCCAAACTTTGGAGAGCTCAACTCCCAGATACGTTAACTCGCCCTAATGCCTGACAGTCTGCTCGCATTGCACAGAAGTCTAGCTGAAGCTATAAATGCTAGATGATGGCCTGTAGATGTTCCAATATGAAGTAAGAGTCCTGGAGTGATTGGTCCATAGGAGCTGGATATGACCTAGTGAACATGGGATGCTGGGATTTGAGGAAGTCCTGTTCCAACCCCTGGTTGTCATCTGGCTTTCACTTTCTGTTTGGCATCTGCATTTGGTATCTGGATTTTCTCTACGAGTCATTTATATGGATTGTGAAAGATTTGGGATATCTTATGACTCCGATCAATCAAGTTCAGGGCTTCCAGAGTGGTACACTGTGGAAATAATCTATCCTGCTGACTTCTCCCCAGTGGAGGTGAGAGTTGACCACGTAGTACTCGTGGCTCGGTACCTGCCTCTGCTTTCTCTGCCATGTGAGAGGAGAAGTTTGGGACGGAGGCAGGTTTCGGTCATGAGAACCAGTGTAGCACCCTGTGTGCCTGCTGTCGTGGTCCAGCACAGTTATGGCCTTTGGAGAAAATAACAAAGTGAGCTACGCTTGGGAACTTCGTGGTTAGATGGTTGGGAGAAGCATTTCTAGCACAGCTGTCTAATAGAGAATATATTAGGGCTCATGGCAAAATTCTGATATTCTCAGATTTCCTTTATTCTAATTTAGACAGGGAATTAAAACCGCTCCAAGAGTTCCCGTAGTGTGGAAAAGCCTTGGCTTCGTGGCATCAGGCCTGGAAGGCTGACAGCAGGTTACCAACCTTAGAAGTCCTCAGTTTCATTCATACGTGGACTGAGGAGAAGAGGAAAGCATCTGGCAGACGGGTTCACTCATATCTGAAGCAAAAATTGCACCATTTCCATATGACATTTCCATTTGAACGTATCAGCAAATATTGTCAGAGACAAACGCAATGTCTCATTCTTATTTTTACTTTTTAAGCCTTTCACTTCCTCTTCTAGCTGTCTCCTTGGGCTTATTTGTTCTGGTGCTGTTTTGTTACTGTGCATGTCACATCCTTCTTGATGTAAATGACGAACCAGCCCTACAGGTGGGCACAGTTGTTCTGCAGCCCTGACAGAGATGCTGCAGGATCAGCTCTTTGATAGATGTGTCTTGTTTTTAAATTGTTGGTCACAAACCAGAAACATGCTGATGCAGATGCTACACCGAAAGCAGCGATCCCTGTCCCCCCGTCCTTTGCAGTCTCTGTCCTCCCATCCTTTGCAGTCCCTGTCCCCGCGGACTTTGCCGTCCCTGTCCCCCCGTCCTTTGCAGTCTCTGTCACCCCATCCTCTGCAATCTCTGTTACCCCATCCTCAGCAGTCTCTGTCCTCCCATCCTTTGCATCCTCACAGCTTCTGACCATGATCGTGAGCACTCTGGACAACACACGCAGTGACAAGAGTGTAAAAAGCCAAAGACCACCATGAACAAGTCCTTCACTTCACATTTGAATAACAATTAAAAGAAGTTTTGGGGTTTGTTTTTTTATTGTTTTATGTTCCTCTGTTTCCTTATCTCTGTTTCTGTATCACCTCTCCATGTCCTGTTTCTGCCCTCTTTGGGTACTGCTTTGCAGTGCTCTATCTCCCAGGTTTGACAAGCCTGGTGATGCTGCTACCCTGAGCAACCAAGGCTGGCAGTGTGGGTCATGTACACTTTCTTTGCATGCCACGTGAGCTGAAGTACAGACTTTTTAGCGAAAGGGACAGTTGTCCTGCTCTGTGTCATCCTGTCACCTGTATTCCCGTTTCTGATATAATGCTCCCAAGTGCCTGCTGAGCTTCAGAGTGCCAGGTGGTGGGTTTGTCCCATGTGTTTTGGACTAGTTCTGACTCTTCTGTATAGGTGGCATAAACCTGGCTTGTCCTGGGTATCCCTGTTTGCCCCTGTGATTTCCGCTTTAATAAAAAATTAAGGAACAGGCTGCCCCAGAGATCTGGGGCGTGAATATGGAGCAGCTCCCCGAGCAGAAATTTGTGCCTGGTGAAGGGAGCAGGGCCAAGGTGTCCCATTCAGCTAGCCATGCCTGGGGAAAGGGTCTGAAGAAAATCTTTGCTTGTTCCCACTCCCAACTGTCTACAGTATATCCTGTTGACTGGCACGAGGAGGGGAGGGGAGATGTTTTTTCCAGAATGGCAGGTGAACAGTTTCAGTCCAAAGTAGCTGTTGTGAGCAAGAGCAGGAAAAGAGCTGCTCTCGCCAGATGACGGGGCTGGAGGATAGTTCAGATTGGAGGGGACCTGAGAAGGTTATCTTGTCTAACCTGCTCGTACATCAGCTCCCCTCTGCTTCTGTTAACATCTTAATGAATAAATGGGACCCAGTTTAGAGATTCATTTGACAGACAACTTCTGCTCTTCACCCCACCAGCAAGCCAAAGGTTGCCCAGTCCAACGGAGAGGAAGGCTTTCCGCATCCGCACAGGTACAGTGCCACCTGCCTTGCGCTGGCACTGACACTTGTCATGCCATGGAGCCAGAATGTAGGAAACAACTGTTAGCATTCACCTGGTTTAGCTCACTGGTCCAGATCTGGGTGGCCAGACACTGGCATGGAAGGGAAGGGGTCTTGCAGTGGGTGCAGTGGGGCTGGTCAGGCTGCGGTCTGTTGATTTTTACTTTAATGTCAGAGCCCCTCAAAAAAACCCTCTATTTGTTTGGCACTCTTCCAGTTATGCTGACTGTCTTTCATTGGACATTGAGGATTTTAGCTGTACTTGATCAGAGCTTTAGTATAATTTCCTTGGCTCGTGCTTACGGTTCTCGCATGTTTTTCTGTGCCAGCTCAGGGAGCAGCAGCATGGCACTGAGTGTCTGTGTTTGTTCTTCCTCAGGAGCAATGTTCAAAGAAAAAAAAAACCCAATCTGTGCAGCAACCTTCTCATGCCTAATCTCATTTCTTGACTGGATCCTTCTGAAGCTAAGACCAATTCCTCTGTCACGGACCTTCGGTGTCTCATCTTCCCATGGTAGAAGGAGGCAGAGTAAATTAGCAGGCTGGGACTCAGGTTGGAGTCCCAAGACCTGTCAGTGCACGTGTGGTACGTGCTAGTGAGGAGCCACCTTGCCATCGACCTACCGCGGCCTGGCATCCCTGCACTGCCTTCTGCTACCCAACACAGACCCGTCCTTAGACCAGGGTTATAATTTAAAGCGGCTCATAACCCTCATATGTCTTACTGGTGAAATACAGCGAGGGAGCAATTGTTGGCTACCACGATATACTTGCCCCTGCATAGAGCAGAGGTCAGAAGTAGGAGAGAATCAAGCTTATGGTTTTGATTTCATATTAAAATGTTTTATTATGGCTTCATTTCATGTCCAGGGATCTACAGTTGAATCACACATCATTCAGCTTCTTAATTTCCTGTAATAAAAATATAAGTGCTCAGATAAAGAAGTTCAAAGACCTTTTCTTGAAAACCATGGGGGTGAGGGGGAGAAAAAATCTTCTCTACGCTTCTTCCAGCTCTTGAACAGGTCTACAGTGTTAGATTATTTGTTTGCACACTGTCCTTCGTTGTCACCATTTCCCAACCAGAGGCTTTTGAAGTCTATACTTTAATATATTTAGCAACTCAACAAGCTCCATTTGCCGTGCTGGCTGGAAGAGGCACATACAGCTCAGGGTGAGCAGAGCTGCCGGCCATCAGTGAAGCCACTGTCGCGCAGCGGGTGTCAGCACAGGGACAGTGGGCACTGCCTGGTCTGGTCTGGTCTGCAGCCCACCTGGAAGGCATTTTGTCATTGCCTTGGTCATGGCCTCACTCAGACACGTGGACACTAGGCACTGCCCACTGAGGTGGTGGGAGCTTTATCCTAACCCAGAATGGGTGCAGAGCTGAGGCAGTGAGGGGGGTTTTTGACAGCCTCGCGCTAGACACGTCTATTTACCTTAAATCCTGTTTCCATAACTCTTTGGTCCTTCCAAGGGAGCAAGCTGTTGCTGGCTTCTGTTGGAGTCAGAAATGCACATGATTTCCCAGGGACAGAGCCTGCAGGGATGCATTTGCCACGCCGTTAGGCTGCTGAAAGCATCACAGAGCTGTTGGAGCCTGTCACTGGGGTAGTCTTAGCAAGGAGGGCCAGTCGTTGGACAGTTTAACAGCAATGATAAACCAATTACTAGAAGCCTTTACATCTATGGCACCTTCCCCCTGTGTTCTCCAAAGCCCACCAAGTCTCCCCCAAACACCAGCACAGTGAGGAGGGAGTGGCAGCGAGCACAGAGCACAAATAAAGGGAATGCTAAAGCTGGGCCACATAACCCTGCTTGATGTGCGGTCTCCTCTGATATCACAAACTTTTTCTATTAGGAAAAAGAAGCCAGAAGCCTTTGCCTACCAAAAAAGAATCTTTGATCTAAGTCTTTTATGTTTCTCTTTCCCCCAGCACCACCACCAACCCCCCCCCACCCCTGCTGAAAGGAGCCATGCCAGCATTATAGAAATAGCATCTGCAAAACAATTTGCAAGCGGGTGTTGAATACATCTTGCTTTTCAAAAAGCAAACCCTTCACATAATGTCATGTGGCAATTTTTGTGATGTTGTGTTTTTTTAATGGCCTATGTGTAGAAGATAGACGTCAAAGGCATCAACCCAAAAAACAACTGTAAATATTTGCCTTGAGAAAGCATGTGGTATATCCTGCGATTCTTGGCTCAGCCTCTTAATCTGGAGGCAGCTTAATTAGTTGTTAGTGGACTAAAGCAAAGAGAATCTTTTTTAAAATAAATTAAATAAACAATATGGGGCCCTATTTTTATGAGGTGCTATAGTCCACAGTGGCTTTTGTACAATCTAAGGATGCTACTCACTTTGAAAACCCTGAACTCGTGGTCGGAAAGTTAAAATTTTAGCTAAGTTCCTGGCACTGTGTAAAATTGCCTGGTTATGGGTTTTCAGAAACAATTGGCAATGCACAGTGCCCTAGTTCTATATTTATTTTCCTGAATATGTGGCCATAGATTCAGAAATACAGAATTTTCTCCAGTTCTGCTGCTTGTTGGCCATAAGCAGAGGGTAATGTTAGGGAAGAAGGAGGCAAGCTGAGAGAGTCCTCCTAAAATGGTTCCCTTTTGTGAAAAAGGCCAATGTCTTGATATTTGTTTTCATTCTAACACCATTTTAAAATATACCTAAGGACAGTGAGTGCGCTAGCAACTCCATTGACATCTGTTTCCAAAGAAAAGGCCTATTTTTTTCCAGTGAGCTCTACAAGAGTGAAAAAAGACCTGAGTGTTATTGAGGACAGTTTAATGGGATCTGCATCCAGCATTCAGTCAGGATTTCAATTTCTCTTTTAAAATATTAGACCGTATAAGGAATGTGATAGAAGATAAAATATAAAATGTTGATGGTGTGATGTCATCTGGAATACTGTGTTCAATCTTATTTCAGCAAGCAGTACTTCATAAATAAAGGTGGCTAAGAGATGAGTGACATGTTTAAAATGGCTAAAGGAAATACTTTTTTCAGTGCAACACAAATATCCCATGGAACTCATTATCACAAGATGTTCTCGAAGCCCAAAAAAGTTAGATGTGTATCAGAAATAGCCACAGGTACATTAGACAGGGCAAAGAAAAGAAATTACAGCTCCTCAGGCTCCAAGGCAGAGGACATTACTAACAGATGTGAGGTAGAAAACAAATCTGCTATTGATGGGATCTTCTGCAAGGTCCTCGGATAGCCCAAACACTGGACTGGCCAACATTAGGGAAAAGATGCTTATCTAGTGAGATCATGTTCGATATGCTGAGTTCTGCACTTATACAAAGTAGCACTTTCTTCAGATAAATAACAGGATTAATTTACTGCACTTTGAGCAGCACTGGTTTTTAATTACCTGTGTAATTTTCCTAATTAGGAGCCCAAGACAACTTGCAGCAAGGCAGTTCTGGATTCACTTGTTATTATAGGAGTTTTCCCTCGACCTCACCAGTGATTTACAGTGATACCGCACAGAACAAGCCACTTCTGAGTGTGTGGTTTTTCCTTTCTCTTTTGAAAACAGAGACCATCACCTTAAATCCTAATTTAAGAATTTTCACAGGCAGTTTTGCCTGTGTGGGTAAGGAACTGTAGATCCAAAGGTCATTCCTACTCCCCAGCCCCAGAGGAGTGTTTTGTGGATGCAGTAATACCTTTTTTCCTTTCCATGACTGAAGAGCTCAGCAGCCCCAGCATTAGGTACAGTACTTGGCTGGACAGAAGCAATGCATCATTCTTAGTTAGAAATGAAGCTTTTCTCTGAAAGTTTTCTATAGGGACAGTTGGGCTAAGAAATATTTTAATGTGTGGGAGGGTTTGGATAATAATAAATGACACATTTTTATGCAAAGTAATAGACTATTTACAGCCATGTTGCTCGTGTTGCTATTTGTCTATTGCCATTTTTACTGACCTTACAATTAAAGTAGATGGAATATAAAACAGGGCATAAGTGGTAATTTTTATGATAAGTCTCCTAAGTTTGAAGTGTCAGTGTATGAAAAAAGAAATCAGTGAGCAGAAAACAGGGTGCTTACAACCAAAAAGAATTTGGGTGTTTTATTGCAAGAAGAAATAGGGCGGGTAATTAGAAAGCAGCTATGTGCCCTGAGTGGGACAAAATATTTTGCTGGAATTCGGGAGACCCTGCATTGTTCAGAACATAGAAACTGCACTTTTAGTTGGAATCTACCAACTAAAACTGAATTAGAAATAGACTGCTCCGTTATAACCAGCTGGGAGCTCTGGATTCAATCCATGATGCTGAATTAACTTGTGATCTCAAATCAAACCATGTCATCGATGTCTGTGATAAAACCTTGATAAAGCTGCTTCCTTACTAAACTGCACAGCACCTTTTGAGGAACTCTGCTGTCTGTGGTCAGAGCCGCTGATGTAGAACAGAGCCGCTGAAATCCAGTGGAGTCTGGCTAAACAAGACTCCCGCCTTTCATGCATGCAGCTGAACAAATTGTGACATCGATGGGAATGAGGACACTTCCCATCTGTAGGCAGACAGCAATAGAGGACAATGAGCTTCAGATTTTCCCAATGAAAATACCCCAAAATGCTTTAGACAATCGGAAGCCTTTCTTAGCCAGAAACCTTGCCCAGATACCAGATAGCTTTTAACAAATTGTGATGCTGCCCGTGTGTCCTGGTTTCAGCTATGATGGAGTTAAACTTTTTTTTTTAGCAGTGAATGGAATGCCATGTTTGGGTGTTAGCATGAGAATAGTGCTGATAGCACCCTGATGTTTCCGATTTGTTGCCGGGCAATCAAGTACCTTTCTCAGCTCTGTATACTTCCTTACTAGTGAGAAAGGAGGGGACGTAGCCAGGACAGGTGATCCGAATTGGCCAAAGAGGATATTCCATACCAGTTACGTCATGTTCGGTATAAGGGGGGACTGGGGGGAAGAGGGGGAGACAACGCCAGGACGTGCGGTTTCTGGGGCGGTCGGGTTGTCCGGGACGGGCTCTAAGCTGTGCGGCCTGAGTTGTGTGGTTTGGTGAGAAATTGCATTGTGTATCACCAGTTTCATATATTTTGTGCTTTAAACTTCTGTTATTGTTATATCTAGTTTTCTGTTATTGTTTAGTAAACTATCCTTATCCCAACCTGCGTGGTTCTGGTTTCTAGGTTGTGGTTTCTTTTCCTCCTTTCTTCCTTCCCTTTTCCCCCTCCCCCAACTCTCCTTCCCCCTTCCTTTTAAAAGTACAAGCGACTGTGTGGGGTGCGGCCCTCGGCCGGGGCAAAACCACGACAGTTATTTTGGCGCCCAACGTGGGGCCACGAACGGTTGGGATAACGGTAGATCTGACCCTAACTATCGCAATTAAGATAAGCACTGTTGTTTAAGCAATCTCTGGTCACGATGTTGTGGTATTTATTTACAAGGCTGTGGCAGCAAAACCACCGCATGCTGTATACAATCCTGGCAGGATTCTTTACTCTCTCAGGTCTGTGGCTCCCGTATTTGTTCCCATACTTCATTATAGTGTATTTTATGATATCGGTCTATGATACAATAATATCGATGATCATGAGCTTAAGCTGGTACCTGTATGAGGTTTTGCTGTCCTGTCCATTCTTTGGACAGGGAGGGGTTAATAACAGCAGCCGGTATGGTGGGGGCATTGCTTTCTTTTCCTTTGGGCTAAATACAACAGCTCTTAGGGCAGTTTTTGAAAATCTTCAATATCTCTGGGATATTCAAACTAGCATTTTGCTATTGGTAGGTTTGGTGCAGATGGTTCAGTTTTTGTTATATATCAAGCATAGGTTTATGAATACCACTGAAGAGCTTTCTCCGAGACAGAATAATCACGAGTGGCAGGGCATGTGGCAAAGTATGGGCGAGTACCTAGGTACTTTCTCACGCCCGATGGTTTGGAATTTCACTCCTGAACAGCTACAAGACCCCGATCAAGTGACTGCATACCTAAGGAAAAATTGCTGTAGGTTTCCCAGAGATGGACACCTTACTGCACTGTGCTGGGCTCTGGCCACTATTTATCAAACACTGCTTGATAGCAGGCAGCACTGTCAGCACTGTCAGGGAGAAGGGAAAGGAAACAGACTGGCAGATACTATAGCTGCTGCAACCACTGGGGCTGACACTGCAGCTACTGCAACCCCTGTGACCGACACTGCAGCTACTGTAATCTCTACAGCAGACACTGCAGATGATCAGAAAAACCAACCCACACCAGTGTCTGTTGCTCCCGTACAAAAGAGGAAAGGCACAAAGAAATCAGTTCGTATAGTGACGGATAAGGATGATGATCAACCGGGATCATCTCGAGGATATCAGGATGAGGCAGAACCAGAGATTGTTACCCGATCCCTGACTCTGAGTGAGCTGCGTGAGGTTCGAAAAGATTTCACTCGCCACCCAAGTGAGCACATTATCACTTGGTTGCTCCGATGTTGGGATCACGGGGCCAGTAGTTTGGAATTAGAAGGCAGAGAGGCCAAGCAGTTGGGATCCCTAGCTAGAGAAGGAGGAATTGACAAAGCAATTGGGAGGAGGCCGGAAATCCTCAGCCTCTGGAGGCGACTACTGTCAAGTGTGAAGGAAAGATATCCCATAAAGGAATATATTACATGCCAGACACCTAAGTGTAACAGCATAGAGACATCTGTCCAGCACCTGAGAGAATTAGCTGTACGGGAGATAATTTATTATGATCTGGACAATTCACGGCTTCCCGCTGATCCCGATGAAGTCCTATGCACTCCAGATATGTGGCGTAAGGTTGTACGAAGTGCACCAGCAGGGTATACCAATTCACTGGCAGCAATTGACTGGGATGATACGAATCTGCCAACCGTAAATGAGGTGGCCTGCCGACTCCGGAAATACCAAGACAATGTTTCCCTCTCCGTCATTGCAGCAGTAGAGAAACTGGTTCAACGACTTGACAACAATGTGTCCAACTCCCAACCCGTATGGAGCAATGTTGCAGCTACTGAGAGAAAGCGTCCATCGTTCCAAGAGGGAGAATACACACCACGACGTACATTGTGGTTTTACCTGCTTGATCATGGAGAGGACATGAGGAAATGGGATATGCAGCCCACCTCAGCCCTTCGAGCACGAGTAAATGAGCTGCGGGGTAAAACATTCCCACAACGAGATTTTGCCAGGAAGAAGGCTGCACCAGTTTCTACTGGGCAGTTCCCTAGACCAACTGGAAGGCCTACCTATATGTCTGATGTGCCTGATCCTTTTGAAGGGACCTCTAAGTCCTTTATGCAACCAGTGGAAAACAAATATGATCAGCAGCAATAGAGGGGCCCTGCCTCCAGCCAGGTGGAGGAGAGGGATAATCGGGTTTATTGGACTGTGTGGATCCGATGGCCTGGCACGTCAGACCCACAAGAGTACAAAGCTCTGGTGGATACTGGTGCCCAGTGTACTCTAATGCCATCGAATCATGAAGGGGTAGAACCTGTTTGTATTTCTGGAGTGACAGGGGGATCCCAACAACTAACTGTGCTAGAGGCTGAGGTGAGCCTAACTGGGAAGGACTGGGAAAAACACCCCATTGTGACTGGTCCAGAAGCTCCGTGCATTTTAGGTATAGATTATCTACGTAGAGGGTATTTTAAAGACCCAAAAGGGTACCGATGGGCTTTTGGAATAGCTGCTTTGGAAACAGAAGAAATTGAACAATTGTGTGCCTTGCCTGGACTCTCGGAGGATTCTGCTGTTGTGGGGTTGTTGAAGGGTGAAGAACAGCAAGTGCCAGTTGCTACGATGACGGTGCACAGACGACAATACCGTACTAACCGAGATTCCCTGATTCCCATCCATAAGCTAATTCGTCAACTGGAGGATCAGGGAGTGATCAGCCGAACCCACTCACCCTTTAATAGTCCCATATGGCCAGTGAGGAAGTCCAATGGAGAGTGGAGGCTGACAGTAGATTATCGTGGCCTAAATGAAGTCACTCCAGGTATGAGTGCTGCTGTGCCAGACATGTTAGAGCTCCAGTATGAATTGGAATCGAAGGCAGCCAAGTGGTACGCCACAATCGACATTGCGAATGCTTTCTTCTCGATCCCACTGGCGCCAGAGTGCAGGCCACAGTTTGCTTTCACTTGGAGAGGCATCCAATACACGTGGAATCGTCTGCCCCAGGGGTGGAAACATAGCCCCACCATCTGCCATGGACTAATCCAGAATACACTGGAAAAGGGTGAAGCACCAGAGCACCTGCAGTATATCGATGACATCATTGTATGGGGCAACACAGCAGAGGAAGTTTTTGAAAAAGGAAACAGGGTAATTAAAATCCTTTTAGAAGCCGGTTTTGCTATAAAACGAAGTAAAGTCAAGGGGCCTACGCGAGAAATCCAGTTTTTAGGAATAAAATGGCAGGATGGGCGTCGTCACATCCCAATGGACATTATTAATAAAATAGCAGCTATGTCTCCACCAAGCAACAAAAAGGAAACACAAGCTTTCTTAGGTGTTATAGGTTTTTGGCGAATGCATGTCCCAAACTACAGTCTCATTGTGAGCCCACTCTACCATGTAACTCGAAAGAAGAATGATTTCCAATGGGGCCCTGAGCAACAGCAAGCCTTTGAGCAGATCAAACGCGAGATAGTCCATGCAGTGGCCCTTGGGCCTGTCCGGACAGGGACAGATATTAAAAATGTGCTCTACACTGCAGCTGGGGAGAACGGCCCGACCTGGAGTCTCTGGCAGAAAGCACAAGGGGAGACTCGAGGTCGACCGCTGGGGTTTTGGAGTCGGGCCTACAAAGGATCCGAGGCCAATTATACTCCAACAGAAAAGGAAGTACTGGCCGCCTACGAAGGGGTTCGAGCCGCCTCAGAAGTGATTGGAACTGAAGCCCAGCTCCTCCTGGCACCCCGACTGCCGGTGCTGGGCTGGATGTTCAAAGGAAAGGTTCCTTCTACACACCATGCCACTGATGCTACGTGGAGCAAGTGGGTTGCACTAATTACACAGCGGGCTCGAATAGGAAACCCCAATCGCCCAGGAATTGTGGAGGTGATCACAGACTGGCCAGAAGGCAAAGATTTTGGGATGTCACCAGAGGATGAGGAGGTAACACGCGCTGAAGAAGCCCCACCCTACAACGAACTGCCAGAGAATGAGAAGCGATATGCCCTGTTCACTGATGGGTCTTGTCGCATTGTGGGTAAGCATCGGAGATGGAAAGCCGCTGTATGGAATCCTATAAGAAGAGTAGCAGAAGCCACTGAAGGAAAAGGTGAATCAAGCCAGTTCGCTGAGGTGAAGGCCATCCAGTTAGCCCTGGACATTGCTGAGAGAGAAAAGTGGCCAAGGCTCTACCTTTATACTGATTCATGGATGGTGGCAAATGCCCTGTGGGGGTGGTTGCAGCAGTGGAAAAAGAACAACTGGCAGCGTAGAGGCAAACCTATATGGGCTGATGACTTATGGCAAGATATCTCTGCTCGGTTAGAGAAACTTGTTGTAAAGGTACGTCATGTCGACGCCCATGTACCTAAGAGTCGGGCCATGGAGGAACATGAAAACAACCATCAGGTAGATAAGGCTGCTAGGATTAAAGTGGCTCAGGTAGATCTAGACTGGCAACGTAAGGGTGAATTATTCATGGCTCGATGGTCTCATGATACCTCGGGTCATCAAGGGAGAGATGCAACATATAGATGGGCTCGGGATCGAGGGGTGGACTTGACCATGGACGCCATCGCACAAGTTGTCCACGAATGTGAGACATGTGCTGCAATCAAGCAAGCTAAGCGGTTAAAGCCCCTTTGGTATGGAGGACGGTGGATGAAATATAAATATGGGGAGGCTTGGCAGATTGATTACATCACCCTCCCACAAACCCGCCATGGCAAACGTTATGTGCTTACAATGGTGGAGGCAACTACCGGCTGGCTAGAAACATATCCCGTACCCCATGCCACTGCTCGAAATACAATTCTGGGCCTTGAAAGGCAAGTCCTCTGGCGACATGGTACTCCAGAAAGAATCGAGTCAGACAATGGGACTCATTTCCGAAACACTCTTATAGACACCTGGGCCAAAGAGCATGGCATTGAGTGGGTGTACCACATTCCTTACCATGCACCGGCCTCTGGGAAAATTGAACGATATAATGGACTTTTAAAAACTACACTGAAAGCAATGTGTGGTGGGACATTCAAGCATTGGGATATACATTTGGCCCAAGCCACGTGGTTAGTTAACACTAGGGGATCTACCAATCGGGCTGGCCCTGCCCAGTCAAAATTTCCACGTACTGTAGAGGGAGACAGAGTGCCAGTAGTGCATATGAAGAGTGTATTGGGAAAGAGAGTTTGGGTCATTCCTGCTTCAGGCAAAGGTAAACCCATGTCTGGAATTGTTTTTGCTCAAGGACCTGGCTGTACTTGGTGGGTAATGCAGAGGGATGGAGAAGTTCGATGTGTACCTCAAGGGGATTTGATTTTGGGTGAGAATAGCCAATATAATTAATAAAGTAGAAATTGTAATAATTGCCAAATAACCCATTATTGTATATTTCATTATTGTTATGATTGCTGTATGTTGTACCATAGCATTATAGCTGGAGTCATACAAGCTAATGAAGAATGAGTGCCATGATGATGGAACTAAAGCCTGGCCTCTCAAGAACTTTTTGCTCCCGTTGAAAATAAACTCTGACCCACAGACTATGAGCATGGACCATGCCAGGTGTATCAGTCAAGAGCCTGAGATGCAGCATGCAACGAGCCAATGGAACATACAACTATCCTGAGAAACTGTTACGACAAATGGAGCCTGAAAATCATGAACTAAATGAACTCAACAACTTCAGAGGGATGATTCACAGACTGAGGGAATAAGATCTGTATGCACGTATGTGTGCATACATGTGTACATACATATATGGGTGTGTGAAACACGAAACTGGTTGTACCCAAAGAAAATTGTTGGATCTGGTCATGACGTAAATGGTATGGAATAAGGGGTGGATAATGTCCTGGTTTCAGCTATGATGGAGTTAAACTTTTTTTTTTAGCAGTGAATGGAATGCCATGTTTGGGTGTTAGCATGAGAATAGTGCTGATAGCACCCTGATGTTTCCGATTTGTTGCCGGGCAATCAAGTACCTTTCTCAGCTCTGTATACTTCCTTACTAGTGAGAAAGGAGGGGACGTAGCCAGGACAGGTGATCCGAATTGGCCAAAGAGGATATTCCATACCAGTTACGTCATGTTCGGTATAAGGGGGGACTGGGGGGAAGAGGGGGAGACAACGCCAGGACGTGCGGTTTCTGGGGCGGTCGGGTTGTCCGGGACGGGCTCTAAGCTGTGCGGCCTGAGTTGTGTGGTTTGGTGAGAAATTGCATTGTGTATCACCAGTTTCATATATTTTGTGCTTTAAACTTCTGTTATTGTTATATCTAGTTTTCTGTTATTGTTTAGTAAACTATCCTTATCCCAACCTGCGTGGTTCTGGTTTCTAGGTTGTGGTTTCTTTTCCTCCTTTCTTCCTTCCCTTTTCCCCCTCCCCCAACTCTCCTTCCCCCTTCCTTTTAAAAGTACAAGCGACTGTGTGGGGTGCGGCCCTCGGCCGGGGCAAAACCACGACACCGTGCTACAGCTGTTGACACATACCCTACACATTTTTACTGTAAGTCATCGCTTGAGGTGGTTTGGTGTGTAAGCTCTCCAAATGAGTCATTAAGATGCCATGCTGATTACAAGAAAAAAAAGAAAGATAAAAAAATGTTGAATCTCTCTAAATAGTTTCACACTGAAATAAATCTGCATGGATTTCTACCTCCAGTAGAGCCAAAGGAGTGGAGCAATCCACATGAAAGAATTTTAAACCACATAGAGGGAGCTCCCCACACACTCCTCTACCCGAGATGTCCTTCTGCTTGGTCAACAGAAACAACAACAACAACAACATCAATAATACCAAATTACTTTAGTCGATTCAGATAAAATTTTCACCATAGAGCCACATGTCGTGAGCACTTCCACCCCTGTGTGAGCATCCGTGCACCGGAACATGTAACTGCCCAGTGGGAGAAGCAGTCAAACGTGTATCTGAAGGGAGGGGTAGCTGAGGGTTGGGGTGGCACCTCAGAACAAGAGTATTCGGCAACTTCATCCCTGGATTATGGCAGGTTTCTTTTTATGTGCTCACTGAGCTGCCCATTGGGGCTGGGGCCAAGCAGGGCCTCTCAAACACAGCCTGCCTCACGGCCTGCCTCATGGCCTGGTGCACCTATGCGGGCTCTGGTAGGCAGGTGCAGCTCTGTTGATGAGTTTTAGTACCAAATAACAGCCCAGGACATGTTGGAGACTGTTTCATGCTGTCATGTGGGGGTGTATTGGATATACCAGGGGAATGACCGGTGCGTTAAGTCCCAGGTGAAGGGGTTACTGAGCAGGTTCAGTACACCCAGATCTGATGCAATTTCTTTGATTTCATCAAAGCCATAACAGAGTCAGGTGCTGTCATGAGTGAAGAAAACCTATGTATATCTCAGGTCTCTGTTACATGCCTCAGATATTCGGTTTTAGTTTCTGCTATCCCAGCATGGAAGTGTTTCCTTGCTTATCCCAAAACCTTTCCTTGCTGATCCTTCTTCTAACTGCAAAGAGCATTCACAAGCAGCAGCACACGTTGTTTATGGAGCAGGCTTTTTGGTTTTTTGCTAAAGGAGGTATTCCTGAAAATATGCAAACCAAAGGATCACCCTTTTAGAACCAGTGCCAAAAGAAAAGAAGAAATCACTTGAGTGAAGTTCAGGATGAACGAAGCAGAGCTCTGGGTTGAGGCCCTTCACTTCCTGATCCTGCGCTGACCCACATTGTGTGTGCACAGCAAATATTTAGCTTTACGTGATTCAGGTATGTGAAAACTGATGAGCACTGTGCTGCATCTACACTGGGAGGGGGGAAAAAAAGAAAAGGAAAAAAAAGGAAGAGAAAGCAGATCTGCGTGTGCCAATAGTATTGCACAGCACAACTGGCCAAACGTCTCCCAACGCCTGCGCTGGGCTTTTGTCTTGCTGTGCTTACATGCAGTAATGGCCAAAAAGAAAGCAGGGGGTGTTAGGGCCTTTGCCTTTTCCCTTCTTTTTTGGGGGTGTGTTTGGTTTTTCTGTGGTGTGCATGTCAGCAGTTTACATTTCATGGCTCCATACGTCATTTTCCCAAGCTAACAGAGAACCATGCCCAGCGTTCTTGTTACCGAAGTCTGAGGTTTCCACAGAAGTTTAAAACCACAGAAGGACATTTTAGTGTGCTGGTAAAATATAGGTCGTCTCATTGCTTCATATAAATAAACAAACTGTAATATTATATGAAAATCTAGATGTACGAAGGGCATAGTGCACTGAAACGCCTTTCAGCAGAACTGTAGTCCTGTACCAAGTTGCCAACGTGGTTTACAGAACCAAATGCCCCAGGTATTGCCCCAACCCCACCAAACATTGCTCCAGGTATTGCCCAACACCACCAAACATTGCTCCAGGTATTGCCCCAACCCCACCAGACGTTCCCGAGGAGCAGAGCACTGCATAAGCATGCTGCTGTGTGCGGAACAAAGCAAGAAGGGTCCCATCAGGACTGTCCTGCCCGCACCCCTGGAAAGCCAGCCGGTATTTGCACCCCTGGGCAGCTGCTGCTTCTGCAGGATCAGGGCATGGCTGGGTGAGTTTGGTACTTTCATAAATGCTTGGTTGCTCCTCTGGTAGTTCCTGGGCTTGCCAGGCCCTGAGGGACACAGTGTGACATGCTGTATCTGCCTAGGTCCTACCGCTGGGTGGGGGCTGGGGTTGCTGGGCTGGGGGTCGCTGGGCTGGGGGTCCCTGGGCTGGGGGTCCTGGTGAAGTAGAGCCTGTGTTACTGAGAGTGCTTATGGTAGGTGTGCTGTAGCCCTCTCGATAGGCTCAGAAATTCACCTGCTCCTTCAAATCTTTTAAAGATGTTACAGCTTTGGAAAAGACGGGCTTGCTCAGCAGTTCTGGGCTTGGAGTCAGTTGTTATGATGAGCACATGGCATCATCAGGGCCCCTGTGAGTAGAGAATATTAATGTCTCCCTCCTAACCTTTTGGGCTGAGTTTTAGATTTTACATTGTGTCTTGCTCAGTGCTTCTAATCAGACGCCACATCCCATTGCTGCTTTTGACAATTCGCAGTCCCTTAGATTTAAAATGTTACATAAAATAATTTGATTTGTTAATAAGTTGCTGGAGGGGTTGAGGTTTGGGTTACATTTCTCCTCCCTGGGAATGGCGTTTATCAACTCCCCGTGAGCTGTCACCACCTCCCAGGACCCCCATCCGCAAGGGGGTGTTAATATATAAATAATATTTACATTTATATTAACATTTATGTTAACATATATTTATATTTATATTGCACCTATTGCCAGCTGCTCCAGTGAGTGCAGAGGCTCAGCCGCTGCCCTGAGCCACCAAGCATCAGCACCGAAAGCTTTGGTAGTACAAACTGCCCCTGCATGGGGGGGAGGGGGCTGTCAGGGGGGAAGCAGCAAAATAAAAATAAAATAAGGGGAAACAAACAAACAAAACCAACCAACCAACCAAAAAAAGCCAAGGCAGCTCTGCTTTCTTCCAGGAAATAGGAAATAGGAGAATGGCAGTTCCTTAATTGCTTGTTTGTCTATTTATTTCCTTGAGGGGAAGAAGCTGTCAGGAATGAATTCTTATAAAAACCTTGTGAGCAAACATGCATCTTATCATCTGCGATGTGATAGGAAGAGAACAAAAAAAGCCATTGGGAGAATCATTAAACCCCACCGAGCCTAATTGCTTCGTGTGGCTTGAGAAAGCATCCAACATCCTCACCTTTATGGGCAGCTGGTGTGGGGAACCTGGAACTTCTTCTAGAAGGTGGGCTGGGTTTGGGCTGGGTTCTTGGGTTTGTTATTTATTTTTTTAATCACACCTGAGAATAAATGTTTTAAAGCCTCTGGAGTAAATTACTCTCCCAGAAGCAGCAGAATAAATCCACAGTGAGCGTGGTGCAGACTCCTCCAGTTTGGGGTTGTGGCTTCCCAGCTCTGTTTGGGGACTTTGTGTTCAACTAATAAATAATAGTGGGATGACATTTGGCCTTAAATATGTATTTAAATGAGTCACCTTGAATGAACTGGACTGCTCTCGCTCAGGAGGAAGGAACATTTAAGGAGATGTTTTCCAGCATGGCTTGGGCAAGGCTTTCTTGTCAGAACTGTAATTTATGGGCACAAACCTGAGTAGCCTGAGCCTGGCTTTATCTGATCTCTATGCACAGTCCTCAGGGGGACAAAAGTGACTATTCAGGTTTTTGCTTGTACGGAGAAGAGGTCTGAAAAAGAACAGTATGAGAGCAGGAGAGCAGGCACTGCTGGGGTGGGGTTTGGGGTGGTTTGTGTTTAAAATTCTGGTTTTCTGGCAAAAGACACTACTGAAACAGAAGATTTTCATAACGGGGGGGACTTCCTGGCGAGTGCCCACAGATGGACCATCACTGCCCGCAGGCAACTCGCTTGGCCGCAGTGGATGAGGCTAATGGGGGCTTTCCTTTGCTTTCAGGAGGCAAAACTAAACTCCTTCCCATGAGCCTGGCTACCTGGCTGGGTCTACAGTACCTCTGCAGACCCTCACAATGTCCTTATTTAATAACACAAGGTTATTAGGTGGCATCCAGGTCTGGGCAATGCAATGGCATCACTTTTTAACAGTTCATCTGTGGCCCTTTGGCGATACTGCCTCAGTACGGGCAGACTGAGCCATGCATGCCTAGGAGACAGAGGTTTGGTTTTCATAATTGCCAAAACCAAGAATTGCCAGAAAGATGTTTGAGAGACTCCCTTCTCTCTCTCCTTTTACTTTGCTCAGCCAGGAGGGATCACAGCTGGGATGTTTTCATGTTGCCACTGGATTAGCAACAGCCACCATTTCACGGCAATCCCAGCTTTAGAACCAAATGGTGGCACAAAGGGCTCTGCTCATCACTCATTCCCCAGCTGTCTTCTTGCCTTTGCCACCCTCCTCCAATAAAACCTTTCACTTACAGAAATTTAAAAAAAAAAAAAGAAAAAAAAAAGGGGCTAAAGGGTTTAATCCCCCTGTGCCTGCAGCATCAGCCCCACAGGTTAATACACACTCCAATAGTTAAAATCAAAGAAACAGCCCTTCGGACAATGGGGCCCTTAAAAAAAAATCCTATACATCGATTTATAAGCCATCTAATCTCAAAAATCCTTATTACCTATCGTGTTACTTTAAATCATGGACATGAAGGAACGGGAGTCTTGGCATTCAATTATCCCTCTTGCTTTAACAAGGTGTGTATAATAAATGAGCAGTTCCTAATTGACTGCAATGCAATCTGACACTACCGGAGTAGGAGGAAGTGGGAGCCAGAAAGAAAGAAGACGTGCAGCTTAAAGACGTTAGCACAGTTATTTGTAACATGAGATACTATTTTATGACATTTAATCGGTATTTGATTAAACAATGTTCAGTGAAAAAAAATATTTACAAGCAATGTTTTGCAAGTAATTATGTTTTACAGGTTTTTGCATTGTCACGGATCATGTATCGTTGGTTAAAGGGTAAAATTCTCTAGATTTTAGCAGTCATTGCTAAAGAAGTGTCCTTTAAAATGCAATTTCCTGGTTTATGGGTTTCTCTCTTTAAAGTGGACTTTATAAAAACAGATAATGCAATAATAAGATCCCTGCTCGTAAATATTTTATCTGGGCAATCGATGATGCAGAAACATCTTCAGCCAGTATCTCTGCGTTCAGATGGATTTAGTTAATCTCTGTAAGGTGTTTAGGAGACATCAGAAGAAACATTTGTCGGTCTAGTTGCGCCGAACCAGGTGATGCCATTTTTGGGCAGCAGTTTTAGTGTGAACATAAACCCTTCGGGCAGGCGGTGGTTTTATGGCAGCTTTAAGCTGGCACAAATCCTCCCCATATTCACGTCTGTCTGTGCCAGGTCATCTCCCTGCTCTGGCATCCACGTGAGCACGAGGAGAGAGGAATGGGGGGAGGTGGTTCGGCCATGATATGGCCATGGCATGGCGATGGTGCAGCCCAGACCCTGGGTGGCTTCACCTGGTGCAGCGGCAGCAGCAGGATCCACACTTCGCTGCTCCCCCCAGGCGCTCAAAGAGGCAGCACCAGCTTTTCCCTCTTCTTGCAGAGGAATGAGGTAGAGGTGAGGACCAACACCAAGGCTGCTTGAAGAATACGTTTGACCCTCAGTGACAGAGCACTGCTTGGTACAGAAAACCGTTGTCAGAGCTGAGTGGTAGTCAGGGGGGAGCACAGTGTGCCCAGCAAGCTGCCCCATTCCCGCACCACGAGCATCCCAAGGGCCCTTTCCCAAGGAGCCAGACACAGCTTGAGTTAATAGCACTGATACAGCTAAAGCTTCCTGAACTCCACTCCAGTGATTTATCTGTTAAACCTTGCTACTTCCTACTAGCTACTTCCTACTAGCCGCGACACGCAGTGTGCAAGGGGGGAGGGTGTGTGTGCGCATGCGCTTGTGTTCCAATTACAGCTGCTCCCTCCTTTGGCGTAGTAAGTCTTGAGCCAAAAAAACTCCCAGGAGAGGTAGTTCGCCTGCGTTGATCTGCTTTTAAAAATGGGTTTGCTAACTGGCCTTACCACAGATATTTTGGAAACCGGTGTCATTCTCAGTTAGAACAGGCAGCTTTGCCGTTCTCCTCCACCCGCAACTAATTTCCTAGCAAGGCAACTTCAAATATATCTTTCAGCCGCTGCCCTCAGCAGGGCTGGGACAGGAGCCAGAGTGCAGTAATTCTTATCAAGAGATCACTTTAAAACTTCAACCACAGGAGTAAGGTGTTACAGGTTCTTAGATCTAATAAAGAATGTACTTCCATCCCCTAACTTGAGCAAAACCAGGCTTGTCACTGCTCAGGGAAAGCGGAATGGCACGGGAGCGGAGCGGCGTTGCTCGCAGGATGCATAATGGGCTCTGTCAGCTCTTTCAATCATTTAGGTATGATTTGCATCAGCGTTTACAGCTGCTGACTATTTACAGTTACACAGCTATTATGTCTTCCATCAGCTGCTAAGTGAACAGGTGTTTACCATTGTACAGGCTGGAAAAGAGGATGATGGATGTAAACCAACAGCCCCCATAAGAAAGCCGTCCCGTAAGGCTGCACCGGAGCACGGATATAAATTTAGCTAAGTTGCCTAACGACCTCTAATTTTAATACTGACTTTTGTTTTTCCTTTGTTTTTTTCCCTTGGTGCTGGCAGGGCAGAGGGAGGGGTAGCAGAACAGGGAAACAAATCGGACTGTGGACAACTGTGCTGTGCTGGCTGTGGCAGAGCTGGTCGACAAGGCTCCTCTCATCCTGCCCCAGGCTATGACTTGCTCTGCCTTGGCCAGATATCGTGTGGTTGCTCCCAGTGTGCTTTAATCTTCCTCTTCGCTTACGTGGGGTCCGTTTGGCCTCCTGGGGCCAGGGAACAGCTGTATGTGCAGCTGGGCTTGTGCCTTCTGCCTTTCCAAACCCCCCAGTGCCCTGCTGAGCTTGGACATTGCACCAGGCAACACCACTGCATGGTTTAAGTTCTCCCCCAGCTCTGGCAGGATGAGTAGGGAAGACAGGCAGGCTTGGCCTGAACAAGGGGTCCCCCTTACACTGCGAGGTGCCCGGTAGTCCCCTTGTTTGGGGTGTTTCCCAGTCCCACACCGCACTGTCCCTCAGAAGCGTGCCAGCACCAAACCCCATAGGCTGGAGTGCAACGTGCTGGGACTACCTGTAGCATTCCAATTAATAATGCCAGTGTTAACAAAAAATGGTTAACATTAATTAATCCATGCAGTCATGGATCAGGATACCGAGCTAGCCACTTAAAAAGCAAAATGGGGAAGGTGAGTCCTTTCCCCCAGGACCCACCCCAGCCAACACTAGGGACTTTACACCAGGACCACACTCACTTGGGCTGCCCACACCACAGGTTTTCCATCATCCCGAGCTCCCCCTGCACAGCCGTGCTCAGCTGGCTGCCTGGCTTCCTATGTGAAGAGCGGCCAGTGAGGTTATACTGGGCAGCTTGAAGTCCCCTCTGGGTTTGTACCAAGGGTGTCAGGACCCTATAAATGAGACTTTAGATTTGCATTCAGAAGAGCTAACCACGATATGAGGGCCCAGCTAGCGGGTTTTTTTGGGGGGAAATTTATGCAATAAAAAGCTAGTTGGCTGGTTATGAAGCCAGAAGTCTTTGGTACAGACAAACATTGTATTATAGCTGGTTTTAACTTCAAAAGAGGTTTTGGAATCCATTTTTGTGTTAGTTCTGTGGTAAAACTGTAATCTCTCTTATCAACTCTGTCCCTCCAAAGACATACGTTACACCATCCCTATTTCCTTAAGCACTTTAAACATGTGCTTAGCTTTAGGCACATGGTTCACTGGGTTTTATTAAATAAAAAAGTTCAAAAAAAAAAATTATTGGCATAGTCTTCCCATTTCAGTTCCCAGTGCAGGCACTAATGACAATCTAATGACAATATAGCATGCTCTCAGCCTTAGGTTTGGCTCTCAGTGGGGAACACATATAGCCTTTCTATAAGTGGAAAGTTATATTCTTGAGAGCTGTTTCTGGTGCCAAATTCTCAGGGGCCTGAGCAACTGCAGACCAGAAAACAGGAACAATTTAAGCATCAATTTAATGAAAAGTTGTGATCCTATTTAGTTTTTGTGCCTTTTGAAGCAGGTCTCAGCTCAAACTCTTACAGTTTTACACTGGCATCCCTATACTAAAATAACTTTCTCTTTCTTGTGCTGCTAAATCAACTTTTCTTTTACCTTTTTTTTTTCCTTTTTTATGGCTTTTCTGACAGCCACGAGTGGCCTCTCATATGAAGAACAGTTTCCTTAATTATTTTGCAAGAGCTCGATAGTGTCATTGCCTCTCCCACAATCCGCTGTCCTGGGTAAGGCGGGCCCCACCTTAATTGGATCCCGCTTCTCCCAGGCATCCTGCGTCGGCTCTGAATGAGGAAGACTCTTGATGTCCCAGCAGACCACGCAGCGGACGCCTGACCGCCAGCAAGGGGGAGGGAAGGAGGGGGCTTGGTTTTTTACAGCTGCCACCACAGGGGAGGGTGCTTGCCACCGGGCAGGCAGGACTTGGCATATTCCCATTTTCTCTGTCCCTGACCTTTTGTGGATTATTTTTGTAACTCAGCAGGTTTTATTGCCTTCTGCCACTTTCTCTTAGGTGCATGCACGTGATGTCTTAGCAGTGACATCCTCTGGGCCTGGGAGATTGACTCCTTCACTGTTCTTTGTACCTCAGGGAGGTGGGAAACAACTTCTGCCAGGCTGAGTGGCATGGCATGCCCTGAAACCCGGGCAGGGAACCCACAGGAATGGGCTAGATGGCTGTTGTGGCAGCCTGGTGTCCTGTGCCAGGTACATTCACACTCACTCCTGCTGCCGTGTCATACCAGAGTCCCACCCACAGATTGCGTATGCACCTGAGAGCTGGGTCAGGGCTGGTGGACCAGCTACAGGACCAGCCGTGTTTCAGCAAACCCAAAGCAGCTGAACAGAAGTTACTCTTCCAAACTCTCACCCACGGGGTGAAGAGCCAGCTTGAGAAAATCTAAGTAAACCCTCTTATTTTCTTGTTGGTTTTAATAAAAAAAACAATGACTATGAGGCAACAACAGGGTTGGAATAAAAGGCCCCTCATTGTAACAGGTAGGGCAGACCGATCAATGGCCAACATACCTAAGTACTGATACGATCTGAGATCAATTGATCAGCACTTCACAGAGTGGTCACAAGAATTGTTTCATACCTGTGATGAGATCCAGCACTTCTGCTTTCTCCTCCAGAGCCTGCAGTAGCTATGTCACCATGCTGCACTAACAGAGGACTTTCGGCTCAGAAATAGGTTTTTTCACATCTCCAAAAGGAGGGATGCTCCCAGGCCTGGGATGAAACAAGGAGTTTTTTCAGTGTCGGGTGTTTGTTACTGTGATAAGTCCTGCATTTCTCTAGGCTGTTATCTGGGCATAAAGAACTGCTGGACATCACTTACTGCCATTCCTTCTATATCAGGGTGAGCATGTTCGTACTGTAAACAGCATCATTTACAGTTAAACTTACTAATTAGCCATATAACAGACATACTACCTTTTTTTTTTCCTGAAAATAAATCAGTGAGTGTGTCAGAGGTGCGACAAGGAAGGTCTCAGCTGTGGTATTCAGGAGAATTAATAAAAACAAGCGTAAATATAGCTGAGAATCTGAGTTACTTGATTTCCTTCTGATAACATCCTGCTAGAAAACCTTATTTCCTGCATGCCCCAGGATTCAGCCATTCCACAGAGCAGTTATGCTTAGGTGAGTACGTAGCATGGGCAGGTTTTATAGCTGCTTTGTTTACATATCCTTCTGCACCAGGAACAGTCACCAGGCTGGTGTTTGTCCCCAGTCTGCAGTCCAGGGCACCCTTTCCCCGTGCCTCAATGCTTGCTATTACTCTGTGAATGATTTCCAAAGTGAAAGATCACACCAGCAGCTCAATGGGCGTGCGTAAGGCGTGTGTCAACCCCGTTAATTCATTTCAGGGGATATTTATGTTACTCAGCTCAAGACTTCTCAGCATCGCAGCTTTCTCAATGAAGAGTTCATGCTGCAGCAGCTGTGGTCTGGAGCGTGCTGTGTCACTGGAACGAACACAAACCAGACAATTTCTCTTGTAGGTGTGATTTTCTTAACTGTCTCCTGAAGAAAACGTGCCCCTTTAACATCTAGAACTCCGTAATCCCTAAACTGTGGCGGTGCTTCTGGGGCCAGACCTCTTCAGCCAGGTCATAAGATCTTCTGGAGTGCTGGTTCATCACTGGGACTCACCAGTACGACCCAGCACACGCCACCTAACATCTCACTCTGAATATTTTCTTTTCTGTAGGAATTTTCCAGGCCAATTCTCTGTGATTGCTCATGGGAGCTACGTGTTGTTTACCATATCTTTCTTTGATCCCTTTTTGGCAAAGGAAGTTTGAAAAATAAAAATAAAAATCCCTGTTTCTTGCTGTCTGAAGCAGCCTGCAGATCTGAGCACTCGATTATGATCTGTACAATGCGAATACTCGATTAATAGTTATTGTAACCATTCATAAGGAATTCAAGGCATCTGGTTTGAATAAATATTGCACGGAGATGGATATCTAAATTCAGCCTAATTTTAATCATCCTGGAAATACAGTCTTGAATACAGAACCTAGTAACTGTGGGGATCTGGCTTTGATAGGAATACTTGCTCTGTCTTCTTGAAACTGAGTTTTGCTCCCGATGCCAAAGGATCCAGGCTTTCCCTAGAATTTCCCAGATAATAGAATAGTAAAAATCAGGAAATCTGCATGCAAGCATTAATTCATATGAATCACTGTGGTGTGTGGCTTGGGGACTCTGCAGCTGAGCCTGCCCCCCAACTTCACCAGTGTAAGCCCCACACTCCTGCTACTCTTCCACTGTACCAGGCAAACACTGTGTTAAACTGCTGGATGTGTTCTGCAGGAGGCTGTTCCTTGTTTCCCTTGGGATCTGGATGCCCTGAGCACAGGACAGGCCCCAGCTTGGTCCCTCTGATGGCAGCGCCCGTTCCCTGCCATCACACAGATGTATCCCTGCTGCATGTTAAGAATCCCACCAGTCATTGTAGGGCTTTTTCCTGCATTAGGGGCAGTGCCTCCAGAACTGAGTCCACCGCCTCAGCTGAGGTCCTAATCTTAGTGAAAGGACTTGTCACGCTCCTGTCTGCTTCAGTGGAAGCAGGGTTTCCCTAATGATTGCCATCTCAGGCTCAGTGTGTTTCTTTCTGGGAAGGGAAAGGTTTCTTCCTACTCATTATTCTTGCCTGATTTCCCTCCACCCTCTTTTGCAAGCACAAATCCCTAACAAGATTTCAATTTGCTTCTAGGATCAATCAGTCCACTAATTTGCTTTGTCTTTTTGGAGGTATGGCCACCAATTGAGGATCTAGCTCTTCTGAAGTTCTGCTTTTGGTTTGAGGGCGTTTATTTTTTTTTCCAGGTACATTTTGTTTGCTACTTTCCCTTTTGCTGTTTGCCTATTAATACTGCAGACAGCTCTAACTCATTTCTTATGTGACATGCAACTTCCTTTTTATGGTTGTCAGCTCCTCCTGCTTTGCTTTGCTGTAGGAAGTTGAGCAGCTTCTGCTCTCCGTAAAGCTGGACAGCATTTGAAATATTCCATGGGTGAAGTAAAGCGACAGAAAATCCACGACTGCGTTTTTCATCTTGATAACGTTATTTAACCGTTGGTCTTACCATAAAATATCATTTAATAAAACATCACTGAACACATTTACACACATGGGTTTATCTAAGTTTACACACACGTGTTTATCTGAGTTTTCCCTGACATCCCTGGAGCTGCAGCCAGCCAGCCCAGGCACGGCATCTGTTTACCACGCTGCTGATACGAAAGGTCACGATCTTATTTCTCAGCTTCACATCAAGGCACAAGAGGAATATGTGACCAAGGATTACTCAACACGCAGTGTTCGGTCTGAATAAGCTGATGAAGGGTGTTACGCACAGAGGTTTTGGGAAGCAGTTTGGGTTTGCACAGGACCATTCCTTCCAAACAGGGAGGGAAGACAAAGTGACCTGCAGAGAGAGTCACGAGCTGTGGCACTGTCCCTTGGCTGGGTTAACTGTGCATGGGGAAGCAGGGATCTCTTCTTTAAAATGGGTAGTGTTCCATAGGTAAAAGCGTTTTGGGGCAGGTGCTGGCCCCTCAGCACCCCTGTCAGCCTCCTGCAGGTCACACCGCACTGGGCACTCGCTTGTAAGCGTGTGATAGTGCAACATCACCGACACGATAGGTGGGCACTGCCACACCGGCACAGAGGTAGGGATGCTGAATTACCTCTGCGGTGTGAAGTTTGACAGTGTTTGCGCATTAACTATCTTCAACTTTATCATTTATTGACCCCTCAATACTGGTAAGGTCAGGTCATGGACTGTTTCAGAGCTCACAGCTCTTTGTTCTAGCCCAGGCGCTCAGAGAAGCGAAATCTCCCCGTGTGCAGATGGAGATGCAATTTTCTGAGAAGCCCTGTAACTGGCCAGGCTTGTTCAAAGCTGAGGGACTTTATTGACTTTACTGCTTTGCTTTGCTGTGCAGTTGTACTCAAGTGACTTCATTAAAAAGGAGGGCAGTTACTTAATCATACAATCCAAACCACCGCTGTCACTTGCAGCTTCCTGTTCTATTCTTACTCAGTGAGCTGAGAGCAAATTCTTCTTAAACTTCTCCTTGAGATTTTATCCCAACAACAATCTCCTTATGCTGCAAGGTTTCCTTCCTATCATTCCTATCATTGCCTTAAAGAGAGCGTGTTGGGAAGCTCCGCTTTGTAGTTTGCATTGCTGGCTGGGGAGATGCCACTTTGGACCCGTGCCCGCTTGTAGGGGAGGATGCTGCCAGCCCGTACCCCCATGGCATGTGCCAGAGCCCATTGCCCCTGTTTGGTGTCTGTGGTACAGCAAAGCCAAGGGGCCTGCTGTGCATCCCTCATAACACAGGTTCTGTGCGTGCAGCCTTCCTCGGCAGGGCAGGGGGAGCAAATCCTCCCCTACCCCCCGTGTTAGCAAATAAAACAACGACAGCCGGAGCACTGGGATGTGTGTTGCTGCAGACTGGAACAGATGCTGGTTCCTCCCCATAGAGATGGTATTGAAGGAGGAGCTTGGAGGAGGGCACTGCGGCACCTTTGCTGTTTCCTCTTAATCTGGGAAGTTCCCTTCATACATTAATATTTATTAAGTGGTTAAGCACTAGTACAGCCGTTACATTGGCATGGCCTCCATGCCAGGTATCAGGGTGTCGGGATCTGATGCTCAACTTTTACACAAATCCATGCAGAGGTGACACTGCTTTCCCTCCAGGCACAAGCCTCCATGCAAACCCTCCCTCAAGGAACTGCTTTTCTGAGGAGAATTAATGAACTTCAGTTTCAGATGTGTTTGTGTTACATACATGTATATCCCGCTGATATAACACCAGGCTCAATTCAGATTACCACTCTCTGTGATAACCCCCAATCCTCTTCCCACCCCATCCCTTTTTGTACCCGCCTCTGTGTCTGCTGGCTGGGCAGGGGCACCAGGATTAGGCTGTGGCAGATATGTGCTGATTAGTTACCTGAAGGTGGTTAATTGACTATAGAATTCTACTTGCCTTTCCCTTGGTTTGGATGCCCTCTCCCCCCTTGCCGAATCACCTGTTTGCATAAAAGCCAAAGGATTAATCATCACTGTGATAAATTAATCAAGCAATCAATTAAGGGATCTCAGCAGGGTCTGATATTGTTAGTAAGGGGCAAGCAGGGTGCAAATGGCCTGGTGGTAGGTGCCTTCTTTCTTGGGTGGAGTGCCTGGGTGCTCAAGGGCTTTGGTTGGGCTCAGCGATGCAGAGGCATTTTGGGAGAGGACAATTTCATACCCGATCACTGGTAAGGTAAGAGTTTTTTTACAAGTAGAAACATAGGGAACTGTACCTCTAGTTTTTTTATGTAATAACTTATAGTAAAAAAAAATTAACAAAACATAGAATATGAAAATACACAAAATTATATAATAACATGTTTCAGTGCATAAAATTGTGGAAATGAATGGGCAACAGCTGGGAAAAAAGTGTAATTCTAATATGATGGCGTTTGTAATGAAGCATCCCACCCGTGTGTTCTGAGTGGTCCTACCTTCCTGAGCAGGAGAAGTGTCTCAAGCACATCATTTCCAGCTTCTGCTCTGTGTTGTGCAGCTGCTTTCTACCTGCTGCTTTGCTTTTGGGATGCAGCTGATGGCTCTGTGAGCAGCCAGGCTTTGCTCTCCGCAGCGCTGCTCTGTGTTGCCTTTTATTTACCTCAGCTCTGGCAATTAAAGAGTTATCATGCAATCATCTTGGACTGTTTCGTGTACTTCTAGGGCAGTCTGGCAACAAATGGTGCTCGAGCTCTGCAAAGATAATATTAATTTTATCTTCAAAGAGACATTGTAAATATTTTGGGGGGGGAAAAGTTCAGTGTGCACATGGTTAGGGTGCAGGAGTCCAGGGCAGCCCCCATTTTAGTTAGTTCAGGGCCCTATTAATTGTTCTGTAAGCTTGAGAAAAAAAACCAGAACCTCAGCAAACGCTTTTTCCTAATAAATTGAAGTTATAATTGCTTGTTTTGTAGGTGTTTAAATGTTATGGAGAATACCAGTAAATAGGAGGAGGAGGAGGGAGGGGGTATCTATTTGTAAGATGAGAAAAGGAACCACTGCCTATTGTCTGACCTGAACAGCTCCCTGATTGACTGGGAGAAGGGATATCTCCATGGGAACAGATGAATGTCTGGTTTTCATGTGGAGAAATCCCCAATCGAGCTCACAGTGCCTTCACTAACGTGCTACTCTAAATTGGCTGTTTGCATGCTGCTTCATACCTTTCCCTGAACTGAGTAAGACTTCGTTCAAAGTTACTGTCCCCAAAGTAGAATAGTGAAATAAAAATGGGGGAGAAATAATGATGAAATTAATGGTTTGCCTTTTTTTAAAAAAAATTATTATTTTGTGTTTTTAAGTCACGCGGGCAAAATAATTAAAAGAGCTCAAGCATTTCGTATGGAGCAGCGTGCTACTTTTTGCAGATTTGGGTGATACAGGAGGTATTAACATGCCTCCTCACGACAGAAGAATGTTGCTAGTTTGGGGGAATTTGGAGAACTCCCGAATCTATTGTGTCTAGGGGTTTGCTACAGCCACTCACAATGGTTTGGTTTCCCTCCTAACAGAAGGGAAATATCAGTTGACTTCAATACTGCTGAATCTAAAAATAATTTTAAAAAAGAAAAGAAGATATTAGGGGTAACAAAGGGACCTCAGTTAATGTAACAATAAAAAAAATTTCCATCCAGGTTGGGTGAAGGAGTGATTCCTAAATATTAAAGCCCCAGTGGTCTTATCTGGACCAGCTGCTTATAATGTCTGCGAGGAATGTGGCACATCAAGTGTGTGAACACTGCAGCTATTGTATCCTAACAGGCTGATTGAACCCTGGATAATTGGCATGTAACCTTCTCTATTAATAGTGCAGACAGATATGTGAATTAGCTGAATGCCTCAGACATATGCCATGCATTAACCAAAAGGGCTTACAATTCTCATAACAACTTGGCTAACTATTACACCAGTAATTATTCTTTAGACCTTGATAATATTAGAGAAAAATCAATAAATAATTTGTAGTTTCGGGACAGATTATGAATAATCGGTCGCGCTGTAACATAACCGCCGAAGGTTGGATTCTAGGGAAGATTCAGGGCTGATAGCGTGGCACTTTGATGTTTTTAAAGGGGTCAGAGTGTGATTCTCTGTCTTTGTTTAGCCCTTGTAACTTGAAGGAATCGATAGACATGTGAAATGTTTAGAATAATTTCAGGATTGCCCTTCCTTCAGCTGTACAGGAGATGTACAGTCAGGGCTGATGGCTTTGGAAAGACAATAGATTATTTTCCTTTGTGAAACACCATGTAGAGGGCTATGCTAGATTTAATTATTTGGAGGAGTGGGGGCCGGATTTAATTTTATTTTTTTAGGGGCATTACGTTATCTTACTGTTCCAAACTTCTCACCTTTCCTTTTCAGTAGTTCAAGTAGGATGAAATGGAAAAAAACCCAAAAACCACCTTTTACTTTTTAATTAAGCTATTCTTTGGGGAAGGTGATAGAGCAGATGATTCAACTCTGAGCTATCTTGAAAGAATGCCGTGTTACAACACTTTAAAAGCAGAGAAATAGCAACTCCCGGGCAGAGAATATTTAAATCTGGGAGCCCCTAGAGCTGCATAACCTGTCTGGGAGTGTGTGGTTGGTGTAACAAGCTGCAGCAAACAGAATAACCCGGCAGAGCTATGGGGCTTTTTGTTATCTGAGAACCTTTCGCAAAGGACTTTTTTTTTTTTTTTTTTTTTTCTTAGAAGAACCTTCATACAAATTAGCCGGAAATAATTGGAAGTTTTAGGATAGAAATTCAACTTTAGATGTTCCAGGGCTTGTGAAGATCGTGCTGCTGATTTGCCTAAAGAAATGGAGATGCATGTAGTCTCCTTTGCAAATGCTTTAGTCATTTAAATGCTGCCCTTAGTAATTGCCGTGTCAAGTGGGAATCCAATAAACGCAGACAGAGAAGTACTTTGAGCTGCTACAAACACGACACGAATGCACTTGTTCCCTTCTGAGGTAATTTTATTTACATTTGCCATGTACCACGGAGTTGAGAACAACGTGTTTAGAGGATGTTACAGCAGCAGATCCCCAGCAAAAGCGAGCACCTACTCTCAGGGTATTCCTTGGCATTAATGCATCTCCAGGCAGAGGCCAGAACTTCCTTCTCACCATTGTCTCCTGCACGTGAGCTTCCCATCCCCGGCTTACAAAGACCTTCTTCCACCTCCTGCACTAATTACCTGTCTCTCTCTGAGCATCCTGCCCGTATCTCTTCTCCACCAGCCACAACACAGCGATCAGACCCAGACTCATCATTCACATTTACTATGAACTTCCTTCTTTCAGCCCCCTGCTACAAAATGCCTGCATAATCTCTGCTCTTGCCAGCCTTTCACCCTAACTCACACATGTGCCTAGTGATGTGATTTGCAGCAAGCAGTTGCAACTGCTTGTAATAAGCATCGTGTCTAGACACACATGCAATCAGATCCCTGGTCTGAACCGTGGTGGTTTGGCCTTGTTCATGCCAGCTCAGTGTTTATGAGGAAACTGAGGTAGCATAACTGCTGTAAAACTAACTTGGCAGCAGTGCTATGAAAAGCTGAGGAGCCAGCATGGGAAGGGACTGCAGCACACTCTTCTGTCTGTGCGAATCTTGCTGCTCATCCTTCTCATTTCCTGTCTTCCCAATGGAAAGATAAAGGAAAGTTCCAACTGGCAACACTGCGGCTACATGGTCACCAGAACGAGATGGGACCCAGTGCCCCAGAGCTTGGCTCCTACTTTCGGGAAGAGCCAGTCTTGGTGGTTGCTGCTCATCCCCATGTTGGATGGCTGCAGCGGTGTTGCCTGCCCACTGGGCCTGGAGGCCTGTCTGCAGCTGTTTTACAACCAGCTTGTTTCTGATCAGCAGTTGGACAACAGTAGCAAATCAGCATGGTGGCAGTCTCGCTGCCGTTCCCCTCTGGAGCTTGCGGGACACGTGAGAACAAAGCAAAAGAAGCAGCCCAAATTACTGCACCCTTTGCTCTTGAAAAAGGAGGTCATACCCAGTTTCTGAAGGTGACTTCACAGGGCTTGAATCTCTGCTAAACATGGTAGCTGTGGCCCTGACACATTATTCCAATTCAGTTGATTGCCATCTAGTTCAAAAGGCATTTTATTCTGATTTGTTGGGAAGTCAGAACAATTTGGTACGGTACTTTGCTGGCTCTTGTGACCGGGGGATAATTTTTATATAGAAAAAAATTTCTTTATATCCTGGCAGATTTTGGAGAGTGTCTAGGAAGACCTTAAATTGCACTTGGTTGGACTTGGACAGATTGCTTTCCTGCTGTTTGATACCTGTTTATATTTGCATGAGTCTAAAATCTCATCTATAAAGTGCCCACAAACTCACTTTGTGAGAAATGTATATTAAAATGTACATTCATGTCTGTCCTGCCCACGGGAGGTAACTTTCACCTGCCTCTACACACACAAAGCAGATAACTATATAAGCCTGGATTTATGTGTCTCTCTGCAAAGATGCAGACAGACACACACTGCCTCAGAAGTTCTCCAGCTGGATCCATTTCTCAGGCCTCACTCTTTTCACGGTGGCAGACATGCCACTGTCAGCAGCCAGGAACAGAAGCTCATGGATAGATGACCTTAACTGGGATCAATAAAAAAAGCTTCAGGAGCTTATGAAATAAAAATACTTTTGAAGTAAAATGCAGAATTGGATTTCACAAGGCATCATTACTGGTTGTCACTTCAGGGAGGGGAGGGAGAGACCGATGTGCTGTATTTAACATGTTCACATAGGAACAGGGCTTGAATGAGCCGGGTTCAGAACAAGCTTTAAAGATCCTGCTGCCCATGAGCAAATTACTTCAAAGTCCCCTTGCTTAAGGAAGAGAGAAAAAAGCCAGGTGTAAGCAATAAGCTGGTTGATTTTGTGTGTCGCTGGTGATGGTGGTGTCACACACATACATCGAACTGAGAATTCACTTTGCAGCTCTGGTTTCCCCAGGGTTTCAGGCCCTGTGTCACAGCTGCATGTGGGTTTAAGTGAAGCAGCAGAAGCACCTGCACCTACCCATGGGCACCCATTGCACCTTTGAGTGCTCACAGCCCTGCACCAGGACGGCTCTGAGGGCTGGGTCTGCCCTTGTGCTGCTGCTGTAATGCTTCATGAGTCCTGAGTGGAAAACTCAGCGTGGGGCAGTTTTCTCTAGGTGAGAAGTTGTGTTAGGAGAAGATGTCTGTGCCATCATTTGGTCCTACAACATTAATTATTTCCCAGTTTTGACTGTCCCATTGCATGACCACATTTACTAGGGCTCTTTTCACTCCATTACTAAGTGTATCTTGTCATTCAGGGGTGTGAATGGTTGGTGAGCCTTGACTTCTGCGAGGAGAAGCTTTTACGTTGGAGGTGAGGGCAGGTTTGGCTTCTGCACCTGTACTTTCCATCTGGGAGGGGCTGTTTCTCCAGCCTGGCTTAACCTGACGGGACTCACTGGTTTGAAATGGTTGGAACTTTCTTGGCTGGAGGGTGAGGAAGTGTTTGGCCGAGGGTCTCACATAGCACTGAGCTGCTCAATCAAAAGTTTTGGATGTTTATCCGGCAAAATGGGAAAATATGTTTCTGCTTTGGTCCTTAATGCCCACCCATCATTGCATTTTTCCTCTCCTGAGAGAGATTAGGTGAGGGAAATGGATCTGTCTTTGATTTAGAGTCCGTAAGCAGTGTTTTCTCTCTCTTTAAAGCACTGAGCGATGATTTTCAGCTTTTCTTAATCCTGGGAACACCTAACCTGGGGGGAAAGCAGTCCAAACCTGGAAAAAGTTAAAATAAACTTTGGATGCATCTCCTTTCTGTTTTCCCCTTGCTACTTTCACTTTGCATTCGCATGGAAAGTTTTCTTTGTTTCATTTGGCAACAGCTTTGTGAACTGCAGGCTCCTTGATGTTTGAAAGAGCAGAAGTAGCATGTGGCTAGAGAAAAAACAACCCAATGCTACTGAGACTGCCTGCTTGGGAGATCACAGGATCACAGGGGTTGGAAGGGACCTCGAGAGATCATCGGGTCCAACCCCCCTGCCAAAGCAGCTCCCCAGCTCATATTGCACAGATAGGCGTCCAGACGAGTCTTGAATATCTCCAGAGAAGGAGACTCCACCACCCCCCTGGGCAGCCTGTCCCAGGGCTCTGTCACCCTCACTGGGGAAAAGTTCTTCCGCATGTTGGTGCGGAACTTCCTGTGCCCCAATTTGCAGCCATTGCCCCTTGTTCTGTCCCCACAGACACTGAAAAGGGGCTGGCCAATTCCCCCTGCATCCCATACTTAAGATATTTATAAACATTAATTAGGTCCCCTCTCAGTCTTCTTTTCCCCAGACTGAACAGCCCCAGCTCACTCAGCCTTTCCTCACAGGGGAGATGCTCCAGGCCCTTCATCATCTCCGTAGCCTCCTCTGGACTCTCTCCAGGAGATCCCTGTCTTTTTTATCCCAGGGAGCCCAGAACTGGACACAACACTCCAGGTGGGGCCTGACAAGGGCAGAGTAGAGGGGGAGGATCACCTCCTTTGACCTGCTGGCCACACTCTTCCTGACACATCCCAGGATCCCATTTGCCCCACACCCTTCCTAAAGGTCCACCCTGCTCCAGCCCAGCAGCCTGCTCCTCCAGAGCCTCAAACACCGTTGTGGGAAAGGGATCACTTGGGGCTGGGCCAGCCAGACCTGAGGACCTGCCCTGTGCCCACAGCCACCCTGGGGCTTTGGTTGTGGGTTGTGCAGCAGCAGCAGCAGTTGTCTTCTGCTGTGCTACACGCTGCAGTGGATGTGTGTGCACAAGGACCCCTGTTCCCTTGCAGAGGACCCTCTCACAGGCACAAGCAGCCAGCTGCATGCTGCCTGTGGAGAACAGGACTCCAGGAGAGTCCCTGCTGCCAGGGCTTTAGTAGCGGGGTGAGGGGAGCGAGGGGCTCAGCACCACCAGCCCAAGGCAGGAATAGGGGAACCTTGATGAGCTGTTTTCTACAGGTGGAAAGAGTTATTAATGCAGATCTGGCTTCTGCATTTAATCCAGATGGTTTTAGTTAATAGTGGCTACTGCAATTAACCACAATGCAGAGTAGAAGTTTCAATCCGATGCTGACACGGAATAAATCACATGGTGGCACGAGCTGTGGATCTGCCTCAATTCAGCTAAAACAGGCAGTGAAATCGCAATGGCAGAACACTTGTGCTGCAGGTGGGGACCCTGGGAACTAACCAAAGAGGGGGCTAGGACTTCTGGCCTGGATGGCGCTTGGTGAGCATGGTGTACTGCTTCATGAGGAGGCACCATGTGCGGAATAACCGGTGACTTCAAAGGCTCCTTTCCGGGATGGGGAGCACCATGCTTTGAGCCTCTGGTCTGGATTTCTGTAGGATGGAACATTGCTTGGAAGCAGGCACGGGGCTGGACTCACATGTCAAGTCAGCGTTAGGACATGTGTATGTGCAGAGTGTTAGCACTCAGTTAGCTTAGTGGACAAGAGCTATTTTGTATCCAATTTCCTGCTAAAATAGAGAAACTGCAACAATGAGGGATAATCAAGACCCTGTCTTTGTAATTCAGCATCAAAATCCGAAGGGAGACCAGGAATTCTCACTATTAGCTTCTTAAAGTAGAAATCCCAGTGTTTATGGAGATTAAGAAAGGTATTGATTTGTCACAGGCCACAAGGTTTTCTGTGTGCCTGACTTTTTCTTTAATTCTCTGGGGTTTGACAACATTGACTTAATCTATTTAAGGACCTATGATGTAGGATAAAACATCACCATCTGCCAATGCAAACATTTATAACTTACAAAAACCCCCATCAACTTAAGGCAGTGGGATAGAAAATAAAATCTTCATGTTTCTTTTTAACATGGTGAAAGAAAAAATAATTCAGAGTTCTTCCAAAGCATATACAGGATTAGCTGAGGAGTGAGATCAATGGGTAGAGAGCATCTCCTTGATTGCAAACAGATTTAGGCTTAGGATGAAATGATACAATTTGGTAGGCAACGGGGTGTAGTGTATTTAAACTCTGTGTTTTGATTAAGATGTCTTTGCCAGTAAGTATTGTTGAAATCTGTATTCCACAGACAGACACAAGAGCTGTACTCTCCTCTCTCAAACTGCTCTGACTCACCCTGTCTGTGCCTGCCTCCACACAGACAGTGTGCCAGTAGCGACTTCTTGTACAATGACAAATTCTGAATCACCAGACAGTTTGGTTTCGTCACAGATACGGTTCTGGGATGTGAGACTTGGGACTTGCTCTGGTGCATTTTGGAAACGGCCTTTGGGTGTGCTTTGTGTGACAGCTGCTGCCACAACTCCTGCAAATCCCAACCAGCAAGGTGCTGTCCTGGTCTCTGTTGGCACCAATGCAATGGTCAGGTCACATCTAAGAAGTATTGCTGTGAACTTCATTTATGCGCTCCTGCAGCTGAGAGGTCTGTGCATCTCTCCCAGCCAGCTCTTCAGTGGCTTCTCTTAAGCCCACCTTAACTGGTGGTTTGAGATAAGACCCTGTCCGACCAAGTGTGGGCATGCATCCTTCCTGCTGTGGGGTAGAAATGTCCCACCAAAGCCCCCCCACATATGGAGGGGGCACCTCGCACACCCGTTGGTAACCAACAGCTGGAGGCAGGAACTTCTGAAACTGCTGCAGCTCTATCTGCCTCCAACATCAGCCCACAGCCCATGTCTATATTGCAGCTGAAGGCATGATTGCAGGCTGTGTTGACATATCTAACCCTTGCTTAAATTAACTAATGTAGGTACTGATCAGTGTAAAGCTCTGACACACCGGCTTTGGGCCTTGTAAGGTGGAACCTGACTTGGTGCTGCTGTAGCTGCTTGTTATCTGCTATTTCCCATTGTCTTGCACAGACTAAAATATGCAGCAAGTAAAGTGGAATTTAACATCACACTTAAGCTAGCCTAATGGCTAGCTGGCATGAGAAAAGAGGAGTCTGTTACACTTGTCTAGCTGCTATGCCAGACTGGATGCTTAACCATTAGGTCTAAATGTCTGGATTTTCTAAATCCAGCATCATTTGCACTTTCTGAGTCTCATTTCCACAAAAAAATTCTTCCCAGGCTCCTAGTCTTAGCCCAGCCAATGTAGATGCTGTTCTGGGCCCTGTGAGGAAGTAGAAATTGTTCACATAGATAACCCTGATTAACGTTGTACTCCTTGCTATGAATTAAGTACGTGTGAAGCTTGAGCTGTGCTGAGTTTGTTAGGCATGTAGGTGAAAGAGCAGGGTCCCGTTAAACCTCTAATTGTGCGGCTATTAGTTTTAATAAGAGGAAATGTTTTTGTCAAAAGAAGATGCACTGCAGCATATTCCTTTAGGTCTCTGGTGTAATGATTATTCCATTTTTTCTCTGTTTCTCTCAGCCTACGAGGGCACAGCCTCAAAATCACTGAGGCCAACTGGAGTTTTCTTTTGGTGTGGATTGGGCGTATGGAAAACTGCACAGGAGACCCAAGGAAAGGACAGCATATCCAAAGGAGAGGGTTGTTAATGGCATATGAATGTACAGCCCGGATTTAGCAGTTCACCAGCAGAAGCCTGCAGTATAACTGCAGGGATTCTCAGTACCCTTACTTCCTGAGCATCTTAAACACACAACAAAGCAGGAGGGAAATCGTTCCTGATAATTAACTGGTTAAAATAGGAGTGAAGAAATCTAATATCATCAGAGTTCAGCAGTTATTGAACAGTGTGTAGGCCTCACGCTGATCCTGTGTAAAGAAATTCATTTCAGCTGCAGAAAATAGCCATCTTCTAATTCAGTGCAGGCCCTTGGATGGATGGAGGGATGGATGGATGGCTTGCAGTGACGCTGGGGGGATTCTCGGGGCACAGTCAGATGATGTGTTTGCTTCAGGGGACAAATTTTCTTTAAGGGGTAATTTGGATGATCTGGGTTATGACACAGTCTTATAGACATTTTAATCTATATAAATTAGGGTGGTGAAGTCCGTCCGTGGCAAGAACAGGTGGAGGGGAGGGGGTGAAAAAGGGGTAGGGATGCCTCGCTTTGCTACTGCTGAAGAAAATGTGGCATAACTCTGCCAGATACACCAATGTCAAGGTATTATTTACCCTGGATAAAGGCATTTCTTTATTTGCACTTAAGAGAGCTTTAACATAACATTACTGTATGTAAAATAGAGGTTAGTGTAACACAGTGTAAGCACACAGGCAGCCCTTCCCCTGCACTGTGGAGGAAAAATAATTCTACTGATTATTCAAAAATCTCCAGAGCTGAAGATCCAGCCGTGGCCAGGAGGGGACGTGGGAAGAAGAGGAGTGGGCACACGTGGGCAAGCATCCTCTCCAGTGAATCTTTTGGAAAGTCCTAGGGAAAAAACCCATTATCACCATGGAGTCCATGCAGCCAGACAATAAAAATACATATATGGCTGGGAGCGAGTTGTGGGCTGGGAGAGCAGCGTCACCAGATGAGTGTGTTTCTCACACAGTATATAAAGGCTGCTTTACCCAAATGTTTTTTTAATCAGTCCATTTTTAAACAATGTGAGCTGACAGCAGCCCTTTAATATGCATCACTGAGGCTTTCTGAATTGTAAGTAGAAAGGACGAGTAAGATTTCCCTGAATTTAGGAGCACGGTCTGGAATTTCATAGGTGGGGAGAAAAGGCTGCTTTGCTTTGAAGTTTTCTGCTTTATATGCTAAACAGGGCTGTTGACTGATTTACTGCGATTTCACATTCAGGGGGCGGGGAGAAAAGGAAAGCGGTGACTTTTTGTTGAGTGCGATGAGGAATTATTGACAGATCAGGATAGAGTTCCGCTTGCTTGCAAATTTGCTTTCAAACAAAACAAGTTAACACAAGTGAGGGCTTGTAGCAGCGTGATGCAACATTTAGTACGGACCTGCCACATCTGGCAAACTTAAAACGTTACCTGGGTTTCCACGGGGCTTAGGGAAGGCTGTGTGCTGAGGAAGATGTTTGCAGTTAGCATAAATGTATTTTTTATTTTACTGGAAATGCTTTAGAGTGCCACGCTCTTTCGCTGGTATTAGAAAAGCTCTTTTACCCTATCTTTCTACTGAATGGCTGAGATTCCTGGAATATTTTGTTTCTGCTTGAACATTTACCCAGCCTGATCACGCCTCAGCTTCAGGGATACATCCTCAGGAATAAACCCTTATGTGTGCAGTGAAGGGGACTGCAGCATGCGTGCTGTTCCAAGACCCAAAAACCTTCAAAACACAGAAATTCTGACTAAGGGGTGACCCACTGAATTGTCTTGGGTTACAAATTACATCTTCCCAGCTTTCAGGAGTAAATGCCAGGCGATGTGAAAATACTAAAGCACCTTATAAAGTCTCACACCGGCGTGTGCAATGTTAAGCGTGGTAATAAAACAGTGATATGAGGCTATGAGCAAGAATTCAATAGAGGTTTTCTTTACTGCCTCTGGAGGGAAACTGCCTCCTCTAGAACACTTCTTCCTCGATAGCATGTCATTAGTTACTTCTTTACAGGCTACGGGAAGACCTTTCTTTGAATCTTTATGGAAGGAGGCAGAAAAGAACCCGCTAAATATAGCAGAAGCATCTGAATGCACAGACATGGGGTGTACTCACGTGCAAAATGTGTAACAAAGAGAAACACACCTTATCACATCAAAATATGTTTTGTTAGCATGTGTTTGTGCACTGTAATGGCATTTATATTGGGAAGGAAACGCTTCCCCCTCCTTGGGCAGTAACTGGGACAAATTTCATTAACCCAACTCCCAAAAGTGGCATTTGCTCCCGTCTAGTCCCGCTTAACCAAGCCCTTCTGTGCCTTAGTTTCCTGTCCGTCAATTATACTTGTTGAATTCTCAAGCATATTATTAAGCCATTTATATGTTTTTAAAGCACTTGAATATCTCATAAAAATGATTGCACAAAAGTATATTTATATTAGTACAACTGAATAAAACCAGATCATGCCAGGCACAATTAAATTCTCTTTTTATGTCCCACCATGCAAATCTTCCCATATAGCTTGAAGTTTAACTTTCAAAGCTCAGCTGAGTTTATTCAACTGATTGCTATCTAATCCACCCACCCATCATCCCACACTCCCTCCAAAAATGTTAAAATCCTGCCCAGAGTGATATTTTTATTTTTAAACTTGAATGTCTAAGCATTCCGCACAGATGTGAGAAAACGTGAGCCTTGATCACCACAGAAAACCCACTGGGCAGCCCAGAGTCTTGAGCAAAAACATAGATTTTTTTTTTTTTTCCATTAATAAATTGGCTGGTATCTACCAGTCATTGCTGCAGAAAGCACCTTTGGGTACCTCTTGGTCTTATATCTGTGACTGGCGTACATCACTGCCACACTTTGCTTGCTCACTATGCTGGGAGCAGCGAGTTGCCGTCCTCCCTTTCTTCTCCAGATCTTGCAACATCCTGGGATGTTCCCTCATTTTCAAGAGTGAAAGTGGGGATCACATCCCAGTGTAAAGGGGATTGTATCCCAGTGAAAGCTCATTTGCAGAGATGCCTTTGTATGGGCAATTGTCCATGGGTTAAAATAACTCAAATAGTTCTTTGCCATCTGGCCTGCGCTGAAGCATGGGGCAGAGGGGCTGGGAGGGTACAGGGTGCAGATGCCATTTCATGTTGGTTCACTCTCCACCCAGGTGACTCTCCTGGCTCCCATTCTTCCCTTTACTTCATCAGCTTCCTACTCTGAGTAAAACATTTGGCTCTGTTCTACATGTACTTGTCCAGGTCTGGTGCCCTTTGGCATTTTGCTTGCTCAGTGCAGAAAAAAAGGATTCCCAAAAAAGAAGAAACTTCTTGCTGACAAAAATGTCTGGTCAGGGCTGGCAAGACACTGGTCTTACCCAAACCAGACTTTCCTGGCCATGGAGGAAAGGTCTGACTTTATTCCCGGTGGTGGTCACTCCAGAATCCGTTGGAAGTCTTGCTGTAGACGCTTTCTGCCATGCTGTACAGTACTCACAGTACTCACATCAAGCTGTTTCATAGGAAATATTTTCTTACATCGAGATGGTTAATTCCCTGGGCTGGTGTAAACAAGTATAACTCGTTGGTACTCTGTGAAGCTATGAATATTTATGCCTGCAGAGTATCATCTTATTATTTTTAATCTAACTACATTAATAATAGTAATTAAATATGGTACTCGAGACTATAGCAAGTCTGACCAATTCCATTTGTGAAGATACAGACTCAATATCCGTCAAAGTAAGATGCTGTGTTGATAGAAAACTGCTGCCACATGATATGTGAAGTTTTTGTTATAATTGTATCTTTCTGGGGCATAATCAGAAGAATGTTTATTGAGAGCAGCACAGGCTTGTGTTACAGGGCCATGCCACAGGAGCTGATCAGGTCCAGCCATAAAGAAATTGGTGATTTGGTCTTTCTTGAAAAAAGCAGCACCTTGCAAGATGATCCCAGAGTGCCTGGGAGGCAGACTGGGGCTCCTGAGCACCCCCAACTCTCTTGGGTTTTGTGGTTTGTGAGATCCATCACTCTTGGCTCAGTCTGAGGAAGGAATGATTCCCAAGGTCAACCCAGAAGGAATTCTGTAGGCCAGTGTTCAGTGGAAAATCCTACTGACAAAGCCACGGCAAGTCCTCCTTGGACAAAACACCTATTTTTAATGTGGACGCAGCCACTCTCCGTCATCAGGTCTGTAAAAATCTGACCTATTTTATATGGGAAAGCCTAGTTTGCACAGGGTGGGGAGAAGGAAACCTCTTCCAAACAATCAATGCTTCTGTTATTTGTGGTAACGTTGACTAGGTTATCATTAGCCCCTGGGTCTATCAAAACAAGATTAATCCAAACTGATTGGATACAATTTTCGGATCAGTTCCAATAAACCCAACTGAGGTGTGTCACAGCTTCTAAGACCTCTCTGAACCCCAGGTACCCCTCCTGCGATGCAGACTTGCGTGGTGCTGAGCACCTCTGTCTCCATTAAACCCTCAAGTCTGAGAACATCCGGCCTCCCATGAGTTAATTATGGGGGATTAACAACCTATATGAAAAATAACAGATGCGGCTAACCAGTAAGTTTGCAAGCAGCGATGTGACCGATCAATAGAAGCTCGGTTTAGCAGGTGATTATGCACCAAACATGGCAGGAAGATTACAAAAAAAAAAGCAGCAAAGCACTTCATACTTGAAAACATATTTGCAATGCTGGGAGTATGCAAAACATCCCATAATGACAACAGCACACGAGAACTGTGGAGATAATGTCTCATTCCTGGTACTCTACAAGGTGATTTCCCAAAGGTTTGCTTATTTCCATAGCTGCTTTTCACTCAAACTAGAAGAAAACAGAGCACAGGTAATAAACTGCCTTAAATAGCTACTTTAGTGGTGAAGCATAATTTAAAGTCCTTTTTAAATCTCTATTCTGGAGTGATTAATCTGAGCTGGAAAGGATGGGAAAAAATAAACACTAGGATAAGTAGATATGATATCAGGAGCTGGCTGTGCTTGAAATCTCTCTTGATTCTTGCTGCTAATGCTGGAGACAGACAGGAACTGCAAATAAATAAATACTTTCTGTTAATATTTGCTGAGATTTTTGAACGTGTTCCCTTTGGCTCTGCTCATACCCTGGCTCCCTTTCGCTTTCTGGGAACGTGTGTGCGACTGAGTTGGGGAATGAATGTTTGGAGGAAAAGTTCAAAGTTTCTATAACTGGTAGGGGCCAGTATTTGTGTCAGAGATCTGTGCACTTTAACCCTGACTCAGAAAAGCCATTCCCTCCCAGGCACATCAGGGAAAAGCCTGTCTGTGCCCAAGCCAAAGGGTACTCGGATGGGCACAGGACTTCTCCCGTGCGCGCCTGGGGTTTTAATCCTCCCGCCAAGTCTCGAGCAGTCAATGAAATCAGTCCCTTTGGCTTGTGACAGACTTTGAATGAGGCTCTCAAGATGCAAAGAGGAAAAGGTTCATGTGACTTTGCTCCCGTACTGCAAAGGTTTAAAATTTTGTAAATCTGACCCCACAGGATTACGGCAAAACTATATTTAAGATGATGAAATTGGGATCCTTTTATCATTTTCTCGTCCTGTGAGCCTGTGTGGTTCATGTTTTCCAGCTGCCCAGCTATGAGGGACTAATTTGTCTTGCACTACGCAGGGAAATGGAAAGCTTCAAGTGACCACACAGCTCCTGAAGCCTGTACCCGAGTCACTAACTGCCACATCATTTTGAATAAAATGCAGTGATTTAGCAAAGTAACTGCAGTCTGCATTCCAAATATCAAATGCTGCAGATTAGCATCATTTGGCAAAAATAGGGTGGTTTTTTTCGATGTGAGTTTTCCAAAACACTTCAGTAAATCACATTCAACTAGCAAATCAAAACATGGCAGGAAAACTTGACTCCAAATGGATATTTTGCCAAGAAACAAAGAGTTTAATATGAATTTATGGTTATACTTAATGGATACTCTCTACCCTGCAGATGGGAAAAGCTCCTACATGCAGCCCAGTAAACTCCTGAATTTGATGGCATTTCAGCTTTGCTATTTGCTTGGCGTAGCTAAAATACATGTACCTCGTACATCCTCACCTCCAAGTTCAGCCCTTCTAAGCCAGCCCATAATATGCCCTCATTGTAGCAGGTTTGTGTTCAGAGCAGGACAGTAGTAGCCATGACAAAGGGCACATCTGGGCCTTATGGAGAAAGACCGTGTGGCCATCAAGGCAATATCACCTGTTTTTATACGACCTTATCTGACACACAGACATGAATTGGGAATTTTTGCATAACCCTAAGAACCTGGTTGATGGTGCTTTTTCTAGGAGCCAGACCTAGATATCCAGGAGGCACAGAGCACCCACAGCCTGAACCATTTCCTTTACATGCCTTTGGCTTCAAGGGTGAACATCACAGACACCTGCATGAGTTCCTGTGTTAGAGAATGACCTTGGAAAGGGTGGATAGCCTGTGGGACAGAAACCAGATTAGGTGCAGCTCATCTACACAAGAATCTGGAGTATCCTTGGGTCTGCTTGAGTGCAGATCCAGTGGGACAGTTGGAAAAATCTGGGCGGACTGGAGCATATACTTGCTGATTCAGGAGATCCAATTTAAAAAAATCCTTCCACTCAGGTAGATGCATCTTACATTGCTTTCAGAAGGTCATAAAGTTCCCAATTAAGGTATCTGCTTGTTATAAACTGCACTCAGGTTTTAGGGATGTCCCAAGAGCCCAGAACACGGGCTCTGGCTTGTGGGACCGGACTGTATTGCCACAGGTAGCTCCATCTCCATGATTGCAAAACAACAGAGCAGCCACTAAGTCATTCACCTATTTGTTAAAATCATTAATGAAATGTTTTTCTCTGGAGCAGGAGAAAACAAACAAAACCAAACCAAACAGATACTGGAGAGTCAGTGAGTTTTGGGGCTGTTGTCTATGACTTTTAGAAGGTTTGGGAACAACGGGAGAAAAGAAATTGGGAGAAGCTCACGGATATGGCATAAGAGCACTATGATGTTCTGAAGGTTTATTTGAGAGGATTTAGTCTTTTGTACCTTTATGGCACTGACAGGTTGCATTATTTGCAATTTCCAGACTCCTGAAATTGTAAACTACGATGTGCTTACATTCTGGAATTAGAAAAGACATTTTCACAAATAAATTAAGCAGATTTGAAAAAAATTTTAAAATCTGTTCATTTTGCTAGAGGAATTTGAACAGAAACTGGGCACAATTTCTAAGTCAGAGCATGATACAGAACTTATTTTTGTTTGTATTTCCGCAAAGATGCAACTAGTCGTCATTCACTAACTGACCATTACTCCGGAGCAGAGTGGTGTTACTTTAGCAGCAAGATGAAGGCAGCATTCCTCTCCTGGGGTCCACTTTCTGCTTAGTGTTCTTATCTTTAGGACAAGTGGATAAGGGGGAAGAAGTAGAGCCAGAACATAAGCAATTACAAGGTCCAAATGCTCTGGCTTGCAAATAGTAAGTTAGATCTATTTCGCATGGCAAGAGAGCCTGAATGAGAGGAAACTACATTTTTCTTCATACGAATCATCCTCTTTAGTTCCAATAAAACTTCCATGGAAACTTCAAGGCCATTCTGCAGATCCTGCTCTATTTGTTAAAGGGAGATATGGTTTCAGGTTTGTCTTGGGTTCATGTTGTGCCATGCATGGTTTACAGCAGCAATAAATGCAGTAAGCCCCCTGGTCTGTGCTCTCAGGCACGGGGAACACCCCAAAACGTTGTGTTTCTCAGTACGATGCCAGCTGACTCCCTCCTGTCAGACAGGGACACCAGATACATGAGCTGGAGAGCTCATAATGAAGGTATCAGCTGTGGAAACCCTGCTAGGTTCAGACATGAAACTGGGAAATACACTTCTATCCTGAAGATCCCACTCAGTATCATTGCTTTTAATTACTATATCCACTGACTTTGATGGGGTCTGGTCTGCCCCACGTGCAGCACCAGTGTCCCAGCTTTTGCTGCCACAGCTGCTGCCTTTGGCTAGCATAGCTGCTGTAGTGACAGACCAGTGATGTCACTGCACTGACGGAGGATGCAAGATGGATGCAGTTTCTCCTAGCCAAGCAAGTCTTTGTCTCAGGATGGCTTGCATATTTTTCCCCAGTGGCTTTTAGCAAGAAAAACAGAACATTTCACCAGTAGCCCTTGCTCAGCAGGACTGGGTCTCCTGCAATAAAGTTTTTTAGCTGGATCAAGCATTTTGATTAATATTTATATAGTAAGGGAGGGGAAATAAAAAAAACCCCACACATTCTCAGAGATTTTCTGACTAACTTTGTTTCTGTACAAGGATGGTGGTAAAAATGCTACTGAACTCTGAGCTACATGGAGAGTAATACCAGTCACGAAGCAACTAACTTGGGAGAAAGGATGAATGTTAGTAGGAAAGCAAGGATATTGGTAAAGCCAAACAAAGCAAAAGCCAGATAGTTCTGTTTGTTTCAAAAGAAAAAAAAAATCAAAACAAATTCCAAAGCAAACAACGCTTTTCACTTAAAAAATCCAAAGCAGCACATCAGCATTCTAGCAATTCCTGCCATAGAATGCTTGACTCCTAAACGGCGAATAATTTAGGAGGAAATATTTGAGCTGTGCAAATAAAAGGCATCCAAGAATCTTTGTTTTCCTCTAAAATGCAAGGCAAATAACTTATCTCTTATTAACAAGTTCATCCTTTGTTTCCCCAAGGTGCTTTTGTGTGTTTGCGGGCGCTCTTGGCAAAATTGTTTGGAACAAAAAGTGAGCTGCTTCCCCTCCCGTTGTTTTGCTGCTTTTGCAAGCGTTTATTTTCACCGGGACAAAGCTGGGTTTCCTCTGTGGCAGTGTTGTGCTGCATGAAATGTCCCAACATTCCTATGAATGGAGCTCCCGAAGACAGGCTGTTCTGTTTTGAGCTTGTTATGACAAAAATAGCCAAAAAAAAATAAGAGGCAGCTTGTCAAATTAGGAATTACATGAGGTCAGCAAATTTGGGAACAGCAGTGACTGGAGGAGAGAGAAAGAGAGAGACCTAATTACGAATTGGTGGAGGGAGGGTGGACCGTCCCGAAGCAAACCCGGAGCTGCTTTTGATCTCTGAGCGCAGTGGGGCACTTGGGACCAGGCTCCCACTAATTCTGGTGGCAAATGATGGGGCCTTAATGTGCCTAAAAATAGCACTAATGCTGGCCAACATTCCGGCTTGCCCCTGGAATTACTGCTGCCAGATGCATAAACTGCCTGAATCATGAGGTTTAGCAGCACCCTGAAATCCTGAGCCCTCTTCTGACTGTCTCCATACCTGTCACATTAGAAGTTTCCTTCTGCAGGGTCCAGCTCTGGGAAGGGAACTCAGCCCGTTTGGGAGAGGTTTGGCACTGCAGCACTGTAATTTTACCTCTCGGACCTTTGTCCGGCCTCAGGTGTCACCAGGCACAGGGGTTTCTTCCAACTGGGTCCAGGAACAAGGACAGGTTGTAAAATTCACACACCGCCATACCCAAGTAACCAGTCCAGGAGTGGTTTTGATTTGTGCCAAAGTCTAATATTATTTGTATATGTAATTATAGACAGTAGTAGATAAGTCTAGCGTAGTCTAGGAGACTGCAGCTACAGCAGCATGCCAAAACTCCTGTATTCTGATCTTAAGGCAGTGACTCAGTTTGCTTATCATGTACAATGTGGATAACAACCGCGCTAACCGGCAGCGGCACAGGCAGACGTCAGCAGGCATCAGCTCAGCCCTGGCAGGGGCCAAGGAAGCTGCCGGGAGATGCTCTCCCTCCACCTGTCAATTCTGTTTGATGAATTGCTGGGTTATCTTTCTTTTTTCCCCCCAGCTCCATCTCTCAGTGCCACGATTAACTGTAAAAATTTTACATCCCTAACAAAAAAGGTTATCTGCACTTGTTATTGCAGAGGGAAGTCAAAGCTGAGGCCTCTCTGCAGCCAAACAGAGTGAAGACTAATTAATAATTGCCATATTTTTGCAGACCTTTATGATTCTTAGCCAGGTGGGTGAGGTTAAAGGATGTCCTGACTCCTGAATGCTTGGTAATGGCATTCCTGATTGTTTGAACTGGCGCAGATAGGACGTCGGTCTTATGGCATGCCTCTTTTCGGGGGCCTGTTTGGGTAATTAGAATGAGAAGGTATGATAAACAGTAAATGCCAAATGTACTTGGCAGTGGCTGCTTATAGACACAACCACCCTTTCTCTCATCCCCTAATATCCCTGCTAATAAAAACTCCCTCAGAATAGCAGACAAAACAGGGCCCAACACTGGTTCTTTGTGAATGTTTGCACATCTCTCGCAGGCCACACCGCCCTGAGCCTCGTGCGATGCTGGGGACAAGGAGGTAGCAGGTATCTCAGCAGTAGGATCCTGGGGACATGGAGGTGACAGGTATCTCCGCAGTGCAGCGCCTGCAGCAGGATGCAGCTCAGCTCTAGCACATGTGGCATCTTTGAAGTGCCACACCTGGCAGTGGCGATCATAGTTTCACACACATTTTCAGTCTTGTAGGTAAGAGATGTTCTCACCTTACGTTGTCTCTGATGAGTTAAAAGTCCAACATTCTGACTTGCTAATTTTCAACCTGGGTATGCAAAAATGTTCTGATTTTTTAAAATTAGCAAACTCCCCCCCATTTCTACACTTGAAAGTAAACCACAGAGTTAAGCACTGCCTGAACTCCACTGTAATAACTAAACTAGATAAGCTACCTGGATTTAATCCAGCCTGAACAAAGACAGCACTTCAAGTTGAAACTGAAAGCCAGTATCTAATATATAAGCTGCTAAAGACAGCGATGGATGCAACTTTAACAGAATCACAAAAGTTTAACCATTGTGTGGGGTTTGTGGATTTTAACCTTCTGGTTACTGCAAACAGAAAAAACCCCACAGCATTTTCAAATGGCAGCTGAAGAAGTTTACAAACTGAAGGACACAAATGTGTCTGATCTGGGAAGAAGGAAGTTCTGCTGTCGATGCGTATGTTTTATACAAGAGCCGTTTACTTTATTTGTAAACCCTTCAAAATACTGTCCAAAGTTCATTCTTTGTTCAAGGTAAGAATGTAATTGCACTGCCTGAAATGCGATGTAAGCAATAAAGTTAGGATTCACTAGAGAAAGACAATTTGAAATTAAGAAGCAGCAGTTTAAACAATCTTAATGCCTCTCCTTCCTTCCCTCCTCCTTAATGACTCTCTCTCGTCCCCTTAAGAAATCTTTGAAGTAAGCCAAAAAGCACGAGAGAGTCTGTTTAAAGGTCGTGTATGTGTCTCTGCTCTGCTTCCCCTTGGTGCAATAGGCCTGCCATAATCCCAGGAGAACGGGCTGTTGTTTTACATTTTCACCCAAGTTTCATTTCTGGGGAAGAGACGGCAGCGTCCCAGCTTTACACACAGCCTCTGATACGTGTTTTATGTTGTTAATTTTGCTCTGGTCCAGTGTTTCAGAGCCAAAGCCTGGCAGTGGAAGTTCAGTGGGGGTTTATTTGTAAGGACAGGGTGTACTTGGAGAGAAATAAAATTGGGGAAGTAGGAAGGCGGATTGACTATAGGCACTCCTTCTGCAGAGATAAATGCTTTAGTAATGAATAAATTCTTCAGGCCATAAAAAATCCATTTCTTTCCTTTTGGATTTCAAGTGGAAAGCTCATGCTTTCAATCAGTTAAAATTCAGATACAGAGAGTGACGCCGGTGCGCAGGCAGGCAAAAGCTGTGACGTAGAATGATGGGAGTTAACAGACAGGGTAAAAGAAACAGCATTTCCACTGAGAGGATGGAGATGCAATCTAAAGCACATACTGCTCTTACGAGTTATCCGCCTCAGAACAGCATGCTGCCAGGTTTCAGCCCACTCGTTAAGACGAAGGATCCACTTAATCCCTTCTGCAACTGCAGAACTGAACTAGAAATACAGTTTCTCCGAGCGCTTCTGGGGCTGCTCCACATTAGGCTGCGGTACCAAGGAGTCTGAGGGAGCACAGAGTGCTACCTCCTGCTCCACTCGTGTTCCCCCGTGTTTTACCTGCTTGGGAAGAAGCAAGCTTCTGCAGGGCACTGCAGACCCTCCTCGCCTTGTTTTCAGAGGGGGTGAATACACCAGAGGGGTAGCTGTGGGGGCTTGTCCAGGCTGTCAGCGCAGGGCAGGGATTTCTGGCCCCAGGAGCAGGAACTTGCCATAAGGCAGAGCCCTTGGGCAGCACAGTGGGGACTGCTCTATGGCCCAAAAGCTGAGCTCAGCCTGGACAAGCCGAATGGTCTTGAGAGGACTGAACAGGTATTGAGTCAGTGAATGGACTGCAGGGATGCGAAGCAGTGGGGATGCAAAGCAGCGGCCGGCCTCTCCTGCAGCACCGTTTCCCCTTCCCCAGTTCACTCCTGTGGTTTCCAGGGTCTACCTTAATGAGATTTTTTTATAATTTTTTCTTCTTTAAATATGAGCTGGAAGCAGGTCCGGTATTGCTATTCCCACCAAGGTCAATAGCTAGAGCTATCTGCATGATTAAGGGCCTACTGAAACCACTGGGAGAGACTGGAGAAACCTCAGGAGACATGGCTGATGAGTTCTTGTGTTACCTGGAGCCTTCATCTTTTGGCATTAATGTGAGTAAATGTGTTGAAGTTAGCTGGATGATTGCAGAACAGTGAAGTGGGAGCCATTCCTGCAATAGCTCCATTCCCAGCACTGGAATTGTGTTTAATAATTATATTTTCTCTAATATCTATTGTTTGTAATTAATATTTCTACTTGATGCGAAGAGATAAAACACAGTTCCTCCCAGATCCAGGCCAGCTCCCATCTGCTCTGATTGCTGAATTTACCACACTGTTCCCATCAGAAAATATGTTTTTCCTTAAAACACCCTTCTGAAAGCCAGGGTGGCTCAGAATGAGCTGATGCTGATCTTTGCCTGTGGTTCTGACCAGGTACATGCCCGGCAGTGGTCCAGGCTTGGTCCTCCCTGCTCATCCGTAGGCTCCAAGTGTGCAGAGAAGTCAGTGCGGGGGCTCTGAGCTGCCAGAGACAGGCTGACCGTGCTGGTGGTGGTTATTCAGGCAAAAAGAACCAGCATAGAGCTGTGGGTGAGCATCGTCCCTGACAGACAGCGCATAGGGTGCACATCTGGAAGCTGGGCGCTGCTGGAGGCATCCCACTCGGTCCTTACAGCTGTGCTTGAGAAACCCTCTCAAGCCAAAGGGATCTCAAAGTTTGATCCACACTCATTATCTATAATTTCACCCATGGAATTCCTCTATATCCTGAAGTCCAGGAATTTTAAGCTAACAGTTTACATGTTTAAAGACAAGGCCTTTTGGTTACACACCGCTCGGTAGATGACTATAAATCTAAGCAAATTGCTGAAGACTGAAACTCCAGAAGGCAGGAGGAATGATGCAAACAGAAGGTCCTGTTCTGACTCAGTCACTTACCGACTTGTATTACATTTTTATTGCGGGTCAAAAGTCGACAGAGTATGCAAATTTTTTTTAAAAAAAGGGTTCTTGTTTTGGAAAAATACACCATTTTAGTATTTATAATTGCACACTAAGGGGCTTTTATGCTCAGGCTCATTTATCTTGGATTTTTGCATAATTTGAACTAAAAGTGGCAATATATGTAGAGCTCATTTATTCAAATTATACAGGGTTAGTGTTTTCCCTCTCTTGAACATGGTGTGCATTTTGGGATATGTGCCAGATTCAAGGAGGGAGGAGGAGTATAGAAAGAAGAGACTGGGAAAAGACTAGAGACACACTTACTCCACATGTAAAATGGCTTCCAAACCCTCATGAGGAGTTGAAAGTGTGTGCTCGGTCCCCTTCCCCTTGTATATATATTCTCTACAGAGCTCGATAACTCCAACTGACATTTGCAGCACTACTCATGCTGCCTGAGGAGTATGGAGAATTGCTGCTCTCACCTGCATGGTTTAACAAGAGGAGGCTTCGCTGCGGCCTCAGACACCCAGTCTTCACTTGCCGGGCTTTAAAATGACATATGTCAAACATATTAGCTTTAAGAATTGACTTCCCTCGGCCATGTGCATGGTGTTACAGACTACTCACTGGGCATCTTGTTGTAAATAATGTTGTGAGTAGATCTTATCGTGCATCGCAATCCTGGCAAAACGTGTTTACAGTGTGGTTATTATCCGGTGCACACAGCATTCCATAGTCGGTTTTGCTCTACACTAATGAACCTGGTTCAGGTTGAAGGTATGAAACCCTCACTGAACTAAACCTCCCGCACAGCAGAACGGCTGTGGGGACAGGAGGGTGCGGGGCCTTGGAAGAAGGTGGCCCTGGAGGAAGTCTTTAAGACTTAATTATTCCCCGACATAAGGACTGCAGCTCGTAGTGAAGTTGTTCTGTCCCCTTGCATGATGTCCCCAACCTTCCTACGGTCCCAACTGTCCATGGAGCAAGTCGAAAGGGAAGTATGGGTTTGCCCCGAGGGCTCTGGCAGCTCGAAGCCGGGCTCCACTCCCAGGTGCAAACTGGGTGCAGAACACTTTAATGCACCCAGAGACCTTCACAATCTGCGCTGGAGAAGTGAATTTGCTATGCTCTCCTCTGGTGTGAACCCATGTTCACCCAGTAAGTGTGGCATAATTTTATGCCCATGTGATGATCTGCTTTGAAACCCATAGAAAGCACATCCCATCAGCACGTAAAAGGGGACTTGGGCTTCTGTGGGTGCAACACAGGTTGCACAAACCGAGTCAGATTTGTGACCCCAAATTTCCAAGCCAGGCTTCCGTAAGCAGGCACAGATGCAGCCCAGATGTGAGTAGGGTGTTTGCACATCGTTCCTACTGCCCTTGTCCCCCATCGCTGCGGCTGGTGTGGCTGGGAGATGCGTGCAGAGGGGATGTTCCAGCCAGGTCCATGCACCCTGACCCAGCCATGGCTCAGCCCCCAGAAAGCCCCATCCCTGTCCCCTGCCACAGGCTCCCCGGTACCTCCCATGTCCCACTCCATCCACAGAGACCTGGCCTTATTCAGTCTCACTCCCCTTCCCAGGCCTGTGCTGGCAACTGAATTTTCCTGGAAATACAAAATGTAATTGGCACGACTGTGGGGTTTTTTTAATGCAAATCGGTCATTTCCAAGTTTCCAGCTTGGATTCCTGTTCTACACTTCCAGGTCGTGATCCCAGCTGGGTCAAGGCTCATCTTAGGGAACTGCTGATTTAACCATCCTAAAGTCTATTGCCAAGCTCCAGTGAAGTGCTGTGATTAGCAGGATTTATTTTTCTTTTCTAATAATGCATTTGTTATGGGAAGAACTGAAGTTGATCTTCCATTCCCTAGGAAACAAAGATGCAGTGTTCCTTTTGTAATGAGATGGCCTCAAGGAACGAGTAATAGGGAAAAAGAGAAGGGGAAAGAAGAAAAAAGAAACAGCAGACATCCACTTTTTAAGACATCAAATGCTCAACTGTGCTGTACAGAAACTCTTTTACCAGCCCCTGTGCTGCTTCCAGGACATGCCGTGTTGCTGCCCTGTGGAAATCTGTGGAAAACTCTGGCTGGAAAGTTGCTCTAGTGCTGCTGAAGGGTGAACACCCCATCTCTGCATGTTGTGTTTTGAGCCGTTCTTCCTTCGTGGCTTGAAAAAGCGTGTCACTGCTTCCACATGTAAAATATGAACTCCCAGTGATACTCTTCCCAAATGCTAATGCACAGCTGTGGAGTTTGGATACTCCGGAGCTGACTCACTCTGCAGCACAGCAGATTCACAGGGATCAAGTGGAGGAGGGGCGGTGCAAAATAGCTCTTTCAGGAATTAAAAGAACTCCTAAACCCCAAAGTATTACTATTCCATTACAGTATTTCTTTCATTGAAAAGTTTGGGCTTTAATGACCCCTAATTGATTTTTTTTTTTTTTTGGCTTTGCTTTGTTTCAACATAAAATCTGTGTCACTTCAGCACTGCCTGCCAGTCTTTTGTCTGATGCTACAAACAAATCCAGCCAAACATTAAGATTCATAAGGGGGATGGGGGGGAAGCACAGCTTCTTCAAGCCACATCAAGTATGTTAGAGACAAAACATTTAATTTAAATGGTAGAAACTAACACAAAACAGCTCCAAACCTAGTAAGCAGAGTTAGCTAAGTAGAAACACATGTTCTTTTGACATTTGTTTTCAGACAATTAGAAGCAACTAGTTTCCAGCTAAGATTCTTGTTCATCCCTTTGAGGCTTTGGCTAAGGCATCCATTCAGAATCGCTGCCGAACAGGTGCCGGCTGGGGCAGTGTAGGTAATTACATGCAACTTCGTAGGATGTGAGGCAAACGAGCCAAGTCTGGTCCAGGCACGTACATAACCAGAGATTGGTGAGTCAAGTAAATGAGGAACACAGGATGCTTTCATTTTTATGCCACTTTGACCTCGGCGTGTGTGGTGTTGTGGTGAGTTGTGTGTGCGCTCTGGTCACCCTCATCACACGTGTGTCTCCCACCCGCTCATGGAGCATACAGCCTCTTCCCCCCCTTTGAGGATGCAGCCCCGTGATGCTTTGCAAAGGCAGGAACAGGTTTTTAAATCGGTGTCATTACCTGGTTGGGTTTGGTTGCAACAGTTTTAATGTCAGCCCAGGGAGGATTAACTTGTCAGGAGGCTCTTCCTACCTTGACTTTATTTATTTGCTCTTGGCCAAGAAGTGAATCTGCACATTACTGAAGTCAGGGGCAGGATTTCACATGGGGTGGGTTAGAGAAGCAGCTGAGGTTTTAAAAGGGCAGGGGGGCCTGGCATATGCCCCTGAGCACAGGGATTTGACCTTACCACTGCCTACAACTACCTGAAGGGAGATTGTAGAGAGGTGGGTGATGGTCTCTTCAGCCAGGTGACAGGAGATGGGACAAAGGGAAATGGCCTCAAGCTGCACCAGGGCAGTGTCAGATCAGATGTTAGGAAAAAGTTCTTCACTGAAGGAGTTGTGGGGCTGTGGAACAGGCTGCCCAGGGAGGGGGCTGAGTCACTGATCCTGGATATGTTTAAAAAAAGGGTGGATGAGGTACTTTGGGATATGGGTTAGCATAGGATGGGAATGGTTTGACTTGATGATCTTAAAGGTCTTTTCCAACCCAGTGATTCTGTGATTCTGAGGTGGCGGGGGGACGGAGAGCAGGCCCTTGTGAGTACGTAGGCAGGTAACACTCAGGCTCGTCCTTGGAGATAACCATGAAAGCCCAAAAGAACCAAAATTGCCTCAAAGCTGGTCAGCGGTGTGCACTCCCCTGAAATCTGTTGCCCCAGGAAGAGAGGACCACTGTCTGGCCAAGGCCAGGCCACTTTTCTTGCAAACAAGGGTGAAACTGGATCAAGGAGACCAGGGGAGAGCTGGGAATGATTTGGCCCAGGGAAACATCACTGGGATCATGAGCAGAAATAACCTCAGCACCTCTAAATTTGATGCTCAGGAGAGCTAAGAGCACTGGAAGCACATGCTGCTGCTATCAAGGGATCCCTGTGATTTTCAAGAAATCCAAGTGACCTGTTATTGTTAGCCAGATAATAATGATTTTCTTTTTGTTTGTATAAATAGGCTTACAGTGCTACTGAAGGCCAAGGGTAATCTTCAGACTCTTGCTAATGAGTTAGGAAATGCAGAATCACCACACCCTGCGCTTGATTATTTCAGTCAGACAATGGATTCGTATGTGATGAAGAATGCAGATGGTGTCGTATAACAAACGCTGTATGGATCTAGCCTGTATTGAACGGATATATAGGTGACCTTGACCTTCAGGAAAGACCAACCAAAACCATGTCTCATTATCCTGAAAACCTCAAGATACCATCTCAGCATCTGCGCACGCAGAGCTGGGCTTTCCCCATGTAGCACAGGAACATCGCAGCAGGATGTCAGTCTGTCAGTCTTCCCATCACTGCTGTCCATGAGGCAGGACCCCAGTGGGGTGAGGAGTGAGGGCTGCATCCCTCCTCAATCCCCACGGATGCCACGGCAAACCCAGGCTGCTTCTGCTGTGCAGGGCTCTGCTGTGACTCCATGCCGGGGTGTGTGTGAATCACAATACTAGTCCAGACTTCATACACCAGTTAAAGAATATCAATTTGTGTGATAAAACAGGTAAAACCTTACTATGAGCACAGGACTGGCCAGCAGTGCTATAAATCAATGCAGTGTAGGGGTGGTTTCTCAGGCAGTGAAGGTTCTCCTCTCCAGTCTCCAGTGGGACTCCAGCCATTGTTCTCCCCTGACCTGACCCGCTCTCACCCACTGTCAAGTTGCCTTGGGTTTTGTTTTTCTTTCTGTGTTCATGCTTCTACACAATAATGCATATACTTTATACATATATAGATACTGGACATAGGTATACACAGCATATATACTGTTTGTTAAAATGCAGCAGTACTTTTTGGCTTCTGTGAGAAGAAAGGAGCCTGGCGCTGCCCAGACACGCTGCATCTCCCTTGGGGGGGGTTGCTGCTCTACCCGGTGCAGTACAGTGGCACAGACGACTATTTCTCCCTACTACAGACTTGTTCGGAGGTGTGGCAGGAAGCAAAAGTAGTTCAGCGTGCAGCTCCCCCCCCCAGCTGCCACCAGCCTGCGTGGGGCTTGCTCTGGTGCACAACGGGATGTCATTGCCACCAGCCATAAAGCTGATATCCCCCTCAAACCCTGCCCATCAGCACCCCTGCACCAGGGCGCTTTATCTGTATTGAAATCAGATGATCTGATGACTTTTGCCTCCAGTTGGACCTGGCCTGGTATAATCTCGCTGGCAGGAACATCAGATGAACCAGTAGTGCTGTCCCCTAACTCCAGTTTGCCCAGCGTGTGAAGCCTTCACAATCAGCCAGAGTGCTGGGATATATAAACGCTACCCTGATCGTGCTGTTAAATGATGCCTTTTATCTGATGATCCCGAGCAGTTTATCTGCGATGAATGATGCCCTCACAACATCACCCTGAATCTTGTAAATAACTGAGATAAGATACTGCAAAAGAACCTTTATACCAACTCTTTAACAAGCTGTAATAAATTGCGTATCGCGGGGTACAGAAACACGATGTAAATGCCTCCTCTTTGCCAATGCTCTATTTTGTGCATCTGATTTTGATTTAACCTCTTTTATTTCTGAAGTCTATTACGCCGATCATCCTAATCTCGCTTACTCCACAGTGCATTTGCTCTGTGTAGCAACAGTATTAATAAAAATCCTTCTATAAACACACAGCAGCTGGAGTGAGCACCACGGGAGCCCAGAGGGGTGACCCACATGGGCAGCATCATCCCTGGTCCTTAAATTAGGGACAAACATTTTGCCTGGTCCATCTCAGGCTGCTTCCTCCATCCTGCTCAGCACCAGCAGCTGCTGTGAATCCCAGTTTTTCCATCATATTCCTCACCCCATGGGGAAGTGGAAATTTCTCTACCCCTCCCCTTTTCTCTCTGTTCAGCTGGAGGTGATAATCCCCTCGGAATGCAGCATTTAGCACTTGTCAGGTATATGGTAATTGCTACATTCCCGGGGGATTAAATCCGTGGAATCTAATTACAGTGGGTTGAAACCTCCCTGTAAGAGAGGAGCTGTGCTGTACGAGGAGTGAAAGTCTCTGTCCCGGTGGCTGAGGGCAGGTGAAGATGGTCCCATCCCATCCCCACCTATGCATGGTAGTGGTCCTTCTGGGTGTGCTGCTGGGTGAGGGACCAATCCCTGGGAGAGGCTGGGGCACTGTGAGGAGTTCCCAGAAAGGTCCATGAGTCCTGGTCAGGGCAGAAATGCACTGGAGTCAGAAAGACCCTGTAAGTCAGGACACTGTTTTGGGTCTGACTCTGAAAGTCAGGACATTGTCTTCTGGATACAGCAGTGCTTAACCATGAAGGAAAAGGTTCTTTTAGCCCGTGATAGGAATAAGGGCCCAGGCTGGTGCTGGGCAGGTGGCAGCAGGACAGGCTTTGGGCCAGTTGAGGAGCTGCAGAACTTTACCCTGAGTAGTTTGTCCATGTCCCGCATCCGTGGGCAGCAGGTCCTGTAGTTTCCCTTGGAGGGTGGTCCAGGTGGCCGCAGTGGCCATGGACTTCATTTCTACTCAAGTACACCTCTCTTAATCGCTTTTACCTCCTGTTGTTCTCCTAGCAACTCTGGAGTGTGCTTAGCTAAGCTTGTGCTGAAGCCTATGTCCTCTCATATCTGCTCACCCTTCCCAATAAGGTGGGCAGAAAGAAGCCCTTTGGCTTGGCCTTGCTCACGAGGGTTTCCATTCTGGGAATAATATGGGTGCAATCCAAACCCCACTGAAGTCAGCTGGAATTTTATGGTTGACTCAGAAGGCTTGATCAAACATGATCTTACTACATCAGATTGAATTGTGCATCCACAAACGTACCCACGAACACTTATCTGTCTGTGTCCATACAAACTGTATTGTGGATAATCTAAAGCAGCTTCAGTTGCTGCTGAATTGTCACCTAGAAGTGTTTTAATTCAGTCTGAAGTCAGCAGAGCATACTGCAGAGGAGGAAAAGAAAATTCAAAGGTACGTAATACAAATATGCTGATCTATAGATGATACCAGAGGAAAATGAAGCTGGCAGGAAGAGGTTTGTTTATATGAGGAAAGGTATTGCGACATACACAAAGATGAAGTGTCTTATGTCAAGATACCAATAAGATTCTTGCTCTGTTTTATTTAGATCAAAAAAAGAACAGGTGTGCTGCAGGCTCCTCTCTATAAGCGAGTCTGTTGCATTCCGTTTTCCAGTGGATAATTATATTCAGAGAGTGAAAAAATAGACATATATACCCCGGCAATTCCTCAAATCGAAGCCCTCTGTAACTGTGTGTCTGGCCCATCCTAAGGAAAGGGCCCTGTCTTTGGTTACTCAACCCAGTATTCTGGAAGTATCAGTTTCTCAGAGACAAGTTTCTGCCCTGTGACAATCTACACCTGTGACTCAAAGGACATGACATGTGTAGGGGGAGTTTAACATGTTCTGTGTTACTTCTATACTACTACCCAGACTGCGTTAGGGGTGCAGCAGTAGAAGTGACTTCCCAAGGCCCTGGGTTTTACAAACATCAGCTCCACTTTATTTGTGTGTGGGTTTTCAAGACTCTATATATTCTCAGTTCATGTTGTCTAGCTCCTGTTTTCATTCAGAAAGGCTAAAAGAAATAGAGATGTAACTTGGGGAAAACATTGACGGCTCTCATGGGAACATGTGAGAACACTCCTGCCTCCCAGAACTGAGCCTTAAACCTCCTGATGCCACCAGGCTCGGTGACACTGCTGGAGGCAACACGCTACAAGAAAACATCACCTCTGTTGTCTTTGAATTTTTATTTAAAAAACAGAGATGTCCCCACAGCTCTGCAATGAAAATACTTGAAAATGTCCATACAAAATAGTTTTATACAGGAGAGCTTGTGCTGAGAGTCAGGAGCCAGAGCTGCTCCAGCACACTGGCTGCCTGCACCACTCGACCACGCTATTGCTTTACATCATCAGTTGCTGCATGTACGATGTTGACCTGTAACGCTTAATGAATGAAACCTTAAAAGTATGCTCCAAAATTCTCAGGTGGAGGTCGTATACGTGTGTAGGGTACTAATCCATATCAGTAACACCCTGAGCAAGCAGCATCCGCATCGGGGCTTAGAAACCCAACTGGGCAGTATGCATCTGGACTGCCACAGAGAGCTCCTGCCTCTGCTGGCCCTGGGTGAAGCCAGGGGTTGGAGTTGATGATGCTGATGGGTCCCTTCCAGCTCAGAAGATTCTGTGATTCCCTGGCAGGGACATGATTTGGAACTACACCATTCATTTATCTTCTCATTTGGGGTAAACTGTGTTTGATGCTTGATAGTTATTTCAAAAGTAATTAGGAAATGCTAATTCCTTCTACCCTTTCTGGCAATGCTTTTATGTTGAGTGTTTAAGTCCCGGTAATCTTAGTTAAACCTTAGTACCAATAAAATATTCGTAAGAGAAATACAATAATTATTTATGCACTTACTCATAAATGGTAAAAAACCCTGGCTGGCTCTGGCATACCTCTCAGCTAAGCATTGCAAACAATTCTGCTTCTCTTCTCACAGTTTCATTCTTCCATATATTTGGAACAACATTTTGACATGCAGTAATGTCCTGTGCTTTTTTCCTATGTTCTCTCTCCTATTTTCCTGTGGTCACCCTCTAATACCATGTGCAGCAACTTGAGACAGGAGGATGTATGCAAAACAGAGTTGCTCATTTTAATAGGGGTAGAAAAGCAAGAGCATGTTGCAACACATTCACTTTCTGCAAAGCTTAAAGAGTTGCTTTGTCACAGGAAAGAGGTGCCTGTGTGAAGAGGAAAAGGCTCTGTGTGGTGATGCTGGATATAAAATCGCTGTCCCAGAGACATGGCTGAGGTGGGAGATGTTAAATGTGGCTGGCACAGGACGGGGGAACGTGTGGCAGGGGAGATGAATGAATAAAGTGCAGAGGTGTTCCTGTGTGGTACACTGCCCAGAGACATGTCAGCTGCTGCCCAAAACCTGCGGACAGAGCTGGAGGGCAGGAGATGCCCAGCGCTGCTGGGAGGGAGATGGGCAGTGGTGGCTGGTGGCATTGCCAGAGGTGTCTGAGGAAGGTGATGAGAAAACACACTGCTTTCTCTGACCAGGCTGCTTCTGTTCTGCTGGCCACATCTCTCCACTCACACACCCATGAAGTTTCAGTGTGTTATCAATACGCCCCAGTTTGTGCACAGGCCAAGCGTGGCTCCAGCTTGGTCCTCTCTGCGTTGCCCAGGTCCATGACTGGGGGGTGCAGGTCCATGCCTGGGTGTGCTGGTCCCCACTGTGCCAGTCATCTGTGCCCTTCCCAGGAGGGTAAGAGTGCCGATTTCAACTGGTCAGTTTTAGGACCCATTTCTCTCCCAGTCACTGACGTGACCCCTCTGCTTTGCACACCAAAACCCCCTTTTTCATATTTCTCTTGTGTCAGGAGCCTTAGACTTTGTATACTGATCGTGGGACTTTCAAAATAGAGTAACTCCATGAAACCTCTCAGTAAAACAGACGCTGAACCCTGCTCCTGGGAATGGCCCTAGGTTTGACCCATGTCCTTGCCCCCACAGCCTCTGCATGGGTCAGAGCAGGCCACAGGTTTCCCTATGTTGCTGTGAACTTCCACTTTTCTCTTACTGCTTAGAATTTATTCTAAGGAAGAATAATGCTTGATCACTTTGTGAGTACCTTCCCTCCTTTGGGATTCTTAGTAGCTCCACAGCTGGTAGGAACAGGTGGGGTTTCTTCAGCCAAGTAATGAGGGGAAACAACATTCTGGGAAATTATTATATGACCTTTTCATAAAACTTTTTTCCAGGCATCCTATTTTCTTAGCTTTATTAACAGCTAAGATACTGAATGTCATAATTGGTTTTTTTTTCTTTAAATCTGAGTCATCATGTCATCATCTGCAGTAAGAGCAGCAGAGCCTGCTACTGAAAACCAACTGCATGGGAATGCAACCCAGATGAATTTTGATTGGAAATTGTCACCTATTGATGGAATCAGGCTATTAATTTAGTGTCTCCAGCAGCAGCAGTCCCTACACCTGCAAGCTGTGAGTGTGCTGGCAGCATCCACACCAGGTGAGCGAATCCCCCGGAGGTGACTCAATCCCTGTCTCCAGGGATGCTGCTTGCAGGTCAGGGCTGAGCTCCTGGCTGCCTTTGAGTGGTCAGAGCAACTTGATGGGAGACATTTCCTCCTTGCTCTGGTTTTAAAGGAAGAACACCTTTATTTCTTAGAGTTGTGATGTTTTAGCAAGCACTAGATTTTCTTGTTTCCTTCCCAGAGGATTAGAGCTGACTCAAGCTGTAATTTAATACCTGATTGCAGATAACTGGAAAGTGTGACCCAAAATCTTGAGCTTGATCTCCAGAGAAATCTGGAGGAGTCCCACCTTGGATGTAGGCTTTGTTTTTCTCTGTGGAATGCTGCACGGGCACTATGTTTCTAATCAATATTGGAAATGCGCATAGATGGAATTACCAACCGTCTGTACACAGGGAATGAATTTGTAAAGTCAGGAACTGTTGGTTTCCTGCTGAGCTGGGGTTGAGGTGAATTCAGAAGGCAAAACCGGTGTAGTCCAAACTCAAACTCTCATTACTCTCATTTACATTAAAGATATGCATATGCATGCCCATGGGGAAACATCTCCAGAAGTAGGCAGTTTGGGGCAAATTCGCAATGCAACATGTAATTTGTCTTTTGAGCTGACTGGGCTGGGATGTTTGAACCTTGCAGCTGTGTATTGGCTCATTCTGAGCCCCTTCTGCCAGCCCTTCTTGCTCCCTGTTTAATGTGGAGGTGGGGAGAGGAAGGGAAGGCCCTGCAGATCTGCCCATCACCACTGCATTTTGGCAAACAAGTGCTTTTTTTTTTTTTTTTTTTTTTCAAATACTGCAGATCATCCAGACTTTGGGGTCAGTACACACCATCACTTTATAGGTCAAAAATTATTTTACCTACATTTTCCTTTAGAGCCGTACTCATGGGAGTGGTTGGGGTTCTTTGGTGCTGGAGTTAGCAAGCTGTTAAAGGGAATACAACCTTTGGTGAGCTGGAAATGTACCTGTTACCATAGGTGCTTAGAGAACTTTGTTCACAGTGAGACTGGGGAATATAACACAGATTATTTTAGGAGTTATTTTTAGGAGCATCAAACTGCGTGGCTCCGCCCTTGCAGCTTTTTAGGGTGCTTTGGTGCAGAGCTCACCAATTTCTTCATCTCGTCAAGACAAATATCAGAATCGTTTAGAAAATGAGAACAAAGGATGAATAAGTCTCTGCTAATGCCAAATCACTCAACACTCTTGCCAAAATTTAAGGCTGCTTTTTTTTTTTAGTGGCTTGAAACACTATCAAAATATTTTTTTTAATTTAAATTGAGCGGGGGAGTCAGGAGAAGAGGGGAAGGGAAGAAATACTTTATTTGTCAAAACAAGTGACGTTGTCCATGCAGTGAGAAAGGACACCCCACTGCTGCACATTGGCTATAAAGCCCCTATTTTAGTACATTAATTTGCAGTAACTACTGTCAGGCTAAAAAAACTACTGAATAGAATTTACTTTTTTTTCTTCTTCTTCTTTCTTAAAAAAGCCCCCCAGCCAGCTATTCTCCCATTATTTCCAATCGCTGCTTCCCAGTGCTTTGCTGAGCTCCGTTTGCAGCCTGCAAACTGCTATTTCTGGTGGAAAATGTGCTGAGGCACTAGCTTAGCTGGGAGCACAGTGTAGGGGTAGGCGGGTGGTATGTCAAGCCCTGGTTTAGGGCTAAATTCAGCCAATATGGCCTTTATGTTCCTAATGTTGCAAATTCTGATAATGTTTTGCAAATGTTAAAAGAATTAGAGCTGAAAATGAAGTTCAGGAAACAAGGTGCAAAGCTGTGAAGCTGAAACCTGTCCGGTCCTGAGACAAAGATGCCACGTGCTTTGGGTACACACCAGGTCCTGTTACGCTTAACTCTGTTTTGAAGTGATGCCTTGATAGAGTAACAATTACAATTTAATGTTTTCTTATTATAAAATCCCAATTTTTTTCACTTCCCCGTGCAATTCTGAGTGCATGTATCTCCCCCCCAGTAACACCCAGTGGGAGCGGTGGGTATTCACAGCTGGAATTGCAGCGGATGAGGTGTCCTGTGCAATCTCTGAGCAGGTAGAGCAGTTAATTAGTCCCCTGGTGCGAAGTTTGCAATCAGGTGCTGAAGCAGTTTCAGTTACAGTGTTGTGGTGAATCATTTCCTTCTGATGCTTGTGGTGATCAATCATGTGGGGCCCTCCTCTAGATTTTTTCACACCAGCTTTAAGACAAAAGACGTTCACAAAGAAAAACAAAATATTATCCATCTGGGGACCCAGCGTGTATCTTGCATCACTTTGATTATTTTCAAACCACAAGGTTACACAAACACTTTTAAATTTGCATATTAGTCTGAGGCGGGGAAAGGTTCTAGAAGAAGTATCAGTCGGGGATAGAAAAAGTACATATGCTTTCGAAATGCTGGGTTGTTTTGTTGTTTGTTTTATTTGGTTTTGGGTTGTTTTGGTGGGTTCTTTTAAAATTGCTGTCTGTCTTTCCGAGTGCTAAAGATCTAACCAATGTAACACCCAGGAAAAAGACCCTGCTTTTCCACAGGCAGCTTTTTAACTCCATAGCACATAAAACGAAATACTTTCCTTTTTTCCCCTGAAATACCCAGCAATGCAGGCCTGTGCTTGTATGACCGCCCATATTTCGCTTCGTGCACAGAAAGCACGTATGAAGAATTTTCACCTGCAGCTATTTTGATAGATTGATTGGGATTCAGGAATGCATCCCTATCAGAGCCCACGCTGAAGCGTGAGGCTAAGGACACACCAGGTAATGCTTAACATGGGTCAGGCACTTAAATGTGGCTGTGAGGAGGATTTGAGCGTGTGAGAAAGTGATTTCTTGACTCGTGGCCTTTGTGTCATTTTAGCACAAACAAATGACAGGGAACGCCAGGCCCACGTGGCAATTAGGCCAGCCTAACCTCAGTCGGGTTTAATATATCGAGTAATTGTGGGATGATGGAGACCATCAGCTCTCAGAGGTTGCTTGTGGGAATTAAGGATTGTTGGAGGTGGCCAAACTAACAAAATTTGCATAAAAATACACACGGGAAAAAGAGAATATCAACTGGGTAATAATATTCCAGGCCTAGTTTCAGTGTCTTCTGCATCCTTTCAGCTGACTGCCATGTCCAGGATGGATTTTACTAGAAATGGAATTGAACATGTGTTTCCAAAGATTTTTTTTTTTTTTTTTTTAAATTTTCCTGGCCTGACAGCAATAAATTCCAGGAAACAATTTTTCACTTTTCCCCATTGTTTCCTCCATTTCCCAGATCTGTACCCTGGGGTCCAGGAAGATTATTAACTGTGAAGATTGCTTGCTTTCCATTGCAACTCATAACTATAAAGCGGTTAAATGAATAAAGAATAAGGAACGTGACCTTGTCACCCCAACCCATGAGTGACTGTCAGTGAGGTATCCCAATAGGTCAGGTTCTGAAGTCTTCATTTATTTTTTCATTTTGTCATGAGCTAAAAATGCAAATGCTGGTCTCCCAAAGACTTCTGCACGTTCCTACTTTCAGGCATCAGAAAGAAAAGCCCATGCCTTAAATATTCTATGTTACAGAAGTGAGACCTAAAGAAATCAGGAGTCAACCCCACTGACTCCAGTGGGGGTTTTCCCTGGAACGACTGCAGGATCGGATTCCTGGGTGATACAAAGGGAGGTTTGCAGAAGGCGCTGGGGGTGGGGATGCTGCTAGTGAAGATATAATTAAACTTACAACAGCAGTTACTAACGATCACTTCCCGTGAAAGAGGTAAACTACACACCAAGTAAATCTGGGGGTCTCTGCTCTCCTCTGGGTTTAATTTCTAACAATAAGGATCCTTCCGGAAAGGCAGGGGAGGGGAGGCCTGGGGGATGGGTGCATTTGCATTTCCCTAAGAGATGGGGGATATCACCGGGGTAGGGAGAGTACAGAATAGTGATGATGTGGAGACGCTGGCACTTGAATGTTATTGCCCCTGCTACAGTATTTTGGATAGCCAGATCAATAGAACATTGGCTGTCCTTGCAAAACACAACAGGTCAATAAATAAATTCGTCGGCGCTTTTCTAGCTTGCCACATGGGGAAATAATGCAGGTTAGTAAAGAATTGTCACCTTTGATTTATAAAGCTAATTAAATGTAGGTGGTTTGGTTTCTCTCAAATCATTTCCCAAATTAAAAGATACAGGGGAAGAAAATTCTGCGAGTGAAGCAGAGAAATAACAGTACATCTGAATACTCCTCAGCTGGTAGAGGCATCTGACCTCGGTGACTATGCTTTTAACACAGTGCTTTAGTGTCACTTACCCTTTGTCTACTGACAAGATACAATACTCAAACTAAATCTGCAATGAAGCAGTTTAAAATTACCATTGAAGATTCTGGGGATTCATTCCAGTTTAAATCTTGGGGAAACAGGCATTTTCCCTAGCGATCTCCTGCCTTTCCAGCACTTACTGGTTTTTATTGCTTGTTATGATGTTATATTAATGATGCCTGAGTTTATTAATTTCATTGGGATTCATTTCATGTGCAAACTGGGTTTATTCTTGCGCTGACAAATACTGCAGTTAAAGACACCGTCCCTCTTGTAGACTCTGGAAATGCTACATACTATTTTGTGGAAATATTCCATACTGTTTTGTCCTATAAGTGACTGGCTCCTGCAAACTAAAGGAGCAGTTTCAAGGAGTCTTTCTCTTTTTTTTTCTTAAAGTTGTGGACTTTTCTTAATCACCTTTGGCTTGCAAACAAGGATAGTCCCCAATGAGAGTCTCTAATATCCCATTTAATTGGGATTCCTTTGTTTCTTTTTTTTAAAAAAACTTGGATTAAGGTCCTCTGCATCTGAGTGCACTGGCCCAGTGCTCCCAGTGACGCTGCACAGCCTTTCTCAGGGAAAACAGAGCCTGGCTGGTACTTCCTGAATACTGTGGGATGAAAGGGAGTTTGGGGACATTCAATACTAAGAAACCTATAGCAATGAATGGGGGGAAATGAAGCCGGGTTGTTAATGGAAATTTCCCATATTTCCCCTTGGGATTTTGCACTAGGGAGGATGGGTATTGTCTCCAAAGCCACGAGTCAATATATTCCTCACAGCCAGCAGTTCCCTAATCCACTCAGCCCTTCCTTGGCTATGGAGAGCTAATCTGGGGCTGATAAAATTCCTGCCTGGGATTTCCCGGACAGAAATACATGCACATGTGCTGAGTGAAGGCATGTTGAATAGATGGGATGCACCAAACTCATCACACGTGTGTGAATCCTGAGAAGCAGTGTGGGAGCCACACATCCACCAACAGCTCCGGAGTTTGGGATGGGTGAGAACTCACCTGCCGATATCCCCACTCCCACTGTGCTGTCCTCTTAGCCAGAAATCCCTGGTGAAGGGCAAACCCAGCCCTTAATTTTTTGTCTTGAACAAAGAGGAAAAGGACAAAAAAGTCTTTTCTCCCGCAAATATCTCTGCTTAGAGTAGCCCCAGCTAATCCTGCTGTGTTGCATCTTCCCATTCCATTCCTTCTTTGGCTAATTACTGACAGCCCAGTGGTTTTGGTTTGTTAGAAGATGTCATATGGCTACTGTACGGTGTTCGTTAAAGGTTTTATGCACTTGGTTCAGCAGCTGTGGCTCATCCTTGTAGTATCTTGGGGAAAATACTGTGCCTCTCCCAGCCTCAGTTTCCCCATCTGTAAAATGGGTATAGTGGTGCCTACCACTGGGTGTAAAGCAGTTGTATGAGTAGGTAGCAGCTGTTCTCTAGTTCTTACAGGCATCTGTTACATTTAGTTTAATTTATTTGTGGACAGTTTTAAGTAAGTCTTGTGCTACCTATGCAGGCTGTGCCTCTCACACTCACCCCCAGACAATGCATTTTAAAAAGTCCCACAAAATTCTCTTTACCTTTGACTGATTCCTGTTTCTAAGATGCAAGGCAGGAAAATCTAGGACATTACCATAGTGTGTGACCCTCCCGAGCTTTAAAAAATTTGATATAGTCATAGCTAGCTCCAAAATGCCTCTTTCCTCCCTTGAAAAATGATCAGGTAGAAACAAAGGCTGTCCCAAATACAAGTATTTCTTAGCAAGAATAGTTTAAATCAACGAAAATATTTACAAAATTAAGTAGTAGGGGAGTATTGTGAGTCTGTTGACTTTACATAACTGGTTGTTATTGCATGAAATACAAGGCATACTGTTACCACAAATCCATTATCATTCAGCGTGTGGCTTCTTGCTCAAAGCAGTTAATGCAGTTATGAACCTCTGAAAAGGATTAGTGACTTCCCTGCCTCAGAAAAGAATCCTTTTCCCCTTTATCTAACAAACTGTGATTTTATTTTCAAAGCTGAAACAAAGGAAAGGCTGTACTCTGGCAAGGAGACGCGCTGCTTAAGGCTGACAGCTGGAGTAACTGTATATAGGATGGCAGTTCTTGATTTGTCAGCATGTTGCTAGGGGTAGGGAAACTGAGAGTATAGTAAAATGCCTATTGAGATATCCTGTATCTCACAGTACATATGCACACTCGCTCTCTCCCTCTATCTATACTCACTGCAACTTCTAAGAAAAAAAATAATTTAAGAAATGATAAAAAATCCTCTTGACAAACCCAAAGCCACAGCCTGTGTTTCCTTTCTTCTCCCTGCCTTTGTGTGCAGGGCTCAGCAGTGACAGGACGAGGGGCAGCTCAGAATGTGTGTCTGCTGAGGGGTGAGCATGGAGCTGGGGGCTGGAGGGGACACAGCCCCACTGCATGACCGGGGCAGCGTGGAGGGAGAAGGGGGGTCAGCAAGCTGGCATGGCTGGGTCCCCAAAACTATTACTTCAAAGAGGATTCAGTGTGGACATACAGAGCAGGATGAAGGCCATTTCGGTGTTGATGCAGGTAGAAAATGGGGAGGGCAGAAAACTTGCAGTAAGTTCTTCTTATTTCCCCCCCCCCCCCCCCCCCCCCCCCCCCCCCCCCCCGAGTGTCTGTACAGGTAGAAGGAAATGAACGTTTGCCCAATTAGCTCCTTCCATGTACAATTAGCTGGCTGACATACCTGAATTAAAATAATTACATGCCTAAAGCAGCCACCCAGCTTTGTGCACATCTGCAATACTGCATCAAGTTCCCATTTTCTCCTGAAAAATCCACCTTTGATGATGAAAGTCTAAACTCATTTTGATCCCTAACCCAGCAGAACAGATTATTGACTTTTTCTGACACTGTATAAAATCATCACACTCACTATTTCTTTGCAATGCCTGCTAAGTGTATTTATCTAAACCTGCAAAGGCCCTTCCCAATCGCTATGCACCAGAGGACACGGCACAACCAGTCTGCATGTTCTCTGAACTGGCATGCTGCCTCTGAGGCTTTACAGCGGCACCCAGCCCCACAGAAGATTCAGCATCTGACACAGCCCGGCTCCCACAGCAGAAGCAGGAAGCCTGCAGCAGGAAGCATATTTTTTCACTCTCATGGTTCATAATGTCACCAGAAGTCCTGCAGAAAGCTACGGTTGCATCTGTTGGGCAAGGATTTTGTCAGCACTGAAAGCTGCTGTTAGGAGCCCTTGGGAGAGAGGTCTGTGTCTCTACAGCATGAACAGCTAGCTGCTGTGCTGCACTTCAGATAAACACACTTCTCTTTTTCCTCCAAGTATGCATGCACATGGACTTTCCAATTATTAGGTACAGTCTATACCGAATGTCCTGCTTTTCTGGTCACAGAATCCAGCTCTCTCCTCCCAAACTGTGTGAATAGAAACTTCCTGATCATAAAACGATAAAATCCTACACCTTCAGAAGAACACTCATTAAAAATGTCCCATACACAATTTTTCCCCCTATTTAACCTGCAGCAAAACCATCTCAGAAGAATAAACTGAAAGGGGTTTGCTCTACTTGTTTCATTTCTGGAGGTTTAGCTTTGCCTTTGCTTCTAGAGAACACAAGTTGCCTTCCTCTTTGTCTGATGTCAGCAGATGAAGCTCAAATGTCCTCAGTCCCACGAGTTACTGCGGGACCTGCTTTGGAAACAAACATTGTAACCAGAGCAAAATTTCCAATTATGTTAAGTTCTTTTTAAAAGGTCCTCTCAAAAACTTCCATATGAAGTGGTAGCTAACCTCTTTTGAAGGAAAAAAAAAAAAAAACCCCAACAGCATGAAAGCCATACAGGAAATAATGTAAGAATGGCAAAAATGAAGCAAAAAAAAATCTGATGATTTACTTTGAATAATGTCCTGACACAAACAGACTGCAGGGAAGTTATTACTCTGCCCCACGTGCAATACTTTCATAGTAGCTGAACACCCAACGTCAAATTTTGAATTTCCACGTGCAGAAATCCTGACCGGAGAGGGCTGCTGTGTCCATGGGATGGCCTGCCCTAACTGCAGCGTTAGGGCTCACGGTGCAGCAACAGGGTTTAAAATCAAAACTCCTCTTAAGCATGCTGAAACACTGCGGTGGAGTCAGGGCTGTGGTGAGTTACTGTGGCTCCACAAAAGGCAACCGTGGGATGCTGGTGTGCACCCACCCGCTGCAAGCAGGCCCCCCCCCGCCTTCACACCCAAGGGCACCCCATCAGGGAGCCCAGCTGGGAAGCAGGAACTCAGCATTTTCTTATATGTATCATAATTTGGGAGGTTTTTCTTGACACTGACTGGCTCTGGAGAGTTGTCTGCTCCAGGCAAAGTCTGGGCAAAGCTTCCCTTTGGGATCCTCAGGGAAGCTGGTGCAAGGCAGCAGGCAGGCTGGGGGGACCTGCAGGCAGGCCTGGGGGAGCTGCAGGCAGGGCTGCGCTCTGGCCTTGGTTTCGAAAGTTACTTGAAAGCTTCTTAGATCTGGGAAGTGTAGGTTTTTCTGTCTGCCCTCCCCCTGTAACGCAGCACACTGCCGGCAAATGTTCATCACCTGTCTGTGGGAGCACCGACCGCGTCCCCTCGCACACTTGCAGGAAAAATTATTTTTGCAAGGGGAGGGAAGCAGAAAAATGTAAATCAAATAAACGTAATGAATGTAAGGCCAGGGATCAGGTTACTAGTCAGTTGTGATGGGGCCGGGGGGCTGGTGGGGGAAGCTACTGTGTTCTGAAGTAAAATGGTATCTTCTTACGGCGTCAGGACAATAATTCTCAAAATGAGGAAGCAACTTGCTGTGTGTAAGCGCAGGGAGGAACTGCTGGGGCTCAGATCAAGGAATACTTGTTCTCCTTAGCCAGCATTAGAAACCAGCCAGACCCAGCACACACCATGCCTTTGTCAACTGTCATGCTAATTCCTCATCTGAAACAATCCCTTGGCTTTTTTTTTATAACCTTTCAAATGCACATTTTTGTCATACCAGCTCTATGGCACTCGCCATGTTAAAGAAGCCTCAGATTTTTCTTCTCGCCTTGCTGATAGAAGGAGGAAGTGTTCATGAAGGTACAATAGGAAGGAACAAAAAAAAATAACAAAGAGCCAAGCTCAGGGAATTCTTTCCGTTGGCAGGTTAGGAAGCAGAAAAGCCGCTGCGGCCCCTCCAGGAATGGCAATACCGCTGCAGGATTGATCAATATTAGCTTTCTATTTATAGAGCACCTTTCATTCTGGGGCTGTGCCGTGTTTATAAATTAATAAACACACGTGCACGAATCCCATCATCCATTATTAATGCATCAGTACTTTCCCTTTATGAGAGGCAATTATTATTTTTAAGACCGTGAAAAGTTTTGAGAAGAATCACAAAATATCTCTGTGCCTGCCAGTTCAGGTTTTTAAGAGCTGTAGTAGCACTGTAGCTGAGTGTGAGGACGTACTCTGAGGTTAAGTAAAACATACTTTTACAAAAGCACGCCTCAAAAAATGAACTGACCTGTTCCTAGGGATTACACATGACAGGCTGGGGTACTCTGGCAGAAATAGCTTTACAGGATGAGTAATTCCTTGACTCTGAATTCATATGTGGAGATACTGGGATGGCCATAGTCCCCCGGCTGTCTTGCAGCAGATAATTCCATGTCCCTTCCCCTTCTTTGGGATCGGCCTCCACACCACTCTGCCAAGCAGCAGTAACTGCTGCCCTTCGAGGCAGGTTTGGTTCGTTGGATGCACTTGGAATATGCCATGGAGAGTTGCTGCCTTCAGTTTGGGAACATCTTGTCAAACTCTGTATCCAGTGTTTTGATGATACACCCTGTTGTAAATATTATCAGTGTGCCCGAGATTTTGCTTCAATTTGTTTAAGATCAAAACAAAGAAGAGGCAAACCTCTTTAATGGAAGGCAAAACGGAAAATGACCCCCGAAAGGAGAAGTGGAGAGAAAAGTGACATTTGAATAACACCTACGGCACAGCACAAGTGTCAGGGTTGGAACGGGGCCGTAAACCCCTTGTTTTACAGACCTGTGACCTCTGTAAGGTCTCAGATTTTTGGTGTAGATCCATTTATTTTGTAACAAGTGTGAACAAAGCTCACTGATGGAGTGAGAGAAGCTGGATTAACCAACACACAACGTCAGCATGTCGTCATACAAAACCAGTATCTTTAGGGTTCAATTTTAGAACCATCTACCTCTGTTGTGTTTGAACAGTCAGCTAAGGGTTGGGCTTTTAATACTTTAATTGAAGAATGGTGTCAGGGGCTAACGAGCATGGGTGAACATACTTTTATTTTGCCATGTCCAAGCAGTGGAAAGTAGTTTATATAAACGGAGAGTGTGAAGACTGGAAGCTCAAACTAATCAAGGAAGGGAGAGGATTAACAGCCAGTCTTTAGATCAGACTCTTGATATTCAGAGTAAAGTCCGAGTGATACCAGGAGGGACAATTTGGAAAGTTAGAACAAAAGTTTAGGGCTTCTGGAGCTCTGATAACTGATCCATGCTGGGCAGAGGGTAGGACTTCACTATCTGCAGTTTGTTTATCTGCTCAAGCAGCCTTTTTGCATCATTTCTATTTCACAGATGGAGCTGTCTTCAGTCTCTGCCCAGCACAAATGTATGCAGGCTGAAAGTTTTGTTTCTGTTTTCAGTCCTGAGGAAGGGCTTGTGTGCCTGAAAGCTCTTCTCTCGCCCAACTACATCTAATTACTGTGCCATGCAAACCTTTATTCTCCTTCTATTGCCACAGTAGCAACAATGCTGCCGCGACTGCTATTGTGATATACCCTATCAAGCAACTAACGTGCGCTGGAATAAGTAACAGTGCAATCCCACAGATCTCTCAGCCCCCGAGTTATAAGAAAAGAGAACATGCACATCCTGGTGTGCAGTCATTTCGAAAAGGATCCATTTGCAGAACAAAGTACAGGAACAAAACTGTAGGTTGAGCAAAATGAGCTTCGAGAAAGGGATATGTATTTTCTTTGAGAAATCAACATGCTATTACTGAACAAGCCTCTGTTTACATGTCTTTTCCCAGTGTACTGTGATAAGTAGAAAGAAAAGACATGTCATGCTTCAAGTCTGTTAAAGTTCATACACAGCGAAAGCAAAACAAAATCAAGGTCAAATAGAAAATCTTTAATAGCTGTACTGTCAACGTGCCTCGCAGGATTTGAAATCTGTGAGTTTATACAGACAGGATGTAGAAAACAGTGAGAGAAAAACCCTGCCGTTTCTTTCGCGTTATAAAAATAAACTCTTCTACTTAAATGTGCTGCTTGGGAAGTAACTAAACCTTCAAATTGTAGCTGAGCATAGAAATACCTTCAGATGCATTTTTAAAGAATGCAGCACTTTGGTCTAGAATGCAAGGCGGGGGGGGGGGGGGGGGGGGGGGAGGGAAGAGAGAGCTGCTGTTGATGAGAGGGAGCTTGGTAACTGAATATGGGTTGAGGAGATAGTTACTAATGCAACAGCCAGGCACATTCTTGGGGGGGAGGGCACAGGGAGCCTCCTGCATGGTTACTGCGCAAAGTCGCTTCATGGATTATCTGATGTTGCAAGAACCTGATTGCTTGCAGCTTTCTCAGCACCGTCTCATCTGTGTCTTCATTTAGTAAATCTAATCATGTGAGCATGTTAGTCAAATCTGAGACCGTGTCTAACTACCAGAGTGCCTCTGCAGCAGGCGTTTCCTGTAAACACACTGCTGCCCCGGCTTCTGCAGAGCCAAAAACAGGAGAATCATCTGACACGGTGGGATTTTCTTCTACTCAGTTGCTGAAACAATGCTGAAAGAAGTAATTTGTGCAAAGGGGAAATTCAACAAGCAAGCCACAGAACACTGATAAAGCCTTCTCATAAGAGATTCTGTCTGTTCTCTAGTCTCAGTCTCATCCGAACATGCACAAACAATTTGTGAACAATTTTGTAAGCAAAGCAGCAAAGCCATCCCAACCTTACAGGCAGAAACTGGTGTGCAGAAAAGGCTGTAGAATTTTATGTCTCAACTCATGGCCCAGACACCCATTTCAAAAAGGACTTCTAAAAAATTTGTTCTCTAACTTTGAGTCACTAGGTTACACTCCGATCTGTGGTTTCAAGCTTATCTCCTTAAAAGCTAAAACACTGTGTATTTACTTTATTTATCTATTCATGCCAGCGAACGGCGAATTTCATGCAATGACTTGACTGCCAGAGCAGGGACTTAAAAAAAAAAAAACCAAAAAAACCACCCAAACAAAAAGCTGAATTTTGTGAGCCCTGAGAGACTTGCCCAAGATCACGCAGGAAGTCTGTGGCAGAGCTGGGACTGAGCCCAGATCCCCTAAATCCCATTTGCGCCTTAACCGCACGATGGGCCAGATTTAATAGCTGCCTAAATATGAATCTAAAATGAGAGAGTCCCTGTGCGAAAGAATTAAACTTGTCTGCCAGGTATAGACTGGGTATTTTGCTATGCCGGTCAGCTGTTGGAGGCAAACATAGCACCAACCTTCGAAAGACTTTAAATTCAGGTAGAGGCTTCCTGCTGCTTCATCAGCTCTGTTTTTATTCCCTCTGACAGCAAGGGTTTTCTCATGTGCACAGCACGGAAGAGCAGGACATGAACCAGGTCGCAAGCCTTCTCCTACGGACTTTTAGATAAAGTCAATGTACATAAAGTAATTTAAAAGAGCTTATAAATTTAAGTATATTAGGAGTTTTGGGACTGAAATGAAACTTTTCAGCTTTCGGCAATGTTGTTTTATTTTTTTTCCTGTTGTTATGGAGGAGATTATCACGATTTTGGGCAAGCTGCCTGGTTCCAAAGTCTACTTTGGGGCTAGGTTTAATATTGCAAGGCTGTGTAGTAACATATAGTGCAGATCAGTAAAAACAGGTCTGTCAGTCTTTCCTGTGTATTTGTTGTAGAAGTTTGTACTTCATATATAATGCATCGATTGCCGAAGCTTCTCCAGAAAGGCAGCAAATGTCATCAGCACCAGGCTAAAGCAAGAAAAAGCTAAGGCAAGAAAATACAAGATTTATTTTTAAGGCAAAGTTGGCCCTTGCCTTGTGTCAGACATTTCCAGTGCCATAAGCATAAATCACAGAGGTCACTGTGGCTAATCTGTAAAAATAAGTTGGATGTTTTCATTTCAGCCAGGTAGTTAGATTTTGAGAAAAAAGGAGAAGAGGTGTTTTAGCATATTCTGAGGCTTTCCTTTTTTTTCCCTGAAACAGTCTTTTCTATTTTCTTACATTTTCCACACAGTTGCCATATCTTAGTGGATGAAAACCATAAGGCTTCTATGTTCTCTGTTAAATCACATTTACAGTCATCCAGAGTGAAACGCCCCTTGCAAATGAGAAGGTCAGAGAGTATTTCACCTGAAAAAGTACAATCTTTAAAAATGAATGGGCGGGGGGGGGGGGGAAGTAATGGGGTTTGGTATGTCATGAGAAGAAGAAGTATTGCAAAACCTGACTTTGCGAGTCTTTTAGGAGACATAATTAAGAGCAAAAAGCAAGAGTTTAGTATTTTTAAAAGTTTGTGGGGCCTGAAGCTGTTTGTAACTCTTCACTATAAGGACTTTCAAAATGCTAAATCAGAAGACAGTAAAAAGACTCCTTTTTAATAACAGTCATGGTTCCTCTGAGTGACTCAGGACACTGGGTGTAGCAGGACTGGGAAGTCCCAGCAAAATTCTACTTTGTTCTTCTTGCCATGCTTCCACTTGTAGATAATCTATACTTAAACTCCAGGAACAAGTGCCAGTGAAGCGTGCGGGCCTAGTCCTGAACTTCCTTGGGAGCATTTGTGGGATCAGGTTTGGTCACATAGTACAAATTAGCGTGCAGCAAGTTACACAGAAACGTTAAGCTCTTGCAATGCAGTGGAATATTCTGCATGTGTGTGTAAACACCTCTCCTGGAAACAGCACGCTGCAGAAAAAAGAAATTAAAAACTCAAAAACTCAATTGAAATCACCTATCCCTCAACAAGCCCTTATGCCAGTTTCCTCTGGGCTCAGTTTCAAACTCTGGGCCCATTCCAAGCCGTGGGAGGACCCAGTCCCAACTGCTGAAAACCTGTGAAGCAGCAGAACCCCCGTGGCCTGTGCTCACTCAGCTGATGGGCACAGAGGCTTTTTTAACTTTGAGGAAACTAGTGAGGTGCAGGGTGTACCTCTACGGCCAGCTGAAGGGCCAGGTCTGAAACATGAGCAAGTTTGACCTTACCAGTTTTGACCTTCTTTACACAAAAAGAATTCTGTTTCAAGCTAGTGTGAGGCAAGATTTGAATTTGCCAATAAAAATATTTCATCTTCCAGAGTTACCTGGTGAGTAAGTACGTTACCACTTTCTGTAATGTTTTCGGTTGATCTTTGTTTGCCATAGAAGTGACCCAAATCTCACCCTGAGCAACGTTGCTCACTTTTGACTGGGTGAACATTTTGAGAAAACTTCAGAAACCACATTACCTCCCCCCCCTCATTTTAGTTGCAATTATTTTAGCAGTGCCCTCCATCCAGGCAGGAGGATTTTTATACTGAAGGAAAGAAGCCCCCAGGTACAATGCGAACCTACTGATGTAAACTAAAACTGACTTTAACGGGTCTCAGTGTGTCTTTGGGGGGAAAAAAGCGCGAGAGAGGAGAGACCACAGGGAACCTCACCTCACTCCTGTCCCGTTTGCTTGGGGAAGGTGCTAACCTCCGAGTCTAGCAGAGGTGAAGCACTGCGCTAACAAGATTATGGATCACACTTAACTCCTCCAAGCCTCCCCAGTTCCAAGCGGGAATACTTGGGAAAATATCCTAGGCCTTTGCTGCGCTGGATGCCAGGCGAGTGCCTGTACCTCTGGAGAGGCAGAGCTGTGGAGAGAAACTCGACATCCAGGGAGCCCCGGCCTGTTCTGGGTAAGTCTGCAGCGAATTGCCCTCTCTGCGTGGCTTCCCCTCGGCCTCGGGCAGCACCGCCATGTGCAAGCCGCAGGCACTGACGTCAGAGGTGACCCAAAGGGGCGGTGAGGGGCACGTTACCCCTCCGCGATCCCCCCAATACCAGGGAGGCTCATTGTGGGTTTTTTTACATTTACAAAGAGCTATATAGGTGCACCCCAGGCCGATCCGGCCCGGTAATGGCCCTTATCGGGTGCGGGCTTTACGCCTGGGTGATATGTGTCCTTCCTGACTGCCCTTTTGTTATTCGGGGATGATAACATCGCCCAGTCTCCCCCGAAAACACAAAGGCCGCCGAGGCCTCGACCCGCCGCCCTTGCGGGGCCGCCGACTCCCGCGCTACACCCCCACACACACACGCAGCGGCGGCACAAAGGGAACAATCGCCGCGGAGCTCGCGTGGCCCGAGCGCTGGGCCCGGGGCGGCCCAGGTCTGCCGAGCGAGCGGGCCGGCATCGGCCGCGAGCCGTCCCGGGCCTCGTTCACCCCCCGGGCCGCGCCGCCATGCTTAACGCCCGGGCCAGGCCAGGCCACACCGGGCCGCCCCTTCGCCCCCCGCCTCACCGGCTTCCCGCCCCCGCCGAGGAGGCGGGCCCGCGCCGCTCGGAGGCGTGGCGGGAGGCGTGGCCGTAGCCAGGGGCTGCCCCAGCAACAGCTGCGGCGGGAGCGGTTTACAAACAGTGCCCCGAGCGCCAGCGCCGCTGAGTCCAGGCTCCGGCGGCACCGCGGGCGGCCGTCCCCGCTCCCCTCCTCCCTCTGTCCCCACCTCAGGATGCCGGCCGGGGAGGCGGCTCAGGCACAGGTGAGGGAGGGCATGGGGGTCAACTTGCAGGGGGCTCTGGTTCCCCCCCCTACCTCCTCTCCTCCTTCCCCTCACGGGGGCACCTGAGGGAGGCGCAGCCTCTTCTCCTCAGGGCGGTCTCTGCCGCGAGGGGCCGGTTGTGTGACCGACCGTGGGGGCGCAGGGTGGGGGAGAGCTGCCTTCCGGGACGTTCTGAGGGAATCTGGGGAGTGTGTGTGTGTGTGTCCCCAAGCGTTGTGAGGAGAGGGGGGCCGCGGGGATGGCCCCCGTCAGAGCACGGTGGCCCACCCCCGTGCTGTCCCGGCGCCTGGGAAGCTGGTGAGGCGCACTGACCCGCCCCTGGGGGAGCTGAGGAGGAAGGGCAGGTGTGCGGGGGGAACGCGGCTCCCGGGGAGAGGGGAGGAAGGGCCGCGGAGGGGGCCAGGTGTGTGGCAGCCGGGCCGCGTCGGCCTTGTCCCCTCCCGCGGCGGAACAGCAGCAGGTAACAAGCTCCCCCCACACCCCCCTCCCATGCCCCCTCCCCGGGGCAGGCCGGCCCGCAGCGCCCGCGGGCGGGCCGGAGAGAGAGAAACCCTCCCCTAGCTCCCTCCCACCCATAAACTTCTCCTGTCCCCGATTTCCTTCTCCTGCCAGGGATCGCCTCCCCCTCCCCGGTCCACCCCCCGTCCACCCCCCCGTGCAAGTAGGTGTCTCAAACTTCCATTGTATACCTGGGCGCCTGCTCCGCAATGCTCGGGGCGTCGTGCCTGGGCTCAGGGGGTGCTTTTCTGCCGGGGGGCTCCGTTGGAGCGGGAAGAGGCTATTTCTTTGTGAGTCAGAGATGTTCCTGGAAGAAGGATTTGTAGTAAGTGGCTCATGGGGCGGAGGAGGAGAGGAGGGGGGGTATTAATGAAAAGTTTATTGATCCGTTTTGCCAGTTTTTCTTTCGTTTACCTTTGTCTTCTAAAGACTAAACCTTTCCTGATAATTTCTTTGGCCTCTTCTTTCTTTCTTTTTTTTTTTTTTAAGAGGAAGTTTAGAAAATAAATAAATAAGCCTCAACTGACTTCCTAAGCAACAAAAGGCGCTGCCAAGCGAGGACAATAAAATTCTAGAATATCTAGAGATTGGATTTCATTCCTGTTCCGTGATAGCCACTGGACTTTCTGTTTGTGGGTGTGGGGTTTGGTGTTGGGTTTTTTTTTGTTTGTTTCCCACACAGAAAACCTGCAGTCAAAGTAAGGTCTGTATGTACTCTAATGAGCCATCCCATAAAATGCGCTGTGTGTCTCCCAGTAAGTATTTGAATTGAAGTGTAATAGTTTTGAAGTGGTGGGGAACAAAAATCTTTATGTTGGGTTATTGATCTGCTGGTGAAAGGCGTTTGAATTTGAAAAGGGTTTAGTTTGGGGGGTTTTGTGTGTTTAAAGGTTTTTTAAGGCAATAACATTATTTGGTTTTTTCCCTCATTTCTGAAATGACCTTGAGAGCTTTAAAACTACATCAGTTTCTACCAGTGGGTTTGAGGGGGAGGCAGTAGCAGAAGGATCTAGTGAATATCAAAAATAGAAATAGGAACTGAAGTAGATGCAGTGAAATGTTTTCTTATAGAAGTATGTGAAAAGGGAAGTTTTTGTAAGAATGTGTGAAAAAGAAGAGAAGGGAAATAACGCAGTTTCAGATGCAAGGAGAGAGAGAGAGGGAACAGATCATTCTTCACATTTTATTAGGCCCTGAAATGCAGGAGTGATATGATCTGGAAGACACAGAAATAAACCGCCTAACTACAAGTTGAATAGCAGGCATTGACTTGCTGACCAATGCTTACATGCTTGTTGGGTGGTGGGGGCTGGTTTTGTGTCTGCAAAGGTATCAGAGCACAGGGCTATGACAATGGCTTGCAAATGCTTTAACGCCATGTTTTATTGCTCTTAGGAGCTCTTATTAACTGTAGGTTTGGGAATACAACTAATGCTTTAATTTGTGATGTCCACACTGAGGTTCAAGCGTTTCCCTGGATAATATAAAGGGACAGTTTCAAGTAAGTAGGATAGAACTGCATTCTTTGGCAGAGGGGGAGGGAAAGGGTGGAGGAGGGCGGTTTTTTTTTTTTTCTTCCCCTTTACTAGTTCTGTAACTGAGTCAATATTTTAAGATCTGTAGCAGGAATGTGGCTTTGTGATCACTAATCTTTCTGTAACGTATTTTTTCATGAGTAATATTGTAATTCTGTGCGAAACGCTTGGATTTTAGATCTCGCAGCTCCTTCTTGAAAGCAGTGTGAGTTTTCAAGTTTTTGCCTTTTAAGTTTTTTAGGGTGGTGAATCCGAAAAACAAATAACTTTAGAAACATGGTCATTACAGTGATTATTGATTGGCTTGGCCTGCAGCCAAGCAACTCTTCTGCATGCACCAGAGTTGCTGATTTAAATTCTATAGATTCTTTTTCATACGTTGGCCTTTCTGAATCGTTAAACAGTATACATAGCTATTTAAGAACAGTAGATCAGTTTTTAGTTAAGGTTGTTCAATTATGTCTTCATCGCTTTGGAGTTGGTTGAATGACTTGACACGAGATTAAGCCCAACAAAAGAAAAGGCAGGGGAACAACAGCTGCCTTCCAGCACCAGAGCACCAGTGTGCCGAGCAGTTAAGCATTTTACCTTCTCGTGGTGTCAGGTTTAAGCGTTAATATTTATATTCGTGTTTGCAAGAACCTTAGGCGTTCAGATAAAAAACCATCAGCCACTCGAGTCCTGGATATTCGGGGAGGGGGAGGGGGGTGTTTGTCTTTTGAATTTTCTGAGAAAACGATCACAAGATCTGATACCGAGGGGTGAATTGATCTCATTAACTTTTCAGACAAAAGTAGCAAACAGTCACCACTAGTTTGTACTTGTTTAGTTACTGTGTGGTAAGAACTTTAAGGTGTGTCCTTAATGGCAACTGACGATTCTTGCTGCGAAGCCTTGTTTATTTTAGGTAGATGTTTTATACAGAATTTCCAGTGGGACAAATTACTGCACTGACTGCACTTATTCTTTCTGAAGGCTGGCTGCAAGCATAAGAGAGTAATTTTGCCATGCTGCAATCAGTATGTATTTTAAAATTGAAGCCATTAAGTTTTGCTGTGTGTTTTGAGGCTTTTCCTACTTCCTTTGTTTAAACATTCTTAAACAGTGCATATCATAGATGAATGTAAAACATTCATATGGCACTATTGGGGCCGAATTTAAATTTAAAATGAGTACCTACGTCCTTGTTGATCAAAATAGAAAAAACATTTCTTTAAATAAGTGGCTGTTTTCTGGTTTTGAATGTGGCAAGAAGGCTATATTTGTATCTTGTAAACAAAGTTTCATATTAAGTAGTCTTCAGAGAATGGCTTCCAGGCTCTGGATTAGAGGATTTTTTTGCCTTTTTTTCCCCCTCCTTCATTTTAAGTGAATAATGTGGTTTTTTTTCTTTCTTCTTTTTCTTGTGCTTTGTTTTGTTAGGGGTGGGGAGAGCAAGATTTAGGGTAGGGGCTAGAAAGAGGAAGATAATAAACTTTAGCACCTTTTATCAGGCTGTCTTACACAAAAGGTTACTTCACTTTGGTTTCCTCTTTCATTAGATCACACTCAAAAAATTCCTCTCTGAGCACTTACGCCTAACCTTCAGAATGTATCATCTCCTTACCCCCGGATTTTAATTGGGAACGATGCGGTAGCTTAACACTTTGGTCATATAAAATATTGCATGAAACTCTTTACTGTGACCGGGGGGAACCATTCTAAAAGGGAACTGTGGGTTTCACTTAGGCTTTCAAAACGGAGATTACAATAAACTTCTAGTTACAAAAATCTGAGTTTGTAATTAAGAAGCTCTGGGGAAATGTTAAGTAAATTTTAACTTCCCTTTGTTCTTTGGGACTTGTTGTTGTCCCGACTCTTTCCAACCTGAATCTTGATTTGGAATTCATTGTCCCAGATCCCACAGACTGTATATGTAAATCCCACCCCCCTCCCCGTGTTATGAAACACTGGAGCTAGCGCTGGCATGTGGGGAGCAGAGCCCCCTCCCCAAGGTAAAAGGGGCTAAGCTCGCTTTTCTCTGCGAGGAGCTGAAAGAGGAGTTTGACCTTTGAACTCACCCTCACACTTCCACACTGCTTTCAGGATGATTAAATAACCAAGGATATTTGCCTGTGTCTTACGCTTATTTATCTCACTTAAAATGCTCTAATACTTAACTGTTGAGCTATTGTCTTTAAATATAGCCAGGCAGTACACTTCAGTTGGAGCGGGGCTGCCATTTGCCAGCTCAGCCCTCTTATTTCTGAGGCTCTTGATTTAGAACGTCAGCGTTCCAACCAGATACTCTTTCCTCATCTCATAACTACATTAATTGCAAACTGCTATTTACTTTTAATGGACTGTGGGTCATTTCTGGTGATCCTTGACCACCCCCGTCCCGCCCCCCCCTTCCTTTTTAAGGTGACTTTAGTAACAAAAAAAGTTTTTCTTTCTGGTGCATTAATACGATCAGGGGATTCTGCTGACTACTGTATGTGTGCTTTTAGAGAAATGTGACTCATACCACAAGAGATTTGCAACTGAATACAAAAGTAAGGAAAAGGATATGACCAAGCTATGTAAGATTCTCAATATGTGTTGTATTTTAGGATTAAAAAAAAACCTAAACACACTTTTCCAACCTAAACTTATCTAGGCTTTTGGGCACCTTCAAACAGAAAGTTGCTCTCAAAATTATTTGCTTTTAGAAATCAAGATTTTGTGTGTTTGGTGGTTTGGTTCTTTTTGGCATACTTCCTAAAGAATCTTGTTTGTTACTGATGAAAACTTATTTATGCCAAACCTGGGTGTATGTCAGTGGGAAAAAATTGAAACTTATGCTTGTTATCACATGACTTTGGTCAGAGCATAATTTATAGCTTATCATGAATCTAGGTCTTTTGAGTCTTCCTCCTTAATATTTATTTTTTTAAAGGGGGGGTGGCAAGTGAAGTGTGCTATGGCAAGAGTAGGCTTTCAGTTTTAAAGTAGAACAGTATAGGTGCTGGGGAAAAATGAGTTACAAACAAAAAAATAAAGGTGACAAACTTGTTTCAAAATATATAATGCCTTTGAGGTCACTGCAGAAGATGGAACTGGTTATCAGGCTGTCTTGAGAATTTCAGAAGAAAGTACAAGAGGAAATGTGGTTATAATATGCAGGAAAAAGCTATGTAGATCAGTGTGACTTAAAGATTTGAGCAGAAAGCCATCCAAGTAAAGTGAATAATTGACCTGGTAGTGATTTTCTATGTGCTAAAGATTTTATGTAACTAAAAGTATCAAAGTCTGAGTTTGTTTATGCGCAATGGGCACGCTTGCATTTTTCAGTGTAATAAAGTGAGCACAGTTTACCTCTGACATAAACTGTATAAAGGAAATCAGAGGCCCCTTGCATTGTGCTTTATCCTGATAGTTGAGAACTGGTTGGGTGAAATCCTTGGCTCTATGTCAGCCTCTGTCTTCTGGTACACAGGTAGGAAGAAGCAAATTAGTCATTCTCCAAGGACTATGATGGTTAGTACGTTGTAAGGAAAACGGATGTAAAGGTGGTCTGGAGAAGCCACAATTTCTGGTTAGCTGTAATGTTTGTTTCTAATCTCTTGTTCAGGTAAAACTTGTGTTTGAAACTGCCTGTTTGAAAGCCCTGTTTGTTGTGGATGCTAATGCTTCCTAGGGCAGGGTGGCACTGGGAAACCTGGCGTGTTGGACTGCATCACATCCATCTCTTCAGTTTGCTAGTGTGAGGTATTAGTCTGAAGCATCAAGTCTATGAGGCGCTCTGGAAGATCTTCCACCTGTGTGGAAGGAAGGAGGCAGCTATTTGAAGTGTCTTATTTCTAGCACTTTCTATTTTAGTACCCTCAGATGCTAGTCCAGCGGATGACTTAGTAGAAGTAAATGTCTTTCCCTCAGGATGTGTACCTTTCTCCATCTCTCAAGACTGATTTTTTTTTTTTTTTTGCAAACACCTAATGGTGGATGTGTTCAAAAGCGACAACTTTGAGCTCTGTGCTCTGCAGTGGGGAGGGATAAAGTTGCTTCTTTTTCTTCTGAGGTACAGGGGCTTGAGCTGTGTTGGGCAAGAGTTAGATTCGGAGTTGAAATCGGGTGAGAGCACTAGGGAAGATGAATGACCTTAACAAAGTGACTAGTTTCAAATTCAGGAATAGTAAAAGAATCTCTTTTTCCTGTTATTTCACCTGCCCTGCCCAAAGGGATGCAACTGCCACAGAGGAACTCCTCGCTGGCTCTTGAGTAATAAGGAATTAAGTCTAATTTGGTAAACGCTGTATTTCTTTGTAGTTGTGGCTGCTGGAGAGACCTAACATCCTTCTTCCAAGAAGTTAAGTCAAATTTGCTTTTAAGGTCTCTGAAAATAATATCTTTCAAATGAAATCCAAGACTGAACGTATAAGGCAGCCTATTTAAGGTGAGACTGACTCAAGGATAAAAATGTATTGCTTGCTCCACCAAGAGTCTTTACCTGCTGTGGAGAGAACAATAAACTGTTTTGTAAGGTAAGGGGTCATTGCCAGTTTAAGTGCGTGTAAGTTCTTGATTTAATAAAGTTGCATCATCTTATAGCAGTGGTGAAATGTGTCCCAGGCTTATTTAAAATGGGATCGCTCTTGTGTCTGTCAGCCTTTCTACAACAGGTGTTGGCTGCTTCTTGCTGTCCAAAGTGCACTTTGGTTTTGTGGTTCCTGAGATTCTCCCCTAATCAGAGGGTAAAAAGGGGGGGCGGGGGGGAATCTGTCTGTTGGAGCAGTCCTCCTGAACTTTAAAAGTCAATACTCATTTGTAGCACTTCCTCCTTTAATGCCAAGAATTAGTCTCTTTTGTATTTGCTCTTGCTCAGTGGAGGAAAAACATGTGCAAAATGATGCAAGCTTATATGTTCTCTGCTTTAAAAGGAATAATTACATCTTTTGATAGAAGAGGCATTCAGTTCACTGAGGAGACACATTCAGCTCATCCATCCTCTGCCAAAACAGTTAGACGTATAGCCTTAAAGAAAAAGGGACTCCACAGGAAAAGGTTTTTTAGAGAAAGGATATCCTTTGTTTCTATTAGTATAGATGTCTGAAGTGGGGGGAGGGAGTGAGTTTTCCTAATATTGTTCATTATTAACTACTAGTTATTTTCCACTGGTGATTAAAATCCTGTTTGCTAGACTTCAGGGGGAAAATCACTTGCATGTGTGTCCATCTTATCTGACTACAAAGGAGCTTTCAATACAAAATCTTTCAAAAGTGTTGGTGCAGAAATGCCTGGATAATAACATTCTTGCATCCTGGTGTATGTGTCTCTTCGAGTATTGTTTTGTGCCAATTGTCTTGGTGTGGTTTCATTGGAAAGCTCTGTACTGGTGGTAGAGAGACTGTGACTGAGGGAAAACAGGGCAGCCTCTCTTACAGAGGATAAAAAGATAAGCCATGAAAACCTCTCTAAGAGTTTAAGCTGGGATAACTTTGAAAACTTCAAGCCTGAAAGATGAAGACTAACAAGGAGACTTCAGTTTGCAGGTTTAGGGAGTGGAAATACCAATTTGGGGTCATCTTTTATGTTCTCTTTTCAACCTGAACATCTTCGTTTTGATCTTTCCAGCAACTGAAACAAACAACTCTCTTCCTCCCCTTCCTCCCCCTAAATCTCCATTTCCTTTAAAAGTACTTATGCCAGGTCTTTATCAGACTGAACTGCTAACAAACTTTAACATCATTTTTGTACTTGAACACTCGGTATTAAAAACGTGGATGAGAAGCAGTGCTAGGTGTACTTGTGCTCCCCCAGTAACAAAGAAATGCACTGGGAAGTTGTGTTAAAGTGATTTACTGTTAAAAGATGAAGGGAGTAGCTCTTACCTTCCCTAGAAAGCAATAGAACGCACAGTAATGAAGAGTAAGTTATGGCTTTGTGTAGTGCTGTGAGGAAAAAGCTGGTTCCTCTGCTGTTCTGCAAAGTGATGTTTATCTCTGACTTCTGTAGCTTTCAGTGGTTTAACTGAAGTCACAGGCTGAAGGGCAGCTGTAGCCCTTCAGAAATTAGGGCAGAGTCCATCCAGCAAATAGTGTGTTGCCTTCCCTAGATTTAGGGGCTGTCCTTTCCTTAAGTCTGGGTGGGAAAGACATTTCTATCTAATACAGGAAAACACTATTGCGTGAGGTGTGACATGTACGTGTTTCTTCTTAAATGGAGAAAGGAAGTTATGTGGTTGCCATAAAAGCCCTATTACCTGTAGAGACAAGCTTGATATTTCATGCTGTGGATGTTTGGAAATCTGACTAATGTTTCGGAGCAACTGGTAGATTAGAACCTCACAGTGACATCCTGCTTTGCTTTCTGACTATAACCGGGGGAACCTGTGAAGGCCAGGGCACACCAGGGCTCAGACAATGGGCTCTGCACGCACCGCCCCAACCTAGGACACTAGAGGTACTATCTGAGAGTTGGAGCTCCTCAGTGTTGTTACCAGCTGCTTGGGGGTGGTATTTCTGCTTTGTGTGCCCTAGGTGTGGTCACACTGGCCTAAACATTATACAATAGATAGAAAAGGAAGAGATGCTCTGAACGAGCTAAGTACACAGCCTCCATACAGGCTTTTATTTGAGATTTTGAAGCAGTATTTATTCATGTGTGAGCTACTCTGCCTACAATCAGTATTATACCTGGCTATGGATGTGCCCAGACAAATATCCCAAAGGAAGCTCTTATTTGTGGCTTCGATGAGGAAAAATTGATGCTAACTGCTTCATTTTATTTATGTTCATTAGATAGAATCATAGAATGCTTTTGGTTGGAAGGGACCGGAAAGATTCCACACACACACACACCCACTCCTGCCATGGGCAGAACCGGAACAACTATTCTGAAAAAGGCTGAAGGACTTTGAATAACTTGTGGTTTCCAATAGGGAATCAGCAGTACAAAATCTATTTCATTGGCAATGCCAAAGAGCAGCAACCTGTTCTGAGGTATAAATGTACCAAGAGAAAAACTGTTTGATGTAGAATGACTCTAATATCCCAAAACATGAGGAGAACTGAAGATTTGTATTTTTTTTTTAACATGGAATTGCAAGTTACATGAAAGCTTCTCAAGTCTAGTAGACCCAGTAGAAATTAAGCTAGTTGATCTGCAGATGCTCTGGTGGGTTTTTTACTGTAGTACTCTCTCCTTTGCTTATGTAGGACTTGAAACCTTGGTAGGATAGTGAAAGAAATTCTGGGCATCTGTTTAAACAGTCATAGCCTTGCTACTGGCCTTGAGGTTAAGGGCCTGCTACCAGTTTGTTGGGGTAGTTATGTCTGAGTAGGTATCCTGTAGCATATAGAAGAGTTACAGCTAAGTACACGATACTTAGTTACTCTTCTAGTTTTCTCACTTCTGTTTTTAAGAAAGTGTTGCAGCAACCAGGGTTGACTTCTGTAATTGTACCAGCCTGTTTCCTACAGTTTAACAATAGCTTTGCTAGCATGGATTAGCTAAGTAAGAGTTGTTGTTCCTGACCATAGCTATGCAACTTCTATTCCCAGTGCTCTGTAGCATTAAAAATGGGTAATTCGATGATTAGCCTTTGCTGTTCTCTGAAAGGTGTGTCTAGAGGTTTTATTACATATTCGTGGAAATTTTGAAATGCAGGAAGTAGAAATGCAATAAAATTACCACCAATAGGCCATTTCCCAAAGAAATCTTTGAGACTGTAATGTTAGTTGTGTAATTTAATGAAAATAAATTAAACTTCTCTACAGGCACTTAATTAAAATTTTCATTTGTTTTAATAATCCATTTACATGCAGAAGCTTTTTGGTGTGGTTCTTGGGTTGTGTGGCAAGTGCAATGAAAACAAGCTGTTCTCATCTGCCCAGTCTTTATTTATTCATGGTGGTTGTAAGTACAACGGGTATCACTGCAAACCTGTTGAAATAATTGACTAAAAGCCATGTAGCCAAATAGGACTTGGTTGTGAACTAAAGTGAGCTAAATGCTTGGGCTCTGGCCTGTTGGAAGAATAAAGACAGCAGCATCCCACAGCTGGGAAGCATGTCCCGTTTCAGGACAGGGCACCCTAGGAAGTGCCCGAGTGTGCTGAACCACACGGTTCCTCCTGCCCCCCTCGCTCCCCTGAGGCAGGAGCCCCGCACTGCTGGAGCGGGCTCTGGTGGGAGATGTGTGGTGACACTTACAAATGGGTAGGCGAGTTAGAAGTCAAGATTCTTGACTTGTGTTATTGCGAGGAGGGGTAGTTGTTCTTTATTTTCAACCTTGAGTTAATCTGTAGCAAATTTATCGCTTTTCAGCTGTTGGAAGGAAGGATTTCCTGTTTTGTTCCGTTCTTTACTCGACATTGCTTATACTGGTTGTGTGTTGGGGCTGTTCTTAAATCTTCTGAAAGTGAAAGACAACAGAATAAACCCAGGTACTGTATTTTTTCTTTGTTGATCCAACTTACAGACCTTCAGCCACAAACAGTTACAGTGCTCTTCAAAACTACAGTTTGTCCCCTTGCCCAAGGAAGCAACAGTACAGCACTCGGGCAACTCCTGACAGTTTTGCTGCTGCCTTCAGGGTTTTGAATAACAGGAATGTATTTAATCAGCATTTTTGGTCCTCAAATCCAAGGCATAATATTATCTTCATGGGGAAGGAAGGCTTTGTTAATAATGGATAAAATCCTAGTGTAGATGTTTGGTTTGTAGTTTTAGCGTGTGTTAGCTTGTCCAAACAGTGAGAGCATAAAATCATGCCTACTTGTAAAAGCCATATATCTAATCAGAGTGAAGTGTGTAATCACCAGGTACAAAAATAAGAGCGGGGCTTTCTAGCTCACCTCCCAACTCTAGTAGCGTTAGCTTTGTCTTCTCAGATTAAATATAATTCTGTCTAGTTATATCTGCAGACTTCTTCAGAAATGCTGCCTGTGTTTTTCTTTTCCAGCCTGTAGTCGCTATCTCCTCTATGTGAAGGTATATCCAAGAACAGTAGTGAGTTGCCTGAACTACAAATAGGCATTTTGGATCCCTAAAACAGGAATATCTTGCTCTGCTTTGCAATGCTGCCTGGAGGATGAGCTGTGGCCAGTTCTTCCCAAGTGTTCAGAGCCTCCTATTCAAAACAGTGAAAGCTCGGAAAACATCCAGGAGCTAGCAGGGCTTGGCAGAGGTGTGTCAAGTGCTTTGAAGGGCCATGAAAAAGCTCTCTGAAGGGCTTGTTCAAACCTATTGATACCCAATAAAATTTGGATCCAAACTCCTGTTAAATTCTTCTCATGATCCATGAGCTAAAGTTTTACATGCCCTCTATTTGTATGTGCAGTTGAAAGGACAGGTTTAGTTTTTTAGACAGCTGAGATAAGACTGAAACAGATCCATTTTCAAAGGGTTTACCAGAGAAAATGTTATTTATTGATTATGGTGGATTTTTCACACACCAGTGGCCAACCTGGAGCCTTCCCGAGGTTCAATCTATGCCTGTCCCTTAAACTCTAACAAATCTTTAAGCACATGGCTTTTGCAAAATGTTTTTGTTATCCTAGGTTAGGTTTGAGTAGAACCGTGTGTGGAGTTGTGTGTTACAAGGATGTCTCTTCTGGCCTCATCCCAGGATCCTGTGAGGGCTGGAGGGGGTTCAGTGTGGATTTCTAATGCTGGTTTTCATCTGTTTTCTCTCTACAGAGAAATAATTCTTGTTGTTCTCTTGTGTGTGTGTGTGTTATAATGCCACAAAGTGGTGAGCGTAAAAAAGCATAATTGGCTTTTCCTGGATTTTTAGGCACCAGCAAGGAAATAATTGATGACAAGTCTCAGTCATTCAGTGCATGGGACTTCAGGCACTGGTGTTTGCCTCTGACTTCATACCCCAGAAATGCCTCTGGCCTTTTGGTAGGACGGTTCATATACCTGCTACTGTAGGGCGCTTACCTGTGGCTCTGGAAGTAACTGCATTCAACTCTCTAGTTTGTTCATTTTTGGTTTTCCGTGCCTGGATAGTCAGTGTAGGTTTCAGGACTCTTTCAAAGCTGTTGTTTGGTTTTGGTTTGCTAACAAAGTGTTTTCAGGCAGACAGTCACCGTTGATGCCCATGAGCTTTGCTGCAGCACGTTATCCTGTTGTGTACAAAATGCCTCTGAAAAACTCTAGTAGAAATAGAACAAAATGGCAAGTTGAAACATGAAGATAGACATGCTAAGCAGCACCCTTTGATATGTTTTTCCTTACCTTTTACAAAAGGCAAAGATTTTTGAATACTTAAACTGCAAACTTCAGTTATAGCATCCTCACCTGCCTATAGGGGTGAGTGGAGCCACAAAGTCACAACTGGGGGGGGGGGTGGGAGGCAGAAAGGGAAGAGCAAAAGGTGGACACAGAAGCAGCTCAGAAGTGTGGCACCATAGGCTGAACCTGCCTTTTGTTAAAGGTTTTTGAGTCATTTTGTGGAGAGCAAGTGTTAATCATGGCAGCGTAAAACCGGACTGGGGATAAAGGGCATAGTTAGAAAAAGAGACTTTGGCTGCTGAACATCAATCTATGGGTTTTCTTTCTGCCAGTGTGTTGGCCAGTGGCTTGTTCCCTCTTACGCTCTCTTCCCCACCCCCAAGATCCTTCCATCTGTGTTTAACTCGGCATATGATCAGTCTTGGGCCCAAGCCTGTAACAACTTGGGTTTTACAAAAGCTAGAAGCTCCTTGGGGTCAAGTTCTGTAGACCTGCGTAGAGGATTGGACAATAAAGACACAAAGCTCTATAGATACAGGAGAACAGGAAGTGACTGGCAACAATAACTTAATTCTGTATTTGCATTCTGGATTGTTTTTTGGAGTAACTTAGTGTTTGATTTTTTTTAAACCCATCTTCATTAGGCTCCAGGATCAACTTGTCTGCATGATGGTGGAAAAGGAGCTGCTAACTTTGGAAATTTAAACAAAGAGTTTTCTCAGGGCAAGGCTGTAGTGTGGAGAGTGGGTGAAGTGAGATGGTGGATCTATGACTCTGATGCATTGTCATGTTTCCTTTTCCAGGTGGTTATCTTGCCTGGGCTTGGCTGTTCTATGGTTGTTAAAGGTATCCAGTATAGTTGAAGGCATCATATCAAACCTTGAGTCTATAAATAGTTGCCTCTTTGCTTCATCTGGCTAAAGGTCCTGTCCCGTTAACCTACCATGGCTGTGGCCGTGCTGGTTCTGCCTGCAGCCTGCCGTACAGGAGTGTTATCTGCAACATGTTTGGGCCAATGAGCTGTATAGACAGTTCAAGTTCTGGTGGCTGATCTGCTAAGACGCTTATAGATTTAATGCCTTGACACCACCTTTTTCTGTTGAATTAGGAAAGGCTGGAAAAAGGTAACTTCAGCTGTATAGATGCCACACCTTTACCTGCTCCAGTTACTTGTCATGGAACTCTGTAGCCTGAACTGTTAGAGGGTCCTGTTGGAATTGTTATACCCTGTCTTTGCCTCAGAGGAAGCAGAAAGTTTCCTTTTTTACCCAATTAAAAAAAGCAGCAAGGTAGAGTTGGATGTTGAGATCAACTTTAAACCCCTTCTTTGTTTGTACTGCCTTCTGCAGTCAGAGCTATTGAGCTTATTGTGGTTTGAGGCATATTAATTCAAGCGATGTGAATCGCTGGCCATTTGTGTCTTGAAGAAATAACTTGCAAAAGTTTGAGTCAAGTTTGGAATGCATTCTTTTCATTCGATATTTGTGTATTTGGAAATGTGCCTCACTGCAGAATTATTCCTCTTCAGTTTATGTGGTCTTGTGCTGGTTTGGTAGACTTTTTCTTTATCCAAAAACAGGATCAAGCAGAATTCCACAATACTGTAACTTCCCAACCCAGAGTGGTGGCCGTGAATTCTTGTTAGCAGGCATTATAACTCTTATAAAAGTAGAGATTTAAGTCAGTTGTGAATAACTATATTGTAACCCTTTTTAATCTTGTGGAATCTCAAAACTTCCCTTTTGAGTGTAATCGATAAAGCATGTTTTTTGTTGTATGCAACTTGAAATTACAAGCATTTCCTTTTTGAATGTAGCAGTTGGCCTCATGGATGGTTTAAATACTAAACTACAGTGCAAAAGACAGTGTCATTAGCTTATTTCAAACTCTAAGGCCATCTACTTGTAGCTACCCAAATTTGTCAGAGGCTGTAAATCTGCATGATAGTATAAGTCGCTGTATTAGTGATTATTTCTTAATACAAAGATTTGTACTGAGGCTTTTGCTCAACGGCCTTTAGAGAACAAGCAAAGTGTTGCTGTGTCTCTAAACCCTGCTTTCATCAGCTCAGAGAGGTTTGGCTCACTGCATTTACAGGGTATGAATTCAGCCATCTGTGTATTGAAATATGGTTTCAGCAGCTTTGTGTGAGTGGGTTTAGAATAGATAGAAGGCAAAGCATTGCTTCTACATAGTCTCAATAGGGAAGCCCAGCTAATGGAATACAGGGGTAGATAGAAAAGTGACCCAGAGTGCTTTCTAGCTGCCCCTCATTGACTATTTTTAAATGTATGCCTTCTGTGTTCAAAAGCATTGGATAGGTCTCTCTTCATTATCTGGAGACAATACTGTTCTTTTGAGAAGTCTGACTGACTGGTTTCTCTTCTCCAGGTGCTGGAGTTCTTCGTGGCACTGAACTTCTTGAGTGTGTTTTGCTCAATGCAACTGTTTTAAACATTCGTACGAAAACTTTAAGTTCAACTGTTTCTACAAACTTGAAAAATTGGAGGAAATAGTTTAAAAAAAACGCACCCCAACCCCACGGATTCAGTCACTGAGAGAACTGATGGATACACTTGTAGTGATGTGTGAACACAGATATAAATGAAAAAGGAGTGATTTTATTTTTTGCTTGTGGAAAAGCCTTTTCCTGGCAGAGGTTTTTTTAGCTTAGCAGACTTGTAAGCACATGTTGAACTTTGCAAGTGTCCTTATTGTGATCTGTGAGCATCCCCAAAGAACTGAAACCTTACATTAAAACACGTAATAGGGAACAGAGTGTAGGAAACATGCCAACTCAGCCTCTCTTGGCATACATGGAGGGACCGGATGGAATAGCCAGTACTGTTGGTGCACAGATGGAGAATAATGATGCCTCAATGACAATAAGAGGAACAAACACCATTTCTTACAAAAACTTGCAAGAGAAGTTTCTCATGCAAGCTGAGGGATGCACGCCTCTGGACTGCATGTTTTGTGATGAGACTTTTAAACATTCAGAAGAACTTGGGAAGCATGTTTTAAGTCAGCATAGGCCCACTCTTTGTGAACCAGCTGTCCTGCGTGTTGAAGCAGAGTATCTTAGTCCTCTTGACAAATGTCAAGTCAGAACAAACTTGTCTTCACCAAACAATGGAAAGGACAGTGAAGAACTTAGCTGTGAAGTTTGTGGACAAACATTTGATGAGGCTTTTGATGTTGACGCACACATGAAAAAGCATAAAGATTCTTTCATGTATTGGTGTAATGTATGTGGAAGAAGATTTAAAGAGCCATGGTTCCTCAAAAATCACATGAGGACACATACTGGAAAGCCTGGTTCTAGAAACAAGCACCAACAAGGGTCTGAAAGCCCCATAACAATAAATGAGGTGGTGCAGGAGCATGTACCTGAAAATATAACATCACCTTACAAAATTTGTATGGTTTGTGGTTTCCTATTTCTCAATAAAGAGACTCTAATTGAGCACAGTAAAGTGCACACCAAAGAATCAGCACCCAATGGTGAAAGCCCCCAAGTGACTAGTGAACCTAATGCAGAAGAAATGTCTCAGAGAGAGGAATTTTTGAGATTCTTGAACTTAAGACCAAACTTGAATGCAGGAAATGACAAATCACAAAAACCTGTGAAATGGATAGCTGAACTAGATCCTTTCAACACATATCAAGCATGGCAGCTGGCTACCAAAGGTAAAGTTGCAGTTGGTCATGGCCAAATTAAGGAACCAGGACAAGAAGGAAGTACAGACAATGATGATTCATCTTCTGATAAAGAAGAACTCTGTGAAATTTGGAATGCAAATAAAAGTAGCCAGACTGAGACTACAGGGAAGTCAAAAGTAAATAAAAACAGCAGTTATGCAGGGAATGGTAACTTATCCCAAGACAAACTGAAACATCCCAGTAGTGAAGTGCCTTCTATGGAGATGGACTCTAAACTGTCCCAGAACAAAGAGAAACCAACACACTGTTCGGAGTGTGGTAAAGCCTTCAGAACATACCACCAGCTAGTCCTTCATTCCAGAGTGCATAAGAGAGACAGGCGGACTGATGGAGAGACTTCAGCTGCTTCCAGGACGTGCTGCGCTGATATAATTGCAAATTTGGATGAAAATGGAGCAGAACGTATCGAAGGAGGCTCTGAGGATGGATCTGAAGATGGGCTTCCAGAAACACTTAATTTAGGTAAGTAGCGTTTCGAGCATTGAAGCTTGAGTTAGGCTGGTAGGGTATTGTTTAGGAACGCGTTAGGGCTGAAGAATGCATCGTCTTTCTCAGTTACCTTTTCAAAACTTGGCTGGAGGTATGACATGTATGGTGGGGGAAAAGGAAAAGAGAAAAATGAGAGGGGAAAGAGGTTCTGACACCACCATTTTGAGATCTTTGAAGTTGTGCTGGGCTTACTTGCAGTTATGAATTGTGTTACTGGAATCAGTAAAAGACTTTTCTTAACAGTCAGTCTAGGAAGAGTCACTGTGTTCTTTCTCTTTCACCTGCAATAGCAATATTCTTAATTTTACTGGATGCTTTTCACTGTTGCATATCCCTTCTTGTCCATCACAGGTTTTCTGCAAAGAGTATTTCTGACAAAATCATTGCACTTTCACTTTTCCCCCTGCATCTTGTAAGAAAATGTTCAGTGCTAGATACTAGCAATTTTTAAGGTCCTGAACAATAAAGAATAATTCCAAACTTTTCCTGTCAAACTGCAGGGTCTGCATTTCTCTTGAACAGTCTGTAACTTGAAAGCCTAAATGTCAGAACCAGCAATTTTTAAATTAATTTGGGTAAGGGCATGCATGTGGACTTCATGTATGTAGGAGAAGTATATATTTAACTCCTCTTCCTCAGAGGTTGCTGACAGTGCTCTCTGACCAAGTAGATCGACTCGGTCTGTATCTTACCCAGGATTAATTCCACATCTCGCAGTGCATTAGAAAAAACACTGGTACTGAAATATTCCTTGTTTGAAAAAGATTGTATGTCTGGGGACAAAAAGGAGTAGAGAAAAGTCTTGTAGCTAATCTAGCACTCTTGTGTGTGACATGCTTTGAGCCTGCATTTAAAGAGCAGACACTTGCATAATCTCAAGAAAAGAGACAACGTACAGAATGTCCTGGCACACACGCCTGACTTTTCCATTTCTGGTAATGTGCAGCCCTTTATTTTGCCTCCAGTAACAAAGGAATGGAATTATTACCTAATGTTAACTTGCTTGTTTTGTTTCTCAGTGTCTTATCCTAAACTACAACAGCTTTCATTGTGAGATGCTGACTCATGCTTATTGAGACATTATCTGTCTGTTTAAAACAGCTATGGCTTCTCCTAGCCATACTTGGCATTTCCAGTACAGAAGCATTCCAAAGCACAGGAACTTCAGAGAACCATTTTAAACTGTTGTGTATCTGAGGTCTTAGGGGAGCAAACCCTTTCCTTCCTTCTCGTCTCACCATGGCTGTCTAATCACCTTTGGCTTGGATATTTAATTGAAGCTGACTTGATGTTTTTTTTCAATTGAACCTGCCAAAGCACCCGCCTCGGTTGGAGGGGTGTATTGTGTGTAAGCTTTTCCCCGTTCTACTCCGGCATTACGCTGTACTTGCCGCCCTCCAGTGGTAGCTACTACCCCTTGCACTTGAGCGGAACAGCTCTTCCTCCTTGAAGTCCATGTAGTGCAGACAGCAGCCCTGTCACTTTCCTGCTCCCCTCTCTGTCAAAGCTTAAGCATTAGCGCTCCTAGGGAGAGAAGATTACTCACTAAGGATGTTGTTATATGAGCATGATGCTACATTGATCAGCACAGAAATGATATTGCAATTAATAGGAAAATCCACCTTCCTTCCCCAGAAGACTTTCCTGTGTTTTGCCTACAGTCTGAATCATCCTGCTCACACTTACTAATGCAAGCACTCCCTTTAATAAACAATACAGTTTATAACCTGGATGAACTTTTTGAGCTGGACCATTCTTGAGTTCCTGTAGGTCAGCAAAGATAACTTCTTTTTTTCCTCTTTGAGACCTAGTTTTTTCACCTTTGTTCTCTGGGGCTTCTTCGTTAGTCGCTAACCGCAGTGTTACTTAGCACAGACAGAAACCTTTTTAACTCCTTTACTCTTTGATTGTGAAGCGTGCAGCAGTACAGAACAAAGGATACTCCTAGACTGCAGGAGCTGACAGCAGTTCACCCTTCTGTTCTTCCTTAAAGCCAGCTAAGATCATTAACTATAGTTTTAAACGAGACTCCAAATTTGCATTTGCTCTTGATAATATAGCTATATTTTCTCCCAAAGATAAAAATGAAGATGTTTTGGAAAGAGCAAAAGTTAAAAACATTGGAGCCTCCAGAGAATGCAGCTATTGTGGAAAGTATTTTCGCTCAAATTATTACCTCAATATTCATCTCAGAACTCATACAGGTAAATGGGTTTCGCCTTTATGGGAGGGGAAGGAAGTCTGCTGAATCCTGTTGGATGGAATGTTTGGGTTTGCTTAAGAAAAACAGAAGTTGCCTTCGAAATTATTGGTATTAAACCTAAAGTTTTTGCTAATAAGGAAAAAATATTTTGATATTACATTAAGAACTGTGAAGAGTGCAATTTATTTAAAAAGTGATCTTTCTGCTTTTAGCAGTGTAGAAAAAATATAGTGTGGTTTTTTTGTTTTGGGGGGTTTTTTGGGGGGAGGGGTTGGTTTGGTTTTTTTAAAAAGCCTATTTCCCAAGTATGGAGCTGATTGTCTGCTGGTTGCTGCTACCTGGGGAAAAAGCTGTGTCTGTTTTTCAGTTCAACTTTGTTTTCCATAGCCAGGCAAAGTCTTTCTTCTACTACTGTTAATGTATGCCCCTGTTTCTTTTGAAACAGCGCTATTTATAGATGAACTGTAACATTTGTGTTGTTGAATAGCATGCTTGTGGTATGATCAAGGGCTACAAATCGTTGGAGTTGACCCACAGCTATACTTCTTGCTTATCTCTGCCAAACATATTGTCAGCTACCATCTCCATACATAGTTCGTGTGTGGAAAATATCTTCGTGGTAGCCAGAAGATGTCACTGCAGTTAGCAAAAGCAGCAAGATGCAGTTGTTTAACTGATTTGGATGAGTTTGGGGATTATGAGTATGTTGAAAGGGGAAGAAGAAAAATCTGTTTCACTGTTCTGGAGGCTATGTTACTGTGTTGTCTTTAATTGCATTCAAGGCTTCAAGTTGTATCAAACTTATTTCCTGGTAAATCTGTGTTTCAGGTGAAAAACCATACAAATGTGAATTCTGTGAGTATGCAGCAGCACAGAAAACTTCACTGAGGTATCATTTAGAGAGGCATCACAAGGACAAGCAAGGTGACAGTGCAGCAGACGTGAAAAGTGACAGCAAAGTTTCATCACAGAGCCAGGAGCCGGAGCTTTTGCTGACTGCTGATGGTGCTCAAGAAACCAAAAATTTGAAGAGGCTTTTTCATTGTGCCAAAGATGCTGAGGGCTGCCCACCTACCAAGCAGCACAAGGAAGTTCTGTCCTTGAACAATGTAATGGGCAGCACAGTCCTTTTAAAAATGAAAAATAATTCGAGGGAATTGAACAAAGGTTCTGTTTGTAACAATTCAAATCAAATACTGGAAAAACTAAAGGCTGAGAAGGAAACAAAGGAAGTTCAACCCAATGTTCCTCATAAAAGAGAGCGAGCTCCTTCAGAGGAGGATGATGTCCAGTATGTCTGTGCTTTTAAGGATGGAAAAAGTGTGAATGATGTGCAAGAGTGTGCTGAAAGACACAAACGCAAACCTACAGTGGACTCTCAAGAAAAGCCCTTGAACTTATCTGTTGGGAATTCACAAGACTGTGCAGTGGTTTCAACTAGAGGCCTGCTAGCACCCAGCACCTGCCCATTTTGTACTTACAGAACATTTTACCCAGAAGTCCTAATGATGCACCAGCGGCTGACGCACAAATACAATCCTGACAACGTTAACAAAAATGGCTGTAGAAGCAAGGCTCTAGCTAAAGCCAGGCGCACTGGGTGCCCTCCAGCTCTGCTAGGTAAAGATGTGCTTCCTCTGTCTTTTACTTCTAATAAAAGTAAGGCTTCTCCATCTACACAGCAAAAACTGTTGCAAACAGGGAAAGCTAAGCAGTGTCACCCTCCACAGAGCAAAGTTCCTCTCTTCTCAGTGACTGACTCAAGTGGCACAGCACCGAGTAACCTCAAGTTTCATAAACAGCAAAGTAATATTGGAGCTCAGGCAAATAACTATAGACAACCTCAGCAAGAAATGCACTCCGGTTCCAGTATCTCTCCAGTATTGGACAGAGTAAAACCATCTGAATCTAAAATCAAAGCTCCAAGTGTCCCAGTGTCTCAATCTGGAGTAGTGAGCAGCGGTATGAACGGAGCTCTTGACTCTTACCTAAATGAATCTGCCTGGTCTTGTCATCGAGGAAGAGGCTACCTGTGTAGTAAATATGTGAGCAGCATAAATCTAGACTATGGTGAAACGTCTTCTAAACGAATGAAACCTAATCTGTTGGCTGTGGAACATATTGACTCTCCAATGGCTAATTACAGAAGAAATGAAATGAGCAGATTTCGTGTTGCAAACAGATATGCAAATCTGCTACCTCAGGAATGTTCTCGCACCAAACCTGCATCCTCTGCTTTGCCAACCAAACAAGGGCTTCTGAATTCAGAGGATGTTGAACCTTCTAATGTACTGACTGTTCTCAAACCTTACGAGCCGTACAACTCTGGATCGCTTTACACTTCTTGTGGATCTAGCAATGGCCAAGTAACCAGCTCTACAGTAGAAGGTACTGTATCTCCTTCTAGTTAAATGTCTGGCACCCATACAAAGAAAGGTGAATGACACATAAATGAGTGTGTACCCACCTTGAAAAGGAGGAAATAAAGCTGTACTTAGCATTTCACCAAGTCCAGTCAATGCTGGGATTTTAAATTTAAAATCCAGGTTCAGCGAACTCCTGGCCTGGGGATTTAGGCATGGAGGCTCTGAATTTTAACGAGGGATTTAAAGTTCTTCAAGTTCCCTCCTCCCCCCTGCCATGGGGTTTCTGATAGTGAACGAGTATTGTTGGCTCATCAGAACACTCCAGACATGCTAACTAATCCAGGATATGGAATAAGCCTTTCTGCTTAATATACAAGAAGTCTTGGGCCATCTGGAATGTTAATAAAACCTCTTAACACAAAAAAAAGGAAAAAGTGCTGTCATGGGCAATTGTTCCCTTCAATTGCAGAAAAGGGTGCATTACAAATCAAAACTATGATGTAAATCTTATAGCTCTGTTCTTCAATGGGCTTTTATAATGTTTGGCTTTTAGTAGGGACGGAGTACTTTGTTAAAATCAAGACAAGGTATTTCTGCTATTCTAATGATGGTGTCTGGTTGCACTGAATGGTAATACTTTGTGGAAAGTTCTGGGTCTAGCAGAGACAAATGTTTTGTGATGCATTTGGAAAACACTGGTACTTGTATGAAAAACATACTTTTTGTGTCTTAGTCAGCATTTTCAAAACTCAGAAGGAGGCCAAGATTAAAAGGTGCTAGGTGGTATTTAAGCAGTTGCCTATTTGTAGAAGGATGGTATTTATGACTGAGCTGAGGTCAGTATGGACTGCGCTATAAATACAGGACTTTGGATTTTGCAATGAAGATCCTGTTATAACAATAAATAGTATGTGTGTGCTGTGTAGTCTTAAAGTCTCTCTAAGTTCTTAACTCTGTGAATGCTCCTGTTCTCTGGAGCAGGAAGATGATTGTTCTGAGGTAGGCTGGGTGCAGCAGTGTGTTTAGGTCAGAGTGAACTGCAAAATGCCAAGTCTGATCTAGCTGTGTGGCAAAAACTGTGTTTGTGAATATTCCAGAATTCTGTTCTGGGTTTTGTTGGCTTGTTTTAAAGTTGTGGCTTCATAAATATTCAGGATTGCTAGTGGAGGGATGAAGGAAAGTGTTACAGCTCTGTTTCCAGCCTGGCTAGGCAGTGGGTAAGCAAAAAGCCAGCATTACAGTTGACTGACTCAAGCGGTTGTGAAATGGAGTTAATTCCTAGTTTCACGACGAGTGTTGTCTGTGTACCATGAGCTGTGCCACGAGTTGCTACGAGGAATGTAAAATGGGCACTAGGTTATGCACAGAATGCAGAGGGACAGGCAGAGGACAAATGTTGCCGCTGTCTTTTGATTCCTGGTGATCCAAGAGAATGAAATACATGCAGGGTGTTTTTTCTGAGCACAAAAGTCATTCATGCAGTTGTGGAATTCAGTGTTTGCAAGACTTTTTTTTTTTTCTTTTTTTTAAAGTAGGAGTTGATTGCAGCTTAGAGCTTAACGTGTGGCCTCAGCGTTTGGTGGAGGATGTGATTGTCCTTGAGGAACAAACTCTTGTTACTTTGCACTGACTGGGGACTTGTGCTTCATGATGTTGCCATCTGCTGAGCAGATCAAGTATTCAGGATTTCAGGGGAATGCTCTTGATGTATAAAACTGCATTAATTTCATAAAAGCAGGAATAGAGAAGCTGAAATTTTGCAGCTCCAGCCAGCTAGACAAGAGCAGCCTGTTACCCCAAGGACAAGGTGGTGGGTAGTGTCCTGCTCCTTTCCAGCTTATGTCAAGGATTGGGAAACTCTCTTATTTTGCCAGTGGCCCTAATGAGGGTAGCCTATTGAAGTAGCAGTTGATGCAATACTATTTTTAAACAATGACTTCACTGGAATCCACCTGGTTCTTCTTTTGAAAGCTCCACCTGTCTACCAGAAAAATCTCTGGTAGGCTTTTGTTCCTCTCCTTTGGTAAGGCCTGGAGGCTGTGGCCTGTAGTCAGCAACTTCCTACTGTTCCCTGTTACTTGAGCTCTCCAAGCTGTGGTTGTTGCTAACTTGACAGTGGTGGCCTCATGGAAAGTTTGGTGTTCATTAGAGAGTGTTGTCTCAGGGCAAGAAAAGCAACTTCTAACGACTGTTACCTATGCCGGAAAGACTTGTGAAGCAAGATCCCCTCTATGGGTTTTCTTAGCAACTTCAAGAAAAGTTCTGTGCAATAAAATACAGGGTTTTAAGGCTAATTTTCTAGTTTTCTTGGCCTAGGAATGCAACATAAATCTTGATAGCTGCTTGAGAGAGTAGCAGACAGGCCATCTCCTCGCATTGGGGGTTTAATGTGGGTGGAGACAGGGAAGATGAAAGTTTCTGCAAACTTTTTTTTAAAAAGAAAGCTGAAGTACAACTGCTGCTTGTCTAGGAGTTACAAAACGCATCTCTTCAGAGTTGCAAGATGCCATATGCAAAGTACTGCAGGTGTTGACCTGCAGCTTTCTGTAGGCTTTTTATTGAACCCGGGTGATATTATAAAACATGATGTCAAAACCTTTTTTATAAGGGCCTGTGTGCCTTGTGGCAACATTATTTAGGTCCTGTGAACATGTTATGTTGCATGTTAAATGCTGGATCAAGTTGTCATGAGAATATGTTCCACTTGGCAAACTTGATTAAAGCATGATGCCTTCTGTTATTGCTTGTAAGCTCTGCCATCCTGCATCGCCCTGAAGAGACAGAAACATTCTGAAACCACTCAGTTTGTGTTATTTTCAAATTAGTTGCCTTTGCAATGGCAACATGCTATCAAGGATAACCTGGTAGCTGATTGATCTGGCAGAGGCTGCAAATTAAAGACAATTGCTCATGACACACTCCAATGGCTTTGTAGATTCTGTTGAAATATTAATTTGGCTTTGCCATTTTAATTTAATTAAAGCTTGCTAGGTTTTTTCAATGCTGCATTTAAAGCTTTCATGGAATATGGATGGCAGTTGGGCTTTTGTATCCTGTGGGAGTAATGATTCTTGACTTTTTTCCTTAATTTTATGAAGTGTTTTTGACTGCTTGCTTAAGCTAGTAAGACTTAATATGGAACAGGCATTGATTTCACATATATAAATCTGAATTAATGGTCTCAGATAAACATGAAATTACCTGTATACTAGACTGAAAATTGCTTAAACAAAGGTCTTCAAGTAAATGTATATTAACAGTCCTTAAAGTGTTACAACTGCCTTATAATCTATGATGGCAATAACACAGTATACCTGGTTTTCCTCTCAAATACTTATATTCAAAAATCCGATTTTCAAACAAAGCAGAAGACACAAGGTGGATGTGTGGGCATCATGCTATAGAATGTACTGCAGCACCTAAACCTTAAAGTGAAGCTAGCTGTGTGATGAGTTAAGGGAAGGCATTTCCTTCTTGCAAATAAAATGAGCAAAATCAGGAGAGATGGGCATTGTGTGTGTGCAACTTTGAACAAAGTTGTTGAAGTCATGTAATTATTCCTTGTGTGACTTCTGGATGTTTCATTTCCTGTAACCTTGCAGTAGGACTGGGGATATCTTATCTAGGGCCCTGCTCACAATATGATTTGTGGTGGTGTGGGGTTCTGAGTGCTGATGTCACCCTGCTCACATTTGTTGTAGCAAGTAATGATTCTAATTCCTCTAAATTTAATTTTTCCAGGAAAGAGATCAGTGTCATACCAACACTTATCCAGCAGTGTGCTACAGAAGCGAAGCTATGAAAGTTTCATTGGCAATGCATACTTTCGACCAAGTGACAAGAAGACTTAAATCGTTTACTTCAAGAAATGGTAAACAAACCTTTTGAACTAATTGTTACTTAAATGCTGCATTAAGTACTGGGAGCATCAAAGGTTGCTGTGTGGCACGGTAGAGGTTGTGAATGGCTGAGCCAGAACAGCTGAGAATGCAAGCTCCCCCTCTTAGGAAGTGAACCAAGTACTGGTGTAGCAGCAGTAGAAATGGAAGGGCCAACAATAGATAAATGTATTTAATTAATCACAGTAGCAGTGGGAAATATTCAACAAAAGGGCTTTCCCCTTTAGTCAGTACATGAGGGTGGGGGAACATCGTGTGGAGAACTAGAAATGAGAGGAAGTGCCTGTTCTCACAGGCTTCATGAACTGCGAGAGTTCATGTTGGTTAGTCCTTCCTGAAAACGCAGACATTACTCATTTTACGACTTCTGAAGATTGCCTCAAACAACAAGACTCTTTGGTGGATTATTTCATAGGGAAGTCAGGGTTTCCTGATAGCTCCTTGACAGTTTATCTCTGTGTACTGGAGAGGTTGTTCTAAATAGCTTTCCTTTGTTCGATGGAGGGATGGGTGTAGCCTCTTAGGGAAACAGGTCAAGTGAAAAGAATTAGCCTGGTGTTCTGAATTCCCCAGCTTCATCTCTCTAGCTCTGTAGCTGTATCTCAGAACTTCACAACCCCATTGTGTGTGCAACATTCTTAGCTGCTAAGGAGATAAGTACTCTGTAAGTCTGTAAATAAATATATCTGTATGCTTTCTTCCAAACCCAGAGCTACAGATAATTCTCTTCCTTCAAATTTAAGGAGACACATCTCAAATGCTGTAGCACCTGGACCAGCACTTTGGGCAAAGATTTTGCATATCTGGAGAGCAGAGCAGTCTGACGTCTAGTTGACAGCTTTAAAAATACTTCTTGATATTCTTCTAATCGTACTGCTTTTATTGTTCCCCTACTGAGCATATTTTTGTCTAGTTCTGCTTTTTTAAAGCTATCTCAATTTCCTGCCTGTATTTCTACTTGGGGCTTGAGTATCTTCAAAAGTAGTCTTGATTATTGCCAGCTTTTATTTGGTGAATAGGACACAGACCTTATACAGCAATATGAGTTTCTAAACGCACAGGCAAGGGTGCAGAAGAAATTCCCTTTATCTTTTAAAGATGCTTCTCTCAATATGTTTGTACTATCCTATAGTGGTATTTCACAAAATGATGTTTTCTTTTCCCCTAGGTCTGAGGACACAAGTGCATGTTCCATGGAGTTTTATACCCACAGTTCATCCTTTGAGGAAAAATGGTGAAAGCTACTGAACTAAGCTGTGATTGTACTGTATATAAAAACACTACAGTTTTATAATACTGGTTCTGTTAACGTTTTGTACCAAATAGCCATAAAAAGTAGTCTAAAACAATTGGGTTATGAAGGTGTGTGGAGAATGTATATCTTGACATTGACTTTTGAGTATTTTTCATTAGAATTAATTGACCAAATACTAGTAGGAATTATATTTTTTCATACTTGAGTGCTGCTGAAGAGTTTCTCTTTGAAAGAATATATAATCATTGCACCTCAGGTAAATTGTAGATACTGAAGTTGGAATCCTGTTGGCTTAATGCTCCTTTTTCATAAAGGTGAAAGTTTCTCATCTGTTTATTTTTTCCTGTTGAACTATGTTAGTTTTTAAAACAACTTCCAAATAAACTGTCTGAAACTGTTCAGTTTATAAATGTTGTGAACATCAAAGCGACGGTGCTGACACGATGCTGATCTGCCTTGTACACGTTAGGACCATAATGTGTTAGAGTGATCTGTTTCCCTGGGGTTGTTTCCAGCATATTTTTAACCACAAGGATGAGGCAATACTTGACATTTGGATTTCATGGGGCGTTCCTGAAATACGGTTGGATTCTTCTCTTGGCATTGGATGCTGTTCTTCAGAGAAACCTCTTACACATCTCTACAGACATGCAAACTTTTACAGCAGAAAATACCTAGGGCTTGCATGGGAAACAATACTAATCTAAATGTTTCAAGGGTTTGGTTTTGTACCAAACTCAGTGCAGTTACACTTAGAGGAAAACTACTTTGCACCTTTGTCCAAACTGTAAAGTCACAATCAAGACTTGCAATACAAAGATGGGATCTACAGCCTTCAAAAGGGATGTGGCTATGGTGTAGCCTGCTTGACTGTGCTTGGCAGCTTCTTGATGTCGAGTTTTAGCATCTACTGCGTGTTTAAAATCAGTAAGAAATAACCTGTAAATGGGAGAATATCTCATTTTACTTTTTGTGAAGACAGCAAGAGTTTTTTCTGATGCACATGCAGTTTAATTTTTGTAAAGGGAAGATGGCCAGTTACCAGCCAGTAAGGCAGAATCATTGCATATTTTGACTTGTGCTCCTAGTTGCTTCTCATACAGCCCATAGCTAAGAGTTTATTTCCCCTGTACCTGGCTTTGCCTTCCATATATTTTAGTAAAAGGAAAAAAATGAAAAATTTTGCACTGTTCATTTTGCTCTCTTCCCTCATACAGCAAATGTAAAATAGCAAAACCTAGAAACTCTTGGTTTTTTCATTATGCAACTCGAGATGTTCCAGTTGTATGTCTTAGTTCCTGTATATGGGACCTATTTTTAACGTCTCTAAACTGGCGATGTAATGAAGTGCTGTGTATCAGGAAATTGTACACTATTTACCTTTTTTCCTGTTCATAAGCTGAGCCATATGTACATAATCTAGATTTTTGTTTTTTCCTAGTTTTGCACTTTTATAGCCTATTTTTTGAAGATGAATTCACTTGGAAAATGGTTAATCTATTTTTTTGCGTGATCCTTTCAATGAGTCTTATAGAATGCATGCTGTAACTATCCTCTGTGTACCTTACGGGGTTCTGGGATTTAAATGTGCGGGGCTGGTTTTTAAGGTTTCAGCAAAAAGACCTAAGACTTGGTTGTTTTTAATCTCCCTTCATGCTGGTACAGATCCCCTCAAGGCTTTTTTTTTTGGTAGGAAACTTGGGGTTGGAATCCAAAAATGGACAGAAGGATTTGATTTCATGGCAGCACAGCCCTGTACTTCAGAACACACTCTGCCCATCAGTATTAACTATTGGGATACTACTGGTTTTTTATGTTTCTTTGGAAATAACAGTGCATATATAGAGGTACAAATTGTTGATTTTTCTTGTTTATGTATTTATTTCATTCCATTTTGTTTTATTTTAATTGTTGAAACCGGAAGTTGTCAAGCAGTAGGCACACATTACTCATTTAATTTATGATGTATTTCACTTTAGTTGAGTATATTATTACATGCGGATGTAAATATAGACTTGGAGTTTTGCAAAACTGGTTTCTGTGTCTTGCTTTTTAAAGCTTAAAGTGAGTCAATGCCTGGAATTTTATATTCCCTTGACCTTTGGCCATTGTCTTGCTGCTGGGGAGGAGGAGAGCCTGCCCATAACTAAACCCTAGCTCAGGCCCTGTGCAGTTGCTTCTGTGAATGTCCTGAGTCAGCACCCAGAAAATCCAGCTGTGAGGCTCAAGAGGAAAACTCTTTAGTCATAAAAGATTTCTTTGTTAGGTTTTTTTTGGGTTAAGTCTCTTGTATATTAAAACTGTGGGTTTTCAGAGGTGTGTGTTCAGTGGGACCATGTTGGGTGCCTTGGGGGGGGTGGTGACAGAGCTGTTGGTATTGAGGGGTTGGTGAGCTGTGCTCCAGGCTCTGCTCTGGTCTTGCCCTGTGATAACCAGTTTGCAGGACAACCTGTGGAGTTCTGCTCACTGCCTTCAGAGGGCTTTGGGGCTGAGCTGCGCTGTGTGAGGGATCTTCCACCTGTGTGTTTAATGAGTTGCCGGTTGAGGTACGTACTCAGACTCTGCATCTTGAGAGTCTGAAGAAGCGACTCTCATCTTCTCTTAGGAGGATCTGATGCCAAATCACGAAACTCTTTCTTCTTCCCCTCTGTGAAAGAGGGAAATAGGCAAGTGCGTTACTGAGCAGATTTCTCTGTTCATTTGCACACACTTAAGAAAAAGTGCATTTAATTAGGATTAGCAAGTCTCTAAATTGCAGATGGTTCTCAAGGGAAAAAATAGTTATGAGTGCATTCATGACATTAAAGTCAGTACATTTAATTCAATTTCATCTTAATATTAATTCATCATGTCTAAAGTAGGAGTTCCTACAGAAGATACCCATATGACAATGTTACTGGGGAGAGCGAGGTGGAGCATTTCCAAACATGCTGCTGCATGATTGTCCTGTGTAATTACACAGATAGAGTAACTGTGTGCTCATCACAGGAGTGCCCAGGTTGACAGTTACAGGTTACCTGTAACTGGTTGGTTAGCTGATGAGCGGTTTGGTTTGGAGCTGTTACTGATGGATAGCAATGGGTCGTGTGTGAAATCCTGCTGGATGCTGTGCCTGATAGCTGGTACTCAGTCCCAGAGTGGCGGCTGCTGCATTGAGTGTGGCATTACAGAGCAAGGAATTCTTTGGGCTAAGGCTTTTCATGCTGTGATGTTGGTCTCCTCTGACCTTTAAGTGTGAAGGTGTGGCATACCCCTAGCTCATCCCTCCTCAGGTTTAGGACTGGCTGGGCTGAGCTGAGCTGAGCCTGGTCTGCTGAGGGCAGGTGCAGCAGCTTTATGTTCCCTCTGTGTGAAAGCAAAGCGGCATGCTTAGCTCCAGACCAAGCTGGATCGTTCTGCAGGATAATGGAGCTTGGAATGGGGGAGCTCTGGGTATTGGGAGCATCTTTAGGACTTTCCTCCCTTTGTTTCCACTGAGGTTATCCCTGGCTCACCACACAATGAGCTGTCGCCTTCCAGGCTGAGCTGGGCTCACTTTGGGTTAACACTTTGTGTGTGCGACTCGCCTCAGAGGGGGAAGGCTGTGACCCTTCGGGGTCACACTCCAAAGAAGGCATCCTGGCTCTGCTTGCCTGCTCTGGGTGCTAGGAGCTCCGGGATGGCTGGCCAAGGATGGTGGTCAGGAGGTACAGGGCCACCGCGGCAGCATCTCTCGGCTCTTCCCTTCTGCTGGGGAGAGCTTGGAGCGTGTGGACATTAGATGGCAGTGTTAGCAAAGGGGAGCGCTGGAACCAGCCCGGGGAGGAGCGGGCCCCAGGAGAGACGCGCTCGAGCTGCCGAGGGTGCCAATATCTTACAGCCAAGTTTACTTTAGATCCCTAAATTAATTTGCGATTGCATAAAAGTAAATTAAAAATAAAGCCAACGCTGCTGCCCCGAACAGACCCCACACATGGGAAGGTGCTGACCCCCTTAAATAATCTGTGTGGCAGAAATCACAGCAGAACCTGAAACTTCCCCGACAAGTGAGATGAACCGAAGGAAATCCGTGGATGCAGAGACATTCTCTCTGGTTGGTTCTTCTCACCCTGTCAATAGTTACTGAAATGTGTTGCTGCAGAGTAGATTTAGCTGCTGGCTACCATTACTTTTGACCGCTCAGGATTTTATGATTAATTAAATGATGCGTTTTATTACAGGGCACACGTCACGATGAGACAGGCATTCCTCTGCCCGAGTCTTGGGTCCAGAACTCTTTGCATGAGTAAATCCTGTCTAATAAATATCTATGGAACACTTTGGCATTTAAAACTCATTTTACAGGTATAAAATGTTTTCACTTGTCCTCTCTGAAAGTCACGACCTAATTCCTGCTCTTTGCCTTGTGGAATAATGACTTAAAAAGAACCTTTGTGTGACTTCATCTCTCTGCCTTCGGTGCAGTCTGTGGCACAAGAACAGAAGGAACCTGTGTGGGCTGTGCGAGCCAAGGAAACACTGGAGTTAGGGTTCTGATAATTCTAGAAGATCAGGGAATAGATTTTTACTTAAAGCACAAAAATGCCCCCTCAGCAAAAAAAAAAAGAAGCTTGCATTTTGTCATGAAATATGTTCTTTCAGTTTATGATACTTCGGGGGTTTTAATATATATAATGTGTATGTTCTCAAAAATCTAATTAAACATTGCTAAATACAGCAATTCTGAGCAAACCGAATGAAATTTTAATGTCAAAGTTGAGCATAAATAGTTCAGGAAAAGAGAAGATCAGACCGAGTGAAATGATATTTAATTCTGAAATACATTTTCACCAAACTTGCATCTTTTTTACTTCCTGTGTTCTTCCACCTTCCTCTGACCAAAACCTCCCAGACTCCCCAGCGTGCCAGCTGGAAGCCCAAGCCTGTTCCAACACCCGTGGGCAGGTTGTTCTCAGCAAGAGGATGAGGAGGATTGCCCAGACAACATCATCTTTTCCATCTCAGTTCTTCGGCCAGATAGTGCAAATGCCACCTGAATGGAAACACCTTCCCAATTTCCCTCTCAGTGTCCATGTGCATTCGCTCCCTGTGGTCCCCGGAGTCAGAGCAGGATGAGTTGGGGTTGGGTTTGCATCGCTTGTGTCTCTCCCTCTGCCTGAGGTTTGAGGGAATTGAATTCCCCATTCCTATGGGCAGGTCTTTCAGCAGAGCCTCAATCTGACCTTTGACATTTTGACAGAATCTGGTTTCAGGTTGAAAATTTTCTTTCCTGATAAGAATTGTGGTTGTTTTCCTGTTGGACTCCACCAGCCCGAGCCGATCATCTTTAAAGCATTAGCACAACTGCTTACAGATGGACTTTGTGATTTCCCTTTGCTAACCTAGTGGCACTGCTCTTTTCCTGAGCTCAGGGCTTCTCATTTTGTTAATTGGTGTATTCTGGGAGGAGTTTCTCAGAGTCACCGAGATTTTGTTAGTGACTTCAGAAAAACAGGCACACAAAATCCTCAGACAGGTGAAACGCTGCCCAGTTCCTGCCACCAGATGGGATCAGGCAGGTGTCCTGGTACAAGAAACGCTTTGGAGTTGTTTTTGGTTCTGGCTTGTTGGCTTTTGGGGTTTTTTTTGTTACTTGTCAGTGATTTTTGGCACTGGGATGACAGAGCCTGGTCTCAGGACACTTTCAGCACCCCCCAGTTGCACCACACCACTGACCTGCGTGCTCAAAGAGCCAGAACCAGCGGCTTTAGTTGTGAAGGCTTTAAAAACAAAGGTCAGTGACAGCATCAGTTCTTTGTAAAGAGAGACTTCATGTTTAAGGTGTATCTCTCTGGGCAGCATTTATTTCCTGTAATTTGATGTTTCCTTTGCAGTAGCACCTGACCTGTCTGGCGTGCCATTGCAGCCCTGGACACTGCCAGAGCAGCTGAGAGCACAGCATCTCTCCAGCAATTCGACGGCCACGTTCATTGCCACGTCTCTACAAAACTGTCCGCTCACCTTGGTAAGAAGCCTTCTCCTCCTCCTCCTCCTCCTCCTCCCTCACCAGTGCCCTTTGGACTGCCAATGTGCCGAGTATTTTAGGGACTCGGGTGTATTTTGCAGGACAACCAGAGGAGATATCAAAGGGCTCAGCCCCAGTAACTGGGCTGCAGAAAACTCCCAATGTGCTAAATTTTACAAAATGGAGTGGTTTGGACCTTGGCCCACAAGGCTGAGGAGGTCTGATGTGCTGAGAGAAAGTAAAGGCGGTATTTGAGCTTGAGTCCTTCCTGTGAGCAGAGAAAGGGCTTCCCAACTGTGGGCAGCAACATGACACAGCCTGAACTTCTATAGTCTGTTTTGGATCATTTTCCTTGTGATATCTGTTGCTTCTCTTTGCAGCCATTCCTGTCCTTGGCCAGAGGTCTGGAGCCCAGTTAAAAACTTGGTCTGCTCCAAAATTGCCTCTGAGCAGGGGCTGAGGCATCAGCGTGAGCTGGAAACAGATGCTGAGGGTACAGAGGGTTGCCTTTTATTCCTCTTAACTTTTGTTTTCCCAGCCATAAATCTTCCTAACACACCACCCTGAGTGATGCAAACCTCTCAAGCTGCTGTGCTGGGGGGGAAAGCTCAGCAGCTGTGCACCAACTCCGGGACAGCTCGGATCGTGCCCAGGGGTAAGAGATGTTCCCATGCGGAGATGTCCCTGTCCCAGATACCCCCTTGCTGAGATGTCCCCATCCCAGGCACCATTACACTGAGATGTCCCCAGCCCGGGTACCCCCTCCCCCATGGAGAGGGCCAAGGAGGTGAAGGGGCCGTCTATGAAGGTTGGCCAGCTTGGGTGGCACCTCTGTGCTTTTACTCCTTGGAGCAAACTCTGGGTCCTCTCGGTTTTGTGCTGTCTCAGGATGGTGGGTCAGACAATCCCACGTCTGGCATGGCAGACCTGGCCCCAGGTCCCAGGGTATCCCCTCCCACTCCCCACAGACTTGGTGATGTCCCACCTCAATTCCCGACCCACATCCCATGACTTTCTATCTTTGTACCACGACCCCAGTGCTCTCCCGGAGCTGGGGGGTCTCTTCAGCACCCAGACACCGCTGTCAGACCAGCTATTGAAATTGCAAAACATCCAGCACAGGTAGCCAGAGTTAAATTTATTCCCAAATTGTTGAATAATGTAATATCCATGTTGTACATAAAAGAACCACAAACCGCCCGGCCTGATTTTCCTATGAAAACATTTAACTTTTATTAAATCAAGACAGTTTTAAGGAGCAGCAAAAAATGAAAGGAAAAACAACAATCGAACCAGCCTTCAAAGTTGCCCTGTAGCCAAAACATCCATCTCAGAAGCTGAAGGGCTGATTTTATTTGTTTGTTTGTTCTTCAGTTGGAGTGTATCACCAATAATTAAAAAAAGACAACAAAAAAAAAGAAGAGAGACGCCAGTTCAAACCCTTGGAATACATCAGAGCAGCCTGCTGAGAGCTGCCTGCAGCTGGATCGGCGCTTGATCCTGCCCAGCCCCATCCTGCCAAGGTGGCCGGACCCCAGGATGGATGGACGCAGCTCCTTGTGGAGCAGGTTGGCAGTCGCCTACCAGGGGATGGAGTGAAAATGCGCTGCAGTGGTGGGTGCAGCACAGCTTCCTGGAGTCATTACAATATTCGGGGTCAACGCCTGTGCGCCTTGCAGGTGAGCCTGCCTCGGGCCAGGATATGGCCCTGTACCTATAAAACACGCCTGAGCCATTAACTGCTCTTCCCAGGCAAGTGGCAGAGGACCCCGTGTGCTGGAGTTCAGTCAGGAAGGCTAGACAAAGCCCTGGGGAGCGGTCTGCGGGGAACGGACCTGTATTGGCAGACAGCAAGATAAATTGGATGATCTAATAGTCCTTTTCCATCTCTAAGTTTTATGATTCATTTGTTATTTTAGCCATCTATATATATTTTTTATTTTACCCTAGAGGGATTCCTTGAAATGTGCGCAGTGTATTCCTTTAAGGGAAAAAAAAAAATCACTTGAGAAAAAAAATAGTCCGTGTTGCGGGATGCAAGGCCCTGTCTTGGAAGCACAATCACTAATGACCCCCCAGGCGTGTAGCAGGCAAAGGGTGGCTGGCACAGGTCAGCCATGGGATGGCCACACTGAGGAGCGTGGGGTGGGCCTTTCACCAGCTTCAGCCCCATGTCAGGGCAGAGTGGCTGAAGAAGGGACCCCCCCACCCCCAAGCAGGAGATGTGGAGGAGATCCAGGGAGATGGGTAACCCGCCCAGAAGCCCCCTCTGAGCCCCATCCTTTGGGACGTGTGGATGGGATGTGACGCCTGGCAGTGGTGTGGGGAGATGCCAGGCCCTGGGGACCACGGCCCAACCGGGCTCTCTGGGGATGGGCTCCTCCGCTCATCGTGCTTTATCACGGTGAAGAGGAGCATCAGCGATTAAATATGGCTAACAGGTGACACTGTGCCCATCAACATTTAATGAGCACGAGTCTCAGGAATCTCTGACACGGAGAGCTCTGACTTGTGGGCAGTAAATAACCCATCATGCTGGGGCAGCATCAGCCTGGGCTGCCGCACTCGGGCACATGAGCCATGGCGGGGGGGACGTTACGGGGGGTGAGGGAGTGCTTAGGGGAACCGAGTGTTAACCAGAGCCATCCGTCGGAGGTGGAGCCCTCCGGAGAAGGGGGTTTGGTATCTCAATCACGCCTGGTTTATGGCCAGCGAGCCTTGAATTTGTGTGACAGCAGCCCAATGCCTCGCTGTAGATTACACCATAAATAACCCAGGCATGGAACGGTCAAAGGAGCCAGAGGAGGGGAAGAAAAAGATCTGTCGAAAGCAATGCAGGGTGGTGCAGCTGGATTTTTTTTTTCCTCTTTTTTTTTCTTGTTTTAAGCGATTGTTATTTAGGGGAAGGGAGGCTGCTAGAAACCGTCCCTGAGTTTTACTGAAACAGGCACATTCCTGTGGTTTTTGACTCCCACAGCCTCTCCAGGTCAGTCTTTTTGCTTTCTCTGCAGAGAAAGAAAAGGAGGGGGGGGAAATAAAAAAAGAAAGAGAGAAAAGAAAAACCCACACGAAAATCAATCCATCAAATGTCATTACAGATTTATTAAGCCTGATGTAGAAAGACTTTTAACAGTAACATCTTCAGAAAGCATAAAAAGAGCACTTCTGTTCAGTCTTGTGCTTTGAAAATCTAAATATATTTTTATCATATAAATAATTCTTTTCATGTTTTAAGTGCATCTGTTTTTTTTTTTTCTTTTTTTTTTTCCTTTTCAAATTTCCATTTTACAATTGGCCAAAACTGAAGCCTGCATCGCCTGAAATGAAGCCATTTGCAAAGCTAATGATGTTGTGAAGCATGTCTATGGCGAACCCTATCAGCTAGATTTCAGAAAGGTAGTTCAATGAGTGCAGCATTAAAATGAGGGACAGCCTCCAGCGAAATCATAATTGAACACACCCAAGTCCTTAATGTCTGCAGTTGGGTTTCCTGATGCAAATTACGATAACATTTCAGATGTGAGCAGTCGCTTTCCAATAGCTGTGGTGGAAAAGAGACATTTTATGCCACAAAGGAAAGAATTACCATGTTTAAAAATGTAAATAATATATGTATAGAAACCTTTTTTATGGAAATGAGGCATTCAGGATTATGGGAACAGTTTGGGCTATCTTTTTTTTTTTTTCCTTTTAAACACAACAGATAAAGATGTGTGATCTATTATTCAGGGCTTTAATTACAGTTCTAAAACTGCAGTGATTTTTATTAAAAAAAATAATAATAAAAAAAAAATCCCTGGGCATAAAAAGTGCCATTTTCAGCCAGAAAGTTGAGGGATTTCTTTTTTAATTTTTTTTTTAATAGAACTTATTTACGTGGTAAAAATACAGAACGGAAAAAAATAAATCACAGTTAATAGATTTCAATGCTGCAAAAAATCATACACAGAAATACATCTTAAATGCACTGGAATACAGTCATCTTCCTGTAAATCAGAAAAGGCCTTAGATAAATAGGTTTGACCTCATTTAAATTTAATGAGATACATAGTCCTGATTGTTAATAATTGGTTTGGGGGAACCCAAAACAATAAAAGCAGTAATCTCCTCTAGTATAAATTATATGAATTTATTTAGCAATCAACCAAAGGGAAAAAAAAAAAAGCCATTAACGTTATCAATTTGTTTAGTTTAAGTTAGTTTGTAATAAGCAAATAATTGGAAGCCAAATTGCCAGCTTTGAGGGAGCCGGCGAGTGTGGGGATGCTGTGCTAGGGCTGGAGGCCACTAGATGGTGGGGTCCTCCCAGCAGAAAGGGCTTTCCTTGGCAAGGACCATTCCTAATCATCAAAAGCAAGTGAAACATGGTTTTGATTAAAACAGCCTGTTGGCTCAATAATCTCAGTAATTTTCAAAACATCCTTAATGTGGAAGAAGAACACTGCAATGTCAGAAATGGCCTTGGGGCCCATTATAAACAGCAACCAAATAAATAAGGAGGAGAAATGAGAGGTCATGAAAACAAAATTAAGCTAATGTTTCAAATTTTGACAATTATGGATTGTTCCTCCAAGAAGACATTAAAAATAAAATAAAATAAAACAAAATTCAGGCACTATTAGATAAAATACAAAGAGGATAATTGTACATGTGTGAGTTTCCCCGTGGGACTAAGCATGCCTTCACAGCAAAACTCGACTCAGAGTTCCCCTCTCCCCCCCCGCCCCCCTTTATAGCCAGCACTCGGGCAGGTCTCATGCAAACACAGACTTTGCTTCTCAGAGTTCCTCCAAAAAAACTCATCTCTAGTTCCTTTAGGAGCCATTAAACGATGATGACCAAGAAAACAAACAAACAAAAATTACAAGCGTATTTTTCCATTAAAAAATAAAATAATAAAATAAGATTTTAAAAAACCACAATCCCCCAGCATGGACCAATATTTTGTAGGAAACTGAAACAAGCAAATATAACAAAATCTGTGTTCAGAGCATGGCAATAGAGTTAATATATACAGATATGTACAGTATAAAAATGCATCAAAGGCGCAACTTTTCATCCAAACAAGCTGCAGTGCACAATGAAAAGCAGCTTGGCCCCCCGCCCCCCCCGCTAAGTACACGGGCAATATGTTCTATACAGCATGCACTCATTACAAAAGCAGCGCAGAGGCACCGGAACATTCCACAGAGAGCGTCCCCGTGAGTCCCCTGGGGAAGGAGTCCCATCTGCGCAGGCAATATAAAAAATGCCTTTAATCTTTCCTTTTGGACATTTGCAGTATTTACATTTTTTTTTTTTCTTTTAAACGAGAAATGAGATTTTTTTATTCTTAATTTCTTTAATTTATTTTTTTTTAAAAACAAAGTTCTAGCCCTAACACCGCGGGTCACCGATGCAACCTGAAGATGCTGCCAATAACCAACTTACTACAGACCACAACTGCTGGGGCAGAGCGAAACCACCAGATTCACTATTGTGGCCAACTGTGCTCTGTTACTAAAAATGGGGGTGGGTCTCTCGTGAGTCCTGCTGACATGTTCAAGATAACTAAAAAAACCAAAACCAAACCCAAAACAAGTCACAGAAAACAATAAAACCAGCAAAGGATTCAGAAGCCGTGCCTGGGCACCGGGCGAAAGGGCCTGTGGTACCAGAGACATGCGATGGAGAAGTACCCTGAGCCAAGGAAGAACTGTTCAGCTTCTCAGCCTTTGCAACCTGTGTTGCACACTCCAGCATCTGCTGCATCGCAATGGCAACACCCTGCATCCTGATCTGCTGCCTTGCTGGGTGCCAGCAGTGCCCGGATGTCCCTCACTGTGTGTGTCAGTCAGGCGTATGCACACACACGGCGTGCCGGTGATGTATGAGTGTAGGGATGTGTGGGTGTGGGTGTGGGATCTGAGCATCGATGCATGTCTACCTGTATACAGATGCAGGGGTTCAGTGTGACACAGACCAGCCCACAGGAATCTTCCACATTTGAGACCACGGATGGCATGGGTGTCAAGTACCTGAAAGATGTCCCTTGCCTGGGGGGATGCCCAAGGGGGATGTGGCTTCCAAGGGAAAGTGTTCCTTGTGTTTATTGTAGCGGTGGTTTTTCAAGATGTTGTATTTATTTATTTTATTTTAAAAATACTGATTTTTTTTTTCCCCCTGCTATCTCATCTAAGGAGCCTAATGAAAGAATGTGTTGCCTTTCCTTAGATCAAAAAAAAGGAGGGGAGGGGGGAAATACAAAGTTTGCTCAGTGAGATGGTATGAACTCGAGTGGAGACGTACGACCTGCCAGGATTAGTATTTAATCTGTTGTCTCACACAGGGCTCTCACAAAGGCCTGGAGACATTTCATGAGCTGAGAGTGATGATGAACTGGAAGTTTATTACTCTGCAGTTAAGTCCAGTTGTACAGCTACTCTGCTTTAAAAAATACTCTCAAAGAAAATAGTGTACAGACACTTTGATACAAGAAACAACAGTGTCATCCTAAACCTCATCTCCCTGTCCCAGTGCTGCCAGCATGGTTAAAACAAGAAACAAGCACTAGCGCAGGTTGAAGTATACTGGGATGAAAGTGCTCACACTGGTCTAAAACCAGTCCAGCAAAGCAAAATGAGCTGTACCAGGACAAAAGTGCTTCCCAGCAATACAACCGGTTCTGCATCAGGACTTTTACCAGCAATAATGACATTTCACAATCACTTCCCTGGCGTAACTATAAACTTTCCAAGGCACAGGCTGTGCCTTGGATTTGATCTGCACGGGATGAGAGGCTGTTTGCTGAAGTTGTTTTCAAAGCCACCTGGACACACTGGGAGTCCCGGTCCAGGAGCATGGGTAGAGCTGAGCACTGAGCTCGGGGGGAGCAGCTCGGGATTTATGCTGGAAGAAACACGTGCAGAACCTGGCTTTTCAGAAGCTGGTGGACATAAAGCTGGAGACTGAAATGAAACAGGCAGGAGGCGGATGCAGGGAAGATGAGGAGCCAGTGGGATGCGGCACAGGGTGTGTGGGATGTACACCCTCTCCCCGGGCTTTCACGCTTGGCACGGGCTCATTTGCAAAGGTATGTTGGCTTCTGTTAGCACTGCAAACCCACTCCTGCTATTTCGTCTTTAATTTTCCTTCAAGAGATGATAGGAGAACAAAAAAAATAAAATCCTAAATTCTGCATGCTTGTGTGAAGCCAACCACTGTGGGAAATAATTAAAAACAGAGGAAAAAAGAAAATCCAGGAAGTGTTTCTTCCTGGAGTCACTGCCCAGTGCCTCATCTGGGGCCATGAGCGGAAAGGCTTAGCTGGACTTTGGGCACTGAGAATTTGGGACCTCGGTGTGTGAATCGTGAACTGAACCTGCCTTTAGACATACGGCATTTACTCCTTAGTCACAGTTTTCCCAATGTCACCTGTCCCACCTACAAGGGTTCGGGTCCCCCCTACTGCTGTCCAGCTCCAACTCTTTGGCACTGCTCCGGAAAGTTCTGGGTTTGTGTCACCAAAAGACAGAGATGTTTTGGCAAAAAGGAAAGGTGCAGCTTGCGGGATACACTGTGGGCAGGAAAACCCGGCCAGCAAAACCCCGGTGTCACCATCCCTGTGGTGACTTTGAAACCCAAAGAGAAGCTGGTCCATGGTCACCTCGTGGGTGGCCAGTGACTGGGAGATACAACTCCATGTAGCCTCTAATCACAGCTTCCTGGCAAAACTGCTGTGCACAGGTGTACCCCCAAGAGATGGGCACATACCCGTGGTGCTTTCTTGGATGGACAGAGGCGGTTACACCAGTGCTCTTGCCAGGGGACAGATGGCCTTTAAAGCCTGCTGTAATTGCCATGTATTGATCTGGAATCTGTGATCGATACTGTCTTTATAGAGAGAATTTTAAATATAAATTGCATCGTATATCTGTTGGTGAAGAGAAAAGCCCTATGTGACGGAGATCCACCTCCAGTGAGCTGGGACGCTTTCTCCAGGCTGAGAGTTACGGTGGCAGGCAGAGAGGGGATGGTGATGGGGGACAGGGACCTCAGCCCAGCCTGGCCTCGGGGCACTGAACAGAGCCATTTCTTTGCTAGTAGGAAATCGCTGCCAAAAAACTTGGGTTGTCATCCCCTGTTCCCTTGTGCTTTCGGGACAGGTTTGATGGCACAGCAATCGGTGGGCTGACCTGTGCTGCCAAGCGTGAGACAGACCCACACCTCAGGGGCAGGATGAGACCACCAGCAATTAGCAGGGAGCAGTGCTGTGGGAGGCAGATCCCACCCAGGGGCTGCCGCCGCTCTGCTTCCCCATCTCCCAGGGCAGGTGCTTTCCCGCGACGCCGGCACTGACGGACACTCCCCGTCGGGAATGCTCCTTCTATTCTAGGAACTGTGCTGTGGGTATAAATTAGCCAGTAAATACGGCACTATCAAAACATGGAGCAGGAAAGGAAAGAGGCCATAACCTGGGCAAACACCCCTCGGGGCTGAACATGCAGTAGGCGACTCAATCGCCTGTAAACCTGGCTTGGAAGGCTCCAGCCCCTATTGTGTTAATATATAATTATTGATTTTTAAAATGACTTCTTCTATCCTCCATGATCTCTAAAAAAGCTGGGGAGGTCAGTCTTGTAAATACTTTTACAAGTAGGTAATAAAGCCCGTGATAAGTTGCAATGACAAGTAATTACTGGGCAGGTTTGTTAGTGGATTCTCAAAGATTTTTTTTTTTTAAACCAACAATTATTATTGTCCTAATGACAGCCATTTTTAAAGTTAAGTGTCCTTCTCCCTCTCAGCTTAAATAATAAGAGCCTGGAAAAACCACCTGAGACTGATGCACTGGAGCCCTTACACGGTAGGCTCAAAGAGATGCTAATTATGTCTCCCTTTTCTAAAACAACAATTTTTTTTAAGGTGATATGGCTTCTTCTGACACGGGTGGTGGTGGGAAGGGAGCTATTGTTTCCGAATAAATCTCTGAAGCAGCGTGCAAGGGTAACAATTCTTACTGCTTTATTGCAGCGCAAGAGCATAAACAGCTTGGATATGTGGTGTATCAATATGCCACTTGTTAATAAGCAAGGACGTGAATCATAAATATTCGTCTGTTTGATCACCAGGCTTTTAATTAATGTTTTGATGATCTCCAATAAGAATAAAAGTCAGAACGATAGATATTGAGTAGATACGACAGAGAAAAGATGCAATGATTTTCTGTGTTACCTGATTTATATGACAGATAAACTATCAACCCATCTAGTTCCATACAGAGGGAGCAGAGATGTACATTTGCCTTTTTTATATCATATTGTAAAGAAAAAATAAAAACCACTTAATTCAAATGTGTACCTAAAACGTTCCCAGAGGACAGCGATGCAGGCAAAATAATCAAGGTTTAAGCTCTGTGTAATAAAGGTTTGTGGCCAGATTGTAAATGAAGTAGCTGTTCCCTCACTTGTGCTGCAGCGAAGTCTCCTGAGCAAAACATGGTGCTGGGCTGGGCAGACCCCTCCCAAAACTACAAGAGAGGCTTTCAGCTCCGGTGTCCCAGGTGCCGGCACAGCCGACAGTGGGACTGCATTTCCTACCATCACCATGACCCGCTGCTCATGGAAAGCCTCTTTTCTGCCACAGCAGAGCAGCTGGTGCCCTGAGGATGCCCTGGATACTGCAGGAAGAGGGCTCTTTGCTCCCAGCACCTGCCCATGTCAGCATCCATGCAGCTTGGCTACAGCTGCGAGTGGCAAACCCGGGTGCTCCGATAGCAAGAACACCCAGCTGCGACAGGGTCGGGGTCACCCGAAGTCGGCAGGAGCTTCACCGGTCGGGTGCCACAATAAGCGAAATATTTTTTTCTAGAGCATCCAAAAGCTTGGGGAAAGGAGCAGGGCTGAAGTTCCACACGTGGTTTCTCCCAAGAGGCATTTTACAGCAGTGCTCGCTGCCTTCGGGTCCGTGCCGCAGGACCCACCTTGTGCAACCGCTTAATAACTCTGAACTGGGCTGTGCAATTTAACAGCTTCTGAGGAGCTCGATGCTAATGCATTGATTTTGCTTTAATAGAATTTTGTTGTCAATGGCCGGTGCTCAGCACGGTGCAGGCTTCAATCTTAACCCATCTGAAGGCTCTGCTCGTTTCCAGTTGAGCTCCGTTCATTTCCAGTTGAATAGGTTAAGCAAAGACAGACCTCACTGTTCTCAATTCACTTTATGATCCTCCCATCATAAAAAATAATATCAGCACCTTGCTTTTCATGTCAGAACTACATTTGAGCTGCTATTCCCTATGCCCATGAGTAAATCCCATAAAAGCCGCCCCGTTGTACTGTCGCTATTTTTCCTTGTGGATGATTGATTGATGGATGAGTGCTGACACTTCAATGAAGCTATTTCGACTGCCATCTCAATCCGATGATGTGAGGGGTATATTTTCTGTCCATGCCTCATTACTTCAGAATGACATTCCTGGAACTTCATTTACTTTTTCCCTCCTTCCCTCAAGCGCCATATTTTTTCCCATCTAGGTTATGCATGCCATAAAAAAAGCAATTTGCTATTATATGTGGCATAAGGGCAACACTTTCCCTAGGAGGTAAATAAGAAGGGCCTTTTTTTCTCCTCCGCCTTGAGTTTAGGGCTCATGGCAAAATTTCCCAAACAATGCCAAAACCACCCCTTCCACACACACCACAGGGAACGCACCGAACCCACTCGCCCTGATTTTGGCACAACTTCAGTTGCGTCCTTGGCTGTCTAAACCAACACGATAACTAAAGACACTCCAAAGCCCCTCGTTTGGGAAGGGTCCTCTCCTCACCTTCTGCCTAGCGTTCCTTGGACAGTTCTGAAGCGGAGCAGTGGTTTACTGCTCGGTCCAGACTTGTTTTTTCCTTTGAGAATCAGGGAAGTTCGTGGTTAAGTGCAGAGATGGGTTTGTCTCCTGGAAGTTGAGTTCCCTGTGAGGAAATGCTCAGCCAGAGGGACTGGGGCCACGCTGGATATTCCAAGCAGTGCACTAGGTAACGCGAGAGTTGTGACATTAGGTATCCTGGAAGATTTTGTGAGTTGACTCGGGACCCGATTTTCATCTGTGTAATACAGTATTCCCGTTAATAATAATGTATAATTAAGACATCCGTTAAAAATCCATAACGTTAATTTAATGGAGAAAATCTAATACAGTTCTATTGGAATTTTTACGTTAAATTAACTTTAACGGGCTTTTAATGGATGTCTTAATTAGATCTCATTATTAACGTGAATATTCCACAAATTAAAATTGGGGGCCTCAAAGTTTTAATGAAAAAAGTTACAAGCACATATTTGAGATTGCTGTCCCTGCAGCCCCCCTCTCCCCAGGTCTCAGTGGACCGGCAGACGCCATGCTCTCCTGCCCATCATGGGGCTCACCGGGCTGGATGGAGAGCGCAAAGACCAGGTTCTGATCTCATTTGCAGTGGCATAAATCCAATGTAAGACCGTTGACCGCAACAGAGAGATTTAGATTTACGTTCACCTAACTGAGAAAGGAATTTTCTGCTTTTATTCTTTTATATCTATATATAGATATTTATATAGTGATATTTATATATAGATATACCTATATTTATATAATGTTCGATAATCTAACAATAGTACTTTTGTTTAAAAATCGCTCCATCGCATACGTCTCGTCATAAACCGTAATGGAGATTTAAATATATATATATATCTGAGGAATAAAACAAACTGAAAATAATCCATTTTAAACAAGTCTTTGGCAGCAACATGGTTAAGCATAACTATTTGAACAACTTGCACAGAAGATTAACATTGTTCAGAGGTTTTTTGGCTCAGAATCTGTTTTAACTTAATAATTCTTGTACTTACTGTGATGTATTGATCCCTAGTGCAATGACTGGATTGGGCAACCCAGGTGCAACAGTAATAGCTGCACAGAATAGAAACATTTCCTTTAGACAAACTATCCCAAAGGGGTTATAAATAGGAAATGGACATTACCATGAAAAGTAAAGCTTCCAGTGTGACTGCATCTCATGTAGCACACTTGGACATTAAACTATGAAGAATATTTTTTTTCCTGTCAAGTGTTACAAATTGACGAAATAAGTACATCAATGTTCTCAGTCATTATCTTACTTTAGTGGCACTTTGTTTTAGTGACAGCAAAAAGGGACAGTGGAGACCAGACAGCCCCAGTGCAGTTTATCAATGAAAATCTAATATCATCCATAAGCAGGGGAGTGGAAATCAATACTTCATTACCAAATTGTTAGTGAGGATGAAGAAGAATAGCGGGAGGTTTTTTGGCAGTCTTCTCGGTCCGGGTTGTTGTGAGTTCAATGTCAGGATCGGGGTGACACGCAGGGGCGGGCTGGGTGCGGGAAGCCTGGGCTGGAGAGCTGGAGCTAAGGCATTCGTCCTGCAAGCAGAATAATAACAGCAACTGTTGTTACCCAGTTTCTGATAGCAGCTCCAGATTTTATTGAATATCTACTCTTATCAATAGAAATTTCTGGAAACCAGTCGGCTTGGCTTGACAGTGACCATCCATCTGCTGGAAAAAAGGCAAGGGCAGAGAAGTGAATTCAGAAATCCAGATCCTTTCACCCATAACCGTGCAGGGATTAGTGGGTCAACCCCAGCTGAGCTGCGGCTCTGCCCTCTCCGAGCAGTGCACTGCCCCGCACCTTTGCATTCCCCTTGGCTTCATTAAACCCAGACGGGGTGATGGGGCTCATTCTACACCGGCCCAAGAGTAAGCCCTGAAATCCTCAGGGCAAGCTGGACACCTCGGTACCCACATTGCGCTTACATGCCGGGACTATCGCAGTGTTATCGCTGGTTGTTGTGGCACCGCTGCTCCCTAGCACTGAAAGCTGTTGTTCTTCCACTGGGCCTTTTCCATTCTGCAGCTACTAAAAGTGCTAAGTGACTCAAGTTGTGAAGTTACTTCCACATAGAGACAGAAGGCACTTGTTTTACTTAATTTCAAGATGTGGGTTTAAAAGTTCAGCCTAAAGTTGGGCTCTGTTTTGCTTATAACCTGTGAGAAAGACACTGAGAAAAGCAGTAAGGGGGAAAAAAAACCCAAACCCCAAAAAACAGCTGGAAAAATAGGGTGAGAAATGAGGCAGGCAATAAGCAGAGTGAAAGTCAATCTGGAGAGAGCGCAGAGAAAAAAAGACCAGCAGCGGGCACCAAGAAATATGTTACTGAAAAATATATTATCTGTTCAAGGCCACGGACGTTTCAGCAAACACAACTCAAATCCTGCGGTGTGTTCCCTGTGTTCTGGCTAAATCGACTGGAAATTCAGTAGTAGCTTTATTTAAAGTAAAACAAACTCAGCTTTTTCCAAAAAAATCCACATGAAAACAAAAAAGTCCATTGACTTCATGCTATTTAGTTTGCAATTTGGGTTGTTTTACAATATCCTCACCTTTTCAGTTTTCACTGAGCGATGCTGAGTTCTGCATTGGCAACCCAAACCTGCTATGGAGAAACTGTTGGAAGGGAAGAAGAGGTTTTGGCAGCTGGATGTGGGGACTTTTGGCAACTGAGGATGTGCAGGAATCAGTTTAAAATCCTGGCGAATACCTTAGATCGTTATTCCCACTTAAAAGGCATCAAAACCAACCCATGTTGAGTCTTTAGGTTTCAGAGGTAAGGCTTCAGAACCATCCACACTTTGCAAAGAGACTATTTTCCACTGTGAAAGGACAAAGCTGTGTCAGTTTGCGCTGTGTCCAAATTGTAACGGGATCCAGAGCCTTACAAAGCCTGCAGACATGGGCGCTGTGGGCTGGTCCTGCATGGGCTGGACAGTGGTGAATCAATGTGGGAGCAATAACTCTCGATTAACCCAGCTCTGCCTCCAGAACAGCATTAGGATGATGAAGCAGCATGTGGTATTACCGAAAGCACTCCGGCTGGGAAGGAGTCGTGCTTTGAAGCAGAGTAACTGCAGAGAACTGGTTCCCTGCCAGTGGGATATATTTATCAGGGGCTTGGATTGGAAAACCGACATGCCAGACTCCTGCCTGCTTTTCCTTCTCATTCTCTGTGAGGAAGGTCCTCAGACTTTTGTATCAGACCTGGCAGTTTTGGTTTTCCACGTCTATAAAAGCCATTTGTGACAAGATATGAACTTTTGAGGCTCAGTGTCCGTGTACTTGACTAATACCCATGCAGGGCTAAAATCGATTGGGACTTGGCACTGATTTCAACAGGAGAACTTCACCCCTCAGTCTTTTGGCCAACCAACGTCTCCATCCTTGCTTTTTTTTGTATGTATTGATATCCCTGCAGGCTGGGACAGGACTTTGGGAAATTAATTAGTGTGAGCCCTGATCAATAAGGGTCATAGTTTATGTATTTCATTATCAAGTCTCTGAGAGATTCATTCAGGGAGTATGTGGAGAGCTTGTCACCTGTCGTCTGGGGCAGAGCAGCTCGGGCATCAGACAGCACTCGATGGGCAAAGTTTGTTGCTTCCCAGGCTTCTGTTGAAAGGTAGTTCGGCCTGCACCACAAAGGAAACCCCATTGCTTAAATTATGTTACGACCAGGCAGCTGAGGTGTGTTCATTATGCTGATGTCTTATACAGCATACATGGATTATCCGTTATAGATACCCAAGTGTTGTTTTTACTTAACATTAATTATCAAGCCATCAGCAGATGTAAACAATTGGATCTATTTTAACATGGGTGCGCCAGGACTCAGGATTCCTTTTGGCAGCCACCTTCCCACTCCAGGTCTGTGGCACAGCTTCCCACCCCTTGTTCAAACCTTGCCATAAACACAGCAGTGAAACCTTTGCAATAGGAACTCTCGAACACGTCTGTGACCCGAGACAGCTCTCAGCTGTGCGCCAACAGCTCAGTGCACATGTGTCCGGCCCCACGGGTGGCACTGGCACTGCTCAGACCTGTTCCTCATCCCACACATGGCTCCTAGCTCCTTACACACATGTGTGATAGATCCTGTGCTTTCACAGAATCACAAGGTTGGAAAAGACCTTTAAGATCATCAAGTCCGACCATTCCTGTCCTATGCTAAACCATGTCCCTAAGTACCTCATCTACCCGCCTGTTAAACACACCCAGGGATGGTGACTCAACCCCCTCCCTGGGCAGCCTGTTCCAGGCCTTGACAATTCTTTCAGTGAAAATTTTTTCCTAACATCTGATCTGACCCTGAAACCTTTGGTTTGCTCCCTCTAGTCTCCTTTTCCCCTGTTCTCTATGGCCAAAAGCCACATGGACCAAAGGAGTAGGGGGGCAAGGGCTGTTACTGGGGGGCTGGAATTGCAATCCTTTGGTTTTGGGGTTCCCTGTTGCTGTTTGCTTTTTGAGTGCTGCAGGAGAACACGACCGCGGCAGTGGCAGGGTCCAGGGTGCGGTGGGATTCTGGAGCTAGGCAGCTCACAGCAGGTTCTTGTGTTAGGATTTTTTTTGGTTCTTTGCCTATCTTTGCTAATATCATTTTTCCATCACCTGTTCATGTAACAGGATAATAAAAGTGACAATACGGTTCTGGATCCACCCACCAAAGTCCACAGTCTGTGGATCAAAACCCGGTCGTGCTGCAGTTGTACCTGTAGCAATAAATTGCAGGACTCTGAGGAGGCCAAACAGGAAGACACTGACAGTCCCTTTGTGGTTACCAAACACGTTATCTCTAGATGTCATTTCTGACCTACTTTTGCTACATTTTTACAGCAGCAGAAAATCTGTTCCTTAAAAGATCACACTCACATGCATGGTACCTACAGAGGGGGGAAAGCAAATCTGGAAATATTTTACTTCATTTAGGACTCTTTTCACCATGAATTACAATATTACAGACTCTAAATGCTTTCTCGTTACCCATAATTATAACTAAAATTATATCAATCTAAACAGTAACTACTCAAATGATTCATCCTGATTGTAAGGAGCATGCTCTCTTAAGTTATGCCTGCCCATCCATTTTAAAGCCTTGTGGCAGGAATAGCTTCCCAGAAGGTCATTTAACAGCACATTAAATAAATAAATAGAACATATTTGTTTCAGAAAACACACTCCAGTAGGGTGGCAAAGCATTTTGGAAGAGTTAAGAATAACCCTAATGAAAACTAATACTTTCAGCTCTTCTTGCTCTTACTGAGGGTGCAGCACCCACCCAATCTGTGCAGAGGCTCCATGTGATGCCGGCAGGAAATGGTCCCTAATGCTCTGCGGGACCAAGGGGTTTGTGCCAAGAAGCTGCCCAGAAGTCACAGTCAGCTGCTGCCCAGCAGCAGAGCACAGGGAGAGGAGGGCATTTCAGCACAATTCACCATGGTCACACCAACACAACCCACTACGGTCACCTGCAGGTCCCTGAGCCTCTCATATCCCTGCAAAAGGCACCAGACTTTGAGCATTCAGTCAAAACCAGGAGCCACATGGGGGAGGGGAGTGTGGAAGAAGGTCTCCTTTATTGTAAAATGTATTTCTGCATTGTGATCTAAGCTTAGGGGAATGTGGGACAAGGCGATGGAAAAATGGGCTCTAGCTCAGATGCTCCTGGGGAGTGACTGCTGAAACACAAACGGTCTGACTGTGGTAACACCCAGGCTGGGAGTTGAGAGGCCTCGTTGCCTGGGATGATAGAAACTACATTTAATAAAAATGTCAAGTCATTAAATTACATTTATCTCAGAAGACTCTTTGTTGACGATACTTTGCTGAGAGGCAAAGGCCAAGGCTGGACGAAAGACCGAAAGACCTCTGGATTTCACCAGTGAGGCCATCGGAGTACACAAAGCACCTTCTCTGCAGGAGCTCAGTGAAGTTACATTGATTTACCTCATTTCCCTCATTCACCTAGCCTGGCCCAGCTGCTTTGGGCTATAAAACAAGAATCTCCTGAGGGAAGGGAAAAGAAAGCAAGGGAAGGCAAGGGAAGGGTGGGATGGGTGCTAAGACCTATGTCCCACCCCCAGAGATCTGGCACACGTAGCTGTGGGCAAGCCATCTCCCCTCTCTCTGTGCCACCACTTTTGCTGATAGATGGAATCAGATGAAAACACTGGGAGCTGCAGCTAAGAGAAACGGGATGACATCCTGAAAAAGTGGGGTCTGCACCACGTGTGCTGAGAAAGACCAAGATCTCACCCCACCTCAGCTCAGGCCTTGAGCCGACGTACAATACACACCAGCTCAGCAGCAGCGAGCACAGGGACACCCAACAGGCACAGAGAAGTGTCCTGACACTTACCTGGCCCTTCCTAATCGCTCCTGTGCACAGTGCAGGGTGTCTGGCAGGATCACAGGCTTGGAAAGAATTAAAAAATGAGCAAGAACATTTAATTTTTTTGTTTTTTCCTATAAATAAAGTATAGCCATCAAATCACACTGTATTTGAGAGCACGTTATTGACAGCCTATTCTTGGAGGGAAAAAAAATAAATTTTAAAAAGTGGGTTTTTTGGCAAAGTTTCTCTATTTGCTAAAGATTAAATTGTTCATTGTACAGGGCACCATCTGCCCTTGAAGAGAGATTTAGTTGATGGCAGCTGCAACCAAAGTGTGGAAGATATAGCTGAATTTCTGGTTTCTTTTCAACTAGCAACTGTCATTGCAGGTCACATGCAAACTGTGTCATTTTCTGTGACAAGCAGGTTCTGTGGAATTGGGCGCTCACTACATTTTAAAATGCCACCTGTATAGATCCCAGAAGAGAAATAGCTTTTGTAACACACCTTGGGGAAGAAAAGGAAGCAAATTGAGAGCAGATAAGACAAAGCAATTGCGGCTCGACCACCCTGGGTGCCACGGTGGGTGCAAGTCCTGGGTTTACCCGGGCGGGTGGCAGGAGGGACTGGCAGGTCACTTTGAGCCAGGCTTCCCCATTCGTTCAGGTGTGTAGAAAGGACAGCTTTTCATCCACAAGTGTTTACTCACTGCTGCGTTGCTCCTCAGCTCCCCCCTTTGATCCCTTGCAATGTCATTCCCAGTTCGATAGAACCTCACATCCTTTCAGTTGTGAAGATAATCCCGTAATCGTGGAAGAGGAGGGTGTTGCAGGTGGTTTTCCCCCTGAATCACCTACTGAACCGTGCCATTAAAACCCCTACATTCTTAAAACATCCACTGCGAGAGAGCAAGGGAGCATCTACCACTCCCTCAAGGGCTGGAAGATGCCGATGCTCTGCTGGGCTCAGAGATGTTTGGGTATGACACAAAACTTGTCACTGGCAAAAAGGACCACCTCCTGGAAGGAGTTTGTACCCCTTCCCTCTCCTGAGCACTGTAACTCTTCTGTAGGAGATTTACACTCCCTTCTCCCCTGAACAAAGCGGGAGGGGAGAAGTTAAGAGCACATTGTTACGTTTTATTAGGACTAGAAAACAAAGCAAAAGAAAAAAGCAAACCCAAACCTCTTTCCTTTCATCCCTGCCTCGCTATGAAAGTGCCTTCATATTTCCAGGCTTGCTGACAATATTTCAGGATGGTACATCACACACCGTCTCCTCTGGAACAGCAGACATTGTCAGTGCTGCGAGACAACTCCTCTCCGGATTGTACTTCACAAAGATTCTGCAGAAAGCCTTTCTATAGAAAAAGGATTTTTGAAATTTGTGAGTCGCTCAGCCTTTCCGACAGGGATGAGTCCTGGTTCATTTTCTTCTGATGATTTCCACGTTTTCTGCAAGAAAAACAACGGCTCCTATCGCCTTAAGACAGACAGAACTCATCGTAACATGCTTAGAAAGAAGATTTTTTTTCTTCTTCTTTCCATATGAAGGAACGTGCAGGACAGAGATTTGTTCTCAAGTTTTTTCTTTTCAGTTTCACTTTTTGCTCTTCTATCCCATTTTGTGGTGGTAGGATGGAATCATGGTCTGAGATGGGAACTGGTGAATTTATAACAAATCCAGTGTGGCTAAATCTATGGGTTGGGATAAAGAGGTTTTGGGGTTTTTGGGGGTTTTTTTGTTTTTGTTTTTTAGTGGGTGGAGGCTTTGCCTTCCCAGAAAAGCACACATCATCACCTCTGGTGTCAGGCAGCATTTCTGGCTGCTACGCAAGGTGCCCAGACCTCCCAACCCATGTCTCCCTGGGAAGGCTTGCGCTTCCATGCCTCTCTACTGCTGTACCATGGAAATAAAGCCCAATCCTGATCCTTGGGCAGATGCTGCCTAGTTCCATCACCAAGTTCTTTGAGAACAAGGGCCTTTAAAGACACATCTGGAACACCACTTACCAGCTCAGCCTGCGCCTGCCTGGGTTGCTTTGGCAGGAAGCACTGATCCGTGGGTGAGGGGGTTGCCTCAGCACCGCATTCCCCTGTCTTTGCGAGGAAGCACTTAAAACACAAATTCCCACCTTAAAACCCAAAGCAGCGTGCTCGGTGCAAGCTACAAGTAAATCACATACTGCACCGTGCCAGAGCTGCACATGCTCTTCTGCTGCTGATTTATCTGCAAAATACATCACACGCCAGTTACTTGAATTAGGATCGTGGGGAGAAGGGAATCATTAGAGAGTAGAAGAAACTCTAAAGCATAAAGAAAACTTCTCCGTCCGTCTCCTCCACGATGCCTGCTTTATTTCCTCTCCATGCCCTGACAGCAGTGGTGAGACAACGGATGCTGTAATCCTAAGTGATTGCTTTTGGGGGTAGCATCATTAGGGCTGCACATGTCTGATGCAGCGATAGCTTTGAGTTTCCAGGCAGGCCCTTGTTCCCAGTCATGGCGATGAGTTTAGCAGTGCTGGTAGGTGAATGGCACATCCCGGATCAGGATTTTCACTCCCGGTGCTGTTCCCTTTGCTAGCAGAGTGCCTCAGAAAGCCAGGTAAATTAGACTCGGAGAAAGGGACACTGCGTCTTTGAGTAATGAGGCTGGGAAACAGGGAACACATTTTCCACTAGCTCATGTCTCACTGTATGGCATTCCGATTTCGTGACACTTCATAATAAATCATTGCTTATCACTCACATGGGAACATAACATGGTTCAAGTTAAGATTCGTTAGTGATTGTAAAGAAGAAACATGAATTGCTCTATATCAGGGCTTTTTGATCATCTTTCTGTCCACTGCAGGCATTTTTTTTATCATAATATTTACAGTAACTGTTGTTTAAAGCATAAATAAAAAGGAAAAGAACGAGCAGAAAATATGAATAATGAAAATAAATTTATTTGTCTTATTTATGTGTTTATGTAAACATTTGGCAATTGCTTTGCACAGCAGCTTGTATTCAGTGTCACAGGCTGCGGCACCAACATAAGTTTCCAGAGCTGGGATTTTAAATATATATACGTATGCACGTATATAAAGAAACCTAAATGCTAATACATTCGTTTTCTGGAGAGGCGTATCTAGAGCCAGTTGGCTTCATCTGCTGCAGGGAGCAGAGGGTCTAATCCTGTCCTGCGGCGCTGACATCCCCCGAACTGGTAGCACAATGGGAGCAGAAAGCTGGTGGCATCAGCCCAGGGATGGGGGAGGCAGCGGGGGCTGATCCCTCAGCCCGTCCCTATGCCCACACTCCACTGAACTGTGGGAAACAGGCTTCATGGTCAGTGGGGGGGTACTCGAGAGGTACAATGCCCTTGCTTCAGCCCCAGTCCCTGAAGCAATTATGAGGTGGGGGGTGGGGGGAAACATGAGCTTGAACAGGACAGGTGTTGCGGGTGGGTTCAGCTCTATATTCGGTGAAATACTGAGGCACTTCACCCTCTTCTCTGGCCTTCAAGAGACACGTTATTTTTTGTGTGCTTTAGAGTTCACAGCTTTTTCATCTGCGATTTAGGGAGGTGGGCAAAAGCTGCTGGGTTTATAGATGACATCAGTAGTGCCTTAGGGGAACAGGGAGTTTATTCCAAAAAGACCTTCTAACTGAAAAGATGGGAGCTTGCTAAAATAAAGAGCCATAACACATTTCTTTCACCAAAAAGAAAAAACCTGTCTATTCCTTCCCTCGTGTTGCAAATAGTTTTACTTTAATCTGTTTTCTTTACCTTTTGGATTTGATTGTGGGAGGTACCTCAAACTCTGGGATAACCCGAGAGAAATCAGATAAGGTAAATATTTGCTGCAACTGTGGCTTTGATTATTCCCCTTTCAGTAATTTGCTATTTACTATATTAATCAACTATATAACGTGTCATTTCTACTGCTCCCTGGCTGAATAATTTCCAAAACTACAAACAGCTTTCAAACAGTTGCCAGACAGACGCAAATTAATGCTTTCAGAAATTCTTCCTAGAAGCATTCTCATGAAGTGAAGTTTTCTCACCCTCTATTTGCACTAAGGAACTAGAGATGGGTTAAAAAAAAAATTGCCAGAGTATTATTCTAGACAAATTCTTGTATTTTTTTTTTCCTGGTTTTATTCCAGCTGAATATTGATCTTTTATCAGAAATATAAGATTTGTTACTGTTTACCTTTGCTGGAAGAAGTAGCCTCATGAGTCAGGGCAGTGATGGAAGAAGAACGCACAGGGCTTCGTTTAGCAGTTAGGAAGAGGAGAGACCAGGCTGTCTTTTACCAAGGCAAACAATCCCCTTGATTTGTGGGACAACTTGGCTGAGTAAAATGGCATATGACCACATGACTGTAAATTTGGTTGCCTGATCCATCTGATCTCTCTCCCCGACACTCCAAATCCCGAGTCTTTGTGGTGATACCGGCTGCTCTCTCTCATTTCCCAGGCGCTCTCTTAAACTCAGCTTTGCTTCTCGTGGTCTGGGTCTCTGCAAGACTTTCCAAGACTTTCCCTTGTGCTCAGAAAATCCCCAAACCGTATGCCATTATGCAGAGAAATGCAAAAATCTCCCAAACACCAAGTTTCTGAGAGAAAACCAACCTGCTCCGGTGCAGCACAACAGTAGATGCGTTTATTACATCTTACTTTTCACCTACTACCAACAGAGATTATGTGCAAGAATTAAACCCCCCAAGTCTTGACCAAGGAAGGAGATAGTTTTTCTAATATATATGATACAGCCTCTTAATCTGCTCTCACTTGAAGTGGTATAGTGAATGGGATTATTCCCCATTTATTTTGGCTTACACTAAACTGGAATTCTTGCCCCATAAGCTTCCTGTAATTTTTGTAAGCAGAACTGCCTTTGTCAGCATTCTTAATATTTCCCCATGGAAATGGTATTAAAAAGCAGCACATTTGCCCTACAATCTCATGTTTTATCCTTGAGAAATGAGGACTTATGGTAGATTTTTTTTCCCCCTTCTCTTTTTCCATAGGAGAACAAGGCTTAATAACAGTCTTAAACAGAGCCTGGAACGAGTCGGTGTGTCTCCAAAATGTTAATTCTATCGCCTGGGTTAAAAACAGATATTGAAACAGGGGAATAAATATTTGACAATGCTGTTAAGGCAACTTTGCTAACGATTTTTGAACAACCTCCAACTGAGGTCTAAATGTCTGCAATATCCATAAACAACTCTATACTGTCCAATTAGGGAGACAAAGACATAGAGTCCTGTCAGGAAGATTTGCATGGCTAAGTGTCTGAGATCACAGAGACGATGAGGGATCGTTCGGAGTGATGGGGGATGCACAGAACGGATGACTATCATTACGATATTACAGAGGCTTACACCTTCCCAATTACTGGCAGGATTCATTAATTACTGCTGCATTTCCCTAATAGAATCCTCTCTCTCTGGCTTATCGCTACCTTCCCTCTGTCTACGTAAACCCACAACTCAGCAGTCGACCACCTATGAAAAATTAGACAGTGTAGCTTCCAGTGGCCTATTTAAAATGAAAAGGCAACTGAATAAGAAATAAAGAACAAAAAAAAAATTATAAAGGCTGTAGCACAGAGATGTGGGAGCTACAGGGGCGGCATCAGATGGGGCTGGAATTCTCTTGCTATTGAACTGTTGGAGGGGAAAAAAAAAACCCCTCAGTGGCAGCTGCAGAGAGAAGCATCATGGTGGGTTTAAAAGCACAATGAAAGTGCTCTACACAGACGTACGTACACACACACAAACTATAGGCAGATTGCAAAGTGACAATTACTTAGGGCCTGCTAGGCTGAAGTTTCACAACTAAGATTGGTGAATATTACAGGGGCTCGATGCTGTTGCAATCGACTCAGCCCCATTAAAGATAATGGTGTGAGCATTTCCATGCTGTCATCATGTTACTATCAACAGCATTATCGGTATCAACTGCTTTTACAATTATGCACAATGGCTCTTCCTGCACAAAGACTTAGCAACCACCAAACTCGTTTTCTTTTTAAATACACTGAAAAGAGCATAGATTTCAATCCTTCATTTGTTCACAGATGAAACAACATTTCCGAATCATCACTGATAGCATTTTTTTCCTCCCATTCTAAGGATGGCCAACTGTTCTCAGTGATTTCTATTACATTCCCTACCTATTATTTCATGTAATGGCATTCCTTAAATTTTAAATTAGCTTTGAAGAATAAAAATAATTGAATTCCTGCTGTTTTGTGTACATAGAGGGTGACAGGAGCTAATGTGATAATTTAAACTGTAAATGAGTCTTCACTTTGTGTTCATTAATTACAGCTAATTACTGAATTACAAACCTTCTTGGTTAGGCACTGTTATGTATTCATGTAGCATGTTGGATTTCCAGCTGGTAGAAAACTGTTTTATAGACTTACAAGCTGACACACCGAGCTACCACTGAAACAATTCAGCTTGAAAAATAAGGAAGGGCTGGGGGGGGGCACGGAACTGCTCCTGCTTTTGAATTGAGTGATGGGAAGTGGTGCTGCCCACCCAAGCCCCAGGTGAGCCAGGATCTTATATGCACAACCAGAGAACACACGCAGTACCGCACAGGTGGAAACATGGCGATTCCAAGCCGCTGCTTCAGGGCTGCTCTGCTCACCCCCATTTTACACCAGCCATAGTGCCCTGCCTGAAATGGGGGAACTCCCCGTGCAGAGCGAGGCAGCGATGCCCCTCAAATGGGACCAGTGCTCCCAGCAGCAGCTCTGCAGCCCTGCTCACAAACAGCAGGACAGTGATAGAAATCAGAACAGCCAGACAAGTGTGCAGCATATTCCATGAGTAAAATGCTTGTTTTTCTTCACTGGAGGATCACATGCAGTGGTATAGGGCTGTCTGGAGCATTTACTCAACATTCTCTGCACTGAGCAGTTCTGTCCAAACCTCTCTTTTGGATACCTTTTGTCTGCTGATGTTTCACATTGAAGCTGAATGCAGGAGTTGAAGTCTCCCTCTCGCTGCAAAGTGAGCAGGAGGAGCACCGCAGTGACAAGATCAGCCACAAGAAGACTGTACAAGCTACAAAGCTCAGTGCCCAGGGAAGGAACCATGGCAAGTGCAAAACAAACCATCCCAAAACCTCACCTACACTTCCGACAAATGCAGAGACAAGGAGAGGCAGAGATTTCCCTTCTACTGGTTTCATACACTTTTTCCCTGGTTTCACATGCGTGGCTCTGTTAACCAGCAGCCCCGCAGTGTGTCCAGGCAGCGTGCCTAGCGCACATGCTCCCGCGCATCCCTGCGTCGCCCATGACCCACACGCCTGCACGAGCACATCTGCCAGCAAAGCTCTCCCCTGCAACAGGTAACCAAAGCTGAAAGCAGCTGAGACTGCAAGGAGCTAGTGAGTCAAATAATTAAATTAAAGCTGTTTAATTAAATTATTCTGACCTGCTTGCCCTTCCAGACCAGGGACCGGATCAAGGGTCCTGCCCCGAGGGGCCAGCGCTGGGTCTGGAAAGCAAATCCTTCTTGGTGTTTTGTATGGCCCAACCTGGAATAACGTAGCTGAATAATACATAAACAGCTACCAAGGAAGAGGCGGGTTCTCAGCCGATGTAAAGCTGTATAGCATCATTAATTTCAGGAGGGTTCTGTTGATCCACAGCAGCTGAGGATACGGCTCAATAGGTTTGTAATAATAAAGACTTTGATGAGAGGCCCCTGAAAGCGGCAACACTAATGTGTGACTGCTCACATAAACACCAGCTCAATGACAAGGCTTTTCTGCCTAAGAACTAGTCTGTGTCTTCAGGTTTAATGATAAGTACTAGTCCTTTGTCCTTAAATAATCGTTTTCATCTGGAGAATGGCAAAGCGACTTGTTCTAACACCAACAGAAATTCAGCAGGAGACTTGGCAATGGGATTCATGTCATGTCCTATTCCCTCATCACCTCCTCATGCTGCCTCTTCTCTTTCAGGGTACAAAAAGGCACAAGGAAACCAGGGGAGAAAAGATGTGTGGGCAGAAATCCCTTTCTTCCCGTGGACAGTCCCTCTCTGCTATCACACAACAGTAATGACTTTCATTAATCTTCCCCAGGTCTTTCATCGAAGGGTTCTTTTCGCTCCACATACAGAGACCACTTAAACACTACTATATGTTAAGTAAAGATGAGAACTCCCAAGATCACAGTTACAAAGTGGTACGGGAAGTCACGCTGCGCAGCATGGTACCTACAGAGGCTCGCTGCAGGCATGGAGGTGAGGGTGGCCCTCGGTGAGCTATCAGCCACCATTGCTAGGCATTCTCTCACCCAACTTATTTTCATGTCTCACTCCTTTTTTAATCTAACAGGCTCCAGTGTGCAAATTTGCACCGAGACGAAGCATTTCGAAGGCGCCAGGGCTGCGGGGGCCTCGCACCTATTGGTACATCAGTGAGCCTAATGCCCTCTGGCTCCTCGTTTCCCTCTTTCTCAACATAAAGGCTGATTACTCCATTAGTTGAACAACTTGGAAGAAATGACAAGGAACTAACAAGAGAGTAACACTGTATTTTCTATTTGTTTTCTTCCGTTGCAGTAGTGCTAATTAGGAGGAGTAGTTCTTGATACAGTGCTTTGGGGAATGCTGATGAGAAGCACACAAAAGGCTGAAGTGCCTCTTCTGCACAGCATTGGATGCGGCAAAGCACAGCACCCTCTCAATTGTCATTACCCTAATCTCCCACACCACCCCGGCGCTTGGGACGCAATAGCGCTGGCATGGAGGAGGCTGTGTAGACCAGTCTTGCTAAAGCCTAAACCTCCACTTAGGGGTGAGTAATGTCATATTAACCCGCAGCTTGTCATAACAAAATATGTTTTCAAGCAGAAATATCCAACCTACTTGGCAGTGGTGGGAAGGGAGGCAGGAATGAGGTGGGTATATGTTGTCAGAGGGAACTCAGGCTCCCCTCACTTGCAGGGATTTGTCTGCACTGGGTGGGAGTGAATACTCACCATCCTTCAGGCAAAAACCCACTTCTGTGTAACCTGGTGCCAGCTCTTCAGACCAGCTAGTTCAGATGTTGAGAGAAAGGGAGAGCCTGCTCGAACTTCCCAACCACCACCAACGACAGCTTTTCCACCAAAGATTTTCACCCTCTCTTGGACTTGGGAAGGGGTCGTAGGGATGAAGGCTGTGAGGGTAGGACAGCACCTCTTTCCCATTCACCAAGGTTTGATTCTCTTTATGAGCATGATCCGCCAATCCGTAATCAAGGGTTAATTTCACAGCTCACTGCTTCATCTAGCATAATATCCATTCAGACTAATTAAATCTGTCTAATAATGTGAGTGTCTTTGTCTTTGTTCTTTCCATTCTTTGTTTTACACCCTTCACATCTCATCTCCAGAACTACACGCCATCACACTCTGCTTGACAAGCAGAATCCATCCCTAAAATTAAAACATTCCTGACCTATCTGCGATGACAAGGCAAGCAAGCTTCACAGCGCTGCGGCCCATGAAGGGAGCTGACACATTTGTTTTTAATTTCAAAAGAGTAGAAAGTGAAGATCTGACCCTGTCAATCAGGCCCTGTGACAAGTTTAATCATTGCTGCCCCACAAAAATCACGGCTAAATAGGAATGCAAATAATGTATCACAGGGCTCTTATAAATGCTAATCAAGGAGAAGTAATCAACTGACAATTTCACTGATCTCCTTTCTGAAGAAGTCAGTCAACGCACTGTCTCTGGACCACAAAGAGAAGAAAAGACAAAAGGCATAGATGCCGTTTCCCAAAAAAACCTATCCTTTTTCAGGGCTTTCTTTTTCTTTTTTATAGAGAAAAACAGAGAATTCACTCTTTTTGATCCTGTACTGAACTTTAAAGCAAAGCTGTTTCTCAGGAACTTGAACAGTTATATGTCAAGTGTACTTTATTAACAGTACCCTCCCAACCCAGAGACAGCACTTGGAAACTTCTGCTAAAATAAAAATCTTCATTTGTCTTTGTCGTTCATCCATCTTCAGAATTCTTTTCCGTCTTAACAGCTTCTGTCCTCTACGGGCAATATATTTAGTGATATATGAAGTTTTACAAGTGGAAAGCTAATAGTTGAGCTCACATTTTTTTTTCTAGCAGCTTCCCTTCCCCCCAAACTGGGCAAAAAAAGGAAAATCTTGCTTGGAATTTATTCCAGTGCAAGGGCTCTCTTCAGCACTGGGATGTTTTAAGTGACTATCCTTTCATGACCCCTTCAATGTGGTGAAGAACAGAGTGCAGGCATTAACACCAGTTCTTCACTCGCTAATTCTGCATGGCAAGATGTTGCACCTTCACCTATGTATGGAATACAGGAGGACCCAGGACAGACGGACGCACGAAACTCACAATGCCCTGTGCTGTTATCATTTTATCACGGTTTGCTGTGGTGGGTCCTGCCAGGGCCTGTCAAGCACCAGGATCGCTGCGTTGGCACAGGATGAAAGGATATGGTTTGGCCAATGGAGTGCCACGCAGGGAGGTGTAAGCAGCACTAAGATTGCTGCAAGAGGTAAAGTTCAAAGGATCTAGTTGTTTGAAGTTTGGGTTTGGTTGGGGTTTTTTTTAATTATTTAATTAAACTGCATTCCTATGTGAGCCAATAGATGAAATAAATTGACGAGGGCTTCAGTAATGCTTACACTACTAGCAGGGTACTCCAAGTAGAAATCTTCCACTACAGCAGGATCTGATGCTTCACAGCCACAACACAGATGGAGCAGCAAGAAGATCCCACCAGACCATGCTGAACCGGACACCAAATCACACAGAAATACATGTGAGGAAAGGAAAATGGGAATCATCTTTGGTCAATCCCAAGTTTCCACCTGAAAGAGCGATTGGGGCAGCAACTGTGGCTTCTGTGCCACTTCTGTGAGAAGCGTGGCCTGGAGCTTTGTCACAGAGTGTTCGCTGCTAGACAGGGATGCTCCCAGCAGCAATCCCCCATGCAGGATGGATGCAGAAGGTGGGAGTAGAAAACTGAAAAAGAAATTGAAAAGCACTTTGCAGTTGTCATGTCACTTAGCAACAACCTTTTCTACTTCACATCAACACGGGCGTAGTAGAGACTGCACAAAGCACACGTACTGAAATCTGGGGTGAGCAGGAGCGTAGGAGGGCAGGAAGGAGCTCCAAGACCAGCTCATCACAGAGAACTTTCATTTATCAATCGGGACACATGTTACATTGCTAGCCTTGGGTTTCTCCCGAATACATTACCGGACCTAGCCATCGCTGATCTTCCAGTACTAATAAGGAGTGAATTACACAACCCCTCCTGGACATGGAAACCAAAGTCCAGCTATTTGATTCCCAAATGAACTGTGCCTCAGTGGTCACTTCTGGCTGTAGCTTTACTCTCAGGTGAATGCCAATTTTTTTTCAGACCTGCTTCAATTTCCCAACTTCTCCCCACTCCTCTCTCTCTTTACATGCCAGATTTTCATAATAGGGTCCCAACTGAAAGTCCTCGACCTCTAACACTTCTTCCAGCGGTCACTACTGTGGCTCCTTCTGGCTCCCTCCCAGATGCTTCCATCAGATGGAGGATGTGCCTGGGCCCTGATAGACAGAGGAGCAGGTGCCCTCCCTGCAAGCGTAAGCGATTACAACTAAAATCTTTAGCACAAAAAGCAAGCCCTACGCGTGCTGCTCTGTAGGCTCTGAGGAGGCTAATAAGCGAGGCACCTCTCCACCTGACTTACATCACTTGTCCCCATTTCTTTAGCTTCAACAAGTTGGGATTTAATTATTAGCTGTTCCCATACTATTAGGGGCCAACTGGCCAAGGGACTGGTTGCACAGAAGTGAGGAAACCCATCCCCTGCAATTCAGGAGTCCCTTGAGCTACTGCTCTTTTGCTCAGGAAAAAATGCAGTGGCAGGAGTATGTCTGAATGTCTGCTACTTCCACGGTTGCTCTTTGAATATAAAGCTCTGCAAAGTGCATGAAATATTACATAAATAGAGCATTAGTATGTGCCAAATTAATAACATGCATTATCTAGCAGCCATGCAGCGATGCCTATTGTACAATTCTAAATTATCCTAATGGGGGAAAAAAAATTCAAAATCCATCACTTTGTGGCTGAGTTTCTCTCCTTGCAATTACAAAAAGTGACTTTTGCACACCAAATTGTTTCAGGAGCATTATGGGAAGCCAGGCATTGCCAAATGACCAGAGCGCATCTCCGGTGAGTAGAGGCCCCCGAGCTCCACTCCTGCTGCATGCTCGGAGGGTGATCCTTAGCTGAAAGCAGCTGCAGTGCCAGGCCACCGCACCGTCCCTGTGGCAGGAGAGCGGCAGCCTGATGATTCCCAGCAGCCTGTGCAACAGTCTCAGGCACACAGCGTTGTACCTTAACTTCACCCGGGCGCTTGGCGCTTGCGGATATCTAAGAACATAATTGGTGGCAAACACATGTTCAGACTAAACCGCTAATCAAGTCTGCGTTCATCCTGCCTCGACGCACACACATACACACTCTCCAACTCCAGAGAGACCTTGCCAAATAGAGAAGAGGATCTTATTTTCTACAGCTGGGTCTCATTTTCGCAGCTGCCAAGTAGCAAAGGAAAGTAACCCTGGTGATCAGGCCAGAGGACGTCCCACGCTTTTGAGTAGGCTTCCTGGGAGGAGAGACAATAGGTGACTGCCGTGCCACCTCGCCTCTGCGCTGCCATCGCACCCGGGCACTGCTGGCCGGCACCGGCACTGCCGGGGCTCAGCACAGGGTGGCTGTGAGTAGTGTTGGCTGTTCATGGTGCTTAGCCATGAGCAGACAGCAACATCTCAAAGGTGAACAGGGACATCAGCACTGATGGCAAGATGGTACAGCTGGAGCCAGGCTTGGTGCTGCTGACACTGGCACTTCACACCACTGTCACGATCAACAGACACAAACAAGCAACGTCTGCAGTGACACTCGCTGTCGTCAGTGCTAATGGGAGAAAGGTTCAGGCCTCCTCTCGTGCTCCCATGGGTGCCACGGGTGAGCTGCTGGGGCTCAGCTCTTGTAGGCACAAAGAGGTGACCACAATGCCAAGGGTGTCACTGCTTTGGCAGCCTGTGTCAGGGATGTTAACACCTCCCAGACACGGAGGGATGCTAAGCACAGAAATCTCCTTCCCTGTTTTCAGCCCAACCCAAAAACTTCTCTGAGGGGGGCAATAAGGACTGTCCCACTCACCACAATGCAAGGCTGGGGCATCATGTACTGAACTGCGTGTCGATTCCTTCCCTACCTGACCTGGAAAAGGCAAGCTCTGCAGTAAAAACCCAAATGTAGATAGCAGCATAATCCAAAAACTCCAGTAAATGAATTCCATTATCTTACAGGAAGAATACATTAATATAGATGACCGTTACATAACACATATTAACATAGTGTAATAATAATATATTTACTCGATGTAGGCATGTTTTGACACAGCACAAGCTGTGTACAGTTGCTAAGAGAATTGGGAATTTTTGTATTATTATAAATAAAAATTTAATTTTGAAAAAAAGAAAAGGTATGGTCTTGGGGGTACTTTGGCGCGATCTTGACAACTTCAAGTAAAATTCAGAGGAGCTTTTTCCTCCCATGTCTGGAATAATTGAGCTATCATATCTGTGTCTGTCAGATGTCAGTCATTTCACTTGCACCTCGACTGCATGTGACGAATTGCACAATGAGCCAAAGACCATTATCTGCATGTGTTTTATCTGTGTAATCCGCATCAGAGCAGGGAGCATACCCTGTGATGTGCTGGGATAGCTCCTGGCACTGTGAGGGCTGGGTCCCGACCATGGTCAGTAAAGCACAACTCTTCTTTTGTGTCATTTAGGGCCCTGGGCTCCTTATTCTTGAGCTTCTTATTCCAAATCAAATGGAAGAACAAAACGATCATGGAAAATTTAAGACTCTCCTATAGTGTCCTATGGGAAACTCATTTACTGTAAAAACCTACAGCTAGAACAAAAGTTTGATGATACCCACAGGAGATCTAAAGTGAAAGTAAAATGGAAGAATGTTGTGTTATCATAGAAAAAAAAAGGAAAAAAGAAAAAAAAGAGAAAAAAGAGGCAGGGAAAAAAAGCAAACATGGTGAAAAATAATCTCTGCACTTCATAAAGCCAGTCATGTTCATCAGCGCACTCCTGTCCTACCGAACGTCACACTGCAAATTCATTGGCAAGGTCTGGAGTCCCTTTCAGCAGAGCCTGCCCAGAGCCACTCAGTCACCCTGCTGTGCTGGTGGGGACCTTAAGGGTCATGCTGCCTGAGACGTGAGACGTTTCCTTCTCCTGAAACCCCAAGTTAACTGGCCAACCTGATCTCTGTAAGTTTTCAATCCTACACAGTCCACAACACCAGTGTGCCCTGACCACATGCTTCTTTTGCAAAACAACCCACCGAAAGGAATCTTGTTCTCTTTTCTTCTTCTACTTTAAGCTGATTAGAAAGTTAGTTCTGTAGTTGATTAAGTTCTGCAGAAATTGGGCTTGTGATGAATCATTAAACAAAGACATTTTTTGTACAGCAATAAAGCCTCAAATGATTAATTAAGGGCACAATGCCAAAACAAGTGTCTTTGTTTAAAACGCAGTGGACAAGACAGGCTTGGGAAAGTTGATGTCTTAAGTAGACGCCACAACATGTTTTTAATTATGTTCAGGAAGAAGAACAAGAATGGGAATTGCCAACTGTTTGGAAAGATAATTTTTTTTTTTAGAAGAAAGATTAGAATAAAAAAAAACCAAACAGAGCATTATTGATTTAACACAAATGCCATTTGTTGGGCCTTTTGTAATTTCCTTATTAGTGTCATCATTCTGGAGTTCATATGCTCCCTTCTGTTATAGCATTTGGCACACATTCAGCTCCCAGCAATATGATACAGTAAACATTCAGTGACTGCTCATATTAAAATGTTTTATTTGTTGTAACTGTACCAATGATCAGGCAGTGCAAGTCCTAAATTACCCCAACACTTTTGCAGGCTAATTTGGAAGAAGCATGACAGTGACCATCTCCGCAACATGCACACGTGGGCACACACCTGAACCCAAAAGTTCATGGAACATCAGCTCTCCAAGGCTTCTTGTCAAGAGCGATCTGACCACTCAGCTGGCACAGATATAAGTGCCCATCAGTCCCTGTTCGGTCTGACAGATTTCGTTACATCTCCCTCTCTGGGGCATTAGTCTGTGGTTACAATGCAGGGGAGCCCCCAGATGCTTTTTCAGATCCAATTTTGGAAGACCTTTCTGTGCAACCTTTATTCAAAAGGTTATTTCAAGCCCATTCTAAAAAAAAAATTGCTGAATACACTTGTCCTGTGTTTTCAGGTATGGAAAATGACTTTGAAAACTTCAGTAGGGGTGAGAAGGCTCAGAGAGCTTGAAGGAATTTTGGAGGATGGACAAACAGTACTGTCTGAATGTCAGGTTTCTCCCAGTAAGAAAGTAAAGGAAATAGTAACCACAATGGCAAGAGCATCAACCGCGGGGATTTACAGAGAACAAGCCTGACACAAGGAGCTCTGAAGACTTTCCAGAAAACCTTGTGCTTGCAGTTGCTCTCTTTGCGTGTGCGTCCGATTGCTGCCAGAACATATGCAAACAAAGCGATGCTAGCTGTAGTCTAAAGTGTGCCACAGATAATGTCTTTTTTCCCCACCGAGTGATGTCAAATGCACTGTGAGCCTTTGTTAATGGCTCCATTTCTTAAGATTCTGGTTCTAGCCTTGATCTTTATGCAAACCTCCCGGGGTCCGTGGCAGGAGACCACTGTGGATCAAGGGTAGTGTGTGACCTTAATGCTGTAGAACAAGTCCCTGGATTATAATTAAAACTCCAATTTGGCCCTCTCCAAAGAACTGGCTTTGGCACCTCTGGGGTAGATGTGCGACCTCACCAGCCTCCTCATCTCTCATTTGTCCCACTAGAAGTGCCACATATGTAAGCATAGAATCAGTCCGTAATTACGTGGCCAACATGTTGAAATACAGACTGCTCGTCCTTTCTAAGATCAGATTTACATATTAACACCCACTATTAACACCTACTAGCCTTAATGAGACAGACCCATGAAAGTCTTCTACAGGAGAAAGCAGCAAAACAGACATCTCAATTTTCTTTTCAGTCCACCTGCTTAGATAGTGACCCAGAAGAAAAATTAAGGGGTAATTATTTCTACTGAAGACACCATTAATTTACCTGTGGGGATATGACAAAGGGGGAGTTTTCTGACATGGATTTCTTTTAAGCCCAGGGCTGGGGGCATTGCTGGGGAAGAAGGATTTCCTACCATGAGGCACCAGGGAACACAGTGATTTAGCTCAGGACAGATGCCAAAATCCAAATCTGCCACCAAATCTCTCTCTAAGGCCTGGCCTGCCCTGGGTATAGAGTCCACGCTCAGGGCACTGAGTAAATGCAATAACTAATCAGATGCAGCAAAATGTCAGATCTATATGGGTGCTATAAAACTTATAAGGATCCCCTTAGGCAATAATAATAGCTGTGTGCGTAAATTCTGTACAGAGAAAAGCAGAACAGACCCTAATGGGCATCGGTAAAAGCAAAGAAAACATACGTGACATTAACAGCAAGAAAGAGCATACGAGCAAGGTAAAGTCTCATCTCAGACCTATAACATTTCTGCCTGGCTCTGGGAGCCGGGAACTTGTTGAATTGCCCGTGGTTGTTCAGCACCGGGTGCTTGGTATGTGGCAGGCACAGGAGAGAGCCTTCTCACCTGCTGCCACCTGGTGCAAAGGTAGAGGTCCAAAAAGAGCTACCCAAAAAAGCAGATGATCAAAAAGCATGACTTCTGAAGTGCTGTCAGTGCTAGAGAACAGTGGGTTGGAGGAACAAGATAAAACAGCCAGAACTTAACGAAACAGATTTAACGATTTCTGCAGCTTTGACTGGTTTTGGTGAAAATGAGACAATTAAACCCCTAAAATGCATGTAAGTAAGAAAAGCAATAATTATGCTTTTTTTCTTTTTTTTTTTTTTTAGTTTAGTCTTGCAAGAAGTGATAACACTAAATTCCTTATGCCTACACTTAGAGCAAGAAAAAAACTTAAATATCATTTAACTTGGGAAACAGGACTGGGCTAGCCTCAGGGACATTGTCCTTCTGCTACGCAGCCACCTGAACTCAACATATGACATCAGACTATAGACTTTGCTCCCGACTGCTTGTAGAAGGGACGAAAGAGTTTCAGAAATCCTTCACAAGGTTTACAACAGCATCATCCTGCCAATGAGAAAGCACCGGTGAGGACAAACTGAGGTGAAGTGCTCAGAAGTGGCACCACGGGAGGACGGAGCCAGACTAAAGCACAGAGAAAGGGTCCTGCTGGGTGCTGTGCCCCAGCCAATCCCGCTGCGCATGGCACAAACCAAAGGTGCTCTAGGTCTCAAAACACATCCTCTTTTGAAAGCTAAGTGTTCTTTCTTCCAACGAGATCTATGTTTAGCCATCAAACACCTCTTTTAAGTTGACTGACATGAGGTATATTCGCCCCTCACCAGTTCCCAACCACAGGCAGAAGAGAGCTGAGAGCTGTCTGGCTGTCCCATCGGAGGGGCTGGGTGTCTTTCAGGGTGACGCTTGCTGAAGAATACACCACCAGGAGGAATCTGGGCCAGGAGATATTCCTGGGCATCTGAGCTAGTCCTACCTACCGGTTCTCCAAAGCAGGAGGATTTCCATGGTGCCCCTTACTGGGCCAGTTAACCCAGACACTTGGATTTACTGTGGCAGTAGGAGAACCCCAAGCAATGAACCACGATATACCCTGTTCCTCCTCCCCGCTGTGTCACTACAGAGACCTCTCTGCCTTTTAAAACCAGACCCTGAAAACCCAGCATGCGAGCAGGTTGGGAGCCTAGCGCTGTCTGAAGATATTTACCCCTGCTGCAGGCAGAAACGTCCCATCAGAAGACACAAATAGATGAGGGAACCTGCAGCTCACAGAAAAGTGTATTCCCCTCATGGGAACATAATCATTAACTTTAAATAAGTCCTTCTTAATCTCCTGAGCTGTGCAAACAAACAAACAGATAAAAAAACCCAACTGAATGTTTTCCCTCTGCCTTTCAAAAGCACAAACAAAGCCTCATTTGCCAGATGGACGCTTTCAGAGACAGAGCTAGGGTTTGGAAGGCTGATCACTCAGCAGTATTTTCTGACGGTCTATGGGGGAGTTTGCTCAGAAGCTCTGTTGTAGTTTAAGATATTCCGGGATGCACTAGCACGGTGTCTGCCTTCCAGCCCTTTCGAGTGGAGCTTTATAGCTTTGATGATAAACTGCAGAACTATTTTCAGCGCGTTGCGGTACTCAGGCGTATGCGTGGAAATGAAGAAGTCCATAAAGAAAAGAAAAAAAGGCCCCAAATTCCAAGTGCTTGTTCTGCTGCAGAACATAGATGTGAGATAGAAATCTCATTCCTGGATTTTTAATCCATATTAAAATTTTATTACAAACTCTTTGGGGTCATTTGCATGAAGCCATGGGTATGGTCGAGACTGCCACACTGACAAGGAACGCTCAGCCGAGCAATGTATAGTGTAGGAGTGGGCTGTGAACAGAGAGAACTTTCAACACAATTTTGCCAGTGCACATGAAGTCACCGGCAGCACTTAGTTCTCACCTAATACCATGTAGATGCAAATTGGCATTCATAATTTAAACAAGTCCTTTTTCTGCACCCCAGCAACATGAGCCGGATGCAAAAGGAAGACGGAAGACTTTCTCCGGATACAGAGAGGATCAAGCAGAATCTCATTAAGGACCACTTCAAAGATCAGTTCTTCATTTCCATACAAACAAGTTTAAATTATCTTGTGTGAATCTGCTGTTAGCTGTTGCACTGTTCCATTATGCATGATTCTTGACTGCTTGTATCATGAAAATCTGCACAGTGCTCCATTAGTGATTTTCAGTGTTATGCTAAAGCTTGCAAGTGGTCATGTTATTAGGTTAAAGTACTACATTTTGCATATTTATTCTGCCTTACCACATTTATTACTTCTGATACTGGCCAGGCAGCATTTCGCATGCATTCGACCACCTACTTTGCATGACTTGTGTGTGATCACGGCTGCAGACGGGGATAGCTCAGCCCAAGCAGACAGCTGGAGAGATGACTGGCTCTTCCCTCATGCTTTCGCCGTGGGTTTGATCCACTTCTGCAAAAAACGTATGCAATTCCTGCAGAAAGGGGCTCTGGATCTATCAGGCTGCATCTACAAATGCATCCCTTTAAAGAACTCAAAACAAACTACATAACAAATTTCACTTTGGCATAAATTATTTTCTCTATTGCAAGGGATTTGTTTGTACACTTGGGTAATTTAAAGAAGCTTTTCCCAGGATTTTCATCCTTAAAAATAAAAACGATATCATCTGGTTTGCATGTCTTTATATTTGTCTTACTTCAGGGATGCACCATGTTATTTACTTTCATGGAATACATTCTGTTCTCAAACAACCAAAACCATCTCGCTTGCTTCAGGGATATTGATGTTAGGAAAGAGACTGTTTACAAAAATCAGGAATGCAGCTGGTGTGTTACAAAGACAAATGTATCATTAATTATATTTAAAAGGGAAAATAATTAATCCATCTTTTATATACTGGTTATTTTGCACATCTTTGAGCCACGGATGAATGGTCAGGGGGCGCAGAGTTCGTATATGGAAAGCCTAAGTCAACGCTGCCCTGAACCAGTCCTTCTGGGTGAGCAGGGAACACATGGATTCTTGTTGAAATGGAAGGAGAACATACAAGAGACATCATCAGTGTTTCCTTCCACTTCCCAAAGACTGGCATTGCTTTAGAATAATAACGGTGACCCAGCCACCCAGCTGCACCTGAGTGACAGCATCTGGAGAGACCACAACTGAGAGGAGGAAGCATTCCAGCAAACTCTCTTGGCTTTGCAGCCAGGGCCAAACACGTCGGGAACCTCCACAGGAAATCCCACCAGCTGGTGCCACCATGCTCCTTGCTGGTCCAGACAGGAGGCTGGAAGGGGCTGAAGGAAACCCAACGCTTTTCTACTACACAGTGGCAGATCGACCTGCAGCACTCATTGCCACCACGGATGCCCAAAGCATAAATGCTCTCAGGAAGTGGCAAGACGTGGTTGTGGAAAGCTGTGGACCTGGAGGGCCATGGGACATGGATGTCCCTGTGATACAGGAACATGGCACTCCCTGACCTGTGTCTTGGGAGCTGCGTCACCGCAGCCATCGCCGCTGGTCTTGTGGTCCCCATCTGGCCCCAGGCAGGGACAACATGCCAGACTAGGTTGGGCCTGTGGCCTGGCCTAGGACACCATCCTTAGGCTGGCTTAGAAGTGCTGGAGGCAACCCGCACTGTTTGTCGATGTTTTGGGTGCTTTTGGTACGTGCATACGGCTCTTGTGCGGTCTCAGCTGCGGGTGCAGGTGACACAGGGCAGCACAGAAGCAACAGGAAGAATATTCGGTGCCTGAGCAGACGCTTCTGAAAGGCTCATTATGCTGGGCTGCAGCTGAACCAAAACACTTTTCCCGAGTAGTTCTGAAGATGCCAAGTGATTGACATCTGAAACTAAATCAAGAGCCACAGTTTGAAAGAAATCCCTTTTTTTTTCCCTCTCCAAGAGGGGCCAAATGAAATCCCTGAATATCAGCCTACCAATCCATCTGCTGCCTCTGTTTGGGGCTATTCAAATCTATATCCAAAATTTTAGGCTTCATCTGATCTCCGATCATAGATTGTCAGCTCTGATGTTTTATCCTCACAAATTGCAGGCTGACACACATTCTGTCTCAGGTAGTTCATTCATCTTAAAGCATTTTGTGCTTCTAATTTGTCATTTTTCTCTCTGTATCCCTGCTGACCACAAATTACAGATGGTATCTCATCATGGGGCACTATAACAACAATAAAAGCCTCAATAAAACAGTCAGGATCCAATCCTCAGTGATACTGAGTGTCTTCAGCTTTCACCGATGCACATGGGGCAGAGAAGACACAGCGTCTCTCAGGCAGCACCTCACATGGTGCCAGGCGGTCCCTCTTGCAGGTCCAGTTTCCGTGTTACCCGTGAGAAAGACCTGTTATGTGATTCTCCCATCCCCTCTGCTACCCTAACACCTCGAAAGAGCAGGCAAGGAGAATGCCACCGTGCTAGGTGAGAATGCTTCTATAAGAAACTTCCACAAGAACTTATAGAAAAGTATAAGCCAAGAGACAACAAAGGGACACAATAGGAATACATGAAAACAATGAAACACCACAGACAGCAGAAAAGGTTGAGGTCTCAGCAAAACAGCAGCTTAACCGTTAGTGAGCTGGATTAGCTCACTTCACATTTTGCTTCTTCACTTTCTACTTAGCTGCAACTTTAAGGAACAGATTGATTTTCTGCATCACTGTGCTTTTTTTAATTTGCCAGCCAGGTTTTTCAGGTAACCCTGCTGAAGTTAAAGACGTGGTTAGCAGAAGGGATCCAAATTTGAAGGTATTGCCACTTTCAAGGCAGACTGGGTACAGATAACAAAATTAAGAATTTGCCTTATCTGTGAGCTGAGGTTCAAACTGTCCATGAATCTTCGTGCATGTTTCTTAAAAAACATCAGAGAATTCTGTTCTTAAAAAGATGAAAAATTAGGGGCAGGTATTTGTAGCTGCACCTGCAGTTACTGCAGAGCCCCCATCACCCTGTGTGCAGATGCAATTAATTAACTACTTCTGCAATTACTGCAGAGACGTGTGTGCAGTGTGGGAGAAGAATGCCAGCATCTCCACGTGTGCTGTGTCCCAAGTGTCTGCAGACACCAGTCCCTCCAGTCCCCTGTTCCCCCAGTCCCACCTTCGAATGCACGGGAGCTGAAATAGCACAGGCTGCCTGCAGCATGTTTTTAAGGCATCAGGAGCCTTTTCTTCCACCTCTCACCAGATTTTTAGCATTAAACAAGAGTCTAAATGCTACTGAAAAATCTTTCCCTGGCAGGATGCCGATGCTCGGTGCTGAGGAGTTGAACTGGGAGGTCGCCCATTAACCCCCTCGCTGCTTCCCCCTGTCCGAAGCCCCAGCACCCCCAAGGAGTTAAATCTGCCACCTCCTTCCACTACAGTGAAGAAAATAGATGTGATTTTCTTTACAAAAGAGCATTTCATTTAGGGAGAGAAAGAAAAAGGAAAGGCAGAGTTAACATAGCCATTATTCTCCATCTCAGGGAAAGCAAATCCTATTTTGCCTGTCATTACAGTAGGTAGAAAAATCCTTTCATCCAGTCATTAGTTGTAAACATTCCCGCGCAGCCTGGGACCAGGCCTCTGTTTCCCATCCCGTGCTGAAGCCATTTTCTAATACTAATGTTTTATACACACATCTCAGATACAATGCGAACTCCCCCAGCCCCAAAGGCAACGGGGCATTCGTTTATACTAAATCAGAAGTGTCACCCTTGGCAACCTGCAGCACTGAAACATTTATTCGGCTTCACATTGCTGGCACTTAGAATTATTTCTTTCATGCCTGATAGCTGAATTACAATATGGCAGGTTTCCCCGGAGCCACTGGATCATTAGTGCCAGCTCACAACATACTTTCAACTGATATGGCATTTCATGTACAGCTGCCAATCAAGAGATGGGGGATGCAAATGAGGGTGGGCCCATTGGTGTTCAATTACTGTACAGCGAGCGCCGTACAGCTCTGCTTAATGACTGGCAGTCGTTTTGCTGAGTGGAGGAAGAGCAGAGAACAGAGGCAGGAATTCCCTCCGGGAAGCCGGTTGCGAGCGCAAGAAGTTTTTACATTTGATTTCCATATTTATTCTTTTCTTTTTTTTTTTTCTCCTTTTTCCCCTTCTTTCCCCCCCTCTGTGTGTTTCTAAACACGAGGCCGAAAAAATACTTAGCACAGCTTGTTTTACAAACACACAGCCTTGTCAGTTCAGTTGATTGCCAAGGCCACATCAGCAGAAGATTAGGCTTTTATTTTTTTACTTCCTCCCCCCCCTTCCCTTTCTCTTCAAAATATATGCCTCTCTTCAGAAAGGCCCAAGATCTTTCAGCCTTGAGGGAGTTTTAAACTCTATGGAATCAGTTATTATAGTCCATTGCGGTGATTTTTGCTGTCCTTTCTGCACACAAGAAAGACGACGCCAGCCTTTCCCTGACACGCATCTCGCACTGCTTTGTGAGCTGCTCCTGTCATGAGATACCCAACCTCTGCAGCCCAGATCTGCGGGGTCAGGTGCAGGGAAGGATGAAAAACAGCAGCAATCCTACAGAACCTGGACTCCTGCTTAATGCATTTACACATTAGAGTGGGCATCACAGCAGTGGGCTCTGCAGGCATGCATCACGCTGGGCAAACAGGGCCCCACAACTGACAGAGCATGGAGGGAAGGGTTTTCTCCACACCCCCCACCCCCAACTCCAATATCCAAGTTCAAGGAACAGAAGATGATACTCAGCAATTTCAAATGGGTTTTACTTCGCATTTCAGCATCAGTCACACCAAAATCTTGAAGTGAAACTTATGGTACATGGGAACAAAAAAATCCCACACAGCCGGGCTCGTGCGACCCTTGCTGTGCAAGCCTGCTTTGCCCTCGCCAGCTGCTGATGCTCATTCCTCTGCAGCTGAACACCCAAGGACAATGCTTACATGTGGCAACCCCCACATTGCACCCTGTGCACGGGGATGTTTCTTAACAGAAGCAGCACAAAAACAGACTCACAGACTGGTTTGGGTTGGAGGGGACCTTTAGAGGCCACCTAGTCCAATCCCCTGACACAGGCAGCACATCTTCAACCAGGTTGCTCTGAGCCCCATCCAACCTGACCTTAAAAGTTTCCAGGGATGGAGCATCTGCCACCTCTCTGGGCACCCTGTGCAACTGCCTCACCACCGTCATTGCAAAAATTTCTTCCTTTTCTGTAGTCCCAATCTACCCTCTCTTAGTTTAAAACCTATTAACCCTTGTCCTATCAAATAGCTGACCACTCTCTCCATGTCAAATGGTCACTGCTAAGGTCATGCTAGAGTGACATGGAGGGAGAGGAGCCAGCGAGAAACCTGCCTGGGGTGAACTGGCAGGTAGCTCAGATCCATGTAGGGCATATCACCCACTCTGCTCTGAAACCCCCAGTCTCTGCCCACAGGGTCCCCCCAGTCCCCAGCCCATCTTTCCCTCCTTCAACAGTCCCGCATCCCCAAAGTACAGGACACAGGAACAAACCCAGGTCATCACTGTTTTTGAACCTCAGGGAGGCTGGAGAGGGGCTGAACTGCACAGCTCTGCCCAGCCTGTGTGAGGAGGACTTGGAGCATGGTACCTTCAGCCTCCTGGCCCATCCAGAAACACAGAGGTCTGACGGAAACAGCCATTGTATACACCCGTCATATACACCCAAACCAGCACGGTTCTGTTCGTACAGGGTTTGGGTTCAGAAAATAGCTGTTTATCAACCCTAAAACTTTTCTGCAATGATGTGCAAGGGGAACCTTCACTGAGGAAGAAGCTCTCAACTCCACAGAGGATTTCCAGTCAAAACAAAACAAAGACAGTACAGAAAAACAAACAAAACAATTAAAACTTTTTTTTCCCCTCCAAGTGCAGAAAAATAGAAGAAAATAGAAACACTGCCCTTTGGGCATTTCAATGACTATTGCTCCACAGACCAGGCTGGTGTAACATTACGGGCACTGGGAACGTACGCCTGGTCTGCCACAGCGCCCTGGGAATGTGCAGGAAGGTGAGCAAGCTGTGGGACTGGGTATTTCATTATGTTACTTTGCTGGAAATCAAGGACCTCTTATAAATGTCAAGAACATTGAATCTATACCTGTTAAAATATAATTTTAAAAATTAAGTAGTTCTTACGTCTGCATAGTAGCTACTTTTTAATGTTAATCACTGAGTCGCATTTAAAATCCTTTAAAAACAGGAAATGATGCGAATGACTAAATGCCTTTGTTGTTCTTTAGTTATTAAAGCACAGCAGAAGCCAATTAGACTTGTTTTTCTCAATGCTAAGTAATAAAGCAGAATGCCCCTCTTCTCTGTAACCAGACTGCAACCCTCCGCAGCATGGCACAGTACAAAAATGTCCCTGGAAGCACTGGGAAGGGGACCCTGATTCTGCATTGGGGAACAGCTTGTGTGACTGCTACCAATACAGGAGTCTGTAGGGGTGGCAGGTGGGGAGGCACATCGCTTGCACAATGCCAGGGATACCCCCCTGCTTCTCTGGAGATTTAATTCATTGCATTTGGAAATAAAGTGGTGGGTTGGACCTACCCAACCCACGGTTTCCACCCCACACACCCAGGAACTGCAGCAGAGTCACTTCCTTCCTGTTGCAGGGCATCTCAGGAGGACTCCAGAGTTGAATCTCAGGGGGAAACCCCCTTTTTGGCACTGAAGGAATAGTCTTAGTTCCAAGTCACCAAAGGTCACTCAAGGGAACTGTGGAGGGGTGCACGTTCGGAAGACATCTGTTGCTGCGACACCCGTTGTGTTACGAGCTTTATATCGCCATGGAAGAGACCAAAGGTTTCCACAGAATATTCACTCTCACTTTTCTGCTATTCCATGGACATTCATGTACCCTCCTAGCATGGGGATTTGCATAACGACACCCTAAGTGTGTTTGGAGGGATAGAACAAAAAGCAGAACCCTGTGTGGTTAATTCAACCAGACTCGTCTTCAACCATCCTTAGACGAATTCTTGGAAAGGAAACACCCAGGTTATCCCCAAATAAAACCACTCTCGACACACTCTTCCATCCTTCAGTACTTCTCTTTTTCCTGATAGGTTTAAGATTAAATTATCAGTACTTGTTTAATACCACGGGTCTAATTAATTTCACAGCTTTTGGGTTTATCTTGGACATAGCATTCCATGACACTGCCCATTTCTAATTGACACATCTTACATGAACTGATTTCTCTGCCCATGAAGGAATAAATGTTTTTCCCTTAAGGAAGGAGATGAAAGAATTTCTCTGTTGCTTCTGGTTGGCATCAGATGACAATCAATGCCTCAATCTTTACCGAATAATTCCAAAAGACAAACTTGGTCGTACCTGACTGCTAAGAAAGGTGCTTTACTGAAAATACCTGTATGTGATATAACACCCTGACACAGCAAAAAACAGGGGAAAAATCTGATGGTTTAATTATGGATGGAAATACAGCTGAGCCATGATGTGATTCTCACATGTCACACGTGCACACACAGAGACTCCCAATGACACCCCTGGGTCTAAAACCGAAATTTCCACACCAACAAAAGAACATGCTGGCAGTAGAAACAGATAGCAAAGTACTCCTCAGAGACAGAGATCTCAAATTTACTTATATAAACCTACATCTTACAGTAGGTCCCCAAACTAGACTGAGGTATCTAATGCATAATTTTATGAAGCATATCAAGTAGTATTTTTTAATTTATACTTATGTAGCAGTTCTTGCTCAGTGGGGTCAAAATCTCTTACAGACTATGTTATCGACAACACTTCCCTAAAGTATTTGTTACCAACGTTACAAGGCTTTTCCTGAACTGCAATGACAGGAACCTAATTTTTGATATATGACACTGTCCACTACTGTCACGTTTCTCCAGAAGAAAACCCAGTTGTTGGGAATGTCTATAATTTGGGAGATACCTCTAGTCAAGGGGTGTCATTCATTGTAAGCTGGATGAGGTTAGGACCTGGGGAAATATACCTTTAAATATTTTGTAGCTGAGAGAGAAGAGTGAGGAATTGCAAGCTTTCTGAGCAATGAAAACAGTGAAGAATTTAATAGAAAGATTTACTCAGGAAAACATTTAGAAATATTAAAGATTTCTGCTTGTACAGGCCCATAAATGTATTAATGTGGATTGGGTTGTCCTCAAGAGCGCGAAGTTTTCAGAAGATGGAGTTATAGGAGAGGAAGATGGGAAAGGAAGGACTCCTTGTGCTAAATTTGAGGCTACACAGATATAGCAACAGAACTGTCTGCTTTAAGGAAGGGTGGGAGAAGATGGCCAAGATGAAAACGATTTAAAAAATAATTCAAGATCCCAAAAGCAGACTAAGAATATGGTAAAAAATCTGAAAAGAGTCCACGTATACTGAAATATTGGTTTATATTTGTAGGTCAGAAGCTTATCTTTATGGTATTGTGAAGTTAATGTGTCATGAGAAATAGATCACTCCACATCTTAGGGGTACTGGTGATGGATTCAATACATTGATTAGTTTTATCCAGATGATAGTAGTAGTTAGAGAACCGTAATCCTTAAAACTCAAGAAAATGTTTTCCTGCCCAGTGCCTCCACTTTTGTTACCAGGGCAGTTAAGACCAAGTTTTCAGGCACACACACACACAGAAAAATTACAAAGGCTGCAAACGAGCTGCCTGTGCCCTTCATGTTAGTGGGTACGAGAATCGAGCCACATTAACACCCAACTCAATGGCCCTTGTGTCGGTCATCTGAGCACGATTTTTACTGCCTTTGTGCATGCTGCATCCTGGAAGCTGTGCAAACAAGTCAGGTGTGCAAATGAGATTGCAGGCAGGAAGATTTGGGGTTTTTCTCTGTTACTTTATACTTTAATTTTTTTATGAGTCTCCTGTGTCTAGTTTTGTTTATAATGCCTTGTGGCAGATCCTATTTGTGACTTATCATTTTAAAGCAGTTTTTTGTATTTCATCTCTGTAGAATTCCCTCTGGAGGATGCTACCAAGGAGGCTAATCATGCCAACAAAGCCTACCGTACCAGAGGAACTCGGGAAAAGCAGCAGATTATTTTATTGCACATCTGCAGGAATGTCAAATTCACCTGGGCTGCTACAATACACATCCCTCTTTTTTCCTTCCTTTTCCTTCAGGATGGGTGGAAGCGATTCCCAGCCTCTCAGGCTGTACATCGCCGCTTTCCCTGGTGCATGGGATGAGAGGATGAGCGAGTGGGACTCGGAGCAGAGACTGAAGCAGTGCTTCACATGCTCTCAGCCACACAATCCGATTCAAACTCTGCTGAATTCCCAGCAGGTTGAAGGCATCATGATCATGAGGCATCGTACCCCAGAACTGATCAAATAGCACCTCAACACAGCAAAACACCTACCAGCATTCTAATCATAGAATGGTCTGGGTTGGAAGGGACCCCAAGGATCACAGTGTATTGAAGGATATGAAAGATTTCCTTGTAATATGACAGAAATTCTCTGCTCATTGCATACAGGTACTGAGCCAGGGGCTGGGAGGACAAAGCCTGACTCACTGCTGGGATATAATTTGTCAGTAGTTACGGGGCAAACTTTAAACATGTCTTTGAAATGAAATTGTAGTCATGGTCCCACAGCCACCTTCAGAACAAGAATCATGGCTGGTAGGGAAGCCCCAGGGGCTGGGAACAAGTTGTCAACCTACGACAATGGAGACTCAGGGTCTCTTCACCCCACAGCTGATTTCTGGCACACCCCAGCAAATCACTGAGGCCTGCGCCGCTGCCCACGCTGCCTGCCTTGCTGTTTGGACTCAAAGCTTGTCCAGGCAAGCACTCTTTTCTCTTTCAAGCTTTCTAGAAGGCTACTGCAATGCAAATAGCATTGGCTTGGTTCAAGAATGTTTGCAAACTGCTTAGGCTGTACAGATCGGAAATATTACAGCGTGACTGAGAATTAGCAATGGGTTGGAGGTGATGATATGAGGAAACCTGGGGGTACTTAATAAGTACGTAGCTGTTCGCTATTCAGAGCATCAAATAGCTCCCTTTTCATGTCAGCACTGAGAGAAAATGAGAAGACAAAATCATTTCCCCTGAAGGACAGCCTACTGGAAAAGTGTCATTCCTTCTTGACCCAGCCTCTAAACTCAGGCTTACTGGCAAAATGGTAGAGGAGTTAGCATATCATCTTGGGGTGTGCAGCAGTGCAGAAGAATTTGACAGCCTCCTGGATGAATTCTCTATTTACCAACTCTTCGATACTGACAGTGTTATGAAAGGGCCAGTAAACACAGCAGTGCTCTAGTTCTGGGGCACTTTTCTTGGCAAGAAGCAGGCACTGGGGCTGATTTTTTTTTTGTTTAGTTAGACTCATGTCGATTCCTTCGTGCTTGCCTAACTCGAAGAGGCAGAGCCTGAAAGACTTTTTGCAAAAAATGTGAAAGACCAACTTATAATAGTGTCTAAAGAGCCAGTCTTGCCAAAAATATGTGTATTCAATGAGATCCTCAGCTGGTTAAAATGGAAAAGCTTTATGCTGGCTTGTAGTAGCAGAGTATCTGGTCTATCAACTTTACTACAGGCATATGATATTGTGATATCAATTAGCTTATGCCTTAAAGCCAGCATCTATAGTTAACAAAAAAAGCATTCATATCTTGGCTTGGCTTGATCCATCCAGGAATTTGGTTTCAAGGAAAGCAGCTCAGTCTGAGTGTGTGCATGCATCTTTTTTACAGGGCAAGAACCTAAACTTGAACAGTTACTGAACTTCTCTTGCAACTCTTATCATCATGCAAAATGAGGTGCAAAAGAAGAAATTATTTACAGATAAAATATTCTGTATTATTAATAATATTAATGCAAATATTTGATAAAATAACTATTCTAATTTTGAAATCACATTTAGTTTTTTTTACAGACCAAATCTCAATACTAGTATTACACCAAGTATACTTCAGCAGTCTCCTTTCAAGGAGAAAAGCTGGTACTTAACTGAAGCGCTCTGAGTACCCCACCCAAGGTTTGTACCTCACTCTGGCTGCAAAGAGCCTGGGCTCCAATTCAAGGATCTGCACTGGGTTCCTGGAGGTCAGAAGGCATGGCTGACTCCCGTCTGGCCCCAGAGCAATCCCACAGTGGCTTTCACCCAAAGTTGATCCCGCTTCAGCAGGACATCTCATGACATGACTAGACAAAGACCCATCTGCCCAGCTGAGGACAAACATACATGTGCTTGATGTTAGGCAGAGACACACAAGTGTTGGCCTGTCTGAGCCCTGATCAAAACCAACTTTAAAATCTGTCAGTAGGAGGGGTAAGAGCCAAGTGTTGTTATTATTTTACTTCCTATTGCAAACTAACTCATCTAATAACTCATGGCATAATAAGTCAGCATTTAGTTAGCTTAGGATGAGATATAAAAAACAAATATCAAAAGCATATGGAGCATAGCTTTTAATTGCTTTACGACTCTCCCCCAGTCTTTTAGCGCTGTGAACTGCCTATTAATAAGTGACCAGAAAGCAGACAGAGTGATTGTATTTAAAGACATTTCTAGCAGTGTTTAGACCCCAGCATGATTGCTATCTTAAATTTGCCAAACAAAGCCTCCAAATTAAATATTTCTCATTCAGAATCTTCACAAATATGCAGATGTTTGTGAAGATGAATACAAGTTTGTTCCGCTCCTGACATACTATCAATTTGTCAGCCTATCCTTTTGCACTTTGCAGCAGCAAATATGGCTTTGTGTAGCAACAGAAGGACCATCTTTCATTTCAGCTGAAGGCCACATTCTGCAGCTCAGTCAAATGTTTTAGACAAATGCTCTTCATAAAATAAGGCAAATGTGTCTCTTATTTTTTGGTTTATTGGAGGCCAGCCGTTACTCTCTGTCAATGGATTATTATCAAAGATAAAACCTTAACAAGCATTTTTCTTTTTCTACTCATTTTTAGGGTCATATTACAATCCATTGAAGTTTTGTGAATCTGAAGAAAAAAAATCAGCGACAGGACTCACCATCTGTTGCATAATGAAAGAGACATGTGAATAATAGAACGTCAGTTGAAAGGGTTGCAAGTGATCAAATGTTGTTCAGCACCTCAATAATATTTCCTGGGAAAAAAGGCTTGCTTCAGATATTTCGGCGTTGCAAGTTTTTGTTTGTTTGTTTTGTTGTTGATTCCATAGCTGGGAGTGGAATTTTATTTATGTATAGAACACACATTTTTTATTTATATATATACACACACACAGAGAGAGGGTCATGGGTTTCTGAAAAGTGGCGGTTCTTGGGGTTAGTGACAACAATCACGGATACAGACAGCTGCTGCCTTTGCTTTTGAAGTCCAGGGGCTACAGAGAATGTACGCACACAGCTCATTTTATAGATGGGGGGTTGAATTCTTAATTTAGGTCCAAACACTCAGCATGCTCAATCCTATCTCGCTGGCTTTCTGTCTTTGACAGTAATAAAGAGCTGGGAGTTAATCCTTCAAAATGTTCCAAAGTGAAGGGCAGACCTGAACGGATTCAAGGCCAAAATGGTTTTCCCAGATGCCTCAATTTTGGAAGAAAGAAGAGTATGAAGTGTTTTCCTCTCCAGTAAGCCCATCACCTGTTGGGATGGCACTCTTCAGTAAGGAATCTGGAGACAGCATCACCACACACCCCTTCAGGCTGGTGCAGAAGCCTTTTCATGATGTTCTCTTAGAACAAGAACCGAGGTTATACAAGTCATAGCTATTCAGAAGATAGGCGACGCTAAATACTAATGCAAACAGCACCATGGTGCCTTGAAAAAGATGCCACGCTTCTGCTGCTATTTTAACCAGCATTTCATCCAGCTACCAGCGCGCCTCTCCAACCTCGCTCGCACAAGCCATATTGTACAAGGCCTACACACCAAAGAGCTTTTCCCCAGATATAAATCACAGTCTTTATAGCTCCATCAGGCACTAATCTGAATGACAGAGACACCACAGTTTGGATGCAGTTACAACAGAACGACTGCCTGCATTTATCAATACCAATACCCTGAATCGTTCCTTCCCATGTTCCAACCATCCCCATCCACAGCCATTTTGTACTGAGGCATCTGCAAAGCATCCACTGCTAAAAAACTTCCTTTCATGCAGTAGTCAAGTTCTATTCATATTAAACACATTTTACTAATTTTCACTTTTCCTTCTGTAGAAACCTTGATAAGGAAAAAACCTTCTCCCTGAATATTCAATCAGTCAAATTAATGGGCATTTTCTTGGAATGTTGTTGTTTTTTACCCCCCTCCCCAGGAGTACCAGCAGATCAAAAGTTCACAGAAGTATTCTGGTGCAATTTGTAGAGCAGCTGCCGAGCGCGGCGTGCCTCGCCGCAGTGCTAATGGCTCACAATTGAAATGCTACATTTTCATTTTCGACTGACAATGAAAAACACCAAGTAATATTCTAAGGCCAAAAATTATTGCTGGAACTTATGAGCAAGTCATTTCCTAACAGCTTTGTTCCTTGAATACTGTCTTATCAAAAGTGCCCAGGTTTTTATTGAAGTGAACTGTTCTAATGAAAAAGAGCATTTGATGAACGGGCACGGCTGCAAACTCAATTCCACTCCCCTTCTTTCCACTTGGTTTCATCAGTAAAATAACCAGGAGCACCCAGGTGACCACGGATGAAAATATCCGAGTAAGATTTCTTCAGGATGACACAGGCTTCTTTTTTTGTTTTTCTGAAAAAATTGTTCTTAAATTAGTCTCCTAAATATGGATGAAGGCATCTGATTCCTTTTCAGAAATACTGAGCCTAGAGCAAAATACACACAAGCCTTGTATGTCCTCAAACTATCTGCTCCAATTTTTAAAGTTCTTAAGAAATAACATTTTAATACCAAATTCTGACGTTCCATATGTTGAAAGTGGATCTTACCAATTATTACTGTTTTATTAGATTTACTTGCCTCTTTGATCTCTTGTAAGACTGTGCGCTCAATATCTTTTTCTCCAATCCAGATGTTCAGAGTTTCACCCTACTGATAGAGTTGTAGTCCTATTACTTGGAATTTCTGTACTTTTGATCTCACTGGTAGAGACAGAGACATAATTACAGCAAGAGATCAGGCTGCCTGCCAGTACCAATGGTAAATAACACCCAACGACTCATCGTTTCGCAGTTACAACGTGGTTTACACATTTTGGTCTGCAGCTGCCCAACAGACTTCGCCAGAACAGACACAAATGCCAAATCTTTCAGGGCTCCTTTTCGTTTTTTTGACCCTTGCTCTGGCCAAGAGCTGAAATCAAGACAGAAAAGACCCTATGGTAAGACAAGTGCAGTATGCACACAGCTCATAGACCCAGCTGAGAGAATCGCCAGCTCTCTCCGCACTCTGAATTTGTTTTCCCTTCTCCTTCAGCATCTATTGTTTGCTTGGTGTAGCTTAAACACCAACCCAGGACTCTTATCAACAAGTACTTTTTCAAACTAAACTATTCCATCAGCTCCTAAGGAAAGTGAACGTGTGTGAGCTCCTTACCAGAAATCTGCAGCAAGAAGAAACATTAACACAAAATAAATAAATTAAGAATTTACGTGACTGGTGTTTATAATATTAATTTCAAAATTGTTGTCAATTAAATATTATGATCTCTAAAGTCAGCTGTTCTCTCTCTTTTTCCCAGAGCAGCAGAAACACAGACACGAATGCGCCATGAGTTGCTCTGAAGTTTATGACCAGCAACAGCTGTAGTATAACACACAGAGAGAACTCGAGTCTCATGCTTTGGGGTACAGGAGATCACTCTGAGGGTCAGCAAGGCCTTTTTTTACTGACACAGAGACCTGTGAGGGTGGGAAGAAGCATCACAAAGTGCAGATACAGGCCAGCGGGTGCAGCAGAGAAGTTCTGTGGAGCAAAGTCGGGTGCTCCCTGCAAGCTTTACTGCACCCCTTAGCGTTCCCACAGGCACACGCTCAGCCTGTGCCATGGGAAGCACTAAAGAGATTTCCCAGCATCAGGGGGGGTATTAAACCTTCGCTGCAAGGTTCGAGTGAGGGTATAATCCTGGATAATGATTCAATGAAATGAACCTGCTTAATAGTCACCAAGGCTATTGAGTTTTGATTCCAGCTTTCCGAGGCATCAATACACAACCCATAAGTTATTTGCATGTATCTGCACAGGTAACGTGCAAGTACACACTATAAAATGCACACACTGGGCATCACAGCCCCAGTGACACACAAGCTTTAGAGAAGTTTGATGAAGCAGCCTCATAAGTAGGTTACATTCGGTGACTGGTCCCACGTCCCTGCGTCACTGCGCTTTTGCTGATAGCAATGAGCAGGTTGATTAAAGGGGGTCCAAAAGCCCCACGTGCTCACTGGAGCAGAGCAAGACCCCATCCGTGCTGGCACTGCTCAGCTGCTCTGCAGCCCACTCCGTTTCCTACAGAATGGCAGTGGGAAAAGGGAGAAGTTTTCCTTCCAAGGGATGCACGAGCACAATAAGATATTTACTGTATTTATCGCAGAGATCAAACCCACACACAGATGTCACATTTCCTGAATTCCATCAGTAGATCAGACAAGCAGTCTCTGGAAAGAGGACGCTGCAGCCAGAAAGTTCAGAGCGTGCAGGCATCGGAGGGCCACTCTGGCTCCCGCTTCTGCCGTGCACCCTCAGCCTTTGTTGTCTCCGCAATGCTGATAAATCAATCCATCAAAAAATTTCCTCAGTGAAACTCAATCAAGAAAGGTCATGTCAGCGGGAGAGGAACAGATTAAATTAGCATCAAATTAGACATGGAAAGTGAGTTCTGTCAAAATCATCACAGCGCTCAGCACAATTAGAATATGTTAATTATGCATTTCATTAAGGTAGTGCTCTTTGAATGCGAGATGAAATGTCAGTGGTGTAGGCATCCGAAAAAAGGAAGATTGCCAGGCACAACTTTCTCTAGACAATGTGTGACACCTTCATTAACATCAAGAATCACAAGTCTGTCTTGACTTTTTTGTAAAGTATTAAACCGTTAACTGTTTGCTGGCACTCGGAGGAGGGAGAGCCATTGGCGTCCCCTCTCCTTCGGCTCTGCCACCGGCTTCCTTGCCCTCCCAGGACCCTGGGGACTGCCACACGTGTTCGGTGGGCGCTGCTAAGGCAGCTGTGATTTATCAAAGCCTTTGCTGATGCGTCGAGGACACTGTGGCTGCCCTGGGCGTACAGCTCTGGTTGGGGGGCTGCGGCAGAAGAGGGGTAAGATAAGGAAAGGCAGAGGGAGGGATGGAAGGAGGGGAAAGGGTGGAACAATTTTATTTTGCCTCTGGTTGCAAGATATAATCAACCTAAAGGAGAGAGCAGGAGAGAGAAGGTGGAAAAAAAAAAGGCAGAGACATTTGCAAACTTACATTTGACAAACCCTAATTTGGGAAATTATTTTGTATATCAAACATCTTTGATTCCTAATGATGAGCTGTTTTTCAAAGAGAAAAATGATCCCTGGTGAGCTTGGGAGGGACCCATACCTTCATAAAATGCTACTTACAGGCTTTATTAGATACACTACCAGATACTAGGTTCAGGGAGGACTAAGAAATATTATACACTTTCTAGAAACATGAGAAAGCCTGCCAACTTCTAGTGAGCCGGTCTGAGCCTCCCATGCTCCAGTGGGGGACAGTCAGGGACAGTCACACTGTCCAGCCATCACCCCCCTGTACCCCTCTGCCCCGGCTGCTCAAGCCAACAGCTTTCCACCAGTGCCCTTTTGCTCCAGGCAGGAGAAACAGTGGCTTGCAGAGCTCCTCAGCCCAGCACAGGAGAGGTCTTCACGCTGTGTGCCAGTCCCCAGGGCTGCAGTTTTAAGCCTGCAACTCATTTTGAAAACACAAATTTACTTTCTCTTTGTTACTCACAAGGATGGGGTGGAAATGGCCATGCTGTGGTATTCCTATTGACAGAACAACAACTCGAGTCTCACACGACACACAGCCCAAAATACAGCAGAATTCAAGAGAAAAGTGTGCAAGGGAAACAAATTCTGTCTGTACAAAGGCTGCACAGGGTGTGTGGTACCTGTGTAAATAGATGTGCTGACATGGAGCTACTGATACTGATGGGAACAGGCAGCTGTGCGCACATTCGAGTCCTTGTAGAGAAAACCTCACGGTGTACGTGAACACTTCCAGGCCTACCCTGTCCCTTGTCCCTCTGTCCCTCTCCCCAGCAACAAGCATCAGTTTACTGGTGGCATTTAAAGCACCAGAGGACTGAGACAGGGGTTGCTGCAGACAAGAAACATTTTGGCATGTTCTTAATGAGCTTTTGCTTTGCTTTATTGCAGCTTTTGTAAATCCTGCCTGAGATCTTGAAGTTGCCAAATCTCCTCCCCAAAGATACATACTGCAGCTTCCAATGCCCTCAGGACCCTATTTTAATATAACAGGTTCCAATAGAGTCGAAAAATGCCAGCGAGCGAGTAGGAGCTGGAGCCTACTTCAGCACACTTGGCTGGCCTCCCCGCGTTCCGCGATCTCTGTTTTCACTGGAGCTGGAAAAAAGAGATTTTTATCATTTGGAATAAAAACTCAAGTCCCGGAGCAAACAAGCTTTAAGATTCTGTTAGTTCTGCTCACTAGCTTGGAGACAAGAGGACTAAAGATGAACTGACAGGGGGTTTAGCCCACTCGACAGAAGTGGCTTGTGCACAGAGCCCGGCCTCATCCCCCAAGCAGGAGTGACGATGCCCAGTTTGAGACTGGAGTGGGAAATGACATCAGCGTAACGCCTTCATTACATCATCGGTGACCTAAGGCACATTGCTACCCTATGCATAGGTGATGCCTCCACATGCTGCGCTCACTGAGCTGCAAGGCACTGTGCAAGGCTGCTCTCCCCTGCCCACGAGCACTCCGAGATTTACCAAGAACCTAAAGAAAATTCATGGCACGAGACAGAAAATTGACTCTGCCCTAATGACAGCTACCTGGTAATAGCATCTCTCAATTTCCTTTATGCAACTGGGCTTAACAGTTTAATAATTACAGGCCAAATCTAGTCATGATACAGTTTCACTGAAGACAGTGATATGACTTCTGGAATAAATACGATCTAAGTAGAGCTACGCACACGTTTCATTCAGCGCCCAAATTATTATCATTATCATCCATTTAGGGCTGACTCAAAGAGAAAAAAGTTAAGCTCGTGAAAATGAAAAAGAAACAGTATCCACTTTGATTTCTGTGAATTGTCCTGTTTGTCCTGAAATTAAATGTATAGGTTTGGTTTACAGGGAGTGGTTTTTATTATTTTTTTCCAAATAGCTAGAAACTTCTCTTCAAAATGAGAACTCAGTGTTAGTGCCAGAAGACATCACAGTCAGGTACCTGGGAGGAACACTCCCTGGGGCCCATGGGCAAACTGCCTTTCTCCATCTGCACGCTACCATACACTAATCCAAAATTTCCACTCACCCTTGGCTTGACACATCTGTGTAGTAACAGGGATCTGATCACATGCTCTGTTTCATCATTTATGTGTCAGGATGAGTGCTGGGGTTAGAGGGCTAGAAATTAATGTAATTGTATGGCAAAGAAAACTCATTTATTTATACTTCACAAGAGGAGAAAAAACGTAAAGCAAAAATAAGTTAATCCCTCAACAATTAGTTTCCCATTGACCAGAATCAGTTCCCTTCCGCTGCAAATAGACTTAACCCCAGCCCAGCACCTGTCCCACCAAAGGATGGTAGGTGAGCAGACAGCTTTTGCAAGCAAGAGATGGGCCATTTTGTCCATCTAGCGATTTCCACGGAAGGCGAAAAGCTAAATCCATACCCGTGGGTGCCTCACTCGGAGCCATTCGGTTGGCAGCAGGACCCTGCTCCAGAGCTTCGCTTCATACAGCTTAATTTGCTTTATTCCCAACCAGGGAAAACAAGTGTGAAAGCCAGGCATCAGGGAGCGCGCGTTTTGTACTGGAAGGAGATAAGGGAGAGGCAGGGACATCGGCTCTGCTCACTCCCTGCTCTGTTTTGTTGCACAAACAGTTCTCCACCTCACCATTATGTGTTTTCATACCTCTTCCACTTCACTCAGCAATGAGCGTGTGGTGGATTTAATAGTTGCAGCTCAATGTATTTTTATTTTTTAACCTCTGGGTAAAAATAAATACATCGATGAAACTTTGTATTTGTCATGCAAAGTGCAGAGGAGTTTAATGTTTTGTTTCATGTTACAAGTTTTCATTTCATCGTGATTTTAACTACAGCCTTTTTCCTCCAAAACTCTGTTGGACCCATGCAGCCAAACAGAAATTGCAACCCAGACGCTTCCAGTAATGTCATCTATGATAATATTTGTTTGGGCTGAAACTGTACTTTCAAACAGAAAAAAGAAACAGCCAGTCTCCTAAACCAAATTTCATATAAATACTAACTTGGCTGTTTCAAAATAAACATAGTGCCTCAAACATAATTTCTATTTGGGAGAAGCCTCTTTAATTTCTTGTGTCCCTGGCAGGAAAATGTTATTCTCCATCCTTCCAGCCACTACATGGCATCATACAAAAGGAAGAGAGACATGGCCTCTGCTCTTTGGATTTTACAATCTGGTTATATGTGACATGCATGACAGAGAGAGATGCCACTGCATGAGTTAGAGGGAGAGATGCGAAGCGTTTGGAAGATCCAGAGAGAGATTTACATGTATAAATAGTTATTTTAAGAAAACATCTCATTCATTTACACAACTGTGGCAGTCTTCTTTAAATTCAGTAAACTGCTCTGTCCTATGGTGAAATATATGACAGAATAATTTAAATTAGAAGCAGCATAATTGGTTAATCAGAGTTTAAGGAAAATCCACTGCTTCCTGTTAAGACCCAAGTCAGAGGTTGTGGGACCCCACGCACCGTGTGGGCAAGATGCACACAGGGATGTCACATGGTGCAAAGCACATCTGATACCAGGTGCAAAACCACCCTGGGAATTGCAAACTGGTGCCCAGTGAGTGCCTGCTGACTGTTCTTGTCCCACAGAGCTCATAGCACAGTGTAACAGCCCACAGCTGGTGGGCACGCAGCAAGGGCAGCAGTCGGGGTGGGAACGGTGGCAGGAAGGCCTTTGGGCCAGGGTCAGAGCAGCACCAGGTGACACAGGGGGGAATGTCCAGTGCCCCCTGTCACTCTCAAGGTCACAGGAGAACCCAATAAAAGAGCATCCAAAACAACTGACCAGTTCCTAGCACGGCACAGGCACCACAACTGAAGATGCCCCAAGTGTAGTATGGTACCAAGAGCCAATGCTGAACGCAGTTGGCAAACAGCCACAGGTGACACTTATCAGTTACACCCCATTTGAGTCACCAAAATCATCATCTTAAACTTTGCAAAGCAGACCCTGGCCAAAGCCAGCCCCCACCCCGCTGCGCTTCCCACTGTCAAGGCAGAAATCCCAGGCCCCCAGCCCAACCGCAGTCACGGGCAAAGGATCTGCTGCAGGCAAGGAAGTCTCCCAAGTCGCTTTGTTAAACGCAGGGCTTGGAAGAGATCTCCTCGTCTCAGACCTTGACCATTGCATGTCAGAGCAGACCAGAGCCGAGTTCAGGAGAACAATTACTTCCGCGGCACTTTCATGCTGCATTTATCACACGTCGCCCCACTCACAAAGCATCCTCTTTTCACAACAGCGCTGGAGCAAATTGCTATGTCTTTGTTGCCAGGCAAACCCTCCTCACTCTTTTCTCCCTTGCCAGTCCCCAGCCTGCTGGTGTATTAGGATGTACTCTTAAATCAAGAGCAAGTCCTCTAAAGCCAATCCGCAAACAGCCCTGAGTTCACAGCGCTCCGATGCGCCGTAGATGCTTGTTTCTTTGAGCCATGTTTCTGTTTGGGTACACAAAGGAGGCTTTAAAGTTTCTCATGCAGCTATTCAATCCCCTCCGTGGGGAGAACATTCCTGTTAATGAATTATTTTGTCAAGGGCTGGCGAGGCTCAGACACTGATGCAGGACACTGGAGCTGTCTGGCTTTTTCCTTCCCCCCCCCTCCCTGTTGCAGTGGAAATGAGATTTTTAACTAAGGCAATCTTTTGCTAGAAAGGTATCTGCTTGTTATAGGAGGTTCATTTTTGGTTTTTTTCACTTTTCATCAAAAGGCCCCAAACATTCACATCTCAAAAGTCTGGTGTTGAGGGGGGGAGGGGGGGAAATCCCCTGAGAAATAAGATGTTTTCATTGGAAATTCTAATCAAAACGGTTTCGTTCTGGTAATAAAAATGACCACAGAAATTAAAATGATTTCCAAATTAATGAAACAAATACTCACCACACAGAGTAAACACCTAACTGCCTGACAAGAGGGTAAACACAAATATTTCCACCTCCCAAGCTAGTTCGCAGCGAAGGAAAGGGCTTTACCCAGGTTGAAAACATACAGGATTACTTAGCTGTCTAGTTGAACAAGCCCCCCAATCGCATCTATTAACATCCTTATATGAAACACACTAATTGATGTTCACATAAACAAGCTGCGTTGCTTTTTGCGCACAAACATCCTTCAGACACACAAAATATTCCACTTTTTTTTTTCCAAACTGTGCCTTGGCAATAAAATTTCCCTATAATCTAGCTTGATTTTATATATATGCTTCAAAAGGGCAGTTAATCCTCTTCTGAAGAAAAGGAAGCACTCAGGAGTGCACGTGAGAAACTGTTGTGAGCTTTCATCACCCTCACAACTAGGAACCATGTCTTATTTTAATATAATATTAATATTTTACTGCTAAATTTGGTCAACATAAATATCCAGCTAAATGTGCTTTCTCAGCTAGAGAAGGAAGCTGGCTCTCATGTAGGGGTGCCTTCACAGCACAGCCAGAGCATCTCTCAGGGCTTTTGAAGAGCTGAATGTGTCAGGTACCTTAAACCTGGCAGCAGAAGGGCAGGTGGATCTCCAGCTGCTGGGTCATTCCTGCCGGCCGCCTCCAACTTCTCTTCAGCACATCCCCACATGTTCTTGAAACATGGACGTTTCACACTGTGACCCAATTAAAGCTGCATATAAGAATCAAATCCCCTCCTTTTATTTGGTTCATTTAGTTTAATTTGCCTTGTTTAATTGGCTTTATTTTTTGTTTAGTTAATTTATTAGTGGTTTGATTTACATGGAGTGTCTTTTCCCCACAGCACTGCACTATTAGCTCAGTTGAGGTGACTGCTGATCTGTATCTAGTCCAAGACACAAGGATGTATAACCCATAGGTATAATGTACACAATATCTATAACACATATTCTTTGGTCCTGCAGTGTTTCCTTTATATGTGACTTCATTTCTGAATTCATTTCTTTAAAATGAATTCTGTTGGACCGAAACCCCTCAACCTGCAGATTAATTTTGCACCTACATATCAAATATTTCTGCTCTTTATTCACTGATCCATCAAGTCCCCACGTCACCTTGCAGCCTTTACCAGATGTGTTTTGCATCATTGCTTGTATCATCAAAGGCCAGGTTGGATGGGGCCCTGAGCAACCTTGTGTAGCTCCAGGCCTGGAGGTTGGTGGCCCTGCCTGTGGCAGGGGGATTGGAACTCTATGATTCTTGGGGTCCCTTCCAACCCAGACCATCCTATGATCAGTCCAAACATTGTGTAGCCAAAACAATTGAGAAAGAAGCTTGTGAAATGCTTCTATTACCAACACGCCAAGAGAGATGCTGTGAGCCGGTATTTAAAATACCTACCTAAAATAACCTGCTTAAGTGCCTAACGAAGCAAAACATTGGGTGGACAAACGCCCTGGAGAAACTCAGGTATAGTCTATCATCCCAGTTACCTTTCTCAAGTAGATATGTAATCCTGTCAAAAGGACCGTATGTTTATTTGACAAGATTTATATTCCTTGAAGCCCTGCTGGCAGTCATTAATTGTGTTTTACTCTCTAATTCTTTGTTAATAGACTCCTGGGTTAATCATTATGGGTTTTACTTGGAATCAAGATCAGACTAAGTGGTCTGTTGTTCCCTGAGTCATCCCCGTAACCTTTTTAAAATACAGGTTACGGGTTGATAATCTCTTAGGGACATTTATGATCCTTACGAGAACAATTTCATGTAGTAAGGCATTAAAAGTGAAATCCTGGTCCTGCTGAAGTGGCTGGAAAAATTCTGATTGGCTTCAGCAGCAAAGGGAAGATTTCATTGAAAAGTGAAAACTGGAAAGCTAAAAAGATAACTGAAAATACGAATGCTAAATTTAGCTTAAAACTAAAAAAGACGACTAAATGACAAGCATTATTTGCCTCAAGATCCTTCCAGCTGTGAAATAAAACGTCAAAATTTTTGTGGAAAGAAGAAAAAAAATAGTTGAAAATCCAATTTCTCAGAGAGAAATGCTTTACCTGGGAAATTCTCAATCAGCAAAATTTAAGCCACTGTCTGTAGCCACTGTCAGTGGGGTCTGTGTTTGAGGAGTCTTGCAGTTACCCAGGCATCCCTCATGCAGCAACAGCAATCTCCAGAGATGAGGTTTGTGCTACCAACTGAACTGTTTTCCCCTGGAACCTTCAGGTAAATTTTCGAGGTCCTGGGTTTGGATAGGCTTCAAAATTACCATAAATTTCTGGAAATCCATAGTGCTGTCTCAGTTTGCTTAATTCTTCTGCCCCAACACCCTGAAGGCACACAATAGCCTGTAGCTCTGGGTCTTCCCAACTCAAGTTGGAGCTTTCTTTCTCCAAAGTTTTTGACACATGGGCTCATGGAGTCAGGGGAAAAGGTATTTCAGAGCACAAGCAACAACAAAAAAAAAAAAAGTAGTGCTTGTTTTTAACACTGGCCTGTGTACAAGAAACAGAGAAAAGTTGGAGGCTGATGCAGTTGCTTAAGAGAAATTAAAGTAGTTTGAAGGACAGTTTTAGAGATGCTACACACTGGAGTGTCCAGTGTATGTTCTACTGGAGCAGCAAACTGTGGGAAGATACACACCAACTACACAGACTGGCTTAAATATATATATATACACACAGGTGTATGTCTGTGCACACGTGGGCTTGGCTGAGGATTTTTGTTAGCTATCACCAGGATCACCTTCAAAAAAAAGCCTCTACGGAGAAGCATCCACACTTGTTATTCCAGCTCCAGTCAGACACCCGGAAGAGCAGAAATCCCTGAGTAGATGTATTGTTTTAACATTTATTTCTTCACCTTCTCAAAATGCCTGCTCATCTGAATTTACAATGTAGGAGCAGCCGCGCTGTATTTGGTGCGCGTGGTTCTCCCTCACTACGCCGGAGCAGATTAGTGCTCATTCGCCTCTTTTCCTCGCTTCTCTTCAGATCGTTACACATGACAAAACAACTGTCCTAATTACAGCAAGTGTTCCCAGCTCTGTCACCGTGACAATTACTGCAATGAGGGCTCAATATCTGCAGCAGACAGTAAAGTATTACTGCAGTTGGGTTTGATAGTGCTCAATTGTCCCCCTGAGAATTCTTCAGATCGGGGTTTTTTCCGTGGGGGTAAGGACCACCCCTCCCAGCTTTCTCTGCCCAAGATGTGCTTGCAAACAGGGTTCCAAAGTTTATGGAGGGGGATGAGGGAGGCCATGCTGCAGGAAATGCAGAAGTTTGGGTTTTCAAAGGACAGGACCGTTTGCAGATGCAGGGTGGGTTTTTCTTGCACGCACTGGGCAGAGCAGCCTTGCTGCCAGACAAGGAGAAAAGGGACACTGGTCAGAGTGCTTGAAAAGTGACAAAGTGACCCCCTTGCTGAGCTTGCTGTAGTCTCCACAATGCCAGGAGACTTATTTTGGAGACAGTTCCCTCTTTCTCTACTCTCTATTTGCAGGGTGAGCAGCTGACATTGCTCCAGGTCAGGCAAAGGACCCAAATCCAAAGGCATGCCATCCCCCTCTGAAATTGCATCCCTGACTCCCACGGGCCAGTGCACCTCTCAGGAAACCTCACAGCCAGCTGCTGGGCCAGCAGCAGCAACTCTCGTTCCTGTGGGATATCTTGTTTGGTTGGTTGAGTCAACTGATACCCTCAGACCCTCCAGCCGACCTTAGGGAAAAGCCTAAGGACAATTCCCCCTCCACTTACACAGGATGCCTCTAATCCCACTCACCCCCCACCCCCATTAGCCTCCACAATCTCAGCTCATCAGCTGGGGGAGCTGGGCTGTTTCCAAAGGCAGCATCCTGACCTACACTATTTTCGCTTTAACCTGAGCGATGAAGGTGATGTGCTCTGCATTTATAGCTCATTTTGCTCCTGAAGTTGATTCATTCAGATGTTCTCCTTGTAAAACCCATAAACAATGCAGAAACAGGGCCCAGGCAGCTATCTCGTTCAACCAGATGCAGGAACGCGAAGCCCTAATATCGAGTATTGATCAGGGAAGACTAACACTCCCACAGTTAACTTGGCATGAACTGACCAGTGTACTGAAAGCCTGGATTTCTAATTTTCCTTGGTCAGGAATAAAGCAATATCTTATTTATCAGATAACATCTTTATTATAAGCATCTCGCACAGCCTTTCCACTTCAGCCCACATGGGTTTCTTCTGCTCTTGGCATGGATCAATGAAGTCAATATTTCTGACTGCAAAGCTTTCTATGACTTACACATATTTAAAAGGATAAATCCCAATCAACAACAACTCTGCTTGAACATAACCATTATAATCCTTATCTTTGATCCTCTGGGCTACAGTAAGCAGGCCATGGAAGGAGCACGTCTTTCCAGCGCTCAGGAAAAGTTACCATGACACAGCAGCTAAATTACATTGTCGGGGTTTGCTGGCTGGAATTTCTCCAGCAAAACCAGTAAGTGGTGCTGCAGTTTCACAAGTACAAACTGGCCAGCAAGCCCTCTTAAACTGGTATGATCAACACTGTTCATACCCTGAGGTAACAAGAGGTCCAAATGCCTTGTAGTCAACTCTGGAACCTCTACAACACTGAGGCAGATAGAAAGACTTTTGCTTCACATTTGGGGAAACTGAGGCATATTAGAACAATATCTTCATGATAATATTGTCGTCAAAGAAAGGGGAAGAGAACCAGAGCCACAGCCATGGGCTTTCCATCTAGCGCCACTATGTTTTACCAGATGAGATGAAGCTACATAAATCAAGATGGGGAGTTGCCTAAGTTATGTTTACGGAGTTGACTTTAATCACTATAAGGCTTGTTTTAGTCCTGTGACTTTAATGTGCTACAGCCATCCCTTTTTCAGCATGTGGAGGCCAAATCAGTTCAAAGAACACACATTTCAGCAGGACTACTTTTGGGGGTTAAGTTGTTGGCTAACCCTACGTTTTACAGATGTAGCCACGCCAGCAAACCCCCAGTACAGATGCAGCTTGTCCTGCCAACCGAGTGTTTTTAGCTCTTCAGTTTTTACCAGCTCCCTCAATGAAATACAGTGATTTTGTGGACACAGTTTATGTTAAGCACAGCTGAACCTAGGCTGAAGCTTGTGCCAACATACAAGTTCTATAAAAAGGGACACCCCTAAGCAGAGTTACTGTGCTGGCAGGAGGTTTTAACATAGACCCAACTTTAAAGGTTCCTTTGGAAAAAAATTAACAGAAAACTCAAATAGGGAGAAGAGGAAAGGGAAGAGGGTGGAAGGGCAGAGAGAGGAGTGAAAAAAGGATTCCTTTCACCCAGTAGTCAAAGTGCGCTCTCTGAAGTGCTTGCTTTGCTCTAGAAACAGCTAAACAACTTCAAACGGCCTGTTTGTTTTATTGAGAGATCTAATAGATCTTTTGATATAGTGCCATATGTCCCAATTCTGCTCTCACTTACAGGCAGGAGTGCATCATCTGAGTTCAGAGAGGCTCCGTCCCAGGAAAACAACGGATCAGGCCCCAGGCCTCAGCTAACCTTCCACCCAAGCTGGGAGTGATGGGCAGTGTTTGCCATTGGCAGAGCCCTGGGCAGCCTCGCCGGGCTCACCTGGCTCTGGCTGGCAGGAAGACACAGAGCCACCAGACAAGCACCTCACCCAGGCTTCTTTGTCACCTAAGGCAAGCCTAGCACAGAGCTCAGCAGGAACATGAGTACAGCCACTGCAATTGGATTTCATTGTGCTCTTCTCCCTTTTTCTTTTAAGCATCTCAATTGCACGTACAGTTTATGCATTTTTACTCCTCCAAAGAGGGCTGATAAACCTCCTGTGATAAAGCATTCACACATGATACATTGGCACTTGCTATATTATGCGGGTATCAGCATCTTCATGCTGGGGCATCTTTGCTATTTGCAATTAGAGCAGACCTTGGAAGACTGAGTTACAGGAAAGGAGGTTGCCTTTGGCTCCTGCCTAGGCTAAACTGCTCACCAATGCAACAGTTTTGAAAGCCACAGCCATAAAAGAGGCAGTCCTTTAAAAAGAGAAAAAGAAACACCAGTGAGAGACAAAATCCTATGGATATTCTGTGTGGAGACTGGTTTTTAATGTGCATGTGTAAAGTACCCAGCAAAACGGATGTGTCTGCTGTCACTGCCTGGTACCATGACACCAACTGCTACAGGGATATGTCACTCGGCCTGGACAGCCAGAAAATATCAGACCTGGAAGGAGCAAGCGGAAGCACACCGCTGTGGGTAAGGTCTCATCAGCGAAACACTCTTTTAACCTAATCACCATTCCTATCCCCAGTAATTAATTCCACCACCAAAGCTACAGAGAGCAGCCTGATACAAGCAGTAAAAGAAGGAGAAATTCTGGTTGATTTTCAACTCTGTTGCTCATGCTTTTCCCTTTCCATTCATTAGGAATTGGCAGATCACAGATCCAATCAAACAGACTTTGTTGCCAGCCCTATTTTCCTTAATGGGATGTTATGGTCTCAGAAACATTCCTTACGATGAAGAAAAATGTTTCCCCTTTTGTTTGAATACCAAAACAATTGCTGATCTCAAGGATGTAACCCCAGAGTGCTCACATGCTGTCCAGACTCAGGTCCTTCATAACGCGGTTAGGTCAGATATTTCTCAGAAATTAATTATTACGAGGGTGGGCTGACTTAAATATGAACTTCTACATGTGTCACAGGGCCTTAAGACAAAGGGGAAAGGAGAATAGTCCCAGTGACATCACCCTCACAAAACACACCGCATCCAATGGGTGATACCATCTGTCTTACAAACCCTCATGGGGTCGTGCAGGATGGAGACCTCCAGCCACACACCAAGCCCCCCCCCCGCACCCTGCCAGCAGCTCCTCTTGGCAGGGGCAGGAGAAAAATGATTTAGGAGATCTGAATTGCAAAAGGAAGGTAAGGATTCAGCAAAGTAAATCATATTTAGCTTAATTTCAAAGAAACGAATGTTTTCCATAAACCTGATGGACCCTAGCCACATGCTGAACATTAGGCAGAACTCTGGCTTTCTCTGGCTACTCAATAACAAAATGCTTTCATGAGGAGCTGTTGCAGGTAATATTTCCTTCTGGCAACACAAGCACCGATTTCTTCTCCATCCCACACATGGTGTGTGCCTTTGTGCGTGTTTGCAGATGCACCTCTCCCTGATTTACATTTATTTGCCTTAATAGCGTGGGCAGAAACAGATATTTTGGCTCCTTCAGGTCTGCTTCACAGCTCTTATCTCAGTTCTGAGCCTTCCTCGCAACCACGACGCCACAGCTACGTGACCTGTTACCAAGGCCTCAGGTAGAATCAGGTAAGAGAAGCGAAATCCTGAAACATAACTTCACAAGGGGGCTTCACCCTGCCCGTAACCTGGGGTGCCCAACACCCAGGGTGTTGTTTCAGAGAGGCGCCAACGCAGCACCCAACCAATGCCATTAATTATTAAAGGAGAACAATGGCTCGACCCAAAACTTCTTGAAGCATCACAGACAGTATGTGGGAATTGAAAATGTGAGTGAGACTGGGGAAGCAATAAAAAAGCCTTTGAAAATGCCCTGAAGCAAAATACGTGTTTTCAGACCTGGAAGCTTTATCCAGCCTCTTCCTGAAAGTCACATCCCTCTGTGACCCCAGTGTGCCATGATGGGATCAGACACAGATCCTTTGGCCCCTGCTGGGAAAACATCCATCCATTTTGCTGTTGGCAAGTCCTTTTTCTAGCCATGCACACAACCTTCCCACCCCACCTCCAGACGTACTCTTGACCCCATACTTTAGTGACACAAGCTCTAGCCAAACCCCAGGTATAACACCACAAGCCACCCTGGCCATGTGAGCACTGCAGACTGGCGAGGCCAGGACCGCACATGCAGAAAGGGGTAAGTCTGACCCAGTGGGATGCCAGCCAGGACTCATCCAAACCCCTCGAAATCCAGGGAGTGCTGTGCCAAGGTAATAAACCCTGCTTTCCATCAGCTGCATTACGTAGCGCACAGCACCATGCCAACACAGCCACCTGGCTTTTTGTTGGCTGGGAGCTCGAGCAGAGGAAGCCTGCCCAAAATACCACACAGAACTAGCCAAAGAGTAGCGTTATCACCTTTTGCAATTAACTCCTGCCATGCTCTGAATTTTTATTAGCAAAGAGATAAATAAATAGTCAAGATCTCAAAAAGCAAACTTGGGTTGAATTAAACAGGAGCAAAGCTCTTAAATACTTCCAAGTCATGAAAATAAGTCACTCTCATCAGTGAGAGAGGACACTGCTACTTCCACCTCCTGCATGCCGTATCTCACAAAATGACAATGGCCTTCCTTCTACTCATCAGATCTTACTGCATGGTATGGGAGCTAACATCTTCTCCCCTCGTGCCACCCTTGGGTGAGGATAACAGTGCTCTGTCCCCCTAGCTGCATGGCTTGCTAGCTTCAGCAGAGAGGAGTGACCTCAATGAAGGCAACAGGGACACAACTGCAACTGGACTATGAAGGCACTGTGCTACTGAAGCAGTAACGAGAAGGGAAGACACAGCCAAGTTGTCTTTGAAATACCTTCTAGAACCCACACCACCAGCAGTGAGCTCACAGCTCCTTTATGAGGAGAGCCCAAACCGTCTCACTTTGCCACCCTCAGTGGGCCAAGAAAATTAAGTGCCAGTTTCACCCAAAGCCCCTTTTAGTCCATTTTTGCCACGTTAATCACCTATCACTCACCTTGTTACAGCAATGTTCTTTACTCTCAGCAAGGCATTCTTTCAGAAAGAACACAGCAAGGAGACACTTGTTTCAAAGGAGAAACACCTGGGGCATCCAAAGGGTTTGCCTCCTTTGCTCTCACATAATTTATCTCCATGACCAGCACCAGTACAAACCACCTCTGGAACCTCCTGATTTCAGCATACCACAACAGGGTAATAACACTGTCCCAAAAAATCCAACCCAAGGCCAAAGTTCCATGGCACCTCAGAACAAACAAGTCAATCAACTTCTTTAAAACTATCAAAAACCACACAGTCAGAAGCGACCCTGCAGTAACAGATCCACCTGATAGACCTTAAAACCGCCACTACAAACATCAGCTAACACAGCCATCAGTTAAAGCTGCCCAAAAGCCCCATAGAAGAAAGAAAACAAACATGAACCCACCATAAAAGGCCAGCTTGAGGAGGACAAGGCAGACAGGGCTCAGAGCAAGGCTTCCTGGAGCTCTCAGCAAGGACACAAGCTCTGCTCTCCACATATGATACTGAGACAGAACCCTTCACTCAGCCCTAAGAGCTTCCCCATATAAATAACCTCCCAGCACACCCAGAACCTGCCACAGCTGTTGAGAAAAGCCAGCATTGGGTTTTTTTTTTTTTTTTCAAAGTGCTACTCAGGTAGTGAAAGGCACAGAAATTCCTAACGGGAGAGATTCCTGCTGTAAATACCTCTCAGGAAGAGAGTGGAAACCAAAACCTTCAAAGAGCCAATAAATAAATAAACTAAGAAATGATAACCACTCAAATATGTCTTTTTTAAGCTTTTAAAATAGTGCCAATGAGCTTAAACCGAAGGAGGACAGCATACTCACAAGAAAAAATACAGGTTTTAAAAAAATGTTTGTCTAATAGTCTAATTAAGCAATTAAGGCTCAGCAAGGCAGACGTTATCATCACATAAAGGTCATCTTAAATGAAGAGGGGATGAAAACTGCTGTTGTTGGAGAGTTTTATGATTGATCCTCTTATGATTGGTGGCTGTGGGTTCGAAATGAGCTGAGAGTTCTGTTTGGATTTCCTTCTGCCTAAAGTCAGACCCAGGAGACTGGGGTCTGCTCCCCATTCAGACAGAGCTCCCTCCTGCAACTCCCATTCCTTGATTCTCCTCTCTGCATGAATCACAGAGAGCTTGTGCTGAGCTAATCCAGGGAAGCTGTTATGGATTTACGCCTCTGGAAATGGCAAGGGAACAAGAGGAGCCTCACTGCTCCCTGAGTGCTGGGAAATGCTTACCAGCACCCCAGGGCTTGTCCCCGCCCTGCACCAGACCCTCGCCGTGCTTCCTGCAGTACCACGGGGTTGTTTCAGGCTGGTCTGGGATCACCACCCATCCCTGTTCATCCACTGTTCGACGCTGGACAGCCTAGTCCCTGAGCTCCCTTTGGCACAACACTGGCCCCATCAGCTCTGCCCACCAGCAGCAGTACCTGGCATTCCCTAGGAGCAGCCTGGGAGTGGGCTGAGACCAGACAAACTCCATGCAGCAGTGTGCCCATCACCTGTCCCTGTGCGGCAGAAGTAATGTGGCACTGGGGGCTTGTCTGGCTCTGCTATTTCACATAGCTTGGGGAGGCTCAGACCTCCCTGACTCCAGGCATGTATGAGAGGTCGGTGAATGCCCTGGAGCTGGAGGCACAGGCTCAGCACACCCAGTCCGGACTCCCTCGCCAGCTCAGAAGTCTCCTCTCTTTATGTGAGGTGGGCTGAGCCTAATCTACATCACTCCTGGGAGGGCCTTGAGCAGACCTCACGTCTCTGGTTTCTGCCCCCGTAGCACAGGATGCAGCAGGATGGATGGGATGGGCACCTGACTCGCATCTCTTGCCCACAGCTCACCAAACCGGAGCACTGGCTCTGAGACGTGGCATAAACGTTGTTATTCTATAGGCACAGTGAATGGAAAAGGAACCACAGGCAGAGGGTGCAGATCCAAACAGGTTTAAATAGATCTGATGTGGTAATTAGTGTCCATTGAGGGATTTGGGGGAAGGAGAGGGACGAAACACAAAAACAATTTCCACCTTTATTTTAAGTTCTTTTGACAGATGGGAATATTTTCTGTTATGCTACTTGTGGTTTGGGTAATGAGATTAGGCCTTGCATAGCAGGAAGCAGAATTAACTTTGTTTACTTAAAGTGACACCGTCAGCTTGGAAAATCACATTTCCATCTGAAATGCAGTGCCTACTATCATTGCAAATAACTCTTGAGATCATGATAACTAAAGGAGATTAGAGGTGAAAAAAACATGTTCCTCTCCCTCTCTCTCTCTCTTTTTTAAATACACTTTGTTCACCCGGAGCAGTCCCTGTTGCCAGACTCCCTGCTCAGCATCTCCCCGGGACCATGCTCCCCGGAGCCCCTGCACCCAGGAGACTGGAGATGCTGGCAGGAGATGCAGGCAGGGAGCAGGCAGGAGAAGGTGGATGAAAACCCATCTGGCTCTGGCACCCTGAGAACTACTGTCTGCCTGGAGGCAAATGGTGTGGCAGAACAAGGAACAAGCCAGTAGCATTCTGTAACATGCTTAACATCGGGTATGTGGGGAGCTGGGCACTCCTGAAAAAAATTAAGACTTGAATTTTTAGAAGCTGATGGATTAAAAAAAGTCCTGTAATTTAGCAGTGGCCCTTAGCCTGCTTCCACCAAGGTGGCTGTGAAACAGCTGGGTGCTCTCAGGGGCTGTGGCATGGACAGGCAATGGGAGGGACCATGGGGCAGGGAAGGCCACAAGGAGAGAGCAAGGCATTACCAAAGGGCATTTCCTGACATGCCAGCTGATGCCTGGGAAGGTGTGTGTGTGTTAGGCGGCTTGGTGTGCACACACTGAGGAAGAACCCAGGGAAAACTCATCGTGCATCCTCCCTGCTACCCGGAGTAGTACCCAGGGCACTGGCACAGAGGAGGGCTCCCCATGGTGCCTCGCAGGGCGAGTGCTTGTGGTGCTTCTCCCTCTGCTTTGCCAGCCCCAGCCAAGCGCGGGGACATGTCCACGTGGTGTTTGCCGTACCCCTGACCCCCCCAGTGTTTGCAAACCACAGAACCGCCTGATATCTGGCACAGGCCTTGCTGCTTCACGTCAAGAAGAGTGACAGGTAAAGAGTAAAATCTGGACCCAGCAGAGAGATGGATCCAAAATACATAAATAACCAATTAAGAGAAAAGATTAATAAAAATATTGTAACAGATCCCAATCTGCTGTTGAGTACCAATTGCCAGTAATAATCGCTATGGTAACTGAACTCTCTTTGGCCTCTCTCTGTATTCAACTAGTGTTTTATGTGTTTTTTTCTTCCCCTATTTTCATGGAAAGTTTTCAAAACTGGTTTAAATATTATGATATTTTCTTCTTTAAGTGCTAACTGGGAGAAGTATCCACTTTGGCTGTGTCAGTCTCCCAAGCAGATTTTCCCTTCCTTGCATGCCTGCCTGCCTGCCTTAAGGTGACTTCTGTGAGGGCCCTTACGACAGGTCCTGTTCAAACACCAAACAGGTAAGGGAAGCTCTGGCAATGGAAGAGGTTAAAATATTGCCCAGCAATGAGATAAACCAATTAAGAAGAAGAAGAAGAAGAAGAAGAAGAAGAAGAAGAAAAAATATACTAAGTTAAGATGTTGCTTTCAAGAGCTCCTTAGGTACCTGGGGAAACTTAACCCCAGGCTTTTTATTCTTTATAGTTATCACCTGGCTGCACAGGTCTCTTCTTGCAGCCGCTCTTGTGATCTCAGCAACTTGTTCTGGGCTCTGGTTTTACATGTGGGTGTTCCCCCCTCCCCACCACGCGTTGGCTACTGCACCTAAGCAAAGGCGCTGCCTCCCGAAACGGCACCCACAGTGAGTATTTCTTGTGTTGCCTCAGCAGGAAAAAGAACAATTTTACAGGGCAACACACAGACCCACGTGACAGCCATCTTCTTGTGCACACGTGTAACACCTAGGATGCTCCACTAAAATTTCCATCACTACAAATAATTAAATCACAAACCTTTTCAGCATAAGTATTATTATACCTTGAGACTTTTCTTTTGGGCTTTTTCCCCCCATAACTCTGTTTTGGCAAAAGATCCCAAATGAGATCCCAGGTGTGCTCTGGGAGTGAAAAGCTGCTCTCCTCCCCTAAGAGCCTTGTCCCACACAAGGTATGAGCTTGGTGACTGCCCCAGCTGATGGGTTCACTCATCTCACTTGAGTCGAGACGAGAAACACCTGCCAAACCCTTCCTTGGGTAGGAATTCCACCTGCCCAGGGAGCTTGTGCTGATAAAAAGCTCAGAATGGGCTGGATAGGTACAGTTTGGGAAACTGCATATTTTGAGTAGAGGGTTAGCTTTTGGGCTTAGGAGAAGCCGGATGCCCCAGGAGGGAGAGAGGTTCTGAGGGGGTTTTGTTATGGACAGACCTGGAAGACAAAAAGATACTGAGAGCAGGGAGATCCCTTATTGTAGGGTATATCTCTCCAGGGATTTGGGGTCCTCCTCTTTATACCTGAATGGTTATTCATTCAAACTGCTGTTCTTTCCAGAGCTTACAGTCTAGGAGATTTCCAAGGAGGTAGATCTGCAGACTTGCTTTAAAAATGCTGTCAGAATTTGCTCTTCTAAAACTCTGCTGCTTTGGCTCATGTTTTTCTTCGGGCTTAGAGAGCTCAGCCAGGGTGTAGTGGACTCAAACTTAGATTTTCCAACCTCTGTTTGATCTTTGGAAGTCTCACAAAAGCAAGTCTCAAAACAAGAGAGAAGGAATGGGCATGGGCACAATTCTGCTGCCTAGGAGGGTTACTCACCTGGGGTTTCACTCCCTTTTGGCCTCATGACTTTAGCTCAAACAAAACAGTCCTTGGAGCATGGACTGGCACTTACCCTTTCCAGCCAAGCATTGTAACCACAAAGCCAAGAAGTTATATTTTTCTGTTCCTTCTCCCCAGCCCAATAAATACTGAATTCCTTTTCCAAACAGTTCAGAAAGGGCAATGTGAGAAGTGCTCCCTCTTTGCCTTTAAAGCTCAAGAGACAGAGAACAACATTTAGGAATTGAAGTACCATGTAAAATCCCCTGTTAGACTCACATTCTGCAGTTCTTGCTCCTCTATGCAACAGCCCAAGCCAAGACCTTGGATCTGAGAGTGGGGAGGGTTTTGAAAACATGGAGCTGGATTCAGATCCAGATCTGAATTTCCTAGCAGTTGCCTGTCTTCCATCTGTTTGTGTTTGGATGTCTCATAGGATACAAGCAGCAGTTCTGCAGTGTCACACATGAATAAAGTGGATAATTATAAAATTAAAAGATATAACATGCTTCTAGGGGAGATGACTACAATTAGAGAGTATAAACAAAACCGAATTTGATGTACAGACTGATATATTTATTCATTAAATATAATAACATAAACAAGACTATTAACTGTCATATTTTAATGATACTGTACCCTGCAAAACATACTCAGGAAAAAGTCCCATTGACTTCAATAGCAAAGCCACGTAAATCATGATGGCGTTAAAACAATGCATCATCTTTCTTGTTCATCATTATTGGTTGTACATACCCCAAAAACATTAGGCAAAATACCTGTGACTCGCTGAACTGAGCCTGAGCTCCAATGTGTTATCTGCAAATCTAAAGACACCCCATGGGGAACGCAGGAACCGGCTCCACAGACAGCTGGAATATCAGATTCCCAAGGGGGAAGAAGGGCCCAGGCAGGGCTGCTGTCTATCCCATCTCTCTCTAGAAAACACTGGATGTATTTTCGTTCAGGAGACAGCAAAAATTGGGCAAATGCCACTTCATATCAGCAGTGTTAAGATCAGATCGTGACCTTTTTTTAAAGATTGTTAACAGTCAGCAAGAGAGGAAGCCTTGAAGCAAACATTTCTATCTGGAAAGTGTGCAGCGACTGGCTTGGGGTAAGTAAAAAGCCAGTCTGGAAGGGAACAAGAGTTTCAGTTCTTCCTTGTTGTACATGGCATCTGTGCCAAGAAGATGTAAAACGGACCATTTTGAATCATAACAATTTATCCACCCTTTGCTCAGCCCCTTTGCTCACACAGGCACCAGGCAGGGGAGAAGCAGCTCGTGCAAGAGCTCTGGTGTGAACAGCACAGACAGAGGTGACCTTAAAAGGGGATTCACCCCAAATTTCCGAACTGCGCTGAACTGTGAATTATTATGTCAAATGTTTCATTGTAAAATTCCTCATTAAATTCTTTGGCGTTCGCCACACGCTCGGCGTAACTTGAAGTGCTGAGAAAACGAACGCTTACTGTGCCATGACAAAGGCCAATGGTTGCCTCTTTACTGAGCTTGATACATATGGTGAAAACATATTGACTAATTACTTGCCATTTTGAAAAACTGAAAGCACTCCAAAGTCAGGCCTCAGATAATAGAACAAGATAGAGTACGAAGAATAAAGACTGGGAGAACAGAGAGGAAGAACAGCGTAAGTGTTGCTGCTAATCCCTCCTTCAACGCTTGCTTTGATATATGCACACCAAGGATAACACAGCATCTCACTCCTCCGAACTGCTTCATGAAAATTGGTAAATTAACGCACCTGATTGATACATCTGTTCAAAGAAGAGACTGCCTGAAGTAGCAAAAGTAAAATCTAGATCTAGATACTAGCATGATATGGACAGTATTTGGGTTTGGGTCTATTTGCTACAGCTTGGACCTTGTTCTGGTGCTTGCCAAGTGCCCAAAAAGAGAGGAGCTGGGCCTGGTGAGGAAGCACTTGGAGATACTCTACATATTAAATACTTGGAGATACTCTATGTACTAAATACTCGGAGATTTTCTACGTATGCTCAAGTGGATGTGGGAAGTGAGACGCTGAGACCTGCTGCTGGCCGTAGCTTTGGAAGTGCCCTCTCTGCTACAGACAGCCCCTTCCAGGAGCCCAGCCTGACCCACTATAGTGGAGTCCCTCATTCATGATGAGCCTTCTTAATGCCACCTGGTTTCCTCCAATTCATGACAAACTGGTCCACTCCTCTGATTAGGAATCTTCCCTAAGTAGTGAGATGAAGGTTTGACAAGTTAATTTCGAGGCAGCTCACAGAGCAGAAGCAATGTAAAACTGCACAACTGTAAGAAACAAAAAAAGTTGCAGGATAACTTCTGCCAGTAATGGATGTGTAACAGGAAATACACTTAAAATTCAAGCTCTTTGTATTAGAAGACAAGCTCTTTGGTTTAGAAGTGGGAAACATGAGGACTCGCTGAAGCTAGGGTTAACGGGAATACAATTACAGCTATTAGGGTTTTATGATTATGAAACTTGTGCTGATGTATCCACAATTTAGAAACAATGGGAAACGCAATGAATGACTTCTAAAAAATCAAGACAATTTAAAAAATCAATAATTATTCGCTTTTATTTTTCCTTTAAATCATCCAGATAATAGAAATCAGAGACGTGAATAGGATGCCTAAAGTTAATGGCATTATTAGATTGAGAAAAAAGAAAGAGTGATCAAATATTTGACCCATTTACCAAAAAGTTCATAGCTTGTAGCTACTCACTATTCTACCAGTAATATATGTTTATAAATTCAAGATAAATCTCAACCTTGTTTGGAGGTTAGATGTAGTCATAAGCAGCAACTAAGAGTAGTTTAGAAACATTTCTATTATATGAGGAAAAGTTGCTATTTCAGAAACACATAAATAATATGATGTCTTTCATCAAAGTTTCAGAAGAAGTTTCATTTTCCAGCTCAAAACCTAAAAATAAAAAGCTTAAAGTAACTGACTTTCCTTTATGACAACTCTTGAGTCTGACTTGATAGCACTGATGGTAAAGTCCTAGTAAAACTCCAGGGAGAATTCCCAGTGTTTTGCATAGGATCAGACATTGCCCCTATCGCTCCCCATTGCTATCGCTGCTGTACTGTAAACCTGGGTAGATCATTGTGGTTTTGCCCCTGCTCCATAGGTACAAACGGCTTTAAAAGAGTCTGAAAACCTTCAAGTCCCATGAGTGCCAAAGATGCTTTTCCTGCTCCTGTTCCATCTCAGCTTCTTCCAAAAGCATTGAATTGTGCCTGGGCTCTGTGGTGGGGCCACAACCAGCTCTCCTAAGGGTTTATGCCTTCAGCCATTTTTTGTTCTTTTCAGTGAGGGTTTTTCTTTATCTCCCTGGAAGTTCCCTGGTGGCATGCACCATTAGTCGATCCCTGAGCATGCAGCATCGCTCGGGAAGGGATAACAGAGTTGGGCATCACATGGGAAGTTCCTTCAGATACTCAGTTCCCTCCTAGAGTCACGCTCTTCAGTTTGTGTTTCATCTCCAGGCACAGCCTCTGCCAGCTCATATGCAAAACCCCTCTTCGAAGCCGGCTCAAGGACCGCTTGCCATGTCTGAGCACAGCACCAACAATGGGCTGTGAATGCCTGGGATCGCTTCCTTCCCTGCCTTTCGTATCGCTGAACTGAAACCATCACTCGTGTCAAAAGCAAGGGCCGCAGATGAAAGGCCAGTGCATTAAGACAGCACGTAATTGTCAGTCTCTGAGTTCCTGACATTAATCGTTTTACTTAAAGAAGGCAGCGGGATGGGGTTTTTGTGTGTCCACCCCCTCCCCTCGGCTCACAACACACAGGAGATAGTCTGGATAAAAATTAAAAAAAAATAATGACTCAAAATTTTTGCTAATTAAAAGTAATGTGTTTTCCCATTTTTTGGCAATTTGATAACACAAAACACTTACTTGGGGGCCACAGGGGGAAACAAACTGAGACGGATAAAAAATGTTTTGTGTTCATCCAAGCAAGACTATGTTAATGCACATTATCCCATTAATGCACATCAACATCGGGAATAAGCGCGCCAATGCAAGCAAGAAGCATACACTTATCATCATTTGATAACATGTTTAATGACAGATTGACGGTTGATTTGCAAATGTGAACTGGCATCAATGTTGCTAACTTCAGCTTCTGCCGCCTCCTCTGCTATGCCAGCATATTTATGTGCATAATTTGATTTCGCAGCCACACTGTTAGTACATTTTTAATATTAACTATGCAAGAACAGACAGCCGAACTTAAGTTGCACTGATGGTTTGAGTTCATTAGATTGAAAAAGATGGGCAATGATGACAAAGATGGAGATGGCAGCGCAACATCAAAGAGGCAACACTTAACAAACACACTCCATTTTGAACAAACCGAACTAACACATTTCATGTTGTCGGCTGCAGCAGAGCCCTTATGTACAACAGGAAGGAAAAAAATACTCTTCTGCCCTGGGCATACTGACAGCAACTCTGCAAGAAGCTTAGCAGGCTCCTGGACACACCGTTGTGAGATATTTCACTCATCTATCGCAGGTAAAGGCGCTGATGCTGGTCTGATGTCCGAGTGACAACAACATAATTCAGTGGCCTTGCAGTGGAGTTTCTCCTGATTTACACTGCTCCAAAGGAGAGTGCCTGCCTGCTCCCACTCTCCTTCCCTGGTTCGTTTTTCACAGCTGTGATGCTTTATGACGAGTAATAAAAAGATTTTGCTGAGAGCTCAGCTCTCGCATGCATGATGCGCCGAGCAGAGCCGCCGGTGCAGGAGCCCCGGGGCCTCGTGCTGCTGGCTCTGGGATGTCCTTCCTGTGTCCCTGTGGCCAGCACCATGCTCCTGGCGACTTCACTCCTTTGGTGATCCCGGGCAATGCAGTTCTGCTCTGAAGGGAACGTGTGCCGATGAGCTGGGAGGAGAATATTTCATCCCCTGCTCACATTAATGTCCGGGCACAGACTGCACCGAGTATTAATTTGCTTGTTGTGCTGCAAAATATAATGAATTTGAGGCAGTAGCTTGACGGTGCAAGTTGTAGTTTTAAATTTTATGGCACAAACTGACCATCTGCAGGGATCTGACCGTATCACCGAAGCCATTCTGTGCAGGCTATAACAACGGTGCCTCTGAATCAAGGTGAAACTGTGATTTAGACACACAATTAGATAGACCAGGTCCCCAACAATTCTCAGCTCCCTGAATTACTGCCTAATAAATATATAGCACATAGGCCTCCGATCTGCAAGGCTTTCAAGAATGCTCTTAAGTTTGCCCCTAATCAGCAAAGCAGCTACTGCAATTACTGTGGCTCTGAGAGTAGTCCCGGAGCAGGACCCGTTGTGCTTGGCACCGCACAAAGAGCACAGAACCCCACTGCTTGAGGACCACTGCTGCTGACCTGCTGCTCGGGATGGGCTGCTGGAGCCAGGACAGGCTCCCCCAGGAACCCCCAAGGGATGTACGGTACCGAGTGCTGAACTCAAGCCTGGGCACACAGCACCCGTTTGGCAGACCAGGATGCTGAGCACAGGAGCAGAAAAGGACCTTGCGTAGATCTTCTGCAGAGGACTCCCAGTAGCGCTGAGCAAACGCCTCCTGCCAGGACGCTGACCTGGCTGAGCTGTGCAAACCGCTGCTTTATTATCTGTTAGGGAAGAAACTAAAGCTTTCATTTCAATAAAATCTCTCTGTGGGGATCCGTGTCCTTTGTCAGAAGAGACCTGCAGTGCAGCGAGATCTAATCCAAAGTCTCTGGCTGTATTTGGTTCAGGGTGTTTGTTGAGCAGGTGAAGGTGGATGACACCCCCCAAATGAGGAATATCTGAACATACAGCAGCAGTAAACATCCCAGGAGACACCTGGAGCTTAGTCTGAAATGTCGGTAGTTGGTTTTTTTTACTATTATTTAATTTAAGCTATTGATGCGTTAGGGTCCAAACCCAATAGCAGACGGAAGACCATGCTGTGCAAGGTCCTGCACTGAGTTGGAGATGCTCTCTCTTTTAGAAAGGGACCAAATAATTTCCAGTGATGCAGGGCAACAGGTAGATCTTTGTTATCCCAATGGGAACACAAGACATCTTCGGGGGGGTGGGGGGGAGCAGAGGGAGAAGAAGTGTCAAGAGACAGATGCAAGAAGGAGGCCATGCTCTGCAAGAAGTTTAGGTTGATTTTGTTGTCTTTGAAGACAACATCAGTGGACCATGCAGGAAGGTACAAGAGCAGAGGGGTTTCTGCTAAGCAGCAGCCCCCCCTCCCACCCCAAGCCCCTGACAACCACTCTGCCAGCAGCCTGAGCTGTGCTCCCCTGCCCTGGGCTTTGGCTGCAGCTAGCACTGACAACACGTCCCGGGGAGGGAACTGCTGGCACTGCTCACGTGTAGCTGCTGCTGGGGATGGAGATGGGCAGAGCAAAAGCCAGGAGTGCTGTCTCCAGGCTGAGGAAAGGCTCTCCCCAGCTTGACCACACTGCTAGGTGGCATTGTAGTGGATGCGAAACAGCTTCCTTTGCCCTCCGGATCCTTGGAGCTCCTACTGTGACTGTGCACTTACAGCGCTGGCTCCGGAGAGCTCCAGAGGACAGGAGCATCACCAGGCTGCTGGAACCATTAGTTTTCTCAAGTCTCAATTACCTCTGCTACAGCGTTTGTCTCCCCTTTCCTGTCTCATTTTAAGTAAGTTACAATTCCCCCACTCTTGTTACTGAGTAGATGCAGATGCCACTTTGTTCTGTGTGATTTAAAGCCAGTAGCTAATGTTCGGTTATAATTCCCCATTTTAGACATGAAAAATAGCCTGTAATGCTCAACACAAGGGCCTCTCAACAATGATATATAATTTAAAAATTAACATGAGGACAGAGGAGACACGGGATTTTGAACTAGGGACTCTCTCATGCAAAGGTTAAATCTCTACAAGGTGAGCTAAAGGAATTAGTTGAGTTATTAAGTAAATGCCTCGGCTGTATTTTCCCAGTACATTAGCTGTTGCAGCCTTTTCCAGTTCAGCTGTGCTCAGCCCCAGCATGTTCAAAGTGCAAATGCTCATGGCACTGCATTCACACATTCGCCTTTTTTTCAATGTCAAACAAACTGGAGCTTTTCAGAGTCAGAGGTCAGAGTGGAGGGCCCTCAAGAAAACCTCTTGGCAAATTATGTGATTGTTCTTACATCTTTATTGTATATAAAGTCAGGCTTCATGCATGGCTCACCCTTCCCAAGCATCTCAAAACTCTGAGTCATGACTCATTCCTGTAACACCTAACTTACATAAGTGGTCTTGTTAATTCACTGGAGTACCCTGCATAACTAATTGCTTCCAGGACCGAACTCCAAAGGTTCTGAAACCTCTGAACTGGAACGAGCTCCTTTAGCAACAGAGGAGTCCTAACCCAGCCTCACGCAATAAGCCAAAAGCGGAACAAGGGACAGAACTCCATCTCCAGGCTCGCTGCCAAGGGCACGCCGCAAACCCTCTCCTGGCAAAGCCCAGCAATTCAGAGATGGCACGGGGAGCAAGGAAGAGGAGGAGAGCTTGGCTAAGGAGAGCAGTCAGAGGTGGCATTCCCCTCCTGTCTTCCCTGCTCACAAGAAGAAGCTGCGGCTCAGATCCTGGGTGTCTCCCGCTGCACTCTGGTTAACCCTGTCTCACTCCGCACCGAGTATTACATTTATGGATTACAAATTTATTGACATTTGACATTTGCATCAGCTTTCACCTGATCAACAGGAGCACTGGCTGCCAAAGGGAATTATTATTATGGAAGATTTCAACAGCCATGGGAATGCCAAAAAGGTCATTAAATCACATCGGAAAAACAATGTGTTTGGAGCGTTCATACATTTAGCCTTGCCAGTAAATCTTCTGGTTGATGCTTGGACCACCTACCGACGATACTCAAAGAGAAGGAGAAACAGGGAGAATCGAAGAGATGAATTAAATTAAAACCAAATGACATGAAGCCTGGCACAGTGGGATCTTTAATTTTCTCCTCTATGAATCCAGAATAAGCAAAAAACCAAAACAAAGTGCAGTGGCTTGACTTTATCTAAGTTAATTCCCTCCATATAGGCAGGGCTTAACTAAATAATCCCAGGTAATGTGTGTGCCCCACATTATTGCATGCAATTTGTATGTGGGAGGTGCGGGATTCAGAAAACATATGGCACATGGAAAACAAATGACAGGGTTTGCTTTTACACTCCTTTTGGCTATACTTATCACTGTTGTTGATATTTTTTTCCAGGAATGAAATAGGAGTGTAGGAACTTTCACCCTAATCTCTTTGGAAGAAGACTGAGGATTATTTTTTTGTGCATTTGTGGTTTACAGAAGAGACCACTACAGAACTCCTGGGAGCACAGACAGTGTTTTAAAAAAACACCAATCAAACAAACAGAATTACTTCCCCCATCCTCTTTTCCCTGGATGACAAACTTGGATCCTTCACTATAAAAAACCAAAGCCAACCAGTTAGGGCTCCATAGGATGATGGAGGGAATGGGATTACTGGACTGGAAGCCCACCACAGCCACCCACCCAGTCCAGGGTGGGCTCTGCTGAAGACCGATCCAGACACGGCTGTTTGCCCCCGCGCTGAGCGAGCATGAAGGAAGCATTGAGCTTCATCCTCTGGCAGTGCAAAAGCCATAACTTTACATGGATGCAGGCAGAAATGGGCCACAGTGCTGTCATACCCTACAGGATTCTTCTTCGATGTCCCTTGGGATGTAGTTCAATAGGGGGGTAAAAGGCGACATCAGTCTTTTTAGTGATGGTGCTTCTGTGGTGTCATGGGAAACTCCCAGGGAAAGCGGAGCCCAGAACGGAGTAAAGCGTGATGCCCTTAGGTCAGGGGATTGGTATCACTTCTGAGATCTGTGTGATGAAGGCTCAGCACCGGTCTGACTGCCATGGGCTGGTTTGGGCATCCTCTGCTCCCTGCCTTGGTTGGGGCTCCTCCCAAGCACACCCCAGGAGGCCTCGTGCTTGTGCCCAAGTTTCTGCAGCTATCAGGAAGGCTTCCTGCAAGTCCTCTTGCATCTGGGAGCAGGGTAAATAATCTTCTCCAGCTGAAGAAGTCCCTGAACTGTAAACTTGGAGAATGGGGGAGTGCTCAGGGAATAGCACCACATGTCTGTCCTGTTCCTGCCCCCACAGCCTGACACAGGAGGGACACACGGACCTCTGACCTGCACGGCTATTCTGGTGCTCTTACCTCACTACTGCTCAGCTTTACGAGAAGAGCAGAAAAACGTCATAAAGAAAGTGCTGGCAGTGTTGAGCTGTCAGCACATCTCCTGTTATGAGGATCGTGCACTCGGGGGGCTGGGGAGTGGAATGTGCACACAAAACAGGGCCACCACTCCCTTGCAGCTGGAGGCTACTGGCTCCTTGGCACCAGGGATGCTCAGCCTGACAGGGCTGCAGGGCGCAAACACCCCAATGGGGACCAGGAAGCTCCCTCATGCAGTGGGGCTTTTGGAGCTTGAGGGACTACATGGCATGGGCAGTGCAATGTGACCTTGCCCTTGACCTTCACCAGACGGTGCAGAGGACTACTGGGAGAGGCAGTAGAGGGAAATGAAAGAGCATGGGGCAGTCACAGCCTTCCCGATCTCTCTGTTCTGCCTGAATCTGAAGGCTGAATGTTTTTGGTTCTTCAGTGCAGCCCAAACCCACTGTTTCCATCACGGGCTGGAGCTCTTTGCAGTTGTGTTGATCACAGATGAGCCTGGCAGTAGAAAGGGAAAGTGGAGGATGCTGAGGACACCCTGGCAAAGAGCATCCCCAGACCCTCACCTTGCTCTTCCCAGCCCTGTGCACACAGCGGTTCCATCCTGGGTCACTTGGTGATGAATTGCAAAGAGCTGGCTGGGGACCCCGAGCACCCGCTCAGCCTGCCAGTCTCTGCAGCGCAGGTTTCCCAAGGATGGAGCACCACTCCTTCATCTGTACCCCCTCCACTGCAGCCAAGCACCGAGCAAATGGTCTTGGCTGGGCTGGGGAAGGGCAGGCAAGGGGAGGCAGCGGCTGCCATCGACCAGACTGCTCTGTCGCTTGATCTGACACACCTGCCAGAGGAGGTGGGGTGGAGGGACACAACCACATCAAAGCCACTCTAGCCACCTCTCCTTTCCCTTCAGAAATGTCACCGCGGCACCCTCCACTTTCTATAACAATGTTTATCATTGTTCTTCGATTGTCTGGGACAATAAATGGTTAGAAATGAGCATATATCACCAGGAAATCTCTGCCTGCCCCTTCCCCCAAGCAGTGTCATAAAAACGTACAAATTCACATTAATAATGAAGTGCATTTCCCCGCGAAGCCACTGTGTATCTCAGGGAGAGCAGGCAAGGTGGCAGTTGCTGCAGAGTTTCCTATTAAAGAGCAGAGCAAATACTCATAAATCTGATGAGGGGCCAAAGCACATGTTAGGGCTGTCTCCCTCTTAATGGAACCTTTTCTGAAATGAAAAAAATATATATCTCGATACATTCAGGGTATTCATTAGACATGACAACCTCCTCCACTCCCCCATCCTTCCCTCCCCCACTCTTGCATGTGCTGACCCCTGGCAGGAGAGCTGAGTGCTGCAGGGAGGGATTTTGGAGGGGAGGAGGAATTGTTTTGTTTTAATAAAAGGATTGTGTAAATTTACTACGATGAACAAGTCCCCTCCCAGCCCCACGGTTCCCCCCTTCCCTCCGCTCCAGCAAGCTGCTGCTGCTCCTGGTCTCCAACCTCTGATGCAAGACCCCCAGTGCAAGCTCTTCTCCCTTATCCTGGCCTCTGCCATGCTCTATGGCTGGCTGGCTGGCTGGCTGCCCATTGCCAGTAGAGCTAACAGAGCCAACAGAGCCAGCACTGTGTCCCAGAGCAGGATGCCTCTTGCAGACTTGAGCGTAGGAGACCTTCCATGGCACCTCACACCTTCAAGGGCTTGGCCAACTCCTGCTCTGGGGACACATGATCCTGCAGCCACAGTGAGGTGGCAGGGTGGGGATCAGTCCCCTCGGCTTCACAGGGACTCAGATCTTGCTACCAGTGTCCTACTGGTATCTCAGGCAGGAAATCCGTGGTCTGCTGCCCCTTCCCTGAAGGTGCGATGCTCTGGGCTGCACGTCCCTGTTCTGCCCTGCTCCTCTTCTCACAGCAGGGTCCTGAGCTGGGGCTGAGCTGGTGATTCTGCCATGCGGGAAAACCAGTATAAAGGGCTGATCCTTCCCCCTGGACACACAAAGAGACCCAGCTCTGAACCAAGGAGATGGGGAGAGATGGCAGAACGAGGCCCGAAGACTACAGCTTAATAATCATGAATTATCTGTTCATTATCCCAATAAATAGTGAAAAATCTCTTCCTCTGCTCCTCCTCCCATAAAGTCATATTTATAATCTTCCCTATTTTCCATCTGTGCTCCATCATCTTTGCACTGAGTGATCATCCTGCTAAATTACATTAATTTTATTGAAAGGTGCTTTCGAGGGCTGGATACTGCTCGTGTCTTTTCCTTTTGTTATTGATCTTTGTGATTTGATTGCTGAGGTGTAAAATGTATAAATAAGACTCTGATATGCTCCCTTTGAAATCTCACTGGGTAGGAATGTTCTGCTCTAGATTATGAAGGCTTTAGTATTTAATAATATCAGATGCAGTAAGGAGAAGGCAAAATTTTGATATCCTTATGAATACTGAATGCTTAAGGAAGTAGGTGCTGTTCGAGGTCAATTAAAATCTAGTTGAAATACTTCAAAGTTGCTGTTTCTTTGTGAGCAGAAGAGTTCCTGCCTTTTGGGGACAGGAACTGGCACGTACAGTAGGCTTATCCTGGGAACAACCAGGTCAACCTAGTAGGTTGGATGTGCTGGCACCATGTTAAATAACAATGGTCTTAACCGCAACCTGTAGTACCCATAAAAACCAAATAAATCTGCACTGATATATCTGCAGTGACACACTGATGTATCACCTGGCCTGACCCTGCTCGCAGGGGAGCCAAGAACACACCTTTATTGGGACTTTTGCTGGGTTAAAAAAGTGCTGTCCAGGAAAATTCTGAAGATTTAAAAATGCTAAATTAAAAAAACCCAACCAACCAAACAAACCCAAACCCTGATCTACCACTTTGGGAAAACTAATTATAGAATTAGGGGAGCTGAGGACTGACCAGAACAAGCTTATTCTGTGGGAGGAGTTATGGGTTGGAGGCAGAGTGTTTCTGAGGATGGGCTCTGTGTCTCTCCTCAAGCACAGTGGCAAGGCTAACTTACTCCTCTGAGTACTGCCCTGGCTCCTTCACAATACTCAGCAATTTTACCCAGCTTATCCCAACAAAAGTTGACTTTAAAATGGAACTTCACAGAATTGTTTTACCATTGACAATCATCATTTTTCAACAGGATGTTGCCAGGAAAGTCCCAATCGATCTGGATTGCCAAGGCTTTCGGTGCAATGAACCCTCTCCTCCTGGGCTGATGACATGGTGAGAAGAGCCCAAAGTTTTGCTGGTACATTCTACTTACAAAATCGTGGTGGACACAACTGCAGGCAGCTACATGCCAGCATGCCCGACGCTCCTCAAAGGGTCTCTCAGTTCTTAGTGTTTGTTGCTGAGAAAAATGAGAGATGAAGGGCAAGCTAAAGGCTCTAAAATATCATTTTGGATTCCTAATTCACACCATTGTCCTTGCCCATGTAACAGGAATATTGACTCGCAGTGGAACATGGTGCTCAGAGCAGCTCCTACTGTTTCGGAGGGATGAGAAAATAAAATCCACAGAAGAAAAAAACTCTTCTATTTTGGTATACTTAACACATACATTTATCTACGTGTCCTATATATCATTTAACAAATTGCTTTGCAATTCTTACAGGGCGTGGTATAATGACTGATTTAAAATCACTGCATTGCTTAAACTGCATTGTTCTTCATCAAGTTGAGTCATTTTTATGTGAAGTGTCAAGCTCTCTAACAAATAACTGCTGCCAGACAAATCAAGTTCCTCATCTTAAAGCTACGGCTAAATAGTTTATAGCTTTAATCTGCTCACTGAGGTGTGCAGTCTATGACAGTAATTATAAATGCAAGGAGAAATTATAGCTGAATGCTTTAACTGCATTAGGAGCCATTTGATGAACAATCATGATTGCCTGCTCATTTTCAACAATAGAGGGCAAGTTAGTGTCAGTGCATTAGAGGATTTTCAGTTCTGCTCTGCTCTTTCTTCCATTTACCACAGAATGTCAGTTGTCTCCTATAAAGTAGAAAAAAAGCACTGTAGAAGCTTTAAACTTGATGGTTAAAAAAAGACAAAGGAGGAAACAGAGAGAAAAACTGTTTATCATTATGACTCATTTTTTTTTTGTTTTGCAGCAGCCTTACTTTCAAATTAGTTCATCTCAGGTAGCTGCCTGTTTATTCATCAGGGTCTTCTGCAAAAGAAATCTCCCCAATCAAGCTGGTAAATTTGGCTCTGTACAGACTTATTTCTATAAAAAAGTTGTGGATAAGCCCACAGAGAGCTGCGGCTACCGCCCAGCTCATAGCCAATCTCACCTGGCTTCAAAGTGAGAAATACAATCCTGCCTCGTCCTTTTTTCCCAGAATAAAATAAAAATACTAATTTAGTTGAAATATGAACAAATGCTCTTCAAAGGTGTATGTCAAGATACAAATTACTTCTAATTAAAGCCGTGTTCCCTAATGTTCATGGGTTTTCTTTGAAGAATAGCAATAAAAACAAATCTGAAGCGGGTTAAATGAGAGAGAATAGAGATGTCTGATTGTTGCATATTACACATAATTTTACATTATATTACTAAACCCATATCAGTTAGAAGAACTCAAGGAAACACTGAAGATGAATATAAAACAGATATATATGCCTTTATATTTAAGAAGAATTTATAGCACATTTCTTATAAGCAGCCTCACAGAGGTCTTAAACGGGAAACCCACACACATAAGACATTTTTCTACAGTACTAACCCAGATTACTCACTTATATTTTTAATGATAGCTAACGTTTTAAAATATAACCTTTAACAGTAAATTTCATTGAAATATAGAAAGCATTTTATGTATATCCATACTTTGAGTGCTAGTTCCACTGGTTTATTTACATTTATTTCCACGTATTTTCTCTATTTTTATTTCTATTTCCCTTCAATATTGCCTAGAAGTACACACAAATGCACGTGCACATTTAACGAACCTCATGATGCTTTAGATTTCTTTTTTCTAAATACCGTGCTCTCCTCTATGTTATTATTCAAATGTCTACTGAATTTTTAAAATAGCATGGTAAGAATAAGTAAACTCTGAAAATCCCTGTTATTTGATTTAGTCTCCTTGCAGATCTCAGGAAGAAGCCATATGAATAAACTCTGGCCTCCACACTTGTAACATAGTCAGAACTTCGGGAGGCTTACAGCTCCAAAACTGTAATAAAATCTTTACAATGCTATCCAAAATACCCCATCATTTCATACAATTTGTGCTATCATGCATACCAACTAAAATTATAGTTCCAGATAACAGTGCTATCACTCTGTCACTGCAATTTAAATATATTTTTTCAAAGGTAAGATACAACCTGCATCTTGATATAAATTAGAAATGGGCAAGCATTAAGAGGACAGCAATTTCTTGGTACCCAAAGGCAGGAAGGACAGTTCCTTATTTATATAGTTACATCTCAACTGAGTAACACCCGTGATGTGTCGGTGTTGGTTATCACAATGCAGAAACCACCATTTTTTTCCTTGGAGATTTTTTCTGCCTTCTTTGTATTTGTTCCCCAAATCCTCAGAAATAGTAACATGTTTATAAAGGTGGGTGTTTGGTTTGCCTCTTAGTAATAACACGGTGCTTTTAAGACCAAATCTGAAACATTTGTCACGTATTAAGCCATGAATGTGCCAAAATAACTGTTACATTAATATATTTGGCAGATAGCTTTTGTTTGATAGTACCCAAATTATTGGTTTGCTCTGATATCTCTTGTGTGAAAACTATGAATGTCAGAGTCTTAATAATCATTAACTGGTGGGGAAGGAAACAAAGTATGGTCTATTTTTCCTAACCAATCTCTTGGAATTTTCTGATATTTTGTCAGGCATCTTGATTTTGAACGGTCAGAAAAGGAGTGTTTATTCGCTGAGTCCTAATGTAGGGTTAAAAATACCAAAATAAGAACTTAAGGTTATTAGCACCATTTAAGAAAACAACCTCCTTCTGATCAGGATGGGATTTTGCTGGCTAAAACATGAAGAAAGGATAAATCCAGCCAAACACAGACAGCACGTACAAGATGTATGCAAAACTTAAATCTTACTGCACTTGAATATACTCTCTAGTAATAGCTTCTATTACCCATCCCAAAGTAACCCTTTGATTAGTGGTTTAAATTATTCAAAAGCAGCCTTTTTAATGGAGCTTAAGTGATGCATAGTCCTTGCGCGGGCTCTGTACACAGAAAGTGTTTCCTAAGGCTTCATGAATATTTGCAGCAAACAAATGTGAAATCTTCTCACAAACGGGTATTCATCCTCCAAGTGCTTGCACCCTCAATTAGCCAGAGAATAGCCACAATAGCAGGTGGCGTAAGTAACAACTCACAACACATCTTTAATCCTGAATGTCTGACGAATTCATTTCCCAAACGTTTTTCAAGTAATGAACACGCTGGAGGAAATGGGAATCTGCCCGTGATTATTCTGTGAGCAGAAGCAGAGCATGAGTCTGCTGGAGAAATTGTGGGGAGTGACTAATGGAGCCTTGCTGGAAATAAACTCGTGAGAACAAAAAACTTCTATTTGGACTTTTAGTTGATGTTCTGCATATTTATTTAAATCAAGAATATTCAAGTTTGTGAATCAAGTAAAATTAAAAACGCAAAAGTTGTGTGTCATCTGCATATTACATTACATGTGATAAACATTGGCTGCGGCAGTACTTCAGTTGGTGTATCTTTCAGCAAAGAATAGCAATACTAACAGAGAAGTATCCTACTAACAGGTCTTTGAAATATTAAGCTTGTAAAAAAAAAAAGAATCGAGCTGCTTCCTCCATTAGGCATTAACCCCCCACCCCGGTTATAGGAAAACTTGCACCGAAGTCAGTGATGTTCGCGGATCGACTAGCACTCCCACCAACATGAGACAAAATATAACCAAACATCTTAAAGACTAAAGAAGGAATGACGTAGAGAGAGGTTCAAATGATGCGACAAAAAAGGCCACTCACAGCAGTAAGTGTTTAAGGAAGTGTAAAATATTCGAATATTTTACAAGACTGAATAACCAAATATCAACAAAAGAATAACTGCACTTCTAGGTACAAACATGTCTGGGTGGTTTGGAGATTCTTGAAGCCAGGTTTGAGAGTATGAGAAACTTGAAATAATATGAGAACTGTTGGAATAATAATTAAGGTTTGCTAATTTGACAGTTGAATTGTCTTTTTCCCCCCCACCAAAACCCGCCGTGCTGGTATGTTAGCACTGAAGGAGGCAATAATATTTTGGTTTTCAGTGCTTTTTACCTGCTTTTTCCATTCTCATTGCAGAGTAGCATTTAGTTGTTGCATTCCACACTGAGGTGCATGGGATGTGAACCGATTAATTCTTAGAAACAAACACAGAGAGTGAGAACTGGGAAAACAGCTATTTTGAAAATATTCATCAGAAGCAACTTTTCTATCTAGGGCAACGTGGTTATGCATTTACCAAGCTCTCTTCTTGAAAACATTATAAAATGGATATGTACATGCAATTAGATGAACGAAGCAGGAGTACGTTATGCATTTTATACTGTTTTCCTGCATTCAAGAAAGTACGAGTGTCTTACGAAGCCTCCTTAAAATGATGAAATTAAAACTCGCTATAGAGCATGCATACCTTAAGAGTTATTCTTCATCCACTTCTGCTACAAATTGTGAATGGTGTTCTGGTGACTTGCTGTGTGTTTTGCTTAGATGAAGTTTTACTGCATGTTTGCTCGCAAATGTCCGACAGCACAACTTACATTTGAACTTAGAGTCTGTGTCCTCTTCTCCAGCTATTGTTTCAGGAGATCTTTGAACTGAAACTCTGGAGATTTCTTGCTCTACCTTGCTTTGCTGCTCCACAGCCAGCCTGTTCATGTCTTTCATTTGGAAACCTAGATGAGATTCTAAGTGGCTAATGTAAGTAGATGGGGTTCGAAACTGAGACGCGCAGTCGCTGCAATAAAAGACTGGATGTCCTTTGTCCATGTTTTTCAAAAACTTTGTTCCTCCAGTTTTCCTAAGTTGGTACTTGACATTTGCCAACCAATGGCTGATGGTGGTCATTGAGAGTCCGGTAAATTTTGAAATCTGCATGCGCTCCTGCGGGCCTAGATCTGATAATAAATATTTACCTTCAGACGTCTGGAAGAGGCTGGAAGCAAACTGAGCTTGCAAGATGAGAAGATGCTGAGGGTTCCAGTTTGACTGTCTGCCCTTCCTTTTATGCAGAGTGGAGACTTCTGTTGAGACATCCTCAAAGCGTCGGACATCTATTTCCAATTTCATAGATGAGATCCTTGAAGATGCAGCAGGTTTTGGTGTAGTGGCTTTGGGAAGAACTTTGACCATGTCAGCGATGTCAGACAGAGCGTGTTTTTGAGGCGGAGAAGTACAAGATTGTGCTTGAGCTGACTCAGCTTTCTTACCTTTGGATTTGGTCAGGTCAATAGGTTGATCATTGCTTTCAAACAAATAGTGCCTGGATACACCTGCAGGCTTTGGTGGGGTTGGAGCGGGAGATAAAACTGGCTTCTCCATCAAGTTTAGATTAGGTTTGTGGAACATAGAAATTGTGCTAGAGCTGGGACTGGAGTTGGATTGAGGCCGTAATGGCTCGGTGGCTTTGCCCAAGTGATTATTCAGTACGGACTGCAGTGCGCTGAGAGGGTTGACACAAGGCAGTTCAGACGAGTGGTTGGCAGCAACACAACCGTTACTAAGGGAAGCGGCTGTTGGTTCCTTGAGGACAGGCTTTTCTTTTCCGCTGTCCTCTTTGATTTTGTCTTCTTCTTTCAGCGGACATGGTTCTGGCTTTTTTGACTCCACAGGGGTTTCTGATTTGAGGAGAGGTTCTCTCTCGCTCTGAATGAGTGAGGCAGGCTCAGCCTGGACGCCCTCTTTAGCATAGTCCTTTTGTACCTCCTCCTTGTCATCAGTTTCCTTCTTCACTTGAGTGCACTGGGCCACATTTGCTGAGATAGGGACCAGCGGCATGACCTTCCACTTGGGAGCTATGGGCCGCAATTTATTCGTGATTGTTGGCCTGATTTGCAATACCTGGGAACCCACAGGCAACGACGTCTTAGCTCCTTCCGAGAGCTGGTAAGCTGCATGGATGCTGGGGTATGCACTCCAGCTGGGTGCTCCATTTTGAGCCTTATTGATGGCTGTTGTGACAGTGTTCTCCAAGGACTTTAAAATGTCTCCACCACCCTTCGAACCATCTTCTAAATCTTCTTCTCTGAGGTACTGGTATTTCATTGTGGGATCCAGTGGTTTCTGAAGAGTGTCATCATACTCTTCAGTTTTTACTGCTTTCTCATCTTTGTTTGCTTCATCAGCTTTATCTTTTTTAGTCTCTTTCTTTAGTTCGGAGGTGGGAGCTATGCATTCTGCAGATGATTTACTGGTTGATTTTGAAACCGGGCTGTCATTGGCTGGTGCTTCAGACAGCGATTGCATTTTTTCCACAGCTAAAGGATCCAGAACAAGTTGCTTTCCTTTCTTGGAGGCTGAACTTGTGACTTTCAAGAAATGACCAGTGACCATCATGTGGGTCGTGAGCTGCTGCAAGGTATCGTGGGAACTTCCACATTCCATACACTTCAAAATCTGGGATTTGCAGGCCTCAAACTGCCAGGTATAGCTGGCACCATTCTGGTAGCCATAGCGGTTGTTAGACGATAACTGCAGGTTCGCATTCTTCTGAGGAGAAAAGGTATCTGAGAAAGACCCCGTCGTGGAATCAGGGGAGCAAGGCCTGTTGACATCAAACACACGTTTCTTTGCTGGAGTGACCATTTTTGAAGAAATGGTTGGTACTGGCTCCTTCAAAGGCACTTTTTGGTAATGTTTTGTTTTTATCATATGAACACTCAGATCTTGAAGGGAATCAAAAGAGTCACCACAGAACATACACTTCAGAACCTTTTGTGCATCTTCCTTGTCCATGTCCTGGAAAGCCCTTTTTCGGGGCTTTGAGTAGCTGGTAGGTCTGTGCTTGTCCTTTTTGTGGTTGTCATCTTGGTAGTGACCTGTCTCGTTCATGTGAACTGTTAGTTCTACCAACGTGTCGTAGGCAGCGCTGCACTGCCGGCACCGAAACCGGCTGGCACCCGTGAACACAGTCCCACACATCTTGCTGCTCTGTCTGTAGAGCTGGACAGAGCTGAACAGGTTGGGTTTCGAGATGGGTCTGGAAGGTAAATTCTGCTGCAAGCTTTTTGACAGTGCGTCTTGGTGCCAATCAAAATCAGCTTTGTTCCCTCCATTTCTGTTGTCACAACTCCTCTTTTCAGAGTTAGACAACTTGAAACCCAGCCCTAAGCCTGTCCAGTAAGAGTCTGACAGGATGTTGGCGTAGACCGCTGTCATTTTATCCATACAGTCGTGTGCTTCATTCTGAGCTTTGGGATGGGTGCTGGGTTTCAGGTCCTGCGGCTCTCTAGAGCAAATGCTTTTAATATCTGCCACATGGTCACTACCATCACTCAGCAGGGATTCGTTTTCTCCATCCTGGTTAGATATATGACTGACAGGGGAATTCTGGTAACTGAAGTTCCCTTTCTGCTCAGGACCCACTTCGTGTTCCTCGTCCGTACCAGTGTCATTGCTGCCCTGGAGCTGAGCAGTGGAGTTGTTGTCATCATCATCTTCTTCCTCCTCCTTTATGTCTTCCTCTTCCTTTATATCTTCCTCTTGGACATAACCTGAAATGCAATATCAATATATGAAACAACTTGTTAATGGAGAACTCTACAGTTTGGGTTTTCTAGATTCACTGTGTGTTTTCTACACCAGAATTTGGTTTAATCTGCAATTTTATTGTCTGTTAGTTCTGGAAGTGAAAAAAGCCAAATGATGTCTCTTTTTGTGAAGGTTGCTGTGTTTTATTGGCAGATGATCATAATTCTTTATAACTGCCAGAGATTCTGAGTTAATAATTTTCCTGTCATGGGAGTATAATTCTGACTGTCCTGTAATGGGACAGTTGGAAAATTCATATCTAAGATTTTAAAGTTTATACTAAAAGCTTCAATTCTATCAAATTGTTTTTAGCCTCAGTGAGAGAAGGGGTAGAATTGCCAAGAAACAGAAGAAAAATAACTGCCACCATCTTCCTCGTTCATAGCATCAGCTAGGTATAGTAACCTTTCACCATTTGATCACCTAAAAATGCACTTTAGAATGTACACAAATAATTTATATGTCAAAATACAACATCTGAAAGTGCTAATAGGCATAAATGGAACTCTTTTGTTTATAAAAGTAATGTACTGTGTACCATAAAAACAAACTGTGCTTCAATAAAAATGAACACATAAATTTCAGGGCAAGAACCCTTGGAAGTTCCAGGAGAGTATTAAGATGTGACAGAGGTGGACAAAGTTAACTGTAAGACTGGAAAAGTAGAACAAGTCCAGAAACATTTTCTTTGAGAAATTAACTATTTAATTAATAAGATGAACTGGATACTGGAAGAGCTGTAAATTTTAAAATTAATTGAGGAATTCAGTTTGGGTTTTCTCCTGGCCTTATATCAGCAGTAATTCTGCCCAAGTTATGGGAGATCACCTGGCTAAAAGCAGACTCAAGTCTATTTGCAGGTCTGTCTCACCCCTTCCACCACACATTTACCGTCACACCGAAGAGATGAACCAGAACTAGAGGGAATATTTCCTGGAGGAAGCTAGAAATGATGGATGGGCTAAGAAACCTACGGGAGCCCTCTTTGCTATGCCCTTCCCACAGCGTAGGACCTGCACAGATCACATCTGCTCCGAGTTGGCCTTGGCTTACCCCAGAGCTGATACCAGGCAGTTTCGCAGCCAGAACTAAAGATAACAGCGATGCAAATGACCTGGACACCATTCTATCATGATAAAATAATAATCACATAGCAGCAGGAACACTGTGCTCTTCAGAAGATGACTTCAGCAAAGAAGTGAAAAACATCAAGTGTTAAATATTCCAGTGTAAGTCTTCTGGTAGTGTGCTGGGGTACAGAAAATATTTAGTAGCCCCATTTCCAGACAATCAGACTCAGGCAGGCAGCAAAAGCAACACTAAGCACAAAATATTTATTTCATCTCTCTAAACTTCTTCCCTAGTAACCAGATAGCTCCTACTTTCCCTTTCTGAGCTCATAGGGTTTTCAGGGGGATGAGGAGAACGGAGGAACATGGAGGCAGCAGAAGCTCCTGCACGTCACGAGCAGTAACCTTGTTAAACAAGCAGCACGAACCGATGAGCAGGGCTGACATGGTTCTCGCGGTGTGAGAGATGCTGCGCAGCGTAGGTAGCGGCGCTGGCCCCTCGCCAGGACGCGTCGCCGTGCCAAGGATATTACACCCAGCAAAACAAAAATGAGGAGGGAATCCAATGAAGGAATCAGACAAAACAGACAACAAACTGCATTCAGGCAGTTTTGGGTGGGTGCAGATTTCAGTCTCCATTTCAGCACCCATCCTTTGAGTACTGTTAACCCATTTTTCACTGGAAGGTGATTTTTTTGCCTTTGGAAGATACATACAGTAGTTTCTTCCTCACGGTATCCTTTGTCCTTCTAAAAGGATTTACCAGGAGAAGCAGAAGTGCCAGACAGCTGCACATCCCCTACAGTACAGATAAAATTTTCTGCTTAATTAGGCATTGCCATGTTTACTATAACCTTTACAGAAGAGTAACTTGTGCTGAGAAATCCTCTTTTTTTGGTGTCTGGATAAGATACAGGCACAAGCCTAGGAAAATGGTAAAAGTAACTGACTAGAAAGCACCACCAAAATTCCCCAAACCCATCAGTCAGGTCCATTTTAACAGTTAAGGGTTCTGGGCAGCTTTGAAAGTGCATTTCCATATCCTGCTTGTAAACCCATTTCTGTTTATTTAAATGATTTAAATTACTGTGGGCATTTTAAGGACAGTGGAGACCTCTGCAGAGGTCTGCAGACAACCTAAGGTGCAAGAAACTGTCCTTCCATCAGAATTTTTGAGTACGATGTCATTGGACATGAAGTTTGATGTGAACTGATGTAGCTATTTAACAGAAATAACATTAATCTAAGTGGACTCTGCATTATTTATTTTATAAGTAAAGAGTGCCTTAAGCCTGTATACCCACATGCTTTAAATGTAATATCTATAATAAGTAGCATAAATTTTGCACGTCATACCGATGTCCAGATAATAAATTGTTGAGTGACCTGTTCTCTCCCCTCTCAGCTATTCCCCAGTCTCGTTCTGACATTCCAACCCTCTGAGATGCTCACACATGGCCGTCTTGCAGAAAACAAATAAATAAAAAAATAATTAAAGAAATGCAAACTCAATAACCAGATGAATCCTGCCTCCTTTCCCAGATGAGAATTTTTCCCGCCGCAATGAAACAGGCCCAGTCAGAAATGTGAGAGGAGAAGGGGCAGGCCTGAAAAATTGGGGGATGGAAATTTCACTACCTCGAAGAGTGGACAAAACCCAGGAGCTTCAGAGCACTGAATGGAAGCAATTTCTGGCTTCCTAAATGGAAATACAGTATTTGAGTTTAGTGCTGATTAATCCCAAGATAGCTCATGTCAAAATGATGACATCGGGAAGGATAATATTATCGTATGGATAATAATCAGAAGTACAATCCTGAAATCCCTTAACTTTCAAAAAATTTCCCTCTGTGCCTTCGTGATTGGGTTCATGGTAATATCAGGAATCTGCCTCTCCAGGACAAGGGTTGCAAGAAACAGCTGATACCTTGTTCATTGAAAGACAACATTTTCTTAGGGTATTTCTAGCATATTCCGAGGGAGTCGCTAGAAGAAAGCAGGTGCGTTTATACACCTGCCAAAACTCTTTCTTGAACCTATGGGTCTAAGCCTCCATCCACACTGTGCCTGAAGCCTTGACCCCACTACACAGACAGCACTGAGCCAAGCTCCTAGTGATGTGGATCCAATATTGACTTTCCAGCCCCCACACCCCGACTAACCTGTAATTTGCACCACGTTATGCATCACTCCTGACCTTGAATTGTAGAGTGCAAATACATCTTTTCTTTCAAAGTGTTCATTCTGACTGTTAACTTTTCCACCAGTGGATGCCATTTTCACTCAAATTTGCTCTTTTTCCACATAGAGAAACATTTCTTAAAATATATATATATATACACACGTTACTTTCCAAGACTGGAAAATTTATTTTCTGCCAAGAAAAGGGACAGTGAATCATTGTCCAGAACAACACTGCTAATCCGGGTAAAACCCATGCACCATCTGCACTTCTTCACATATATTCCAGTGTTACTTGAAATAACATCATTAGTAGAGCAATCTCACAGCGCTATAAGGTGATCTTGTTTCCTTCTCGTCTGGCTCCAGCTCAAACATCTTTTTGTGTTTGGCAGAAGCTGTTTCTTTCTCTGAAATATTTCATGCAGATAATGGATAATGACCACTTCTCATTCCTTTTTCTCAAAAATGTCTAACTACATTAGCTACCCAAAGACAAATCTTAACCTGACTCTTTGTAGAAGCTCACAGATATAGATTCAGCCCAGTTTGAAAATCAACTGAAGAGATAAATTGGCAACCAAGGAAAAAAACCCCACTACTCTATTGCATAACTCTTATATCAAAGGCTTTTTGGAATTTACCAGGGCTAAAAGCAATGCAGCACTCTGGAAATGCAACAGAGTTTCATGGAATGAACTCTCAAAACATGAAATCTGTAATACAAGGGTGAATTTTGCCACTTCAAAGCTGTTCAAACCATGGTAACAATTTCTCAACCAGGGAAGTAACCTTCTGCTAAGTTCTGCGAGACAGAAAGAAAACACAGAGAAAAGTCACCATTATCATCAGGATGCGAGCAGAGTGTCTGGCTCTGGATCATGGGGGTGGGAGGCGAAGTAGAACCTCCAATATCTGGTCTAAGTGCCCTGGTAATGGGAGGTTTACTCCTAAAGCTACGTGCATGCCGTGGAAGGTTTCAGATGTTCTCAAAACCTCAGAAAAAGCTGACTATGCTCCATTGCCTCGTTTCTGGGACAGCAGTTAATAATTTTGGATAATTCAGGAATATCTGGATAATGGGAATACCATGGTGAGGCAGGCTGTCCCCTGCAGCCATGGAGGTCCATGGTAATTGGTAAGTTAAATGAATTTTTACCCAAGTCAAGTCTGTTTTACCCATTTTGCTGTGTGATCTTTCTCTCCCTGTCCTTATCTGAACACATGAGCCTCCGTTCTGTTGGCTCTCCCCTGCCCAGCTGAGGAGGGGGGTGATGGAGCCGCTTTGGGGGTACCTGGTGTCCAGCCAGGGCCAACCCACCACTCTGCCACAGCTGAATTTTAACACACAAAGGCAACTCTGTGGAGCCAGGACCATTATTTATCTACGGTGCTGAAATGAAGCATTTTGGGGCTTTCATTTCGTTGTACTCTAATTAGAGTTCTATTGTGAAGTTTTCTATTAAATCTCCAGTTTCCTACTGGTTAAGAAGGCAAAATGCCCACTGGTTTCAGCGGGATTTGAGCAGCACAAAGGAGAACAGATCATGCCTTTCATACATTGCATCCTACACAGTTTTGAGTCAAATGGAAACGACTAGTGGCTGGAAACACGTGTGCAGGGAACTGGCTTGTGAGCGACCTGTAAACTCAAAGCAAAACCAGAGGTAAAAGAGGAAAAAAAACCAAACCAAAGGGAAACTGAGGAAAGAGAGGTGAGCTGATGGCCTCTGCTGAGCTGAGAGTCCATAGCAGGGACAGAACTACTGCGGAGTGATTTTCTTGAATACTGTTCCTTAAGGATGATGCACACAGTCAGCATGCTGCAGAAAAGAAAAGCAACTTCAGTTGTATTTGCCTTGCTCTGGATTCAGTGGGTTCGAGTGGCCCAATTGCCAGGGGCTAGCTCTTGCAGAACTGGATTTAGCCATGTTCAGAGCCAACAGTTCAAGTTCCTTACACAAAGGCTTGCAGTATAAGTGAATAATTTGCCTTTGGTTACAAACATTTCTGTTTGCTACAGAGCTCTGGAACGAACAGTTTTATCGCTTCAACCAGTTGAAGGTGTTTGACATTCTCCAGATTGCGTTTTCAACAAGCATGCCTCTGATAAAAGCTCTGAGCCGCCGCATCACCTGAATGTAAAGATCTTGACCTTCGGAGGCTTTGCTGCAGGAGCAGAAGCCCCGTCTGTCCCGCCTGCTGCCCCTCGCACCAAAGCCCTCACCCTGGCTTCAGCAGGCACAGTTTTCGGCAGGTATCAGGCAGCCATCACATCACCCCTGCATCCAACTGACCCAAAGGGTGCTTTCCAAACCACACTTTGGTCCCAGACCAGAGGCGATTCAATATGATTTCCCCATTAGTTGTTTTAATTGCACCAATTACTCATGGAAACGTAAGTCTGAAACTTTTGTCTCTCTTTGCCGCTCTTCTGCTTTCCCTTGTCCTGTTTATGGTGGTGGGAAATGGCAGAGCAGCTTCGTAAACTTACAGATTGCCTCATTTAAAATCCAAGTTTCAAATGGTGTTTTCTTCTGTCATTACCTGAGCTTCTCCTAAACGCCAATTGAGATTTCCTGCAATGGCACGAGCCACCAATCAGAATCACAAAAACATATATATCTCTATAAATTGAAATTGTAATGAGTCTTACCAGTGTATTGCTAGCACTTTGGTTCATTTGATATGAACTTTGTTTTTTTAAAGTACCACATGGTAAGGCTTTGAAACTTCAGTTTGTAAAAAAAAACTGTAACAGCCTTACAGCCTTTGAAGTCACTACTGATATAACTCTGAACAGATCCATTCAAGTTCAACTAACATCAGACAAATGTTTAGTGTATCAGAGGAAGCCACAAAAGCAAGGATTTCATCAATATTTCACAACAGCCTCAGGGAAACTGTAGATTGCAATGCTGTAGGGCAGCTAATGGAATTACACACAAGGGTTTTGTACATTTAAAATAAGCAGCTACTAAAAAAATTACCCTTCAGTTTGATAGAAACTGTATAAAACTGCAGATGGGAAACAATTAAATAGCTACCAACATTTATCCATGTCAGCCTGATAGGTCATTTAATAACAGGTATTTCGTTCCTTCTTTCTTTTTTTCCTGGTAGGGCAATAATAAAGATTAACATTTATGAAAAGTAGCATAAAATATAATACAGCCAAATGAATAATTAAAGATGCTTCTGAAGAATTTGTTTGCTATTGTATGGCCGTGAAGACTGCTCTCCAGTAATGAAGTGCATTTATATTAAATACAATTATAAATAGAAAGACGAGGATTATGGTTATGGACACTTGCTTTCTACCCTAAAAAAACAAAATAAAATCAAATCTTTTGAGTAATTTCTACTGAATCCATGGCTCATCTCACAGGCAGCATTTCTTCCCAACCGATTCCCCTGGAAAAGAGTTGGGTGCTGGCTTTAAATATTGGCAGGGCTCACTCATAGCTGGACACAGTAGAGGTAATAAAGCAGCGAAAGACCAACGCTCTCCCTGCAAGGCTCTTGATCAGGGTGAAGAATTCTGTGTATGAAAGCACAATGTTCAGTCTAAAAATAGATCCATATAATCATATTCCTTTTCATTGCTACTTTCAATGTGTTTAAGTCCCAGCCCTTCACGCCGCTGTGTTGGAGTGTTTAGGTATGGGCTGCTACTGTGGGAAATTACTGTTTCTGTTAATAACCGACGCTTGTTCAGCGTGCTCAATGGCACAATGCGAGAGACAAATTATTTGATTATTATTTTTAAGAGGCTGCTTATTTCTTGGCCTCTCCAGTTCAAAACAGACCAGCTTGCCTCAGTACAATGGCGAACCTGGTCTCATACAGAAGAATTTAAGCCCCAACTCAAGAAAGCTTATAAATGTGTGGTCTTTGCCCTGTCTGGGGTTAGAGCAGATAGGATCATCTGCCCTACAGAGAGACCACGGCATGATGCTGCTTCACTGCCACAACTACTTAACTGGTTAGTATGTCAACAAAAGCAGCCGGGGTTGGGTAAGGCGACTAAGGTCTGGTGAGCCAAGGTTGATAGGAACCCTGCCAGAGCCAGGGGCTGAGGGACAGTCTCAACCATCCCAACTCATCCCACTGACTGCTCAGGAGGCCTCTTGCAGGTCACACCGGCTCGCTTCAAAGCTCAGATGTTTTCATGGGTAACCTCCAGGAAGAACTGCTCTCCCTTCAAAACCTCTGCCTGTTGAAATGCCAAATGTTGCTTCTTGTACACGTTCTGTGGGAGCATGCTGGGAAGTGCATTGTATGGTGAACTGACAGTCTAGAGCTGCTGGGGTACTTGGCTTCGTGACCCACCGACAGGTAGAGATGAAGCCAACAGCACCTCTTACACGCAGGTATTAAAGTACAGGATCCACACAAGCTGCCTGCAGTAACCATTGAGAAGGACCTCGTATTGCAGCCTACTCTTAAATAACATCAACATGGCTTTAAAGGCACACTATTACTCCACCATCTGTCTGAAGAGCAGTGGTCCTTTTGATTTCCCCCTTGGACACAAAGCCATATCGCAACTCCATCGAGATCTGCTTTGTGCCATAGCTGCCAGTTATAGTCATAAATCTACGCTGGTTGCTCATAGCTGGTCAAACCATGGCCACAATATCATTCTTCTCTTAATACCTCTTTAGATAAGGTGCACAAGTAGAAAGTGGGAGTATAACGGGACATCTCTCCCCCATCTCCTTGTTTTGTTTTGATCTTCCATTCCAGGCAATAAAAACCTGCAATTTTTTTTGCAAAAATTACTGTTACAAAAGTAATTTTGAAATGTGAATTTTCACTTTGAGGGATTTTGGTGTAAAAACACCACCAGTGTGGAATGCACACATCATCAAGCGGTTTATTTCCCTCTTTATTTTCCTTTCAGGAACACACTGTTGCAAATGTTGGTCCAAATGAATCGTCCGTTTCTTCTGTGACAAATATTATGGCCAACAACCGTTGACTTTTGACCATTAGACATCCCTGCACTTACAGCCACATAACCATCAAAGCACTAAGCCAGCATGAAGGTCATTACCCCAGACAGCATCTTACTTCGACTAACTTCTCTGATATGTAAGCAATAAGCAGTTGCAAGAGATTGATATGATACTTTGTGAGTAATTTGGATGAACTATAACACTAACCCAGTAAAGTATTATAATTTTAAATGTGTCCAGAAAATAATTGAAATTCTGGTTTAGCTTCATCATAATGCACAGAGTCGGGTATATTTAACAGCTGACTAGTTTAGCATGAATATTGCTTTACAAATGAGGTCATATTGTTTTTAAGAAACAATATTGCTATCAAACATGTTTAGGAGGAAAAGCAAGAGATTATGAGTACACTTTTAACCTCTCTGTCTCTTTCTATATCTGTTTACTATGGTGATTTAGGTGCTCAGTGTTGTTTGAAGCAAACACAGAAGGTTCTGGCATTTAAAAGAGATCCAGTAATGAGCAACTGGCAGTCAGATTCTTTCTTATTATTACTCTGTCACAAAATCTCTGTTCTACATCACTCCATCTCTGCAACACCAGTCAGAGATGAGAAAGGTCAAAACATCTCCTTCAAGCATCCAGCCTGTACATGCACAGCACCATTCCCGAGTCACAGACAACAGCCCAAGTTCAGCCCGTGCTGTGGAAAAGAGCAGAGAGGGCCTCATCCTGCTGCCAACTGGGGGAAGGATGAGGTAAGAATCAATCTGCCACTCTATGAAAGCCCTTTCAAAGGTGGCAATAATTCCTTCAAAGGTCCTGTCTGAACCACTCCCTTCATGAGAGCCACGACCAACCCAAGGCATGCGGCTGCTGCCTTGGTAGTATGAGCTTGCAATCATTTCCACCTGAATTTGGGGGTAGTCACGTCCTATCAGTCTCTTAACAGATCAGGCAAGCATACTGCACCTTTATTATTGCCGTGGTAATTTCACTAATGTCCTGCCCCACACCAATCCTGCCCTATGAAAATCTTTTACCAACATGGAACAAGTCCTCCTGCCCCGGAGAGCGCCCAGATTTGGTCCCCTCCAGGGCTGTCCTTTCTCCTTCCAGGCAATATGGGATGTTGCCCAACTGTTTCCTTGCAGATATGAAGGTCTATTAATAGTAAGAATACTAATAATTATCAGTAGTAAAATTAGTACTGTTGGTTCCATTCTCTAAGAAACTTGTGCAAAACAAATCAATCCATGTCAAAAGGAAAAGCTTCCAACTGATATGGAAAATAAATATAGTTTCCAAGTATCCATCAAGACTGTAAAAATAATGGAAATTTCAAAGAAAAAAAAAACAAAGATGATTGAAACACAAATATTAAGCTGTGTTCTTCTAAATCGTGTCTCAAATGGTCCAAGGGAGGACTTAGATCCAGGGCCAGCACACAGCTCTTTTACAGACCAGAATTGCCGTGGCCTCAGCGTCGCATTCCTGCCCTGTCCTAAGTGATAACTTAAATTTATCATATGGGACAAAGCGTAAAGAAACCAGGCAGCAACAACAGGAGGCTGCAGCTGTGCAGGATCAGCTTTTCCTGAACCTCAGCAAGAAATAACAACGATGAGTTATGGTACAAAAATCCCATAATCAGAAAGGTCACTTGGTAACAGCAATGACTTGTCAGCACAGGTATCGCGACGGAGCCAGAGGTGAAGTGAGGGACCCCCGGGGTACAAGCCAGGTAGTGATGGTGTGCACCACGACTGGACGCAAGGCCTGCAGGAATTCACAGAGCAGGTGGGTGGATCAAACATCCAGACACTGAGATCCTGAAAGAAAGAGGGGATTAACTGTCTCTGCTGTCCAACTCTGCAACAGAACAGAAAACTTGATAGACTTCCCTACGGTTTTCTTACGGGGCCTCACTCAGTCTTGGAAGGAAAAGCAACAGAGGGCAGCTGACCTCTACCAAATAATCACTCACAGTATCGACTGTCTGAAAAATGAATCACTGTTCCAGGAAAGCCTAAATATTAACAACAATATTTTAAAAATATATTTCTTGCTGTTTCTAGTGATCACAAGTGTAAGTGCAGTCAAGAGCTTGGAAAAATGGCCCAGGGGATTTTCAGGTGTGGTTAAACACACACAAAGGGCAAAACTGCACTGCCTGGAGCGGTGACTCATCGGGGGCGGAGCTAAGGGCGACAGGAATTATCCCTCTCCATACAAGAGAGGCCTCTGGGAGCGCGGCAACCCGGAGCGCGGCGACCAGGACGGGCAAACAGGGCGTGGCGCGTCAGAAGGGCGTGGCGCGGCAGTTAGCGAGGCAGCTCGCGCAGGCAGAGCAAGCAGGCCGAGCAAGCCTCCCCTCCTAGTTTGCTGAGGGGGTATACTCAGAGGACCGGCTCGCAGAGTACAAAAGGGCGAGCTGAGGGTTCCCTGTCTGCTGTGTGCTCAGCTAACCATGGTCTCCACCAGGCGCAGAGGTTCCCCCTGCAAATCTCGGGCAACCCCGATGGAGGGCCTGCCTAGGGATGCTGCGGTCCAGGTCTCAGGCTGCAGGGAATGCCAGAGCCTGCAGTTGCCTGGGATAAGAGGCAAACACCTAGCCTGTCTGAGGTGTGAGCAGGTCGATGACCTGCTTGCTTTGGTGGTACAACTAAAGGAAGAGGTTGAAAGACTGCGGGTGATCAGGGACTGCGAGCGAGAGATTGACTGGTGGAGTAGCTCCCTGGCGTCCCAAAAGGAAGACAGTCGGGATGACACCTCACACCTGAAGACGGTCCCCCCTCACTGCCCGTGCCAGGTTAATGGGAGTGACCCAAACCCCGAGGAGGCCTGGAAGACAGTCCCGACTCGGCGTCGTAGGCACTCCCCCTGCCTACCTACCCCACCCCCTCAGGTGTCCCTGAGCAACAGGTTTGGGGCCCTGACAGTTGAGGAGGAGGTACCTGAGGAGATGAATGGAGCCCCTCTGCCTCAGAGAAAGCGGAGGCCTAGAGTGAGGCGGTCATCTGCACGCCTTGAGACTGCCTCTGTTAGGCAAGAGAGGAAGGTAGTCGTAGTAGGAGATTCCCTTCTCAGAGGGACAGAAGGGCCTATATGTAGGCCAGACCCTACACGCAGGGAGGTGTGTTGCCTCCCTGGAGCCCGGGTCAGGGATATTACCAGAAGGCTACCAGGCCTGGTAAGATCCACTGACTATTATCCCTTACTGATAGTTCAAGCAGGCAGGGACGCAATCACAAAGTGTAGCCTGCAAGCTGTCAAAAGGGAATTCCGGGACCTGGGGCGCTCTGTTGAGGGGGGGGGGAGCCCAAATAATATTCTGCTCTATCCCCACTTGTGGGAGGAGGGGCTCAGAGCAGGACAGGATAACCCACGAGTTGAATGTGTGGTTAAAAGGCTGGTGCCGGCGCAAGAACTTTGGATTCTTTAACCAAGGGATGGTGTACTCTGCTCCTGGCATGAGTACTGCTAATGGGGCTCACCTGTCCTATAAAGGAAAGCGGATCCTCGCCCAGGAGATAGCAGGGCTCATCGATCGTGCTTTAAACTAGTTAGGAAGGGGGAAGGGGATATTAAGGCGGCTGCCAGGGTTAGGCTTTGGGAGACACAACGGGAGTTGACGGTGGGAAGAGGTAAATACCAACAGCACAGTCGTGGACTTGGGGACGTTTTTCCACGTGAGAGTAGGGAAAATTCTGTGGACTGCCCTGAGTACTCCTCCGTGGAGCCACTTTTGCCAGTCCCCTGTCAGAAATCTCGCTGTGGGCCGTTGAGGATACCTACATCTGCTTCACCACTGAACTGTCTTTACACAAATGCACGTAGCATGGGGAACAAACAAGAAGAACTAGAGATCTTTGTGCGGTCGCAGGGCCATGATCTCATCGCAATCACAGAGACGTGGTGGGACAACCTGGACGACTGGCACACTGTCATGGATGGCTATGTGCTTTTTAGGAAAGACAGGCTAGGGAAGCGAGGTGGAGGAGTTGCTCTTTATGTGAGAGAGCACCTAGAATGTGTTGAGCTCCACCTGGGGAAGGATGAACCTTCTGTCGAGTGCTTGTGGGTTAAAATCAAGGGGCAAACCGGTATGGGGGACATTGTTGTGGGAGTGTGCTATAGGCCCCCTGATCAAGAGGAGCAGGTAGATAACGCATTCCATAAACAGTTAGAAGTAGCCTCAAGTTCCCGGGCACTGATCCTTATGGGGGACTTCAACTACCCAGATATTTGCTGGGCAAGCAATACGGCCAGTCGTATGCAGTCCAGACAATTTCTGCAGTGTGTTGAAGACAATTTCCTGCTACAGATGGTGCAGGAGCCCACAAGGGGAGGGCGGCTGCTGGACCTTGTTTTCACTAACAAGGATGGACTTGTTAGGGAAGTGAAGGTCGGGGGCAGCTTAGGGCGAAGCGACCATGAAATGGTTCAGTTCATGATCCTGGGTGGAAGAAGCAAGCCAAAAAGTAGGATAGCTACCCTGAATTTTGGTAGAGCTAACTTTGATCTCCTCCGCCACTTAATGGGGGCTATCCCGTGGGCTACGCTGTTTGAAGGAATGGGAGCCTGCGAGAGCTGGCTAGCATTCAAACAGCACTTCTTCCAAGCACAGGAACGATGCATCCCTTTGAGGAGGAAATGGGGAAAGAGAGGCAGAAGACCTGCATGGATGAACAGGGAGCTATTGAGCAAACTCAAAGAGAAGCAGAAGATCTATGAATCGTGGAAAAAGGGTCTGAGCACCTGGGAAGAATACAGGAATGTGGTCAGGGCCTGTAGGGATGCAACCAGGAAGGCTAAAGCCCTCTTGGAAATTAAGCTGGCAAGGGACATAAAGGATAATAAAAAGGGGTTTTTTAGACACGTGAACAGTAAGAGGATGTCCAGGGATAATGTAGGTCCCTTGCTGAATAAGGAGGGTGTCCTGGTTACGGGGGATGCTGAGAAAGTGGAGATATTGAATGCCGCCTTTGCTTCGGTCTTCACTTCAAAGGCCCCCCGGGACCCACAGACACTGGATGAGAGTAGGACTGATTGGGAAATGAAGAATTTCCCTCTGGTTCAAGTAGGGGAGGTCCAGGAGCGGCTCAAAGGGATTAATGCACACAAATCCATGGGCCCAGATGGGTTACATCCACGTGTGCTGAGGGAGCTGGCGGAGGTGACTGCTGAGCCGCTCTCTATCATCTTCGACAGGTCTTGGAGGACAGGAGAAGTGCCTGAAGACTGGAGGATAGCCAATGTCACTCCAGTCTTTAAAAAGGGCAAGAAGGAGGAACCTAGTAACTATAGGCCAGTCAGCCTCACCTCTGCCCCTGGAAAGGTAATGGAACAGCTTGTTCTGGATGCCATCTCCAAGCAATTGGAAGAGAAGAAGGTCATGAGGAGTAGTCAGCATGGATTCACTAAGGGGAAATCGTGCTCGACCAACCTCATAGCCTTCTACGATCTCATGACAGGCTGGGTAGATGGAGGGAGAGCAGTGGATGTCATCTACCTTGACTTCAGCAAGGCCTTTGATACTGTCTCCCATGACATCCTGATAGCAAAGCTGAGAAAGCATGGGATAGATGAGTGGACAGTGAGGTGGGTTGAGAATTGGCTGTCGGACCGAACCCAGAGGGTTGTGATTCGTGGAGTAGAATCTGACTGGAGGCCTGTTACCAGCGGTGTTCCCCAGGACTCAGTGTTGGGTCCAGTCCTGTTTAATATCTTCATTGACGATCTTGATGAGGGAATAACATCCACCCTCAGCAAGTACGCCGATGATACAAAGCTGGGAGGAGTGGCTGACACGCAGGAGCACTGCGCTGCCATCCAGAGAGACCTGGACAGGCTGGAGAGCTGGGCAGTGAGAAACCAGATGAAGTTCAACAAAAGCAAGTGTAAAGTCTTGCACCTGGGAAGGAACAACTGTTTGTATCAGTACAGGCTGGGGGATGACCTGCTGGAGAAGAGCTCAGTGGAGAAGGACCTGGGGGTCCTGGTAGATGACAGGTTGGCCATGAGCCAGCAGTGTGCCTCGGTGGCCAAGAGAGCCAATGGGATCCTGGGATGCATCAGGAGGAGTGTAGCCAGCAGGTCAAAGGAGGTGATCCTCCCTCTCTACTCTGCCCTGGTCAGGCCCCACCTGGAGTATTGTGTCCAGTTCTGGGCTCCTTGGTATAAAAAGGACAGGGATCTCCTGGAAAGAGTCCAAAGAAGGGCTACGAAGATGATTAAGGGCCTAGAGCATCTCCCCTATGAGGAAAGGCTGAGTAAGCTGGGACTGTTCAGCCTTGAGAAGAGAAGACTAAGGGGGGACCTAATCAAAGTTTATAATTATCTGAAGCAGGGGATGCAGGGGGAATCAGCCAGCCCCTTTTCAGTGGTCTGTGGGGATAGGACAAGGGGCAATGGCTGCAAGTTGGAGCATAGGAAGTTCCGCACCAACATGCGGAAGAACTTTTTCACAGTGAGGGTGACTGAGCACTGGAATAGGCTGCCCAGGGAGGTGGTGGAGTCTCCTTCACTGGAGATATTCAAGACCCGCCTGGACGCCTATCTGAGCAATATGAGCTAGGGAGCCTGCTTTGGCAGGGGGGTTGGACCCGATGATCTCTCGAGGTCCCTTCCAACCCCTACAATTCTGTGATTCTGTGATTCTGTGAACTTCTCCGTTTTTCTTTTAATTCCCCCCTCTTTCTCTTCCCTGCCTCCCAGGTATCAGCATGCAACTGGGACACCACTTCTCAAGCTCTGCACTTCTGCAGAGGAGCAAATGGATCCGGGATGTTTATTAAGGCATCATTATATGTCTGTGTGGCATCATTTGTTTTCTGTGGAAGAGACCAGGTCAAGATCAACAGTTTAGGCAGCCAATTCATCAGGTGGGAGCAGGTGGCAGGGGCGGTATAAGAAATCGCTGGAAAAGGAGTACAAAACTGAAATGGATGGAAGTGTAAAAGTAATAAGAAAGTGATCAGTGAAACTACAAACAACAGCAGATAAATCACATGAAACAAGTGCAGAGCAGAGAGCAGTGCAAGAGGGTGTCCTCAAACGTGGACAGGGCTTTAACCTCCCTGACAAGAGCTGGATCCATGAGTGTTTTTCCTTGAAATTCTGCCAGGAATCGGGAGGGTGAACAGAGCAGGGTGGGTGTTACCATTGAGAAGGAATTGGTCAGAAGAACCAGCCAACTTCCTTACCATTGCTGTGGAAAAGGATGCAGAGCGCTCAGAAAATGAGGCATCCCAAGGGATTTTCCACATTACCTTCACATCCATGTCCAAACTGTGTTTATATTGTGAGAGTGTCTTATGGGATTGGCACCTCTGTATCGGTGAGGACCCCTGAAGCAATGGCTGGGGTCATACCGAGATACAGAGTGGTCAGGGCTCAGGGATAGGGAAAAGGAAGAAATGTTGAATATTGGAAGAGCTTTCCAATAACCTTTTATCAACCTGACTGCTTCCTGAACAGTAACTCATGGAACAATTTTATTGAGGATCAGGCTTCTGGCCAGTGAAATCTTTTTGCTATCAATAATCCAATTATTCATGACAAAAAAGATCTTGTGGACCTCATTAACAGAGGTTTTGGACGAGGTACTGATAATGTGAAGGTAAAACTTCCAGAAGGTTTTTTTTACATCAATGGGACTTGTACAAGCTTAGACCTGCCCAGCTCTTTGATAATACATGAGGATACACTGGCTGTGGACACAAAGTCCTGGTTGATTTGCTAAGCAGAGAAAGTCCTTTGAGATTTTATGGGTACAGTTGATTTGGAGCTATAAAATTGAAGCATTTATTGCAGACCAGAGGCCAACAACACTTCATTACAGACTGTCTAAACACTTTCAGTTTATCCACTAGGTTCAAATCCAAACAATACTTCCCTTTTAAAGCATTTCTGGCTGATCCTCTTCCTACCAGGAACAACACCTTAAAAAAATAATGAATTTTTAATGTGTTTATCAATCTATGTTAAAATTTAAATGAAGGCAAAGCACATCACAGATCTAGCTAGTACCTGCACAAGGTTTGCCTGAACCAATTTGCCTTTCCTACATGGGCTAATTACTGTACGTATCCACCAGTGCACAGCTGGAATTTGACTAGTCTGTATTGGAATTTTTCAGCATGCATCGTGCTGCCAGTTCACTGCTCCTCCTGTGCAGGCAGTTCTCTTGCACTGACTGGAAATCTGCTGCACAAAGTAAGAGAGAAAAATGTTTAAAATAAGAAGATTCGGAAAGACTGAATCTGCTTTTAACTTACTGTTCAAGAATTCACTGTATTTTAATACTCTACCTCACAAATGGGAGTCATGATACACTCACTGGGAGAAGAACCAGCAAAACTGGCTGTTGCTGGTGCTGCCTCAAAGAATGAAGCTTAAACAAGTGAGATTTCTTGGCAACTCACTCACTGCCTAAAGTCTGTGGTCCATAAACACAACCCAGTGGCAGCTCCCAGACAAGGTGGCAGAGCTCGACATCAACAGCCCTTCCCTGCAGCATCTGCCCAAGCAGAGAAGTTCTCCAAGGACCCGTTCAGGAGACCCCAGCTCACATGTGTCATGTGCTACTGGATGTGACCATGGCCACTGCCTAGCAGAGCTATGTGCCTGCAGGGACAGTAACCCTGTCAGATGCTGACAGACAAGTTCTCTAGGTGGTTACCTGCAGAGTCAGCTCATTTCAGCCAGCTCCTGGGGTCTGCCCCATCGCCTGCACCAGCGAGACAAGCGTGACTCTAACCTGTACCGGGTTTCATTTCTAATCATCTTTCAGATGTTGATGGCATATGGACTTTTCCATGTGCAATAGGCTACATTTCTTACTCATATAATTCCTTTGGAGCACATGGATTTAGGCAGAGGAAGAATTGGCTCAATGTTTTATTTTTCTTGGCACTCTGTACAGAACCTCTTGTTGCTAGTGTTGTTTCTTCTTGTCTGGTGAGTATGTGTATATATATATATATATATGTATATATATTCGTTTCTTGCTGCCAATACCAGTGGAAGTAGGAAGTGTCTACATCCTAAACTCTCTAACTATGTATCAAAAATAGCAGTAATTAAAAAGAAATCATGTACTTGTTAGTCAAAAGCCCTCATGCTCCTATCAAACAGCACACCTCACTCACTGGTGGCCTTCTGGATGACCCCAGCATTTCAGCAGCAGATCATCCTCCTTTTCTTTCACCCTGTAAAAACTTTGGGTACTAGTAGGGGTGCTGAGGCACAGTCCTGAGGCCGGCCAGCACTGTGGAAATGCAAGTGCGTTGCAGCAAGGATTTGTTTTTATTAATCCCATTTTATGGAAAGCAAAACAGTGCCCATTTCTGTGGAAATTAAACTATGTATTTCCACGTCACCTCCTCTGTTATCACCGATCTAAAGAGAAGGATGAGAAGATTCTGAGTATTTTTTCCCAATGATCATTCCCAAAAAGGATGAGATGATTTCCTGTCTTTTTTCCCAACTTGTTTGTCCTCACGTGATTGAGAGGCAACCTCTCCTATGAAACTCCTCTTCCTCCCATGTCTCTTCCCATCACAATTTAGTCACCCCAGTCAGCATAAAGCTGCAAAGTGGCTGCACCACTACCTGTTCTTGTCTCCTCTGTGAGCAGCCACATTTTTTTGTGTTTTCTCCTTGACACTGGTAGAAACGCTGGTGTTAGAGAAAGCAGACAATTAAAGGTCAAAAATTCAAGTGTTTTTCTGTTCCACCCTATTGCTGTCAGAGAGAAGCAATCATGCCTGCAAATGCACTTTACAGGGCTGAGAAGATCTGTTTCTCAACTTAAACTATGTAACATTTAAATATCAAAAACTTTGTTTTCTAATGAGGGAAGTATTGAGGGGGGAGAAATGAATTATATGCTTGATGTATATTGAAGGCTGGGAAAATTAAGGCCATTTCCCATGGTGAGAATGCAGTGATTTCAGTTTGTGAGAGTAAATTAAACCTTTGGGAGAATTTGTCTTCCATTAAATTGAACAGCTAAACAGGCACAGAAGATTTTAATGTCACCACCAGCAAACCCCAAAGGTTACAAAAAGAAAAAAGAAACACTGTTTTCTTGTTTGGAAGTTCTCTGTCTCTCTACCTAGGAAAAATGCAAACTGTAAATGTATGTTGAGACACAAAGACTCTTAAAGATCATAATTCCATTCCTATACCATATGCTATTAATGTCTGTCAACACTGTTTAGCCAGCAACTGCTGACAGAACCATATTTGCTATCTAAATACATCATAAATAAATCAGTAATGAACTGCTTTAGTAAACCTTCTGCACTGATTGGAAATACAGATCGAGTAAACAAACTCTGGGGATAGCATTTTGCAGCTAGAAGTATATACAACTGTTTAATGTCAGTGACAAAGTCACTCACACCTCTCTCTGGCAAGACACGAGGCGGATGAAAGAAAATCCTAAGGACGGCAAAAGTGTTTAATCAATTGTAGCAAATGTACCTGTCAGCATCCATCATATTACCACTCCTTTCCTTACCTTATGCAAATGGCAGAAAAGGGACTTTGAGAGGGGAGAGCTATAAAAAAGCTGGTAACAAAATCAAAGCCCTCAGCTCAAGTCAGGGTCTTGTGACTCAGGAGATGGTCTCAGAAACCTGGCTGAGAATCATAGAATCACAGAATCATAGAACCATAGACTGGTCTGGGTTGGAAGGGAACCCAAGGATCAGAGAGTTCCAACCCCCTGCCACAAGCAGGGCCACCAACCTCGAGGCCTGGATCTACACAAGGTTGCCCAGGGCCCCATCCAACCTGGCCTTGAGGTTCAGGAGCTTCCCAAGACTGCCAGGTAAGGAGCAAGCACAGCTCCGATGACTCCTGGGTTAACTAAAGAGCACACTCTGTCCTAGGGATGAGTCTTTCTGAGGTAATGGCACATGCTCAGGAGGAATAAACAGGGACTAGGACTGAGTTTCAAAGGGTACTCCTGACTGCTGCAGGTCAGCCAACAGTTTGCAGAGTTTCTGCATGTGCCTGAAGGTAAAAACGGATGGAGATTTGTGCCAGGATTTGGCTTTGAGCTGTGGAATACACTGACATCAAAAACTTCAAGTACTTCATGAATATCTGTAATAAAAAATGGTAGGAAACCTTCCCTTATTTGTTCAAACAAACCCACCAAATGTCTGGACAAAAGCAACCCTTTGGTGAGGAGGAGCCAGAGCTAGAATTTATCTCAGGAGGTGGGATGCTGAGAGAGGAATTCGTGGTACTGGTAACTGCTAGACTTAAAAAAAATCTACTAGCACCATAAATTTGTAATTGAATAAATATTTCTTGTCTTCCCAACTCTTTTTTGACACAGGTTTTTTGAAAGTTACTTTCTGACAGCTCTCTGGTAATTAGACACCATAGCTTTATATCAGAAGAACAGTCTTAATTAAGACTGCAGAGAGATGCTAAAATTATGATTTCCTCTATGCTATATTTTAGCAGCAGAAATTCTTGGAGATCCCTGTGGGATGAGACTTTAGTCCAGAATAAAACAAGTGCTAATTTATCATGATGCTTGCAATGGATGATATTTTAAAAAATAGATTTTATCTCCTAGATGGAGGATTAAAAGTTTCTCTTAATCCCATCAGACAATTAAAAATCTATTCCTTTGTTTTCCCCCCCACACCCAGTTACTGTCTGTTCCTGACCCGCACTGCCTGTAAGATGCAGAAAAGACCTGCTTACAAATTCCACTCTCTGCAGAGGCTCATGGAGCAGTGGCAGGTGTTAGTCTGTAGAGCAGGAATTAGCTCTGTACACAGAGGGTGAACACAGGGACCGGGAAGGCTGCGGCTTGTTGTGCCCCACCACGGGGCACTCGGTCTGCCCTGGGCACGGCAGAGCGGGATCCATCCTGCTATGCTCACGCATTCCCTGGCCCCATGCTCCAGAGTCAGGTGGGCAGATGCTGCATTCTGGAAAGGGAAAGGTGAAAAGGAGCCTGGGCCTGTAAGGGAAAAGGGTAGGATCTTACCTTCCAGTAAATCAAGATATAAATTTAAATTATGAGTACCTTAAGAAGACTGAGGTTCATGCAAAAGAATACAGCCTAAGACAAGGTTCCCTCTGGTGTCATTTGTTTTTGTGACAAGCTGCAGAGATTGCTGGAACAGAAGAAGTCCCAAGCTCCTAAATACCATCTCAAGTAGAGTTCATGTAAAAAAGAAGAGAAGCGGCACCGTCTGGATGATAAACATTCATATTTTACAACCTTTCAGTTTATTTACTGATATATCTTTTTCTACCTATATTTGTTGTTTGTATCAGCTTGCCTAGGCAAAACAGAGCCATACATAATTCAGGGATAAAATTGCCATCAAGTCACCGCAGAATCTAAACAAATAGACCCCAAACATATATTTTTCATTAATAACCCTCCATTACCGAGTTGTGACACTTTGAACCAAAAATAAATAAATAAAATAGCAAGATAAAAAAAAAAGAGGAAAAAAACCCAGGAAGACACCTCATTATTTAATGCCAGACACCCCAGCTTTGTGCTCAGAGCAGGCGGAGGCGACGGCACCAAAGTTAGTGCTTAATGTGGCCGGGGAGCATGGCCGAGGCTGGCAGGGGGGGACAGGGGGAAGCAATCAGCCACTCGGCCAAGGCTGTCACCACTCCTCAAGCCTGTGAGACAAGGCTAAGTGTGGAAGCTCCCATGCCACTTACGCATTTCATTTTTTGCTGTCTTCCTGTCCAAAAAAAGGAAGAAAGGGGGGAAAAAAAAAGAAAAAGAAAAAAAGGGAGGGGTGGAGTGGGGAAAAGAAGAGAGAAGAACTGCTAATTTACAAAGCTGAAAATAGCAGCTGCTAATGGGCTTTTGCACTCCTTCTTTAGTCCCTGCAAGGTCATGATCAGAAGTAGCCCATGATTGATTCTAAAGTGAAGCTCGGCTCTTCCCAGCTCTAAGGGACATTAAAAAATCTGAAAGGAGCTCAAAAGAGAAAACAAAGAAGTGACCTATTTTACGGAGCCCTGAAGTCCTCTGGGGTCTCAGAATGAACTTGGAGGGTGGAGCCATGCCCTGTTTTTTTAATTGTCCCTCATAATAACTATTGCATTACAAGGAACAATTAATTGTATAGATTTGTCTAACACCATCAATTTTGTGGCCATTTTATTGCTATTTCTTACAGTTTTGCAAAGAAGAGCCCTCCTCTTCCCTCCCTGTGCTTAAAGGGTTAAATGAGATGAGTGACAGCCTTTCTGCATGATTTACAACTTCGAGCCCTGTAGTGAAACCAGCGCTTGATGGATGATCCTGAAAGACGGAGACTAACCATAAATCATGTCTTTGAATCATTGACAAAGATAAAGGAGAGAAAGAAAAAGCACTGGCATTGACATTCATTCTCCCAATAATGTACATTGGCTAGTTACAATACAGAACCTTAATTAAAAAAGCGAACTCAGAGTAGTCACCTCGGCACAGGGAACATGCCGCGCTGGAAGGCTCCTGAAAATCACAAACAGAAGTTCAAGCCACAACCACGACAGGTCCCAGGGAAGAGCATCAGATGTGCACTTGCTGCAGCCCTGCCCTGGACAGTAAACACGATAAACACTGCTCCTAACTCCCCCCTCACCCTTTATGTAGCACCTAGCTTGCTTTATTTGTGCCTCTTCCTCATTCTATCTCCCTGTTGCTGAGCAGAATGCCCAGGCAGGGTGAGTGCCATGCCAGCCGAGGGGCTGGATGCATTATGCAGAGATGCCAATCTTCAGTGGCAAAGCAAGCGCTGTCATCCCTGCCTTACTGAGACCCTGGGCACCAGGACGTACAGCGACTTGTCCAGGGGCCACACGGAAATCTGGGCTTGATGAGGCGACAGAAGGGCCACGCGTTCGTATATCATGACATGCCTGTGACAGAGCAGTGCTAGAACCAACTGGGATGTCCGTCCATCTAATGTTTCCAAACCCTTGGTAGAGATGAAAGAAGAAAAGTCAAATCCCCCCGAGTCACAGGTCAGGAAGGAAATCACTGCTCGACCTCAGGTGCCACTCTTGCATGCTCAAACGAAGGCATCTGATACATTTAATAGCACACAAGAAATGGGAGGAACCCCTCAAATATCAGCTTCCAGGAGGCAGAATGAGGGGCCAGGTAAGGGACATGTTAAGATCTACTGGGGTCCTTAACAGTCCCACCCTTCTGCGCAGGGATGACCAGCGGACTGACAGAGATGGATGCAAAGCAGAGAGCACCCATTTCGTACACCCACCAAGGGAATACATGAGTTGGGGGACTGGCTGAGCCAACCCACGCAGGGCACATGCAGCCCTGAACGCCCACCTGGAAGTGTGCAGATGAGTGCAGTGCAGAACCACGGCCAGCCTAAGACAGGAGTGGCTTGGCCATTGAACCTAAACAAGAAAAAAAAAACCCAAAACCATGATAAACCCATGAGAACAGAAAAGAAGGGGTAAAGGGAAGAATATATGAATAGAAGCAGAGAGAGGAAGACCTAGATATGCCCATTAATGCTTCCCATTGTGCTTAATCCTGGAGAAAGAAAGCCACAGACTTGACAATTTCATGTGCTCACATGAGCTGAAAGCAGGGGTGAGTGAACTCCCCAACTTCTCCAAGTTTCGTGCCTTCCCTGAATCCTTCCAATTTGTCATAAATCTTTGAGCACCTCAAGCCTTTAATCCTCATGGTTTAAAGAAAATATTGGGATTTCACGCATGGAAAAACTCAATTATAAAAACAAAACAAAAGGGGACAAGCAACACTAAGCAGGGTTTTGTACGTAAAGGGAAACACCTTCTACCAGAGGGAACAACTCCACAGAACAGCTGAAGGCCCAACAGGGTGTATTTCAGATGGCACAACAATCCCAACGGACTCCATTTACTTGCAAGTGCCATTCCCATCCTTCCCTGATGTCTTTTCTGGGTCTCAGATACCCATAGCAATATGAGCTAGGGAGCCTGCTTTGGCAGGGGGGTTGGACCCGATGATCTCTCGAGGTCCCTTCCAACCCCTACAATTCTGTGATTCTGTGATTCTGTGATTTTCTCCTTTTCCACTTTCTTCAGCTGATCGGGAGCATTTTGATGTGCTCATGCAGTCTGATTTGTGTAGAAAATCCAAGAGCCTGACAAAGGAAAAGCTCTCCTGTGCAGGCATCAAGGCCAAAGCCGGGCACTGCAAAATTTATTTGATGATTCCCACCCCCCTCCCTGCCAATTAGAAGTTTCCTTCAGCACATTATTCACAAGTCAAAATGTCTCCTGCAAATTATTCTTAACCCATGGCTTTGTCCTCAGAGCTTCCACGCTGGCTCACTCAGAGCAGGGACACCAAAGTTTCTTTCCCTTTGGTTGCATGAATATCTATCTTGGGTTCAGACTTCTATAGTGAATGTGTTATCATGTTAGGTTGACTGGATTTGCCATTTATTTTCCATACGTATTTGCTGAAGTTTACTTTGCCAATAAACATTCCTATTATAAACAATTTCCAGCAACTAAAAGGGAGAAAACACAGTGACTTCTTCTAGGTTGTTTATAAATGCAAGAGGATATGAACTGACCTTCCGTTCCATCGCTGTCCCTCAATTTTGGGTATAAATTCTTCCTCTGTATTACAAAAAAATGCCAGTAACTCAGGAGAAATCTTGGTTAGTAGAAAATATTGCTGAACTGAAAAAAAGTGTTAAATTTATCCTTGGGAAAATCAGCCTTTTTCTCTTTTTAAGGGAGAGAAGTGGGCAGAGAAGCCCTGAAACTTAATTTTTTGTTTAGAAACAGATGAGTACCTGAAAACCAGCTGGGTTGGAGTTGATAGGAACCGGACTCAGTTACTCCCAGCTTCCATCTCTGCCACACAGGAACATCTCCTGCCACACAGCACAACCCCTGGCTGATTTCAGCACCCAAAGCACCTGTCCCGAGTCAAGGGGTCACACCCCAGCATAAATCCAAAGGATATGTTACCCACTCCAGGATTTGGTGCAGAGCAGAAAGCTGGGTGTCAGCTGTTTGCTCTGTCCCAGCAAGATGAACTGGCCTCATTTCATTGCAGCTGCCTGGGTTAAGGAGTACAACTGTACTAATGATATCATTTCACTAACTCTTGAGGTGATAAAGAAGACAGACATCCAGCTGTCATAGGAAATGACCCCAAAACAAAGTGAAATGTTCCACTAAGAAGCAGTTACACCTTTGTTAAGAAGTGCTGCAAGCACACAGCAGAAGACGCTGGACACGGCTGTTATTGGGGAGCGCATGTGTGTTGCACCCCTGGAGATGGTGGAAACAAAGCCCCTTGGAATGCATTTTCCAGAGGATTTGGGACATTGTGTAAATCAATCCCAAGTGGTGTGAATGCAGCCTGATGGGTGAAGTCAGAAAGAAAGAAGAAATAATCCACCTGATGTCACACTAAGGACAAAATGCTGTTTCAAATTAGCAAAGGCGCATAGGCGATGCCTCATGAGGACAACAGTTACTGCAGCCGATGTGCAGGTCCAAACGAGATCCCAGGGTGTGAGAAGCTCTGGGCAAGGTGGCAACCCTGTCCCCAGGCCAGGCAGCGGGTGTTTCGAGGGGGGCAGCTCGCTACGTGTGCCCTTGCTATCCAGGGTCCAGAGGCCAGGGCTGCCACGCACCCCCTGATGCCATCATCGGGTCCGCCGGGAGGAGAGGGAAGGGGGTGCTGTGATACCGTGGCCCCGTGCGCAGCAGGGGAGAGGATCCCTGGGCACCAGGAGGAATTTGGTAGATTTGGTGATACAGGAGGGTTGGGGAGAGGGAAGAGTTAATGCAATAGGTTTTGGCATTTGACAGAGAATACTTATGTTTAACCATTCATAACTAAATCACATCAATTTAAGTGGGTTCCATGTATTTCTGACTCTCACATTAATCTCTATGCAGAGAGAGTGTCTAAATATTTGTCTCTTTCAGTTCCGATATTGTAATTCTCTACCCAAACTGAGGGGAATCCCTTGGTTGGGGGCTTTTCCCCCTCCCTCCTCTCCTTTTTCCTACCTTCTTTTCTTTCTGTTCTAGTAGAAGAAAGCGGTGAAAGGCTTTGGATGATCATTTAAGGAAACAGGGATTTAATAAACCCAGTGTTTGGGTACATCACAGCTTTTATGTTGGCGCTGAACTCCACATACATTAAATCCACATCATCTATCAATCTTACAGTTGCGTGTCACTTATGAAAATCTACTGAGTATTGTTTTCATCTTGCCTTACAACAAGCAGCAAAGTCTCATGAATACTGAAGAGCATTGTAAATACTGCACATCTTTTATTTTTAAAGGTCTAGACAGTTTGGAATGGCAAGATTTCTTTGTTGAAAATTGCAGCTTAAAGCAATAATTCCCAGATTCCTCCTCCCCTATTTTTTCCATTCCATGTGCAAACAAGCAGAAGCATTGCTCTGTATCATTAGTAACACCTACAGTGGTGCCGCAGCCTCACCATACTAGTGCTCTGCCGGTGCTGGCCATTAATCCAGCCTGTTGGTTCAAGTGTGATATTATTATTCAAATTCCATCCCACTAGGAAGGAACCAGCTCTGAGATGTATCTATTCATTTCCACTGCTTTATTGAAATCTGACAACCTGCTTTTTCTACATTTTTGAATACTGCAACTTTATGACCACACACTGCCATCACCCCGCTCTTATTTGCCTCAATAGCCCTCAGTAGTGGATCTGCCATGGGCTGAATTTAATAGAATAATATTTTACTGTTAGACAGCACCTTTCATTTTGAAGAATAAAGCCTCATTGAAATTCAGTCATCTTTGGGGCCCAGAGAGGCGCAGTTTGGCAAACAGGGATGCTTTGGCCAGGGACACAACCAGGCTGTTTCTGGGAAGAGGGCACAGTGACCTCTAATTCGCACGCAGGCCCGGGAGGTGCGAGGTGTCATCCCAAACACCATGACCCTCTGTTGCTCATCTGCAGTCTGGGAGAGCAAATGGGTAACCGGGTCTCCCTAGATGCTGCTGTGCTGATAGATGGCAAGTGTGGCCTATTTGTGTCGAGCTGCAATGCACAAAGGTCCCTCACGAGGTGCGAGAGTCGGCTGAACCTTCCCAAAGAGCCGCAGAAGCCTGGGTTTGGCTTAAGTCCCCAGGCACCTGAGGGATGGGAGGTTCAGAGTGGTTCTTACTTTACAGAGACCCAGTACCCTGTGCACAGGCTTGACATCTCGCTGGTGTCTCTTCGACTTGCTTGCTATCCTTGTTATCTTGTCAGTCCTACAAACCACGTCTTTGTGCCATCAACTTTTTTGGCACAGCTTTTCACAAGCTCAGAGCTAACAGGATTCTCATGAAAAACAAGGAATTGGTGAACCTTAGTGTTGCTTACAGGACTAAGAAGCGCAGAATTGACTTCTAACCTTTCTGTTTCTATGAACATGCCAGAAAAGGTAACTTCCTTCCTCCTACAGACACAAAAACAGAGCTCCCTGCGTTCATGTTGTGAGCTGCACTGGAGCTGGAGCTATTTCGGGTGATGAGTAGCCTTTTGTGATTTCACTAAACGACCTGGTAGAATCAATCTGCTGCTACTTGTCTGGGCAATTCAACTTCACTATAGGATTAAGAGCTACCATTGCAATCTACTACAGGCAGGAGCAGTAAGTAGTCTGAACTCTCACTCGCAGATTATCGAGCTAAGGAAGGGTAGGTACCTGAGCCAACCCGTTAAAATACCTTGCTGCTGATTGAGGAGCGATGAAGAGGAGTGCTCCAAAGCTGCTCCAAAGCTGCTCTAACCACTCCGCTGGTACAAGCAGGCTGTGAATGAGCACGAAGTTGTTACGGCTGAGTTATCAAATCAGTGAGATATCATTTCAGGGTGTTTCTGATTCCTCTGGGCTGAACTCAGTATAAATTGAACTTGCCTGACTCAAAGGAATCAGGACATGAAACATTCACAGGTGTCAACTTAGTTTTGTGAACCCAAAATTCGATAGAGGAGGTTCTGCAAGGCCAAGACATCACACGTGTCTGTTAGTGGGAAAAGGACCACTGACCATTTCCAGACTCCTGGTGATTCAAACGAAGTGGCACCGGCATTCAAAGCAACGCCGTGTTTTGCCAAACAGATGTGATTTCATGAAAGCAATCCTAAAACCTTGAGAGATGCACGTGATGCAGCGGGGAGAAATGCAGAGTGTGTGCTGCCTCCCTCTCCCCCAATCCTGAGTCCCAGGCAGGGATGTGGTACCCATGGGGCTGGGGTGGGGCTGTTCCTGCATCTGAAAAGCAGACCTTTTATTTAGATCTGCAAAAAATTTGCAAGTTTCTTAGTTCATCAAAGCAATCTAATCCACCTATTGTCTTCTGATCTTTCTCATAAGATCCCTCCATATGAATGGAATTGCTTTTCAAGGCACCAGTCCCTCCCCACCCCACCCCCCAGCATTTCCTGTCCTCTCACCTTTAAAAACAACTCTGAGAACTTTTCGACCAAAGCAGCCATGTGGAGCCAGAATTGTTTCAGTTTTATACAGGACCTTTGCTCACATCCTGTCGGGTGTTAAAAATCCCTCAGCTGCTTTGCTGGGACCACCCGGCTAGTTCTGAACCACATCTGACAAAATGATACTGTTCACTTCCAGAACCCATCACACAGTTATTCTTGGATAAAAGGTAAAGCAAACAGCAGCCAACTGCTCACTGCTGCAGAAACAAAGACCATCTAGCCATTTATCAAAGCTTCAGACAACCAGCTTGCTTTAAGCTCAGCCACCTCTCCCATTACAGCTTTAAATGATAACACGCTATAATATCAGAAATGACAAATGGAACCGGGGCCCTAACCTATACACAATCAATACCTGCTCTGAAATAAGAACCATCTTTAAAGTATTGACAAAGGGAGCAGGAATACGTATAAAACTGCAATTTTTTCTTGAATTGTTTGGTATGGCCACTGTCAACATTCATTTGGCCATGACACGGTGGTTTTTTTTTTGTCAGGAGAGCAGCAAAACCCCAGGGTGTGCAACCACCGCCGAGCCATTTGAGTCACCCCATGTCTGCTGTTTATTGGAGGGTAAGAGGAAAGGGCCAATGGCGAGTGACTTCAGCAGAGCTTTCTGCTGCAGATTAGGACCCGCCGCCGTGTGCGACACAGCCCCGCTTGCTGCTTTAGCCTGAGACGCCCAAGAAAAATTGAAGATGTCATCAGCTTCATTCATTTTGATGGTGCTCCTCCAGCTTGGGTCAGAAGAGCTTTATTTAAAATATACTCATTAACCCTCTACAAGAGCGGAATAAAAATTCTGCGTTTAGGTCATAAAGGTAAGGACCTTCCTCTGAAGGATTGATGAAGGAAGCACCTGATGGGCCTGCTACTTCCTCCTCCTGAGTTTAATAACACTACTTTGTACTTTTATAGCATCTTAAAGTGTTCACCACATTTCAGATACTCTATGAAGAATTAATAACAATCCAAAGTGTTCTGCAAATGTTCATATCCCCCTACAGATGGGGAAACTGAGACAGAGCCAAGTTGAGTGGCTTGGTGAAGGTCACGCAGGGCATTGAAACAGCTGGCGACAGACACTTGGTCTCCTGAGCCACTTTTGGAAGCACAGATCACTCTTCCTCTGCCGCCGCATTGTTTGGCCAGAAAATAGCAAGGACTGATGAGGGGAAGGTGACTTGTGAAGGGACATAGTCACACGGGAAGGTACCTCCAGACTCAACCAAGAAAGTGTTAAAGAAGGCGCTGGTCATGGTACCAAGGAAGCACAGGAGACCTGATCACTCACGTCCTGCACAGCACTGGGAGGAGGACAATGACTCTTCAGCTTTTCTAGACATACAAGTAGCCATCCCTGTTCTTTCTTTATGGCCTCAGTGCAAGGAAAGCATGTAAGGAAACGTGTGAGAGAGAGGTTTTGCAGTTACTAATTGGCTTGAGACCACTGTAGGAACATAAGAGGTCGTGGCTGAAGGTCAGTATGTAAGCAAAGGTCTGTGTTATGTGGTATCACCCGATTTGGGGTGAGGGCAGCTTGAGTGGGCATGACCCTCTAGGTCTGGAACATGGCAAATACTGATTCCATGTGGATGGGGTGGGGAAACGGGACACTCTGTGGTCGCTGCAGCTGCCTCAAGGTTGCAGGAAGAGGGAACATGCTGTGCACTAAATGCAGGGCAAGGTTTTCTCTCAACCACGCTGCCAGCCTGCCCAATGGCCAGAGAACCCTGGGGCTGATGTGACCCATGGGGCTGGCTCTGGGATGCCACAGGGTGAGGTGTACAACGGCACAGCCCACGCAAGGCCCTTACCCAGGGGAAGCCCCACAGCAGAGGGAAAAGGTTTCAAAGCTTGGGATGCAGAGAAAGAGGTTACACACAATGAAATGGTAGGAACATCTTCTGTTGCACTGTGTAAACAGGCCTGTGGCATTTGCTTCAAAAAGAGCTTAAGGAATAGTCTCTTCCTTAGCAAATGATCATAAAGTGGGGAAAGGCAGAGAGAGAAAACTATTAAAAAGGGGAAACTCCATCACACTGGTCCCACCAGCCGATACGCAGCTTGCTGGGTCCTTGTGCGCCAAACTGACACCTCACAAAGGGGAAGATCTGGCAAAGCAGCTTTGTTCTGCTCATCGGTGCTTCAGGAATGACACATGAAAATGGCTCAGAGAAGGGAAAGTGAGAACAAAGCAAAAAAAGCAACTGAGTGGCTGGAGATCAGCCAAGTGTCCCTGCAGGTTACCCTACAAGGTGCCACGCATTGTATAGTGAGTGGGGACAGCTCTGGGAAAACTCCTTTTATAGTTGGAAGAGTGGAAGAGGAAGGGAGCACAGGAGCAAATCCACAGAACTGCTGTGGGGCTACTTGCTTCCCCTCCCTGCCGTCCTAAAAGTGGGAGTAAGGATTTAAATAGCTGGCCCGTTTTGGCTAAGCCTTTGAAGTTTTTGGGTGGGAAATGGTATTTACTATTGGTTGTCATTAGTGTGTAAATAAGTAAATACACCCACTTCTGTTTTGAAGGCAGCACAGAACAGGAGAGAACTTGCATGATTTCAGGGGGAAAAAACACTGCTGTCTCCAGTGCTCCAGTGTTTTTCCCTTGCATGTAGTGCTGGTGGCTGTTTTCTTTTGCAGGGATCATTTCCAAAAGTTTTCAGTCTGTGCTGGGATCAGGCTGCTCTCTGCTCCAATGAATGACTTGCCTTGGATGAAGGACGTGACGAGGGGGTAGGAGGCACAGGATGCTCTGCACATGGCCTGCCAGCTCCGGGTGTTTCCTTGTGGAAAGACACCGGATGCCAGTGCCAGATCCCAGGCGAGAGCTGCGCTACGAATGGGAGCACTTTCTGAGTGCTAGTGTGGTCTGAAGAACGTGCTCATGGCAGCAGGAGGGTACAGGGACAGGCCAAGTTTAATATTGATTTTAGCATTGCTGGGCAGATTAGGCCAAAACAGAATAATCCGTTAACCCCAAAACGTGGCAGAGTCAGCGAATTTGCCGGCGCTCTCTACTCAGGACACTGAACTCCTTAGGGCCTAATCCAGACTTATCTGTGAGGGGGATGCTGCATGTCAGCCCATCAGGCCCTGCACAGGGGCACTGCTGGAGCTGGTGCCTCTCCCTGCAGCTCTGTCCATGGCAAGGGGATAGATGGGCAGCTGAGCGCTGGGACATGCCGAGGGCAGCACGGGCTGGACAGGAGGTTGTCCCCAGGAGGAGAGGGTCACTCTCCAGAGAGGGGCTGAAAAATGGTTTGGAAGCTCCAGGTCTGTGAGCCTCATGCTAAAAAGCTGCATAAAAGAATTCCTGTCATCGTTACGGCACTATCGCGATATGCATGCTGCAATAAACCTGTTGTCCAGTACCCGGGTTATAACAGCGTCTCTGGTTTGTGCTGCAAAGACCGTGCGAGCTAAATTAGATTAGTATAGAGCAGTAATGCAATGAATGAAAGGTTAAAAGGGATGAAAATAATGCAAGTCACATTATTAAGAGCAAAGCGAGAGTGGAGATGGACATCTCAGGGTTTTGGGAAAAGGGGAGGAAACAGAGTTGAGAAAAGGAAGATAAAGGTAGTTGCGGGGGATGTAGATACAAAAATGGCTGAATTTTCAAAGGCATTTGGGGTGGTTGAGGTGCAGGTCGAGGTTTAAGAACATTTTTACAAGTGTTTAAGCAGGTTAAAAAGGAATCAAGGCTTTACTCTGCTGAGGCCTCTTTGGAAATCCTGCTGGGATTTCATCTCAAGATGTGTAAATATCCTAAAAAATCTGGCCCTGATCATTGAAGGAAATTGAATTATTTTCTAGAATAAGTTTCCTTGCCATCAGCCTGAAGTCTCTATGCAGTTATCAAATTAAAATAAAACGAGCAAGGAAAGCAAATAGAGTATTTGAGGAAGCAGCACTCATAAACAGCCTGTAACAAAAACCCAAAGGCAGCCTCAGGGGTGACACAGCTTGCTGAGTGGTGGGGGTCAGCCTGGACAGCAGCACGCTTAGGTCAGGATCTTCAGAGGAAGAAAAGGCAAGGAAGGAAAGAGCAGGAGTGGGATCTCCTTTACCCCGGCTTTCCAGCACATGCTGCTGATCAGAGCAGAAGCTGATTAAGTACAAACCTCAGAAACAGAGTAGAGGGCAGAAGCAGCAAACTCCTGTACTCAGGCTTTACACGCAGCATGTATCTACATCCCACCATCCCAGGGTTCCTGTTTTTGCTTAAGGGTTTTCTCCCGAGGAAGATGGAATCTCAAGGGAGGGGTGGGTTGACTACTGGGGCAATGATCCTCCATGTGAATAAAATGGGCCAGCACCCATGCTGCAGCACAGAACTAAGCTCTGCTCCCATCCAAAATTGCACAGCCACATCCTGGTCACCTCCTGGCTCGCACTGCTCCCCATCTCTCCCTTGGCATTGTCCTCTACCAGTTCCCCCAGTGCCACGGGGACATGGGTGCATCTCTCTGCTCGCTGCTTAGCTCTGAAACCAGACTCAGCACACAGTAATGTGCAGAGTGTCCCACACTCACTGGGTGAAGCAGCTGTGCCCATGAAATGGCTCGGCAAGCTGCTCACAGAAGATGCTCGATAGCGAAGGAAGACAGCCCGTGATGAGGCAGTTGCTAAGGTAACTACTTTTTTCCTTTTAGAGAAAAGCCAAGTAAACAAGCATGTAAATAGACTTAAGAGCCACGTAAATTGTTGGTGAACCTACTCTGGTTACCTTGACGATAAAGTATCACTCTTCCAGGATTTAAACTTTCTTTGGCATGTAAAGAATATAATATGCTGTGATCTCAGGCAGCTACAATTGGATTGTCTAAGTTTTAGGTCTATCGTCTCTCTTTTTACATTACTCTTCCTTGTAGGGTGGGAAGGCATCCCATGTAGGTAAGGCACATCGAGTACCAAGTTCAACATCACTCTTCCCAGGCAGCGGCTCAGGGAGGCAGCAACTTGTGCATGTATGCGTCAAAAGAAGAGAGGATGGAGCAGCTCCCCCTCACTGAGCTTTGAGGATATCTGTATTAATTAGAATGATGCTAGTTAAGTTGCAATCATTAATGTGAACCAAATTTTGAAAGCATTGCTTCCTTCCATCTAAAGAAACCGATATGGGTAGAATACCAATTTGGTGTTTAAAAGGACAGTGTGCTCTCCTAGTCCCTTAACCTTGGCTTTGATCACAGAATCATGGAAATCAGGTCTGTACAGGATTAGCTAAAAGTATTTCAACTGACATCAGAATGACGGCTCGAGCCCACTCCAGTCACCCCAGCAAAGCAATTTGCTGCAAACTGGGCAGGCTGGAGGTTTGTTTCTGTTCCCACCCATATGTGGGGAAGACAAGACTTGCGAAGACAAGACTCAGGAAGATAAGACTTGCTCCTTTTCCCTGTCGAGCACAGCAGAGGAGTTCCCAAAACAAGCCAGTCACTGCAAACCCCACCTGAGGGTGATGCTGTAGGAGTGTGGGGGGAGCACTGCCTCCCTGTCCCACACAGGCACTGACCTGTTGCCCAGATAAGGCCAGTGGTGTGACGCCACCTCAACCTCCCCGATGCGCTGAGGTTTTCTCTCTTCTTTCCAGCTGCTCCCAGAACACAGCACAAATGCCTCAAACCTTCCTGATAGAAGGCTGTGTCCACCCACCCACAGACGTGCAGCTCGCACAGAGAGAGTGCAATGTAGCTTCTTACCCCCAGCTTCTTGGGTTTGCCCCATCTCAGGGCCGCGGCTGCAGGAGCAGAGCCCCGGTGCCGAGGCAGGAGTGGGATCTGTCGCTGCCACAAATGACATCAGGCAGCATAACTATTTCAGCCCTGCCAGTCCTCAGCAGGGGTCACGGCTGACAGCAGGCTTAATAAAATTGGCTGGGGTTGGGTGACTAAAATGAAACATCTCAGCTGAAAAAAAAGGCAAGATTGAGGCTCATTCAGGAGCTTTCTCCTCACATAGTTAAGGGAGAGCTTCACTACAATTGACAGCTAATTCAGTACACATCTCATAATATATTATCTCCCCAGCTATATGACAAGTCTAGTGAGCAAGATGCAAATGAACACTTAGGCAGGTAAGTTCTTAATGTCACTTTAAGACTCAGCGCAGCATCACTGTCTTCTCCATCCACCGGATGAGTTACGTAGTGATGGAGCAGTTGTGGGAAGGTAACAGTGGGATGGCAGAGGAAATAGAAGGTAAAAGAGGTTAATTTATGGAAATTATCTAGGTCACCCAGTAAGTAGGACATGTCATGCACGGCTTTAAAAGTACAATAGTAATTTATTTAGAATCTGGTTTTTTCAATAGATAGTCAATGAGGGTTATCAAGAGTCATGTAATTGTTTTGATCTCCTCATCACAAAATGAACTGCAGCATCCCATACTGACGGAGCAACTTCCAGAGCTGCAACGAGCCCCCCCTTGCCCCAGGGGAAAGATGTGGCTGAAGTGGGGACTGACGCCTGGGAGTGATGTGGGATGAACGTGTGGGTTCCCATGGCATTTCACCTTTGTACTGGGAGGGCAGGCTCTCTGAGGCCTTCCAATGAAATGGAAAAAATCAGAGGACTTTATCACTTCAGAACTACTGGGGGGTAAAATGGGAAAAAATAAATTGTGCACCAAGAGGCTAATTCACCCAAACCAGACTTAGACTGCTCTACTAGTTATGAACTAATTAATCTTTCCTTTCTCATTAACAGTACAAATGAAACAGCAGTCTACTAGGTTTTTTGGCTACAAAGCCTTGCTCTTTTCTTCCCCTTTTTTCCCCATTTTGCTACTGCACCTGAGAACCCAAAGCCTGGATTGCAGAGATCCATCCCTCTTGCTCCAGCCTCTTCCCCTGGAAGGAGCAGCAAGGGCATAGCCGGCAGGCAAGGAAGTGCCACGGGGATGCACTGGGCATGGCTGGAGTGCCAGATTGGGATGCAGTTTAGCTTAACTTGACTTTTTTTTGTAATTTTAATGCTTAACCCCTCCCACCCCTCAAAGAGTGTCCATGCAGCTACAGATGGTAGCAGTAGTTTGAAATACAAATCCTCCAGCTGTATCCTTCAGCTTCATCCCACTCTGTAGAGAAGCTGCGGGTCTATGAGAACATCGTCATCCCCAATTTTCCTGCCTTCAGTGGTTTGTTTCCTGATGGTCTCTGAGAAAATAAATCACAGTTTCTTTTTTTGTTTTTTTTTTTAAATGAACTGACCGCCAATTTGTAATGAGAATATCTTTTGTAAAGGTAATAGGATGGAGCAGGGTATCTTTAATTGTTTTTTAATTATGAAACCTGGTACCCGAGTTCACGCCTGCTCAGAAAGATTCCTGCCCTGCCCTCGGGTGCTGATGTGAGCAAAGCCAGATGGCGTGGGGAGGATTTCAAGGAGACCTCTTATTCCAAATACTGGAATAAAACAAACTCCTCACAAACAGCAGCAGAAGCCAGCCCATGATACTGGTGGTTCTGGGGTTCTGGACAGGCTTCCACATGTGGTCTGTGAGCTCAGTGGCACAGCATCGCTGGCTGCTCACCACTCCAGAGGTATTTGGTAGTTTTTCATCAGTTCTTGGCTGTAGGACCATGAGATGCGATACAGATCTCAGCTCTCATCTCTAATAGATATTTTTCTGCCCATCACAATTGCAGGTTAATATTAAAAAAGTAGAAGGCAATATAAAAAACTTACTTTTTTTAAAAAAAATGGCATCTTTTTAGTTTTATCATCTCTAAGAAACCAGACCCTGGGCTCTGCCTGCTGCTCCTAACAAGCTCCTTCCCTCTGCCTGTTACACTTGTTACCAGACCTGGCATTAGAATTCAGCCTGCTCATGCTGCTGAGGGCACCCAACCTCTCAAGCTGGTGCTCCTAAGCCAGTCACCAATAAGAAAATCAGCAGAGACACTGGGAATCAGCCCCCAGTAAACCCTCCTCCCCAGCACAGCGTGTGAGAGTGTCTGCAGAGACAGCAGGTATTTCCGATCACCTTTTTGGGTCTCACAATCATGTCACTTCAGAATATCAAAATCAGCTCTATTCCGGCTTGCATGACACCTATAGATTGTGCATAGAGCTTGGAAACAATTAATTTAAAGTAATAATTTGTATAAACATCCTAACAAAATTTTAAAGGGTATTAAACACCCTGTTTTATAAACATAACACTTAATTTGAAAAAAAAAACATTTAGAAGGTAACGCATTTAGGATAAGTGCACAACACATGAAAATAATAAATGAAATTTTCCCAGTTTAGAAAATGAATGTAATTAATTAACATTTAAATTACATTTTTAATTGCAATCATGCCCTCCCAGGGGACTCATAAGGGACCATAATTGCAATTAAAAGCATGTGGATTAGATAATAAAACAATGCACACTGTCTGAAATGTGCGATTTAAAATGGAAAGCAGACATTGTTATCGGCACATCTAACTTAATTGTAGCCATAAAGCAAATGTGCTGTACAAAATAAAATTCACATACGGGAACATTTAATTCTTGAATCTCTTAAAGGGGACACGCTTGAGAGCACATTTTATGACAGGTTCTGTTTGAAACGGCCCTTTAAGGCTTTAGTATTCAGGGATAGTGCTTTAATGTTTTTGCATTAATAAAAGCATAGCTGAATGTTCCTATTAAAATACACAGATACATTTAAGTAAGAGATGAAACTGAGTGTCTAAAATTTAAGTTGCAGAAGGCATAATTATATCAGGAACACATTTTTCTTTGTTCTGCATTGTTTTAAAATTGCCTTTGCCAGAGAGAGTTGGAGAGGGATGACATTCCCCGTGTAGGGAATGAAGAGAAAGGGCACCCGGTAAGTAGGTGCTCACTGGACAGAAACTACTCTGCCCTTCCTGAAGTGTGGTCACCTCTCGGGCCAGTAGACCCCGAACAGAATATCAACATTTGGGTTTTCCTTGGTGCTGCCCTGCTGCTTTTTGGTAAGTACACAAGATTTTAGCCTTTAGTGCCACTGTTTCTTCATTTTCCACAAACTTCTACTTTATCTCAGCACAAGGAGAATAAAAAAAGAGGCTCCCAAGCCCAGGAAAGGTTTCCTCCTCCTGGGGAAATCGGCCAGGAGTTTCAACCATGCTCTCACCACATGATGAGTTAAGACATGGTGTTTTCCAAGGGTTGTGTTCACCCAGGGACCTTGCAGTGTTCGTTACTACGAGGAGGGCAGCTCCTTAGTGAGTGTAAGTCACCACCACGTACATCACACAAAGCTCTTCCACACAGTTGTGTGTCAGGAGCCTAGGTGAAGAATGAAGGCATCTCAGAACTCACTGCTCATCACTCTCATTGCCAAGTTAATTACTTGCAGGTGCCCAGGTAAGAATTGTGACCAGTGTGTGATAAAGTATGTGATAAAGTGTGTGATAAAGCACACAGACCAAGAACAGGGAAAAGTTTCAGAGCCGATGGAGGAAGGGTTCCTGGATGTGACAGACATTTTCTGCATGGGTGCTTCTTTTTCCCATTTGCTTTCAATCTTAAAGGGTAATCTCTTCTTTCCCCTAACCCAGGTACAAATACAGCTCCATATGTAAGCTCTTACAGCAAATTTTCATAAATCTAATGCTTGGGTAGATGAGGTCTAGATGTAACTCTGATGGGGAAGAACATGTGGCTTACACGGAACCAGCCGAAAAGAAGTTCTGAATCTTCTGGTTCATTAAGCGGTGCTGTTCTCATGCCAGTTTGACAAAACATGTGCTGGGAAAAGAATAATTGTTGATAACATTCACTGTGAGATACACCAGGTTATACACTCTATGGTCACCCTGTTTAAGACCTCGACCTGAGAAGGAACAGAGTTTAACTCGTAACAGGTAACTCCTGCTGCCCGGGGGGAAGGATCACCCAGGAAGGAAGTCAGTTAGCTGGTGTTTGGTACTCCTGCTACTGATTAAACCACAGTGACAGCCGGAAGAAAATCCATGTGCAGGGTCCCTAAGTTACCCAGGTATTTTTCCTTTAAATATTATTTGGAAACCTTGAGGTTCTTCTAGGTAATCTCACTCACTAGCTGACCTGCAGTGCTTGGACAGTGCTGTGCGTGCGGGATCAAAACCTGTGGTGGGTTTTGAAGGCAGCGCTGGTACAGTATTTCCTACAGGTGTTACTGGAGTTACCCTGGGTGCCAAATAATGCTGCGAGCCGCCTATCATGCTGGGGCAGCTTTGGAACCTGAAGGGAATGTTTTGACCTGCAATTGCTCCAAGAAATGGATAGGATTTGTTTTGTAACACGTGACGCCCCCTCCCCACAGGAGGGCGGGTACGGAGCGCTCATGGGATGCTGCGTGCTGGGTAATATGGGTTCAGCCAAGACTTTAACTATTGTCTAAGAATGGAGTATGGTGGGCTGGCACAAGGCAACCGTCTGGAACTGCATGATGTACAGAAGGCAAATGCTGGTTCTCCCCGAGCCTCAGTGCTTCCCTGGCCCCACACGCTGGTTGCCCTCAACAATTTAAGGTTTCTTTCCCTTGCAGTGGTCTTGGCCACACGAAGTTTACCTGTACACAGCACAGGTAATGACGTACTATGGCATTTGTGACAAGGCAGCACATGATAAGCCACCTACACGATCTGTATGCATATCTCCTGAGCTTAATGTCAGCATAACAAAGCCTCATGTTCCCCAGCTGCAAGGCTAGAGCCTTCCTCAGGCCAGCGGATGGGCTTCCCAAGCTGATCCCCTCTTAGCCAGGGAGCTTTACACTTTGCTGAGCTCATCAGTTGTCCAGTTGGACAAAGCGCAGCCTTAACTGCCTGAGGCAAACGGTTAATCACATTAGCAGACCACTAACGTTAACGCTGGGAAGTGACAAAAAGTAAAGGCAACGTTGAGATTTGCTGTGTGGAAGCGCATTCAGATTGCATTTAATTTGGATAGTCAGAAAATAGGGGCACCTGTCAGTTCCTAGGTAACACAGGGATTTTTTTCTAGCATCACTTACTACCTTGGGGAAAAAAGCTCCTTTCTGAAGCCAAAAAACCTGACAAGGTGTAACTCATACAATGCATTGTGCTGCATTACGATGGCTTACATTGGTTCATGTCTTGTCATATGACAATATAACATGACACAAAACTGCATGTACATTGCATTGGAGATTTATAAAACAAAGCTTCCCTTGCTCTGAAGTAGAAGGGCTGCATTGCGAACCGCCTGCCGAGGAGGAGCAGCCGTTTCCGAGCCTGCACACGCTCTATAAAATATGCACATCCAGCCCTCAACACGAGCGCAAACTAATAGGATCGGAGAAGCAGAACTTTTCATTCCAGCAGGATTTCAGAACTGGAACTTTGTAACCCTGTGCTTTGATTTTGTTTTTTAATTAATTGCAGGAACATGGAAAATGCAAAACAGAAACACAGGGTAGAAAAGTGGAGGGGGAAAAAAAGAGGTAAAGATAAAAGACAGAAGAAAATTAATTGTTAATTATTTATTAGACGGTTCATTTGCTCACACCTACATTACTGTGGTGGTGTTTTAACCCACTGTGCTCGTTCTTCAAGCTTGACCTCAGCCACATCGTTAGTTCATTTCCTTTTCTTTTGTCACTTCTCATTAATTTAATCAGCTTTTTTAAAAAAAGATGTAAGATAGGAACTACATGCAGCATTGCGAATCACTCTTAAGGGATGCTCCTTTCCCTGTTCTAAGTCATGCTAAATAAACCCATCGACTCAGCAGCTGTCACCTCAGCTCATGTGTGAAAGGGGACACTGCGCATTTTGGGGCCCTGCCCTCCGAGGTGCCCTTCCCAAAGGCTTTACAGGGCGCCCAGGAACACCACAGCCACATTCCTCCACCATCAAACACACTCGCTCCTCTAATAACAATTCTTCCTGTGAAATTCTTCTGTTGCTGGTGAGACCTGACCCCCATACCTACTCAGAGGCTAAGTCTCTAAGCGTAACACATGCACGCAGAGGAAGAAGACACTAGCATTTATTTAATATATGATAACTGTAGCATTAAAGACAACCATAGTATATCATGACACCTCCTAAAGCATGGCTCGAAAAATATAATCACTGCAGCCTATATAACTTCAGGATTTGTCTCTGTAAGTGTTTCAATAACTGGCTATTTCACTTCAAATTTGTTTTTTCTTGGCATGGTGCTTAAAGAAAATGGGAGGACAACGTGAAAGGGAATTTTCCTGGTTCCTCTACTTTGGGAATTAATTTCCTTACTTTTCTCTAGCTTTCTAAGAGACAAAAATATTTTTGTCTCTTTTCAGCTTAAAGCTTCCTTCGGTTTTACTATGACATATTTAACATGTGGTAAGTTGTCCACCATGAGACCCCTGGCTCCCAAGCCAGCATTTATTTTAGCTGCAAGAAGGTGCACAGAGCTAGGATTTATCTAAATGTAAAATAATTCCAGCAGTCTGACACAGGGAAGGTAGGTCAGATCATGCTTAGTACTTAGGTAATTTTTTAACTACTGAAATGTAATCATACTGGGGAGTGGGTGATCTCATCTAGGATCAGGGAAGCTGTAGCCCAGTTATATTAACTATAAAGAGCAAGAAAACCTATTCCGTTTCTGCACATAGAGAAGAAAAATAACCAAAAGCTTTTCTTTGATCTCTTTGGCAAATAAAGTACTATTCTAGCGTTTGACATATGACTGCAGTGACCCTGAGATATGCCTCCTGCACATTACCTTTACTTTGTTTCAGCAAAGCCAAAACTGGTAACAGAACTCCATCATTTACACTTAGCTTCTTTTAAACCATTTTTCATATTTAGTCCCTGATAGAAAAGGAACGTGTCTGTTTCCTACAGGTGATTTATTACATAGTTTCTAGGCAAAACACTTTTATCTGAAAGTATAGGTCAGACAAAGGAATAATGCAATCCACGAGACACTTGCAGAAATATTATAAATACGGTTCCGTGCAGCGCAGAAGCCCTGCACTGTCAGGAATGACTGCCTGCTCCCGAGCTCCAGGTTCATTGTCTGGTGGTGGAGCAAACATTGCGGTTAAACTACAAGAGGAATACCACTCAGGGCTGGGGCGGGGTGTTTCTGAGTCCTTAGAGGCTGTGTTAGAGATGTTTCCATTGCCTTGCTCTAAGAACTGTGTTTTGTTCTGCTGAGTGATCGCATTTGGATGGGCAGAACACATCCACTGCTCCTCTGTCACTGCCACTGTCCTACCAGTGGCAATGGATTTCTCCTGGGCATCTGCGGAAGTCCCATTATCCCTGTTTCACAGAAAGGAAGACACAGGGAAGGCTCTGTGTGTGTCCCTGCGCATGCCAGGGGTTTGGAACTAGATGATCTTTGAGGTCCCTTCTGACCCAAACCATTCAAAGAGTGAGTGACATGTCCCCTGACCCGCAGGAAGCTGACAGTGCACTGCACACACCCAACATTCTTAAGTGTGGAGCTCCTCAAGAAACAGTGCAGAGAAACCTGAACACGGACCCCTACCAGAGCATGGCAAATGTGGAAGAGCCTTCTCTGGGAATTCGTTGAGTTTTCATTTGGGGTTTTTTTCTAACTTCATTAAGAGTAAATGTATATAAATGTACACACAGGTGTATGTCTGTGCAAAAGGAAGAGACAGAAAATGGTTTGTGTGTATGCAAAGGAAGGCAGTTCATCTCAGTTTGGCTGTCCACAGAGAAAAGCAGACCTGCCGAGTTGATTTCCCTGGTATACTGATACCTATTCTATTCTATTTTAACCATAGAAGAGCATCAGGCTGCCTCCCTGCACCCCACTCTGACTGAGCATCGAAGGCAGGATGGAGGGAAAGCTCAGGGGAGATGGGGCCAGTGGGGAGGAGGATGGCTGAGCTCTCCCAGGACACAAGAGGAGGAGTGGAGGGAGGGTGAGGGAACCAGAGTGAAAACTGCTTGGGTGAGTTTGGAGCAGCCTCCAGAGTTCAGAGCATCTCCAAGTTAAATGGGATTGACAGTCATCTGCTTTTCATCAAAATATCTTGATGTTATTATTGCTTTTGGTTGTAAATCAATAAAACAGAGCATGATGACAGTTGAACAATTTTTCTCCTGGCAAAACGACCAACTCTGATCTACATACCTTGAGAGAGCAGTTTCAAATGGGGAGGAACAGGAACTTCCTATTTTACAGAGAAGCATAAGCATAGGCTTTCATCTCATGTGTGGTGTTGAGGTACTGTGGTGACAGGTGCCAGTGAGCTGATGGATAAAATTTCTACGACAAGACCTTGCTTCTCTTCCCAGGCAGGATGGTGAGCAGATGCTGAGCAGAACAATGGAAAATAAGCCCTAGACAATCGTCTGGACAGAAGGGGGCGAGGGTTATCCTTGCAACTGCTGACTGGAAAGGGAATCAGGAAGATGCTGAATGTTTCAATGCTTCAGCAAAGACATAAACCAAAACTGTCTGAAATTCAGAAGCGCTAAAGAAATGGCAAGGCAATGTTCAATACATTATGACCTTTCCTGCTATTTTCAAAATTGCAATCTTAGGGGGAAAAAAAAGAAAGGAAGGAAGCCCACCCTCCCCACATGGCTGAAAATGTTATTAAAAGCAATGAATTCTTTTTTATTGTTATGTTTAATTTTTTTAGGTACCATTTGGAGCAGAGACAGCACAGAGGATGCCTCCCTTAAACTGAAGATAAGTTAGATATTTGAAAAGAACCAATTTATCTCATTCAGTCTTTTACGCGCTCGCTTATATTTATTTATATGCACACTTCTTTGAATTGCATTTTTAGTTTTTACCGTGTGCAGTAGCTGTTAATGATCATACACAGTCACGAGAATTAAAATAGAATCCTGCATTTCAGTTGAACACCGAGCAGCACGCACAGGATGCAGTATATATAAATAACAAAGACCTTGCATAATCATACTCTATATCCTCTCTTACTGGAATATAAAAGCAAGCCCTAACCTATGACAAAACTTAATACAAATAAGATATGAAATAAATAAAATGCATAATGCTGGAGCTCAATTTGAACTGTTCAGACTTCATCAAAACATATTGGAAAATGTGTGATAGGACAGGGAAAATCTTTGCATATAAATTATCGCTATGAAAGGATTTGCTGCTGCAAACAAGTGTAAAGATGAAACTTCCCAAAAACTTATATCAAGCATAAGATATTGTAAATAATAATTTACATTTAAATAGCACCTTCAATTCTGGAGGATCTCGGAGCATTTTGCTAACCACGAGTGAAATGCTGTGATGGGTAGATGATGCAAACAATGTCTGCAGCACTATTTTGCTTATATACCGCAGAAGAAGTAAAGTAGCTGTGTGGGGAAAGAAGCTTCTGACCTCTACGTGCACTACATTTCTATTAGCCAGCATGGGTACAAGAGTTGAGGCTAAGAGAGGATAGAAATGGATAAAAAGTACCCGGAACATATGAATAAATTATGTGTAAAGCAACAGCCAATACCCACTTAAGCCCAGGGCCCCAAATTCGGGGTGCTTATGTGTATTTGCATATGTGTGTATCATCCACACACAGTCGCTTAAAGAGATCCCAATTATTTGGACTTTGGTGATAATTTATTATAGATCAGAAAGATGGATTCATCCTTACTTAAACAAAAGCCCACTAAGCCCCAAACCATTCTTTTTCTCTTCCACTGTGGGTTAACACCAAGACTCGTGCTGTGGAGCAGTAAGAGAGCAATTTTGGCTGAGGACACCAGTAGCAAGCCCTGCTTTCCTCACTGGCGTGTGGGAAGGTGTATGCTTGCCTATCTGCAGGAAAGAAAAGGGAAAATCAAAGAACTGTTGGCCTCAGACCTGAAAAAGCATCGGAAAACTGCGCAAAATGAAATTGTAAGTGATATTACACCCACAAATGACCCTTCACTTGGAAGCCTAGCCCTCCGTCCCATTGCTGTTCTCACCACAGAGGAATGTCTCAGCAGGAGGAGCTGGCCACAAGTGATGCCCGTTTGCTGAATTAGGAGCAGAAGCCTCCACAGAGCTCCAGACACAGCCAGTAGCATCTCCATGGGTTCCCCCACCAGAGTCCCCGTTTGCTCCCAGTCCTGACCAGCACAGATAGCATTGCACTGGTGGAACGGTCACCAGGCAGCGGGGCAGCAGCAGCCCCGGAGCTGATCCATCTCAGTGTGGTGACTCGGATCAAAGCAGGCTGCTCAAGGAAAACAGCAAAGGCCTTTACAGAGTGAGACACAGGTTTGTCAGTCCGATAACACCATTGAGAAGCTCCAGGGCACAGGATGGGTTGGATGAGGCTGATCTCCAGGTCTGGTCTGAACCTCAGTGCCAAGGTGCTGAGGCTCCACGTGGCACATTTATGTGAGGGGCTTGTGTGCAGCGGGGTGTCAGCTTTATAAACTCTACTCCAACCTCACTGATACCTTCCAAAGCTTCATGCAGCTGCTGGAAGGAGCCCAAATTTGACACTAAGTAAATTATAAAGCCTGGTCAATAAAGGAGGATGTTAATATATTTTCCAAGCATCAACATGATTCATTTAAGTATATTTTGCAATGTATAAAGATGAAGAATAAAGAAATACAGTGCTGCAACAGAATAGAAGAGCAGCACCAATGCTGTTCTCCTAAGTTTGACACTGTGATTTGTCTTCTGCCAAACCAGTGCCCCGTTCTGTGCTGTGTGTCTTGAAGCACAGAGGTGCTCCTGGATGCAGCTAGTTTACTTTGACAACCTCAACGTGTTATGAACAACCTAGAAATAACTCTGCTACGCTTAAAGAGTAAGAGAAACATACAGTTAAAAGGGACACTGAAATTCCTTATAGAAGGAAGTCAGCTCTTTTACGATGGGGTACTAGCAGTTTGTGGTGGAAACAGATTACAAAATAGGCAGTGATAGCAGTAACCCAGCCTTTATGTTTGTATTTTAGGAATATCTAACCTTGAGGGTTTATCATAAAGGTTGAAACAAATGGCTCTGATCACCAATATCAAGGTGTCAAGCTGAGATATTATACGTCAATCACTCTGTGACAAAGATAAAAGTGAACGAGATGCATTTCACAGTCATACCGAGAGGGAACTCAGATTATGTATTTAGTGCCTTTTTTCCTCAATATACCTATCAGCATTTCTAAGTTGCTTTACAAGGAACTTGAAGTATAATCGTTTCCAGACAAATAACAGAGAGGCTCTAAACAATGATGGAAGTCTCCCTAACTGTAGATTCTCATCAAAAACCTTGAGCCAAGCCAATACCAACGGACTTTATGAAAGTGCGAATTGCATCTCCAGAGAGTGCCCTACTACCCCGACAAATCAATTGACTTGACCTTTACATCTGCCCTACAGAGTTTAAGCAAAAGGAGAGGAGGAGAGAGTGGGTGGGAGAGGAACAGAATCTGAGAGCCTCTCTCAGAGAGGGGGAGCGTTTTGGGAAGAGAGTTCCTCGACATCCGGGCTACAAACAGGCTTTTGGCCAATCTCCCATCTCCGTGGGCGTCAGCAGCGCCTGGCGTGAGCACGTCCAGCTCTTGGGGAGTCCAGGCAGGCCCGTCTCTGGACCCTGTGTGGGCTCAGTGAGGCTGAGCTGGCTGAAGCCCAGCTGCTGGTAGCTCCAGGCTCACACGGCAGCACAACGTCCCGCCGCTCCCGCACCCTCAGGCTCAGGCTCCTCAAATCCAGGGCAGCTGCACACTAAGAGCTTTCTTGGATCTCACCCACCGGACCAGATCCTCAGCTGGTTTCCCCGCTCCTTGAACTCTTGCCAAAGGTTTAACCTAAATGTAAGTCCAAGTGAGCCGGCTAACTTAGAAAGAAAGAATCAAGATATATGATTGCTGCTCCCAGAAATATAAAAAATATTTACAGAATTGTACAAACATCCTATTCTCATTAACTCCTCTGCAGCTTTTCTGAAGATCCATTCCAAATATAACTGTACAGTATATACTACGGAAGAAAAAATGTAAATACATGCACAAACTTTTATTTAATCTCTGGAGAAAAAAAAATCTACATATTGATGGATTCCCCTCTTTCCCCTTTACAGTTTAAATCATTTTCTCTAGTTGACAGAAATTAAATAAAGTCCAAAAGCCAGAAGACTATCACACATTATAGTATAGTTCCTCCTTATGCTAAAGAATCAGCCTTGGAAAACTGCTTTCACAGCACCAGATCAAAACCAGGCATGGATGACAGACCAGTGCATTTGGGTGACACTCCTTATACTATATATCCCAAATCTTACCGCTTTGGGGTGTGTTTGGGTTTTTCTGTAAACTGGTAATTTTTAAACTATTCCAGAATCTTATCAACAACAAAAGATTTCTATGGCCACAGTTTGTGTCATTCTTGGCTGCTCAGCTATTGCTGAGGAATCTGTCCTGAACCAAACACTCTCCTCAGCGCCAACATATTACCAGCCAAACAGAAAAATACACAATTCCAAACACGGGATATTTACCTGCAGGCTTCTGTCCAACTAGTTTTCAGCCTGGATAATTATTAGGCTCAGGTTTGTTCCGACAACGTTGGGCACACACTTTATTTGAGAACTAAGGGATAACTGCTGACGGTCCAAATAGACCCCCAGGTACCACCAGCAGTATGGCTGCAGACACATCCCTTTCTGCAGAGAGAATTCAGGAAGGGCAGTGGATTTAACAAGCCAGTCAGGGTAGGTGAGACATGTAAAACATCTCTAGCCAAGCTGCTAGGGGGGCTGCGGTGAAGTCAGCCTGCACACACAGCATCTACAGCACCCGGTTCCCCAGTGCCTTTCTGCAGGGCATCCTGAGGGTTTGTGACAGGGGCTTGAGCTGAGCCAGGTCCCAGGCTGGTGATGATGGCTGGCCGAGGTGGTTCCTCCAGCTAACTTCTGTCTGGGGCTGGAGCCCCTTTTCCTTTCAGTCTCTATCTATCTCCCCACTTTTCCCAAGAGTAAATTATATCTCAGTCCTGTTCAATCGCCCATTAGCCTAACGAAGCCTTTGCTGTGCACATTGGTCTACACTTTGTGACCCCTCAACTGCTCCTTCCACAGTAAAATGAGCGGTAGGATTGGCTGAGTAAAGACTATGGTGTTGAGTCTCAAAAAAGAGCTGTGCCGAAAACTCGCTGCTATAACTACCTGGCCAGAAGGGAAAATCTTATCTCTGTGACCAGCAATACCTTTCCAAAGCAAGATCACCCCAGCAGGAATTCACCTTTGTTCTTTTTGAACTGAAAGTCTCGGATGCAAACTGCAAATATCCCAAGATGTGAGGCTGATACCTGTTGCCACCGGTAGTTTCCCCTGAGACATGTGTGTCCATGGCATGTCATCCGTTTGTCTCATCCGCCAGCAGACCCACAGGAGATGCTCCCAGGTAAGCTTTCAGCCACAGACAGACCCAAGCGTTACAGACACAGTACAGATGTAGTCTGCTAAGAATGACAAGGACAGCCTCTGTCACCCCGCAGAAAGAAATGTCAACAGAACCATATACATGACTTTGAGGCCTGAATTTATATTCTGCTTCCTTCATGTACCTGCTGAAAACAGGGATATCTGTTTTGCACCAGGGATATGACATTTAAAGTATTTTTGACCCAATCTCCTTCACGTAGGGAAGCGTATCTGTACCTGCAGCCCAGCATTTTGAGTGTAAAATGTCAGGCAAAAGTTATTTGTCTTAACCTAGTAAAAATATTTCCGGATCTGCTGTGTAAAATACATTTGCACGTGTGTGTGTGTGTATGCACAGATAAATGTATATCCATGTGCACACATGCTATGCCATTCCAATGCTAGAAAAGAATGGTGCTGAGCTTGGTGATAAGAATGATATAACGGCATTTAACACGCTGGGGAGAGTGTGCAAACAAACTTACACGGGAACACATGTAACAACTTTATCATCCAGTTGAGCAGTGTTATCACTTACATACCTTAAGTCATTTGGTCTCTATTTGGTTGTTCGATCTCAGCGATTTCAGGGGAAGCTCTGTAGAGACAGACGCTGGCTAAACCGACACACACCTATGTAAATACACGCAACTGCTCTACATTAATTAAACTGTTCAGCAACAGAGCAGAATGGCCATTTTTCATAACCACGCAATGACAGCCTGCATCGCAGCTGCAGGAAGACACATAAGCTAACAACAGGACGTCCCACACAAGGCACAGGGCATTCAAGGTGTTGCAAGATGCTTCCTATCTTCCAGAGCTGAAAATCTGAACGGGAGATGCTAACGAGTAGGAAGTAGAGAAATCTGATGGCATTCCAAAGATCCCTCATGGATCCCATGGCACAGCTGGGAACGGAACAACCCTCGGCCATACCAGGGATCCTGCCTGTATCCAGCAAAGCTGGATTCTTCTTGTCTTTATGCGGACATATTTGGTGGCAGATGGGCTGGAGAAGACTGCCCTTACATACCCTGTGAGAGGGACCGTGAACATTCCTCTGTCTGTTTTTTTCCTGTATCGCCTCTCCTAGAGGCCTGCAGGAAAAACCATCACTCGAAAGAGAGCCCAGAGGAGACAGTGCCTGCCCTGGGTCATCTCTCTGAACCAGACTCACGCTGCACTCGCACATCTGACGTTGAATCCCTCGATCATTGATACAGCCAGATTTGTGTACTGAGTTGGCCCCCGGTTTTGTAACTCTCTCGCTGGGATTTCCTACAGCCACAGATTCTCACAGGAGCGAGGACTGAGATGACTTATCCCAGGCTAACCAGCATTACCCGTTTATGCGTGGGGCCAAGCTCTGTGCAGTCCCCTGGCCATCCCCAGCCCCGGCATTACACAAACAGTAACTGGGCTGTGTGATGCAGCCCCGGTGGAGAGGCGTGCTGAGTAGCGCAGTATGAGCCCTCGGTGCTAACCTAAGGAGACCACAAAAAACAACAGAGGAAAAGAAACACCGTTTTCTCTCTCTCAGTTTCTTTTTGTTGTTAAAACATTTGTTTTCCATCTCATGCATTTCCCCCCCCACAATAAACACTCAGTCTTAGTTTTGGTTTCGTGTACCTCAAGTAGGAGGACAATTTTCTGTAATAGGCAGCGTGAGAAGCATTCTTTACCATAAGAAGAGAAAAAAAAAAAGATTCAGCTCAAATCCCCAGACAAAGCCTGCCTAGGTGGTGCTGAAATAAAGATATTATTCTGCTTTTCCTGAATGTCCTTATGCAAACAGGACGTTGTAAATGTCTCTTTTTTGAAAAAGGGCCTTGTATCTGGTCTTAGTTCTGCCCTTTGATTTATTGGGAGCTTCAGCTGCAGCCCAAATAGGTTTTCCTGTCTCTACTAGCTCCTATTCCAGGCTTAAGTCATTGTGCTTTAAGACACGCTCCTTAAAGTACAAACTCCGTTACAGTGCCCTAAATAATATGTGATGCAAATAAGTGCTGTTAAAGGAGTTTCCTGTTTTGGTTTCCTTATTGGCACTCCACGCCGAGCTAAAATCTCCAAAGGCCTCGCTTAGCATGCAGATATTGAAATCAACCCAAGAAAAGATTCTTGCATTTGTTGTGCTGTAGCTTTAAATGCCCCTGGCAGAAACTTCATTCCTCTCCCTTTCTCCCTTTCGATCCTTCCCCCTCTCTCTCCCTTTTTTTGATGTTTCTTCTTTCTCTCAGCCTGTCATTGACAGTAAGTGCAATCACATTACACACAGCTTTCTTTGGAAAGCCCCCTTTTTAATGATCTGGCAGTCTGTAGACACTGACTGCTTCCAGAAAAAATTTCAATCCCTCTTCCCACAGCTTCCGCAAGCTCCAATGATAAATGACACCTGTCATTCTGTCACAGACAAACGGCACAGATGGGAGCGTCAGTGATGTATGGCTCACCAGAACAGGAAATCAAGTTTGTTGGTTTTTGGGTTGGGGAATTTTTTTTTTAAACAGAAAAGAGCTGACCAGGACACTGTCATGGGGCTGCTCCGGGGGCCTTGTCCGGTGTAGGAAGGGAGGCAAGCGCAGAGCGCTGAGCAGATTTCAAGTAGCAAGCTGTGGCTGGAAGACTAAGGACTGCGGCTGCCTGAAGGGCTTTGCAATTTAAGACCCAAAGTATGTTGAAACAGCAGCCCGAAGGTGGGACTGCAACCCCCCTCCAGCCAGCCCCAAGCTGATGCCGACCAAGCACTGGGCTCCAGAGCTGCGCTGGCACTGCCCGTGCCTGGCCGGGCAGGTGATCCGCAGTTTGGTGAGACGTAGCCACAGTTATGTTTGATTCAGTTTCTCTCGGTGAGGGAACTGAACCAAACTCCAGGCTTTAAGAACACTTAAAGCATTCTTAAATGGGGAAATTTAATTGTGAACCCGTTCTCTATCCTTCAGGTCTTTCTTAAGCTTCTTTTACCATCACTCACATTTTCCCAATGGATTTTTTTTGCAGGCAAATCACTTTGGCTGCCAGAGATGTGCAGCCACTTTTTTGCTGCCAGCAGGCAGACAGGGAGCTCAGAGCTCCCACAAAAACTGGGCAGACCTTTTTACCCTGCGATGCCCTTCTTGATAAGAGAATTAGGTCCTGCTGCTCTCCTCTTACAGAGCAGCTGGAGAGGAAAAGGGAGCCCAACCGGTCATTAGGTAATTAAAGAATATTTAGCAGTCCTGAGAAAGACAAATCTCCCTGGGACTGCACATGGAGTAAAGCAAGCAGGACTCTGCACGCAGGCAGAATGACAGGCTGTTCTCATCCCTAAGCGGGGACATTTTTACAAATAACTTACTACCACTACTGGGAGTGCAAAATCCATCCATGCTCTCCGCAGCCAACTCCTGGACGCTCCTCTTCTGTGTGACTGCGTTACAAAGCCCTTTCCGGATTTTGTTACAGAGCAAACACAATGCCATCGTCTCCAGAGACAGAGATAAAGCAAACGAGCCATTCTTCCACCCTTAGTCACAGAACTTGTCCTTATTTACAAAATCATCTCTCATGGGTAAACACAGCTCCCTGGAATAAAGGTAGCAAAATTAGACCCAAAGAAAAGATTCTGGCTTGCCTGTCTGCCCGTGCTGGAAAGGCGGGGATGCACTGATAGAGCGTTCCCGAGATTCAGCTGTAGGGTTGCTGAAAAGATTAACCAATGTCATGTGACAAAATCTCCACATGCTGCAATGAAAATATATCCCTCGAGGCGGCATTTTCTAAAGGAGCTGGGTGATAATGCTGCCTTCCCTGCACATTTATTGACTTTGATGCGTACAGTTGTGTGTACAAAAAACTAATCAGGAGCCCAAAGTGACGTGAAATACAACTAAGTATGCAGGCAAAGTTAACAAAAGGATTTTCATCACATTTTAGATGCCGATTATCAGCAGCAATAGCCTAGGGAGAACTTTGGAGCAAACTCCTCAGATTTCCCAACACTGTCTAGGCTACTGTGAGCGCTCTGGTATGGATTCATATTCTATATCAAGGCAATGGGATGAAATGTATAAAACGAAGGGGATGATTGCTAACCCTAGAACATGGATGGCTCAGGATTATACATATTCACGGCACTAATATCAAGTCTTTCATCATCCATCAATGGTAGCCCACATAGATCACAGAAAATTTTCATTGCACGGACAGATTTTTGTCTTTCTATAAATTAAACATAGGATTCTTATGGAAAGCAGGAAGGTAGCAATCATCAGGCAGCTCAACCTATCAAGTCCACCTAAGATATCAGTGGGTTTGGGATGCAAAAAGCAACTCTTCCAAGGATACAGGAGAAGAAATGATCACACCAAAGAGCAGGGATTGGAGATGTGATGTAGTGAAATTACTTGGCCAACAGGCATGTGCTATTCCAACTGTAGGAAACAAAGAGTATAGCGGAGGTCCAATGGGCCACTGTCAAATGTAAAGACTGAGCTCCACCTCAGTTGGAAATCACCTTTTTATATCTCTCTGCCTGACACATGGAGCAGCAACACAAGCCCCTGTATGAAAGCTGTGGTGAGGCAGAGAACCACACATGGCTGTGCCCATACAGTGGCCATACACTTCTGGCACTAATGATGCCACCTCTCTGCAGAGTGACAGGGACAGAGGACAGTGCTCATCTGTCCCTCGACAGCCAGCAACCAGCTAACTGCAAACACACTTTGTACCACACTGACGAATTAACTGGAACCACAGATCTGAACAGATAGAAAACTGTAAGAATACTAAAGTGTCCAAACGGACACTCTTTATGTGGCCACATTGTGGCCGGAGTCTGCTCATTCCGGTTCAGGGGGAGAAACATGACTTCACAGTGAAACTTGGACGTGGGCTGAACTGCAGCACCTGGGGCAAAGTTTCTTTTCTGATTCTGTTTCCTGAGGATACAGCTGAGCACGACTCCCTGGCTTCCACAGCCACTTCTCCCTTTGCAACAGATGCAGTTTTTCACTAAGAAAGATAACTCGCAAGTAGAATTTCCGCTGCTATCCTTCTCCATTAGGAGAGAAAATTAAAATATCCTTCAGGAGGGAATACATAACAGTTCTGTAAATTTAACAAGGGGTTTCTGTGAGCACTGAAGAATATCCTGAAAACACATCACAGAACGCTGTGCATTAGGAAAAAAGAATAACGAGGAGAACGCCAAGAAAAAACCATTCTGTAATGTCAATATTGTTGCATCGGGATAGATCCAGCCAAGTATATTTTAAGCTTTGATCAAAACTGTGAATCTGCTGAGGCAGGATTATAACCCCATGTAGCAAAAGTCTGAAATTTGTAATGACAATTAAAAAATATTATGTTCCGGAGAGACCAGAAACCAAACAGACATCCGGAGCCAGCAGACAAAATTCACCAAACCAAAGCTGTGCAAGCAAGAGATGATCCAGTGGAGCCTTAAAACAGAGTATGAAACAAAACCAAAAGGCAATCCTGCTTGCAAAGAGGGTTTTAAAAGCACTTAGGGAATTTAGGTGCCCACTTGCCACCAACGTTTACTGAGAATTTGGTCCCAGATAGGTCTTCTACCTTTTGAGAATCTCAAGTCATGGAGTCACTCCAGCTAAGCAGGACAACAGCAAACCAAACTTGCTGCAGGGTTAATTTTCCACTAGAGATGCAAGAGATGCTGACAGACAAGCCAATGGGCCAACTGGGAAAGAACTGGGCCCTGCACCAAAAATGTACTTGTCAAGTAGTTGCAGATTTTTTTTTAGCTGTTCTGGGATAAAATTGACGTGTTTTGACTGATGAATCATGAGCAAAGATTGCCCAGTGTGCTCAGTTTGAAATACCAGCTTCTACCTGTGTGTGCTGGAACACTCTGTTCTCTCCTCTGAGCATTTCTTTGGCAAATCTGTTCTTGAAGTAACAGCTAAGCACAAATCCTTCAGGGTGCAATCCTGTTCCTCTCCAACCCAACAGGGATTGTACCACTGAATCCAGCTGGGAGCAGTAGCAAGCTATTAATAAGGAGACTTCACATATATCAAAATTTTGCAAAATAGTCATTTCTTCACATGTCCCTTGCAGCATGTTGGGACAAAGACATTTAGTGAAATGTGTTTGCTGTCATCCATTACACCTGCCAGTACGTGACATTAGCTATCAAAATAGATGACAAACGGCATGAACGTGGGGTGCCTGGTTGCTCCTTCTGTTGTTCCCAGACCTCTTTATCCCAACTAATTGTGCTTCTCTCCTCTTCCTTCCCCTTCAATCTCAGTACTTTCAGCTGCTGTGGTATATGTTGATGATAACTCCAAGGTTCATCAGACTGAAGATGATGGTGGCAGCTACATGGGTATCTCTCAACTTGGTCACTGTCACCTTGGTTTTATTCACTTCCAGTCTCCATAAGAGCCCAAACGACTGCTGGAATTAGGGTCCTACAATTCTCTTCCTCCCAGAAACTGCAGGAGGACAGAGCAACTCGCAGAAACAGTGCTGCTTAAAATCCGAAGCACTATTCAGCCTCCTACATTGGCCGTGCTCACAAGGCAGTCAGTGCCTGCTGTGCCTCTGAGCATCATGGTGGATGCACTAGCAAAATTGCTAAAAAATAACTTTAACTATTTTTTCCCCTCCTTTCTCTTTAATACCTTATCTCAGGGCCTCCTGCCTTTGGTTTGAGGCCTTCCTGCTTCATATGGCTCTATATTCATCTTAATTGCAAGAGGAGAATGCAGAAACATACTGTGGGGTCTGACTTCTCTTGGAGAGGCTCCTCAGCCTCCTGCTCAGGAAAAAGCACACTGACACGTTCTGTTCATCCAAGCAAGGATCCCAAGGGGTGGCTTGTGCCTCGATGAGCTCCTCAGGTGAACGCCAGATGGTCCTTCATTGACCTTTAGGCTTGGGCAAGTCCAATCTCATGTTCACAAACATACAGGGAATTAGGTAGCTCTGACTGTAGATAGCTAATACCTCAGTTCCTTGTGCACTTGAATTAATACATACATTTCAGAGCTTTACTAAACCTAACGGCTATCAGAAGCAATCGGACAGCAAGTATCCAATCAAGACTATTTTGTAAGTATAAAAAGCATTATGTCATGTCAGCAGAGGATCCCACAGTAGTAACGTGATGTGACACTACTCAAGCAATGTAATACAGTGTGGCACCACCAAGTAAGCAAAAAAAAGCCCAAACATTTTATTTTTAGCTGAGATGCTCATTACCATCCCATGTCTGATATGAATGTTTTTTGACGGACTTAAGTGGAGTGAATTTGGCTGATGTCATGGGTTTAATAGCTATTTGAATTATCCCAATCTTTTAGCAGCTTACTAAATTTTTAATTTTTCTGTTCACTATGAGGACAAAAAAAGTCTCCCTCCTAAAATAATGGCCTAAAATGCTGTCATCGCACACGCTGAATGCTACACCATTCGGACCAGACTTCTCTAATCTATGTCACTCACTGGTACATTTTTAAAAGCTTTGTGAAATTTCAAAGAGCCCTGAGAAAAGTGGAAAAGTATCGCCTGGTCCTCATTCCTCAGAGGAACCTGTGCAGAGAGCTGCCCAGATGCAACAGTGGTTCCTTAGCTAAAAGCAGGTTTGAGGGATTAAAGACATGAAGCGCTGATGCCTATAGATGTAATTACAGCACTGGAGATCACATAGGAAAAGAAAACATTTCAGAAGTCGTTTCAAGGGCCACAGGGATTTCTCCCCTAATTCCAGTTGTCCCGACCTGCTGGGAACAGCCCTCCACTGGGTTTTACACGACACAGCCCCAGACGTAGCAGGGGAAATGATAAAACGTGAGGGTGGAAGAAGGAGGCGGCGAACTTCTGGCTTTCTGTGAAATGTCCGGTAGGCCCCAGCATGAAGTGCTAGCTCAGCCCTCAGTTCGTATCAGCATTACAGCCAGTGGGTTCTGGCATGTAGCGCTTGCTCAGCCCTCAGCTCGTATCAGCATAAACACTTCATCACAGCTGACACGCTGATATGCTAAATGAGTAAGTGCGGTGCACAAGGAGGTCAGCGAGAAGTTAACTAAAGGGATTATAAGGGACAGTCAACACACTTCAAAAAGAAAAAACCTGATAGGTGCAGAAAACATGGTAAATGAGCCCGAAGAATGCAAACCTTCCGCCGCGCACTCTATTACAGCCCTGACAGTCCAGCTCCAAACAGTTAAATATGAAACTGTCAACAAGGGCCTGTCTTAATAACCAAACTTGAGGCCTTTTATCCTGGAAGATTTATGAAGTAATTTTAAAGAGGCCCAAGCAAACATCTGTCAATAAATTGAATGCCGGCTACAGGATTTACAAGCAAGACAAGAATTTCTCATTAAGTGCACATTAGCACTGTGGGGATCATAAATAGTAAGAGGGCAGGATGCTGAGCCTCTCAAGCTGTCATTAAAACACTATCTAAGAACTAATGAGGAAGTGATGGAAGGATACTAATGATCCCTCAGGCTCCTTTCATTCAGCGGTGAAAGAGGAAGGAGCGCATGATACAGAGTTTTGGTTCGGCGGGACTGAAGGTCCATGGTACAGCAGAGAGGCTTCCAGAGAACCTCACGGTCTCTATTGATGTAAAGCCACCAGCTGCACAAGGACCCTCAGGACTCACTGGTGGAGCAACCAAGATCATCACGAGGTCTGTGCTCCAAATGAAGGTGGAGGCAACAAACAGAGAAGGCAAGTCCTGGACACTGCTGCATGCCAGTGGAAGCTGTGTGGATTCTAACTTGTGAGGAATGATGAGCTTGCATACTGCAAAATGAGCTTGAAGAACTAGATTTCTTTTACTGCCTTCTTCTGAGCAGTGACAATGGAGCCCGGGACAGGACCTCAGCTCTCAGCCTTTCCAAGGAGGGAGCAAAGTCTGTGACAGCCACTGGAGGATGGTAGGTGGCTGTGCTGCTTCAGAGCTATATTAATGTCATCAACAAATAGCTCCCTCACAACCTCAATGGCAAGCTGCACAGAGGGCCATGCACTGCGAAGGAGGTGGCCCACTTACCACCACAACTCCTCCTCCCTGGAAAGTGGAGGCAGTGGCTCTTCTCAACTCAGCCCATTTTAGAGAATGAGGCAGTCGGGTGGTCTCCTTCTCTCTGTGGGAAGGGAGGGAGCTTTTCTTTTAGTCTCCCATGTAAATTTGCTGAAGTGAACACATGCCTAATTGCACCTGGGAACCCCTCCTTCAGAGCATCTGAGCTGTGCCAGTGACCTTCCATATGAGCTGTACTCATGTGCTTACACAGAGACACATGTGGGCAAAACTGTGCTTCTCACAGGGCCAACCTATGATGTCATGTTCCCTGCCTGATCCATGTCTGATCAGATACTCAAAGTGCACAAATTCCACAGTTTGAGACCCTGGATGACTCAATGCCCTGCAATGCCCAACAGCAGGGAACTCGTTAGGGATGTGGGAGATCTGAGTGCAAGCTCCTGTTCTGAATTCAGAACATGGACTTGCTGTCAACCCTGTCTCATTCCTGGTGACTGCATCTCCATCACAGTTCTGGCTCTTCTGTACCCCCCACCCTTTCTGTGTGCTTGGACCAGAAGCTGACACAATTTTCCTGATGCCATCTTGGTCCGAAATGACACATTTTTGAGCCTTACTGTCAACAAATCTGTTTGCTGATGGAAAAGAAAAAAAGTCCTTTAGATTGCTCTGTTTTCTACCAGGATGGGAATCTTCCCCTTGCTGTGACCCTCTGCAGCACAAGGACCAAAATGATTACTGGGACATAAAAATCCTATTTCTACCAGTAAGAATTATCTCTTTGGGTCTACAGCACATCGGCACTTAAACTCTAATGTAGTTACATTTTTTTCTATAATAGATGTTTTTACACGCTGTTGGTGCTGTGGATGTATGTCTCTTTCTGATACTTTTGTCTGCAGAAGAAATCAAATGAACATAACCAAAGTGCACATTAGGAGAAAGACATTATATTAATGAGTAGTCGCACATAGCAACAAGTTACTAGTCAGTTAAAAAACTCATTCAAAAGGAATATTGTAGTTAAAACCTTTAAACACGCAGCTTTTCAAATGAGTTTCTCCATAAACAGTAATTGTTAATAACTTGTATTTAATAGACAGTTCTTCTACTACAAAATTAACTCATAAAAAGACAAACTTTAACTTTTCCAGCAAAAGATAGTAAAGATAAACACATTTGAGGGCATTCAGTGATTACACAAACATCCACATTCTGGGCCAATTTACTCCCAATCCTGGTAGTTTAATGCAAACCAGGGAAGTAAACATAAACAACATAAACACCCTGCGCACAGAGGGTTCGGAACTGAGCCTGTCCTCAGAACAACAGCTACCAGCACGCTACACCTGCAAGTTGTTTTCTCGCCCATAGTGCTCGCCATGGCACAGGCTATTCTGGGATGGGCAGGCTTCCAGTACTTTCAGTTGCACTAAAGCAACCAGCAGGATTGATGTATTTAACTACTAGTCAGTGCAAGTCAGGATAGAAATTTCACCCAGTCTAATTAGTCCATGTGATGTTATGGCAAGTATGGAAATGCATAATTACAATGTAATTACACAGGCACTGTAAAATCACAGGTTGTAAATTCAAGGCTAAATTTCAAAATTAGGTCATTTGAGCGGGTTCAAAATTAGGCAAAAACCTGTTTGCTTATCCCTGATAATTATGTTGTCAACTTCTCCAAAGCCAGGCACCTCGGAGAAGCGTCCAGCTATTGAATCAGACCAGCTGCCTGACCCGTGTGCGGATAGAAGTCACCTCCCCAATTACGGCCTGATGGTTTCTTCTGAAAACAATCATTTTGGCCTTACGGTGTGCCTAAGACTGTCAGAGAGCCCAGTGTGGCTGTGGTGGGGCACAGGGTTTTCCCTGGCAGCCTGGGGATGCCGCATTTTGACACAGCAGAGCAGAGCAACCTTGCCCTTGCCTGTCAATCCACATGCCACACTGGGTGGCACTGTGTGCAGGGACACTTTCTGGCTTGCTTGTGGCCAAAGATGACGTGAGGTCTCACTACCCTGGTTTGCCCAGGTACAGAGCTTCAAACCTATTGTCTGATTCCCATCAGCGAGATCAGAAACCAGTAACTATCCTTCTGCAGCAGGGAAAGTTTGTGGTTTAAGTCGCAGCCCTAAACCCCAATGCAAGGAGAACCCCTGCAGCTTGGAGAGACCTGTTTGTACCAGCGCTGTGAGCCAGGGGCTTGAGGAACATCTTTCAGAGCTAGGAGGCTTAGGGATAGCAAGGTGTAGCGGAGCTGTGCCTGCATGTGGTAGCTGGTGGCTGAGTGCAGGGCCCCTAGGTAAAGCTGTATTTTAAAAGGCAGTAAGGCAGAGTGTCTATTTTGATCCGTTCCAGTAAGGCTGACTCTGCTTTAAATATTTTTTTTGTTCAACAAATGTTTTATGAGGAAAAACGCCTACAAGCTTCTAAGCACACATCCATCTGCTGACCCAGCTGTGGATGCTAATATACATAATGGAAGAGAAATTTCCTGTTACAGATTCTTTTGTAAACTGCAGATCTTACTCCTTTGGTTTAGATACTGATTCAACAATTTTAATATCAATAATTAAACAAAAAAAAAAAAAGCATTTATTTCACCAAGGTCTCAGGCAATAAGTTCTCAATGGAAAATAAAAATAAATTTTCTTCTTTTTTCTCAACCTTTTTCATGGACAAAAATTTATGCTGATTTTAGGTAAGGATATTTGCACAAACATGGAAGGAAAGTAAGCTTCTTTATAAACTATATTTCAGTAATAGAAAGGAAACCCATTTTTATATTGATTTGCAGTTATACTTTGTGCTGTATTGTGATTGTTAAGGGTTTTAAACTTAGTAAATACAGGTTTTAGTATTTTGAGCCCTCTTTAGCTATTACAGTGGTGTAAAGGTGCCCTTAATGCCTATGAGGAGCAAATCTTCTCATTTAAACATACACCTGGGTCGTGATAGCTGACCCAAATGTCTAATTATGAAAAGCAAGTCTGGTTTTATACCCACATTCTGCTTAGTTGAATAAAAAACCCAAACAGGTGTTACCTTACTTTTTTTTTTTTTTACTCTACATGACTGTTATCAGACTTGCTGACTCATGAAACTGAGGTTATAACAATTTTAGCTAAGCTGAAAAATTAATCTATCATTTGAAGGATGCTGCACTATTCTTTATCTTGTATTTTTCACTCTGAGCCTTCCTCTTATGCTATCCTCATTTTCTGGCCTTGAAAGGTTTTAGTGGTGGGGTGATGAATATCAGAACATCCACTTTGGCTTCCCCTGAGTTTCCAAGATGCCTTTTTTGTTTGTGGTAGGTGAAACCTCAAAACTTCTAGGGCTGGAGTTCACATGTCCCCATCTCAACTGTCCCCCTGATCTTGCAAGGACGGCTAAAATTAGGAGTTGGGGATTTCAAACACTTCCACTTCTGATTAGGCTGAGAACTTGATCTCCTGTAGCACTCTAGGTACTTCTGCTTCTGTCATTAACTGCAAACCAGGAGATTGCCTACTCTGGCTTTCAGTCCATTACCCAGAGCCAGCGCCGCTGTTCTGTAGGGAAGCGGTTGCCCGAATGGCAGGGGGAGCAGAGCAGGTGCAGGGATGTCTGTACGTACAAGCTCTTCACCCAACGCTTCCATCACTCAAGGCTTTGAACATTCCCCTTATCGCATCTCTCAAGTAAAGTAGGAAGCAAAGGAAGTTTTACTATGAATGTTATCTCCTTTATTGAGCGAAAGATACATGAATCCTGCACGGGCAATAAAAGGCCTTTGAGGGAGTGCAGAGGTAAGTTCACCCTTTCATGGCCTCTTTAGGTCACCCCATAGTACAAAGAGCTCCCCATGGCTGTGTTGTACCTCTGTCAGGCAGATCTACCCTCTATCTATAGTCCAAGTGTGTCTTCTTAATCTATCTGCGCCGCAACAAGCACCATGAATATTTTTTATTTTTGCTAATGCCTTGCTGGGCTGATGAATAAAATCCTATAGACTTTAATAAACCACAGAAGGATAATTCAGAATTATGTCCCATGGAAAGCCTCAGTAAATAATAAAAGCATAAATATACTGGCAAGCTAATGTTACCCACTGCGGGAGACATTTAGAAATGAGAACCTACATCTGCACACAATAACACATGTTCGGTTGCGGATCTCTCTTTGCATTCACATGTGTGATTGAAGGTACAAATTTAGAGCCTGCTCTATGCACACATCATCATTACGCTACAGTTTCCACACTACGAAGATTTACTTGTGTTTGTTAAACCTAGGTGGGTATACTTTCTTTCTTATGTTAGTCAAGTGCAAATGAATGAACAGAACCAGATTAAATGGCAACTCTAATTAAGCAGCTTATATGTCACAGCATACTAACGTCAACGTATTGTTTTAGCTACTGCAAATTATCAGTACTAAAGTTCTTTAACTGGTAGTCTGAATTTCCTTATTATTCTGGCTGAGGACAAAAGATTAGACAAAGAAAGAAGAAGGTCAAAGGTGCCCGATTACAAACAATGCTCTAATGAATAATAATATTCTGCATTTCTGTGCTGTTTCCCAGATCTTCACTTCCCAGGTGATGGAAATCCTCAGGCTTCAGTCAGCTCCAGCAGAGCCCGTTCTACCCGTGGAGGAGCTGGGCCACAAGCTGAGCTCCTCGAGGCAGGAGGGGCTGCTTGGCCCTTCTGATCTGGGTGTACTGATGCCTGGGCTCTGCTCACTGTGACAGGTTCAGAAAGCTTCTTCTACAGGTCAGTAAAGAAAGGTGTGGGGAGGAACACATCCCATCTCGGGTCAGGAGAGTAGCAAGGCGAGGGAAGAGGTTTTGAGCCCAGCAGCCTTGGCTCAGCTCTCCTCTCACACTTTTCTTCCCCGTCTCCTCCCTCTCCCTCTCTGGATTGCTATTGTCTGTCTCCAGATTTCCACAGCAACAAGGGTATAAAATTCACTCTCTGGCCTTTAAGGAGCTTAATGGGGAGACCCTCAGTGTGCATGGTTGTTCTGCTTTTAACTCATTTTTGCAAAGCAGGTATATTTCCAACCAAGAATTAGAGAGAGTGGCCTCAGGCTAAATTGCAGGGAGTCCCAAATGAGTGAACCCTTTGAGGGGAGAATCACTGAAGAAGAAAATGAAGATGACAAGGCTGTTGCTTCTTAATAAACATTATCACATTTTCACCATGCATTATTTATTACTTTTCTTTCACTGATTTATGTTCTAAAACATTTAATCTAATATGTATAACTACATATACATATATACATATATTTAATTCCCTCTTTTTTTTCTTCCTAAAGAAATCTCAAGTTAAGAGTTTCCTTCTTTGTTATGGCATGTTAAATCCTGGCAAATTTGTCTTCTTTTTCCAATCAGAATATAAATATGATTAAATTTGATTGAATGCTGTAGTGTTACATGTTTTCCAAACTTAATGATGGAACACTGAACTCAGTCCTAATGTGTATCTCTGCGCCTGTGGTTTCTCTAAGCTTAATTCTCCTCTAGTGGTTTCATCCACTTGTGACCTGGCTTTGTGTGAGGATGTGGGGAAGATTATTAACATCTTTCGCAACACAGAAAAGACATAACATGTGAACTCTGGTCCCCCAGTAACCAGGGAAGAGCTGGGCGTGATGACTCCCAAGCTGAGTCAGACTGCGATGGCAACTGTCAGCAAGCAGAGCCCATGCAGCTCTCCCAAGCTCACACAAAGCCTTGGCTCAGGTCTGGAGAAACCCACAGACACTGCAATCCTCCTGTCTAAAGCAGAGATCAGGCTAGATGGAACCAGAGTCACCATCACAGGGAGGTTGGACAAGGGTGGTGAAGCCTCCATGCCATATGTAATGCTGGAAGGCATCACGCCTGTAACCCAAGCAGCAGCCAGCAGGATGGCAAAGCCAGTCCTCTCCCTTGCTCTGACTCCCTGCCGCTCCCAGGTTCCCTCACTGGGACTCCTGCCCGTGCGGAAGGCGGTAGGACCGAGGTCCGTGTCGGAGGAGATTGCCTGAGCAGCAGTGTGAAGGGTCACGTTTCCAGCACAGGACCCTCCTCTCTCTTATTTTACTTTATGGTCAGAGACACTATTTTTATTCTGAGATCTGCTGCTGTCCAGTAAATATATAACTTTGTTACTAACCAAGCCTGCTCCAGAATGATACCTTTGTGGACACTAAAAACAATTTAATGGCATGTCACAATAGCAATTCACTCTGCTAATAGCCCGGCTCAATAATACTATATTGCATAAACCTCCTTCAGTCTTCTGACAAATAATTCACCTTTATGCACTCTGCAGCAAGCTCCATTTCACTAACAAATATATTTCTCCCCTATCCCTACAAATAAATATCCAGCATCTTCTTACTGTAACATCAGCTGTTCCTTTGCATGAGGTCAGCGGTGCTGTATTTCTACCACGAATCACCTATCTCCATCCCAGCCTTAGAGACTATCAGTTTTTAACTGGCACATCAAATCACAGAGAGAAGGGTGCAGGGAATAAAATCTTGGGAAAAAAAATATGTACATTTTGATATGTCTCACAAGCAGCAGCAGTGAAAAGTTTAAATACTCTGTATGTCAGGGCAGCCTTAAACAAATGTTTATGGGCTTTGCTTTTGCAAGCATAAGTATTTGGGTAAGCACAAACCTCAAGATGTCTCTTGCTTAAAATGCAGCGAAGACTCGCAGAGCAGGCAGGCATCCTCCTGCCATCCTGCTTCCTTCAAGGCTTTTTTAAGGCGACTGCCTGCTCACGGAGAGCTCTGTTGGGTCTACTGTGCAATATGATGGAATACTCAAAGGCTGATGCACAAGCAGCTTGCGGAGAATCATGACCTTGATTTGGGGATGGAGCTGGTGCTCTTTTCAGACCTCACTGGCTCTCAAAGGTGGGAGTGGTCAGCTTTAGGTGCTGGGGACAGGGACAATGCACCTCCTGCCACAGGAGCCCAGCTCAGCACCATCACCTAAAGGTGTTGTTGTTCCTGGCAGCTCAGTGGCTTCATATGGAATGAGTTTCATGTTCTCCACCTACTTCCTACTCCAGGTCAGGAGAAATTCTTGGTGCTGGCTTATCAACGACAGCAGTGAGGATTCAATGGGCCTGGGGAATTAATGATCTTGTGATTGTTCTCCCCAAACTCTTATCACTCACTGGAGGTAGTGCAGATGCTATGGGTACTATACCTTCCTGAAGTGTTGCTGTTCTAGAAATTAAAAATTACCTGTCACAATGTCTGAGTTGATGTTAAAAGACAGAAAAGAAAAAAAAATAATAATAAAAAATGCAAGTCTTACAGGTACGAATAGAATTTCTTCTGTATTTTTATTTTGCTATGTTATCAGCTTACACTTAGTATAAATTCCTCCTTTCCTAGAAATGAGACTCAAGTGATATATTTAGAAATAGGATCAGCTACCAAGAGCTATTTTTTTTCAAGTGCCTATGCAGAATCTGCTAAAAAACAACTGCATCCTGTTTCTTTAAGAATTACTCTAAAATGCCGTGGTAAAAAAGAGCCATTTTTGTAGAAGAAACTATTTGTATCAAATATCATGAGAAAATAAGTGCATCATGACAATTTTGAACATCTTTTATGATTTGATTGTCAGTAACGAGGCCCACAGGAGAGTGATAAATGTGCAGCACGAAAAATATCTATTTCACTTAGATAGCAAATTATGCAACTCAGTGCTTGATAGCACTTGGCAAAATACAAATGTAGTTGAATGGAATTGAAATTGTTGCTCTTTGCCTAAGACACAGGTAATATCACCAGGGGTCCTGTCTTTAGATATTTATAAGAGCTAAGAGTTTAAGTAATAGTAGCAGTAATACAAAATTACCTTTAAACATTGAAAACATTTTTACTTTGTTACAGGGTGTAATTTACACTTTTTCTCTAATGGCTTACATACTGAAAATGATATACTAATGTAATTTTTCAAATTTAGTTACCTTTTTGTGTTCTAAAATTATATGCTCTCTCTTTTCCCTGTTTGTCACTTTTCAGATTCCATTTAATTCCATGTTCATAGAGTTTCATCATTTATCTACTTGTCACAAAAGTTTTCTAAACTTTTAAAAATACAAAATACTCCCAGTAAACTCTGACGAAAATGCTTCCAGTTCAACTTTTAGAAATTTTTCAATTTTGTTTTGAACTATTACCATACATTTTGTTGTTGCTCTGAGATTTTTCATACAGTGACATCAAGCAAGGGAAGGAAAAAATGATCAGAGAAGAGATTCACTCAAACCATTTATATTAACCTGTCGCTTCACTTATAGATTTATATTCCTGCTTATCCTGCATAGAATGATAGGAAGATAAATATAAGAAAGGGCTGTACAGCTATGTCTTAGCACAGGATGGGAAATGAATTTCCTACCCTGTGAGAACTTTCAAGATGTTAAAATTTTCCTTTCCCCAAGCCATGAAGAAAAGTTTATGTCATCAGCTAATTAAAAAAACCATCATATTATATGAAGCGGTTAGTTTTGATTATTTCAAATCACTTTCTCCCAGTGCAGATGTTTTTACATGTTCATTTATTTGTTTTATAGGAGTTTTTCTCCCAATTAGCTTGCCTTTTGAAACCAAGAGCTGTTTCTACTTAAGCAATGTGAAAACAGACTATTTTGACAGGATGCCTCTTTAAAGCTTTCAAAATTCTGTTTTTCTGACCAAACCTTTTCACTCAAATAAATTATGCTCCAACATGCCACCTAATGAAATGTTTAATCCACAAACTCTAGATCATATTTACTGTGTCTCTCTGCTTCTTCCTAACCCTTTCTAACACTATTTGAGTACTTCATGACCATGCCACCAAAAAAGTCATAGGAATTGCTCAAATGCTGACTCCTTGCTAGGAAATGTTTTGGGTGAAGGAACTGTGAGAGGGCAAGAGAGTTTCTCCCTCTTGGTCCTTTCCCTCCCCTCCTTTTCAGGGCTCTGCCCTTGCTAGAGGACTCGACCCACCTCAGCAGGGTGGTCCTTGGTGTATCACTATGTCCTCCTCCCTCCTCCATCTCCACATGGCAGGAAACTCTTGTACCCTGCCTTGCATCTGCCCCCTTCCAAGGACCCTCACACCCCAGTGATCCTCTCACACTGCCAAAAAAGCTACAGAAAAACAAAAGGAAAAGACGAATTGCAATCTATAGCAGAAGGACAGGCTCAGATGAGTGAAACACAGGTACCGACCATCTGCAGTTGTTAAAAGGCTCAACTCATATTGCATATGAGAAGAGGTGTTAGCCTCATAGTTCACAGCCAAATTTTCATGAGGGTAATTCCCTGCATTCCCCTAAAAATTGCAATTTGACACACTGTTTTATTCCTTTTGGCTTTGGCTCTTGTGTAATGTTGCTCTGCTCTGCTGAACATTTGCCTTTTTCACCCTACACATGACTTCTCAGCAATAATGGACAATGTTATTGTCAGGTCCTAAAAATCCCTCACCTGCATCTTTTATTGCTGTGCATAACTCTGTCTGGAGTCCAGGGGCGCTTTCGTTTTTTCATATCTGTTATTCTTATCTTTCCGGCATCACATCAGAACTTCCTGGGACCTTTGTGGGTCTGGCCCTGTGCCAGATAAGGCAGGAAGCCATGCAATCTCTTTTAATATTCCATTTCCTTTTCATGTAACTGTAAACCAATACCAAAAGATCCCAGAAAATGAAGGAACTAAGGAGCACTTCTAAAAAGCTGATAGGTAATTACTGGGGTTAACAAAAGCACCACAGAAGGAGGAATCAAAATCCCTAAAACTTGCAATCCCGATGAACAACTGTGAATGGGAACAGGCAGCCGTGTTTCTGCGGGCGCGTGTATCCAAGCGCCTAACGCGGCTGTAAATCAGGCATTTAAATGACTAGGGTATTTGCAACCCCTACGAAACTCTCAGGGGGGAAGCTGTTGACAAATTAAACCTGCTCCTGTTACTCTTGCATTAGCTTTTGTATCCTAAACACATCATTAGGTGGTATTTCGTGGCATAAAACTCTTACCTGCTCAGAGATTGATTTGAAATGGAAGACTCCTGCAAGAATATACAGTCCCTTTGGGTTAGAGCTGGGAGGATCATTTGGAATAAATTTATTAGCTGAAAATGCTTTTGTTTATTCTGTCTGAAAAGACTTTCTTGTCTTAAATATTCTCCTATTTATCAATAAATCATCTGGTGAAAGTGTTTGCCAGATGATTACTATGGATACTTGGGTTTACTTTTAGGCAGTTTGTGGCATGTCTTAAACATTTTGATTGCAGATACTTATGACTGGATTTGTCTTTTGCTCTCAGATGAGGGCAACTTTTCAAAGCACTTTCCAAGGGTCAGGACCTCTTATTCTGCATTTAATTTTTTTTTTTTTTTTGAGCAAAATGCTGCAATATTAATTCTAGAAGAGCACATTATTGGTGATCCAGCAGAAAGCTCCTGAAGATCAGAATAACTGATGGTCTTTTTGGTCAGAACTGTGTTCAACATGTGAGTTCTACCAGGGGATTCAAAACAGGTATTTTGCCCTGCTAAAAGCACTCTGCTCTCAGGCACTGCTGTTCGTGTCAAGGGACAGCATTTAGAAGAAGACTGCCACTGTCATCAAGACAAACAAACACCCCGAGTTTCCTAAGGGGCACGACATCTCACACTTTCACTTACACTATACACCTCTCTTCTAAAATAATTGCAGCTAAAAAGTCCAGTAGACAGTGTCACATGAAGCTTTTAGGGGGAAAAAAAAAACCCCCAACATTTAAGCTCCACTTTAAAGTTCTCTTCCCCAAACACAAAGGAAATTTAAAGTTAAAGCTGAAAATCTGGCTGGAAACCATGTCCTTAAATCAACCTACCTCTCCTTAGCTTTGCAGGGAATCTCACACACTGTACTAATGCCATATGTGCCACAACACACAGGAATAATGGGGTGAGCTGAGGACAGAGTCACACCATACTGAGTTACTCTTAATTCAAAATTTCTTCCTTGCCTTTATGGGGTAGCTTACAGCCCTGCCAAAATGGCACTCCCTTTTTTTTCTTTTATTTTTTTAATATACACAGCAAAAAACATGCAGCACGAGATAAAACATGAAGGGGCTGCTGAAAGTGGGATGGATTCACCTTTCAGATAAACTCTAAGAGCAATGATAAAGGCAGCAATGATGACCTGACAGGAACCGCCGGCCAGCGCACCAGAAGGTGGCCCAAATCCCTAACCCACCAGAATCAAACCCCCAAAATCAAATCAGGGTACAAATTTGAAGCTTCTCTGCCTCAAAACTGAACAGCAGTCAGCATGTAGGGATAGATTTTACTAGATGCTAGCAGCAGAGTGGAAAATGCAGATAGGTTTTGAAACACATGGTGCTTTAATTACCCCTGTGCAGGCTTCAGCAGTTTCAGTTTACAGGCTCCATAGGAAAAAAAATTTAAAATTCTGTTATTTGGTTGTTTCCATTCACTTGGGTTTTGCACCCTTTCTGCATTTCCTCTGACATGTTTTTCAGCAGAGGTGAGCGGATATATAGTGCTGAGATCAGAGCCCCAGCTCTTCAAACACCCTGAAAGTCCGGAGGAGGCCTGGGCTGCAAGGTGGCCCTTTGTAGGGTGGGAACAAACTGCTCAGATCAGGCCCCTTCCAAAGTGCAAAGCACATTCTGGGTGTCGAGCGTCACTTCAACCCAGATTCACTTTCCACACAAAGTCATAATTCTGCTCCAATTTACTTTCTGTACAGACAAGCCTCAGTCAAAACTTTGCCAAGATTTGAGGAAATGTTTGATACAATAGTTTCTTCCAGCTCTACTTTCAACTTCTGATCTGAAAACCTCTTTCCTTCTGAATCTCATCTCACATTTCTTAACTCGTGTCATTTGTTATTCAAGTTTCCTTCAAATTTAGTCTCATCTGAAGGCAGAATCAAGCTCTCCCGTTTCCTGGGAATGCATAGGTTATGTGACAAGATATACAAACAGGTTTGATCATCAGTAAAATTTACTGCTACACGATATTGCAGGCTTAATTAGCAGTAAAGTGAAATGAAAACTCTGTTGCGGTGTGATTAGAACATGGAAGGGACTCTTGCATGGGACTTCGCGACATGGATGGCATTTCTACTCTTATTTATGGCAGTACAGGGATGTAGTGACTTTGTTGGAAAGACTTCAAACAAGAATTGACAGGAATATATTCTGTTTCTTTGCCTGCCACATGAAGGGAAGCTTAACTTTCGCGTTGCATGCTTTTTATGGTAAAAACAGGACTTCTTCCTGCTTCAGAGAGTTTCTTCCCTAAATTGCTCCTGCAAGGAGCTGTGAGACAGGGCTACTCATCCCACCCAGCTCCACTTGGCATAGGAGAGAGGGGAACTATGGGTCCTGGTAACCTGCTGTCCACAGAAGGCTCCCCAGGCTCCCTTTTCCTGCACCAGCCCTGCTTTCAGCGCTCCCAAACACCTCTGCGTAATCTGGAGCAAAAAGGGTGGCACACAAAGCACTGCATAGTCTGTGGCCTGGTGTAAACTTGGCTGTGCCAATGTAGCTGGTGTGACTGAAATTTGGGAACCTCTGCACTTGTCCTTAGAGGCTGCTGTGCAGTGCATCGGAAAGGTCCTGTGCCAAAAATGTTCTCAGACCAGGTAGAGTAACCTGCTGAGCCCTACCGTTCTGTAATGCTCTGTGGAGAAGACCACAGAGTGGGAGCTCCAGCAAGCTGATTTGGGGCAGACGATGAATTCTGATGGAAATGATACTACCTACTGCATCACAGCGAGCAAGGATTCTGCTTTCTGGATCAAAAACCACTCAGAGGGGTGGAGCAGGTCGTGTGCAGGGCGAGGAGGGAGAAAGCCTCCTGATCCCTTTGTGCAGCAGCACCAGAGCCGGGTGAAGCAGCAGTCCCCCCAGCTGTGATGAAAGAGGAGAGGATACTCAAGGGACTCTGTGCTACAAACAAATGATCTCACTCCCAGCTCACTTTTTTCTGGTACTGAACAAAAATCTGCAGAAAGAAAGGCAAAGTCTGACTTGCAATCAATCTTCATTAAGAGTCAGATTCTTTCACTGCAGCTCTATAAACAGTATTTTTGTGAATTAAAAATAACATCGTGTTAATTACAGTTCTGCATTACCTTTCCTTGTTATGGCATGTTAGGCATCCTCCTACTTTACCGAATGCCAATAACTCTTCTCAATTTAGATTTCCTTGAGTGCTTCCGCAGGATTACAGTTCTCTCCTCGGATAAAGGAGCGATCCTTCGAGGTGATGGCACACCAAATATGCCCTCTTATTTGCACCTCTTGTTTTCCAGCCAGTCGTATTAAGCCTGAGATGAGACGGCATAAGGCTCCAAACCTGCCCTTTGCTTCAGAGTTTCTTTGAAATGGCCACAGATTTTCTTGTCCAGTGACCCATCGATATATCAGGTTCAGAAAAACAGAACCTCTGTAGCCCTGTCTTGTGGTCCTTTCTTTCCCAATCTAGGTAAAGCCTCCATGCTGGAAATGCAGCTTTTTGGTTGCTCTTGTGTACTAACAGTTGGGGGGTGTTGGATGTGGGTTCATACTGCATGAATACAAGGCAGTGTCTATGTCCTGGGATTGCATTTTAGCAAATTTGTCTTCTGGGTCCTCACATCATCTTGGTATGTTGCCCGTGAATTCCAGCAATACACGGGGTTGAACATGAGCCAAGACACACAGCACTATGTACAGTTCAGTGCGAGTCCAACGACTGCACGGTGTAGCCTGCAGCCTCCTTCACACCCAGCTTAGAGTCAGTTCTTACGGGACCCCGAGGGGCTGAGCTAAGAACCAGACTATACCCAGGTAGGGAAGGAACCTCAGGGCTTGTCTATGCCTGTGAACCCAAACTAATGAATTTGCTTTGTATTTAACACGCCACGAAATCGGGACATAGTAGAAGTACTGTCGTCCAGTACAGGCTGTTGACATCCACTGGTGTAAATCCTGCTGAATGCACCAGCACCCATGAGCAGGTTTCATCCCAGGTTTTAGTAGGGCTCATACTGTATTTTTTAAATCTAAGCCTGACAAGGAAGTAATATTCCACCCGCTGCACATTTATAATACCATCTCTGGAGCCGGGCTCTGAAAGCAACATTTATAAACTGGTGCTAACCTGGCTCAGGTGACATTCTCAATACCCAGGTCAGCGTGCGTAACGGAGAGCCGTATCCTGATGCTAGGATACAATTTCCCAATGGAAGTTATGAAATCCACATGTCTGCAAGCTCTGTTTTGGGCATTTAACCACAGAAATTGTTCCTAACAACAAGAACGAGATAGGATCAAGACATTACATGTCAGCAGAAATATCTTCTCCTTTTCCCCCAGTCCACTGCACATTCAGATTTCACAAAACTTTGGTAGGAATTTCCATGACTCATTCAACAGCAATCCATCTTTCATAAGGGCTGCTTTATTTGTGACACTGCTGGAAGAGACTGAAGATGAGGAGTTCTTTCTTTCGCTTAAGAGGTGAGTTCATCGTTTCCTGCCAGACGCGTTCGCAGAGGATCACAGGCTACTTACACGTATGGACGCATCCCCAAAGCGGTGTGAAGTGGGCATAAGCACAAATCTATTCCCTACATAATTGCATTTTCTGCCAACCTTTTTACACATGAAGCTGGAAGTGCAGAGGGACTGCAGTATATCGGTGCACAGAAATACGGGCAGTCTAGTTCAATGAATTCCTAACTAGGCTGAATAAGCATGAATTAGAGTTACTCAGGCTGTTTGCAAATAAATACTCTTTAAACAACAGAGGGATAGGCAGCCCTGCAAGCCCCTTCCGTAGAGCAGCAATGGGTACCAGGCAAGGTAGGGAAGTGAGAGGAAAATGCCTAGATTGACAAAACTGTTTTCGATGAGAAATGGGAATTTGATGCAGAAAGAGCAAGGCATATGGGAACAAATAAGCAAATTTCACAGAAAGAAAGAAAGAGTGAAAGAAAGAATGAAAGAAAAAAAGCAAATTCCCCTACAGGTTTAGCCGATAATGTCAACAAGCATCACTCTTGCTGCGCTCTCAGTATATGTCAAGTCCTCTACTGCTTCTAATCTGTTGTAAGCTATATTCTCTATAGACAGATATAACACCAGAGGAGAACATTAAGACCACCTATTCATATTTTTTTGACATCTGAAGTACAGTCAGACCTCGGTAGGACTTCAGCTTTGGCACAGAGTGAATCTGCGATCTTATCAAATATGTAATCCCACATAAAGCAACTGCTGAGCTGCACAAGAGTCACATAAATATTAAAACGTTCAGAATGGTTAACTCATCAAACAAGCTGCCTATCTGGACAGATGGACGGAAGGACTGAGGAATACATCATGCAAAATCTGGAATTTAGGCTGTGTGAAGGAAGTACTCTAAGAAATGAGACAGGCACATACAAAAAACCCGCATTTACTACATATGTGGTCATCACTGGCTTTTAATCAGGAAAGGCTTAAACCGAATTTCCCCAGAGTGTGATTCCTAAGGAGAAGATGATAGAGGGTATGTGTTAGGGTGCTGATCAGGGAGCCAATATATTTCAGAGCAAGTGGAAGCCGGCATTGATCCTACAGGGAAAAACCCAGGCAGAGAGAAGACACGCTATTTTGTAAACAACATATGAAGGCTGCCCGGTGATCAGAGATCTCAGTATTTTCCATCCTCCTGCTCATGTGAAGCAGGTGGAGCCATCTTCTGCCAACACTAAAAGACATCTGAACAGGGCCATTGCTAACCCTCTCAGAGAGCTCAAGGAGACAGCGGTTAATCCAAGTTAAACATGTTTGTTTGCTGGTACTTTATAGCTGCTTCTTATGGAAGGAACTTAGCATCTGACACAGACACACACCTTAATTTAACCTCAAAAAAGAAAGAGAATAAACGTTTTACAAAGAGATGATGGGAGGCACCAAGATGCCTGCGGCTGCTTTTCAGAGGTGTTGCATCCCCTCCACACCCCATATGGGACTGGGCTCCCAGCAGCTCAGCCAGCACAGACTAAAGGCCCATTACCCAGGGTCTGGGCTGGGACCATGATGGATGTTGTCTCCACAAGTGCCACCATGGTCCTGAACACCACTTGGAGATCTGGGTTTTACTTCAAGACTTAAGGGAACATAACCGATGAGCACATTGCCCCCAGACTCCTCCATTGCTGGCGCAGGCTACCCCGGCCTGTGGCAGCCCCTCCTTCAGGGAGGCAATGGACACCAGTGCCTGGGCGTTCGGTGGTGCCTGACGGGCTGGGGAGGCTGAGAAGAAGCGACAGCTCGGAGAAGCCTGGCAGTACCATCTAGTGGGTGCTGCCTCACACAGGCAGCCACTTCCAGGGAAGAAGGGAGAAAAGAGGAGAGAGAGCAGAGAAATAAAACATTCTTTATCACTGCTCTTGACAGGTATTATATTGTACTATAGTGCCATTTGTTTAGTTACTGCTACAGCAAGTGCTGTGCAGAAATCTTATAAGCAGCCATATGGCACCTCTGAATGAAAGCCATTATGCTTTTATGAGTAACCCACACTGTCTCTGCGAGGGGAAAGAACCTCCGTTTTCACCAAATGTCATTTTCCTATTCTGAAAGGAAGAAAATATTTCTGACTTTCAGTGAACTCCACAAACCCGAGCTGCTTCTCCTCTCCTGACAGTGTTTACACAGAGTCTAAACCCACCGGAGGTCTTGAATACCCACCAGGTATTTCACTACTGACATTTCGCTGTTCCGAGGCTCATGCTTTTCAACTGTGCCATATTAAACAACCCTGTTTGCATCTAATATTCAATTCTATAGTTACTAGTTCATTAACATTTTGTAGTTTACCATCCGTTACATCTGACAGCAACTGGCCAGCCACTCTTAGCATTGTTTTCAAAAAGAGGAACAGAAACTGTATTCTCTAAACAGGGTAAAAATAACAAGTCATTAAAATTTCCTAGTACCTGGATGCAATATCTGGGCTGCACCTCTTAAATTAACTCCGGGCTTTTGCTGTGTGGAGCAAAGTTTTTGTGGCAGTTGGAAAAAAAAAATATTTTCTTCTACATGAGTTGCTGTTTCCAACCCTCCCGTCTGGCTGGGGAAGTGGGACACTGTGTTCCGGGGATCTGGGTGTTAAATACTCAACAGGGGTCTGCGACTTGCTAGTTGGGGACTCACAGCCCAGGAAATATGTGTTAAGGGGAGATCAATATTTCTGTGCTGCATGGAGAGGGCTCAACTTCTTTCAAAGCTGTGTATGTTTGCATGCTTAATTTGCATGTAAAACAATTGCGATTGCAGGCACAGTTGCAGAAAGTGCATATGCAAATTAGGCACGTAAAGATGAGCACATTTGTATGTGGTGGCTGTTAAATATCTCAGTCCCTTGCCCACTTTTGGAAGTTGTATCCAGATTATATGCATCTGCCTTTTAAAAAAATATATCATCAACTTTGTTTATCAAAAAAGCAAAAAAAAAAAAAGGCTACAATAAAATAAAGCCTGTAAAAGTAATCTAAATAATCTCACTTTACTGCTCCAGATAATTAACACTCTTCAGCAAGAACTTTCCTCTAAATATCAGTCTTCTTTTAGAGAGATTTGCCATTTTACTGCATTCATTATATACACCACACTAAAGTCAAGCCATGTACCAGAAATACTGCAGGGATCACGCAGAATGTAATTGCACTAATGCTTTGCATATTTATGTTTGAGACCTTTTTATGAAGTGTTACTTTAAAAAAAGAAGGATCAGTTCATCTTTAAAAGGGAGTGATTGATTGCTGCCAGTCAGGCATTCCTTCATTCTTGGCTTCTCTCTTAGTCTCTGTAATAAGTTTTTCACGAACACCAGCCCGCTATTAAAGAACGGTATTCATCATAAGCCAAGCAGAGAGGAGGCAGACTTTGATGGGCACAATACCATATTTCAATCTACAGTGTCCTTTTTGTTAAACTTGATCTGCTGCCTCATTAGCGTTAGAGCAAAAATACACAAAGCCTTTTGTAAATATTAATCAGAAAACGTACAAAACCCCTCTCCAGACTAAATTACTTATTATTGGGCTCTCTCCAGGTGATAATATCTAACTAAAAAATTCTGTTTGCCTAAACTGTGGGAGAAAAATACCTTTTTATGTACATTTTATGTAGCACTTTTACAAGGATAAGTGTTTTAAGCAAATGCATTTCTTTACTTTTTCCCCCTTTTTTTTTTAACATCCATCCTTCACAGAGGTAACACACAGCCCTGCTGTATATTGTAGGCTGCAGCATTCATCTGAGCAGTATGAGGTTTAAATTCCTGATATCCAGGTTTATTTCTGGCACTGCTGATTAATATAGGAGTGCTTTTTCATGTTCTCCTGCTGAGCTTAAACTTTATAGATGTGAGGCTGTGACTTAAGACATACTGAATTAACAACACATGCTTTAGGCTAGTAAATGTGGCACTACAGAGGAGTTCCCTAATCATGGTCCAGATGGGTTCCAAAGCTGGACTTGGTCTTTTGCACTTCAGAAGGTCCCTGTCAGGACAATAAAATTTCAGGATTTTGTTCCTGTTGTTGATTCTTGTGGGTTTTTTAATCAGCTTCCAGCATTTCAGCCTTTTTGAGAAAGGTGAGCTTCGTTGGCGTTGGTAAGACCCAACACAATGGAAGTTCTTTCCACAAAGTTCTCACTAACACAACAGCTTGAGCTTATGAAATCAATTTTCTTCATATAATTACTGGTACAAGGCCAAAGCTGAAACTTTGGGAAGCTTAGGCTCAAATCCTGTCTCGTTCAAGCATTCCCTTGAAGTCTGCATTGAACATCTAAAAAAGCCATCTGTAAAAACGGGATTAGTCACATAACTTCTAAAATCAAAGCTCAAAGGTCACTATCTTCAGAGGCTTTTTGTCAGAGTAAACAATATAAATGCCCTTAAAATAACTCTGCAGAAACAATTTTCATTGCTGTCATGGGGCCCGATTCTGCAAGCATTTCTTTGAGGAAAAGCAGTTGCCTTAATGAAGCTTTTCTTACCAGCAAAGCGATTCATCATGCGAGTCTTTTCAGAATCAGCCCCCATTACAGTTAATTTATCAGAGCAAAAAGACTTTTGTGCTCTTTTTAGCAAAGCCATTTCAGGCAGAACTCATCTCAAAAGGACGGGCCACACAAGCATTACTGTGACATCACCAGCTGGACCATCAGTAGGTGAAATGAATGCTGTACTGGTGTTAGCCCAGTTCGAGGACAGCTGCCTCATAATGAGAGGGCACACGGGCACGGTTGTGGTTCATGTTTATACACTGCCTGGCCCAGCACAGCCTGTGGCAGAAATGGAGCCCCAGGAGTCACAGTAATATGGATCTTAAAAACGTTACAGAGATCTGCCAACAGCCAGTGGAACCCAACAGCCAGTGTAGCCACCGCTTATCCTCTGCAAGGATTTGTCTGAAAAGTTTGTGGTAACTGCGCAGTCAAAAGAAGCACTTAAACACCTTGAAAATATATGTGGAGTCAACTTTCTGAACTGTAACTCTTGGCATTGGCTGACTTGTTTGTGGCAGTTATTTCATGTACATCTTACCCCCCCTGTGATTGCATTTGAATCATCTTAAGTGCTGGTCTAGCAATAAGAGCCACCGCTCACCAGCATCGGTGAAGCCACTGATAACAAACTGTAGCCTTCACCATCAATCCAGCCAGACTAAACACCCAGGACCAGAGTTAGCAAAATACAGCAGACTTATTTATTATTCTTTTCCTGTACTGATACTGTTTTCACAACCTGACATAACCTGGTAAAGTAATTCTAATTGTACTTTGGATTGATAGCAGCATTCTTCCGAGGATACACAACGCTTATAAGAATTTGTTTCCCTGTTGCAGTACAAGTGTTTTGCCTTGGTGGCCTAAAATAATGAGATCTATAACACAGTGAAGTCAGTGGTAAAACTATCTGAAACTTTATGTCTTAACAGCAAATGACAAACATTTGGGTTCTGGTTTTGTCTCATGTATCAGTGGAGTAACAAAGATGATTTGGTAGAAGAAAATAAGAAGGCCACTGAGGAAATCAGTAGTTATTCTTGCGAATGACACTTCAGAAGGAGGAGTCTGGATTTTCTCAGCTCCCCAGAGAAAGAGCTGTATGAGGAATATGGGAAGAGCTGGCTCTCCTCAACCCACTGAGCATTGAGCCCCAGTGCAGAGCAGAGCAGGAATGAACGGTTCTCCAGGTCAGCACCAGCCAGCTTGCTTCCTTCTAATCACATTTCTGTGTTTCTTGACCTCATCACAGGTTGGAGTAGAAGCAGATTGCTGCCATGGGAGATCGGTACTCTCTGGAGCAAGTCCCCTAACACTGGGGCCTGGCAGTCAGCCAGGGATAGAATCGTTTGGGCTGCTTAGCCAGGGCTTGGCTAAGGGTGCAGCCCATCCAGAGAGGGTTCCAAACTTCCTTTCACTCAAAACCTTCAGTTTTCTACCTGACAGATAAACCAGGCTTTTACTTTAAATCCATTTCCTGTCTTCTAAGCAGAGAAGTCCTCAATTAGGAAGGACATAACATTTGTTTTCAGGAAGACTTACTCTCCTCTGTAAAAATACCCTGCATTAGGTCCTTCCTTACAACCAAATGCTGTGAAATAAATTAAAAGAGCATGCAATCAGTTCAAAATGACTGTAATTAGGCAATCAAATAGCCATAGGAAGCAGAAATCATCAATGTCTTTAGCTAGTTCATTTTGTCAGTAGATTTATTTGTAAGTTGGGGGGGGGGGGTTGTGTTGCATTTTTTTTTAATACAACCCTAAGATTATAGACTAAAATTGAAAAAGGAATAATATCAATTCATCAGAGGCCTTCTTATGCATGTCTTAGAGCAGTGTCTGTTAACCCCAGCAGTTATGTGAAGTCTTCATGCCTACCCAATGCCCATGGCAGCTCTGCTGCATGCCAGGGGCACAGGGACCCGTGTGCAGGGGCTGTGAAGCACCCATGCAAAACGCAGCGCAAGCCTCTCCCCACACCTACGTGACAAGAGGGGAAGAAATATTTGTCAAGTTTTACTTAAAGTCTAGGAAAATCCCAGTGTACAATTAAATAAAACTCATCAAAAACACAACCAAACCATATCCTTCCTGTAATAAAAAGAAGGCAAACAATATGCCCTTATACACGTTTATGCATACCTTTGTAACTGCAGGCTTCCTGCTCAGGAGTTGCCCTGCCAAGAATCATGTATCCTGTGATGAAATTTCTCAATAAATAAAGTGACTTCATTACTGAAAAGCTTAACTGTAGTCGTGTGCACAGTTTTTAATGCAGCACCAGCCCTAAAGTGCTGATGAGAGAAAACCCAGATGCGGGAGACATTCAAGTTGGAGCCAGGACATTTTAAGGGCTGCAAAGTTTCATTAGCTGAGCTGTGGATCGATGGGTAGATTAAAACACCGTATCTGCTCATGGTGGAATCAGCTCCTCCACTGGTGTAAATCAGCACAGGAGAATGTAAATCTATGGCTTAGCTGAGAATCAGGCTCCTGATTTATTGTGTCTTGTTATTCTCAGCACATGTAACAAGATGAGGGGGGATTTGGGATATTCACAGGTAGATCACCATCATTTCACCTCTGGGACTGGAGCTGGTTTGGGCCACTCTGGAATAAAGGTTGGACGGATTCCAGGTTCATTATTGTAGCCTGATTTGTGGTTAAAACATGTTAAGCTGAAAAATTAAGCAAATACATCAGAGGAGGATTTACAGCTGTCCAAGGACACAGTAAACTGTAACACAAGCTCCTACACTGTATTACATTTGTATCCCCACAGTTTCTTCTGCTAGGGAATTGAACAAGCAAATAAAGTAATTCCTGGGACACACTAAGGATAGGCTTGCTATAAATTCCCTCAAATTCAATTGTCTGTGCCCGGACTGGAGCCATCAGCCTCTATTTGAATCTTTGGTATTCTGAAACGGTTGTGTTTTGTTTTATTTTGTTTTTTTTTTCCCTGGAAAATTTCAAACAAAGCATATTCTTTTGACTTCCCAGCAACAGAGAGGACAAAGAGATATTTTAAAGTGAGTCCAAAGGGCGTTAAACTACCTCCCACCCATCCTCAGCATTATTACAACAACTAATAGACTGTTGGTGTGCTGGACCTGTTTGAGCGGATGAATCACTGCTCGGCGTTGGCCCAGCGGAGCTGCAGACACCGAGCTGTGTGGGAAGTCAGCTGTCAGGCTGATGCAACAAGTCAGAGTTTACCAATCTGTTCTCAGAAAACCTCAACTGGCAAAATGCTTCACATTACGTCAAAGTACCGAAAACAAGGCAGGAAGAGAGACATACCTCTGCTCTCACCCCTTAAACTACAACTCTCCGACACTTCCCGGCCCATGGACGGTCCCTGCGGGGGGATGTGCTGGTGGAGGACCCAGCCTGCTTCTGAAGCAGGATCCAGACATCTGGCTGAGCCCCCCATGCACTGTGTGAGGAGCATCTATCAGAACTGTGGCCAAATCAGTTAAGGCACGCTGCCCCAAGGCAGGCTGGAGTCAAAGGCACTGGGAGCAGCTGCCTAGGATGTTCCCTCAAAAGGCTCCAGGCCAGGGCTGACTCCAGTCTTGTCTTCCAGGCACCTCACTTTGGGCATCAGGGTGGCATCTCCCCCCAGATCCTGCCCCTGGAAGGACTAATTCTGTCTTTTCAGAGGAAGGGCTCAGTGCTCTCAGAACTGCAGCTGGAGGGGCAGAAACATCAGCTTGCTGGCGGCAGCACGTTCCCCCAGGACAGGGGAGACTCAGCCTTTCTGGGCCTTTGGGAGTTAAACTCATCTACTATGGGTGCCCCAAACAACTCTGTGGTGTGCTTTGGGTCTGGAGGCCTGGGGGGCTGGTCTGTAGAACCTGCTCTCCTGCACACAGAATAATGCAAAAATAATTGGACCTCTGGGATGCAGAAGGGAACAGTCCTGCCTCTGGTCTCTGCCTCCAGAAATTTTCAGGCATCTTTTTTGAAGTCACAAGAGGGAATTTAGGAATGGCCATGGGTGCCAGGTCAGCATCTTTAGTTGCCCCTCATCAATAAATTGCCACCAGAAGGTGACAAAGGCATCTTACTATTTTAGTGCTCTTTCTGCCTCTTCTGCTGCATCAATTAATTGAAATATTTTCTTCCCGGCTGCGCAGCTTCAGCTGGTGGAGGGTCCCTTCTCCTGGGCTCCAAGAGGCTGCAAACCTGTGGGTCAGGGTGCCCTTCCAAAGCCAGAAGATGTGGGTTTGTAACACTGGAGCTCTGATGTCCTGGATGCCGGGAGGGGACGAAATGATATGATAACCATTACTCATGGCTGCCAGGTTTTAAAGGAAAGCCAAAGCCCAGCCCTGCCAGGGTATGTGCACGTGTCCTGGGAATAAAGACCAGACAAAGACCCGCCAGTCACTTTGTGAATCCCACCCATGCTTATGGAGGTAGTTGGGACAGAAATATTCAATCTCGTCATGCAAAACCTTTGCGAAATGTTTCAAAATAAAAATTTCAGCCTCCTAAGATATTTTCAGATTATAAACTGAGTAACCAAATGAGTGCAGGCACTTCCAGGGATAATGCAGTATCTTGGCAGCATCTCACTGGTCTCAACTTTGCATTTAAGTATCAAAATACTGCTTAAATCCTACTTTAAGTACCTAAATCCTGTGCTGGATTTAATCTTGAAGGCTTCATTTTTTATTTTAGACGTGATCCTGAGTTGTGAGAAAAGACATCTATAGCGTGCTGGAATCCCAAGCACACAGATAGGACTCTGGTACTAGAAAAAGAGGGAGATTTTGGTGTAAGGCAATATGCTGGGGAGAAACACACAGCAGAGATGTAATACTCAGCACAGAAGAGCTCGGATTCTTATCTCTGTCCCAGTACAGTATATTTATTCTCAGTGAAACTTTAAGCAAGTTGCTCAATCTCAGCTTCAATCCCCCCATCTGTAAAATGGGGGTATCATCCTTAATTTTTTTTCTAGTACTTTTATGATTGGGAGTGCCTGGTTTATTACCTATGTACTCAGTGCCTACTGTAACGGGTCTTTGATTTAACAGAGGTCAGCGTCACCACAGCAGAAAGTCAAGGTACGACAAAATTACTGCACCCTTTACTCAGTCCCACCCGGAACGGTCCCACTGAAAAGCAGAGGAAGAATGTCCGACCTGTCACCTGTTTTGCTCTCCTTTACTAGTTGCCATCCAGATGATTTCCAGCAGGGAGCCATGGTTGTGTTACAGCCAGGAGAGATGCAAAGCACCATAGGTCTGCTCTGCTCCAGAAGTCTGGAGAAGCCACAGGGGACCAGAGTTTTGGTTTTTGAATAAAAGGTGACACCTGTTTTCCTGACATTGCTGTTACAAATGTTCAGGCCGGGTTGTCAGCGTGGACGTCTGCAAAGCCGGAGTGGGAATGGCATCGAGATGAATGGGTCCAGAATAGGGCAAGGATTGTTACAGTCACTCTAGATATGGGCTACAAGACTCCAAAAACAATCACTTGTTTCACTTTTTGGTGCTTCTTTATCTAAACACGAACTGTGGTGAGATCCCTGGAACTAAGTACCACTCAGCCCGAGTGTGTGCTGGAAGGGGTGACAACAATTACTGCCATTCTGAATGCGAGGGGACACACGAATGCAGCTGCACACAGGCAGATGACACTCATCATCGACCTTAAAAGAGGGCCGCAGTATAAACCCAGTTTCCCATTCACATGCACAGGCTCTGAATCAGCTCCTTGGCTCTCTGGCACATGGTGAGGAGGGAAAAGTTTTTACCAATTTCAAAGGAGATGGAAGATGATCAAAACAAGAGTCAATATAAGGAAGAGAAGATTCATTTGCCCCAGCATTATGTGCTTTACCCACTGCAGGCCTTCAGCGAATCAACTCTCTTCCCACTAAACAGGATATTAGCAATATCCTAAAGAGAAATTACCTCAAACAGAAAGCAGCATTAGTAGCGTCCACATCCATATCCCACTAGGATTTGTTTCCTTCTTCTAACCTCCACAGAGACAATCACGTAATCTCTCCTAACCTCCCTGAGCCCATCTGACCGTGATTTCCAGGAGGAATTGCCACCCAAAAGGAGCCAACAACAAGCCTTGTCAAGCTCTCATGTTATACTGCGTCCATTTAAACCCCCTGGCACCAGCCACCCGCATGCAGGATTATTTGGTTTAGGCTTCTCCTACACTGAAATCACCAGGTATTTTATTTTCAGTAATGGCTGGATTGGCTCCTAAAACCACGACACATCTGCCCATTACTGCTTGTGCCTTCAGTCATCGGTTACTCTCTCTTTCTGCTTCTTGCTCTCCTGCATTATTTAAAATGAAGACAGGCTGTTATGCCCACACAGAGTGCCTTTGACTCGAGTGAGGAATCTGCTCCTGTTCAGGGCTGGTGACAATCTGTAAACTCTTCGTGACAGAGACTGTATCTTGTTATGTATTTATACTGTGCCTAGCACAATGAGGTCTTAATCCCGACTGAACGCTGTTATATCACAAGTAATAACTACGATAGGGAGGAAATTGCAGCACAGTGATGGTACGGAGGAACAGCTCTTGACATTTTTAGCAAGGGTGTAGTATAGAAATAATAGCATAGCAGTATAAAAGCAGCTGTTGAGACCTGCCTCCTACTAGGGAATGTTACTCAGTTTTTCTGCAATCCTGGTACAAACCTCCCGGGTTATGCTTTGTTTTTACAGTTGTACGTGGGGGACAAGCAGGCTTGTGACATAAACAGGTTCAGGCTCTAATATCCTGGGAGATCATCAACAATTAGTAAGAGCCAAGTCAAAAAACCCCGTAGTTGCTTTGTCCTTATAATCAGCGGCTTTCTATGAGAAACCAGCACCAGAGAAAAGCTGTAATATTTCCTTATTAATTTTGGCACGTAAGCTTTGCAGCTACATATTGAGCTATTTTATGCCTATACTCTCTTTCCTGACTGTGGCGTCGGCTCTAATTCTCTGAATAACCACCACAAAACCTACACACACGTACCAGATGTATCTGCGTTTGGCAACCGAGCTCTGCAGTACTTGATGCAATACCAGCTACTTAGATGGAGTAATCTCTCCTTCAAATTGCTAGCCAAATTCTACAAAACAGAATAAATTTTGCCCTTGATCATGCTTTTCCTGTTCCAAAAAGGTCAGCTGAGGACAAAATTTCTCGTAACATTATTTCACTCTCTACTTGGGGTCTCTTAAAGTCACTTTGTAATATAAACCTGATTTTTTATTAGCATGATATACTCAACCGTAAGTAAGCTTTCTGCCTTGGGAACTGACTAAAACTCCTTTTGTAACCTAAATTTTAGTTCTGATGGATACTTGGCGGTTTTTGCATTTCTGATTTTGGATTTGGACAGGCAGAGAAGGACCTGGGGGTGTTGGTTGACTGCAGACTGAATATGAGTCAGCAGTGTGCTCAGGTAGCCAAGAAGGCCAATGGCATCTTGGCTTGTATCAAAAACAGTGTCACCAGTAGGTCTGGGGAGGTGATTGTGCCCCTGTACTCCGCATTGGTGAGGCCACACCTCGAGTACTGTGTCCAGTTCTGGGCTCCTCACCACAAGAAGTACATGGGGGTCCTGGAGCGAGTCCAGAGAAGAGCAACCAGGCTGGTGAAGGGGCTCGAGGGCAAATCCTAGGAGGAGCGGCTGAGGGAGCTGGGGCTGTTTAGCCTAGAGAAGAGGAGGTTGAGGGGAGACCTTATCACCACCTACAACTACCTGAAGGGAGGTTATAGAGAGGTAGGTGATGGTCTCTTCAGTCAGGTGACTGGTGATAGGACAAGGGGGAATGGCATGAAGCTGTGCCAGGGCAGGTTTGGATTGGATGTTAGGAAAAATTTTTTTACTGAAAGAGTTGTCAGGGCCTGGAACAGGCTGCCCAGGGAGGTGGTCGAGTCACCTTCCCTGGATGTGTTCAAAAAAAGGGTAGATGAAGTACTTAGGGATATGGTTTAGTTTAGGATGTGAATGGTTGGACTTGATGATCTTAAAGGTCTTTTCCAACCTTGTGATTCTGTGATTGGACAGCAAATCGAAGAAGAGGCATGCAGCAGTTCTCCCATAAGAGTGGTCTGAAAGCACGTGCAGAGCAGGGAAGGGAGAAACTGGCGTTTGAAAATAAAAGATGTCACTTCAATTGAAATTTTTATTTGAGTCCATCAGCAACAGTCTTACTGAATAGCAACTTTATTTGTTATAGCATCAGAAATGGAGTCCAACACAGCCTGAAAACTAGATTCCAGCCTATTCTGAAAGCAAAAAACCAAAATAACAACAAAACCACATCGGACCAGATTTTCTAACATGGTCATTGTTACAAGCAATAAGACTAGCACTCAGATGTCTAACCACATGGCTGTTCTCCTAATTAGCTGGGATCACAAAATTGTGTCTGAAAAAGCAGAAACTATATTTTAAAAATAGGCCTCTGAGGCCAGATTTTCAAGGCTTCAGCTTCCAATCCAACACCTACGTGAAAAAGGCAGATTTTCAGCAGAAACTCCCAAACTCCTCCTGTTCCCAGGAGGTGGGACCCCAATAAAGCACATCTGAAAATCTTTCCACTTGGTTTTGTTCCCTAAACGCTAGCTAAGCCTGCCCAAAATCTGCTTGTTCCTGAGTCTCTGAGGTGACAAGCGCTGTAGGCCCAGCTGCTTGTTAAAACATCTGCCCCCCTATTTAAGAGCCACTTGACGAGAGGCTGGGGCTGGGACAGGGCCTGGCAGATTTGCGGCTCTCCGTTATAATTTGTGGGATTTGTGCTTTATCTTCGCAATCCATAAAGCTGGAACAAGGCGTGTCTGAAACGCACTTTCTTCAAAAATGCAGTCCAGATGAAAGCTTAAATTTGTGTCCGTTTGTACAGACACAGGGTGTATGTGTGTGTGTACGTATCCATAGGCAGAGTTAACTTGCCAGTGTCTCAACACAGAAGCACACATGTAACATCGCCGCTGGAGCCAATGGGCTCGGAATTCAGCCTCTGGGCCATTATTTTAAACTGCAAAACTCATTTCATGCAGGAAAACAAAAACAAACAAACAAACAAACAAACCCCCTTCTCATCATGGAACTTTTAAAAAATACTTCCCTCGAGCAAAATGGCTGTTTCCCCTCCCACATAAACTGGCAGCCAAGTCAGGAACAGTGCTGAACACTTCCCATGCTTGCAGATTCAGATACAAAATTTGCAGGAAGGCTGGCACTTATTTTCTCACAACAGTTTGTTCTTCACATATTTCACAACTTTTAAGTTCCTTAATGTAAATTGGAATCATACATTTTGCCTCCATGTGTTTTATTGACTCTGATCTCCATATTAACACTGAGGAAGAGATGGGGCGTTAAATTCAGCAAGCTGGTGACAGTTCTGCCCAGGTAGTTCTCCCCCTTCTCCCTAAAGGCCCGATCTTTCCGTGGGTGCATCCTCCCGCAGTGACTGGACTAACAGGGGCAGCTACTGTGAAGACCTAGAGATGATTCAGCAGGCAGGGGAAGGCTTGGACTAGATGAGACCTTGTCGGCTACAGGTTTCTTCTCTGACTTTGGGTGGCTGCAGGTCCTGTCCCTGCTTAAGTGTCCAATTCTCACTGCAGTCAGGGACTAAACACTGCTAAGAGACTCTGGGTAGGTCCCTGCCAAAGGGGGTCTCTTGCCTGGTGGGTTTTCATTGTCTGAATGCGTTACTGTGGGAATTATGGGAACTAAACTCAAGATACCGGAAAGCAGCAATTCTTCAAGCAAAGCTGTGACACTCAGCTGGCCTCTTCTCCTCCTTCCCTCCACACCATGCCTCAAAATGTTCTACAAACACAACTTCATGGCATTTACTCCCAACAGTTTTCAACGGAACACCCCAAAGGGGCAATAGTGTGGAAATACCCCCAGTTCACTGTATGGAAAGTATACTCGTGTCACCAAGAGGCCATTGGCCATGTGGAAATGTACATTAGGCTGAAATCAGATTCAACAGGATTACTCAAGAGATACTTCTCAGTGTGAATAAAAGTCTTGGAGACTGGCCATGGATAAGGTGCTGAAAGCCCTGGAAAAGCCAGGAGTTAGAAGGAGATGTCTGTGTGCTTGTCCCTCGATCACGGTGTCTCCTTACAGATGTAGCACTTTGTGGCTGACTGGTTATAGAGATTTTTGGGAGGGCTGTTTGGACTTAGAAAGAATTAAAAGTATATCTGAAATGATTTCCCTAATCAAGTTTCTGTTTCCTTCATGTTCAAATACTGCTTAAAGTAATTTAATTTCCCATCATGCTAACAATTTCTGTCCAATACTTTCCTCACTAACTAACATCAGGTGTATGCATCTTTTTTCCATCACATATTATGAATTTTCCTTTGCAAATTTCATTACTTGGTCCAGGGATCAGGGTCTGCTTCTTTTTTAGAAAGGTTGTCTGCAGTTCAGTTTTATCAAGAACAATATTGATTGTGACATACTTGCATATTCCAAAAAGGCCTGTAAACCCACGTAACACTTTAACTGCCAAAAATGCTTTTTCATTTTCTCTTCCTTAAACAAACTCACTTGGACCAAAACATCACATTTAATTTTTCTCTCACTCCTGTGTGAGTTTTTGTTTGGAGTTACATGTCTCTGTGTCTGAGCAATGGAGATGAATCAAGATTCAGAATTTGGATTCTGTTCCTAAAACAAGCACTGCAGTGTTGCTGTTGGTGCTAACCAGACACAGGCATGCCTGCGTCGCTCTCCAATTCTGGATTCCTTTGGCTGAAGCAGTTCCTGAACAAACCTGGCCAGTCACTTGCGTGCATGATCCTTACATGCATAGTACCTGCACGGACCTTCAATCTCTACCAGTGCATTTTGGGTCCAGTACATTAGGGGACATATTTCACTACCTTCTATTATAGTTAAATTTCACAATCAGCAGTTCAGATGATTTTAAAAGAAAATTTAAACGTTACATATTTTTCTGAACACGTTTCAGCAAGGCTAAAATTTAACCGTGTGTAATACCCTTCTGTAATTTACTGGATTAATCAGAAAGCCCGATCAGCAATTGTCTTTTTCAGTGATTGCGCTATTTGTAGCACAATGGGATCCCAGCACCATATAAAAGTTTGCCACTAATAATGATTTATCTACTACCCGATTACAAGATAAAGGTATTCGCATTTACAGTCAGTAGCTGGAGACACAGATGTTCTGGAATCTTACTTTCAGGAGAAAAGTTAATTTCATATTTTAACATCATCATGCTTTAAAGCATAAGAATGCCTCCTGGACTGTCCACCATAGCCCTGTGTGATACTGGAAGGTACTGGGCAGAAGAGGAACATTCTTGAATTTTAGCAAGATTCAGGAAAAGAAAGCTCAGCAGTGTAAATTTTTATGCTACTGATACTCGTACTACAAGCAGAAGCTCTGCCTGCTGTTTCCATGCCACACGAAGGGGATGTTTGGTGTCCTTGCAGGCAGCGAGTCTGTGTACACACCAGCAATGAACAACAGATATTTTTTAATCATTAAAATGCTGTCCACAATTACAGCAATATAATTTGCCACGCAAAATGTACCTGATTTTGGTCTCAGCTAAATTCCAGGCTGCTTTGCTGAAACATTTTCCAGATATTTTGCTTGACACCAGTAAGAATAAATTCAGGTTGGTCTCAGTGCGAAGCCAACCTTACGCAGACCCACACAAACCTCGCAGTCACACAGCTCTGCTCAAAATTGGGTGGAACTTATGTAGAATCACAGTCCTTTTGACTTTTCATTTACTTTTAATCAAGCTAAACCAAACCCACGGAAACTAATAGAGAAGAAAAACGTTGCATTGGCTTCTGCAAAGAAAAAACACCAAATTTCACATGGGGCTAATCATTGTATGGGCTTACTTTAGTCATAAAATCACTAGGGTTTTTTTTTTCTCTGATTATTTAAAAGTATTTCCACCATTGTGGCTTCAGCAATTTAGTATTTCCACACTCCTAAACTTTCTCCTCAGACTTTCAGTCATGGTCCAGGACCCTATTGATATATAACTGAGTAAAATACATCACAGATAACCAAAAAAAAAAAAAAAAAAAAAAAAAAGAGATATTTAAAAGAAGAGTTTCCTTGGGAAACTTAAAAAAATAAGATTAAATTAAAACATCATTTAGAAACTGTATTTGTTGCAGAAAAACTAGCAAAAGCTTCCGAAAAAATCTGAAGTTAAGGCTGTTGACTAAAACCATACCATTCCTTAAACAACTGCTGCTGTTTTATAGGTGGAAGAGATTGCATATGACAGAGAAAAAAGCAATGAATGCAATGACAGTTTGTCACCTTCATTGAAGTTTCGTCCTGTCTCAAATCACTATGACCTCATATCCTTCCAAAATAACCAAAGGAAATGCCTATGTAAAGTAATACAGAGAACAGAGAAAATACAGCCCCTTCACAAGGCTTTTTCCCTGCCGTCAATTATCTTAATGACTCTACCTGTCTCCAGAAGTTGCCCAATACAGTCATCTAACCCTCACATTATTACAGATGTGCTCAGGTACTTTTCAGCAGTGTAGCAGCATCGCATTTATGTTAGACATTATGTTCAAACCCCGGATATTAATCTTAAAAATCAGGGAGAATCTCTTTGTTGTGATTCCAACAGACTTTGAATCAGACCTAAAACAAACCATAAATGCTCTTAGCTTTCTTTTTTATCCTAAAAGTCACAGGCCCCTTTGGAATCCAGGACTTTTATATAAAGTTTTTCAAAGTGGGGTTTTCAAGGGTGTAGAATCACAGAATCACAGAATTGTAGGGGTTGGAAGGGACCTCAAGAGATCATCGGGTCCAACCCCCCTGCCAAAGCAGGCTCCCTAGCTCATATTGTTCAGATAGGCGTCCAGGCGGGTCTTGAATATCTCCAGTGAAGGAGACTCCACCACCTCCCTGGGCAGCCTATTCCAGTGCTCAGTCACCCTCACTGTGAAAAAGTTCTTCCGCATGTTGGTGCGGAACTTCCTATGCTCCAACTTGCAGCCATTGCCCCTTGTCCTATCCCCACAGACCACTGAAAAGGGGCTGGCTGATTCCCCCTGCATCCCCTGCTTCAGATAATTATAAACTTTGATTAGGTCCCCCCTTAGTCTTCTCTTCTCAAGGCTGAACAGTCCCAGCTTACTCAGCCTTTCCTCATAGGGGAGATGCTCTAGGCCCTTAATCATCTTCGTAGCCCTTCTTTGGACTCTTTCCAGGAGATCCCTGTCCTTTTTATACCAAGGAGCCCAGAACTGGACACAATACTCCAGGTGGGGCCTGACCAGGGCAGAGTAGAGAGGGAGGATCACCTCCTTTGACCTGCTGGCTACACTCCTCCTGATGCATCCCAGGATCCCATTGGCTCTCTTGGCCACCGAGGCACACTGCTGGCTCATGGCCAACCTGTCATCTACCAGGACCCCCAGGTCCTTCTCCACTGAGCTCTTCTCCAGCAGGTCATCCCCCAGCCTGTACTGATACAAACAAGAAGTGTAGAGATCAGCAGCAAAGTTTAATTTCACAGCTATGTGAGGTAGAAAACCTACCAGAGTACAATCTACAGATGAAACAAAAAATAAACCCATTTTTCTGTGATAGAAAGAACTGCTTATTTCCATCACATCTTAATATTTTATTCCCTGCGTTACGGGGAACTGTCAGGCAGATGGATGAATGCTTATGAAATGCAGACCTTAGGACAGAGTGTATTATACTACAGATTGGCTTGTGTGAGAATAACCCTGTAAGTCGCTGATGCCATCACTAGCAACAGCCTCCCACATATCCCCCATTAAAGGAGTTTTTTGTAAGCTGAGACCTTCCTTCTACACTCAGTGTTGCTGTCCTGTTTCTGAATCATTACCTGCGTCACTTCTAAAGTCATACCACTCCGCATAGACCAAGGCACCACAGTCTCATTCTGCAGGGCACCCCCCAAGCTGCCAGCAAGTCCAGATGCCACACTGGGACTCTACCCTGCTTTTACAGTTCTGATACTTCGATCATCCTCTTTCTGTAGCTACCAATGACAAGGGCAGAATATTGATGAGGAGAAAAAGCTCTCACAAAGTTTATTTGTAATTTTGACACCAAAGGAAAATCAAAAGGAATTATGTGCTATTGCTTAAAATGTGAAATTAGCAGCAAATGGAGATCTCTTCTCTTAAAGTCCCTAAAGTTGAGAAGACATTCTTTGTGTCATGGAGTAGATACTCAGTGCAATCAGCACGTTCTACACAGGTAATTACTTTTACTACTAATGGTGCCTCCCACTCAGTGAGGAAGATAAGATGTTCCAACACTACTTAATCACAATGCTTCATTATTGCTCCACCACCTACTGGGTAAAACAATTCACATGCTCTATTCAGTGACTCTCACAAATGAGAAAAATTTATGAATATGCGAGAAAAACAGCACATAGTCTACAGAAGAGGCACCGCCCTGAATCATTGTAAAAGATTGTAGAAAGTCTGGAACATCTGCAGTCCTTTTTTTCCTCCTTTCCCCAAATACTCAAGAAAAAGAATAAAATTTGCAAAACCATGAGAAAACCATCCCTATGGTGATTCGGTACCCAGAAAGTGTTTTGGGTTCTTTTGCTGAAGCTTCTGAAATTTCCTTGACACAGAACACAATGTGTAAAAATAGACGCATTCATTGCAGCTTCATGTTTTATTTTGGTATTATTTTTCATTGTTTCGTGCTAACAGCATGCTACAAATTGTTTTACTACTCAATGCATCAGGAACTGACACAGAAAACAAGAAGTAGGCAATAAAAACTCCATCTTTTCAGGGTTTATAGAATCTTCTCCATAGGTTCAAATGAGGAGCAGACAGTGGTTTAGCTGATTGATGCAGAGAGTGTCCTGCACAGGGTGGCACATGGGACAGCTTTTCAGGGGCTCTTGCCATAAGAAGCCAATGCAAATCACTTTGGAAATTGCATCAAAAAGACAGAATGTCTTTATTTTCCTTTGATGTAAAAGATAAATCTGCTATTGTGCATTAAAAGAGAAAAGTTGGCCACTGGAGCCTGAATGCTCCCTCTTTCCTGGAGTGGCAGCCCTTGACTTCTGTCTCAGGACAGGCCAGGAAACAAGTCCAAGCAATTAATAAATCTCCCACATACCCTACCTTGATTACACGTGTGTTACAGCAAGCAGGGAACATGTAGTAATTTATAAAGCTGAATGTACTGTCTTCATGCATCATACAAACCAAAAAACCCCCAGGTAGTTCCCAGAACACCTCCTAAGATGTTGTCAAAGAGGAAGCTGTGGCAAGAAAGGGATTTTCTAACAGCACTCAAGAACAATCTACATTGAGGGGTAGGAATTCTCACTCAGCAATAAGTCCAGTCTTTTTGCAACAAGTTCTACTACTAAATCATATCTTAAATGATGTCGCTCTGTCCTTTACGCTTACATACACGTGCTTATTCCTATGTATAAGTTAGGTTGCTGGCTGTTCCTTGCCAAAGCCTTTGACTCAAACCAGTGTCAGTGAATAACCACCAAACTGATATTCTTCCCCTCACCAGCAGAGACTTGAGGCTGGTGGAACAGTGGGCAAAGAGGTATCTTACTGGTATGGTGGGAGCAGGAGAGGATGTTAGCTGAAGTCTATCACTTGAGAAATTCTGAGAAAATTTCTGGCTGGAGAAATGAAGTAGAAAAGGAGGAGCAACTGTAGGAAAGATGGATAATGTCCTGCTAACAGGTCAGAGGCTGACTACTCAGTGATGATGGGGAGAGAAATGTTTGCAGCTTTCCACTCCTGCCCTTGTTTCTCTCATAAATGATCCTTTCCTTCTGAGTGTTTGAGGGGTAGAGACAAGCTGCTCTGATAACACCTGAGCTTGCTGAAATCTGGAAGTCTGCACTTCCAGGAAGGCTAGCAAAACACACAGATGCATCTTCATTCCTGAAGAATATTAAGTAACTATAAGGAAGAGGCTTATTTTTTGAAGTAGTAAACTGCCTATGGGAAAAACTGTCACATTTTCATTGTAAGAGTCCCAGTAAAACAGTGGGAGGATGTCTAATGGGGACAATGTGATTACATAAGCATTTTGGTTTCCTTAAAGCAGCATCTTATCCTTGTGGCTGGAAGAATAACTGAAAAAAGGGACAAAATTTAAATTTATTTTGCTGAAAGCTTAAATCAGTGTCATGATTTTGGGCAACCTGACTTGGAGTATCTGAGTACTTGGATCAACACTAGAGCAGGCAATGTTCCCAGCTTTGCATCCTGCCCCACCACTACTACAACCATTTCCTACAGCTCCCTGTTTGGCCAAAGACACGTAGAAACATTTCTATTGACTCAGCCAGGAAGAGCAATCTAGCTTCTAGGTGCTAGACCAGCAGGCTTACTAGCCTTCTCTAAAACACTGATTTATGTTCGCCATCTAAATATTTTACTTTGACTATTAGGAGCTGTATGTAGTTTTAATATTTTTATTCACTTTCATCATAGAACATCAGAATAACACGAGTTGCAGAGACAGCACCTGTACAGCAGATCAAGATTAATGAGGGAAGATGGATAAAAGTGTGTACACACAGTTCGGTGTGCATGTAGGATGCTTCCTAAAATCCTTTAATAATCCAGGGCAATATTGTTTTCCTCTTGTGATGAGACTCTCAAATGGCGACTAGAAACTCGGGGGGTTGGGATGAAGTGTGACATAATGAGGAATGGAAGGAGTCACTGCATACAAGCACTGAATGCAAATGCTGGAAATAAATAAAACTTTTACCTTGAAGAGATGCAAATAAACAAATAAATGTAGTGTAGATTAATGAGAGAATTAAGCAGAGTTTATTTTCCATAAATGTTTGCAGTACTTAATGGTCAAACGAATAACGCAGTAAATTCTAAGGCCTTCCACTTCCTTCAAATAGAAAAATAAAAGGAGGACAAAAAAGTATATTATTACTATTATTATTATTATTACTATTATTATTGATGCCAATAAGATCCTTCTCTAATTGAGACTTTCTGAGTGGATTCACCTCTTGGGAGACTGCAAGCTCATGGGTGTCTGTTCAGAGCTGGCTGCAACCTCAGCTATCCGATGCCCAGGGGATGGTAACTTATGTTAAGGAAATCAAGGGAATTTTTAAGCATGTGCATGTGGAGAGAAGAATTATTGAAGGAGTCGAATATACGTGTGCCTTTCAGAAAAAATGAACGTATGCATTTGCTTCTTACTAATCAAATGGAAAATTGTTTTGTTTTAATGGTTTTGAAACTTCCCCATCCCTCGAGCAAACAGTACCCATTACTTTAAACACCTCAGTGTCTAGTAATTGTTCACAAATGTGTCAGGCTACCAGTAATTTAAGTCCTGTCAGGAATAAATCTCAGACACTCACTTCTTCCAGTCAGTGACTTGAAAAAAACCCGCCCACATGTCAATTACAGGAAGCTCCGCGCGGTGGCTTTGTTCGGGGCTGTGTAAACAGAAAAAGCTTCCTCCTCGCTAACAACTGTTTTCTAAACCCTATATAAATGTTTATGTGAACTATCCTGCAACAGCATCGAAAGCAATAAAAAGCAGGCACGTAGAAAACAATCTGTGTTGTACTTGTTGGCAATAAATGTACAGCCCGTGGAAGCTGTATATCCAGTTGTGAATTATTTTCGCTCAGAGGTCTGACCTCAAAACATTTAAATGTTAGACTGTAAATCAAAATGATATACTTGTGCTATCTACAGATTATTCCCCAGTTCCCATGTCCTGCTAAATACAGGGCTCTGCAAAGACTTGCACATTAATATGTAAATAAGCACACAGGTAGAGCTCTATTCCAGAGAGATACAGGGGAAAGTCAAACAATCAAAATATATGAGTGGGCATATTTTCTCACCTATGTTATTGTTCTCTGCAAGCCACTGGGGAGTAGCCACAGCCTGATGTATGACTGATGCAGCATAAGGAACAGAAAAATCACTGGAGAACAGCTACAGGAAGAATTTTAAAAGACCAAACAAGGTAAAATCTAGAAAGCTTGGGGTCGTGATGTGACACATTCCCCTAACTGACACATTAGGAGTCACTAAGTCTGAAATGAGGCACTCAAACACCTCTCCCAGCTAGTCTGGAGGAGCCTAGATATCTCAGGTGTCTAAGTTCCCTCTAAACAATTGTGCTAAACACCAGAATTTTGCCAGTTTGCCCTTTGATTGCAATTTTGGTTCATATTGCAACAAGTTCCATGAGGTAAACACCAAGTCTCCTTCTGCCTAAATCTGTCCAATGGCCTGATACAACATGGGGTGTTTTGAGATGACCTCATGGATCAAGGACTGCCACCACCTTTGCCTTCGGCAGGAGCTCACCACTTAGAATACCATGTTTGTCTTCAGTGTAGGAGACTCGAGTTCAAACCCCTCCATGTGCTGACTTAAGAGTGGGAATGTTACCTCCCCTCTCACTGCAGAGCCCTCAGACACTCACCTCCCTGCCCAGGTGAGTATCCAACAGCCTGAAACTCTTCCACTTTGTCTACACATTTGAATATTCGTTAGAAGAGAAACTGGAAGGTGACGCTCCCACATTCTGCATCAGCACCCCAGCCAGCAGACTTAATCTGCCTTTCTATCTCCTCACATCCCCTCTTTAATATCTTTCTATGCAAAACAGGAACGGTTTGGTGGTTAGTGTGCTCTCCTGGGAGGTGGCAGAACTGGCTTCAAATCCAGTTAGGCAGAGGATGGTTCCATGCCGCAGAGAAGAGCTCTGACTGTTAGCAGTATAGCAGAGCCAGACCATACTTTGCTCCAGGTAGGGGTACCTGGATGGGAGCCCCAAGCAAAGAGGGCCTTGAGCTGGCCTCAGACCTTAAGGTCTCTCTCTCTGCAGGATAGTTTGGGTGGCTAGTCTGGCCCCCTGGCATTTGCAGCCCCAAAGCTTGCTTGCTTGGAAGACCTTTGCTCCCAGGCTAGCCCAACACAGAGCTAAAACCACCACAAAACAAGAGGGCATCCAAATACTAAAGCTGTTTGGGCTACAAACTCTGATTCACACAAAGCCTTCACCGAAACCACAGGGAGTTCTGTTGAGTTACACATGGCAGGTTTTGAAGTGACCCGGACTTTGGAAGGGATAGGCAGAGATCCCTCCGAAATTTCCCTGTAATCGTTTTTCAGATAAGGATTAGTTAAACAGTATTGGTCTTTCTGGTGTGAGTAAATCCGATCCTCCAAGAACAAAGAATAAGGAAAAACTTTAAGAGCTGGCACAGTGCAAAGAGAAATGGCAATGACTTTCCAAACTGTGAAGCATCCTGGGGCTAAAAAGCCAGCCTGTGCTAGCATACATAATTTAGGATTGAGTCCTGAGGTTCCCGACTTGGGAGATGCTCTAATTCAAATGTACAGGGTGTTTTTGGAGGAGGGAGTGCAGGATCTGGCCCGAACCTTTTAGCCAGAATGACTCATCCTCCATTGTGCTATATTTCTTTATGGTGGATCATATTATATTGCCAAATTAAAGGAATATGATGTTCGGCAGAGGGAAAAATACAGACAAACAGGGAGAGCAGATGAGGTGCTGCAGTTTAAATTGTGCTTTTCAGTTTTTTTGTGTATCATAACTGTATGCAAGGATGCCCTGGAGCGATGCTATGAGAAGAGCACTTTAAGAGGAACCAACATAAAGAAACAAATAGCAATAAATGACATAAGTATAGCACCTACTTATTTTTCAGAGACACAGAAGATTGGAAACAGTACAAACATTATAGCTTTGTACAAAGTGTATTTTCATACCTAAGCATGCAGACGCTTATGAGATATATTTATGAGACAGATGCAAGGACTAGAGTAGAAATATATATGCATATATATTGTATAAGAAAAAGAGACTGGGAGGGACGTGGGCAAGAAATATTAAGGGAAAGTTTCATCACGAATCTTCACTTGAAATTTTCACAAGTACACAAGTCATTTGGAAGCCGCCTCCTAATTTTGTTCTGTGTGTTACCTCTCTAGGAAACCTCTTGACCATCTTTCTGTTAATCTACCTCTGGCTCACAACTAATCTGTCACTCAGCACAAATATTCTGGTTGGATGGGCCTCTAACCCCCTTATTCCTACCCCTCAAGGGTTGAAGCCTTTCATAAATCCCTCACAGTGCAAGAGACACCTATGGTGTGATTTCTGCCCCCGACGTGAGACGATACAAACACACAACCCCACTGCAACCCATTTGGTGTCAAGGGTAGGTGCACGATGAGATAAGGCATTTCTCCTCCTCCTGAGGGGAACCGTTCATATTTTGCATGGTGTGGAAAGAATATACTGCACTGAATGACGACTGATGATGATTAATGTATTATTCTACAGAGCATTATGGTTTCTTTTCATTTGTACTGCATTGTTAGGAGTAAAATGTGATAAAATGGCAGTAACTGTTTTCCACCCTACTTTTCCCCTCCCCCTAGAATTGTTAAAAATAGCATTTGAAAAATTATTGAAAAGGAGAGAAAAAAGAACCCTATTTTCTGCTAATATAAGTGGGTCTAGCTCCCCTGAATTTAATGAAGCTTCATTCATTTATAGCTGCAAACAAATTTTGGCCCTTTTTAATAAACACTTATTTTACTCTTTTGGTTTGCCTTTCCTTCTTCCCTTGCTGTTAGGAGTTGAAAATAAGACAAACATGAAGATTTCAAATTTAATGTAATCCAAAACTGGAATCTCAGCCTGGGTATTTTAAAACACTGAAGCAATCTTGGTAAATAACTTCCAAAAATGCAGTACTTGGGAAAGCATGCTGGTCAGGGAAACTGATAAATCAGTTTTATGGGTGAGGAAAAAGCCAAACTAAGAATTAAAAAAACCTGTTTCTGAAAACAGGGGCAATCATCTTCTCTCATGCAGAAAAAACAAGTTGTAGATCTTTCCTACTTTCTATGCATAATAGAGGTAGCTATGGTTCCCTCTTCCTTACAAAACACCCATGTGCTTATCTACACATGGGCAAGAAGGCTCTATAATCACTAATAGAATTTCCAGAAATTCCAAGTTTATTCTAACTTTGCTTATGTGCAGCTGTCTTTCCTCCTCTAAAGCTGTTATTACATTTTTTATCATAAAACACAGTCCATGTTGCCAGCTCCTCTCTTTAAGTGCTCTAAAGTTTAGAGAACAAAGAACATCACAGTTAATCCTATCCAAAATTTTATCTCAAATCATTCAGATAAGCCATAATTTGTTTGAGCTCTGCTTGGAGCAAGTGACAGAGTTTCAGATACAGTAATTTGCTATGTTTCCATTTAAAACAACCGATGCTTCCCACTTCTAATACATCGGAACGTACAGTCCATGTCAGTTGTTTAGATTTGGGGATTATGGAGTTATGAGATTGTTTGAGTCTGATTTTTAAACCAGGTCGGCACGTCTTTGAATGCAGTCACCACAATTTCACATTCACGTAGAGCTGCTGTATCTGCTGATGAGTAAATCCACTTCTTTGCAAGAGAAATTATTTTTTTATTTGCACCTGCAGTTCTGGACTTAATTTAGGAAGAGAGCTGCATGTGCACTTGATGGATATAACTGTTAAAACATCCGATCTATGTGTTTACATAAGAACTTACAACTGGTTTCTTCATCTGTTCTTTTCACTATTTCCTATATGTGCAATATGTCATATATATCTTCACAAAGCAGAGCCCAAACCTTCTTCAACAGGAATTAAATCCTGTAACGTACTGCTGGGTTTTGGGTGCATTGTTCAATGTTCTGGGTGATGCTGGAGAAGTCAACTCTCTCTCCTAAGGCCCCGCACAGGCAATGCACAAGCCAGGAATAGCAGCCAGGATTTCCTGCCTTCCAGAGAGCGCGGGGGCTGCGCTGCCCCTCTTGCTCCCACCATATTTGCCTTTAGCACAGTGCAGCTGCTCCGTATGGGAACAGCTGGAAGTTGCAGGCCTCGAGGCCGATGCCTCACCAAGAACAGCCTCTGCGCTTCCCTGGAGGAGAGGTAACTGCCCAGGGACTGACGTGGGGCTGTAAGAGGACTTCCCAGTCATTCACCCAGGACTGTGAGCTTCTCTGCTCCTCACACCTACACAGCATAACTTCCAACAACATGGAGGGGTTTCGTACCAAAGCTGTGAAACTGCTTAATTGTCCCACTTCAGACCTCAAGTGCCCCTCTAGAGTAAAATGCTACAAAACATAGAGAGCTGAGAAGTGCAATGGAGGCCTCTATTCCAGGTCACTTAAGAACACAAATTCCAGTGTTTTGGCATTCAAATCTCTCTCATTTATAATTCCCACCCAGCTTATTCTCTATCATAAAAAAAAATTTCAGATGAAGGAGAGAGCAACTGCAAGGAGTGCTACTAAAACTAAACGACAGCAGGGAAAAGTATTCGCTTCAGCTTGGTTTAAACTTTAGCTCAACCATACTTGGCTCTTGTCAATTCATGTCAGATTCTTAAAGTTATTTGATTTAGGACAGCCTTGCTGCTGTCCATAGGCTTTGCCAGAGAACAGAGTATAAAATCAGTTCCAGGAAGGGGGTTGAGGGGAGCTGTGAGGCCTGATTACTCAAAGATTCATTTTTTGACAATGAACAGGCTTGGGGATAAAATAACACTGGAGGACGAGAAATGTCACTGTGGACCTGAACCTGCAAATACTTATGTATGTGTTTTAACTTTACTACTGTGGGTAGTCCTGCTGAAATTAATGACACTGCTCAAGGGGGTAAAGAAAAGCATATGCACAGGCATTTCCAGGCTCGGAGACTATGTGCTTAAGACATGAAGAGTTCCAGGGCCTTCATTTGGGACTACTCATATGCTTGTAGTTAACCATGCAGGAACATTTGTAGCATCAAGGCCCAAAATTCTTGCATTGTAAATAATAGGAGATGGGAACCTGAAGCCAACTGTATTTGGAATGAAAAAGGCAGGAAAAGAAAAAGAATCCCATGATCTCACAGCAACGTGGGTAACGGTTACAGCCCTTTGGCCAGGCTGTGAGCTGGTATAAACTGGAGCTGCTCCCTGCAACCCATAATCAAATTAAGTCTGCACTTAAGTGCTTCCCAGAACTGGGATCTTAAGGTACATGCAATATATATATATATATATATATATATATATATATATATTAGCGCAGTCGTTACATTTTGAAGTGTGAGCTTAGTGTGAGGAGATACCAGAGTCTAGAGAGATGCCAAGTGTTGGGCCCAGGGAATGGGAGGAGTGTGGTCATTGCCGTTTGCCTCATCGGGGCAGACATCAGGCTGGTTTCACAGGGAGCACTTTCAAATGTCAAGGAGACTGGAAAACTCTGAGATACTAGGAATAATAATATAAGCTGGGAGATGCAGACTATGTTAAATTGTTTGATTCTTTCCATATTGTTATGTCTCATTTAATATTTGCTTCAACGTAACCAGTCTCACAATAACAGGTTTATTCTCTGCATGGTCAGTTTCTCACTTCTTGCACTATTCCATAGTACTGGTATCATAACACTTCGCTACAATGTAGCTACAGAGAGGAAATAGGCTAAAGAACAATAAAATACCAGTTGAGTTTAGTTAACATGAGCTCTGCTCAAACAGCAAACAGAAGGATGTCCCTTGCCAAAGCAATTTAAGCTCTAAGTAACTCCTCAGAAAATAAGATATTTTCATTTTTTAGAAGGTTTGATAGGGTCAAGATGCTCAGATGTTTTACAGAAGAGAAACACAAAAGCACCTTGCCAGATAATTTGACCCCAGAGTCCCCAAAAGCAGCTCACCCTCCCCTGTTACAGCGGAAGCCAAATTTTGTGGAAATAAGTACTTCAGCTCCAGGAGCCACAGAGATATCTAAGAGCCTTTTCCTAGTGTGTTTACATTGCCTAAGTTCCTCTGCCTGAAGCAGGGAATTGCAGTGGAATTGAACGCATAGTAAAACTACCATGTAGGAAAGGTTTATGCATGATGTTAAAAAGCTCTGTCTTGACAAATGGTGCCATTAGCATCTGGAATTCAGTGCGTTTGTTGGGTTAGGCCTTCTGAAAATGGTCCTTAAAAGTGTAACGAATTTGCTCCAATGTTAATGAGCTGAACCGCTGCACCGATCTGTTGACTGGAGCCAAATATTTTTAGAAGTTTAAAGCACTTGTGTATTACTAGTGGCCATACTTAGTGTTCTGGGTATATATCAATTTTCCTGGGAAAAAATTGTATATACTCACAGCTTAGAGCTCCTCTCCTGAAAATAGGTACTTAAAAAAGATTACTTTCTCATACTTTAAATTTCAGGTCCACAGGATTGGATACAGAAGGTTTTGAAACATCAACTATGTTAATTATTGTTTTTTCACCTGTTGTGTCATTGTACATCCTTACTCCTTACAAACAACTGCTCAATGTCCCCTGCATGGAGAAAGACCCTTTTGTCTGTGAGCAATAATAATTTTCACCTTTTTTGGAACAGGTCAGGAAGCAGGAATGTCAAGACAAGCAGAGAAATTTAGCCCTCTCTATGTGTGGAAAGAGGAGAGAGGGAAATGACCTCTCTGGGCAATACTTACTTTCTTGAATGTTATAGTTTCCTAAGAGCCTTCCAGAGAAATGAATAGTGGCCAGCAGCAGATAACTTGGTAGCTAACCACTTTTAAGGCACCAAGAAAACCTCACCTGAAATGCGTGTCATTTTTTAAAGAGTCAACAGAAAATATTTCTGTCAGAACACAGGAGAAGCCAGAAATTTGAAAGACTAAAGTCTAAATTGAGTCTATGGTCTGGCTCTACTCTTCAAGTCAAACCAAAGCGATTTGAGCCAAATTATATATTGCATGACGAAGATGTTTAATGAAATGATATATATAGTGACAGTAGACCACCAGGAACTAATGTCAGAATATTTTCATTGGCTTCTGCTCTTCCTTGGCTCATCCTTCTTCACAGAGTTGAGCTGGATAAGGAATTCGGCAGTAGCCTGCCTCTACTTACACTGGCTTCCCATTGCTAGTGGTCAGCCACAAAATATGCACCCAAGGAGCATCTTGAGGTACAGGGCACGCAGAGCATGCAGAGATTTCCCCTTCCTTAGGCGGTTTCTGATGCCCTCAAACTACAACTCAGTGTTGCTCTGAGGAACAAAATCCTCCCTCCCACACTTGGCTACTCAGGTAAAAACCCAGAGAGAGCTTTTATCAGCATTTTATAGATGTGCGTGTGCCATGTGAAATTCTTCATGCAGAGTTTGCTGACCAAATAATGACATTCCAGGTCATAGTTATTCACAGATGAGGGGCAAGGTTGGTAAATGTTTTGATGGGGGGGAAGAAACAACTAAGAGACCCTGAAGTTCTATCAAGTGAGAACTTTTTTTTCTATTTGAGATTAAACTCCTTTAAGTGACATTCACTTTGAAATCTGATAAATTATAAAACCTTAAAAGTGTAATAAAGCCTGGAAATAAACCAATTATTTTCTTTTCTGGTTTGCCCATCAACTTTAAAAAAAAATAATCAATTAATCCCTCAGACCTTCCTGGCAGCCCTATATGCTACAAGGAAAGCCTTTTTTTCAGGAATAAATTTCCTTTACAGAGCAGCACAATGATATAGTGCAGAGCTCCAAACATAAATGGAATACTCCGGGCAGAGCTTCTACCTCCAGGAGTAAATTCAAGAAAAATATTGACCGACCCTCTCTGTTTTCTTTTCCCTGCAGTATGTAATATTTCTAGTAGGATGCACAACAAAGCACTTGCCTTCTCCTGCACTATTGTCAGAAGAATTTGCTGAATGCATCTGAGAGTTGACATGGCATGTGAATCTCTCCTGGCTTGTTTGCAGAGATGCAGACTTTCAGGGGCAGAACATCCCATGTCCTCTGCTGCTTCTCTGCACTCCCTGTGTTACCCGTGGCATTTTGCCTTTGCTGTTTTCTTAGGTATAGTTAAAATAACATGCCAAGTGAAATCAACATCCTGTTCAATGAATGCCCTGAAAGTTTGATACATTTAACAGTTTTAACCCCACTAACCAGTTTAATGTTTAATTATATAAAGCTGTGTGGTCCCCAACTGGTTTGAACCTTCAACACCAGTCAAAACAAGTTAGATCCAGCAAAGCAGAAAATACGATTGTGAGCAAGCAATATGCTGGCTAAACTGTTTAAGATGTCTTGCAATTTGTTAACCTTGAATGGTTTTATTTTGAGCACCATTTTCATCCTGGCCTTATCTGGGCCTTCCCAGCTTTTGCAGCCCTGCAGGTTCAGCTCTGCAACTGAACTGAGAACACATATTAAATACTAAAAGGTCTGTTTTCTTTCCCCAAAATTAAATTCTTAAGACAAATAAATAGCTTAAATTCCACCCACAATTAATTCCATCCACATTCTTCTGCAAATTACAGGCATGAAGAAGCTGGCCAGGTTTTGAAATCTGGCCCTTCCTTTTCCAGCCAAAGTGGCTGCGAAAGCGAGTATTTGGGAGATAACTCCTTTATCTTCCCTGTTCTTGTCATGCCGTGTCCTGGCGCTCCAAGCAAGCCTAGAAGGTCCATTAGAAAAAAAGATATTGTGATATTATAAATAACAGACTATAGTGTCCAGCTCTATTTTCAGACCATGCAGCCGTGACTTTCACCTCTGCAGCCTCAAGCTCTCTGCCTTCTGACTGAGGACAACAAAAGAGTCTGTTTCATCTGCACATTAGAGCACAAACTGGTGGCCTCTGGACCACATGAGAAGTCGGACACTGAAAGAAAATGGCTCAAGAACACATGATTTGCCTTGTCTTCTTTTCAGAACTCAGATACAAAAAGGCACTGAGGCATAACGATGCTGGGAAAAAATTAAGATTTTCCCAGACTTAACCACTTTCCTTTTCAAAAAGATTTATAACATGCATGAATCTCAGATGTCACATCTTATTGTGCATAATTATACTGATGTCTAGACTAAACATTATATATATACCCACACATACATATAATTACATATCCTTATGACTATGTATTACTGTTTTTCTGTAATACCTATTCCATGGCGGTGTTTGTAACTGTGTTTTATATCTTAATGATTCATAAAATCTATATTCCATGGGAAATGATTTTATCCAACATGCAAGTCAGCACTAGACCTGACACCAAAGTCTTAATGAGGTCTTAACTCACCTATGGTATAAACAGCTATGGGATAAAAATCATATCCTGCATACTATAATCACTTAATACATCTCTCTTATCTATTTGAAGATACAAATGAAATGTAAGTACATAAGTATATACTCCTGGTCATCCCACCCATTAAGATGAAGGGATACATTCTGTAATCAACAGAGCAGTTAATTACATTCATAACACACTTCTACCCACTCCAGAAAGTTTTGTAGGCAGGGTGAAGCATTTTAGGGCACATTGTTGGGTAAAGATAAAACAAAAAGCAGAGCCTGCTACTCCTGTACATTGGTTTGTAATGAGGATGTATGCTCACCTTGGCAACCTCATACGTGTGGTTCCCCTCTCAAGATGTCATTAGCTTGTAGAGCACATTACCAGACAAGCTAGATGGATTCTTGACCTACTTAATTTCAATTGTGAAAACTTGCTCAGTTTTTTTGTCTGATTTTTCCAGGCACAGTTGCAAGTGACCTTACAACGTACTATATATTTCAGGCAAATATTTGTATGCAGAAGCAGTGAAGTTGAGGTGTACTCTTAGAGTCTACTGGGAATAGAGACAACATCACACAAAAGATGAAACAGCAGGGCCTGAAACACTTAGACATCTGCACTTGAAGTTTTTGTTTGAGAAGAAATTTCCATAGTAATGTGCAAATGGATTCCTCACGTGTTTTTACAGCATATCTACATTTATCCATCCCTGCTCTCCCCAATAGATTAGCCAGGCCAATAGCTGCACAGTATCTGCTCCCTTCTCCAAGGTGGAAGGTTCTGTTACATTTTTTTATGTCTGTATTCTTACTCTTTATACTTATCAGTACCCCAAGAAGGTAGCTGGATTCCTACTGAATCCTTGTGGGTTGATTGGTGAGTGGATTTCATGGGCCCTTTAGCTAAGGGGAAGCTAGCTGTGGTTTGGGAAGCTCCTGGACAATTCTGAGGTTTGCATCTGTGGGACATAGCAAAACCAGAAAAAGCATGCCTAGGAGAAGGGAGGGAAGGAAGAAAGGGAAGAGTATGGAAGACCTCTTCAAGGAAATACACAGAAAATGCAGTGGATCATGAAGAAATATAATGCGGTCTGACAGCCAGTATATTTAACAAAAAAAAAAGCGTGAGTGAATTTAGTACTAGGAAAAGTGACAGACTAACAGGCTCTTGCTACAGCCAGGCACATCAGGGGTTAGCATGAAGTTTTCCCCATGCAACTCTGCCCATGGCCGCAGCATGGGCCTACAGTACCCTCTTCTGCAGAGTTCGGAGCGCTGGGGACTAATCCCCAGGAGCACTGCAGCAGTGGCACTGCCAGCCTGCTTCGCTCGTTAAGTAATAATCGGCTCTTCAAATCAGCTCAGAAATTATAAAATAAAGTTATAAAAATAGCATACAGACCATATGTTAGTTTTCATTTCGAAGTTTATCCTTGCTCTAAAGAAGGTTAAATCATATTCATTTCTCTGAAAACAGTCAAGATATAGGAATTTAAAATACCATGAAAGTGTTATCTATAGAGTGCACTCTGGAGTACCAAGAAAGAAATCACATATGCATGGGATTACAGAATACATTTCAAGTCAACAGAGAAGCACATACAGTAACTAAGAAACAAACACGTTTTTCTGACTCAGATAATTGAGTTTAATTTAGTCTTAAGAAATCTGGCTCTGTCTGGCCTGGTAGCAGTCATGAACAGATACAATTAAATGAGATCAATAGTGCCCTGCATTGCCAGATATGCAAATGATGCTCCGCAAAGACATGAGAAGAGCTAAGGTCTGCCACTGAGGAAGCAGTCTGAGCCCCTGCTCTAACACAGCCCCAGTCAGTGTTGGACATATCCCCTCTCTCAGCTTCTGGTCCCTGTGATCTGCACATTAGCTGAGGCCTGCAGGGATGGATGATGAAAGATTCTGCAGTACTCACACACTGAGAGTAAGTGGGTGGGGGGCGGTGGGGGTGAAGGGGGGAAGCACTGCACCTCTGAAAACTCTCCAAAAGTTGGAAAGCCTGTGAATTCATGCTCAGTGTGAAGTCGCTCAGAGGCTGCGATACCAGACAATGCCTCTCCTCCTGCATAGCAAGGGGAACACAGTAGGTAGATCCAAAGACAAGCAATAGGATGTGGATAAGTACTTTTTTATGATTAGTATTTAAAATCTTAAAGTTAACTGAGTAGAAATGGCTGCTATTGAGACTTCAAACACTTTCTCAACATGTAATCAAGTACCATATTTGCAACAGAGATATTTATGATCACATTTGGGGTGGGGCCACAGGACAAAGTTAATTAAAGTGAAGAGCAAGATACATCATATGGTTAAAATCCTGAGACTAGATGTCCCTGGGAAGATTCAGAAAGATTCAAGGCTCAAACCAATAATACCGTTTCCCTTCTTGCCACCACAACTTTACCAAAATGAATAAAAAAATCAGCTCCATTTTATCCTTATTTATCTGTGAATATTTTGTCTCTGGAAGATACAAATAGTGCCACTCCAAAGTATGCAAGCCAAGGAGAGACACTGACCTGCTCTGTGGCCTCAAGGCTACTTTATTATCTCTGTAGCTGTACAAGATACTTCAAGCTGATCGTTCAACTAAAAAGGAGCTCAGATAAAATGTGGATGGTAGATGATATACTGGTGTCATCTGATTTTCTTGGGGCAAGAGCTGCAGTTTCCTGAATGTATCAACTCTTCAGTCGGGCACTGTCAGACTCATGTGAAGAGTTCAAGCACAGAACTTCTTGTTCATGCAGTTCCCATACTCGCCACATATTTTACCATCATGTTTCTCGCACGTGCAGCCAGTCTTGACAGATATAATCTCCAGACCTACAATGGCTGCATATACTGTGCGTATTTTGGAAGGTATGGAAGGAATCTGAAGACATTGCAGCATCTGTTAGTTACATATGCAAAAAGGAAACTTTAAGAATTACCATATGGGTTTTGAAGGACCTAAGTTCAAATTTTGCCCTTCAATGCATAAGTAAAGCTCCCTGTAACTTCTAAAGTTTACTTGAGCCAGAAAGATTTTTAAGGTGTTTTCCTTTCTGGTTTAAAAGACAAAAACATAGGTGTATGATGTTGCAAATAAAGAAATGGTGTTTGGTCTATCATAAGTCTGAGTACCTAGCGCTAGAATTGTATGGGATATTTCCAGTTAGTCAGGTAGGAAAAATCTGATGTAAAAACAACTCTTTAGGTTGCATTCTGGACAGATTTGGGTCATCAAAGATACATGCCTACATTTCTGAGAACTGCTGCACTAGTGGCTAAAAAATCAGTAGTAGTTCTTGTATCCTTTATTTCTGAGCACTCAGCAGGAGACAGTTGAACAGGATCTGCTGATCAGAAATTCCCAGGTAACCGCTGACTCCTTTTGAACGCCCAAAACTGGGAACTGAAAAATAGAACATGGCAATTCTCTTTTTATAATGTGTTTGCATTAGGGTTCCCTTCAAAGGCTGAGTGCGTGGAAAGGAAGTGCAAAGCAGCCTAGCAATGAGTATGACGATATAGCAAGAGTAGCTGCTAAAAACAAATATTTGGCCAACTATTATGGGACAAATGTGCAAATACGTGGAATTTGAAGCTGTTTGTGTAAAAAACAAGCACATCGCAAGCATGCACGGGGAAGATTGAGGACTGTACACCACTGCACCTGATCAGCTCTTTGCCCATGTAATTCCGCCGGTTTCAGTGTGCACACCCGAGGTGGCTGCACATACATCAGTGTGTGAAGTCGCGGCCATTCTTCAGCGTAGCCAATTCTACTTATTTTATCGCTAGTCTCGGGATAGTTAGTACTTGTCTTCAAAGCCCATTTCCTCCAGCCCTGTAGTTTTGTGAGGCGCTCATATTTCATTAAAACCCAAAACCAACAAAAAGAAAGCACGCAGCTCTACAGTCGCAGGGAAAAGCTTGAAATCAAGAATATACCAGCTCTAAAAGTAGAAAGCAAACTGTAAGAATCCAATATGTGTTATTTAAAAAAAAATATTAATTTCATAAGGCACTCATGATTTTTAAGACTGTACTTAAGATTTCCCAGCATATGGCATTGGGAAAACTGCTATTTTCAAATGCATAATGTTTTATGAACACGTAAGCAGACAAAGCACTGTAGATGCATAAAAACACAGGCGAGGAAGGGACCTTCTGCTACAGCAAATGCATTTCTCCTTACATCGTGTATCCAGCCGCTTAGAAGACATTTAGCCATGAAGAGACACGGTTCTGTATCACACCACAAACCCAGGCGCCACTCAGCCCTCCAGAGCAAACTCCAGGCCCTTCACCTGCCAGCACCAACCCTGCACAAGGAAGCCCCAGAGCATTCTCAGCACCTCAGGGACGCCAAGTAAAATACTCCGAGGTGATCCATTTACACATGCAGATTTTTATCTCATGCATATAAAACAAATAGCTATTTTCAGGAAGGAAATTTTCTTTCTCACTCACAACTAATATAAATATATTAACATTGAAAGCTCTTCCCCAGCTCCCTCTCAGATTTTGGGTTTGTATTTTAAAGTGTAGGGTGAGTCATAATGTTGATCAGGTTACCTGTTAAGTAGGTCTCAAACTTCCCACGAACAAATGCATAGAAAAGTTTGGATTAAAATGGAGGCAAACCCACAAAAGCCCCTTGAGACTAGGCAGGTTAAAGTTCAGGGGATTTTTGTGCTAGAATGTCATTTCCTTCTCTTATCATAAATAAGGTGTTAAAGCGGTGCTAATCGCAATGCTTAACGCATGCAGGGGCAAAACCACTGAGACCAACCTCCTTATTTTTCTCTTCTTAAAAATGCTTTTGAGCATGTGAAGGCTCCAGGACTAGCCACAACAACAACTGAAGTTCCGTAGCTGATAATACAAGCAGCTGCTGATTCAATAAGGAGAAGGAGAAGAACTATGGGCCCGATTTGCTAACAGCTGGCAGTGTGCCCATCAGCGCAGTGTCAGATTCAAGAGGCACAGAAAGGATGCTGAGCTGGCCCCACAAAGACATGCTGACGTAATTCAGACCCAGCTCTGCAGACAGCATCAGTACGATAGGGTTTCTTCAGAGAAAAGTCGTTCGGGCTATTTTAGCTGTTTCTTCTCATTAAATACCCAAATCAAAGTTGAAATAGCACTCTGGCAAACTTCATGAAAACAGAGTGACCACAGAGACATCAGTTATGAATACACAGGGAGCAATTTGTTCCTAACAGACAAAGGTGAGCCGAGGCTAATAATACATATTTATATACGCCCAAAAGAAGGCAGTAAAAAAGGGGAATTAGATATTCTGAAATGTTGATAGGAAAAAGTCCAATCTCCAGGCTTCACTAGAATGTTTTGTATTCATATAAATATTTAGACTCTGTCATGCCTTATCAAATGAGTCTCTCCTTTTAAATCATTTAAATTGTTACAAATTCGAGTTAAGAATCAAAAGTGTTTCTTAAAAATCCACTCCTTTGATGTAATGTGAATTACTACTCAGAGCAAAAAAGAGAAACAGACCTAGATCTGTTTGCTGCCTAACTTAATGCCGGTAATAGTTCAGATCTGATCACTGGAAATAGAATGCAAAAGTACATGCAGACACATATATGCGCATGCGTGCGTGCGTGTGTGTGTGTGTGTGTGTATCTATCTGTGTGTATTTGGTATGTTTCTTGAATCCAATCTGGTGACTCGGTACATGTTGTCATAAACACAGCTCCATGCTCATGACTCATCTCAGCTCTATCTTGTGTGTTACAAGGCAATGAGGGAAGCAGGGGAGAAGGATGCTCAGTGATGGGAGCATGCTGCTGCAGACCAGGCCTGTCGCAAAAGCAGGAGCATCATCAGGTCTACAGCCAGGAAAATGACTTCACCTCATGTTAGTGGCTTCTACGTGAAACAGAGACATGCACACACAAACACAAACACATACAGACATTTTATATATATTCATGTATGAGTGGATGTGTGGTAGAAAATGCAGACAACATACAAGTCCAGTATTCTATGAACTTGAAAGTCCTCTCACAAAACCTCATGCATTCTGCCTCCTGGGTGCAGGATCGGAACAGAAATGCGAGTCCAAACCTTGCTTCTTCCTCATCACACTGTAAGACACAGGTAACCAGTAGCAAAAGTCTAGAGATGTGGGTGTCTCTGTCAGATCAGGATTCCTTGCACTGGGACAGCTCTGCAGGCTTTCTTCCCTGTCCCTACACTCTGTACAGCTACTGCCAAAGTGCCTTTTCAAGTTCACACCAAAGTCGTTACATGGCAGAAAGTCACAAGACACATATCAGGTAATTCAGCTCGAAGGAAGGACTTCTAGGAGGCTCCCAGACAGAAAAAGGCAACGACGAGTAATTGCATTTAAGAAAACAATTGCAGTTAAGAGAAACAAACCCCAGACACAAGAAGAATCTACCTTCTGCTCAGGATGACTTAGAAATGTTGGCCTCAGTACTTTGGCCAGCAGCACCTACCCTAACACACCAGCACTCACTGTGTCATGGGAGTCAAACCCACGTGTAGGTCTTATGCCCCTTGATACTCAGAACACCACTGTGGAAGATCCTCCTGCTCCCCAAAATCTAGTGCACATACCAGAGCTAAAGCCAAATCTCTTGTTGAAGTGTTTGCACTGTGTATCCCACAGATTTGTCAATATACAGTTAAAAACACGTTTAAGAGAAGATAAAGCTAAAAATGAACACTAGCAGACTCATTACAATCTTCTTATCTGGCCAACACGTCAGGAAGAGCCAGCAGCACCAGCTCTGCCCCTTTCTGCTATATTCACCTACATGGCTCTTGCTGCCAGGAACTGGTCCACAGAGGCTACCAGTTTGCACCCCATGGAAGCAATACTTCAGTGCCTAATACTGGCATGGTGGGAGAAAGCTAGAGCACCTGTCAGTCACCACAGGCACCTTGTGTGGTCAAGGACAGCAGTACCAGATCTGCGACCATCACTGTGTTCTACCAAAGCATGACAGCACATTTAGCTCTGTGTGCCTTTTCAACGCCAAGTCATCGTAAAAGCTGATGCTTTTAGTTTCTACTTTGGAGCCATGTTAATGCCCAAAAGTGCAGGCATCAAGTTAGACTGAAATTTCTATGCCTAAAACCTATTAAAAAATGAATAAGGACCAAATACGTTGGTTGGGGAAATCTGTTAGAGCTTGTGTTAGAGATTTTGATGCTTTTACTGCTGCTTGGTTATCTGAGATGCTTCAGTCTCATGACTAGTAATGAATTTACCATAAAAATTGCAGATCTAAAACCAGCACGGTCCAGGGCATTTCTAACATATACTGCTGCCACAGCAGAGCCCATCTTTTCGGGAAAGGCATAATTAGAAAATCTGCATTCTCCCTCCCTATCGTCATTCAGTTAGCATTTGTTCTAAATGCAGTTTAACAATAAGACCCATTTTCCTCCAGAACAAGACCCAGGCTTGAGGAATGTTCCTCCTACTACCCTAACCACTAAAGCATTTGAAAGTTTACAAGTAAATTGCTGGACATGAGACCCCGATTGCTGTGCCTACAGGATTCATGATTGATGGGTTTAATGAAATTACGAAGTTTTCCTTCCTATTTCTGGCATTAGTCAAGACTTCATGTCCAAAGATTATTCCACCAGACATGTTCTGCGGATGTGATGGGATTAGCCAAATTTCAAAGCTTATTTTTGACCTCCAGCAGAAAATTGAGCACATACGCTATTGAAGCCAACTGGGACTATAGAACATCAAGTTGATTCATCAAATTAGCTCAAACATAATTGTACTGCATGACTGGCTATGGAAGTTGTCAGCTATAAACCTGTCAAAAAGCCATCAGCTTTAATGTTAAATAGAGACACAAAGTAATGTTGTTCAGAATTTGACATTTGTTGGACTTACGCCTGCTAAAGGATGCTATCTGCTTTGTTTCCTCTTAGAAAAATTTGTAGTCTGAAATACAGCCTTGATAGATTGCTCTAGACAAAAGGTAGAAACCCCGGGTGCTAGAAATCCCAGCTTTAACAAAGTAGATATATCGGTACTGCCTCCATCTAGCAATGTCAACCAATACCAAAATAACTGCAGCACACAAAGCCTCAGAAATCTTTCCAGCAGTTACAATGAGCAAATTTAGCATCTTTTACTGTTTACAGTAACTGCTTTTTATTAAAAAATACAAAGCAAACAGGACAAAACAAATGCATAATTTTGTTTTTATTTTCAAAACAAAAGATCAATGAGTTTGGTACAGTCTGTTGAGCTAGTTCTAACTGAATTATAAATGCATGCAGATAGCACACTCAGAACAGGAGAGCTGAGCACTAACTTAAATACTGAGCAGTTTCACATATTATTGCACACTGAAGCATGGGGTAGCCACAGAGAAGCACTATTAACATAAAAAATGGTAGGTCAAAACAATGTTAAGGGTCTTGCAACCCCATCCCCCCTTAAAATCAAAACCATGCAGAGCTAATGCTTCCACTCTGCACTCAATCTGTTCCCTTGCGCTTGTGAGTATTACAAAGGTAGGCTGGCTAAATTACAGCTTTAGCTCCACATTTGTTTAGCTGGCATGCAGAGCCCAGACTTTTTACATGAATACATATTTGTTTGTCCCCAGTTTCCTGCTTTTTTTTTTTGTTAATGATGCGTGTAGTCCTCTTACAATTTATGGATGATTGGCTAGACAGAGCAGTATGGTCTCTAGTGTGTCGATGTGTGTTACTACGGACCCTCAGCCCACTGAATATGGACACGAAGGGCTGTAAATGAGGAGCTCCTGCAAAGTCATTATGATCTCTGATGTCGGCCCATAGTGAGAGCTCCTACCCACTGACAGCAGCCTCACGAAATGGCTCAAGAGAGCACACTGGCCCTGCTTCATCAATAGTTGTAGCGTCCACAGCCCAGTGCACCATGGGGACATCCCACAGAGCATCACCATTCTCACTGCTGCTGCTGCTTGTACCCTGCGTGTGGCCCCCTTAACATCGATCTAGGCAAGTCCTGGGACAGTTAGTCAGAGAGAAAGAAACATCCAGTCTGGACACATTACAGGGTATAACCTACAGATTATAAAGTCTTTAGAACAAAGATGATTCTTTTTTCCTTTCTCCAAAAAACATTTTGAAAATAGGAATGAAAAAAGGATGTTGAGAGACTATCGTAGAGGAACTGCAGAGAGAAACTGTTGGGCCAAAACCTTGGTGTAAAGGAAGTAACAAGAGGAAATTCAGGCTCCTGATGACCAGATACCAAGTGCCTATGCTACTATCTTGAAAGTCTTCTTGCACGAGAGACAAGCAATAGCTGCACTATGCAGAAGACATCAGAAAACAGCTTGTGCTTCTTAGAACCATGTCCTATTTTACCCGCATTGCAGCTATCATTATACATTATATTTGTGTTTTGATTTCAGACCCCATCACTTGTTAGAGGAATACCAGACCTGGCCCTATGTCAGGTCAAAGGCCTGGCATATCTGGGGTTTCCAACTCAAACCAAGCAGTAGGCAACAACAGCATTGCCTCCTAAGTGTGTGCAAGTTGACCATTCAGCCCCCAAAACCCACAGCACCACAGCCTCAGGGTCTGGCGCTGGGAAACAGCATCTTCTGCAGACAATTGGGATCTCAGGAGAGTGCAAGCCCCAGCCTGTCCCCAGGCATTGCAGCAAGACACAAATCCCCAAGCTCTCACTCATGCGCACTGTTGGAAACAGAACTCCGAAGCCAGAGAGCGACTTTCCCCACTTTTACAGCTTCAATGTATCTTGAAATGAAATCTGCTTTCTTGTATGCCAATTTTTAGCCTGGAGCCAGGTATTAGAGCTGAGTGATAAATCCCTGAAAGGGTGATCACAACAGAAACTCTGACAGACACTTAACATGAGTGGTACAAACTCAGGGAGCTCAGGATATTTTTTCCCCCGATTAGGCATTGGCTATGCGTTTTTACAGACTATATAAGCACAAAATGTATGTAGGACACGCTGCAAAAGCTGCAAATCTGTGACTTATTTATGACCTTTGGGGAAGTGACTTTTTCTTCATACTTCTTTCTAAAGGTTTCATAACCGCTAAATACAGCTTCTACAATTGCATATTGTTTTTAAATTGAGCAAAAAATGGCATTTGAACAATGACAGGTTGATAACTAGAACATTCCCCCTCCGAAACCTTAGACTAAGCTATAATACAGCAAGTGGGACTTGAACTATGATGGGTTTCAGTATTAACGTTCATAAGATTTGTCACTGTCACATCTTGCTAACACTCAGAGCATCTCATTTTCTAAATATAATGTATCACTGTTTAGTGGCTAAAAATGTAAATTACAAAAAATGTAATCATGTTCAAGAAACTGAAAAAAATATGATCCCTGAACCCCTCAGCACGCACATGACTTAATGTGGAGCTTACCAATTAAGCATAACAACACTGCACAGCAAACCTATGGGACAGCAGCATCAATTGCCCAGAACACGCATTCCCTCTCCTGCACAAATCCCACAGATTTCCAAAAGCATGTTTGACTTGGATTCAAGAGATAAAACATGTGAACTTATACAAAGGAGTAAGAAACAAATATCTTAGATCTGATTTCTGTTGCTCATGGTTTGGTTTCTATGTTTCTTTTCTTCATTTCCCCCCAGTAATAATACTTCTGGCATCAAAGGAACAAAAGAATATATACAGAATTTAAAACTAGCCTCTGTTTAAACTTCAAGCTGAAGTACTTTAAAAGCACCTTATAGGAACCCTTACATCTACAAGACGCAGTTCTTTGCTAAGGGCATTCTTGGAGTGCGTTGCCTCTATAAATCTAAGCCATAGAGGGTTCATTTGTTTAGTGCCCAGCCGAGCAAACCCAATGTCTAATTGCTGCCACAAGAAGATCTCATGTCCTCAGATCTGCTCCACACGTGGCCATGTCCCTTCCTGTGCTTAGTGCTGGTGTTGGTCTGACCAAGCGGTAAAGCAGGTCAGAGACCTAACCTGCACTTACTCTCTTTTAGGGCTACTTCTCAGCCATTTTAGCTGTAAATCAGCTTGCTGCTGGGAAAGCCAAGGGCAGGTGTTGTGCTGAGGAGGAAGAGGAGACACTGCATGCCCAGGATGGAGGTGTAAGAGTGCTCTCATTGGGAGCAAATTTGCTGCAACCAGCTGCATTGTCAAGCATTTGCCCTAAAACACCTACATCTAGGTACAGGGAGAAAATAAACCTAGCATTTCGTTTTACAGGGGAGTGCAAGTTACACATTGCCACAAAAGGTGAGAGAACCTGACTGATACGTAACTGGGTTATAACACCAGGAGTGTGGGGCAGCCCACCAGGAGCTGCTCTTAGACCCAGTTGCAATGTGAACCACTGGAAGTGGCTGTTCTGGTAAGAGGTTTGAAATGCTTGGGAACAGTCTGTTGCAGAATTGGCAAATATTTATTAGTGAGGGAAGAGAGAATCAGAATCTAATTATGTTAAGGTTCCTTTTATACTATTCTGTTAAGGATGTACAAGTGCAATGTCAGAGCGATGTAAGTTTACCTTACTGTACAGAAGAAACAAACCTGCTAATCTACATAAAGGAACTCAATTACCATGGAACAACCAAGTCAATTAATTACTATATAACTTAATTAACTTCTGGCCAAGCAAAAACCACTTTAAAACGATGGAACCATTGGTGGATAATTGGTTTGCTATTAAAACATCTCAAGTCCACCTGCAAATCTTACCTGTTCTAACTAAACTGTTTAGTAGGTGTGTTAATGGAAGTTATTGCTATTATAAATTATCTCCAGACATTGACAAAGAAGTAATACAAGGTATATTTTTTAAAAGCACTGGCCAATGCATGGCTGAGTGATTGAGTTGGAAAATGAACCATTCCTTGGGGTTAGCAAATGATTTTTCATCAGCTAGCAGGCTATTAAGCACACCTAGATAATAAACGGATGATTTTAGCAGTAATTCTACTAGCTTCTCATATTTTCCATTTTAAATTCCATGTTACTTTTAAAGGATTCACACATTATGTTGATTTACACCATAGAGAAGAGAGCCAATGATGTCCTTTAATGTCGGAGACAGTGCGTTATTATTTATCATTAAATCTACCTCATTTTTCCCCCACCTTATGAAACATTTGACAAACGCCTGCCTGGCCAGCTCAGCAGTGAGTGGTATGATTCCTCACACAGGGCACACCCCGTCACAAGGCACAATCTCCCAAGGATATGGGTTTTGCTGCCTTCTGACTATTTAATGCTGGATCCTCTGATGGTCATCCTTGCAAATCCCCCTGTCTTACTCAGGAGCTCATAGCTCAATCATGTGAACTTATGTTACGGGTAGAAACTAGGGAACAAAACCTTTACACTAATGAGATTATTTGCATGAAATGTTATTTCAATAAGTCAGCCTAGGGAAGGCGATCGTTCACACTTGATTTTCCACATTTGTTATTAGATTTCTTGCCCAAAAGAACAATTTTGGGAAATGACTGCAAAGATACAGTATTGGAACTGATGGTCAGCTCCAATGGAATATAAACTGATTTTTAACATGAAAGAAACTGGGGGGACAGAGGCAGATTAAAGAGTGGTTGACTGGCAGTCTGCTCCTTCGTCACGTTCCAATGGAGCTACTTGCTAGTACCATTAAAACCTCTGATGAACAGCCCTTTTGTACAGCGGAAGAGACGCCTGGGTTCAGATTCTTTCTAAAAATGTTAACTACAATAGAAAATATGTCTGTGCCCGCCTGCTTGTGTGTGCATTCTTCTCTTTTTGGGTATTCATGGCCTACTACTCGCCACACAATTTCTTTTGTAGCAGCACTCAGAGAATACTGAAAATGTTATTTAAAGTGAATTTGCTAAATTGGGTTCATGTGAGTTCAGCCTTAGGGGCAAAAGCAGTACTTTCATACTCATACAGGAAGGCAAACTTTTACAATAAAACAAAAAGCACAAATATTCACTGAGTCTGGAGTTTCATTGCGAAGTGAGAAGTCAATTTATGGTTTATAGTTTTGTATCAAAAGCAGATGAAACTTGGAAATTTCAGAAGAGTTTGGCCTTGCAGTTTTGGATTGATTCAAACTTTAAATTCAAAATGAAACTGGGAGATGTGAACTTAAGTGGCTGATGCTGCAGAAAATGTTGTGATCTATGTATATACCTATTGCAATTTATTTTCACAAGATTGCATACTTTCCTGGTAATTACAGACCCCCTCCTGCATAAGCAATAATTTTCCATTTGAACTTCTACAGAACAGCCTGTTCTTCTCCTCCTTCAGAGCAGCACTGAACACAAATGCACAGATTTATCACACCTTTTTCCACATTAGCCCTTTAGAAATTCAGTTGATGGACCACTATAGAGCAAATAATTCATACACGCTTTCATATTTTCCAACATTCTGAAGTTCAAAATCTAAAATTTCTTTCCAGCAAAAGGCTTTTCTCACATTTCCTGGTGAGATACTTTGTACGGTTTGAATATGAAAACCCATTTTTCAAAAGAACAGCAAATTCAGAGCTCCAGAAAAACAACAGTACAAGAGACGCCTGATGCATAAGCAATACTTCACAACAGTTTCCCCCAGTTCAAATTTCCCCTCCTCTGCTTCACAGGCTCTGGGTCAGCTCTTTGCATGGTTAGTGTCGCCCTGACCTGGGTTTGCACACTGATTCAGGGGCTGAATAGCCCTAATCTGTAAAATAAATCTTTAACAAAGCTGCCAAGATACTGGCTTAGAAATACGTACGTGAAGGGCTCATCAGAAATACATTTAGCCATTGGTGTGTCCACCAGCTGAATGACAGAGCAGCTTGAAGCCATCTCATGGCTCTGAGTGAACTTGCAGGACAATTACATGCTCCGGAATCCCCAAGTGTACTTAAGAATTATTGAACCAAGCTAAAACATGTGAATAAAAATGCATTAAGCTAAAAAACATCTGCTCTCCATAAAATGAACTTTTCCTCAGATCAGGAAGGAAAAGAATTTCAGTATAAGTAAGTATGCAGGCCTAATTTCAAGGTGTTGCCAATGTGACTTATTAAATGAAAAGTGCTGTGGCTCAAACACACATGGCTGAAACACATCTCCCAGGAGGTTCGCAGTCTTCCCACAGGTCTTTGGAAATTTACACTGAACTATGTTCTGACCCAGTCAGATAAGGTATCACATACGTTTACCTAAAGGGTGGCCTGTGCCAAAGACAAAAGTATAGAAGTGACTCCTGTATTTAGATATGACATTTGGTGTACTATCAAACACAAATTCTGAGCCCACCTGAAACTGGTTTCATGTTTTGTAAGTGAAACCAGAATAAATTATGTTCACACCTTTCAGCAGAGCAGGCCTAAATATGTTTCTTGCTAAAAAATTGCTAGCTGTAGTTGCAGCAAAGAGAACCCGAGGTATAATGTCAATCTCCGAATTCTGTGAATGTAGAGTGGCAGCGCTGAACGCTGAGTTCAGCTGGACTCCGGATCCAGTAACAGCAAGTTGTCTGTGACACATGCGACGTGTGGACTCCTGTCTACACTACCGCCACCTGGACTGATAGCTGAATGGTAAATTAAGCTAGAAAATGTATTACTGAATATTAAACTGACTATTAACCATGAATAAATGCTCAGTGTAACATGCCTATCTCAGGGAATTTAAGAAAATGAACTTCCTCTCTACGTCTGAAGAGCTCCACAGGAAGCTCGGGCCGCGGTGCCCTGGCCAGGGATTTGGGGCTGCGCTCCACCAGCCCGAGGGGTGATAGTGGCTCCGATGTGGCAACCAAATTTCTGTTGCATTTGCTAATACATGCTAGATATTTTACTCTGACGACTTCGCTTTTACACTGGGTTTAAAGAAGCTGTTTGAGGACCGATCATACATGGACAACATTGATTAGCACAAATCCTGCCCAAACAAAAAGGATTCATTAATATTATCTGTCACTCGCACAGTGAGTTCACACAGGAGCTGTGGTTTGTTTAGAGTAGATCTCCCATGTTCA